>CM031242.1:372579473-373999473 GCA_018340775.1 Taxus wallichiana var. yunnanensis | reverse complement strand
GGGTCGATAATCATTAGTTGTAGATCATATTAGGAGATATTTAATCTTTGCATGTCTCATTATGTCGGCGATACGAGAGGTGTTGAGGAAGAGGCTTGGTTAGTGAGCTTGAAGCATCAAGCTTTTCCCATTTACTAAAGCAACATGAAGACTCATGTTGCGATTCATCTTATGAGGGTTGGAACAGGTTTTTAGTGGAGCACTGAGGATCACAAGCTCCATGTAGACTCAAAGATAGTTACATACGAGAGCTCTTCGAGAGTGTTTCAGGGAGAAGATACATATCTAGGAGGTTTATACAACAAAGGATAGATGAGTTCCATGACCTACATAAGGCATCCATGACAAGATTTGCATGAGAGTTAGTTTCTGACTTGCTCCAGTATGTCGACTACATGCAAGATGAGAAGGTTAGGATTCACAGGTTTATCAAGGGCCAAAACTTGGATTTGGGAGGTACACTACGCATTCATTGTTCATAGACCTTAGTGAGGCCATTGAGAAGGCATACATTATAGACGAGACAAGGAGTAAGACACAACAGGTGAGAGATCGAGTGAATATCCATATTTAATAGATGTAGGATAGTAGGTCAAGGGGATTAACTCCTCCTCATGGCAAGATATGGTACTATGTAGTCTTCTTTCAGGCCACCATAATAACCACCTCAACAACAATATACTCATCCACCATTTATACCTCCACAAAGATTTGACACTCATAGGGGATGGAGTATGGGGCCTCCTCTTAGAGGACCCATCACGACAAAAGGAACATGAACAACGCTCGAGTCACTAGGACCTTATCAACAACAACCACAACATTCCATGGCAGGATTGTCGTGGATCCACGGCATAGACCACTAGAGTACTTATTGGAGCTGCATCTCATTGGAGGGGACCAGGTAGTTATTATGGATGTGGTGTACTTAGACACCATTAGAGAGACTATCCACATAACTCTAATAACAAGGTAAGGAAACTATTAAAGAGCCTACAATTTGGGACATGGGACACAACCATCGATTTATACGGTGGTCGAGAACCATCAGTGCGAGACCATCGTGGCACGTGAAGAGAGATTACATGTAACATTGGTGGTATCCCTACCTCTATTATGTTTGATTCTGGATATTATGATTCTTTTATTACACCATATTTATTAGAGCGATGCATCCTGGTGGTAGTTAGCCAGGGCCTTAGTTGGGATGTTGATATTGCTTCTTGAGCTAAGCTCTCGCCTGTCTCCTTAGTCAAGGAGTGCGTAGTGGATCTATGACCCTTCACTACTACCTTGGATCTTCATATCCTTCTATTGGGTTCTTATGGAGTTATCTTGGACATGAATTGGTTATCTACACACAAATCAAAATTTTATTGTTACATAAGAAGGTTATATCCTATGCAGATGATTTGGGAGTTGAGTTGGTGATAGCTGAAGTTAGAAGACCTATCTCTATTAAGACTATTTATGCTATGCAACTTAAGCAGTGTGCACAATATGGGTGTCAGTTGTATGATATTACAGTTAGTGATAGGTCACAGGATGAGGCTAGTTGACCTTCACTTGATGATCACACCATTTTGTATGAGTTTTCTGATGTTTTTCCCAAAGTGAGTTGTCGTGGTTTCCTCCCCCACATGAGATAGACTTTCATATTGATTTGGTTCCAGGAGAGAAGAGTCTATCTCACGCACTCCATATAGGATGACCACTCCTAAGCTTTGTGAGCTCAAGCTACAGTTAGAGGGCCTTATTGAGAAAGGTCTAATCCATCCTAGTGTATCTCTTTGGGGTACACTAGTGATTTTTGTGAAGAAGAAGGACAAATCCTTGTGGTTATGTCTAGACTAGAGGAAATCGAATAAAGTAACGATCAAGAATTGTTACCCCTTCCTCACATCGATCATTTTTTTATCGATGAAAGAGGCCATAGTGTTTTCCAAGATAGTTCTTAAGTACGGTTAACATCAGCTGAGAATATCAAAGGAAGATGTCCACAAGAAAACTTTCCGCACAAGATATGGTCACTACGAGTTCATAGTGGTGTCATTCGGTCCGACGAATGCCCCTATAGTGTTTATGAGTTTTATTAATAGGATGTTCAAGAATTTTTAGGCTATTTTCTACTTCGGTTCCTTGATAACATTTTTATCTACTCACATACGCGTGAGGAGCACAAGGAGAACCTTTTCCAGGTTCTATAGTGTCTTTGAGATAAGCATCTATACAAGAACTTGGAGAAGTCTACATTTTTCTAGTCATAGGTTCAGTCTTCGGGCCACATTATTTTTGAGGAAGGTATCATAACTGATCCTTCCAATATTAGAGCTATTATGGATTGGCCAACACCTACTAGTGTGACCGAGGTGTGTAGTTTCATGGGATTGGCAGGTTACTACATGAGGTTTTTTTAGGATTTCTCGTATTGCACATCCCGTCACTTCCCTTCAGTGGAAAGGGAAGAAGTTTTTTTGGTCAGATAGATGCAAGCAAGACTTTAGGACACCAAGGAATTCCTTATGACAACACCCATTTTAGCAAAGTGCGGATCAATAGTAGATTTATTCCTATGCATAGATGATTCGTTGGTAGGATTAGGATGTGTAATATCCTTTGAGTCCTTAAAACTCAAGGATTATGAGCTCAATTATATTACTCATGACCTTGATCTTATAAAAATTTTGAATTATTTGTTTCAAGGAGACATTTCATTTTAGCCAGAGATTCATTCTCGTGACACATCACTTGAGTCTCTATCACCTTTTCACACAAAACCCAATATCAACGCTCATCAACAATGTTGATGGAGATATTTTGTGAGTATGACATGGAGATAAAACATGTGAAGGGGAAGGAGAATGTGGTTGTAGATGCCTTGATTCATCGAAGAAATTTGGTTATAGCTACAACAATTCACACAAACTTGAGGACGAGGATTTTGCAGTAGCTTCCACATGACATCTTCTACCTTTAAGTTAGAGTAGAGATCGAGTCTCAGAGACCCCTTGAGGGGAAGTTTTATGGATTTTCATTAGAGTCGAATGGTCTTCTTTAGCACAGAGGTTAGATATATTTACCTAGAGATGGAGGATTAAGGTATGATATCCTTTTTGAGGCACATCGTGCACCCTATTCATCCCATCTAGGGGTGTAGAAGATGCATGCCACTTTGAGACATTTATACCATCAAGAGGGTCATGGAGAGACATAGATCATTTTGTATCTTGTTTTTAGAGTGCTAGAAGGTGAAGTCTCGAGAATTAGCATCTAACTCGGCCTTATATATACTCATACCATACTGCAATGGAAATGGGACACCATTTCCAAGGATTTCATTGTAGGGCTACCTATATCGAGATGCCACCACAACGTTATTATGGTCACAATGGATATATTGATGAAATTGGCTCATTTTTATCTCGGTAAAGACCACTTATATAACTAGTGCAAGGGCATAGGTATATCTGGATGAGATTTTTATATTGCATGGGATTCCATGTAAGATAATTTGTGATCACGATCCCCATACACCACTTACTTTTAGACCACCATGCAAAGATGATCTCTGTGATGAAGATCAAATTCAAGATAACCTATCACCCCGAGATAGATGGATAAACAAAGTGGGTGAATAAGATCTTAGAGGAGATGTTTCGGATCTATGTCATGGACCATCACCAAGGTGGGAGGAGTATTTGTATGTAGTGGTGTTTTCTTACAACAATAGTTTTCATAGTTTGATTGGTATGGCTCCATTTTAGGCAATGTAGGGCATGGAGTGTAGACACTAATGAGTCATTAAAGGTTGGAGGACAGGGTTTCTCTTGGGCCAGATTTACTATAGGATATGGAGCAATAGGTTGTCATGATTATAATGAGATTACAGGAGGCTCAAGATAGACATAATAAGTATGTAGATCAACACAGACAAGTCACGCTTTTGAGGTGGACACAATGGTGTTTCTTCATGTCAGGCATCATAAGATCCCTATCCATTACGAAAAAGGCTCTAAGCTTGCTCCTAGGTTTGTGGGTCCCTTTGAGTTCTTGGAGCGGATCGGTCCATCGGCCTACTATCTAGCATTACCACCCAACTTGTCTCACGTCCATGATGTATTTCATGTTTCTATATAAAAGGAATGATAAGAAGATTTTTCCAAGCCACGATCTCAGATGATAATAGCACACCACATTAGATTTGTAAAAAGAAGAGCTAAAATACCATATATGGAAATCCATCATAATCCATAATGCTCAATACATTATAATATTACCCAATAAGAAAGATGTACATATATGAGAAGGGAAGTGCAACTACTACCTAAATTAGTGGTGAAGAACTCCGACTAACCGATATTGGTTATTAAGTTAACTCCGAAAGACTAGTAAGCTAACTCCACATAACTAGTATACCTAAGCAAGCTAACCTAATAAGTGTACCTAGATAACAAAAGTGTAATAATTATCCTAATAAATAAATAAAAGGATAAATAATAACCTACGGTAACAATATACATAGAAGGTAAATTCTAGATCCTTATCATGTATTGATTGACCGCATCAGTAGGTGTAGGATCAAGAGAAGGTGATGGTGGACCCCGATCACATTTTAGAGCACATGACCCCGGGTCTTCGAGGAAAAGAGATTGATCAGGTTTACATCCAAAGGGAATCGATATGATGAGACAATAACTACATGGGAGGAATTAACACCTTTGAGATCACAATTCCCACACTTGTTCTAGTGGCTTCTAAGAGGAATTCGATTCTAAGGGAGGGGGATGTAGTACCCACTTCTCTTCGAAATTGATATTACTACGATTCTTCTTACTTTTGATTAGAGATATAGACATAGTTATTATATTTGATCTTTAAACATTGATAGATGGACATTACTATATTTAATTAGCTTATTTGATAGACAATATGGATGTGTTAGACTTTTGACATGATGTGACTTATATGATGGATTATATGCATGGATTGACATATCAATATTTGATGATCTAGAGCTACTATTGTACTAACACATTGGATTTAATACATAGATTTTCTAGACAATTTAGTTAGTTTTGTGATCTTATTTCTAATTAATGAATTGATATGTATATGTGTGTGTTTTATTATCTCGATGTCATTAATATGGCCACAGTCCAAAAAGGTATTTTTTTATTTTTGTAAGAAATTGTAACACAACAAACAAAAGGGGATAGGAGACCAACAATGAAGGAATTTGGGGTATTGGCAACATGTCACCTTGACAACTTATGTAATTGTATATTTTTGTTGTTAGATGGTTAGGAGGTCCCCATTGGGGGGTGGCCTCAAATGTGACCTTGGGTAAATATGTTGTTTTCCTTTTTGTTTTATTTATTTTGTGAGTATTTGTATTATTTTAGTATTGTGAGTCACCTTTATTATTGTTTGTTAAAGTGCTCCATTTAAGTTTATTAAACTTGATTAATTAGTGTAATTTAGGATGTGACAAAAGGGGTAATTAATTTGAGTAGGTGATTCTTGATTTTTGTTGGATTTGAAAGGATTTTATTACTTTTGAGTGTTGTGTACTCAACCTTGTATGTCAAATTCGGATTTGGGCTTAAGGGCCATTTTTGAGGCTTGTGAGACAAGTTAAGATTTTACCACACCTCTTAATTTCACCTACCAACTACCCTTATGGGTTAAGGTGTCAAAAATAGACCCCATTATGTGATTATAAGACAAAAAGGTGCTATTTATTGCACTTTCTTACATATGTTTTTAATTTTTTCCTTTAGAGGTGTGGGTTTGAGTTTGAGTGTGTAAGAGGGTTATCATTCCCTCAACCACCAATTTATTGTGCTTTAGGGATTGTGTTTTACCTTGTGATGTGGAGTGGAGGAGGAATGATGTGGCATCCTACATGGAGCCACATCACCTCTCTTCTCTTTTCTATTTATTCAAGTTTGTTTGATGATTTGGGGGTTACTTATTTTATTTGGACTCTTGCATTTTTTTAAGGGCTTGATTTTGGAGTGTTTGTTGGAGTTTGGAGTTGGCTTGTGATTTCTTTGGACTTGGAAAGGTTGGAGCTTGCTTGTGGATTGGAAACTCTTGCAATGGCAAGGTAGGGACTTCACCCATGTTTTCTTATTGTTATTTTGTTGTGTAAATGATTGTGAATGGATTATTGTTGCATGGTTATGATTTTGGGAAATAGAATGGTCTTTAGGTTATGTAGGAGAAAATGGAAATGGGGATATTTTGGAGGGAGGCATAAGAATATTATTGGGTATTTTAGGAGGGATTTGGGTTGGGGTGTCCCACCTTGTTGATAAGTGAAATTTGTGCTTATCTTGTTTATTTTATTGAGGGAGGCATAAGAGTTGAGGGAGGCATAACAGTTATTTTTCTTTAGGGGAGGAATAAGAGTTTTGTTGGTATGTGATTGAGTTATTGGAGGCTTTAAGGTGGGAATGCAAACCCTTTGGATTCATAAGTAGATCCCCATGTTTCCTTTCTCTTTCTTTTCTTGAGTATTGAGCCTTTATGCTTGGGAACTTACATGTTTGTTGTGATTGTGGTATTGTGGTTATTATGTTGAATGTTTTGTTTGAATGTTTATTGTGGAAGAATTTTAAAGTTTCCATGGTTGTCTTATACCCCTCATTGTTTCATTGTTGGGGCTCGGGAGCCAATGAGGAAGAAGGCTTCTCTTCCTCATTGGATTATTGGTTGGGTGGAGAGTTTTGTCTAATCTCATATTTTGGTTGTTGTGTTTGGATTTTGAGAAGATGGTTGAACTCAAGTGAAGATTCGATCATAGTTACACTTGAAAAAATTGAAGAAAGATCATTCCTTTGTAAAATTGTTGTCATTTTTCTCCACATAATGTGGAAGACTTGTAAACTTATATTTTAAAAGAGAAGTTCTTGGATATTCTATTTATAAAATTTTTAATGTTAGCCTTTGTTATAAAATGAAAGTGGAGAACTTGAAATTTATTCTTTTACATTTTTTGAAAAGAGGGACTATTATATTGTAAGAATGAATCAAGTTCTTGAGAAAATATTGTGTTTTTATATAGTTATAGTCAGAATATCAGAATGGTTGGAAAGAAGAACTTGAAAGTTGTATTCAAATGGAAAATATATTTCTCTCAAAACTGAAAATAAATTCATATTTGCTTGTGATTTCCTTTAGTGAAATGGTTGAGTTGGAATTATAAAAAGTTTGTAAGTGATACTTAGTTTTTACTTATTGCAACAGATTATCATTCTTGTTGTGAAAAAAAGGAGTTACATTTTATTTTGATGGTAAATGTAGGCATTTTGAAATTTTCAGAAAATATAGTCAATCTCATATTAATCATAAGAATAAGGGATATTTTCTCTTCATTATTGTTTTGGGATTAGACAAGAAAAAAAATAGGGGCGTTTAGTTTCTCTATTTTTCACTTATAAATGAATACATAGAAAAGTTTAAATCATCTTGCCTATATATAGTTTCACTAAATAAATGAATTTAGTTAAAATTTAAATCCTATCAAAACAAAGGGTGATATATATATATATATATATATATATATATATATATATATATATATATATATATATATATATATATATATATATATATATATATATATATATATATATATATATGTTAACTTAATACCACATATTAAAACCCATGGAGTATTCAATAATTATAAAGCATGCAAATTTACACAGACATAAATTGGTGTTAAGGCCGACTTATATATCTATTGCAGCCACATTGGTTTTATTATCAACGACCTCCATCCCATATTAATATAAGGTGGGGGTGAGGTCGGATTGTTTTAATTGTTTTGTTTGGGGATGGGGAGAGGGGGAGGTTTCCAATGTTGTTTTTGGGGATGGGGGAGAGGGAGAGAGGGGGAGGTTTCCGACTGTTTTAATTGTTTTGTTTGGGGATGGGGGAGAGGGGGGAGGTTTCCAGCTCACCCCCACCTTATATTAATATGGGATGGAGGTCATTGATAATAAAACCAATGTGGCCGCAATAGATATATAAGTCGGCCTTAACACCAATTTATGTCCTATGCAAATTTGCATACCGCAGCTTTATAATTATTGAACACTCCATGGGTTTTAATATGTGGGTATTAAGTTTATATATATATATACACACACACACACACACCACACACACATAACCAATGTATATATCACTATTTTAAACTATATTTTAAAAAGGGGCAAAAATACCCATAATCAAATAGAAAATACAAATAAAATATAAAATAGCAAATAAAAATATAAATATGAACAAATCCTAGAAGAGGGTTACAAATGGAATAAGCAATAAAAATTTGTATCCATCCTTAAACTTGAGTATACTTCTTGGCCTCCGCTCTCCCTCTTCTCCCAAACCTATAAAATGAAAATGAGAAAATAAGCCAAAAGAAATGAATAAGAGATTTTCATAAGGATGTTTAGGGTTAGTTGAATACTTAGATCTAAGGGCTCTAAATGAACTCATCCAACAGCTTTTATACAACCCTACAAAAGTTAGGTGAGGATTTGGGTGGGAATATGTTTTAAAATAAAATGTATGTGCAATTTGTGAATGGGACCACTAAAGGGGTGTTAGGATGTAGGATTAATATGTGACCTTATTTTTTAGTTTAGTGACTCTTTTAAAACCGTTGATTCTAAAATTAATTAAATTAAATACAATGATGACTAACCAATGTTTATAATAGAGATTAAAATATTTTTGAGCTAAATCATAATGTTAGGGTAATGGTGACCTTAGCTATACACTATTAAGTCAATAAATGACATTAGAAATATAATACTAAATTAAATAAATATTGTAATAAGAGTATTTTAGTTAATGGCTTGTAAGGGTAAATTAATGAAATTTAATGCAAACCCTGGAAGGGGATTTAAGCCCAAAATGTTGAATTAAAATAATAATAATTAATTGCTAATTCAAACCTATGAATTATTAACCTAGAAATAAAAAAATCTAGTTGAAGATCATCCCATTGCAACTTGTTTAAATAAAAAAATCTATAATTTTTCTAACTAATAATTGGGTTTTGTGTGGGAAAAATGTGGGTGTTAAATATTTTGTGGCATTTGTGTAACATAACACAATCTTGAGATTTACAACTTCTAAGATAATTCTTGTCTTTCATTAAGGTCCCTCTAACCTAAAGCTATAAATAGTATTTTTAACATAGAAAGAAAGATATCCTAGAATATATAGATGCTAGCGCCCCCTAGTCTTCACTTCTACCAACAAATTGAAAACTTGAAACAAACCAAATTTAATAACGAGTAATTTTTTAAATTATTTAATGCAACGCATAACATAAACTTGTACTAATGATTTTTGTATTTTATAATTAAAGGAGGGTTGAAGGGTCCCTTTCCCTTTACATTACAGACACAATGAGATGATCGGTTTGAAAACTCGATCATCCAACAATACTTTGTTGAAAAAATGAAAGGGCGTATGCCAAAAACACAAGTGGTTGGGAATAAGAAAAACCCTAGACGCATTTAGTAAGACAAACAGGATGATTTGATAACAAGTAAACTAGAAATGCTATAAAAAAACCAAAAAAAGATACAACCTCATGGATTTTTAACCACTTTGTTATCTCGAATCACATGACACATTTGTAACCTCCACCTTAATGGGCCTAAAAACGGTTTCCTCTAGTGGTTCAAGAAAAATATGTTCATTTCCCGAAAGAGCAACCAAACTCTTTAACTAATCATATGCCTCACGAACTTATCGGAGAAGAACATCCAAATGTTTCGGTTCCTGTTGGATTGGAGCAAACATTGCATCCAAGTCAAGCAAATGGAGTGACCTACCTCCCATTGCCAATGTTTCGCCCCATTTGTCCAGCTTCATATAAGAAATGATTTAGGACGTGAAACCATTTGTGCAACTCTAAAATAATGTCCACGTGCACCTAATATTATTTACTTTATTTAATTGATGTTCAAAGAAATAATATTTAAACTACCATTTCATTAAATTTGGACTAACCACCAAAAATCTAGACTTCCAATAACATGGTTTATGGTTTTATAAACATGAAATTTGGTTTCCCATTGTGTTATTATCAATTTCCAATTGTGATAATGTTGGTTTCCAAGCATGTGAATGTTGGTGACCAAATGTTTCATTATCAGTTTTCAATTTTTCAAAATCAGTAACTAGAATTTTAAATTTAAACTATGGGGCACCATATAATATTGTCATGTGTTGAATACATATATAGGTTAAAGAGGATTCTTATTCTACCTTTTAATTTTTTCACTTAAAGGGAGAGTGAGAGGCCTCCCATTCTCTCCATTGATTTTTTACTTTCTTATTCTATCTTTAGATTTTTTTCTCCTATTTTCCATCTTGAATTTCCCATTTTATCTCTTCATTTATTTGAACTTTGACATAGAATGGAAGGCATCATCTTCTCAATCCTCCTTTTTTTTACTTTGAGATAGAATGGGGGGCCTCCCATTCTCCCTCTTGATTTATTATTCACTTTCAAGGAGATTGGAAGGCCTCCCATTGTACATATTCATTCATTTTCTAATTTGAGGGATAACGAGAGGCCACCCATTCTCCATCTTCATTATTAGGGAGAATGGAAGAAAATCCATTCTCCATATTCATTATTTTATCACCTTATGAGTATCTAACACCCAACTTATGTTAATAGACTTCACAAATCTAAATTTCCATGTTCATCATTTCCAAACCCAAATCATCAGATTTCGACAATATGCAACCATGATGACCTACCATTAATCCTTTACTGGAACACCAAGAACCATCCATTTTTCTCACAAATGTACTTTCATAATGGAATTTTAACATTAGAATTTCCATGTCATAGAAAGTTATTCATATTTGGGCTTACGTTCATTATTCCCATGTGATACTATTTTAAAGTGTCACTCAACAGTGATGAGGACTCCTTGCTTTGATAACGATAAATATGATAATATGATTTTTTTCTTATACAACGAATCACTAAGTTATCATACGTTGGTCTTGGAAACATGGAACTCATGGAAATGATTTTAGATTTAGATTTTAGAATGACATACCATTTATAAAATTATGTGGGACACCATGTAACCATGGGAAAAAACATCACAACTTATGAAATCCATAGATTATGAAATATTAAAGAGGGAAAACAATGATATTTCGAATATGAGTAAGGTAGGTTATTTTTGTGCATTATTTATTTTACACTAATAAATATTTTTGTATTCACCTACCACAAACACTCATGGATGATGTTGCTATGAATAAATAATTATTTTTCTACATATAAATCCATTGTCACAAATGAATGAATCAATCCATAGTAGCTACTATTATTTGTTTACAATAAAACTGAATTTAGATTTTTATTTAATAAAATACATATTAAGTTAATTATTAGCAATGTAATACTTTTAATAAATCCTTCTATATGCCTATCGAGCTCTCACAACAACCTATGGATGTTTTTGCTGTTGAAACTGACAAAATAATAAAAAATAGGATCGGTTCTTGAAAAACTTTAGACTCTAACCCTAATCAAAAACAGGATTTTTGTTGCTTTCTCATTGAATATGGCATAAAACCCTAACTTTGATTGATCTGCCAACATTGAATTTTGTTCAGGTCTTCAGGCAGTACAAAGCCATTCTGCAGTATCCCAAACACACGCACCTTGAAGACTGTTTATTTACGGCAAAAATGGTTGTTGCCTCTGTGATGGACTTAAGGATAAACTGCACTCTGCATTTCTGGCCTCTCTCGGCAATGTACAACTAGACTCCATGGACTCCTTGGCAATAGGTAGGAAATATTTTCCTTGTTACAAATTCATATAATCTTAAAATGATACATATATCTTAGGATGAAGTCTAATTTTATGGGGTTATTTCCTAAGGTATCAGACTAAAAAAATCACATCTTTTGATATATGTATATGGTCATTGAATGCAAGACAGATGCCATCATTATAAGGAAAACCGTATCTTTTTTTTCATTCTTAATTGTTGTTAGATGTTTTTTCTTTTTTTTCCCTCTTCAATTATTTTTGGATGAAAAAGACGCAATTTTTCTTTCAATATTTTGGTTTGGATTCCCCAGCACAAGATTTCTATCAAATTTTCTGTAGTAGGCGGTTTTCTCACTGTTAAAAATTCCCGTCAAGTACAACAGCTCCCAGCCTGCAACTCGCACCATAAATATTTTATTTTAATAAAAATTTAGTGTTGAGATTTGAAAATCAAAATCTCAAGGCTCGAGAGGAATGAAGTTACTAAACTCGAAACCCGTTTTCTTCTCTCCACATGCATTTTTCTTTCTCTCACACTTCCTGAAGGGTGTGTTGGACCAAAAGAAAAGAGATTCAGCAACACTGTTTGGAACAATAATTCTGTGAAACTTTGGTCAATTTTCCTGAGTTCTTTGTTTCTGCATATGATGTTCCCTCTGTGATCATCTGTTTGAATTATAAATATCAGGTGGGAAATTTTATTTGTTGAACATTCACCTGGACTGAGAACAAAGTTTATGTTAATCTAAACCACAAAAAACAGCTAAAAGCAATATATCTGTTGAGCAGTTCAGTGTGATGTTGGAAGATAGATCTGCCAGAGACTGTGAAAACCCTGAGACGAATGAGGTTTGTTTTTTTTCTCTAAATAAGCCTCACAGGAATCTCTATTTATTATAAAAGCGACCCTGACAGAGAGGACAAATGGTGCTACTAAAATAAATTAAAGCTACTCTATCACATTTTGACTACACGTCAGAAGTCGATTAACATCTTAATTTTTCAACATATATTAGAATAATTATGAATTTCAATGTTTGGAAAATTCTGAATCCGATTACTACCTAAAACCATCATCATCTGTATCATGCTCCTCCCCAAACGTTGGCAATGCACAATAATATCTTGTAAAACAAGATTAATCTATCTCAACTAGTAGATTTCATTTTCATCATTTTTTGGCCTCTCTACCTCCGATATTCTCCTTGTGAATGCAAAACTCCCCCTAAACTGCCTTATTTATGGTTATTTAGAAAAGTAAGAAAAATTGCCACCCAAATTCAATATTGTTAAATCAAAATTTTTATGGTATTATCAGACTCAGAGTGCATCCGTCACCTGTGCATGATGCAAATTGATCTACATATTAATTTTTAAAAAAATAATATTTATTAGATGTAAAAAAATCTTAACAAATCCTACCAAATTATAGCTCCCAAATTGTAATTTTGGAATGACATAAACAGGCAGATGTCATAGCTCATTTTATTAAATTTTGCATTTAATTTTTTTATGTAAACCATGTACCAGAGACTTTTCTTAGAATTTCCCAGTCTCCCATTGGCAACTGTGACATCAATATAAATAGAAAATGCTTTACCGTCAAATCTTTAATGGCCGCCGCTCTATCTATTCAAATAAAATATTAGAGCATGAATGGAAATATAAAACTTGCTAAGGTAGCTTATGATGACTACAAGATTTTATTGAAGAAGAGGTTTTATTAAGAATAGTTATCTTGTAGAACAAAAAATCATTGAGTGAAAAATCCAATCGACCATTTCAAACGGGTTTGTGGTTGAAATTTACAGAACAAGGTCACTACTCACTAGTTGCAGAAATAAAACTACTTTTCTATCCATCGGGTAGACAAATAAGTTGCACTTCATATTTGTGAGAATATTAAATAGTTTGGTTAGACATTTATCAAGGTAAAGTAACTAGTTTTCTATAGATCAATGATTGAGAAGCTCCTGGAGGAGGTGTACCCATATTTGTTCGCATAGTTGCTACAACCAATATGTCTAAAACATTTTTACTGTATTCAACCTCTGGAGAAAATAAGTTTTTAAATTATTACTATTCTAAAGTCAACAAGGTCTGTTAGTTTTCTTCCAATTGTAGGATTTTAAGTTTTAATACCACGTCCCAATGGCCTGAGATCAAGCAGTAGTTGTAGTCATTTGTGGTCTTGGAAGAGCTCAAACTGCAATATGAGGTAGCTTGAAGATCTTTAAAATGTTAATTTCAATTTTGGAGGATTTTTAGATGAATGTTACTTTGTAAATCTATGCAATTTATAAAACTACGAACATGAACAATATGGAGAACATACAATAAACGGTGGATCTATTTTACATTTATATTATTCTTTATATGTTTTTGTGGGATGAGACATCCTTTGTAAAATGTGCCTCATACACTGATGAATTGCAGATCTCTTCTTGATGGGACCAACATTTATATTATTGGTAAAGCTCGAGAATTCTAAAGTTGTTTAGTCAATAGTCCATACTTGCTGCAAATTCTAACAATTATAAGTATTTTTCTTCTCCAAGGTTCTTTTGTAATTAATTGTACATATAAATAACAATATAGAATATATTCTATTGTTAGTGAAAGATTTGGGAGGAGGAAAATAAAACTCGCCTATATGACAACATGAATTATTGAATGTTTTGAGTAACATTTATTTAAAGAAAAGAAAAGAAAAATTCTCCAATTCCCACCAAATTTTTCACAAGTAAAAATAGAATAGGATGTCAAATTCATCCCCTCCCTCCCTTTTTACCTCTTGTTAAGCATACTTATTTCCAAATGATTTTAACGCATTCATATGTAGAGAAAATACTCGATAACAACCCCCAAAAAGAGATAATATTGTCTACTAGTTCATGCAATTCTTGCAACATTACCACTTTAATTGTATGCTTACTTTCTTACCGTCAAACCAATAATACACCCATAAAATGTGGATGTGCATACATATTTTGGATACATGACTCAAATAAAATGTAATTTGTTACATTTTAGGTGGTATTAATCTTCTTATTGTGTTTTATATGAAGTACTTTATTTATTTTAACTCTCTTCCTATGGAAAAGACTTGATATGTTTAACAATGGTTTGAAATTAATGTATCATTTACTTGGTTATAGCCATTTACTATAAAATAATGTATTTTATGCTTATATATATTCATTTATTTTTTAAAAATGTTCCTAAATTTAAAGATGTGTGTACTACATATATTCTTGTCATACGAAGTGTAAATTTCTATATTGTTTTTCATCCGGAAGGGCTAGTTAAGTATGTGCCCTTCAGGGTAAAATTTTTACTAACCTTTCAAATTTGATCCCTGATCAAGACTATGTGTATATCATAAGCTTGTTTTGTAAAATATGTATGGCTGTCATCATGTCAAATATTATTCCTCCTACCTTTTTCTCATCTCTGCTTTGCTTTCTCCGCAAAAGTTTTTTCCCAATGAGTATTTGCACTACTAGCTTCTCTTTATCTCCTTTGCCCAAAGTTTCACTTCAATACCATAATAGTTGGTAAAAATTAAAGGATTAATTATTGTTATGTTTCTCCAAATCTATCTAGAACATATAAACATATAGATTTCAATCACAAACCAAAATTTGACTTCCCATATCTCAATTGTATCAATGATTATTATGATTTTTTCTTTCATCCTATGACATATTTGTGGCCTTTTTCTATTTATTTTGAATGTTTGACATTGATTCCACCACCTCCCTCATATCCACTATAGGTAGCTTTATTTTCCACTAAAAAAATAAAAAAGTAGAAAGTTAATACATGAAAATAATGTTATTAATGGAGGCATAAAACATATATTTCCATCATCTTAAGTGCAACAAAATAGAAATTTTCATAAAACCCATAACTTGAGACAAGATAAAATATCATATATTGTCTTTGACATAGTTTTCATTACCTATATTAAATCATTCAACATCATTATCACTTTGGCTGTCCTCAATTTGTTGAAATTGCACTCAATATTCTTTAATGGATGCATGTCCCTTTTCTAGTTATTCTTATTATTTCTCAATTCCATCATCCTTTTTTGACCAACCCAAATGATACTATTCATATCTATGTTACTTGATCCTTCATTTCCTTCTTTCCATTATTTTGTTTTATGTAAGCAATCCTCATACAATTTTTTTTTTTATATTTCCCTTTTCCAATTGGTGTCCACCATCGAACCTTTACCTTATATGTCTCATTCCCAGTATCCTTACAAGGGTAGACATTCCCTTCTACTTTACCCATCCATATTTGGATTTTTTTTGATCTTGGTCGTATTAAAACAAATTGTCCCTGTACCACATCTTCCTTTGGATTGAATTCATCTCTTGGTTGTTTACATTTAGGTCCCACATAAATTTCTTCATTAGTAAGAAGGTTTTGTTTCAAGTAATCATCCAATACAAAATGAAAATCATTATTGGTATTTGATTTTTGTCTAGTTCTTGGCCAAAAATCACCTTCTAACATATCTCAATTGATGAAGGGCTTATCTAAAGAATTTAAAACATTTTCTATAAACCTTATCTTTGGTAACTAGAATTAATTCCCTCCATCTATAGAAATTTTACTCCATTGAATAATATAGGCTCTTATTCTTGTCTTTAGTTCATCCATCTCTTTCAATGTCTTAAATGGCACTAGTTGAGGTTTCCCTTTAGGAAAGTCTAGGCTTCCATTAGGTAATGTACGCTAGACATTGATAGGATTAGACCATGCAAGATCCCTTTTGGTTGATTTGTATTGCATCATTGGTATTCCATTTATGACATGGAATTTAAAGTATTGAGGCTTGCTAAGACCCACTATCATGTGACTCCCATCTAGTAAATGTGGCCCCAAAAAGGATTTGAAATCATAGACATCTTCAATCAGGTATGGTGTGAATGAACTTGAATCATCTTGACATGTTCTATATGAATCCATGATTTTGGTACAGAATATGTATCTTCTCGCCATAACATAGTAGATAATTTCTGAAATTTTGCATCAATATCTTTATGGGTGATTCCTACTTGGTAGAAATCTTACATACACTGCATTAAAAACCCTTCTGACTATCAACATTGATACAAAACTAAATAAATAATGATTTTTATTATCACTTGAAGCATTGTCCAGTTGTAAGTAGAGGATTGGGGAAATTTTTTGAGTGAAAAACATGTTTCAGATACATTTGCTTAAATAGATTGTAGTGTTGTACCCTTATATACTTGACATTTTTCATATGAATCATTTTGTAATAATGCATCATGTAGTGGTTGTTTTAAAGACCTAGTTTTATACAACAAGTTCCCATATACATCAACCACTTGTTCTTTGAGCATGAAAAGACACAAGGTTATTGATGTCATTGTGAAGTTTGAACCTCTTTCTAGAAATGGAAGGATAAAGTGTACGAAAACCCCTGTCTTGTGTCCATGAGTAAGCATACCTATTAAAGAGACTGGGAGGTTCCAAACATTACTAACTTGACTTAGACTTCTTCCCCAACCTTGGTATGGAAGTCTTCATCTTTTCCATCTTATCATGCACAATGCTTAAGAATTTTTCATGGTTTTCCTCATATTCAATCATGTGGGCATAATAGTCTGCACGACAACTTGTAATGTAATCATTGTGACATTTTTGATACTTCTGCAACTGCTTGATTATTTTGGATCAATTGTGGCTTTTCATTTGTTTGCAATATCCACACACTCATCACACTTTGCAAATAAGTTATTCTTTGCAATTGAAACATCTTGGAAATGTTGGGACCAAATCTTGTTAAAGTTAAACTATGACACTGAAGGTAGATTTAGGATTTCAAGGTTTGCATTACACTTTCTTAAGAATTGAACATTAGGTATAATTTTATGGAAACATCTTTATAGGAACTCTTGTTCCATCATGACTTATAGAGTGAGTCAAATGAGGAGATATATATGAATTTTCATAAACTTTTTTTTCGATACTAGCAATCATTGTCATAGTATTTGGCCTTGATTTTTGTAAACCAACATTACCATTCACTACCTTGATATCACCATTTAAAAAGTCTTTCTTGTATTTAAAGAAGTTGCTTCTAGGTATTCCAAAAGCATTAAACTAAGCATTTTGACATACATCAAAGGTTTCAAACTTCATGGTAAGAATTTTTATATTCCTTTTTATGTCATTTCTCTTTATGGATCCATTTTATCCCAATATATTCAATATAAAATCTCTTCTTAAACCCTCACTAGGTATTATGGAGCTAAGAAATTTATTTTTACAAAAAATAATTTTTATTACTTTATCCAAGAAATATAATTCATCTTCATCTTCAGTAGATCTTGCATTTGACATATTGACATTTTAAGCATTAGGATTCAAACATTTGTGATGTCTATATGGCCTTCTTGTCAAAGGTTGTGTATATGTGTAATTCATGACATCAAAAGGAATTGTACATGCCAATTGAGGAAGTGATTCTTCTAATGCACTCCACATATTGACTTTTATCTCCTTTGGAACTTCCTTCATTTTCACATCCATCAATGAACCACTAAATTATTCTAGTTGATTTGTAGACCATTGTTTGAGAGAGCCTTCGATATGGTGCATGGGAACAAGAAGGGTTGATTACAAGTATAACAAGAATACCAAAATTATTTCCATCTAACAATTTAAAATGAACCATATCTCCTTCAAGTACATTTGTAATTGTCCCCTCTCCAACATATTTGTTCTCCTTTGAACAAAGATGGATTAAATTTTCCTGAATTCCTCTAAATTTCAAGTTGTGATCATAGGCATTTGATGAGGCCAAACATTCTAATGCAACCCTCTTTTTGACCTTCAATGCAGACCTTGTATTTTGATTCACCAATTTATCTATTGGCCATGCTATTATATTGTTTGGTTTCAGTGATGATGAACAAATATTGCAAGAAATTAATATCTTCTCCACCATCACACCAAACATTAGAGGACCCAACTTCTCACCTTGAACTATGTGGTCCTCAATCACATTTGATATAAAACCCATGGCTATATTGTCTCCATGCGCATAACAATGTTGTTGAAGTATCACATTCTCTATAATAAATTGGAGCCAATCTTTTTTAGATGTGCTATTAATGTGCTCATTGTATTCAATTTCAACATCATATGAATCAATTACATCCATTGAATTACAATTCAATGTTTCATCTATATCATTGATATCGGGTATTGATGAATCATCATGTGCTAACATTTTCTTCTCATCCCATGCAATATAGTACCCTTTATTTTATATGTCTGCTAATGTTTTTTCTTCATCAACAAAATAAGGCAACCAAGATTTCCCATACAATACTTTATCTACAATAATGAAAATAAACCTTCTCCCATTACTCTACAATGTAGATTTTTCTACTTGGATAAACTTTTCCCCAACAAATTTCAATCCTTTTGAAAATAAATCAACATGTTGTGCTTCTTCAAATATATGAGGCATTGTGGGAAATCTATAAATTAAATAAAGGAATAGATGAATACATATAAGCATAATACATATATAAAAAGAGGAAACTATAAAGAAAATAAAAATCAAAGTGAGAAAGTTGACATATTTGTTAGTATAAATTATAATTCCCATCAACATGAAATTTCCCATGTATAGCTAATAAAAACCAAAATATCGAGTACACATTTTAAATTAGATTTAGATGTTTCTTATTTAAACATGTTTTATGGTGCTTACATGTTTTTTAATGCAACATAATTTAAATTCAACAAATACAATAGGGAAATGGGGGGCCTCACAATCTCTATCTTAATTTATTTTCACTTTAAGAGGCCTCTCATTCTACATACGAAGTGTTTCTTCACTTTGATGTAGAATTGAAGAGTTCTCATTTTCCTTCTTAACTATTTTTCCTTTGAAGGTAGAATGGGAGGAATCTCATTCTTACTCTTGATTATTTCTAAATCTTTGGTGTTTCTTCACTTTGATGTAAAATAGAAGAGGTTCCATTTTTCCTTTTTGACTATTTTTTTCATTTGAACTATTTTTTCACTCTAAGTTGGAATGAGAGTCCCCAAAATATAAGTTTTAAGAATTTATTACTTCTAGGGAAAATGGGAGGCCTCCCATTCTTCATATTGATTTTGTTTTCTTTTAGGGATGATAAGAGGCCTTCAAATGAGAGTCCACCAATATCTCTTTTAAGAATTATTCACTTGTGAAGAGAATGGGAGGCTTCCCATTCTCCTTGTTGATTATTTTTATACTTTGAGGGATAACGAGAGGCCTTACATTGTTATTCACTTTTTAGGAGAATGGGAGGCTTCCCATTCTCCGTGTTGATTATTTTTTATACTCTGAGGGATAATGAGAGACCTTACACTATTCTCAATATCATTTTTAAGAATGGCTCACTTTTAGGGAGAATTCAAGGCATCCCAATCTCCATCTTGATTATTTTGTTTACTTTGAGGGATAATGAGAGGTCCTTCAATGAGAGGCCCTCACTATCCCTTTTAATAATTTCTCACTTTCTAGGAGAATGGGAGGCCTTCCATTCTAAATCTTATTTTTTTACTTTGAGGGATTATGTATTTTTGTTTACTTTAAGAGAATTATGTCTTTTTATATCTCTTGTGAATGATTTTTTGAATGATTTTTTAACTCTAAGTAGGAATGACCAGCCCCAAAACTATAGTTTTATAGAATTTATTACTTCTATGGAGAATGGGAGGCCTCCCATTCTCCATCTTAATTATTTTGATTACTTTTAGGGATGATAAGAGGCCTTCAAATGAGAGGCCACCAATATCCCTTTTAAGAAATATTCACTTTTGAGGAGAATGGTATGCTTCCCATTATTTGTGTTAATTATGTTTATACTTTGAGGGATAACAAGAGACCTTACATTGTTTTTCACTATTGAGGAGGATGGGAGGCTTCCCATTCTCTATGTTAATTATTTTTATACGTAGGAACCTACAAGTTTTTTTTTTTCCTCACTACATCCTCAATTCTATGGAATACTCCATTTTAGAGTTCCAAAACCATGCCCTAGCCAATCCTCCCCATCAAGGCATCATTTTCCTCCTTCATCGCCATTTTCTCACCCATCACCTTGTCATTAAGTCCACCCCTAAATATCTTAATCCCGACTCCCTTGACCATTAACCCCACAACCATTCCTATCGAACGGATAAAATTTCGGTCCAAGAACCCAACTTATCCTAGTAATCTCCTTTTTCCCTCTAGCAAAGTACTTCATAAATCAGTAAGAACATTGAAACTACCCAAAATCTCCTTCACATTAACAACACATGGCTTAGTGGATCTACTCAAGAGAAGGAGTACCTTCAACAAAGAATTGATATTTTTTGTTTAAGAGAATGAAATTAGAGGATTCCCATTCACATGGAAAAGGAGGTGGAAATTATAAAAAGAGACATTAAATACTTATCAAAGAAAAATGGTAAAAGTAAATTGGATGAAGATTCTAAACTTGGTGAAGGTCAAATCAATGAAATCTACAAAAATCTAAACTCTTTGGATAATAGATTGGGGAATTCAAAGGATAGGCATGATTGCAACATTTCTGTTGTCAAGGCTATCTATAATTTCATGGAGCATCATGTTGAGAGTGTTTACATGCTTAGTGATATTCCTGCTACTATTTGGGAGTACTTTGAGCGTGACCGGTTTTTTTCTCAGCTAGATGAAATTAATCCCTCTCAAATCACTTCCTTGGCTCTCTTCAGTTCATTGTAGTCAGTGAGGGCTAAAATTGATAGAGCATCAAAGAAGTAATATTTTGTGTGACTACCTATTTGTTGTTTTGTTTTTGTTTTCTCGTTGCTTTCTTGTAGTTTTGACCTCGTTTTGTCTCCTTTGTGTAGTTTCCTTTTGACTATAGTTGGGCTTTATTGTAATATCTGGATGTTGATCAATTTTTGATGCTTTCACTAGGTTATCTGGCTTTTGATCCTTTATTTAATAGGGTATAGTCCCTTCATAACTTTTTGCCAATAATAAAAAAATTGAGAGACCTTACATTATTCTCAATATAATTTTTAAGAATGATTCACTTTTAGTTAGAATGAGAGGCATCCACCTTTCCATCTTGATTATTATTTTTTATTTTGAGGTACAATGAGAGGTCTTCCAATGAGAGGCCCCCAATATCCCATTTAAGAGTTGCTCACTTGAAAGGAGAATTGGAGGCCTCTCATTCTCAATATTCATTTTTTTTTACTTTGAGTTATTATGTCTCTTTCCCCTTGAAGATTTCTGTTTATTTTGAGAGAATGATGTCTTTTTATATCTCTTATGAATGATTGTTTGAAAAACAAATTCACTCTATGTTAGAATGAGAGGCCCCAAAATATACTTTATAAGTATTTATTACTTCTAGGGAGAATGGAAGGCCTCCCATTCTCCATCTTGATTACTTTTGTTTACTTTGAGGGATAATAATAGGCCTTCAAATTAGAGGCCAACAATACCCCTTTTAAGAATTATTCATTTTTAAGGAGAATGAGAGGCTTCCCATTCTCCGTGTTGATTATTTTTATACTTTAAGGGATAACAAGAGACCTTACATTATTATTCACTTTTGAAGAGAATGAGAGGCTTTCCATTCTATATGTTGATTATTTTTATACTTTGAGGGATAATGAGAGACCTTACATTGTTCTCAATATCCTTTTTAAGAATGGTTCACTTTTAGGGAGAATCAGAGGCATCCCAATCTCCATCTTGATTATTTGGTTTACTTTGAGGGATAATGAGAGGTATTCAAATGAGAGGCCCCCACTATCCCATTTAATAATTTCTCATTTCAAGGAGAATGGGAGGCCTCCCATTCTCAATATTCATTTTTTTTTTACTTTGAGGGATTATGTCTCTTTCTCCTTGAAGATTTTTGTTTAATTTGAGAGAATGATGTATTTTTATATCTCTTGTGAATTATTGTTTGAATTATTTTTTCACTCTAAGTTGGAATGAGAGGCCCCAAAATATATTGTTTAATTATTTATTACTTCTAGGAAGACTATGATGCCTCCCATTTTCCAACTTAATTATTTTTATTTACTCGATGGATAATAAGACGCCTTCAAATGTGAGGCCACCAATATCCCTTTTAAAAATATTCATGTTTGAGGAGAATGGGAGGCTTCCCATTCTCTCGTTTTGATTATTTTTATACTTTCTAGGATAACGAGAGACCTTACATTGTTGTTCACTTTGAATAGAATGGGAGGCTTCCCATTCTCCATGTTGATTAGTTTGATACTTTCAGGATACCGAGAGACCTTACATTGTTCTTAATATCCTTTTAAGAATGGTTCAATTTTAGGGAGAATTAGAGGCATCAAAATCTCCATTTTAACTATTATTTTTATTTTGAGGGATAGTGAGAGGCCCCCCACTATCTATTTTAATAATTGCTCACTTTAAATTTGAATGGGATGCCGCCCATTGCCAATCTTCATTAATTTTTTACTTTTAGGGATGATTTTTAATTCTCCTCGTATATTTTTGACTTATTGAGAGAATGATGTCATTCCATATCTCTTGTGAATGATTATTTTGAAAGAGGGATTCGTGAGAACCGATGTTGAAAAACAATGCACCACAATGAAGTTGCACTCGATGGTAATGTCGAAGCCAATGCAATACGCAAGATTCAAAAAATGGAAAGAAGATTGCAAGTAAGAAGAATGGGTCTGCTCATACTCATAGATCGAAAAAAGGAAGTACAAATAGGGGTGCTGTGTAACCCCCATGCCTAAACATGGAAAGAACTCAATGACGCCACTGATGCATATGATCGACACATATGATGCCACTAGAAGAGGAGTTATAATTCCAAATAAGGAATGTAACTCCTATGACACATTGACACAAATGACAATGTCAGATTCTATTGTGAGAATCGACACTTGTCATTTGACTTCCTAAGACCTATGACTCTCGCAAGGCGAGATGACTCACCTAGGTGATGTGGATGATGACTAGACAATCACACACACCAACACCCCCCCTTCATCGAAGCCAAGGAAGAGGTCAAGGTAAGATAGAACAAAAGAAGACTCCCTAGACAACTAAGAAATATGTGTCAATGGGCCCCGACAACTAAAGGCCTGATAAGGTGCCCATGTACAAACAACATCTTTTTGGAAAGAAGAAGAGGACAAGAAGGAGGACTATATAGCCCGAAGAAGATGGGCAGCTACAACAGACCTCACCCCAAGAAGAGACCGCAAGTGAAGAAACTTCACCTCAGTGAAGGGCTTGGTGAAAATGTCTCGCAACTTTGATCACTTATGCAAACATACTATATGTCGAGGATGTTTTCATGTATCAGCCCGTATGAAGTGCATATGAATCTCAATGTGCTTCATCCGCTGATGCTGAACGGGATTTCTACAAATCGAGATAGTGCTCATGTTGTCACAGTAGATAATGGTAGGCCATCGAAAGTGGATGCCAAACTCTGTCATAATACCCTGTAACCAAACAACTTCTGTGGCAGCGTTAACTGCTCCTTTGTATTCTGCTTCTGTCGATGATATGGAAATGGTGTTTTGTTTCTTGCTAGACTAACTGACAGGACCTGAACCAAGAGTGAAATTGTAGCCTGAGGTAGAATTTCGATGATCTAGATCACCGGCCCAATCTGAGTCTGTAAATCCAACCAAGTCAATCTCAGTCCCTCCTAAGTAATGAATACCATCTGTGTGAGTGCCATGAACATAGTGAAGGATCCACTTTGCTGCTTTTAAGTGCAGCTCATGAGGCTCCTACATAAATCTGGACATGATCCCGACGGCATACGATAGATCTGGCCGAGTGTGAGTAAGGTAGATCAAGCTTCCCACCAACTGTCGATAAAGGGTACCATCAACCAAGGGGGAAGAGCAATCAGAAACCAACTTAATCCCAGAAAGAAAAGGAGTAGGTGAGGACTTGCAATCAGACATGTGAAACCGAGCAAGAAAATCAAGAGAGTACTTAGGCTGCGAGATCATAATTCCGAGTCGATTGTGAAATGTGGATCCCAAGAAAGTAATGAAGCAATCCTAAGTCAGACATGGAGAACTTGTTGGCCAAGGAGATCTTCACAGAATCAATGATAGAGGAAGAGCTACCGGTGATCAACAAGTCATCAACATAGAGAACAAGAATAAGCATGGAGTCATCCTATCGTAGAATATACACATTTGGGTCAGAGTGACACCGAGTGAACCCTGATGTAAGTAAAAAGGAGTCCATCTTGGCATACCAAGCCCAAGGGGCTTGTTTAAGGCCATAGAGAGACTTCTTTAATTTACAAATGAGGGATGGATCATGGACATAACCTCGGAGGTTGTTCCATATATATCTCCTCCTCTAGGTCCCCATGAAGGAAGGCACTCTTAACGTCCATCTGGTGTACTTCCCATCTGTTAGCGGTAGTGATGGCAAGGGTCAGTCGAATGGAAGTCATCTTCGCAACTGAGCAAAGGTTTATGAGTAATTAACCCCAGCTACCTGGGAGAAACCCTTAGCTACAAGTTGCGCTTTATACTTATCAAATTTTCCATCAGGTCCATACTTTGTTTGATATACCCACCTACACCGAATGATTTTTCTTCCTTTCGGAAGAATGGTAAGATCCCAAGTGTCATTCTTTATGAGTGAGGAATACTCCTCATCCATGGCAGAATCCCACTCAGGAATCCCAGAAGCTTCGTGGAAGGATGGTGGATCAGAAGTAGAGGTGAAGAAGGAGTGAGGTCCAGTGAAGTCTGAGCGAGTACGTCTCTCATCCAAAGGATCTCCAACTAAATCTCCAGCACTCTGTAAAGTTTTCCTGGCCCAAAGAGGTCCCGACGGCTCAGGCTCCGAGTTGGAAGATTCTTCACTTGAGTGAGAAGGGACATAGTCCTCATCATCACTACTGTCAGAATCAGAAGACTCAGAAGTTTGAGGATTGGGAGGAGCAGGGAGAGGTGGAACTCGCTCAACAACATCATCATCTGAAGAGTCAGAATCTGAATCAGTGGGCAAAAGGACCTCAGTGGAAGTTGAAGTCAAGGATGACTCATCAAACTTCACACTCCTCTCAATATAAAGCTCATGGGTGGTAGGGTTCAACAATCGATATCCCTTCACGCCATCAGGATACCCGACAAAGATACAAGGTTTGGATTGTGGATCCAATGCCTTGCGTTTCTTTTTGGGAATCCGAGCCATAGCCTTGGATCCAAAGACTCGAAAGTGCTCAACATTAGGCTTGTGTCCAAACCAGGCTTCAAAGGGTGTCATCCCTCTTACTGCCTTGTGTGGGACACGGTTCTGAATATAACAAGCACAATTCATTGCTTCAGCCCAATACTGTGGAGGAAGAGATTTCGAGTGAACCATACAAGTAGCCATCTCCTTTAAAGTTCAGTTCTTTCTTTCTGCAACTCCATTTTGGGAAGGGCTGTAAGCAATTGTACGCTGCAAAGCAATCCCCTCAGAAGTGTAGAAATCCTCAAACCTGTTGCTCACATACTCACCTCCATTGTCGGTTCAAAGAACCTTGATAGACCGTTCTGCTTGTTTCTCAGCAAGAGCCTTAAAGTTTTGAAAATGCTCGAAAACTTCAGACTTAAGCTTAAGAAAATATACCCAAGTATAACATGAAAATTCATCAATGAAGGTTAGTATATATAGAGCTCTAGTAAAAGAAGGAGATGGAAAAGGGCTAGAAACGTCACTATGAACAAGATCCAAGGGACGAGTAGCTCTCCAGGATTTTCCCTTGTCAAAGCTTTTTTCAGGGTGCTTTCCAAGGGTACAACCCTCACAAAGACCCTTAGAAAACTTAACTTGGGGTAGCCCATTGACCATTTCGTTTTGGCTCAATTGTTCAAGGTAACGATAATTTAGATGCCCAAAACACTCATGCCATAACTTGCTAACCTCATTTGCATGAGTGAGCAAGGCATTGGGCATTGAATCAGAAGAGAAGTGGGAAAAGGTATACAACCATGAACGGTGATCTACCTTTCCCTCAGCCATAGTGCAGTCAGAGTTAAGCTCACGAATAATCACCGAGTTAGGACCAAATTCCACTCACATTCCTTCACCAAGGTGGGTGATTTGGTAAACCTGATAGGAGATTGGTAGAGAGATTGGGAACACTCAACACTTGGTTAAATGTTCCACCTTCAATCTCTACCGATCCACTACCGGAAACCGACACATGAGTGTCATCACCCAACGTGATTTGGGACATGCCACATGGTTCAATGCTAGAGAATTCAACCTCTGAAGAAGCCATGTGGTGCAAGGCACCAGAATTGATAATCCAAGTTGATGATGGAGCTGATCTAGCTACGAAGGCCTTACCTTTCTTCTTTTCATTTTTAGTCTCCTTTGCATTAGAAGACTCACCTTTCTGAGCATTTTGTTTAACGGATTCAGGAACACTTATTTTATTCTTCTCAAGTAAATGAGTTAAGTGATCAATTTGTTTCCGAAAACAATGTTGCTCGTCATGGCCAGTATTCTTACAATAGGAGCATTTATACTTTTCCTTCTTTGCTTTAGGCTCAGAAGTCGAAGTATGAGTGATGGGCTTAACTGGGGGTTGGTTGGTCTTGGTTTCTTTCTTAGGTTGGTCCTTAGTTTCTTTCTTCTTTTCATTTTTCTTGCCCTTATTCGCCACAAGGGCATGTGACTTGGATTTTAGAGTCCCCATTTGAATGAGTTTGTCCTGTTCTCAAATGAGTTGGGATGAAAAATTATCAAAGGAGGGCATAGTCCAAGTACTACCCAAGGTGGCTTTCATGGCATGAAAAGTTGAAACAAAAACAGAGTATTCAGACCTAACTTAGAAATAATCGACAAGATCAATTGAGAGTCTTTCTTATCCACTTTACATTCCTTTAGAAGCATTCTAGTGTGGACAAATTTTGAGAAGAAGGCCTGTAGGTTTTCAAAGTCACTAGGGTTTAACCCTAGTAGTTCGTTCTCCAACTCATGCGCTCTCATGTCATCTTGCTTCCCAAACATATCATCGAGCATTTTCCATGCTTGATCGGGTGTTGAGGAAGTTTCGATGTGGAAGAGCAAGTCAGGAGAGACAGACATACAGATAAGACCAAAGGCTTCATCACAATGGTTGAACCATTTAGATTTTTCGGGTTCATTAGTAGGTTCAGTCTATAACCCCATGGTAACTCGGTATAACCCTTTACTTAGCAAAACTAATATAATTTTAGATTTCCATTCAAAGAAATTAAAAGGTGTGAGCACCGGTACTTTAGAGATATCCATAATGAAGAGATAGAACCAAGGAATGCAGAAGGAAGGAGAGAAAGGAAACAACCACCCCAGAACAAAATTACACCCCCCGAGTTTGGCACTTTATAATTCAGTGCGTTGATTACAACTAGATGTGACTGTTCTAAGAACCAGTTTGTCACTCACCTTGCAATTAGCGTAATAACGCGCAATGGTGGAGACAACAATCAAGGTTTGTAGGGCGCAACAGATCGACACTACAAGCAAGCACAGAAAGAGAGAAGAAAGAGGGGGAAGAAAGAGCTTTGTGAGAAACAACATCTCATGTCACATGAAAGAATCCCTTTGTCGTAAGACTGTGGCGGATGCGCTCACAAGTCCACAAAAAAAGGAATAGAACAAAGCTCAAGAAAAAATGAGCTGAATTAAGCAATACAAAGACACCCCCTAGAATGCAAAGACTTTATAAAATTAGTGCATTTACAAAAATAATGATCCCATCATCTAGAGTGCAAAAAAACATGCAACTTTGACTAAAGAAGTGCTCAAAACTAAGCAACGAGTCAAAAGTTATAGCAAAAACCAATTCCCGCAACTGATGAGGAAAAAGCCAATAAGCCTGCAAACGGATTTAAAAAGTGCCCTAAACACATGCAAAAGGTGTCATATGTATGCTCGTTGGAAATGGCATGGAATTTGAGATAGGGTTTGTTTGTATTGCGAGGGGGGATTAGCCACCTGCCAATCCTGACCTCACCCTTCGTCTTCGGCACTCGACGGAAGGTTAATAAAACAAGCCAAAAAACTTACAATGCCAATAAAATGTAATGTTTTTATGTTATACCTTTTAAAAATAATGAAACAACACATTTTTAGAACAAAGATAAGATAAAGGGAATGCAACCACGTTTTTTTAAGAAAAGTGAATAAAAAAGTATTTTTAGAAAGATATTACCTGGCAGCGGATGAGAAGGCCACGTGGGAATGAAGGGCGAGTAAATATAAATAATCGAGTGCTGTCCACCGTAGGAAAACCACCGGTAGGTACAGAAAACATAGTAACATGCAAAAAAATGTCACCAAGGAAAAAACACCTTACCCCAAAAAAAAGCCTCAATAATCCAAAAACACCGAACAACGTGCAAAAATGCAGCCATCTGAAAGAAAATGCCTGAGGACAGGGAAAAACGGCCAGAGAAGCTGGGAAAACATAGGAAAGGAGAGAAAATAACGAGGACAAGTGAAAAAATGCCTGACAAAGTGGAAAACATAGCCGATGGATAGAAAAAACACCGGAATAGGTTAAAAATGCCCGACAAATTGAAAAAAAAGCCGAGAGGATAGAAAAATACCCTAACAGTTAAAAACACCTGGAAGTCATAGAAGGTTGAATGTTGAAGCTGAGGAATGCAGCAAGGGTCAAAAATGTGAGTAGACTCCCAAAAACGTGAGAGATCAGGCAAAAACGTGAGAGGTTTTACAAAAAACGTGAGAGGTTTTCAGCAGGCTCACAAAAACGTTGAGACCAGAAGAGGTAATTTCGAGACAGCAAGGAACGACAACGATGAGGAAAAAGATCAGAATAGTCTGAGTATACACCAATGAAGAAAAAACAACGATTCCAACTAGTAATCATAGGTCCACTCCAAAAACGAGCTCTTCTTTTACCCTGCAGCTGAATCTGAACACAACCAGCAAGAAATAACCCAGAAACAACAGCCACAAAGATCTAGAAATATCCAAATATGAACTTAGCTGATAAGAAAACCAACCAAATACCTTAACTTGCAACTGCTGAAACCTCAATACGAGGTGAGCAATAATTCCAAAATGATAATCGAAAAAAACTTGCACACGAGGAAATGAGAAGAAACCAGAAGTAATAAACAACTGAGAAACGAAGAGTGCACGTTTACCAAAACCAGCTGTAATACCATGAAAGAGGGATTCGCGAGAACCGATGTCAAAAAACAATGCACTACAATGAAGTTGCACTCCAATTGTAACATCAAGCCAATGCAATACACAAGATTCGAAACAATGGAAAGAAGATTGCAAGTAAGAAGAATGGGTCTGCTCATACTCATAGATCGAAAAAAAGGAAGTACAAATAGGGGTGTTGTGTAACCCCATGCCTAAACATGGAAAGAACTCAATGACGCCACCGACGCATATGACGTTGAACGGCCGCATATGACGCCACTAGAAGAGGAGTTATAATTCCAAATAAGGAATGTAACTCCTATGATGCATTGACGCAAATGACAATGTCAGATTCTATGACAGAATCTGACACTTGTCATTTGACTTCCTAAGACCTATGACTCTCGCAAGGCGAAATGACTCACCTAGGTGATGTGGACGGTGACTGGACAGTCACACACACACCAACATATTTGAACTATTTTTCAGTCTAATTATGAATGAAAGGCCCCTAAATATACTTTTTTAAGAATTTATTACTTCTTGGGAGAATGGGAGGCCTAACATTCTCTATCTTGATTATTTTTTTACTTTCAATGATGATAAGTAGAATTCAAATGAAATCTCACCAATATCCCTTTTAAGATTTATTCATTTTTGAGGAAATTGGGATGCTTCCCATTCTTCATGTTGATTATTTTTATACTTTGAGGGATAATTAGAGTTCTTCCAATGCGAGGCCCCCACTATCTCTTTTAATAATTGCTCACTTTCTAGGAAAATGGGAGGCCTCCCATTCTAACTCTTCATTTTTTTACTTTGAAGGATTATGTCTCATTCTCCTTGTAGATTTTTGTTTACTTTGAGAGAATGATGTCTTTTTATATCTCTTGTGATTGATTGTTTGAACTATTCTTTCAATCTAAGTGGGAATGAGAGGCCCCAAAATATACTTTTGAATAATTTGTTACTTCTAGGGAGAATGGGAGGCCTTCCATTCTCCATCTTGATTATTTTGTTTACTTTGAGGGATGATAAGAGGCCTTCAAATGAGAGGCCACCAATATCCCTTTTAATAATTATTCACTTTTTAGGAGAATGGGAGGCTTCCCATTCTCTCGTGTTGATTATTTTTATACTTTGAGGGATAACGAGAGACTTTACATTGTTATTCATTTTTGAGAATAATTGGAGGCTTCCCATTCTCTGTGTTGATTATTTTTTATAATTTGAGGGATATTGTTCTCAATAACTTTTTTATAATAGTTAACTTCTTAGGAGAATAAGAGGCATCTCAAGATCCATCTTGATTATTTTATTTACTTTGATAGATAATGAGATGTCTTCCAATGAGATTCCCCACTATCCCTTTTAATATTTGATCACTTTCAAGGAGAATCGATGCCTCCCATTCCCAATCTTCATTATTTTTTTAATTTGAGGGTTTATGTATCTTTCTCGTTGTAGATTTGTGTTTAATTTATGAGAATTATGTCTTTTTATATTTCTTTTGATTAATTGTTTGAAATAATATTTCACTCGAAGTTGGAATGAGAAGCCCCGAAATATAATTTTTAAGTGGGAATAAAATTTAAGAACAAAAGGGTGAAAAGAAAATGAGAAATTTTTCATTCTCTCTCAACATTTATTTTTAGGAGTGAGGGAGAATGGAAGGCCTCCCAATCTCCTTAACAATTATTATTTAATTTTTATTGAGAATAGAAAGGTTTATAATTTTGGCTAAAATATGATGCATCCAAATCTCCCTCATAGTGAAAATATTTTCTTTCTTCTCAAAAACAAAAATAATAAATAAAGAGAATGGGAGGCCTCCCAATTCTCCCTCCAAGTGATAAATCAAATCTAAAATAAAATGATGATCTTATCATTCTTATTTAGATTTAACGTTTCACATTATGATATAATATGATAACTATTCTCCCTTAAAATAAAAAGAATAAATAACGAAAATCAAAGGCCTCCCACTCTCCCTCATTGTGAAAAATCAATCTAAAGGAGAATCTGATCTAATTTTTCACATTGAGGGAGAATGAGAAGCCTCTCATTGTCACTATTATTTTTATCAAATTTGAGAGAGAATGAGAAACCACATATTCTTGTTTAAAGTATTAAAATTAAAATAATGAATGCAAGGCCTACCATTCTCCTTTTATAAAAATTTCATAATTTGAAGAAGAATGGGAGGCCTCCAATTGTCCTTAAAATTAAAAAAGATAATTATGAAGGAGAGTGGAGGTGGTTGGCATAGTTTACATAGTAAATAATTAGATATTATTAGGCTTTTTTGTTTAAACGTATCCCATTATTGTCTCCATTCCATTTGTAACCTCTCCTACAATTATGGGGAATATTGTTATTTCCTTTCCTATATAATTATATGTGCTTATGATTAATAAAGTGTGAGAGATATCTAATCTCTATTTCCTCTCAAATTCTTGCTCTTCACAATCTGGTATCGAGCCGAAGAAGTGATCTGTGGAGCAACGATGTGTGGAATGACTTGCTAATACTTTTAAGAGGTTCAACGCATTCTTTTCAAACTTATTTTTTCTGAGGCATGGAGTTGTTTAAATATATTAGTTTTCTACCAAAATGTAGCATGCATATGTTTCTTTTGCATGGAAATTGGAGGTTGCGTAGAAATATGTGTGAAATTCCCACCAAGTCATCCATAATCTATCATTTATGTCTTTTTCTTTGTTGCACTCTTTACCAACGTGGAGTATTGTTGGAAAAAAATAGATAATATTTTTTTTTCTCCATTCAATCTACCATCATGAAAATAACAATTAATAGAAATAATATATATATATATATATATATATATATATATATATATATATATATATATATATATATATTGATCTGAAATTTGTTGGATGATTAGATAGCAAAAGGAGAAGATTTTTAAATGCTTCATGGAAGAGATTTAGTGTTGCATTGAAAAATTGAAGTTGTTTTGAATCTACCAAATTCCAAATGACTGCACTTTAATTCTAATGACCTATAAAAGGTAATTTCCACATGAAATATGCAATCTCTAGAACTATTTATTGGAGGAATAGAAGACTTGCATGGATCTTGTTATTGCGTGAATTTTGGAGTGTGTAGAAGGATCCTCAACCAAGATAAAATCAAGTCCCATAGAAGAACACTAAATTTGAAGCATAAACGAAAGTGTAGGGACTTCCAAGAGCCAAAATGAAGACTTGCAAGCTAAAGAACACCATCAAGAAGCTCAAGAAAGCCCCGGGTTCTATTTCTCTTTGCTTAATGAGCTTTGCAACACCGGTAATATTGTATTTGATGAACTAATTCAAGAGGAATTTTGGAGTATTTTATTTTAGATGCCAGCTTGCTGCGAAGAGAGTTTGAGAAGAGCTAGAAGTCAGCTTATGAAGAATATTGTGAAGATGAAGAAAAAGTCCCTAAGAAGCATCTCTATCTCTCAAAGACGAGAATATTAAGAACATCTCAAAGGATGATTCTCTCAACAAAGGAGTGAAGACTTGTAATAATTCTTTGAAATTAATAAAAGTTTTTATTTTTATTTTTATTACAATGTCTACACCAAAATTGCTTCTATCCAATGCTCAATTACTTAAAGGGCCAAATTATGCGGCCTGGAAAACAAATATGTGGAATATCCTTCAGTTTGAAGGATTATGGGCTTCATCACAGGTCCATGATAGTTCCTACTTCCCATGATAAAATCAAAAATATGATATGGCTAGTGCCAAAGCACTAATGTTGATTATGTTGAGTATCACTGATGATGTGCAACCACATGTTTGAGATGTAGAGAAACCACAAGAAGCATGGGATAAGTTAGCAACCATCTTTGAGGAAAAGAATCAAACTAAGATACTCCATCTTTAGTCAAAATTACACACCCTATCTATGGGGTCAAATGAGAAATTTGAGGATTTCTTACGTCGGGTGGCTGAGCTGCGAACGAAGTTATTAGCTCTCGGTGAGAAGGTTGAAGAAAATATATTATTTCTGATCACCTTGAGGGCACTCCTTCATAGTTCTCGAGTTTTTTTACGACACCAAATATCCAAATGGAAAGTGACATTCGAAGAACTTGTGAAATTGTCATAGCAGGAAGAGGCCATCAATCCAGTCCAAGATGAGGCTTAGGACAAAGCCCTTTTCTTAAAGCCTCATCATGGCTAGAAGAATAAGAAAGGTCATCCATAGAATAAATCACAAGCACATCGTAATCAATAGCGGTAAGATCAAAATTCAAAGAGTTTGTGTCAAATTTGCAAAACCAACACTCATGACACTGATCACTACTAGTAGAATGGATTGAAACAAGGATCTTCGAGTTAATCCATCCCATCTAGGTGAAATGATTTTCAAAAGTAAAATTGACATCCCCACCAAAGAAACTATAAGGGACATCTCACAGCCCAACAAGATGATGACTCTAATGAGGAGACACTAGAAGGAGCCAATTTTGGTAAGAATCTTGTACTCATCTCTCAGACTTCGCAACCCATGAAGAGAGTCTTGTTGATATAATCTTGTTCCAGTAAGCATATGTCAGGTGACAAGAAGTTGTTTGATTCACTGAATAAACAACCCACTAGAGATCAAGTTTGGATAGTAGATGAAAAAGAGTACATTGCAGAAGGAATAGGCCAAGTTACCATTCCTCTAGGACCACAAAAATGTATGCTTACAAAGGTACTATATGTTCCTAGATTGACTAGCAACCTCTTTTCAGTAAGTCAGCTCTTGAATCATCATCTAAAGGTAGAATTTCTTGTTCAAAATGGCATCAAATCATGCTTGATCTCAAGACAAGGTACGGTTATTGCTAGAGCTTTTCTAAAAGATAAGTTATTTTCTTTAGATACTGTTTCATCTTCTACAGTAGCTTTATCTACATCAACAGTAGAATCTACTACCCTATGGCATTACCGATATGGTCACTTGTCTATTGGATCTTTGCATCAGTTGATCTCAAAATTAATGGTACATGGAATTCCCAAATTATCTAGTTCCTTGCCTATTTTCCTAGATGTCTTGGAAAACAACACAGGGATCTGTTTAAGGTGAGCACCTTCCATGCCAAGCAATGTCCTGGAGGTAGGTCATACTGATCCGAATGGACCATTACATGCTTATTTTCTAGGATACAAGTACTTCCAACTATTCATGGATGACTACTCTCGAAATATGTGGGTGTTTTTCTTGAAAAAGAAGAGTGAGGATCTTCACCATTTCTAGATCTTCTATCAACATGTTGTGAAAGAGACCGGACAACCTCTTCTTCTACTCCACTCATATCAAGGGGGAATTCACATCAAATAAGTTCTTGGCATTCCTGAAACAATAAGGCATTAAAAAAACCCAATTTATCCCTACACACCCCAACAAAATGGCATTGTTGAGCAACACAATCACATAGTGATGGAGATGGCTCACTACATGCTATAAACAACAAATTTGGAGGATCGATATTGGGCCAAAGTAGTACAGACAATTGTTTATATTCTCAATAGGGCACCAACAAATATTCTATAAAATAAAACTCTAGAAGAGGTATGGAGTGGTATAAATCCATCAATTTCTCATTTATGATTATTTGGTTGCACATCATATATGCATGTCCCAGCTCAGAAGAGAAAGAAATTCCAGCCAAAAAACTCTCAGCATTCTATTGGCTATGACACTACCTTAAAGGAATACCATCTCATGGATCCTGAGACAAAGAAAATATATGAGAGTTGAGATGTGGTTTCGATGAGTCATCCTTTAACTCAACAGGCTAACATAAGAACCATTAATAACCACCTCTCATCAACGGGTCTCTCAATCGATGTTGAGCCGAGGAGAGTACTCGGAGAAATGATGAGCTACAAGGGAGCTATACATTGACCTTGAATAACTAGATAATGTTACTTTGCATCCATCCTCATGTCAATGAAATATTTCTTCACAAAAAAAATGAGTTCTCATCTAAAGTGAGTACAAATCACCATCAAAGACTCTCATTTGCAACAACTCCCAGATACTTCATCCGAGTCAAAATGAGGAGTCAAAAATAAATGAGGTAAAATTTGCACTCAAGATTTCACCGATTAGTAGCTTCGATCCCGATAATGTTCATGAAGAACTCGGAAAATTGAGTGGAAATATGCCATGGATTCGTAACATGACCGACTCATGCAAAATCGATGTGGGAACTTGTTGATCTGCTTGCAAAGAAGAAACCCATAGGCTGAAAATAGGTTTTCAAAACAAAATATAAGGCAGATGGATCCATTAACAAACATAAATTACGACTTATCGCAAAATGATATACTCGTAAAGAAGGCATCGAATATGAATAAACCATTGTACCCACTTCAAGATCAAGACCATCGAGTAGTTTACACACTAGCAACACATAAAGGATGGAAACTTCAGTAGATGGACGTCAAGAGTGCTTTCCTAAATGGTGATCTAAAAGAATAAGTTTACATGACCCAACCTAAAGGATTTTTTGATAAAGAGCATCCTAAAAAGGTATGTTGTCTCATCAAATCACTGTATGGACTGAAACAAGCTCCAAGGGCATGGTATATCAAGATAGATGATCACCTTTTGCAGCATGGGTTCACTCGTAGCCCCTCATATTCAAATTTTTATATAAAGAAGGTAGGCAAAGAAATTGTCATTCTTGTTGTGTATGTGGATGATCTTGTGATCACTGGAAGTTCAAAAGATCAAGTTGATATTATGAAGAATTATCTCAAAATAACCTTCGACATGATAGATTTGGGGCTACTACATTACTATATTAGATTGGAGATATGGAAAAAGAAGCATCACATATTTATCTACCAGATAAAGTACACCAAGACACTCCTAGAAAACTAAAAAATTTCCAACTATAAACCTATATCCACTCCCATGGAAAAAGATTTAAAACTTTCATGATTCAAGGACTCACCTCAATTAGATGCTACACTCTATAGTTAATTTGTTCGAGGGCTCATCTACTTGACATAGACTAGACAAAATTTATGCTATGTTGTAAGCTATCTTTGTAGGTTCATGCGAAGCCAAAGAAATGTCAATGGAATATTAAAGAATTTTTTGAGGTATGTATGAGGTACAGGTTATTATGGTTTGGAATATCAGAAGAATGATTAATTATTCTTAAAGGGATACGGCGACTCAAACCACGTCAGATCTATTGATGACATGAAGTAAACATGTTGACAATGTTTGCACTTGTGCAAAAATGGGCAACTCGAAACTTCATCGTTCTGAATGAAGGTTATGGGTGAAGTATACCTCAGCTAAGGATATTTTATGTTATTGGTTATTGTTAAATTAATTAATGATTAACTGAAATTTGTAGTTATGTGTGTTGTTACAAAACATAACAAATCACATAGTCTACAATTTCATTATACCGTCGGTAAAAGAACATAAGGGCCCTGAAGGATAGTTGTGTTGTCTTGATGAAGACACCGGATTGCAGAATAGGTGAACTGTTGAGTTTTGGGATAGCAAACATAAGTGCGACTATAAAAATAAGAGTTCATTATTGAATGTCAGAGTTCTCATTAATGTATTTCCTTCATGATTAAGACATTCAATTAAATGACTGATTTTTTTAGTTCATCATACAATCCATACAGAAAGATGAAATGTAGAAAGAAATATACAACTCATTTACAAAATTCAATGTTTTATTCATAAGGAAATTTCAAATGTTCCCACACAAGCCGTGGGATGTAACTGGAAAGTAAAGTACAACTACTTGAAATAAGAGGTACACATGCATGAAAAATAAAGTAAAGAGTATGAGTGAACCCATCATTGCCTTGGGGTTTTCTTCGTTGTTTGGAGTAGCTCCATTCCAACTTTTTCTCCTTTCTCATCTTCTTTGTGGAAGCCACTTTGTACCTGAAAAGAATAAAATGCACCATCAGTTATGAGCTCAGGGATCAATTCATATTCCTTACTATCCTAGTTCGTGCATATGAATCTCTTCAAAATAGGAGATATAATTTACTTGAATATCAGATTGCATACATGCTCTACTTACTTCAAAAAAGAAAGAGAAAATAAAGGAAGAAAACATGGATACAAGAGAGGCCAAAAATCCTAAGTATTTTCTAACTGTTTTCTTAAGTGTGTAGGTACAAGTTGTAGCTAAGAAGAAATAGACAAGTCATAAGTACAAGCTAGAAAGAAGAATAAATGTAACTCAAACTCAATATTTTCTTCAAATGGAACAGGTTAAGTATAGAAAAGAGACTAGCAATAGAAGCACATGTTTTACTTTGCAACAGAAAGAAGAATTTGAATTTGAAAGCTGATGTTTGGCTAGAAAGAGAGGGTTACTGCTGAAACAGAACAAAAGAATATTCTAGGAAAATTTTGTGAGCCTTCGCCATTTAAAATGGAATTTACAACTTTCATCATGTTGCTTTCAAATGCTACATGCTTTAAAAGGATGAAAAAAACCCAGTAAATACAAAGAAAATAGTAAATCATGCCATGATCAAGATAAAACATCTATGATGTCTCATTTTTATTTACCAATCCAGCTTCAAACATGCAAAGTTATGATTCTATATTCTTAATCAGAAAATACAACTATAGCTAGAAATGGATGTAAGAGAGAATTTTGGAAAATTTTGCTAGGGCTTCACCATGAAAAATCAACATTTCATATTTTTCAACATGCCAGAAATGTTACTATAAAGGAAATAAAACATCTATGTGAAAGAAACAAAGTAACAGAGATCTTAGAAAACATCTGAATCAAGGCTTATGCCTGAAAATGGTGTTATAGTAGATGAAGAATTGTTTACAATTTCCAGAAAGCCACTTACAAGATTACAAAGGACCATTTCAGAATTTGAAATAAAGAAATACAAAAGAATGCAAGTTCAGACTTTCATTTTATAGATTATCAAATTCAGAGATTTGTTTTGCATCTAAAGTAAACAATATTTCATACTGTCAAGAACAATAAGGGAAGCATGTAGAACATCATCACCTACTCTAGGAAAAGATCAAACTCAGAGTAGAAAGGATAAATTGTGCATCGATCATCATCTTCAGAATACAAAGTAAATACCCACACAAATGGCTCTCATATCCAAGTTAAAGAGTTGCAGAAAAGTCAAACAATCAGATATCAAGTCTCAAAAGGAAAGGATACAAATCTTTAGCAAGGTTCCAACCCATAAAGGATTCGAGTCAAGACACTATATACTCAAAAAGCATAGAGGAATGGTTGAGTAATCAGTGTAATATGAGATCCCAGATCTAGGTATTAGAGTCAAACAATATATATGTAGTTTCGAGCAAGAAAATTGAAGTGAATGAAAAGCCATCTACAGCCAGAATGAGCACCCAAATGAATTATGAGCTCAAAAATACAAAGCTTCAGAAATTTGAATAAGAGATATAACTCACCAATTAACATCGAGCTATCAAGTCCTCAAACTACCATCAAATTTAGGTCAAAAAAAGATAAACCAGAATAGGTTTTGAATCGAATGACCATGGACAAGCCACAAGAACTTAGTAAATACAGAGAGAGAACGGTTATTAACATTTATTGAAGAACAAAGTGAAAATGAAAAAACAACAATCAGTTACCGTGTTCAGAGATCAAAACTTACCCTTCTCATCAAACAATGGTGGCCATAAGACCCTACAGAGAGCTCGAGTTAAGATGAGTGGCCAACAAACCTCAAAATGGCAAAGCTTTAGAGCTTCATCGATGGTAGCCAATAAAGAAACTAGAGACTTCAAAATATACAGAGCCGAACAACAAAGATACATATCCAATCAAGCTTGGAGAACAAAATGCAGAGGGGTCGGGTTTCAAAGTTACCCATAATGGAAAAGTTCAGAGCTTCATAAAGCAACCAACAATGGCGTCAAATTTTTTTTTGCTAGGGCTTCACTTGCATCACCAAAAACCAAATGAAGTGATCATTATGGGTCGAAGTCACCTTTTAGCATGCAAACTCAAGAGACAAGTCAACAGGACTCAACCACGGTTCAAGATCAATGACCAAAAATCAAAAGGAAAAAGATCAAGGGCCAAGGATCGAGCTCTAGGCTCAAAACAATTAACTACAGTCAATCCCACTGACCACATTCAATGCATAGTCAGAAACCCTAACTGTGAGTCCAAAGATCGACGGCCTTAGATCTCAAAGTACATAGATCGGTGGTTTAAAATCATCACCAAATTTCCAAAAAGATTCAACCCAAGTTAGGTTTCCATAGACAAAATGCATAAATTGGTGAGTAACCATGGAGAAGGGGCCATCCCACATCATCAGATTAAAAAAAAATCATTGCAATGACTTTAAAAGTCTAACCATAGTGTATGCTCTCAATAATTCAAATGCCGACCAAATCATGCCATCAATGATCACCGAAAAGGTGAAATTTTAAACTATACACTTTCAAATACAAAATCCGATGAGTGTATACATGCACGTATTAACTAAAAGGTGGCAGAGACTATAGTTTGGCATGTGTAATGTCAAAATGGTCGACCCTTATTTTTGCTAAGTCCACAAGGGTGGCCAAACCATGGTAAAGTGCAAAGGTGGTCCCCACCTCAAGGAGGTTGAAGTTGATTTGGAGAGTGTCACTCATGTGATCACTTAGAGAGAGATGTCAATATCACAGCATGTGCACATGGAAGGTGATCCCCATTTTGGATGTTTTTTTTTGCAAATATTACAAATGTTTGAATTAATTACTCACAAGAAGAGAATTGATTTGTTGCATTCTTCACAAGAAGACAGAATAGAGAAGAAGAAAGAGTTGCATGTTCAAAGGATAAAAACTTGTATAGCAAGCAAGGTTATTATTAGCAAATTGTTTACCCTTGTTTTCTTAAAATAGAACATTCAATTTTAGTTTGACCGTATTGTAATCAAGCCTAGTAATACCTATTTATAATTACATGATCTATTTTTATTCCTTTATCAATTATTAAATGAAGGATAAAAATAAGATGCATGGGCTAGTATAAGCCTTAGGCTATTTTTTGGAACAGGGTAAATTTTACTTTGTTATATATTGTGTGCCTTTGAAAGCACAAGGAGGACTTTTGGATATAGGAATTTTCGGATATAGGAGTACTAAAGAAAATTTTTCCAATTTTGCCTTCCGAGTGTGAAGTATTTTCTCGCCTTCCCAATCACTTACAGTCTTGTGTCTATTTCTATTAGTCTTGTGAATGCAAATTGCCCGATTAATCATCTTACTCACATTGCAATTTTTAGTAGTTTCTACATAATATTAATGTGCATGTTCAACTTAGCAATTGATTGTGACAATCTCCTCAATACCTCCAAGTGTTTTTCCCTTGATATTCAGAAAGAATTATTGGTTCATGCATCAAAATCCTTTCATATATCATTTGTGCATATACTCACCAAAGCCCTCATATAAATTTGGCATATCAACTTAGTTTTAATTACCTTATAGTCATCTTTTATCCTTCAAACCTTAGAATAAGTTTAGGATACATCAACAAGGACCCGGTCTTGATACGAGACTCACCTCAAAATAGGTATACTCACAGACCTGAGGTGTTTCCATTGTATCTATGAAAGAGGGAAATCAAATTATGCAAGCTTAGAAAACCTACAACCATCTCTCTATAGGCGCACTTTCAAGAAAAAATTTTTGGCATGTCGGGTGGGACAACAAATCAGATCTACGTGTAAGTTATGATAGATCCATAACAAATTTACAATAGTTACAAAGTCACTTTCGGGAGAAAACTATAGAAATTTATTATAAAGATTTTAAGATCTATTGGTGACTTCATAAAGCTATTTTCAAACCAGTATTGCAGCATGTTCCATGCCTAAAGTAACTACAAGATCATCGGTAAGAGAAATTCCTCCTTAGTTTGTTTCTTTACCTTTGAATTCTACTAGAAGGAGAAGAGTTGGTAATACTTTACCTTATAATAGACTTGGGTTTGACAACCCTCCTCCTGATATTCCTTCACCACGTATTAATTTCTCTATTAACATCCTAGTTTTCCAAATGGCTATTCAAGCTCTAAGGAATTTTGTGACCTTTACTAATGGCAGCTCGTTAGTAATCCCAATATACCATGACATCCCTAATGCTGGCATGAAAAATTTTCCATCATTCACGGTGAAAATCAAGTTACACCTACTAAACATATTAAAGATGTTGCAGCCATATGTGCAGTCCATAATATCACTCATGAAGATGTATCCTAGGACATTTACCCGCATCTTTTAAACGGAAAGCCTTGCAATGGTATAGAAACCTAGAAATTAGGAGCATAAGAACTTGGGATGACTTAGGTGAAAATTTGCTGAAACAGTTCCAAGATAATTCAGATCATTTGTCTCTCATTGAACAACTATCTACTATTAAAAGAGCCCCTCATGAGTACATGTCCAGCTTCAATATCTATTTTTCTAGGACTTGGGAAAGAATCCCAACAAGTGTTAAGCCTCAAGCTGACCACGCTTTCCTTTATTACCTCAGAGCTTTGAATAGTGATATTTCCACTATGATTCAATCTATGGGAGGTAATACTCTTCCTGGATGCTTATGATATTGCTATAAAAGCTGAAAACAACCTTATTCAAGCTGGAAAATTAGCACCAAGGCCTTCAATGCCATTTTTGGTAGATTTAGCTCCTATTCCACAACCTATTACAATTGTAGAGCCTATTGTTTCAACCCCATCTTCATATGTGTTTAAAGCTTTACAAACTATGGGAAATAAGCTTACATCAATTGAAAATAGGATTGCATTACCTAGTAGACCCTATAAGTCTCCTTATCAGCAAAATCAACAAAATCAGCAAAATAGGTAGCCCTATCAACATAATCAAAATTATAGGTAGCCTTACTAGCAAAGGCAATTTGACCCGAAGGCTCCTAGTTCATCTAACGCTTTAGTCCCAATTAATATGGCTACAAAAGAGTGGTGTCAACCTTGCAATCAACCTCATTCAGCTACAACTTGCCCAAATGATTTTTTGAATCAAATCTTGTTGCACAACCTCAATCTAAAACATTGTTCATGCCTCAAATGGAGGGTGGGCAGTAAGAAAGTCATGTTAAAAAGCACCTGAACAAAATTTAGTCAGTTTCAATGAGGAGGATTTCATTCTAGTCACTACTAGGGCTCAACGAAAAGCTTTTGAAAGTCAAAAGCAACAAAATAGGCATGTCCTACCTACTGTCACTAATAAGACAATATCTACAGGTCCCAAAGTTAGCCAACAATCCCGTTGTTCCTAAAAACAACAAGTGTTCAAGTTGATAAAGGCCATCAAAAACAACTACATCAAGACCCAAGAAGACCTGTTATACCTCATATATCCAAGGTAGTTTGAATCGAGAATCAATTTTTGCTAAAGCTTACTCTAAGACATTTGAATCTATCTCTAAAACTATTGCTTCTTTCAACATTGTTGATGTAATGAAAAATCATAACATTAACATCTCAATGTGGGATGGTCTAAGTATTCCTAGACAACAAGATTTGATTTCTCATGAACTAGCTAAGCTACAGATTTCTTCAAATATAGTAGAAAAGAAAGTTTAGAAGGTAGACACGGTCCTTGGAATGTTTGAACAAGACCGCGTTAAAGAAGTAAAATGGATGGTTCCAAAAGTTTTGAAAGCTCATGAAATTAAGAAGCCACCACCATTTTATTTATCACTAATTATTGGAGAACATCTATTTCATAATTGCATGGTGGATAGTGGTGCAAGTAGCACAGTTATGCCAAAAGCAATTGTAGAAAAATTGGGTCTGTAGTATGAGCCTACAAAAAGGAGTGTCTTACAGCTTGATGGAACTGCAACCAATACAGTTGGTGTAATCAAAAATTTAGAGGTGACGTTACATGCTTGCCCAAATGTTTCTATTCTGCAAGATGTTACTATTGTATATTTTCCCCATACTTTGCTTTATGCTTATCTAGAGACTTTACAACAAAAATATGAGGTTATCTTTCTTCATATTGGTCCTTCTTATTTTTCACTACTCATTACGGCACCAAATTTACTATCAATTCAGAAACATTGGCCAGATTTCACATTGAGCCTCACTCTCCAAATGTGGTGGCTAATTATTCAACCTTAGATCAGTCTAACTTTGATGAGGTAGCTCAAGTTTCATCATTATATGGTGTTTCTAAATTGTTTATGGATGAAATGGCAAAGTGGAATAACATGCTCATGATCCTTTTAAGGAAGTTGAATAACACCCTTTTAGTGTGTATTGTATGCATGAAGAAGATACACCACTTCCCTTACTTGTCCAAAATAGAAGTTTCAAAGCAAGGAATTTAGAAGCTTCATTTCGATGGATCTAAGAATAAGAAAGTATAGGGAGTAGGTTTGATGCTCACTTCCCTAACGAACGAAAGGTATTTCTCAGCTTTGAGTCTCCAATTTGCATGTACTTGTAATGTAGCTGAATACGAAACATTAATTCATGGCTTACTTTGGGCTAGAAAGAGAGGTATTAGCATGCTATAGATTTTTGGTGACTCTGAGTTGGTTATCAATCAAGTAAGAAATTTCAATGTTTGTAAGAATCCATTAATGAAGTCTTACAGATATAGAGTTTTAGACTTAATGGAAGATTTCAATGCTATTAACATTTAATCTATTCCTAGAGCTAAAAACAAGCATGCGATGCACTTGCAATGTGCAATGGAGCTAGTTTTGAAGTGCTGGAATAGATTGAAAATAAAAAAATCTAGCCTCATATAAAGCCAATTGTCAGACCCTCAATACTTGATAATGATTCAAGTTGGCAAGTTTTTTAAAGTGATGGTCACATTTGCAGGTTTTTACAACAAGAAGTTTAATTCTCTACAGCTTAATCAAGATAAATTACATCACTTAAATATGGTGACCAGATTGTTCAAATGAATACAAATAAACTACCTCGAGGTCTGGTCACATTGGAAGACATCTTCAGCACTGACGATTAGTTAAGAAAGGTCAAGACCAAAATGTCAACCCATGCTGATAATTACAAAGAGATCTTGGTTGATGAAGGGAAAAAGCTATTTCTTGGAAAGGTATGTTTCTTAACTGAAAACAGTTGTTTATTAATTTTTGCAAGGAGTTTAAGGATGTTTTTGCTTGGAAATACCAAGACCTGAAAGGATTTAATCCCAGTTTAGCACAACATATAATTGAGTTGCAGCCAAATTCTAAACCTATTAGACAGAAACAGAGGCCTGTAAATCCCAAAATAGAGCCTCTAATGAGGAAAGAATTATCTAAGTTGATTGAATCAAGTATTATCTTTCCAATTAAGCATTCAAGTTGGGTAGCCAATCTTGTTCCTGTTAGGAAGAAGAATGGTGAAATCAGACTATGTGTAGATTTTAGAGATCTTAATAAGGCTTCATTAAAAGATCATTACCCACTCCCAAATATGGATCAAATTTTAAGAACAGTTTCTGGTGCAGATAGATTATCTCTCCTGGACGGTTATAGTGGATATAATCAAATTTTAGTCTAGGAAGAGGATAGATATAAAACAACTTTTACCACCAAGTGGGGTACTTATGCTTACAAAAGGATGTCTTTTGGTCTTTCAAATTCTGGTGCAACATTTCAACATGCAATGGACATGGATTTTTGGAGCTTGTTAAATAAATGCATTCTAGTTTATTTGGATGACATTACCGTGTTCTCCAAAATCCATAAGAACATCTGATACATATAAGGAAGACCTTTCGCTTATACTTGTGACAGTTTGGGATATCTTTGAATCCACTTAAGTCTATCTTTTCAGTACATCAAGGGAAATTACTTGGTCATATTGTTTCCAAGAAAGGTTTAGTAATTGATCCTTTCAGATCAAAGCCATATCATAGCTATCATTTCCTCATCATAAGAAGGCATTACAAATTTTTCTGGGAAAAATCAACTTTGTTAGAAGATTTTTTCCAAATTTTGTAACATTGGTTAAACCACTAACAATATGCTAAAAAGGAGAAAAATTTCTCTTAGAGCAATGAAGGAAGAGAAGGATTTGAATCAATCAAAGCAACTATCTCTCAAACTCCTACTCTTGCAAATCCAAATTTTGATAAATATTTTACAATGTATGCACTTGCAGGAGTTGAAACAATCTTAGCTATATTAACTCAAGTCAATGATGAAAATATTGAGCACTTATTGCTTTCTTTGGACAGAGCTTACATGATTATGAAACAAGGTACACATTCCTTGAAAAACAAGTACTTTCAATAGTCAGAGGACTAAATAATTTCAAGTACATGCTTTCAAACAATAAAATTCATGTTCTTGTTTCTCATCCAAGTGTGAAAACATTTTTACTAAATAAGGAATTGAACGAGAAAAGAGAAAACTAGATAATGAAGGTCATGGAGTATGATGTTGATATAATAAGATAGTTCGAGGGAAAGGCTTATGTGAGCATCTAATTACTGATATGGAAAAATAGCAAGCTACATAACCGGATGATTCAAAACAAAGATGCTGAAATTGCATATCAAAGAATCGAAATAATGGTTCAACCAGAAATCAATGTACTGAGCTCACTCATGAAATTCAAGAATCGAGATGGATGAGTGATTTGGTTAATTACTTATAACATGTCACCTATCTGGAAGTTATGGAAAAGAATAAATGAAGGTATTTAAGATTACAAGTTGTACCTTATATCTTAATTGATAATGTGTTGTTCGAAAGAGATATAAATGGAATCTTGTTGCAATGTGTTGACTATGATAAAACTCATAAAATATTGTCGAATTCCATAAAGGACCCACAAGAGGTCATTTTTCAAAGACGTACTATAACATTAAAAATTATGAAAGTCGGGTTACTATTGGCCTAGCATATTCAAGGACTGTTTTGAATGGATTAGAAAATGTAAGAAATGTGCTTTCTTTATTGAAAATAATGTTTAGCTTCGCTTCATTTACAACCTATCTCATTTGATCACCTTTTTATGCAAAGGGGGTCTTGACTTTATTGGCATGATAAACCCACCTTCTTCACAAGGACATAAGTGGATATTAACCTGCTACATGATTATTTTACATGATGGACTAAAGCAATAGCCTTGAAAAATGCTAATGAAACTTTCATACTATCCTTTTATGAAGGTATAGTTTACAGATTTGGTGTTGTAAAGCAACTATCATATCGTATAATGATTAACCATTCCTTTGTCAGGCAAAGATAAAAGATTGGGTCACAACCATGGAATTTACTTAAGCTCTTCATCTAATTATTATCTCATAGGTAATGGATTAGCTGAAAGTACTAACAAGAATCTTTTAAGTATCATCAAGAACACTAAAAGATAATCAAGGAGCTTGGCATCCGATGTTGAATTCATCACTTTGGGCTGAAAGAGTGACTCCTAAAAGATCACTGGCAATTCACCATATAAACTTGTGTTTGGATAAGAAACAAGAATGCCTATTTCAGCTTGAGTTACTTGCATTACATTTACCGCATCAAATGGAGCTACTTGAGAATGAACCATTGCAGGTTTAGTATATAGAGTTAATGGAATTACAAGAGATAAGAGATCAAGTTCATTCAAATATGGAAAAGAATAGGAAACAAATGAAGAAGAGTTTTGACAAGAAATTCGAATTCAAAATCTTCAATGAAGGAGATATTGTGTTAAAATGGGATGTTGATCGTGCAAAGCCAAGAAGACACACAAAGTTTGATATAATTTGGAGTGGCCCTTACATGATTTAAGCTTGTAAAGAACACAATGCTTTTCAACTTTTAAAGCTGAATCGAGAGGAACTTCTCATTCTTATGAATGGTATGTTTCTCAAAAAATGTTATTGAAAGTCTTAAAGTGATTATTAGAGCAGGGTTTCCTTCAATAAGTTCAATCCCTACACATCACATTGTTTTTCAATTCAATAAGTGCATTCGTGCACATGATCTAGTTTACTAGATCCTTTCCCAGCTTTAGTTATATTTTGGAAGGGTTGGAGCTTTTACAAAAGAAAAATTTTGGATGCATGTTTAGACTCCTTGCCCAATGGACAAGAGCAAAGCACTTATCTATATGCTAAGAGCAGCTTTCCCAGCAGGATCACCATAAATGTTGACAATTTTTGCACTTGTGCAAAAATGGGCAAACTCGAAACTTCATTGTTATGATGAAGGTCATGGGGAAGTATACCCAAGGTAAGGGAATTTTATGTTATTGGTTAATGCTGAATTAATTAATGATTAAGTGAAATCTACAGCTATGTGTTTTGTTAAAAATATAATAGATCACATAGTCTCGTAATTTCATGATACCGTTAGCAAAAGAACACAAGGGACCCGAAGGACAGGTTGTGTTGTTCTTGATGAAGACACCGATTGCGAGAATAGGTGAAGTGTTGAGTTTTGGGACAGCAAACATAAGTGCAGACTGTAGAAATCAGAATTCATTACTAAATGTTACAGGTTCTCATTAATTTTTTTCCTTCATTATTAAGACATTCAATTAAATGAATGAGTTGTTTAGTTCATTATACAATCTATATAGAAATCAAGTGCGTAGAAAGAAATATACAACTCGCTTACAAAATTCAATGTTTTATTCATAAGGAAATTTCAAATGTTCTGACACAAGCCATGGGATGTAACTGGAAAGTAAAGTACAGCTACTAAAATAAGAGGTACACATGTATGAAAAATAAAGTAAAGAGTATGAGTGAACCCATCATTTCCTTGGGGTTTTCTTCGTTGTTCGGAGTAGCTCCATTCCAACTTTTGCTCCTTTCTCATCTTCTTTGTGGAAGCCACTATACCTGAAAAGAATAAAATGCACCATCAATTTTGAGCTCAGGGATCAATTCATATTCCTTACTATCCTAGTTCATACATATGAATCTCTTCAAAATAGGAGATATAATTTACTTGAATATCATACTGCATATATGCTCTACTTACTCAAAAGAAGAAAGAGAAAAGAAAGGAAGAAAACATGGATACAAGAGAGGCCAAAATCTTAAGTATTTTCTAATTGCTTTCTTAAGTGTGTAGGTACAAGTTGTAGCCAAGAAGAAATAGACAAGTCATAAGTACAGATTGAAAGAAGAATAAATGTAACTCAAACTCAATTTTTTCTTCAAATGGAACAAGTTTAAGTACATAAAAGAGACTAGCAATAGAAGCACATGTTTCAATTTACAACAGAAAGAAGAATCAAAATTTGAAAGTTGATGTTTTTCTAGAAAGAGAGGGTTACTCTTTGCTTTGAAACAGAACAAAAGAAGATTCTGGGAAAATTTTGACAGGGCTTCGCCATATAAAATGGACATTTACAACTTTCATCATGTTGCTTTCAAATACTACATGCTTTAAAAGAATGATTTAAATCAAATAAGTGATACAGAGAAGTAGTAAAGCATGCCATGATCAAGATAAAACAACTATGATGTCTCATTTTTATTTACCAATCCAAATTCAAACATGAAGTGTTATGATTCTATATTCTGAATCAGAAAATATAACTACTATAGCTGGAAATGGATGGAAGAGAGAATTCTGAAAAAAATTGCTAGGGCTTTGCCATGAAAAATCAACATTTTAGATTTTCCAACATGCCAGAAATGTTACTATAAAGGAAATAAAACATCTATGTGAAAGAAACAAAGTAAAAAGATCTTAACAAACATCTGAATCAAGGCTTATGCCTAAAAATGGTGTTACAACAAATGAAGAATTGTTTACAATTTCCAGAAAGCCACTTACAAGATTACAAAGGACCATTTCAGAATTTGAAATAAAGAAATACAAAAGAATGCAAGTTTAGACTTTTATTTTACATATTATCAAATTTAGAGATTTGTTTTGCATCTAAAGTAAACAATATTTCATACTATCAAGAACAATAAGGGAAGCATGTAGAACATCATCACCTACTCTAGGAAAAGATCAAACTTAGAGTAGAAAGGATAAATTGTGCATCAGATCATCATCTTCAGAATACAAAATAAATACCCACACAAATGGCTCTCATATCCAAGTTAAAAAGTTGCAAAAAGTCAAGCGGTCAAATATCAAATATCAAAAGGAAAAGATACAAATATTTAGCAAGGTTACAACCCAGAAAGGATTCGAGTAAAGAAACTATATACTAGGAAAATAATAGAGGAATGGTTGAGTAATCAGTGTAATATGAGATCCCAGATCTAGGTATTAGAGTCAAACAATACAGATGTATTTTCGAGCAAAAAAATTGAAGTGAATATAAAGCCATCTATAGCCAGAATGAGCACCCAAATGAATTTTGAGCTCAAAAATACAAAGCTTCAGAAATCAGAATAAGAGACAGAACTCACCAATTAACATCGAGCTGTCAAGTCCTCAGAGAACCATCAAATTCAGGGCAAAAACGATAACCCATAATAGGTTTCGACTCGAACAACCATGGACGAGCCACAAAACCCAGTAAATACAGAGAGAGAATGGTTATTAACATTTCTCAAAGAAAAAAGTTAAAATGACAAAACAATGATCAGTTACCATGTTCAAAGATCAAAACTTACCCTTCTCATCAAACAATGGTGGCCATAAGACCCTACAGAGAGCTCGAGTTAAGATGAGCGACCAATAAACCCTATAAAACGCCGAGATTCGTAGCTTCATCGATGGTGGCTAATAAAGAAACCAAAATCTTCAAAATATACAGACCCGAACAACAAATATACATATCCAATCAAGCTCGAGAATAGAATGTAGAGGGGTTGGGTTTCAAAGTTACCCATAATGGAAAATTTTAGAGCTTCACAAAGCAACCAACAATGGCATTAAATTTTTTTGTCAAGGCTTCACCCACATCACAAAATAATCAAATGAAGTGATCATTATGGGTCGAAGTCACCTTTTAGCATGCAAACTCGAGAGACGAGTCAACAAGACTCAACCATGGGTCAAGATCAATGACCACAAATCAGAAGGACAAAGATCAAGGTCTAAGGGTCGAGCTCCAGGATCAAAACAATTAACTACAGTCAATCCCACCGAACACATTCAATGCACACCATAACCCCTAAGAGTTAGTCCAAAGATCAACGGCCTTAGATCTCAAAGTACATAGATTGGCGGTTTAAAATCATCACCAAATTTCCAAAAAGACTCAACCCGAGTTAGGTTTCCACTGACAAAACGCATGAAGGGGTGAGTCACTATGGAGAAGGGGCCAGCCCACATCATCAGATTAAAACAAAATCATTTCAATGACTTTCAATTCAAATCATAGTTTATGCTCTCAATAATTCAAATGTCTTTGACCAAATCGGACCATCAATGATCTCTCGAAAAGGTGAAATTTTAAACTATAAACTTTCAAATACAAAAGACGACGAGTGTATACATGCACGTATTAACTAAAAGGTGGCGAGACTATAGTTTGGCATGTGTAATGTAAAAATGGTCGACCCTTATTTTTGCTAAGTCCACAAGGGTGGCCAAACGGATGGTAAAGTGCAAAGGTGGTCCCCACTTCAAGGAGGTTGAAGTTGATTTACAGAGTGTCACTCATGTGATCACTTAGAGAGAGATGTCAATATCACAACATGTGCACATGGAAGGTGGTCCCCACATTGGATGTTTATTTTGCAAATATTACAAATGTTTGAATTATTTACTCACAGAAGAGAATTGATTTGTTGCATGCTTCACAAGAAGACATAATAGAGAAGAAGATAGAGTTGCATGTTCAAAGGAGAAAGACTTGCATAGCAAGCAAGCTTATTATTAGCAAATTATTTACCCTTGTTTTCTTAAAATAGAATAGTCAACTTCAATTTGACTATATTGTAATCAAGGTGATAATGCCTATTTGTAACTAAATGATCTATTTTTATTCCTTTATCTATTATTAAATAAAGGATAAAAATAAGATGCATGGGTGAGTACAAGCCTTAGGCTATTTTTAGGAAGAGGGTAAATTTTATTTTGCTATATATTGTGTGCCTTTGCAAAGCACAAGGAGGACTTTTGGATATAGGAGGAATTTTTGCTATAGAGTACCGATGTAACTTTTTGCAAGTTTTTCCTTTTGAGTGTGAAGTATTTTCAGCCTTCCCAATCACTTGCAATCTTGTGTATGTTTTTATTAGTCTTGTGAATACATATTGCCTAATTAATCATCTTACCTGTTACAAATTTCAGTAGTTTCTACATAATATTAATGTGCATGTTCAAATTAGCAAGATTGTTGTGATAATCTTCCTCAATACCTCCTAGTGTTTTACCCTTGATATTTTGTAGAATAACTATTGGTTCGTGCATAAAAATCCTTTCACATATAAATTGTGCATATACTCACCAAATACCTCATATAAATTTTGTATATCACCTTAGTTTTAATTACCTTACAGTCATCTTTTACCCTTTAAACCTCAAAATAAGTTTAGGATACATCAAAAAGGAATCGTCTTTGATACCGGAGACTCACCACAAAATAGGTATACCCATAGACCTGAGGTGCTTCCATTGTATCTATGAAAGAGGGAGATAAAATTATGTAAGCTTAGAAAACTGCGGCATCTCTCTCTGTGGTGCACTTTTGAGAGATAACGTAACCACGAGGATACTTTTTTCATCTTGGATCTAGACCTATCTCGTGGATAAGTAAGAAGCAAAATGTTGTTTCTATTTCATCCATAGAGGAAAAATATTGCGATGCACGAGGAGATGTGTGCAAATTGATATGGTTATGTCACATTTTGATGACATGGACATTCTTGAAAAGAAGTCACCTATTATCTATCGCAACAATCGAGTCTTGTTGAAGCTCGTGTACAATCATGTTTTTCATGAACAAACAAAGAATATTGAGATTGATTGTCATTTCATTCAAGAACATGTCTTGAACCATCACATTCAGCTCCAGTACTATCCTACAGAAGCACAAGTAGCTGATATTCTCACCAAATCTCTTGGAAAAATGAAATTTGAACTTTTTAAGGGTTACATTTGCAAGAATAATGTAATAAGGGGGAAAGGTGGCATAGTTTACATATTAAATAGTTATATATTATTAGGATTGTTTGTTTAAACATATCCGATTATTCTCTATCAATTTGTAACCTCTCCTTCAATTATGGGGAATATTGTTATTTCCCTTTCCTATGTAATTGTACATGTTTCTGATTAATAAAGTGTGAGAGATATCTAATCTCTATTTCTTCTCCACTTCTTAAGAAGCCTCTCATTGTCACTATTGATTTTTATCAACTTTGAGAGAGAATGAGAAACCACCTATTCTTGTTTAAAGTATAAAAATTAAAATAATGAATGTGAGGCCTCCCATTCTCCTTCAAATTAAAAATATTTTTTTTTAAAGAGAATGGAGGTCTACCATTCTCCTTCATAATTGTTTTCATAATTTGAAGGAGAATGGGAGGCCTCCCATTCTCCTTCAAATTAAAAAAATAATTATGAAGGAGAGTGGAGGCCTCCCATTCTCCTTCAATTTTTTTTTTAAATTTTTTTAAGGAGAATGGGAGGCCTCCCATTCATTCTTTTAATTTTTATACTTTAAACAAGAATGGGAGGTTTCTCATTCTCTCTCAAAGTTGATAAAAATAAATAGTGAGAATGAGAGGCTTCTCATTCTCCCTCAATGTGAAAAATTAGAGAATGAGAAACCTCTCATTCTTGTTTAAAGTATAAAAATTAAAATAATGAATGGGAGGCCTCCCATTCTCCTTCAAATAAAAAAATATTTTTTGAAGGAGAATATTGAGGTCTACCATTTTTATGTAAAGTAAAAATATCCTTCATAATTGTTTTCATAATTTGAAGGAGGATGGAGGCCTTCCATTCTCCTTAAAATTAAAAAAACAATTATGAAGGAGAGTGGAGTCCTCCATTCTCCTTCATTTTTTTTAAAATTTTAAGGAGAATGTGAGGCCTCCCATTCTCCTTCAAAAATATTTTTTTAATTTAAATGAGAATGGGAGGCCTCCCATTTATTATTTTAATTTTTATATTTTAAACAAGAATGGGAGGTTTCTCATTCTCCTTCATAATTGTTTTCATAATTTGAAGGAGAATGAGAGGCCTCACATTCTCCTTCAAATTAAAAATAAATTCTCCCATTCTCCTTCATAATTGTTTTTTTATTTGAAGAATGAGAATGGCCTCCATTCTCCTTCAAATTAAAAAACAATTATGAAGGAGAGTGGAGACCTCCCATTCTCCTTCAAGTTTTTTTTTTTAATTTGAAGGAGAATGTGAGGCCTCCCATTCTTCTTCAAAATAGAAAACATATTAAAAGTGAGATTGGGAGGTTGGGAAGCTACCCATTATGCTTCAAGGTGAAAAATAATGTTTAAATTATGTTGATGGTTAATGAGAATAAAAACATTGAACTTATTCAAATAAAGTAATACATTTAATATTTTTGTATAGATTCATATTATTTTTTATTTAATCTTACAATGTGAATGTTGAATTCAAAATATCACTCTTTTAACATTAAATAGTCAGATGCATATAACTCTAAACTTAAAAACCCACAATTTCTAAATTCTAAATATTTGTTTCTCGTGCATTGCATTTAAAAATGTGGGAGTTTGAAATAGTTCATTACAATGAAGATAAATTTCATAATAAAAATAAAATCAATACATGATTTTTTTTTTTTTTGTTGAAAACAAAGAAGAAGAAATAACAAGAATATTTGAAACTGAAAGTCATACTAAAGATATAGAAATTTACAGGTATTCTTCATTTCTTTAAACATCTTTAATCATGGTTTTTTACATTATAGGTAAGTTTAATAATAAAAATAAATTTTGAAGCTGATTTTTTTTTTTTTTGAACACAGAAGAGAAGAGATAACAAGAATTTTTTAAAATTGGAAGTGATAGTAGAAGAAGCAAATATTTATAGGTATTCTTATTTTTTAAAACATCTTTAATCATATTCAAATAAATATGGAAAATGTAGAGAAATGGTACCTGTAAAACGTGTATTTATATTAATATGTAGTTGTTCCTTTCCTTCTAGAAACTGAGATGCATATAACTCTGATATATTCCACTTTGAAGATAATCTTAAATAATGTCTGTGTAGTTGAGTTGAACTTCATATTTGTTAGATCGACCTTTAGTTTTTTTCTAGATCATTTTCAAATCTTGTAGTTGCTACCATGACTAAATATTTTTTATCTTGAGATCACCTTCAAATCATGTAGCCTCTTCCATTGATGAACATTCTATTTTTATTGAGAGAAATTTCAAATCTTGTTGTCGCTTCCATGATTATAACATTGCATTGGGAGTTCATCATCTAGTAATCCTGCAAAAACTAAATTCACGAAATGGAAAAAAAATTTGAATTTTTTTAAAACCCTTTTTGTAGTGTTTTAGATGTTTTGCATGGATTTTTCAAATTCAAAATAGGTGGGATGAATTTTAAAATGAAATAGGCAGGATGAATTTGAAAATGAGAATAGGTAAGATGAATTTGAAAATGAGAATAGGGATGAATTTGAAAATGAGAATAGGTGGATGAATTTGAAAATGAGAATAGGGGATAACTATTTTTAATAGATAATCACTTTTTGACTCCTGTAAAAATTTGAAAATAAAAACATGTTGGGTTTAAAATTTATAATAGAAAACTCTTTCAAATTCAAAATGAGGTGAGACAAATTTGAAAATGAAAATAGGTGGGATATCTATTTTTAGAAAATAATTACATTTTTACCTCATTATGATTTTTAAAATAAAAATAGGTGGGATAGTTATTATTCAATACACATTTATGTATTTACTTGTGAATACAAAAATGATTTACATTTGACAATATTAATTGAAATTTAAAATGATGGGGATTGAATTTGAAAGTTAAAATTAAAAAATTGATACATAAATTAAAATAGTGGAAATAAATTAAATATAGCTAGACACCATTTTAATGAAAATAAAAATAAATATGATGAAATAACAATTAAAAATAGGTTGATATAAAAATTTAAATAGGTCAAAAATAATAATTATAAGAAGTAGAATGAATAATTCTAAAATAATAATAGAGACAAATTATTTTATGTGTGATTAAGTGAGGTGTTACAAATACTTGAGTTTAAGTGGTTCATTCTAAATATTTTTAGTGAATATTATTTAATGTATAGTCATTTAGGTATATTTTTGAATTTAACATGCTATATTAAATTTTTAATTTTTTTGCAATAATGTTAAATTAATATATTGTTATTGAAATTTTAAATTACCTTGAAACTAGCTAGCTAGCAATTGTAAAATAAAGATCTAAACTAACTAGCAATGTTAAATTAATGTAATAATTTAACAATGTTTAATCAATATAACTTTATTGATGTTGAAACTAAATTAAATATTAGAATATTATGTTTTTGATAGGTGAATGTTGATAAGTTAAATATTATAATATTCATTATTATTTTTAATTAGTATTCTAAAAACACATCATTATGAGGGAGAATGAGAGACCTCACTTTCTCCCTGTTAGTAAAGTTTTAAAATTTAAGGAGAATCAGAGGCCTTCCATTATAAATTAACATTATTTTACTTTGACTGAGAGTGTGAGACATTATATTTTCCTTTGAACTTGAGGGAGAATGGGAGGCCTCCCATCCTCCATCAAATTAAAGTATTTGAGTGATAATGGCAGTTGTTGATTCTCACTCAAAGTTCTAATTTTTAAGAAAGAATTAAGACCTCTCATTCTACTTTATATAAAAAAATTGATTGATTTTCACATTCAGGAAGAATGGGAGGCCTCCCATTCTATGTCATCAATGTTTATTCTCTGTAAGATAGAAAAGGAGGCTTGTCATTCTCTTTTGATTTCTTTGAAATTGATGTAAAATCATAGGCCTCCCTTTAAAATTTAATTTTTTTTTTAAAAAGTATGAGGGAGGAAGGGAGAGCTCCCATTATCTATCTTAATTGTTTTTACGCTTGAGGTATAATTGGATGCCTTCCATTCTCCATCTTGATTCAATTTTTTTGTAAGGGAAAAATATAATAAGAGATTGAGAATGAGAGGTCTTCTAATCCCTTTTAATTGATTTATAATTTGAGGGAGATTGGGAGGCCTCCCATTTTTCCTCTTGTTATTTTATTGAGGGAGAAACATTTTATTTATATTGAGGAAGAAAGGGAGGCCTCCCTTTCTAACTCATAATTATTTTTCAATATGAGTGAGATTGGGAGACCTATCATTCTCCCTCTTCATTATTTTCTACTTACGAGGTTGCAAAATATTATTAGAATAGAATGGTAGGCTTCCATTTTGTGAAAATTTGATTTATAATAGTAGAAATGAATGACATGACTCTCTTTTCACCTCTTGATTATAAGTTTACTTTGAGGGAGAAACATTTTTTTTTCAAAATTGATAGAGAAACATTATTTTTTCAACATTGAGAGAGAAAGGGATACATCCCATTGTCTAAGAAAGGGATACATCTCATTTTCCATCTCAATTATTTTTAGATATGTGTGAGAATGGGAGACCTCCCATTCTTCCTCTTTCCCCATCTCCCTCTTGATTATTTTTAGATATGAGTGAGAATGGGAGACCTCCCATTCTATCTCTTGATTATTTTTTCTTTGATATTGAACACTATTATTGGAAAAGAATGGTAAGCCACCATTCCATGAAATAAATTATCAGATTCAGAGAATGGTATGCCTCACATAACATGGAGAATTGTTTTATAATTTTAAGGAAATTGGGAGGCCTACCATTTTCTCTTTTTGATTGTAAGTTTATTTTGAGGGATAAAAAATTATTATTTTCATGTTGAGATAGAAAGGGAGATCTCCCTTTCTACCTCATAATAAGTTTTTCAATATGAGTGAGAATGGGAGACCTCCCATTCTCCCTCTTTATTATTTTTTTACTATGAGGTTGAAAACTATTATTGGAAGAGAATGGTAAGCCTACCATTCCATAAAAAAAATTGTTTATAATTTTAGGGAGATTGGGAGGATCATTTTTTCCTCTTGAATACTATTATTGGAAGAGAATGATAGGCATTTTTCAATATGAGTTAGAATTGGTGACCTCACATTCTCCCTCTTTATTATATTTTTCCTACATGGTTGAAAATTATTATTGGAAGAGAATGTTAGACCTTTCATTTCATAAAAATATTATATAAGAAAATGGTAGGCCTTCCATTCCATGAAAATTTGATATAAAATTTTAGAGAGATTGGGATTCCTCTCATTTTACCTCTTGAATGTAATTTTATTTTTAGGGAGAAAGAGAGGCATCCATTTTTACCTAATAATTATTTTTCATTATGTGTAAGAATGGGAGACCTCCCATTCTCCCTCTTGATCATTTATTTACTCTCAGGTTGACAAATATTTTTCAACAAAATGGTAGGCCTCCCATTCTAAGAAAAAATAATTTATATTTTTAGGGAGATTGGAAGGCCTCCCTTTTACCCTCTTTATTGTAATTTTATTTTGAGAGAGAAGGGAGATGTTCCTTTTTACATCATAATATTTGTCAATATTAGTAAGAATTAGAGACATCCCATTCTCCCTCTTGATTGTTTTTGTACTTTGAGGTTGAAAACTATTATTGGAAGTTTACATGAAATATATTATCATAAAATAATGGTAGTCTTCACATACCATGAAAAATTGATTTAGAAACTTAGGGAGATTAATAGGCCTCCCATTTACCCTCTTGATTGTAATTTTACTTTGAGAGAGAAAAAAAATTTTTCTACTTTGAGGGAGAAGGGGAGGCCTCCCTTTCTACCTCATAATTATTTTTCAATATGAGGGAGAATGTGAGACATACCATTCATTCCCTTTGGAATATTTTTTTACTCTGAGGTTGAATTTTATTATCAAAAGAGAAATACCTAATGGTTAGGCCTCCCATTCCATGAAAGATATTCTCAAAAAAATTATTTATAATTTTACATCAAGGGAAAAAAAAAATTTTTCCACTTTGAGGTAGAAAGAGAGACCTCCCTTTATACCATATAATAATTTTTCAATATGAGTGAGAATGTGAGACCTTCCATTATCTCTCTCTATTACTTAGTTTATTATGATGTTGAAAACTATAATTAGAAGATAATGGTAAGACTCTCATTCTATTTAAAATATTATGTAAGGGAATGGTAGGCCTTCCATTACATGAAAAAATAGTTTTTATTTTATGGAGATTGGGAGGTCTCCCTTTTTCCCTCTTCAATATAATTTTATTTTGACAGAGAAAAATTATTCTTTACACTTTGAGGGAAAAAGAGACACCATCCTTTTTACCTTACAACTATTTATCAATATTAAAGAGAATGGGAGACCTCCCATTCTCCCTCTTGATATTTTTAAATCTAAGGTTGAAAACTATTATTGGAAGAGAATGGTAGGCCTCCCATTCTATAAAACATTGATTTATAGTTTTACATATATTAGAGGCTTTCCATTTATTTTGATTGTAATTTTACTTTGAGGGAGAAAGGGAGAGCTTCCTTTCTTCCTCTTAATTAGTTTTCAATATGAAGGAGACTAGGAGACATCTCATTTTCCCTCTTGATTTTTTTTAAATATAAGGTTGAAAACTATTATTGGAAGAGAATGGTAGGCCTCTCATTCTATGAAACATTGATTTATAGTTTTAGAGAGATTAGGAGGCTTCCCATTTATTTTGATTGTAATTTTACTTTGAGGGAAAAAATTTTTCACTTAAGGGAGAAAGGGAGAGCTCCCTTTCTACCTCTTAATTATTTTTCAATATGAAGGAGAATGGGAGACATCCCAGTCTACCTTTTTTTTTTTTTATTCTAAGGATGAAAACTATCATTGGTTAAGAATTGTAGGTCTCTCCTCCAATGAAGGGTATTATTGGAAGAGAATGGTAGGCCTCATATACCATGAAAATTTGATTTATAATTTTAGGGAGATTCGAGGCCTCCCAATTACCCTCTTGATTGTAATTTTACTTTTTGAGGAAGATAAAATATTTTTTCCACTCTAAGGAAAAAGGAAGATCTCCTTTTCTACTTCATAATTATTGTTTAATATTTGTGAGAATGTGAGACCTCCCATTCTCCCTCTTGATTATGTTTCTTACTTTGATGTTGAAAAATATTCTCGAAGGAGAATGGTACTCCTCCCATTCCATGAAATATATTAGTGGAAGAGAATGGTAGGCCTCACATACCATGAAAAATGTTTGATAATTTTAGGGAAAGTGGTAGGCCTCTTTATATTTTATTAATGCTTAATATTGATGATAATCTAAAACAATTATCCCTACTATTTTTTTAGTGAAAAAATAATTAGATGTAATCAAGAATTGTTTATAGTTTATTTTCATTATTGTTGATATTGAGATAACTTTGTTCAAATGTCTCATTTGTATGAACATTATGGAAACACTTGTAGTTTATTTTCATTATTATTGATATTGAGATAGCTTTGTTCAAATGTCTCATTTGTAGGAACAATATGGCAACACTTGGTCAAGTTTCATTTGTAGAAATACCACTACAAAAAAGTTGATAGAGAGTTTGAAAGAGGTATTTTGGATGAAGAATGGTTTGTTGAAGTACATAAGCCAGATAAATTTCATGATGACTTATGGATGTTTCAGATGATAGTTAATGATGTAACAAAAATTGGTATGGTTATAGCTACAAAACCAATAAATAAATATGTGATCAAGGTTCAAGTTGAGAGAATTGATAACATCACAAGAAAATGCTATCTTTTGGAAATGGATCTCTATGTGGCCAATTATCATAAATATTTAATGGAGAAGTCAATACAAAATGCTAAATATTCTTGTTTAGTTTTGGTTGGAATTTACCATTCCCAACTGATAGAAATAATAAGGAAGGTGTGGCTACATCACAAGAAATATATAGAGGTATGATGAAAAAGTCTTAAAAAGGTTGTATGGAAAACATACAACATCTTCAATTCTTCATCTTCTTAACAAAAAGTCTTCACACCTTGGAACTAATCTTGCACTTGTCAAAAAAATGACATATCATAGGTGTTCATATTTACCTTCATTAGAGGTAGATATATCTCTTTCCTCTTTCAAGGAGATGAAAAAATATCCAAATAAATAAGTTGAAAAGAAAGTAGAGACTCTCTTTTTAAAAGAAGCTCCAGAACTTAGTGAAGAGGTAAAACATTTCTTGTTTGATGAAAAAGTGTTTTCTATTGATGTTCAGAGGTGTGAAATTACACCTAAAGATATCCAATTTAGGAAGCTAGATGAAGATGAAGTTTCAAAAATAGTTTCCTCAATGATACAAAATATGATTACAACTCCTCGAGATGCAATACTTCTTCCTTTCAACAAGATAACAAAACAACTTGCTGAAATTATAATAGAGGAGGATCTCATGGATGAGAACATCAATTTTTATATATTAGATGGGCAACACACCATTAGTGCCCAAAAGAAAATACTTTGCAATCCCAAATATGTTGATGTGCACAATCATTATAGAATGAGAAATGCTAGAATCATGGCCCACAATGTTCCATTGAGTACAATATATTCTATTTGCAAGAAACAAAATCAGGGAAAATAGAGTGTGGGTTGAGACACAATTTATTGATATGATATCAAAAGCAAGAGAGCTATGGATAAGTTGTGGAAGACCCAAACATCTAGGAAGGGGAAATGAATAGTCAATAGAGTGGAAGGTGTGTATTATAAATTTATTTCAAATTTATATTTATTGAATATTTATAGTTAAATAGAAATTAACACTCATGCTTGTAATAAATTTAAATGCAGGGTTCATTAAAAGGTGCTTGGATATATTTGAAATAGAAAAAGAAGAAAGTTTGTGTGATAAGTTGACATTTGTGTACTTTCCTGATTCTATTTGGGAAAAGTGGGAAAAAATTTAAACTATATAGATTGGGTGGATTAGCATGTTCACCCAAAAAAGACAACCAAGATGAATTCACAAAAATTCAATAAAACAATTCAGTGCTAATTTTTTAAGTGCATACGTGGCTTGATGAAAATGAATTGGACTGTCTTGCTAATGAGATATATGAAGGACATGTTTGGTTGAGGAAATTAGTTGAACCTAGTCAAAGAGATGAGACCATTTCCAATTATTGCAAAAGAATTAAGGAAGAAAGAAACACAAAAGAAAAGATATTTGAATATGTTTGCATGAAGGATGGTGACAATTGTACAAGACTTCAATGTGATGCAGAAAATGTGGTAAATAAATATGGAATTCATAGAACCCATTTGGCTCAATTATGTCACATAATTGGTGAAGAAAAACACTCTGTTATTGGTCAACAAAATTCTCAAAAGGGAAATTCAAAAATTTAGAAAGGAAAAGAAATTGCTAAAAAGGGAAAAAGAAAACTAAATGAGGCTAAGGAACCAAAAATACCTACAACTGCAACACAAATATTATATTTGTATATTCAAGATTTTCACAACAATACTCTAGCTAGAGATCCAGATACAAATAATTTTACTTGTTGTTGTAGTTTTCCATTTGGACTCAGAACAACATTGAGAATATTTCTAGTTTATCTATGCTTTGCATGTGATCTTCTTGTTATGGATATGTGTAATATTGTTACTGATGTAACAATAAAGGACCTTATTGACATGTTCACATTTTTGGGAACAAATGCAAGTAGATGTGTTTGTGTGTTTTTGTTCCAATTTTAAAAGTACTAGTTGTGGTAGAAGTTGTGACAATATACTATAGAGATGTTAAGGATAATGTTTTAGAGCTTGATTATGGGTGCTATAGATTGTATACTTCCATGGTTTTGATGGGTTTTTAGTAATATGTGTGTTTATGACATCCATAACCATGATGAAGAGGAAGAAAAAAATTCAGTTGATTTAGATTGGGAGCATAATGAAGATGAAGTGAAAATTCCTTCTTGTAATGATCTTAATCTTATTGGGTCAAGGCATCCATTCCGATTTGAGTGAATGGAGTGTTTTTGGAACAATTTGATAAAAAAACACACAAAAGAGAGAGAAAACATTATCTCCATTTATACATGATGCACATTACTTCCAACATTTGTAAAAATAGGTGATCATTCTCTTGTATCAATTGTTGAAAATGTTGACCATTAGAGTTATTTATGAAGACATTTTACAAGGAACTCTCAACCATTGAGGCTTCATGTGCACATGTGGTGAGTTTTTACCTTTCTATGATTATAATTTTTTATTTTAGAAAGAGAAAAAATTAAATTATTATACTATCAAAATGTATTCTCTTAAATTGAAGTTTATTTTGTATAAGATAATATTTTTCATTGAAAATTGAGGAAGTATGTGATACCTCTCATTATCCCTATAATTTTTTTTCATGTGGCCTACAATTCTCCCTTTGATTGTTCTACTTCACTCTAGGGGAGAATGTGAGGTCATTCATATTCTCCATGATATTTTCATGTTGATGGATAATGGGAGGCCTCCCATTCTTCCTTTAATTATTTTTCCACTTTGAGATAGATTGTTAGGCTTATCATTCTCCCTCTTCATTGTTAATTTCACTTCAAAATATTTTAAAAGTTAGATAATTACTCATCTTCACCTATTTTACTCTTTAAAATAATAGGAAGCCATCATTTCTCATTTATGATTTTATCACATTGAGGGAGAATATGAGACCTCATTCTTTTTATTTTTATTATTTCAATTTTGGAGTCTATTTTTAATTTTACAAATATGTGAACTAAACAAAAATTCTGATTTCACATATTTATATTTTAAATTGAATTTTTTTGTTGCAAATTATTTTTTTTTTATTATGAATGTTTTTTGATATCTAATTGGTCACATACTTAATGATGTAAGAATTTGTGATCTCTTTTTAAGATGTTTTTAACTACCATTTTCATTATTTTTTCATAATTGGTCTAATATTAGTGAATATTTGTTTGTAGGTGTGGAAATTCAAGAATTGAGTGTCTCTGAAACATATAAAAGAACCACTTGCATTGATTTTTGGGATGTTTCACAAGGTATTGACTTGGATGCAACAAAAACAATAGTTTCTAAGAAATGTAAATGCATATCTAATAAAAAAATATTTGGAAAATGTTCCTAAGTTAGAAGATCCAATCATACCTAATGTTGTAAAATATCCAAAAAATATAGAGAATCAAGAAGTTGAGCAAGGTTCGAATAACATTACAACTGAAACATGTAATTAACTACTCACTTTTAAATTTCATATAATATTTTTTTGCACAATTAGTGAATTTAAATGATTAATTCTATGAAACATTTATTTGCAGTTCTTGATGAAAATATAGATGGAGAGTCAACAATTCAAGGCCAAATACCACAATCTTCAGGTATAGTATAAGAAAAATTAGTTACTTTAATTTTTTTAAATGTTGTAATTGGTAGTTTTTAGAGTATATGATTCAATAATTTATTTGTGCATATCTAAGTAGAAAACCTCTATTGATACTAGATTTGGAAGGTGTGCTAATTTTTCAAGTGACTTCTAAAATATCCGATCTTTCTAGACCAAAGGATGTCATTATGTTCCAAGACAAAAGTTATCTCAATTTTTAAAATGCATATGTACTAAATTTGAGATAGCATTTTGGTCAAGTTTATGTGGCCAAGATGTTAAATATTTAGGGAAGAAGATTTTGAAGAAATATGGGGATGGTAAGTAAAGCTTTATTTTATTATGGTGTTGAAATGTGCACAAATACAGATTGTGAATAGGTTAAAGATATGAATATAGTATGGTCAAAGAATAAATCATATGACACCACAAATACCATATTGATCAGTTCTGAAATGGTAGGGGTTCCTCAAAAAATTATTTTCATTGCACACCAAGTTTTTCTTTCTCAGATGATATGCAAGATGATAATTGGTTAATGGCTCATGTTTGGAAGATCCTGAGCTCTTTTGAGAATGATGTAAATGATGTAAGATCATTAGTTAAAAAATTGTAAATGATATTACAATGAAAATTTTGAGCTAGTTTCATTGTGAGAAAATTTTGAAATCATTTTGAAGATACGATGTTGTATTGTAAGACAATAAAATCCATTCCAAAGTTAATATTATTTATTTTATAAATATTGATAACTTTTTTTTTTATTTGTTTTTTTAATTAATTTTTTTATTAGATTTATAGGTAATTTACATTCTCATCTAAGAGGATAGGAAGACTAATTTCAATATGTTGACTTGGAGAACATAATGTAACATGGGGAAGAAAAGGATCCACCCCCATACCTATAGTTTAGTGGTAATTATTAGGTAAAAATTCCTGAGATTGACCTCACCCATCTACTCCACATTATCTTTTCCTTATCCTCTACCAGATTTCTAGTATGAGTGTCTAAAAATTTTAGGAGATCCTTTTCCTCATCAGCATAAACTATCAAATTATCTGGGCTAAAATCCTTCCACCATGATATCCTACCTTTAATCTACTTCTTGATGATGAGGCAATCTTTCAATAGGCGAGATGACCAAGGGAAAAACAAGTTCTACAATAAAGTGGGATATACCTTAATTATCCATATTTTGAGTCCATATAGTGTCACCGACTTTGAGCTCCATGGTGGCCTATGTGGGAAAATAATCTATCATATTCATATCCACCAAAATATGGGCATATGTGGTATGATCAAAATATTCAGTCCTAGGGTCAACATCGAGAAATTTACCCAAAGCATCCCCCATGAATCTGAAACACTCCTCACTCGAGAAGTGCAATGGTAAATTAGGTAGCCTTATCCACATAGGTCTGATAGTGAAGGTTTCCGTAATCGGGTTAAATTTGGGAAACCAAGGCTTCATAATGAGACGGTGCGATTGAAAATCCCATATTTTTCCAAAAAACATGTCCTGGTCATAGGAACTATAGAAAAATGATGAAAATCCCACAAAGCCAGGGGTAGATGTTGACTTTACCATCTATAATGGCCTTCATTATTTAGATATCCATTTTCGAAGGGCTGGAAGGCCGTGAACTACTAATGAATCTACAAATCAAGCCTCGTTTTAGTAGAAAATTTCCACAAATTTGGAGACCTCCTCACCAAAGGAGACCATGGGTGTTGATTTGGCATAAGCCATGGGTTTAGTAGGCTCTCTTCCAAAAGATCTCGCAACCTCCAAGAATTAAAATGGCAAACCCTCTCTAGTTACTCATCCTTGCACTCTTGATCTATCCCTAACCATCACTGGATGCACTCTCCTTAAAAACCAAGATATTGAGAGAGGAGCAAAAGCGAGCCCCCATGCCTAAGGAAACACCAAGTGCAATAAACAACTTTTCATAGGGAGTATTGAACATCGGATTATTTTTCCCTTCTTTGACACCACACCATATTTATTAGACTGCCATCTTATTAAACATGGCCAATGAGGGCCAAACCGTACCCTTATCTAGATCCTTGGCACCAAAATAAGATGCCCCGCATTCTCTCCATTGTTTCCAAGATTAGGGGTATCGATTTTCAATTTATTTGAAAAGAATAGAGGAGTTCTCCTTACTAACCATCGCATGGAGTGACAAATCCCACACCCGGTAAGGATTCGAAGAAGAATCTTAATCCCAACTTGTCTCCCACCGCACTGTATTCATCGCTCCATACGAGCTAAAATGATTAGGGTTTGGGGAGATTAGGGATCCCATATCAATCATTAATTATTATTGTATATTATATTGGGATTATTGAAATGCTAGTAATGTTTTTCATATCTTTAACTTCAATTCTAATGAATTTATTGATTTTTCTAGTAATAATTTACGGATGTAATTTTTGAAATTATTTTAAATTTAGTATACATCTTGTTATTTATGCTATAACATTTTATGGAGTTAAATTTTTTGATGTGGTTATTTATAGGATTAATCATTAATTTAATCTCTATAATAATGTATATCATACATTTGATTTGAAAGAGGAAATTGTTGATATTGGGAGTAGAAGGATTGTTGTTCGAGTTCCAGGATATTATGGAACTAAGCCTTACAAATTACAACATGATTTTAAATATGCTTCATATACATATTTCCAAAGGATTTATTCTCCTGATTTATTAGAGGTTACAAGAGAACATTTCGATCTTGCTTTGTGGTTTACATTTTTAGATAGAAAAGAAGTACATTATTTTCTTGCACACTTTACTTGGTTACGAGATACAAAATTTTTGTTCACTTGGGGAAGAGAACATTTTATAATATCAAATACATTTAAGAGATCTCAGTGGAAATTTGATGCCTATATATAAGAAAAGTTTAAAGGATGTTATTGATGTGTACGAGAGAGATATGTTGATTCTAACATATTATTCATTGATGAGGGGAAATACATATTTGAAGAGTTTGGAAATGATAATTACTTTAAGATCCCATGTAGTTGGGATTTTGATGGATCTTATGAGAAAGATAAAATTATAAAAACCCATCTATGTACTTGGGTTAAACATGTGGGGCCTGTAAAAAACTTGAGGCATTCATTGAGAACTTTTAAATTAACTATTGATGATTATTAATTGTAAGTGAAATTTAAATTGTGAACTTTTTTTTCTGTGTAAAATATATTAAATGTATATGTTGATTTTCTTTTTTTATATAATAATAATGCTGACATAGATATTATGAATAGCAATAAGGTAAAAAGAATTCAACTAAAAAAATGGAAACAATTGATTTAACAATATTTTTTTCACTCAATTTTGTTTCTATGAGTAAAACTAATATGGAAATTACACATGTTGAACTAGATGGCCTCCTAATCATCATTTAAATGACCTAATCCTTAATTTAACTACATGGAATCCTATTATATCAATCTAAATAAAAAATAAAAGGGAGAATAGGTGGCTTCCAATTTTCCCTCAAATATCAACCAACAATTGGAAACCAAATATATTATGAAAAATTAAATTATTAAACTAGATGACATCATATTATCCATTTGAGCTCAAAATAACCATGAAGAGGTAGAATTTTGGCTTCTCATTATCATGCAATGTAAAAACAATTGGAACAACTAAGAAGCCTTCTAATATGGGTATAAAAGGTAATATATTTACCTCCCATTCTTTTTAATTAAAATTATAAAGACAATAAACTACTTTTTTTTTTTTTCCAATGTGAGTGAAAATTAATAGAGAGTGTGGGTGGCCTCACATTCTCCCTCATAATTTAATTAACTAGAAATTAGAAACCAATAATGTAACAATCATGAAATCGTTCAAGCGCTCTCTAGAAAAAAAATTTCGTGCCCTAAAACTAAACCCTATGTTAATGGCAAAGAGGCCAAGGTGGAGCTACAGAGATCGGCTTTATGGATCAAGGAGCCTTCATCTTGGGACAAGCTCAGAAGAGGTTGGGCCCATTGATGGAGGAATCCCAAAGAATGTGATGTCTCTCATTATTGCCTCTGGTAAAAACTTATTTACGGATCCCGGTGTTGGGCCTTTCCTCACCGATGGTCATGGATATTCAAAAGAATGTGGGTTAGCTACTTCAGGTTTGATGGAGTCGTTGAAGCCTTTAAACATGTTTCAACTTCCCTTGTTCCCGGTCGTTCCTTGTTCCTAGTCGTTCCCCTATTTCAGAGGGTGGTAGGGTTTCAAATGGTGTAGGAGGAGTGGCTGCAAATCTGGGAGGCCAAAAGCTTCCTTGAGGTTGTAAAATCCTCTGTTTGTGCCCCGGTCAAACCAATGAAACATGAAAATTCTTCTCCCATTGTTTTTGGTGATGCAGATGTTTTGAGATTTGAGATATATTTCAAGGAGAAAGGAATCATCTGTAGATTCAACAATATTTTCCCGGGCCTACCTGCACTCCATGATTGGATCTCCCTTTCGTGGAAACCACTTATGGAAGGTAAAGTTGACATCTACCCCACAACTAGAGGCTTCTTCATAGTTGTCTTTGATATTATAGCTAATAGAAATCTAGTTTTTGATAGATTGTGGGATTTTCAAAGCTTTTTTTGCTTATGAAGCCTCGGTTCCCTCTTTTTAACCCTGTTTTTGAAAGTTTCCAAACCCGACCTGTGTGGATCCTGCTGCCATATCTTCCTCTCCATTTTTGGTAGGAGAAATGTTTAACTTCTATTAGGGATTATTTAGGAAAAACCCTGGCTATTGATATAAAGATGACCATGTACAAATATAATACGCATGCTCACATCCTGGTCAATATGAACACCTCAAAGGAGTTCTCAGCTTCTATGGATTTGTATGTTGAGGATAGGATATTGATCAGGGGATCATTTCTAAAATTTACCTAAAAATACCTAAATGGTGTCAGTGTAGAAGATCATCTCAAGAGCTTTCCAACGACTATGAGAACGTGACAAATGGACATCAGGAGCTCTAGATATGTTCAGTCAAAGTTCAAACATCGGGAAAGTAAACTCTGGTCAATTGGTCAATATTCGACCGAATCGCACTGTGACATGTGGCTTCCCATCACTCATCGAATTCATTCGATTTTCTTATCGGGAGATGAAAAGTGGACTACATGATGACCGAGTTAATTAATTTTGATACCCCATGGCATGGGTCAAATTTTTATTTACTTGGTAAGTCCACTTACACACCATTCCAAATGCCACGCATATATATATATATATATATATTAATGTTCAAACATTAGTATAAACCACATAATACACACTTAGCCACCATAAATTATGCTAATCCCCTTTGTAAAGTGGTTGTAGTGGAATCTTCCACGTGGAAGGAGGTGAAGCGGTGTTGGGGGCTTAAAGCCATGCGTGGTATTATCCATGTATAGAATGGTGTGAGTAAGGTTTGTTAAAACCTAACCATAATAAACGGGCACCCAAATGTGGGATTTATACCCACTAAATGATGCCACCCACTATGGGATTTAATCCCTTATCAAATTCTAAGTTGCCAACATGGGGATTAATCCCATTTAAACATGCAAACCATATTTTTGGAATATTTGATCCCATTCATTTTACGAGATGAGGCTTATAATAGCCTTAAGATAAATTATATTGCATATTTTTTGGGCCCTAATTTTGTATAAATAGGGAACCCATTTGCATTGTAATGGAGGAACACACCCCAAGCTTATTGTGGGGACACACACCAAAGGTAACTGAGAAGCTCATTCACTAGAGCGCGAAAGGTGGACACATTAGTCCAACAAGCTTATTATTTGTTAAGCTTTTTTGTGGGATGTGTCAACAAATATTGTTTATTGGCCTATTATTTTAGGTAATAGTAGATGAAATATTTGTGATTGGGAGTAAATTATAAACTACCTAATAGCCCCATTGAGCTACACCAATTACTTGCAAATCCTAGATTGTCGACCGGAGTGCTAGTGTTGGGAAGGCCAATCGGCCGAAGGAGATTGTGCATCAGGAAGGTGAAGAACAATTCAACTGATCATTGAAAGTTTTTTGAAGAACTGGTGTACTAATAAGCAAGTAAAATTCCATTAGGTTTTCTTGTGAAAGTACTATTGTAACTTACAAGTTTTGACTAGTGGAATGATTTGACCACTAACCCGGAGACGTAGGCAATTCTTGAACTCCATAATCAATCTGTGCAATTATCTTAAATGTCTTGCATTTTATTTTAAATTTATTACTTAGAAGGAGTAAATTATCGGCAAATAATTAAATCCTACAAGGATCCGAGATCGTAGTAATAATCGATTATTTTCGGATCATGTTTGATATCGAGAATGGTTTTGCTCCAAATTTTTTTCAGTAAATCTTATTAATAGAGTGATTGCTTCAAGATTGATGCAGCTTGGTTTAGTTTGTGTGAATAGATTACACGTGCACTATGGGAAAGATGTCTAAACAGTGAAGTCGATGAAATTGAATCATATAATCACCAGATCCAGGAAGAGAATTCTCTCCTACGATCAATGTATTACTCCCTAGAAGAGGAGAATGCTCGTTTGAAATTGGAACTAAAAACCAAGGATGAGCTCTTGGCAAGGTTACAATGTGGTGATCAGAGAAAGGAAATACCTTCAACTTTAGATGCAGTGACCATGGAAGATGACTGCACTATAAGTTTTTCACCACTGGAATTTTCTTCCTCCCATTCGGTTTCGGATTCGTAATGAAGTCTTTGGCTTGTTTGAAAAGCATACTAGAGGAATTGGATCCAAGTTACTAGATAAAATGTGATTTGATGGAAGAGGCCTTGGTAAACATGGCCAACGTATTGCTAACCCAATACAGGTCGAGGATCATCCTTGTTTTGCAGGTTTGGGTTATCCTAGTGCGGGAATGGAAATTGGAGAATGCTCCAAGAACGCTGATGGGAGACAAGCTTCTGAAAGAAAAGTGATTACCCCACTAGTCCTGCAAGAAGATTTTGAGCAGGAAAGTTTTGCTTCGTTGCCAAATCACAGTGCAATATCTCGGTAAGAGAAATCAGTGAAGAGGTAATGAGATTCCACCTCCAGTTTCTTACCATAATCATAAGCACAATAAAACTTCTTATCCACTTTTCCAACTTAAGAAGTATGGTTATGATTTTCAAAAGATGTGGAATTCCTTTCCATGTACTTTTTGTGGATTACATAATCATTCAAAGGTGGCCGATCTTTGGAAGAGAAGGACACTGATGAAGAATTTGATGTCATTTGTCATGAACATGGCAAATTAGAAAGACCAATCTCGCCATGCAGAGTCAAGAAATGGCAGAAAGAGTTCCTCATCCCAAAAGAAGGTGATTAAGAGGAATTTTTGTGCTCATTGCCAGAGGAATGGGCATCGGGTGGAAAATTGCTGGAAACTACATCCATCTCACCATTAGAGTAATGGCAAGCCAAAGATGGAATGGAGGCCTATTGTAAAGGAAAAGGAAGTTTCTACTCTACCACCAATTGACAAGTCAACCTAGGACCAGGTAATACCTGAAAGTGAAAGTCCTTTAAAATGGGTAAGTCAACAATTTTTCAATTATATATTGCATAATTCAGATTGATGGATCATATGTAGTTTTAAGTTTGGAGATCAGATTTTGTGAGGAAATGCTGAGAGAAAGGTTTACAATACTCAGCGGATTTTCTTACTTAGAAAATTTGATTAATGCTCCAAACATATCTCCTAATCAGTGTGTGAGTACCTATTATAGCTTGGACATAGGAATTAACTCATATAAAGCTTGGAGATTGATCTGTCATTTGTGTAGACAATAGAGTTCTCTAAAAATCAGCTCGAAACTTCATTCTGTGTAGAGGCATTATGACCATGCAATAGAATGGTAGCTGAATCACCGTTGGCATTGATGTCGTCAGAACTTCATTCTGTGTAGAGGCATTGCGACCGTGTAGAAAAATGGTACCTGATATTAGTATGTCAACAAGAGGAGCTCTAAAAGGATCGGCCTCGAATGTCATTCGGTGTCAAGGAATCAGTAACCACACATACGAATGGTATCTCGATCTACTGAAATTAGCATCATGCATTAGAGGCTTGAGGTCTTACAAGAGGCTTAGCATCATGCATCGAGGCATTGAGGTCTATAGAGACTTAGCATCGTGCATCGGAGGCTCGAGGTCTTGAAAGAGGCTTAGCATCATGCATTGGAGGCGTTGAGGTCTGAAAAAGGATAGGTCATTGTCCATCATTGACATCGGATCAATCAAAGCTCTACATAACATGGAGTTCCTTGAAACCAGTTTAGATTCTATGGAATCAACTCGGAGCCAGGAGCTGTGTTATAGAGTAAAATAATATCCTTGTTGTTAGATATCAAGAAGCTTAGCACCGCACAAAAGGAGCATCAAGGTTTCGTTCAGAAACTTAGCAGCATAAAGCGGAGGCATGGAGGTCTTATTCGGATATCAGAGTGGCGCAGCGAAAGCGTCATGGGCCCATAACCCACACGTCCCAGGATTGGAGCAGAGTTGTCGAAGTGAGAAGGTTGGAGGAGAAGACCCAAGGGTCTACTACAACAGCACTTCTGAGGTGGCAGCAAAGTTTTCCAGATTTAGGACAGTATGGAAGCTTTTTGGGACAAAAAGCCTTTCTCAATGGGGAGGTGTGATTAGGGGATCATTTCTAAAAATTACCTAAACATCCCTAAATTGTTTCAGTGTAGAAGATCATCTCAAGATCTTTCCAATGACTATGAGAATGCGACAAACGGACATCAGGAGCTCTAGATATGTTCAGTCAAAGTTCAGACAGCAGAAAGTCAACTCTAGTCAATTGGTCAATATTGGACCGAATCGCACTGTGACACGTGGCTTGCCATCACTTGTCGAATTCACTTGATTTTCCTATTAGGAGATGACAAGTGGACTACATGATGACTAAGTTAATTAATTTTGATACCCCATGGTATGGGTCGAATTTTTATTTACTTGGTAAGTCCACTTACACACCATTCCAAATGCCACGCATATATATATTAATGTTCAAACATTAGTATAAACCACATAATACCCACTTAGCTGCCATATATTATGCTAAGCCCCTTTATAAAGTGGTTGTAGTGAAATCTTCCATGTGGAAGGAGGTGAAGCGGAGTTGGGGGCTTAAAGCCATGCCCGGTATTATCCACGTATAGAATGGTGTGAGTAAGGTTTGTTAAAACCTACCCATAATAAACGGCGCCCAAATGTGGGATTTATACCCACTAAACAATGTCGCCACTATGAGATTTAATCCCTTATCAAATGCTAAGCCGCCAACATGGGGATTAATCCCATTTAAACATGCAAACCGGATTTTTGGAATATTTGATCCCATTCATTTTACGGGATGAGGCTTATAATAGCCTTAAGATAAATTATATTGCATATTTTTTGGGCCCTAATTTTGTATAAATAGGGAACCCATTTGCATTGTAATGGAGAAACGCACCCCAAGCTTATTATTTGTTAAGCTTATTGTGGGGACACACACCAGCGCAACGGAGAAGCTCATTGCTAGAGCGCGGAAAGGTGGACACATTAGTCCAACAAGATTATTATTTATTAAGCTTTTTGTGAGATGTGTCAACAAATATTGTTTATTGGCCTATTATTTTAGACAATAGTAGATGAAATATTTGTGATTGGGAGTAAATTATAAACTAGCCAATAGGCCCATTGAGCCACACCAATTACTTGCAAATCCTGGATTGTCGACCAAAGTGCTAGCATCACATAGATAGTGTCAGGAAGGCCGATCGAAGCTGAAGGAGATTGTGCATCAGGAAGGTGAAGAAAAATTTGACTTATCATCGGAAGCTTTTCGAAGAACTGGTGTACTGATAGGCAAGTAAAATTCCATTAGGTTTACTTGTGAAAGTACTATTGAACTTACAAGTTTTGACTAGTGGAATGGTTCGACCACGAACCCGAGACGTAGGAAATTGCAAAATTCGTAATCAATATGTGTGTAATTTTCTTAAATGTATTTCATTTTATTTTAAATTGATTACTTAGGAGTAAATTATCGGCAAATAGTTAAAGCCTACAAGGATTCGAGATCGTGTAGTAATAATCGATTATTTTCGGATCGAGATATGGAATAAAAACATTGTCTATGAAGGATTCCCCTTCAGATGATGGATTTTATTTTCTCTAGGTCATTTAGCAATGGATTGTAAGTTTGGGAAGAAGAATACAAATAATCTAACTTCGTGGTGGAAGAATGCTGATTCTAGCCATTTGGTTGTAAATAGTCACTTAGATTTTGAGTCATAGGAGGGATCTAATGATGAGGAAGTGGAGGCTCCTGTGCATGAGATAATCACCCCTTCTCCTACCCCTATAGAGAAGTATCCTTCTCCTTGCGTCGGTGCTTCTTCCCTTCCCCTTTTTCGGGAATCCTCAATCAGGTGGGTGAAAATAATCTTGAAATTTGTATACCAGTTTACCCAAATGAAAATGTTAATCCAAATACCAGGAATGATTGGTCTACTGTGAATAGAAGAAAGAAAGGGAAGGTTAATGACTCCCTTAAGATGTGTCTTCGCTCCCATGGGAAGAAGTCTCATGGTTAGTGTTCCTTCTGCTTTTGTTGTTACTATTAGTTGGACTTATGCTTTGTTTATTTCTCTAGGCCGTTGGTAGAGGCTTCCCTTCAAGTTCCTCAATGCTATATCCTATGTCTCTACTTTCTCTCATCAGAACGGGGTAGGGTCCCCTTAACCCTTATTTTACCCTTAATAAAAAAAAATAGTGCAACTATTAAAGACCAAGAACTCAAATGTTGAAAACCAATAATAACATATTTGAAATCCACAAATTAATATTTAAATAAAAAATTAGATGTAAAGAAACCGATAATGAACTTTTTGAAAAAATGATTGGACTAAAATTAGACTAAATGTAATGAGTTTTTTTCAATGTGAGTGAAAATTAATAGGAAGAATGGGTGGCCCCATTATAACTCATAATTCAATTAACTAAAATTGGAAACCAATAATGAAATTATTAGAGACCAATAACTCAAATGTTGAAAGCCAAGAAATACATTTTGGAAAACCAATAATAAGATTTTTAAATACCAAAATTTAAATGTAAATGGTGGTTTTTAATTTAAAATATTATTTACACATATTTTAAAATGAAAACTTCATCCTAGTAGCCACTAGGATGATTCTTGTCTTGCTTTCAAGACCCTATAACCTAAATCTATATAGATTCCTTTTACATAGATGGAAAGATATCCTAGAATATATAGACAAGAAAGCAAATTGTTAGTATTCAAATCTGCCAACAAATTGACAACTTAAAACGAATGAAATTTAATAGCAATTAAGTAAATTTCTTAGTGCAAAACATAACATAAACTTCTTCTAATGATTTCTTGTATTTTATAATTAAAGGAGGGTTGAAGGGTCCCTTTCCCTTTACATTACAAATACAATGAGAGGATCAATCTAAAAACCCAAACAATACATCAATACTTTGGTGAAAAATGCAAGGGCTAATGCCAAGAAAATAAGTGGTTAGGAATACAAAAACCTCGCACGATCAAGAAGCTGATAAGATTATTCGATAACAATGGAACTGGAAACGCTATTCAAGCAATTAAAACAAAGATACATCCTGATGGATTTTAGAAGCACTCTTGATGTGCCAGAATTAGCAGGAACTTGACAAGGTCATAACTTGAGCTCCGGGTGTCCGTTTGAGTCCGTTGTTTTTTAAAGCCATGTGTTTTGATGAGACGAACGCAGCGGTAACTGGACCTACCAGTTGGGGCAAGTTTTTGACATGTTTTCAGGCCCTAAATCTGCCATCTTGAGGTCGAAAATTAGGATTTAAGTTATAGTTCAGTTTTTTCCTATTTTTGGGCATTAGTTAATTTTAGTCTAATAATGAGTTAGAAATTTGGTAATTCCTCTAACTTAGGGATGTAGAAGATGAATTGAAATTTTTGTGCTGTATGAATAAGCATGTGAACTTACTAAGAATAGCAGGTTCTAGTAAACTGCTAAAAATAGTAATTTTCGCCACCTAGAATAGATTTAGTTAGAGTTAGTTAGATTTTACTTGGCAACTCGAGTTGGGAGTTGTTTTCCTATTTAGTAAACATTGTAATTCATTATTTGATAATGAAGAAGGAGATCTATTTTCTTTGGAGTTCATATTATTTGTAGTAAATCAAGTTGGTTAGAATTTGGCTACATTAACTCTTTTATCTAAAACATATGACCATTCCTAACCTCTACCTTAATTGGCCTAAAATATGTTTCCATTGGTGGTTCCAAAAAGATGCTCTTTTCCAACAACAACTTGACTCTTTAACCAGTCATATGCCTCACAACCTTACCAATGAAGAAGAGCCCAATGTTCTGGTTCCTATTGCAATGGAGCAGACATAACATCAAGGTCAAGCAAGTGGAGATACCTACCACCTATCACTAGTTTCTCGCCCCATTTTTCTAGTTCAAAAAAGAATTTTTTTAGGATATTAAATGATTTGAACAACTTTTTAAAAACTTCTACATTCACCAAACCTTCCTATTTATAGCGATCATTAGAAAGCAATGGCCATAACGCACTCGAGGTTTTTTCCATTTATGTTGCTATATCAAACCTATACGCCGGCTTGATGGAGTGACAACCCATCTCCAAATCCCAATCCTTCTCTAGATGTATGATAAGAAGATGAAAATGAACATCGAAGAAACTTCCACATTTACCCTCGAATGTCCCTCCATAGAAAGATAATCATCTCCAAGAACTCCCTTAATTACAACTAGGTCTTTCTCTGATTCAATCCAAAAAATGGATTTCAAATGATGATGTGAAATTTTGGTATAAAATCCCATTTCACTCACAACCGTGGAAAATTACATGAAAGGAAACATTGGTCCAGCCATGATAGAATAAATGAAATCTTGTGAAAGAAACCTAAAAGGTGTGAAAATAAGGGGGAGTGATTAGATAAATATATGGAGTGAATATGCCATCGCATGCTTGAAATTAATACAAGCTTGCTAACGGCTTTAATATCAACCTTTATTGGAAAAGGTGATGAGTCTAGCCAATCAACATATTTATTGCAAATCTTATCACAAATTCTACCTATTTAGTAGTTATCTTAATAGATAAGATTTAAGATCCAATCTGAGTTAATGAGAGCATACAAAGGGAATTTTAATCACACAAGATAGATTTTCCCTGACAAGGTATGCTTTTTAATGATGGCATTAGCAATAATATGGAAGTTTCCTCCAATAATTCATTCATTATTATTCGAGTCATTAACTAGGCACAAATAACTAATTAATTCATTACATCTTCTACTATTATCTACTTGTGCTAGGGGAAAGGAGCCAATGACCATGCATGGGTCAATGACCGTGAGTGGGTATGTGAAATGAAGTATCATTAGTTGTTATAACTTAAGTTAAAAATTAAATAAAAACTAGCCAATAAAGTAATTCACACCAAGTCTTGTCAATAAATTATCCAATGAAATGGTGACACATAGATAACCCATAAAAGTTGATTTGATTATCAAGTAATGTGTTTCCTTAAATTCCTTTGTATTCAAAAGTACTTATTTTAAATCCCTTAAAAATATGTTCTCCACATAATTTAAATGTGTAAAAGAAAATATGCATATTAAAAAAATCATGATCTATTAAAGGGTATTTAAAAAATTATATATATATATATATGTGTGTGTGTGTGTGTGTGTGTGTGTGTGTGTGTGTGTGTGTGTGTGTGTGTGTGTGTGTGTGTATATATATATATATATATATATATATATATATATATATAGACAGATATATATATATATATATATATATATATATATATATATATATGTCTATATGTCTATATATATATATATATATATATATATATATATATATATATATATATGTATGTATGTATGTATGTATACGATTTTAAGTGGCTCTAGAAACCTCTTACATTAGGATTCACAATAACTAGTTCATTTCCTCTACTATGATCTAACATTGCCTAACTATGTGTCTACATTTATTACTAACCTTAACTAACGGTCCTTAGCTTTCATTAACTAACAACGCTTATCGGTTGCAAAGCATTTTTGTTTATATGAAAATATATGGATTACGTTTTATATAGAAAATATCAAATGAGAACTACATAAGGCATTAGCCTCCTCAAAGGTATGTATTCAAGAACTTCGCTCTGCCATGGATAGTCCAACTAATATAAAATAATTACAAAAATGACAACAAAGTTGTTGAGATTGCTTTTTGCATTGTTAAAATGGATTCCCCGATATTGTAGAGGTCAAGGCAATGCAATCCTTCTCATCAACAAGAATTGGTAAACATAAAAAAATCACTACTCTTCATGTCCTCTCGATCCTTTATTCATAAGCAAGGTTCATTTACATCTTTGCCCTCGATGTTTAGTAAATTTTTACAGACTATTTTATTTAACGGATAATTTCTTTAAATATGTAAGTCCAAGATGAGTAAGAGGTTTCTTCTAGTTTAAAATATTTACCTCTATTATTATTCTCTAACACTTATATTTGTCAATAATGTAGACACTAAATTTTTAGTGATGTGCCTTAAGAAATACTAAACGCTTTAATTGATACCTTAGAGGTCATCAATAATTTTCCTTTCTTTGATGTTCTAAGACAAGAGAAGACAACTAATATTCAAAGACAAGAAAGATATTTACCACTTTCCTAAATACACATAATTAAAAATATTTACCACTTTTCTCGAATACACATAATTAATACAAGAATATTTGAAGTCTATTACATTTTATTCCTATCCTAACATGCTATCTTGATTTTGGTGGTCGTTGGGATATTTTTGTCTTTTATATGGGACAAGTAGTAGAATTCTACTATATTGAAAACTAACTATGATCCATTATTATATTTAAATTTTACAAGAATAGCGACCACAAAGCGAGGATGCTTACTACATTTCTACAATGATCCAAGATAAGAGAAGATAACAAATACTCCAAGACAAGAATTTTTTTACGAATTTTTTTAATAGACGTCATCCAAAACATAGATTCAAGAGAATACAATACACGTAGTCAAACACGTAATCTTAAGCCTAACACCTATTAGGTAGATTAGCCACCGCAAGGATCCTAGTAGACACCATGATTTGTTTGTTATTCGATCACTAATTTTAAAATAAGAAACTATTAAGGCTTGATATCGGAAACCATTACTTTCGATTACTAATTAAACCTAGCGGTTGCTAGGCATTTTCCTTTATACTAGTTGATTTCAATTATGTGATATACATGATATATCTTATGAGAACTATAAAAGGAACCTAATTACAACACCTAAACACATCACAACATGTAAGATTTGTTATTATTAAATAATCAATTCTTAACCCTTATCACCCATGTTGGATTCCAGGTTTTCACAATGATGTAGTGTAACTCAAATATGTTTTTTATAGTGATGGGAATATATAGATGCTAGTGGCCACTAGTCTTCACTTCTAGAAAAATTTCACTACTTGAAACAAACCAAATTTAATAGTGACTAATTGTTTAAATTCCTTAGTGTAACACATAAAAAAATATTAATGATTTATTGTTTTTATAACTAAAGGAGGGTTGAAGTATTCCTGGTGACCGCTATTCTATAAATATTTATTCCTATTGAATTTTACTCTATGAAAATAATGACATCAAGATATGACATTTCATTGTTATTTCATTGTTGAGAAACAATATTTTCCTTTCTAATTACTTATGAAATATGATTTTGTTTAATTCCTTTTTTCAGGTAATTTGTCTTTCATTAGCTACAATCTGTTCATGAAAATTCCTTTGATTGAAAGAGAAGAGGATTGGAAAAAGAGAGATGCTAATTGGTTTGTTGAAATGCATTCCCGTAAAATTACCACGATGATCTATGGTTATTTCTTTTTAATGAGGATGTTGTCAATGAATTCAGTATGGTACTAAATTCAAAAGTTATTAATGAGAAAACATTGTGTATTTAGGTTGAACACATTGACATCGTAATGAATAAGTGCCTTATTCTTGACATGGAGTTGGAAGTTTCATTATTCAAGAAACTAGAAATGAAGGATTCTAGAAAAATATGGTGTGCTCTTGTTTTAAATATGGTTGGAATTTGGGGAATTTCATACAGTCAAACAAAATAGGCTATGGAAATGCCCTTGAATTTCATAATAACATGAATTTGGTATTAAATTTTTTTATAGAACCGAGGATACCTCTTCTATTTTTCATTATTTGAATAGAAAAAATTCTTTCTCCACCGAAACATGCAAAGCTATTTACAACGCTGAGGAGATCTTATTTTTCTAAATTAGAGATAGATCCATCTAATTCAAAGTTGTAAGGGATTAAAAATAATAACAAATTGGCTTTGTTGTTGAAGAAAGTGACCAATATATTTGAGAAAACAAAAACTTCAAATGATGAACAGCTTTAATTTGTTTTTGTTCAATGGTGATGATTTTCTAATTGAAGTTTCTAGGTGTCATTTAGCACCTCCAAATTATCAATTATTTCCTGTGCATGATGAGAATGTTGACCTTCTTCTCTATTAAATGTTTATTAATGTTATTCCTACACCGAGGATGTACTTCTTCTTCCCTTTTTACCTTCTACAAAGGAACTTCTATAAATAGAGGATCCAGATGTCCTGAAAGGGGATGAATTACAATTCTACATTCTTGATGGCCAACATAGCTTTTTTACCCAAAAAATATTTTAGCTGAAAGAAAATACAAGTCATTACATACTAAGATGTGGTTTAGAAAGGATCACATTATTTCTTCATAGGTTCCTGAAAGAGTCATTGTTAAAATTTGCTAGCAGCAGAATGATGTAAAAAAATATTTGATTGATACCAATTTTATTGATGTACTCTGCAAGGCTCAAATGATTTGGAGATCCCTAGCATGCCCCCAGAGGCCCAAAGAAAGAAACTCAAAGTTGGACAATTTGAAGGTAACAAAACTTAATTTTAACACGTTTGTTGTTAAATTTTATTTTGTAACATGTAGAAAGCAAATATACTATTTCCTCTTTTAATGTAGTGTTTCAAGATGCAATTTCTTGCTATTTTCAAAGTGGCTAAGCCTGAGATCCTTCCTAACAAAATGACATTTTTAATTTTACCTGAGGACATATGGAAAAATTTGACAATAACAATTGAGTTATTTAAATCAGGTGGGTTAGATTGTTCTCCTTTTAAGGATAACCATCCTAAATTTTAACCAAATTCATTGGTAAGATTCACAGTGAATTACTTCAAGCCTGAAAGAGGAATGACCAATGAGGAGATATCAATTCTACTAGATAAAGTGCAAGTAGGGAAAGTATGGCTAACTCACTCTATTAAAGCATACGTCATAGCGAAGACTTTAGATACTTATTGCCAAAGAGTAAAATATGATAGAAGGATGAGAGAAAATTTTCTAAAATATATGAAAAGTAAATATCCATGTAATCGTGTATTGGCAAAATGCATTGAAAAAAATATTGTTGAAAAATATGGTGTGCATGAATCTCACTACCGCTAGTTGTGTGTACTCTTGGGAGAAGACTAAAGGAAAAAGAAAATTTAATTCTAGAGGAAGTGAAAAATTGGAAAAAATAAAATTTGATGTTGAAGTGGCAGAGGTTCTCCCAATGCAAGAACTCAAACAATTATAGACAACTACATGATTGCAATGGAAGAAAATATTCTAGCAAGGATGGAAGACACCGAAGACTTTACCTATCAATGTGCATATCCCTTCCATCTCCAATCAACAATATCTTCTATTCCATCAACTAATCCATTCAATGCAAAATGTGTGATTACAGATTTCTACAATTTGTCTAGTGTACTCACTTTTGATGCAATAATGGACATTCTTACAATTGTTTGGATCTAGTCTGCTAAATTGTGTAATTATTGTGCTCTTACATGTTGCTTCTTCAAAAATGTTAAGAGAGACAATTAAAAATACATGCAAAAATTCAAAGACAAGGGGGAATCAATTGTGGAAGGCTATTATAGATTTTATGATAGTAGTGGAAAATTTAAGAGCTTATGTCTTATGTACACAATAAATGATGTGCACAATTGTGATGTTCACAATGGGGATATAGAAGAAATCACCATGGATTAGATGGATCAACTTCCGTAACAAATTGTGACTACAAGTGAAATTGGCCTACGAGGAAAGACACGTCCTTTTATTTACGAGATATCTTATGGGTTTTGGTCTCATATGTTCACTTCACTTGCTTTCACTAAATTATCTCGGTTATAGTGTTGTACGATCGTAGTGTTGAGTGCATGCTTTGGTTGATCGAGGTTAATCTGTGGTTTTTATTGTTGAATCACATGATCAAGAAATGTTTTTATAACATTAATATTTTCATTTGAAAAAGTTACGTTGATTAAGATCACTTTAAACAATTTTATTAGTTTAATGCATTTGAATTTATGCACACAATATTTATGTAGATAAAAAAACAATAGAGGAAGACATTGTCTCTTCCACTCCACATATAAACAAAGGAGATGATGTCAATCTTAGTATGCCACAACCAATTCAACTTGTTTCCTCGGATGTATCCGACCATCCATCCAATGAATCTATAAAAGGTGAGTGGGAAATACTCTTTTTATAAATTTATCGCTGCAAGATGTTTTTGATTGTCTTTGTTTACATATTTTTAATAAAAACTTCAATTTTTACATATTTGATGCCAAATGGGAAAATGGAAAATGGTATGATAGTCATATACAATTATAAATAAAAAAATTTAAAAGACCCTCAAAATTGAAGGAACCTATAGCAAAGTAGTTTACTTGTAATATATATTACCCTAGTTGTCCCTAACATACATATTTTAATTAGATTTATTTTAAATTGAGTAAATTTTTGGTTTATTGCTTACGATTAAATTGCACACAATTGAAAAAATTACTTCTATATAGCTAGCTATTAGCGGTCATTAAGCCCATCATAGATTGTTAACCGAAAAACAGTCTAGGCATTAATGGCTTATGCCTATTGGTCACTAATATAAAACTACATCTATGCAATATTGTATAAAAGTAATTTTTTTCACATACATTTTTACATCGACTTGAAATTTATTTTGAATTGATTACTATTTTTTAAAATAGAACGAGCATCACAAGAACCTACAGAGGATGAGTGCGATGGAATCCAAGAAAGAGTCTCATCAAGTAAGTATTAACACACTCAAATTTTGATTATTTGAATTGCTTAATATCAAATTATAGATAATTGAGCGAGAAACTACTTCTATGGAGTTGGCAAAAGGATTATTTAATTATTTTAGATTTGGATGGTTTGCCCTATGAGAAAACCAATCCTACAAAAAAGTTGACAATCAATTTCGTTAAGGATACTCTCAACTTGCGAGGTGGTCTCAAGGAATTTTTATAGATATCTGGGAGCAAGATAGGAAGTGGGAATTTGGTCTAGCTATCTCTCTTGTGCCGAAGTTGAAAAGCTCATTAAGGCTTTGAAAAAGATTAGCATTTGAATTCAAACCATTTATTATTTTGGGTAAAGAACATTGTTGTGTAGAAGATGAAATTGCAAAAAAATATCTCCAAAAGATTTGGAGTAGAAATGGTATTTTTTTCGGCCTTAGAGACACATTGTGTATTAAAATGGGCCCAAGTAGGAAACCATCCAGAAATTTTTATGGTGGTGAAAAAATCCAATGAAGAAAATTGTTTCAAAGATAAGTGGTTAATGACCAATTTGTATAAAAACATAACACATATAATGTGTCAGGGTTTGAGTGTTGTGGAGAGCTTCCAAAAATTTCAACAACATAAAATATATAACTATTAATTATTTCAAAATTTTTTTTACAATGATATTCATTCGTATAGTCATATGGTCACTCTTTATTTTATATGTTGAGATTACAAATTTAAAAGTTGGTAGTATTTATATCTTCACTATGATTGAGATGATATTATAGTTTTATAAGTTATTTTTGAGTTGTGATTAAATACTTTGATGTATTTTTTTAATCACTTTTGGAATCTTACATTAATTCTGAGTTATTTTTATAGATCCTATTGGGAAGCCTCAAAAATTACTAGTTTTGGGAGTTAAAGGTTTGTTGTTTGGAATTTATGGTATTGGTGAAAAAATACCTCATAATATGGTTCCATATTTTAGATATGGTAATAATGAATACTTTGAATGAGAGCTGAGTGTTGAATTTATAAGTAATGAATAAAAATATTTTGACACCACCTTATGGTTTTCATTTATGGATACAAAAACAGTGAAATACATGTTCATCAAAAAAATTAGTTGATCGAGAAACCCACTTCAAGTTCATTTGGGGATGCCAAGAATGTAAGTTCAAAACAATACAAGCCAACAGATAGTATACATTTATGGTAATGTATATGGTGAAAACAATATACTTTTGATTAATGATGCGAGATTCTTGTCACACGAGGTCAAAGAAGAAATTACTCTCAAAACCCCAACATATTAGAGATTTGATGGAAACTATAAGACTGATTCGAAAATATTTATTGAATTATGTACATGGTCAACCATGTAAGCAGAGCACAAAAACATGTGTAGATCATTGAAAACGTTCAAACGCACAATTGGCATTTGAATTATATACTTTTCTTCCAAATCTAATAATGTATTGTGCATTTTTATGGAATAAAGTAACTACCTTAAGGTTCTTAAATATTCACAATGGCACAATCATTTTTTTCGATTCTTTTTGGGAAAGAAAAACATTTTTTTCTAACTTGGGTGAAGAGACAATCATGGATCATGGACCAATAAAAGAACAAGTTTTCCTAGATCTACATATTTTAAACTCAAACAAATTAGTAAGACCATTATTCCTAATAAAAAATTAAGCCTAGCAGCTACTAGCATGTAAAAATGGAAACATATAATGTTTATCGTTTCGCACATCGATGTTGGCTTATCTGAAATATAAAAAAATTTCCCCATTATGCATGGTTTAATCTTAAAGACATTTTGAAATTGATAAGAACCTTATTCGCAAGAAATAAATAATCCTAGCAGCCACTAGATCGTATAAAATATAAACATGTTATGCTTATTGATTTGCAAATCCATGGAGGCTTCCCTAAAATCATAAAATGATTTTTTACCAGATCTTCATATGTTAATCTTAATGATAGTTTGAAAATGATAAAACCTTGTTCCAAAGAAAAAATAAATCCTAAGCAGCTGCTAGCACGTATAGAACTAAAAAAAAATTGTTTATTATTTTGCATATCATTATTTTAAAGATTTTCTATTTATTGTTGTGTGGAAGATTACATCGTGATCATACAGAAAGATTGCATTGTGACCAAACAAGTCATTTATCGATGATCCAAGAATGAAAAAAAATTTCTCAAAAATATTAGAAATGTTTGGAATGACATTTTAAAACTATTAAAAATGTTATTTAAAAGCAATAAATAAAGCATAAATACCACTAGCCAAAGATAAAATAGAAACATTGATGGCATTCAATAGAGTGTGATGGGGGCATCTTAAAGAGGAGGATAACGAAGACCTAGATTTTCATTAGCCACCGAAAAAATATCATTGGGCCAGATTCAAACAACGTGAAAAATATCGTGGACTACAATTTCAATGATCATAGCCAAAAGGTGGTTCACACCACTACCACATGAATCCACACAATTTCCAAAGCGCGCTTGAACAAGTGCACTTTTTAGCATGCGAGTGGCACAAGTTCGGCATCACGCCAATTAACAACCCTCAAGGAACTTTATAGGCATATCCTTACAAGAAATCCTACTGGAGTTCCCCCACTCACTGGGATCCAAGGTCAATGATTCAAAATGTGGTGGAGATGTGATTTCTTTCCCCGTCTAGATCTAAGGGTGGTGTGTTGTTCATGTTATGTCAAAATCACAACACCATTGAATTCTCACAAGTGAATTATTGAGGAAATCAGTTTGATTCATCAAACATGGAGTTATCCCAAAGTGTGGGACTTTGCAATTGGGATAACCCTCTAGATGAAGGTCAATTCCTATTCCTCTATTCTGATGCACACATCCAAATTATAGAGGATATACTCTAAAATCTACTCTAACTTTCCAAGGAGATAGGGTTAAGAAGATTACAAGAAATTAAACCTAAACTAACAGAGGTGATGCACCAAAAGGAATGTTGAACACCTACTTTGCATGGATATGGAAACCACAATTAGATTAAGAAGGCTCAATCCACTGATGAGAATCCACTAACCATTAAACATGTAATACAATAACCATGTATAGATAACCAAGATTGTAATGAGAGATTAGAAGAAATCAATGAACATGAGAGAGGGTTGAAATTCATCCATAGACTTGTATTATTGCTCCAAATATTTTATACGATGCATTACAATGGCCAAGAGGCACACACTTGCATTACAACATGAAATGGGAGGTTTGAACTCCACAAATTCACTTATAGATAAGAAAAGAAGGGAGGGTGTAAAGCAAAATTATCCAACATTAGAACAATACCCTCCTTACAATATATAGGAAGAATGAGAGAAGGGAGAGAGAATAATTTGAAATCTTGCTCCAACCACCCTAGAATGCATTAAAATCTCATGCAACAATGATGGGCACCACTTCAAAACCCATACATCCATGTACTATGCCTTGTTGGGAAAGAAAGGAATCCCATACCTTCATCATTTGGGTAAGTGAGAAATATGAAAACACCCCCTAAAATGACGGACTATATTTCTTCATTTTAAGTACTTTGTCCCACTTAAATTAAGATAACTAGTCTTATTCATGTAGAGGATACTTGAGAGCTTTCCAAAAATTCATTTCTTGTGCAAATCTGAGCTTCTAGTCAAAATTTATGGCCATCTAAAGATTGGGGTGCCATACTACATTAAATATGAGTGGTTGGCTCTATTTCTTCTGGACTCTGAAATGCATAACAACCTCTAAAATCTGAAATTTTGGACTTTTGTGAATTTTGATTTTGGAGGTTCATGTTACTATTCATCCGCTTGAGTGCATGAAACCTCCGAAACTCCGAAGTCTGAAATTTAGGACTTCGGACCTTTCCATTTTGGAGATCGGGTTCTTTGTTCATTTGCTTGATCAACAAAACCTCAAACTACAAAACTCAAGTCTGAAATTTGGACTTTGGGTTTTAGACTTTTGAATTTTTGGGATTTTGGGGTTTGGGTTTTTATGGATTTTGGGGTTCACGTTTTCGGATTTTGGGTTTCGTTTATCCATTTATGCACATGAAACCTCCGAAACTCCGAAGTAAAAATTTCAAACTTTGGGTTTCAAAATTCATGTTATGTCTTTCGTGTTTGTTTCCACCCAATCCCTGAATTTGACCCTAGCCCATCTATGAATGGATCTACCTTGGAAATCCAAAATTTTGGACATCGAGCTCCTTCATTTCTTGAATTCCTCTCGCAATGCTCAAACCGCTTCAACCCATTCAATTGATCTTGAAATGTAAGCTCCCATGACTGAATCAACCCAATTTTCTCAATATACAGGTTCGTGTTTGTTCAATTTTTCCTAAGAGGAAAAATTGGATAACTATTCATGGCTTTCTATATCTGCGGTAAGAAGGGTGATCATTAACATCAAAATGGACTTACAAGGATCTCGCCCCTTCCAATGCCACATACATGTTAACATTGGATAAGGTCATTGAAGACCTCACTATAGGTGGAAGCAAAGATTGGTACTATTACCACTTATAACATTGTTGGGTGATCAAATTACATCCCTGCTAGTCTCGGGGTGATGTGGACCACTCCGATGACACCAAGCACTATTAAAATGATGAAAATTATGATCGGGTCACAAATCTATTCAATGACAAGATGGATGCTTATCTACACGATCTTTTCAAGCCATTTGGACACATCACACGTATCTACGTAGCCATAGATCAAAAGATGGGGGTTAACAAGGGGTTTAATTTTGTTAATTTCATCAATAGGGAGGACACACATAGAGATATCAATAAGCTCAATGGTTATGGTTATGATAATATTATTCTCAAAGTCAAATGGGCCACTCCTGTAGTATTTTTCTAGATGATTTATATTCTGATTTTTTTACTCCTTAAGACAATGCAAGATGTTGAAGTTTTGTATTGTTTGATGTCTTCCACTGACTTTAATGTAAATGATGATACAAAGGATTTGATTTGGTTTCTTTGTTCTTCTAAGAAACATGTTCTCATAAGAGAGTGTCTTGTGCTATCAAGTGTTATTCTATGTTGTTTGGTACTTGATGATTTGGCAGATCTGTGGGGATTAAACCAAATTAAAAAATATTTATTTTTTATTGAAAAAAATTAAGCTTAAATCTGTGGAGATGCATTATCTTCCCTTGATAATAAGTTTACGTTAGCATAAGTATTATTATTTTCATTTGTAGGGTTTTACTTCAAGAACTTGGTGATTTGAGAGTTTGTAAACCAACGATAACTTTTATTTGGATGCATGAGGATTTCACTGCTTTTCCCTTTCCTTGAGCTAGGGACGATATTGATTGTGTCTAATAGAGTGAGATGCGGGGATCTTAAATAGGAGGATAATGATACACACACATGCCCCACACACATGTTGGATTATGATTAAGGAGAATCAAAAGTGTTACATATTGCACTCTTTACAAGAATGGGTTATACATTTTAAAACATAATGTTAATGACATTTTAAAATGTTAAAAACATTATTCCAAAGAAAAAATAAATCCTGGTCGGTAAAGCTAGTATAAAAAGACCTGGATTTTCGAGTGTAATGGGGAGCTTAAAGAGGAGGATAACAAAGACCTGGATTTTCATCATCCACCACCAAATATCATTGGGCTAGACAAAAATGGTGTGAAGAAGATTGTGGAATACAAGTTCAATGAGCATGTTTAGAAGGTGGTTCACACAACTACCACGTGAAACAAAGAAAAGTGGCCAAAGTGTGCCTAAATAAGTGTGCTCTCTAGCACCGTGAGTGGTACAAGTTCAATGCTGCAGCCAACCACGAACCCTCAACAAAATTTACAAGCATTTCCTTAAAAGAAATATTTCTAGATTTCCCCACCCACCAGGATCCAAGGATGATGATTAAAAATCTGGGGGAGATGCAATACCCATCATTGTTGGCTCCAAGGGTGGAGCAGTGCTCATCATTTTTTGTATTTGTGGTAATAATGGAAATCACTAGACATCAAAATGAACTTACAAAGAACTCAGCCTTGTTGGTGCCACATACACCTTAATAATGGATAAGGCCTTCGAGGGCCTCACCACAGGTGGAAGCAACCTTGGTGGTACTACCACTTATTCCACTATTGGGCGATCAACCTACGTCCCTCCAAGTCTTAGGGGTGTCATGGACTACTCCAGTGCCACCATGCACCACAAAAATGATTAAAATTCTAATTGGGTTACTAATTTGTTCGAGGACATGATGGATGTTGATCTGCACAAGATTTTCAAGTCATTTGGACACATCACACATGTCTACATGGCCATGGATATAAAGATGGGGGTTAGTAGGGGTTTCATTTTATTAATTTCATCGAGTGGAGGACGACAAAGAGATATCAATAAGGTCAATGGTTATGGTTATGATAATCTTATTCTGAGGGTTGAATGGGCATGTTCTGTGGTATATTTCTAGATGGTTTGTATTCTACTTTTTTATTCCTTACGACAATGAAAGATGTTGAAGTTTTGTATTGTTTGATTTCTTCGACCAAATTTAATGTAAATGATGATACAAAGGATTTTATTTGGTTTCTTTGTTCTTCTAAGAAACATGTTCTCATAAGAGAGTGTCTTGTGCTATCAAGTGTTATTCTATTTTGTTCAATACTTGATGATTTGGCAGATTTGTGGGGATTAAACCAAATTAAAAATATTTATTTTTTATTAAAATACAAAAACTTTATTCTTAAATCTTGTGGACATGTGTTGTATTCCCTTGACAAGAAGTTTACATGAACATAAGTATTCTTTTATTTTTATTTGTAGGGTTTTACTGTGATAACCAATGATTTGAGTGTCTCTAAACCAATGATAACTTTTCTCCAAACTCATGAGGATTTAACTACTTTTCCCTTTTTAAGGTAGGTACAACAACTCGATTGTGTCATGAGTTGAGATGTAGGGAAATTTAATATGAGGATAATGATACACACATATGCATGATTATGATTAAGAAGAATAAGAAAAGTGTTACATTTTGCAATCTTTACATGAATGAGTTATACATTTTAAAACTATTAAAAACATTATTCCAAAGTAAAAAATAAATCCTAGCGGGCACTAGCTAGTATAAAACAGAAATAGTGATAGCGTCTGGCAGAGTGTGATGGTGGGAGATTAAAGAGGGTGATAACAAAGACCTGGATTTTCATCAGCCACCACCGAATATCATTGGGAAAGAAGAAAACAACATGAAGAATATTGTGGAATACAAGTTCAATGAGCACATCCAGAAGGTGGTTCACACCACTACCACATGCATCTCAAAGTGGCCAAAATGATCCATAACAAGTGCACTCTCCAACACCGTGAAAAGCACAATTTCAGCATTGCTACCAACCAAGAACTTTGAACGAACTTTACAAGCATATCCTTAGAAGAAATCCTGTTGGAGTGCCCCTACCGATGAGATCCAAGGCCAATGATTTAAAATTTGGTGGAGATGTGTTGTCCATCCTGGCTGGCTCCAAGGGTGGTGTGGTAGATTTAATTGATAACACCTTTCTATATAATGTGTGTGACTGTCTCTAGTAATGCGATTTTGTATAATGTGTGTTTATCAATCAGGGGTAGCCTTTATTCATAATCTAGCCTTTGTTTTTGTGTTCCTCATACCCCCTTATAGTTGTTTCTTTGTTATTTTTCTAGGCTTGGCCTAGTGTTCTTGTGGCTTTGGGGATTTCTCTCATACCACCCACTTATTTTGTTGAGAGAATCTTGTATCATGTTGCATTTAATATAATATAATATCCTTTTCATCAAATAATCTAGCCAATGCATGGGAAAATGTTGATGACGCCATCCATTTTTTATTGCATCGACCTTCCTCACATGAGTCGAGGGAATATTTAATTGGGTTTTGCTTTTTCTTTTCCTCACTCATTTTCTTGCATTTCTATCTCTTTTTTCCCTTCCCTCTCATGGCATATACCTATGTTGCTTTCATCCTCTTGTGCAACAAGAAGTGGGAAACGATTTTCCTCTCTAATGTGTCTTAGATCCATCTTCACAATATCTTCCACATAGAATCCATAGATGTTCTTACTTGTGATTGTGGATATCCTAGGTGTTGATTATCTCCGAGCATTGGGAGATCTCTTGTAAACTCTGATATTGCAGGCATCTTCGTGTTAAATTGCTTAGTGTTATGTACAGATAAAGTAGTTTTCATGGCAGGTCGCATCCCATTTCATTTACCTAGAACATCATGTGGGTTTGGTCAAAGCTCTGGAAAAAGTATGCCTTCCTTGTCTCTTTACAAATATGAATCCTTTTTGTCACATTTTTCAGTTGATAGCAGGATTTTTGATGCCCTGGAATTTAAAATTCAGGTCTTACTTAAATTTTTTGACTCTATTCAAAGCATCTGTCGATCCGGAGGGGTTTCTATCTCCACCATACCATCCTTGTACCTGGTTGCACTCGAAAACCTACCTTGCACTTCCAAAGCATGTGGTGTACTTTAATTTTATTGTTGGTATGTCCTTTTCCTTTCTCAATATTATTGCAATGCTTGGCTGGGTGGAACCCTAGGGTTTCTCTATCATTCCCACTCTTTTTTTTTGTATTCACGGCTATATATTTTTAGAGGCCTGATTATTCATGTTACATGTTGGCCTCATTATCTTTCATACTCATTTTTAGTTTTTGTATGTATCCTTTCATCGATAAAAATGTGGGATACTTGTGCATGGGGACCCATCAACCCTCCAGCTCAAACCTCTGGTCAAAAGCATTTAACTATCTAAAAAATAAAATTATGTAATTTGTCCCTAAAAAAAATTTAAAACAAGTTTCAAAGATAATGTGCCCGACTTTCTTAATAATGTTTATATGTAGAATATGTGTGATTATATTTAGGAAATTTATAATATATTAAAGGATTTAAACAATAATAGATATCTTAATATATATAAAAAAGTATTAACTCTCTCAATTAAATTATTTAAGGTCATATTATCCTCTCGACTTCAAACTATTTGCTGCAAAGATTTTTCACATCGGTTTAAGGTATATAAAGAATTTAAAATTTTCAGGCACTTCAATAATGAGTGTGTTCATAGATATCATGAAAACAATTTTTATTTGCAATAAATTATTCTATGAATTTTGGATTCCAACGTGACAAATAGTATTACAATGAAATTCAAATACTTCTTAAAATGATTTACCATAATTATACCTTTAGAAAAGGAGTTTTAATTTATTTTATATATATATTTAATTACGAAAACATATCCTCCCGAAAAGGGAGTAGGATAATTTTAATTGTCATGTAAAGTTTCGAGTATGGGAGAAAAATGTATGTAGTGATTTCATGTTATTCTTTCGAGGTACGCAAGGATGGCGTAGGTGACGCAGGGGTTAATGATGAATGTCGTCACACATTTATAACTATTAAGGGGATGTTAATGTTCTTGTAATCTAGGTTTATTCCTCTATTAGAATCCGGGTTTATAACTATTAAAGGGATGTTAATGTTCTTGTAATGTCGAGCACCATCGGGTTTATATTTATTAAGGGGAGGTTAATGTTCTTTTAATACAAGTGTCGTTGGGGTTTATAACTATTAAGGGGATGTTAATTCACATTTAATCCTCTCTAGGAATCTGGGATTTATGTTTTTAATTAGTGTAATGGTATGCGGTTGAGTGGTTGGAGTCTGCGTGTATCATACAATAGGGATTTTTATTCATGATATCTTGCTTATTAATAGAAAAATGGGGAAGATTTGATTCATATCGAGCCTTGGGATCTTAATGATGTTAAATATGAGGCTATGGAGGTGTTCAACCGAATGGGATTGTCCCCTTTCTTAATGATTTTGAGGGGTACAACGAGAAGCTCACTAAGGATTTCAGATCGGCATGACAACCGGCCAAGAAATGGACGGAGGGAAATCTGGTGATGTTCGGAGTAAAGCCTATATAAAAATGATAAAAGACATCTAAATGGGCATCAAATTTAACACCATGTTGTGGCCTTTGTTGTAACCATTAAAGGACAAGAGAATATGTTCACTATCCCATATAAATCAGAAACATGTTCTGTACATAACATGTCATAAATAATGCCTAGTGTCAGCTAGACCATATAACATAGAATAAATAATGGATGGTAATAGCTAGCCCTTATAACACAAAGATAAATAATGGCTAGCAGATTCTTAGCCCTTATAATATAGCATAAATAATTGTTGGCAGTCACTAGCCCTTATAAAATAGAAACATGTTCTGTACATAACAAATCATAAATAATGCCTAGTGAATGCTAGCCCGTATAATGGATTCCAATATTTTTATTTTTAGATTCCAATATATGTGATTTTGGAGTATAGTTAATTCCAATATAGGTGATTTTGGATTCCAATATATGTGATTCTCGGATTCCAATATATGTGATTTTGGAATCCAATATGTGTGATTTTAGAGTGCAAATAATTCCAATATTTGACATTTTGGAATCCAAAAATAGCAATATTAGATTCCAATATTGGCTATATTTTTAGCTAATTAGACTAGAAAAATTCCCAATTTAGTGAAATAAGTTTTTCTTCATTTGTAGAAGGATGCTAGAATTCTAAGTTTAGCAATAGGACGCTTAAATCCTTAGTTTGGTGATAATATGCCTAAATATTCAGTTTTGTGATAGGACGCTTAAATCCTCAATATTATTCCAACCATATCCAAGGAATAAAATGTACATTCAAACAATTCTACATCTTCTCTCATGGTACACAGTGTATTCTATCCTTGATTCACTTATTTTTTAGTATACATTAATATAACTATCCTAATACTCTTCCTTGTAGACTAGACACAAAAATCCTAAGTTTAGCAATAGGACACTTAAAACCTTAGTTTGGCTAAAAGATGCCTCAATATTCAGTTTTTTTAGAAGACACTTAAATCCTCGCCATGATACGAATCCTCAATATTATTCCAACCATATAAAATTAAAAACACATACATGAACAATTATATCTCTTCTCTCATGGAACACAAGTTTACTTTATCCTTGATTCACTTATTTTTCAATACACATTCCTATTTTCACATTTACAAAGTTAAAGTTAAATTTCATTTATCATGAGAACTGACTATACTTTTTTTTCTAGGTCTAACCTTACTCCAACAAAAGGAAACACATAAATGGAACAAGGAACAATATCAAACACAAGATGATCCAGAAAAGGTAATAACCAAGGAAAAAACATAGACATAATTTCTACTACGCACAAGAGGTCATCCGTATGATACTTATCCTCTTCTAGATTACATGATACAAATTCTATAATCTCCATTTGGTATGATATAAATTACAATCCTTATTTGGAACATTATCGGTTCTGAATGCCATTTGGCTCTCCACAAGGTACGCTACTCTAATTTACTTTATGTTACCAAATATTCATTCACCAAAGATAAATTGAGGTAAAATGTAGTCATGAAATCACACACTTACTACTTACATCATGCCTCTAATTATGTCATTATATGCATGATTCCTAAGTAAGAAAAATAGACATTAACAACACTTTATTTGCTTTAACAATGCTTTATCATTGTGATACTCTTATAATTTTATTTTCTTGAGTGACTACTTTGCTTAATCATATTTTACAATATGTGATTCATATTTGTATTTTCCGTTATATCCTCGAGTATACTAGACATTACCACCCACTACAAACATGAGTTCTTAGGTACTAGCATCCCTTTTGGGTGATTCTGTCATTTTCCTTCTTTTTCTCAAATTTGAGTTGCCACATTATTTGTTATCCTTAATAAAACCTTTCTTATAACTTTAGGTCATCCTTTTTGGTTGTTAATTATGAAATTAAAACAAGGGAATCATATTTTATATATATATATATATATATATGACTTGCTCATTATTATTAGGATATGTATAACTTTGGGTAATTATTTACTATTTACTACTTGGGCAAAGAGCAACATTCAAGGATTGCATTTGGTCTACATTATCCACTAGATAGGAGGGGTTATTTCTAAATTCTATTTAACACATCTATGTTGAGAGAAAATTATTTTTAACCCTCTATCTTAGTGTGATGGCATAAGGAGAATTAAATCTCTCTCTCTCTCTCTCTCTCTCTCTCTCTCTCTCTCACACACACACACACACACACACACACACACACACACACACACACACACGAACTAACACATAGAGTCTTAAATGCAGCGACTAGGTGAAAATCACATTGGGGTTACAACTAAGATCATCGACTTAAGTATATCAATTATTGTTTCCATCTATTGTTTTCTTGAGTCTTATTCAGTAGGTATAGTATTTTTTTATTTTTAGGTGTAACAAAATAACCCTAAAGTGAAGTGGATGCGACAGAGATAGAAAAAGGAAGAAGACATGATCAATCCCTAAAAAGATAAAAATTAAAGTTGTTTCTAGGACACTAGTTCCCAATTTACACACCAATTCTTGGGTGGTCCTGTCCTCATCTTGATGGTCCTCTCCGAAGAGGTTACATATCCTAATTTCTCAAATAGAGCATATACGAGCTAGATCCATCCTATTTCCCAGCCCAAAATTAATCTATATCCGTTGATACAAGATAATTCACTCTTATTTTCATATTGTACACACTTTCTTGTTTCTTTCATGATATATATTTATAATTACCTTTGTATTCATTTGATCTTAATGTTCGATTAATATTTCATTTTTTTAAATCAATCAAGATAAAACTCTACAACAAGGTCAAGAGCATATTTATGTTCCTAACCCTTCTCTATTGTATTGGACCTACTTGGAATATGGGTTTATAACTTCTTTATTTATTTTCCTTCCTAGCAAAGATTTTATTAATGTGTCATTTTCTTCTCTCGGCTTGAGAATGGCTATGTAAATTCTTCTCAAACCCTACAACCCTTGTAGTGCAGGAGTTCCTACCAAACAAATTTAGTGGGTTGTGGGAACCCCTATATACCACAATCATCACCACTACTCCAATGATGGTTCAAACCACACATCATTCTCTACTATGTGATGATATCTACCGTAGTGAGATCGAAACTTGACAACCATTCTTCAAAAATGCTTCAACTTTAGATTCACACTTTCTCAAATACTTGGGAGTATAGAAGCTCAGTTTCTTGGTCCTAACCATGTGTTGCTAAAGTGGAGGAGAGACTAAAGGATGAGACGGGGAAATAGAGACCATATCATGGAATTACTGGTTTAGAAGGAAGATGTCACCGTGATGAAGATGGAGGCCTCTAAGGTCAGTTTGAACATCTACTATAGATTTTTCCATGGAGTGTATAATGTAATAAGAGAGGCTTACACTAGGGGTATGGTGAAATTTATTCAATAGGACCTAACAATCTTCTTATAAATTTCGTCGAAGGGTGAGGGAATGGAAGAACAAACCAAACCCATTTTCCCAATCTTGAGTTTTTCCTCCCTTCAACAAACTTCTTCTCTTCTACTTCCTTATCAAATTTATTTCTATAAAACTTAATCCCATTCATGCCCAACCCAGTAACAAAGGAAATAAGGTCCTCGGTGATAGATAATTCTTTACCTTTATAAGAGATAACCATGTCTTTCCACTGCTGCGAGAAAAAGTGATGGAAATGTGCTTATCATGACCTTTTATCCTCTCCACAAAGGTTGTAAACCCATCGACATTGAGAGCCCTCCACAGAGCTTCATTTTGACACCATGAGAGATCACGAGATGATTCTAAGCAAGAGGGGAGGGCCATCAATGATGGAAAGAGCTCCAAATAAAATCTCACACACAGTTTTTGCACCTCCAAATTTTCACTTCCCAATAGCTCGACTGCCAAAGATAAAATGAAAGAGATAAAAAAATAGACCATTAGAGAGTACTTATACTCCTTCGTGTGAAGTACTCAGAATAATGAATTCTCCTAAGTTTTTTCGATAATAGGTATTGATGGTATGGACAGCTATCTTTAACATCTTGCAAAATGTTTGTCCTTGTGGCTTGTGATATTTTATTACAGTCCTGTCATAAAGTAAGATGATTAGTGACATCCCCCGTATTTGATAGGGCACTTTGGTAGCACGATTCCCCCAAAGTACATGTGACTAATGTTTACATTATCAAGATCTTTGCAAATTTTTAAGGCCTCATTGATGAAATATTTGATGGTCCAACTTAGGGTATGGGTGCCTTTAAGATTGTTAATAATATTAAGGGAATCCCCCTCAATAATTAAGTTATTAACCTTGTGATCTCTTACAGCCTGATACCCCAAAGAGCAACGAGAGCCTTGGCATAATGATTATATTGGATGCCCATGGGCCCAAAATAAGCAACAAGGAAATGGATAAGGTGGTTTCTAATCAAGCCATCCCCTCATGCAACTCCAAGGTTCCCCTTATAGTTCCCATAAAAATTATGCTTCTACCATCCTTTAGGTGGAGCGATCCATTAGACCATAGATGTATAAACGCCTGGAGGTTTAACTTGAACCTTCTCAATGTCAATATTCCATTTACTCAAGAATTTGTCCTCCTTCTTAGGAAATTTTGAATTCTTAGGGGGTTTAAATTTCAGAATGTTCTCCTTGAATTAAGTAGTGATCTCGCTTAAAATCCTCCAGTTATATTTCTTAATGCTTCTAAAAAAAAGAATTTTTGTCCTTTAAGATTCTCCAAATGGCATGGGGAAAGATGAGTCTCCAAAGCCTCCTGAGAAAGCTATGCTTGAAGGGAGGTTGTCATTTCTCCCAGGCTTGAACAATATCATTTGGGAAAGTCCAGAAAATACCAAACCTGGAAAAAATAAGCTCCCACAGACTAGAAGTAGCATGACAATGTAGGAAAAGGTGGTGATTTTTGTTTCTCTCCTTCATACAATGTCAAAAATTATTAGGGATGGTAGAGCCTCTCTTGCTGAGGTTATCAATGGTGAGGATGCTTTTCTTCAGTACAAGCCATAGGAAATGATTAATTTTAAGAGTAAGCTCTTTGAACCATATTTTTCTCTAGTCAAAGTGGCAAGGAATTTCACCTATAAACAATTGATACCCATTAGTAACCAATTATCCACCATCAAAGGAATTGACCCAGATGAACTCATCTTTAGCTTTAATTAGGCTTATTGGGGTATGATTGAGAACTTCAGTATGTTTTTTATTCCATTGGAATTTCCCATTCATGTGGAAGATATAATCACTGGTTTTCTTTCCAAAAACCATTGTGAGGTTGTTTTTTAAGTTGTTCCCATGAGTTGTTGTTCTTAACACTCTAAAAATCAACCCAATTATCTTCACGAAAAGAATTTATTTTCCATTGCCTAAATTCCGCTTGCAACTTTTTTCTAGGGCTCTCCTTGTCTTGGCCAAATTATTCCAAAATATGGAGCCAAAGGGGAGATCTTAAAGTTTTAGGAAATTCTAAACTTTTACTTGTCAAGATATTTTTCTCTGATAAGATTAGTCTAGGGAGATTATTGGAAATGAGGTGTCTCAACCTTGCTATTTGATTTATTCATTTAAGATTTTCCTACAACTATTTCACATTGTTGGTGCTTTGAAAATAAGTTGTCAAAAGATGCCCATATGATAGTATATCATGGAAGGGTTATTTTTAGAGATATTATAAAATATATATATATGACATCTTTGAGGGTCATAAATTAGGGAGAATATTCTGAATGTGAGAGCCTAATTTTAGACCAAAATCTTTTCCTTTAATGCAATTCACCTCATGAGAGGTTTTGCACATGGTTTTGTAAACCGAATATGATTGTTTGTATAATCGAGAGGTCTATAAATTGAAGGTTTGAGGAATAGTTTGTGTGGTGAGTTTTACAAGTACTATTATGTTGGAATACAACCTAAATTCTTCCAATATTGTTTACATGTAAAACTCTTGTAATAAACTTGCTATGAAAATGTGTCTAAGCTTGTTGTTGGATTTGAAATACATTGAGTGGGATTTTGGAGTGTAGGATTTTTAATCCGAAAGGGTTTCCTCATGAATATTTGGTTTTTGTGTTAATTGTTTATTTTCTTGTTGTGAACGTGTTACTAGAATTTTTATAACTATTTGATTAACTTTTAAAAAATTCCATAATATCTCTCATCAAGATTGACGTAGGAATTTGTTCCACTACTCTAATTTCCTTACAAGTGGTATCAGAGCCTGATCACCTTTGGTTTCAGATTGTGGTCTGTTGGGTTATTTGTGTTAATCAAGGTTTGAGTGGGAGCTTGTGTAGAGGATACTTTTCAAATGGTGATCACATCCGGGAGGATTGAGGTAGAGAATTGTTCTAGCACAAACTTTAAAATGGGGAAGATGGAGATGGAAGATCTTTTGATTGATCGATATCCATGGGATACAAAGGATGAAAATGTCCGAGAGGCCTACGGACCTATCTTTGGCTACAAAATATGATCTAATGGATAGAAAAGCTAAAGGTCCCATTAGAATATGTCTTGCAAATTCAATCTGAAATGTTCACAAAGAATTCAATTTGCAAAATATTTGGAATAATTTGGGTGAGAGATACCAATCTAAATACCTAGTAAATAATATTTTCTTGAGGAATAAGTTGTATTCCTCAAGAATGGAAGAAGGTGCATGAATCTCTAAGCATATAGAAACAACCAATATGTTAGTGACCCAATTGACCTTGGTTGGGGTTAAGGTGGACGAAGAAGAAAGGTATCAACAAAAATTTTGTTCGTTGTCAGACTCATGGGACAACCTACTCATGGCCATTAGGAGAACTTCAGTCACTCTGAAGATGGAGGATTTATTGGTTCTCTAATCTCTCGAAGAGATGAGAAGGAAATTCTCTCTGAATACCAAAGAGGCTTTGAGTGTTCAAGGAAGACCAAAATAATGAGCAAAATATGGGAAGAAGTGTGGACATTCCCGAATAATGGGAGCTCAAAATCTCCTAGTAAGTCCTAGGTGATATGCTAGAACTATGGAAAATCTAGACACTTCCAAAAGGAATGCAAAGAATAAAAGAAAAAGAAGAAGAAGAAAGATTCTGATTTTGATTCCAAAAGGAATATGGAGATGCCTTTATTGCATCTTTGGCCACATCATGTAGGTGATAATGCATGGTTGATAGATTCGGGTGCATCTTTCCACATGACTCCTAACAAAAACTTGTTTAGTAAGTATTAAAACTATGATGGTGGTAAGGTGTATTTGGGTGATGATTCTTTCCCTTATATTGTTGGTCATGGTAGCATTCATGTGAATTTTTTTGATGGTAGATTTAGAAGATTTGATGGTGTCTTGCACATCCCAGGACTAGTTAGAAATTTATTATTTGTTAGCAAGCTAATAGATGTGGGTGTGCATGTACAGTTTTGAAACATGTGTTATGGTGAGAGGTGGTATGGTCATAGCAAGAGAATAATATCGGGTACATTTTACCAACTTGATGTATGCACGGTTGAGTGCAATAGTATTTTTGATGAAACTAAGCCGAAACTACTTCGCTGAAAAAGGAGACGGTTTCCTCTTCTATGGATGGTCATGGATTTTGGGTGCCCAAGGGTGCTATGTCTATCAAATCAAAATTTCCTGCAAATAATACCATGTTATGGCACCAACACTTGGCCACATTGGAGATAAGGGTTTAAAATTCCTAAAAATAAGAACCTCATTGAGGGATTGAATGATTACAATTTGGATTTTGATTTCTATGATCATTGTATTTATGGAAAACATAACCACGTTCAACTTTAGTCATCTACTCATAATTCTTCGTGTATCTTAGATCTGACCCATTCGGATGTATTTGGTCATATTAATGTTGCTTCCATTGTTAAATTAGTTTATTATGTTCATTTTATTGATGATTTTAGTAGGAGAACAGGGGTATATTTTTTAAAGAGTAAATCTGAAGTTTTCAGTCATTTGAAGGAGTTCAAGGATATGGTTGAAACTCACACTAGAAAGAAAATTAAATGTTTGAAACCGACAATGGCGGTGAGTAGTGTTCTGCAAAATTTGAAAAAAATTTACATATTGTGGGATTATAAGAAAAAGACAACTTCGTATTCTCCACATTGGAATGGATTTGTAGAAAGAATGAATAGAACATTGATGGAGAAAGTTAGGAGCATGTTGAGTGAAGCTAGCCTAGAACAAACGTTCTAGGTCAAGATGTTGCCACTACTTGTTATTTGATGAATAGATCTCCTACATCAAACTTGTTCATAAAATGCCAATGGAGGCATGGCTAGGGGAAAATCCTTTACTTAGACATCGAGAGTACATGGTTGTGAGGAATATGCACATGTGTCTAAGGAGAAGAGAACAAAGTTGGATTCTAAGGTTGTCAAATGTATCTTCATCAGCCTACATCTATGGTGTGAAAGGATACAATATTTGGGAACCTATTACGAAAAGATAATTCATTGCATAAGTTTTATTTTTAGAGAGCCTAGATCTTGCAATGTTAATTTTCAGCTAGAACAACATAAAGAAATTGAACGAGAAAAGGATTGACCTCAACTTCCTTCTACGCTAAAGAAATTTCAATTGAGACCCCAAAATAGACAAGAACTTGAGAAGAGCTCATCAAGATCTAAATATTCGAAGAGGAAGAAGAGGAAGAATAAGTGGAAGAATCTCCACCTCATCCTATTCGAAGGTTTACAAGGAAAAGGAAACCACCTGAAAGGTATGGGTATTCACCTAATGATTAGAAGTGTATATTTTCTTTGAGCACTAACATTAATGAGCTGAGATCCAGACAAGAGGATTTTGGTATGATTGATGCAAGGTCTTGGAAAATGTCCATGGATGAAGAGATGGAAGCTCTTAAAAGGAATGATACATGGTACCTTATACCATTTCCTAAAGATCGGAAATATGTTGGACGTAAATGGGTGTTTAAGAAAAAGATTGGTTCAGATGGAAATGTTGAAAGCTTTAAGGAGCAGTTGGTTACAAAGGAAATATTTATGACACAACAATAGCACTACGTGGTGAAAGCTACAAGAAATTTGGTTTTTAAGTCAAAGAAATCCATGTATGGCCGTAAACAAATTCCTAGAATGTGGTACTAGAATTTTGATACATATGTGTTAAGTTTGGGATTTATGTAGTCTATATATGATCCTTGTGTATATTTTAAATCCGATGGTGATTTTGTCTTGGTAATTTCTTTATATGTTGATGTCATGTTGTTTATTGGGAAAGGGAAAGGTTTGATTATAGAATTGAAATCTCAAATCTCTGCAAAATTTGAAATAAAATATCTTGTTACAAAGAAACATGTACTTGAGATGTAGATCAAAAGAGATTGTGAAAACATATATCTATGGTTTGGCGGAGTAAGTATGTTTGTTTTGTTTTGCAAAGGTTTAACATGAAATATTGTAAACCACTTTGTGTCGTTGTTACATTGGGTATGAAGCTCATTATTTCACAATGTTCGGCATACCCATCGAGATAGAAGACATGAGCGAGTTCCTTACTAGAGTGCATTGGAAGCTTAATGTATGTTATGTCATGTACAAGACGAGACATTTCCTAAGTATCTGGATTTATTTCTCGTTTTATGTATAATCCATGAAGAGTGCATTGGGATACAATTAAGAGGACCTTAAGATATTTATGGGATGTAATAAAGTATCGTATATGTTTTCATGGCACATGAGAACAACATTCCTTGTGTATTCATGGTTTTTGGATTGATTGGGTTGGTTATGTCAATATCATAAAGTCTCAAAGTGCATATGTGTTTACTCTTAATGGTGGTGCAATTAGTTGGATGAGAAAGTGACAGTTGTGGTCGCTTGTTCCACTACCGAGGCAGAGTACATGGAAGCTACTCATGCCTCGTAAAGAAGCCATTTGGGTGAAGTGTTTACATTCAGATATTGGATTGAAATAGGGTGTAGTTATAATTTAATGTGATAGTCGAGGATAATCTTCCATGTTAGGAACTCGAATTTTCATGCCAGACTAAACACATTGATGTTCATATCACTTCGAAATATAGTCAACGATAGTAGGGTGAAGCTGAAAAAGGTAGAAATGGTTGTGAATGTTAAAGATGCATTAACTAAGCCCATGAGCACAATGAAATTTAGGTGGTGCTTCGATTCTATGGTCCTTTCGGCCCCTAGCAATGTTGATCCATGATGGTTTGTTTCCATTAGTCGTTCAAAGGTATTCGACAAGTGAGAGATTGTTGGAAATGAGGTGTCTCAACCTTGCTATTTGATTTATTCATTTAAGATATTCCTACAGCTGTTTCACATTGTCGGTGCTTTGAAAATAAGTTATGAAAAGATGTCCTTATGATATTATATGGAAGGGTTATGTTTAGAGATACTATGACATTTTTATTGCATCTTTGTGGGTCGAAATTAGGGAGAATATTGTGAAGATAAGATCCTAGTTTTAGGCCGAAATATTTCCCTTTAATGCAATCTACCTCATGACAGTTTTACACATGGTTTTGTAAACCACAGATGGTTTCTTGTATAACTGGAGCTCTATAAATTGAAGGTATGAGGAATAGTTTGTGTGGTGAATTTTTCAGAATCTTGTTAGGTTGCGATGCAACATGAATTCTTCCAATTTCTTGGTAATACTTTTGTAATAAACTTGCTCTGCAAGTGTATGCAATCTTGTTGTTGGATTTGAAATACATTGAGTTTTTCATCCGAAAGGGTTTTCCCCACAAATATCTGGTGTTTTTGTTAATTATTTATTTTCTTGTTGTGAATGTGTTGCTGGAATTTCTGTAATGTTTGATTAACTTTTAAAAGTTTTGCATAATATCTCTCCTCAAGATTGGCGCGAAAATTGTTACGCTACTCCAATTTCCTTACAGAGATCACAAAATGAGATATTATGAAAGCTATGAAAACATTTATTTGAAGACTCAAAATACCATGGATGAAAAGACCACAATAAGTGAATCATCTATGATTAAATATCCTATGTACCCCTTGCTCGAGTGTGAACTCAAGAAAAGACAAGTAATACCAACTTGAAGACCTTTATAAATTTAAGGCCTTGTTGATGAATTCTAGTAGAGTAAATAGTAATATAAATACTTGATCAAATTAAATATTAATGTTCAAGAAAAATTCGGATTTGTTTTATATTGCATGAAAATTGTGAAAGAATAACAAAATAAAATGTGATTGGACATCTATTGCTTTCTATAATTAAAAGAGATAGATCGTATTTAGAAAATAGAAATACTCTTCTATAAGTTATGTGGGTATTGCTTCATCTAAGTGTATCGTCTATCATCCTCTCATAGTATACTATAATTAGGTTTCATATTTATTTGGTAAAAGTAAATTTGGTTTCCAATTAAAACATAAAGAAATTACAAGCCATTGATGCATTCAACAGATACATGAGTCACTCATTCGACACTTAAACACAAATAATATAAAAACCAATGTTACACCAAAATAATTTAGAAGTGATATCCCAAGCCATAGTATAATGAATTCCATTAGGTACTTGTTTCTCCTCTATAAACATTGTTACATCTTGTCGTCCTCGTACAAACGGAACTTACATCCATCTCAAATATTATTCCTTTTTGTTAATGGATCTAAGACACATAGTAATGACATGATGGATGTAAGGAGAAAATCAATAAACAATATTTTATCACTATCTTCATCAGCTTGCTTCAAATTATTACCCTCGATAATAAGTAAACTTGTAGGATACACTTGTCCATCATCATCTCTAACTAAAACATCAACTTTGACTTCACGTTTTAGTAAACAATTCCCTCTCTTTTTCTTCAAATAACAGCAATAATATGACCTACAAAAATACAAACACGTTATTATAAAAAATAAATATTATTTAATTAGTCTGATATATACTTTTCATTAAATCTAAATAATTAATGATAATTAAGATAAATATGGGATCCTCCGTTCAATATCATCATCCTCAAATGGAGTTGTTTGTGAATTTTTGTGTGTTATATACATAAAAGACAATTTTTTTAATCATAATCCTTAAATTTATTTTTCACATAAAACATGTTTGCATTGAAGCAAAACATAGTTCATTACAATATATTCTTAACGTTCTTACATCTTTTTTAAATATAATAGTTGTATATTATTTATAATTTCTCTTTTTTAATATGAATGATAGAAATAGTATAAATAAAATATGCTATTATTGGAGATGTATAATTTAGATATTATGATAGAGAATTCACTTCTATGTATTAGCCAATAAGAGTCTAGTATTGCATCACAAGACAATAGTGATTATTTGGTGGACTTTAGTTTTAAAAAGCTATGTCACATATGTTACTTATGGTTTCTTATTATTCAAATAAACCTGGAACCTAATTTTCACAAATATGTTAAGTTACACGAAATAATAATAATAAGTAACAACTACTACAACTATAACAATTACAACAACAAAATAATAACAATAACAATAACAAAATAATACTAACAACAATAATAATGACAATAATAAAAATAACAACAATAATAACAATAATAACAACAACAACAACAATATATAATAATTACAATATATAAGTGGTCATTTTATTCATGAGGCTTTTACCTTGTTGGTAAGATTAACCCTCTATCTACAATAGAAAAAATGGTTATGTAAGTAGTTTCACCATCTTAAACAATGATCGAAATATTTACAAGTTTATTATTACTAATTTAATCTCTATATATTATATCCCTTCCATAACTTTTTAAGTAATCTATTTTAATTCAAAAATACTGCAAAGCTTTATTGGGATATATTAAAATTTTAGCATACTTTATTTAACTCCATACTACCCAAAAGGAAATGCATATGTTTATGATTCCAATAATACTGTTGTTAATATTCAATCACACCTAACGAATAAAAATTTGGGAGTTGGAATAATAATATCTAAGTTGCATTATAGGAATATAAAACAAGTGTTAGATCATCTATAAGTGAAACTTGTTATCCCATAGTGTATGGTTAGAGGAAGTCTTTCTCTTTCACCTTGAGATTACATGTTTGTTGATGTTATCAAAATAAATTATTGGTGTTAAAAGTTATAAAGAAATGGCATTAAAAAAATTGAAAGTGATATATAAAAAAGAGAATTAATTTCATTAATCACTTTATAGTGTTTTAGATTACATGTTTGTTGATGTTATCAAAATAAATTATTGGTGTTAAAATTTATAGATAAACAACATTACAAAAATTGAAACAAATATAAAAAAGAGAAAATTAATTTCATTAATCACTTTAAAGTTCAACATAATTGCCCTAGAAATATTTATGTAAATAAGAAAATATCAAAAGAATTCAATGTGAATGATATAATAATAGAACAAAATTGTTAAATACCAGCTTTGTTAAATAATAAATTAAAATTGAAGTATAGTTGGTTGATCCTATATGTTATCAAAAATAAGTTTGAATTGAGGATAGATCACATTGCTTCAATGGAAACTAAAAATTTAAGGGTAGAGGATTATTTGAATGGTTTTTGTATTTACACATTTTTGTAGATAAGGTAAAAAATATTGGTTTTGAAGGGACCCAAAGAAACCCTAAACCTAAAAAGAGGCAGACAATATCAAGGCCACCAAAAAGAAACAGAGGGCCCAAATTCAAACAGACTTGACTAACCCAACACCCCGAGCAAGGCACAATCTACACCAGGTCTAGAAAGTAACGATTTTTTTACAAACAATACATAAAACAATCCATTGCTATTTTATTAATAAAACCTAACTTAGACCCATGACCAAAGTGCAACAAAAGGATCACCATCATTTCACCTTGTTCGAGGAGGATTTGCTTCTAGTTCTCACACTGGGCCCTCTATCGATGGCTCCCCTAAGTTCTTCTTTCCACGAGATAGTGACATTTTTAGGGACATTCTTAGTAAGATCCTTTCCTTCAATTTCCATGATCTCATCGTCCTCTAAGCTTCTCATCTCTAGAATTTTTTTCTTGTTCCTTCCACTACTTGAGACTTGGAAATTTGGTCATGTAGGATGGAAATTATTTTTCCCTACATTACAATTTCTACATTCAAACCACCTATTCTCTTAGTTTGCACCTCAATTTTTCTGTGACACTCTGTTATCACCAAATCACAGCACCCTTATGTTTACACAAGTGCATATACTTGAGCTCACGGTGTGATTGGATAACATGGGTACTATCTCCAAGTTGTGGGACTTGTTACTTGAGATAGACCTCCAGAGAAAGCTGGTTCTTGCTCCTAAACTACCTACCACAATCTACTCTAATGCAGGAAAACTAACTATCCTAATCTAACTTTCCAAGGGACCAAGGAGAGAGAATGCATAAAAAATGAAAGCCTACACTAAAGCGGTGATACACCAGAAAAGGAGGGGTGTGAGAGTAGTCTTCCAATGTGTGAAAAATAGAAGTAAAATGCATACTAGAAGGGGTGATAACAATTCTCCATAATTTGGAAAATACATTCACAACAATATTTCATACATGCACAATAATAATGAGTCCTTGCAAGAGCATAAAAATAGACACAATATTCTTGTGATGAAGTTTGAAAGGGGCAAGAAGAGTGCAAACAAATGCAGCAGGGGAAGATGCATCCACAAACATGTATTTTATTGCTTCATGATATGCACAGTTCAATCTATTACAAAATAAGGGTGTGGATCACCATTCAAGGAGTCCACTACAAGGGCCTACAGCATATTGGCTTCACAAAGCAATTTTGATAGAGCTTTGCTACAACAAAACTACCTCTTCTTACAATGAGCCCAACACTCCAATTTATAGAAAAATGAGAAGAGAGAGAGAAGGGGAAAATGGAAATCCCAAAATCTTTCCTTCAACAACTTGTAAGAGGAATTAAATGGAGTGAAATGATTGTATGTTACCCGTAAAAGGCTCCTATACTATCCTAGGTGCTACGGAAAGAAAGAATGATGACCATGCCTCTTAATTGCACTCCCAACTACCAAATAAAACACTATCATGAACCTGGCCATGTTTTATGAAAAATATCCATCGATTTCTCATCAAATAACAAATTTCTTGATTTTTGTGCATTTGGACCAAATTTATGATTCCAACAGTACCAATTTTGTGTGATTTCGTTGAGAAATGCAAAAGTTATGGCCTTATCGAGTGCGAGTAGCTATTTTGGGTCTCCAGGGCATTTTCTATCATTTGTGCAGAATGAGCGTTAATTGACTGGGATGAATTTTTCTTTTATTTTAATATATGTGGTGTAGAGGAGGTCGTTATCATTCCGAAAATCTAATTTTTGAAAATCGAGCTCGAGTCAAAAGTTATGGCCGTTTGAAGTTTGGGAGGTCAAACATTGACTTTTCTCTTCATTGTGGCTATTTCGAAAAATTGGTTCGGTGTGTCTGGTTGTCCCATTGATCGGGCTATGAGGTCCATTGACCTCTACATTCTCTATAATGTATGGTTCCTTTTACGGCCTTTTCTCCTTTGAACATCCCGCACGTACTTTTGTCTCGATTTGTCCCAGACATATTTCTCCGCGCCACCCGCAATGATACGACTTGTGGCAAAATTGGATTTTCATGTCCCGTGCATACCGCATCCCAATTGTCACATGGACCACCTGAGACAAAAAATTCCAACTTTGCTAATTTCCCTTTGAATTCGACATTTTCGACAATGCACGCCCTTTGCGTCCCTATTGAACTTGTGCGATGGGACACAAAAAGCTAATTTAGTCGATTCCTTTATATTTCAGCTCCAAACTTGGTACGACACCTTGGTATAATCTGCACTAGTACGATTCACAGCCTCCAAACCCGTAATGCATTAAAACAAGTCTACTACTTCAATTTTTGGATTTTTTTAATTTTTTCTAACTTGTTGGATTTTTCCTTGGATGGGGAGTTAGAGAGAAGCCAAAGGGACCCCCAAAACATGATTTTGGGCCTTGAATCAATTCTACTTGCTCGGGACTAAAGAATTTGATGCATGTTATCAAAATTACCTCGAGGGGTAAATTTTGGATAACAAGTCCCTCACTTCTTGAATAAGGATTTTGTTGACCAAAAGGATTTTATTTGTTATAGATTAAACTCTAAGAATTTGAGCTTCCCAATCCACCATGTTTCTGTCCCTTTCCTTGCTAGCAAAACTTTTCCTATAAGATTGATCTCCATAATACATATTTCATATTGTAGAGGATATTAACCACTATGCCATCTAGGTTGTCATGTTGCCCTCGTATTTTCAAGAGGGACATATGATCAACGAGGGTTTCATTTTCGAGTCCACCTCCATGTGATAGGGGATTTGGGATGGGATTAGAGGTTTACCTTTCGATACATAATAATGATCAATCGATGATGCAAAGGAGTTTCTACTTTATCATTTTGGTATTCACAAATAGAAGAAGTAAGGGATCTGAGGAGAAAGAAAGGAAGACTCATGGCTTGATTCCTATGCAGGTAGTTGAGGATAGACATATGGTAGGAAAAGATCTTTCTAAATTTTCCTTCTAAGGTAAGGTACTTCATGACCACAAAATAAACATCTGACCATCTCTATGGGAGGAAAATTCTTGCAATAATGTCATCAAACATGTGGATTCTCTCATCAAGGAAAATTAAAGTGGAGATTTCATGCCTACGCCTTGGATTATCTTTACAAAAATTGAGACCTTCCATAGATAACCCCATGGCATCAAACATAGAACCTTTAGTGACTAAAATCTCCATACCCCTAATTTTGACACATCCCCCATCCCAAGAATTTCCAAATTCAATATCAAGTTAAGGATTGTTACCTTTAAGCTTCTTGATGTAATTGGAGAACCCACCTCTTCACAACAACCTCCATAGAGTAGCATCCATCTTGCTATGGAGATAAGTCGACAACTCATTTTGGAATCTTTCACCACCCATGCTTCTAGTGCTGCATTGACTTAAGTAAAAAAATGAAACTACAAGCCCAAAATAGAAGGATTAAACCCATATTGGGGGAAATAAATCCCCTTTTTAAAAAATAATTCACCTTCCCACGAGACTTGTCATTCGGAACTAGGGGTTTATCATTCCATATCACAGGATGTCTTGTCATCATTAACCAAGTTTCTTATATTATTCCACAGAATTATATCTCCCTACCAGATCACCTTTTCGGCAAGTCGTTGCCATAATTAGCTAATCCATTAAAGCAGGTTTATTCTCATCTCTATAAACATGGTTAATCTCTACTTTCTCAAATGATGCAAGCATAAGAATAGTCCCAGTGATGACTGTATTGATTTTACAACTAGTTCTCCCCTATAGATTATGTGCATTGAAAAAACCTAGGGAATATCCTTCAATTATTAGAGCCTTGATATTCATAGTTGTGTATAGTTCAATACCCCATAACATGGTTATGGATTCAGCGTAATTGTTTTAATGATTAGCCATAGACCCAACATAAGCTTGAAGTCACACACCAAAATGATCCTAAATTAATCCCCCCCCAAAGACATCCCTCCATAGTTCTAGGTGACCCGTCAAAATTAAGTTTGTAATCGCCCTTAAGCGAACATCTCCACTTCACATTCTTTTTCCCCACATCCATAATTTTTCTCTTATCCCGAGTTAGTGGGGCGTATATTCATATTATTAATAATGGTGATAACTAAATATAAGAAGGACTTTGAAGATTTACATTTGAAGGTCCGTATGTTATCTCTTAGAGTCTCGATCAATTTCCTAACATTTTTTTAAAACTAGAGCACTGATTATGAAAAATTTGGTTGTTTCTTTTAACCCAAATTTCTTAAAGGGTGTGTGGGAGAGCCTATTTCCATATTTATTTAATGATATCCTGGTGGAAATTGAATAACGACTGCTCCAAAAGGTTAGATACATACCAAGGAAATACTATCTACACATTAAAAATTTCAAGAACAACTGAAAAAACCTAGTAAACATATGTACATTCCAGGAAAATATGATTGGCAGATTCTTCTTGAAGTTTGCATAGGCTACACCTATTAATGAGAATCATGCCTTTTTCCTTTTTTTTTCCATTGTAAAAATTTTCTTCGAACAACTTCCCCAAACAAGAAATTAATTTTGGGTATCATATTTTTATTCCATATTTTCTTCCAATAACCATTAACTTCAATTTGCTCAAAATTCAACAGATATCCAGACTTAACCTCATAATTCCCAAAATCCATATTCCTCCAAATCAATTCATCCTTACTCTGTCTACTATGAGGGATGTGGCAATACTTTAGTTCATTATTTAGGACTTCAAAAGGGAATTGAGGGACTGTATAAGTCAGAGGTGGAATTATTGGTAACCAACTTCTCTCATATGTCCAATAACCACACACCCACTCTCTATATTCCTAAAAATAAAAATGGAATAGATTCATCTAAGCTTCTTCAAGCTTTAATGGTTTATTTCTAATCCAAGGATCCTCCCAAAATTTTATGTTTGTGCTATTCCCTAGATTCCACTTTGTGCCTTTAACCAACAACTTCCTAGCTTGGAATATATTGTTCCAAAACATAGAGCCTTTTGGAAGTTCTTAATCCGAGAAGAAACCAAAAGTGCTGCCAACATTTCACAAATATTTCACCTTTAAAATATCAATCCAAGTACCTTCTTCTTTATGCATTCTCCACCCTATTTTGGCTATAAGATCTTGATTCATCATCTGTAACTTTTTCAACCATAGACTGCCTTGTCCTTTTTCTCTAGTGACCTTATCCCAGGCTATCAATGGAATCCTATACTTTACCTCTAAACCAAACCATAAAAATATCTTTTAGATGCTTTAATATCGACATAGTATAATTGGAAACTCCATGTAATGATCTTTGTAGAAGTTGGGCCTTACCAAATTTCAACAGTAAGGATCCTTTCCAAGAAGCTAATTTTTGTGGAATCTTTCAATAACTTTATTCCAGCTTGTGTCATCCAGCTTACTCCCACAAAGTGGCATTCCCAAGTAATTATCCGAGAAGAGACTTTATATTAAACTTCAGAATATTGGTTAATTTATTATGTTGTTGTTCATTAACATTGATGAAGAAGAAAAAATATTTTGAAAGTTCACTTTTTGGCCCAAAACTTCCTCATACTTTCTTGTGATGTCCTTGAATGATTGAACTTCCTGAAAAATATCCTGGAAAAGAAGAACCGTGTCATCAATTTTTTTAAAGGAATTGGTATCCACTCCATTACCCACCTTAATACCTTCTAATCAACCTTTACCTTTGGCTTTTGAGTACATCTTTTGCTCAAGGATTACTCGCCATAATTATGAGAGTGGATCCCCTTTCCTAAGACCTCTTTCCACCTTGAAAAATCCTTTTGGTTTTCCATTGATGATGACCAAGAACATGGGAGAAGAGGTACAGGCTTGGATCATCTTGAAAAAGTGAGGGTCAAAGCCCGGTTTGTTCAAAAGAAGTATCGAAAAATTCCATGAGACTCGATTGTAGGCTTTTTGTATGTCTAATTTGATGAGCATGGTATCTTGATTGGAATTTTCCATCGAATGGATAGTTTCATGAATGGAAATGATGTTTTATATTATTTTTTTACCCAGTAGAAAGGCACTAATTAGGAGAAAAAAAGTTACAGAGGACCTCCTTCATTCGGAAATCAATAATGTTTTATATGATTTTATACAAAGTGTTACAAAGATTGATGGGTTTGAATTCTCCCAGAGCTTTGGCTCTGGATTTTTAGGAATAAGAGCTATGAAATTATGATTGATTTTATTTATAAAATTACCATATCTGAAATTTTTTTACACATTCATTATATTGATTGACCACTTATTTTGATTATGATTTTTACACAATTTCCAAAAAAATTGTTACTTATTTTTACTACTAATTTAAATTCATTTATATGGTCACTTTTAATCTTTTATATATGGGAATTCATTCATATTTTATTTTATTTCGTTATCATTTAATATTATTTCCATTAATACTAGGTTCTTTGAAATTTCTCAATTTTTTCGGAATTCAAAATGTATGACCTATACTAATCCTATAGATTCCATAAGTTTTATATATAACCTAACTTGGCACAAATAGGAAAACACTTTAAAAATTAATATTTTTGATCTCTTGACCTAGATAGATCAATGTAAATTCTCAAACCTCCATTTTATTTATATAACTTATAGCGATAATGGTGGGAAATGTATTTTTATTAGGTAAAAAATGGAGGATTTTTAAATGTTCCCAACCTTGCACACCACAACCAAAATATAACACATTGAACCTCACTACAACAAACAACTAGTGGCCTAAGAATGTTAGGTCAAACCCAAGTAGTCCACTAAAAAAGCCGAACCTAGAAAATGTAACTCAATTAGGATCCCAAGACAAACAAACAATCTTCTTAAAGTCAACAAATATTTGTTGAGATTTCACTTCATCCACCCATATTTATGAGAGTGTAGGATCATCTTTGTTTAATATTTTCTCTTCTTTTCCACAATTTTCCATTCCTTAGCTTCAATTTTTGGGGTAAGTGGAATAATATTTATCATCATCTCCATGATAGGAAGGGATCCATCATGATCTATATGACCTCCGTTAACTTTTTTCTTTGAACCATCCTATAGTAATTGATCCATACCACCACTATCCAATGTCGTCCCTGCTATGGTCATAACTCAGTCCAGGACATTCACAATTGTTGGTTATTTTATAGGAACCTTTTCCTTAATATTTTTCCTCTACAAATCCTCCTTTTCCATTATCTATGTAACCATAAAATTAACCTCTAAGTCTTTTCTATCTAGACCATATTATGAATAACTTCCCATTTAACATTCTACAAAAAATTAGGAGGAAGAGAATCCTTCCACCATGAATCTCTTCAATTCACCTCATACTTTAAGCTCGTGAAACTCTAATAATGGTACAATAATGTTCCTTTTCAAGTAAATATTCCATTAAAATATTGCTCAAAATGTTTAAGATCACCATTGAGCTCCCATGAAGTATCATATATCATATTACGATAAATCATATCATTTGCATTTTTTGTATTCATGAGAAACTAATATATGTATACATATTCCTCACTCTAATTATAGTTATATTGAAATAATATTTTGTTAGACACATATCCAATCATAACATCATATTTAAGTGTTTCCATATGACTAAAAGGCTTCATGATATCATTCGTATTTGGTAGAATCCAAAATATTTGCACCATCAATATACTTTTGGGTGGTGTGTATAAATATTCACAAATTTTGTGTGCAAGAAATAAGTATTGTGCAACATATGATAATGATAAGTTAATGAATCAAGGTTTTACATAACACAAAAAGACTTTTCTATTAGACATAGTATTTTATGTGGACAAGATATTATTAAGTAGTGTCCTTCATAGGAAATATTGTTTAGCTAATTATTGGTTTGTAGCCTCCCACAAAAATCTAAGGATCAAGTTTGTGTCATGAATATAGGAGTGTCATGGAAAAGTTCAATAATGTATTCACTTGACTCTAAACGATATTTGTTGATACAAAAACATCTTGTGAACTCTGTATCCTCTTACATTATACACCTTGGGTAAGAATAAATTAATCCCCGATTCAAGCATGTCTCCAAATATCTTCAATTGAATAACCAAGTCTAGCTATATATTTAAGTAAATAAAGTCACATCATCAACTTCTTGGCCTTTCCATTTCACAAGATATTAGTTATATTCCCTTCTATGCATTTCCTTCACTATGTGATTGTCTAAAATGTATTCAATTTTATGGTGCCTATAGTCTAGGAGTAGATGTCTTGAATATACTTCTACGTGTTTTATTATTCACTTGTATTCCCTTAAAAATATAGGTATAGATATACTACATTAAATATCGTGAGTTGTATATCACTTTCAGTATATATATTTCATATGTAATCTTTCTAATCTTCATTAGGAATTTATAAGGCCTAATATTTAAGAACCTACAATTTTTTGATGATTTATTTAATGAACATGAAGAAATTATCTATAACTTAGATTCTGTTAGGAGTTAGTTAGAAACCAATTATCAATCGAATGAACAAATTGTGTAATAGTAATTAGAAATTAATCTAACATTCCTCCCTTATTAAAATTGTTTTTTACAAATGTACCCATGAAACAACTCAAATTTCACCTTGCCAAGAGACTTAGTGAGTATATATACTACGTGAGAATCTTTAATCTAGTATTGGAGCTAGTTTTATTATTTAAAGAATTTTTCTCAAATGTAATGACAATCTACCTCAATGTGCTTTGATATTTCATTGAAAACTATATTCTTCACAAGCTTCAAAATACCTTGATTGTCACAATAAAGGATAGTTGGCTTTTCTTAAGGAATTTCCATATCATCCATAATGTAACATAACCAAATAACTTCACACACAACTCCTCGTGAGGAATGAACATGAAGAAATTAAATATATAACTTAGATTCTCGTTAGGAGTTAGTTAGAAACCAATTATCAACTGAATGAACAAATTTTGTAATAGTAATTGGAAATTAATCTAACATTCCTCCCTTATCACATTGTTATTTACAAATGTACCCATGAAACAACTCAAATTTCACCTTGCCAAGAGACTTGGTGAGTATATATACTACGTGATAATCTTTAAGCTGGTATTGGAGCTAGTTTTATTAGTTAAAGAATTTTTCTCAAATGTAATGACATTCTACCTCAATGTGCTTTGATATTTCATTAAAAACTATATTCTTCACAAGCTTCAAAACACCTTGATTGTCACAATAAAGGATAGTTGGCTTTTCTTAAGGAATTTCCATATCATCCATAATGTAACATAACCAAATAACTTCACACACAACTCCTCGTGAGGAATGATATTCAGCCTTAGTGGATGAGAGAGTAACAAAAAAATTCTTTTTAATAATCCATGAGATAGGTCCTGATCCAAGATGAAAAAAATCTTGTAGTTGACTTCCCATCATCAAAAAAATTTAGTATAGTCTCGAGTCATTATATCCCTATGATAATAACTAAGAATTATTCTTATATTCTAGACCATAATCAACTGTATAATGGACATATCTCAAAACATGCTTTTGCTACAACCCAATGATATTTCATTGGCTCTACATAACTCTATAAAGATAGATGATAACAAAGCATAAGTTTGTTCTAGTATAGGTCAAGTAAATGAGACCCCTAATAAGCTACCTCTAAGGAGTAGCATCTACTTGTGGTGAATCATATAATCGAGAGAGTTGTAAACCTTTCTCCATTGGAGTAGACACATGTTTGCAATTGGACATCCCATACTTTTCTACGAGTGTTTTGGAATATTTCATCTACACGAAAAATATGTGATGATTCTTTTTCCATATCTCCAATCTAGGAAAATAGTGAAGTATCCCCATGTCTTTCATGTCTAAATATTTCTTCAAATCATTATTACCATCTTCAATGAGATTGTCTAATCTTTGTGTGATCATAACATCTTCCACATACAAACCAAAAATTAAAATCTATGTGCCGACCTTTTTAATATACAAATTTGAATATGAGGGGATATGGGTGAGTCTATGTTATAACATATGATCGTGTATATTAATGTACCATACACTCGGTGCTTACTTAAGTCCATAAAGTTACTTAACTAGATGACATACCTTTCTAGGATGTTGTTCGTCAATAAATCCTTATGGTTGGGTCATGTACACTTCTTCTTTGATATCATCATTCAAGAAAGCATTCTTAGGTCTATCTGCTAAAGCTTTCATCCCTTTTTTTTTGTCGGTTCATGACAACTTTGATGGCCATGATCTTCACATTGGATGAAAATTCATCCTCGTAGTCTATCCCTTCTTGCTGAGTATATCCATTTGTAGCTAGTTGTGATTTGTACTTATTAATAGATTCATATTCCTTGTATTTTATTTTAAAAATCCATTTGCATCCAATGGGTTTCTTTCCTCTAGGAAGACCGAGATGTTCCCATACTCGAATCTAAATTAGGGAGTCATATTCGACATCCATGGTCTTCTTCCACTATGTTTGAGTTAGTGTTTCTCAAATTTTATTAGATTTGGTTGTCAACAACTAACTCATCATTGTGAGATTTACCTAATTTCTCTATAATCTTCTTATTGTGACTCTTGATGAAGCATCCGGGAGAGATTTCAAGTGGAAGTCCTTGTCGTTGCTATGACACATTTTTGACATTGATGATGTTGTTGATTTTAAAAAAATTGCAAACAACCAAGATCAACTAACAATTCTCCTTATAGCTCATATTCATTATGAGAATATTCTTCGTGCTAATTATTTGAATATGAGAGAAATCTATGAGAAGTGGTCGGTATTGACTCTTTTCTCTGTAGAAATGAGTTAAATGATGACTCATCACAAACCACATCTCAAATATCATAAATTTTCTATGGTCTAGGATCTATGAGACAATATGATTTAGAGGTAGTATTATACCCAAAAAAATATGCATTACAATGTCTTTGGATCAATCTTATTCCTCTGTTTAGTTGGTACATGCATATATGATGTATAACCAAATACTCTAAGATATCTTTTAGTTTCTTATTTTGCAATATCTTTATAAGCACCCTATTGAGAAGATAAATAGTTATCTAGACTACTTCTAGCAAAAAAATATTGTCCAACTTAGTTGTGGAAAACATGTAATGATCTATCTCCATGAAAGTCTAATTACGATGTTCTGCAACACCATTCTATTAGGGCATACATGGGAAGGAAAGAGTTGTTTTATGCTGTGATAATTCAAGAATGCCAAGAACATATTTGACGTGAAGTCCCCCTCGATCTAAGGAGAGTAGAAGAAGAAGACACTTGATTTTTGTATAACTCATTAGTAGAATATCTAAAAATGGGATAAGGCTTCATTCTTCTTCCTCAAAAATAACAACCATGTCTTGGGAGAGATGTCATCCACCAACAACTAGAAGTACTAGAATCCCTAAAAAAGTAGACATGGTTTGCATAGATCGGTGTGCACAACCTCAAGATGGTCCTTTGCATGGAAGGTACTCGAGATCGAATGATCATGATGTCTTTTACCTGCAAGACATCCATAAAATATCATAAAAAAATGGGAAAGCTGAGGAATTTATCCTAGCATATCTTTAACGCTAATTTTATATAGGGATCCCACATAAAGGTGCCTATATCGATTAATGTTAGAGTAGTAGACTCTGCCATAGAGGTAGATACAATAACTACAAAGGATGAAATTGTATCTATTAAAAATAAATGATCCTTGAAAAAATATCTATCAATTATCTTAACTTCTCATGAGATAACATTGGCTTTGATGCCTTTCTAGACCATGAAATCCAGATTAAGCTTTTTATTCAAGAGTTGATTCACAAACATGAGATTGGTTGTTATTCCGAAATATAGAGGACCTTTGTAAGGGTACAACTTATCACCCTGAGAGGAATGGTAACATTTCCAATTCCTTCTAAAAAATACCCCTTATAGTTAGTAATTTGAACCCAATATCCAATGGGTTGATCATTTAGTGAATCAAAGAGCTTCATATCATCTATCATATAATTTTTTGTTCCTAAGAAAATCAACCAAATTTTTGTGATGGGTACAAGGTTTAGGAGATAAGAAAAACACTCGGATATGCACTTAATTGGCTGATTCCAGTACTTCCTCATCATATGCATCATCTTGTTGGGTCGTGACATGTCCTTTGTTATTAGTTTTGCAAGGGCTTTTTTGGATTTCTTAGAATCACCGCAACTAGATTTTCTCTCTTTACTAGAATTTCCTTGAGTCCGGCATTATACTAATAGCTAGTAGTGTCATGCATATTTGTAGTGTAATTATGACACTGTCGATTTACCTTTTTTTAAATTTTTGTTGTTTTTTCTTCTAGGGATACTTTTTATGTTGTCCCTTTCAAGAATTTTTACCATGATGTTGTCTCAAGATCAATGCTTTATCTTCAAACTCCTCTTGCACTAACTAGATGGCTTATTCCTATAGCAAAAAATTCACCGGATTCTTCATAGGACACCACTTTTTTGCTGATGATCGATGTTGTGATACATAGCTAGAACTAGGAAGGAAGAGATCTCAGAGTGATTAGGACTAGCAATTTTTCCTCTACTTTCTCAGCAAGAGAAACAATTTCTTCTCACACTTCTTCCACCCGAATAAATAACTCCTCTACATTATCTCCATATTTCATACTGAGATTATGAATATTTTCCTAGAGATGGAATATCTTTGTCTAGTTCTTCACCTCGTAGATGGTGGAAAGATAATCTAATTCCTCCTTTGATGTTGTCGCATCCTGAATGTGTTTTTAACTTCAAAAAATATTATGTGTGATCAACATCAAGGAGTTTACATCGACCTTTTAAATACGTCATCTTATTTTTAGCATAGTTTAGATGCTTCACTTTACAAGTAACAATCTCCCATAGTTCTTTGATTTAGATAATCATGTGTATCTTCATTTTCCAAGATACATAATTAGGCCCTTTTAAGAGTTGGGCATTGGAAAGGATCAATTTCGATTTAGATGTGTCTTTTCTCTCTCTATTGGTATCCAATTTTTTCACATTTTCAAGCCAAGCAACAACATAGATTAAACAGAAGTTTAGAGGTAGATAAAATCATAAATATAAGTCATTTTGTAGCAGGGAGGAATCTAATTGTCCCTTTGTTACTTGGATTTGTGGAGAGATGGATAACACCTTAAAAGGATGTGATTTGATCCTAACTATTTTAGGTTGTGCCTTTCAACCAAGGTAAGAGAACCTATTTTGTAACCTTTGTTTATTGAAGAACAATGATAAATCCTTCTTTTACATGGATTTTATAGAGAATACCTTGGGAAAATATGATCAACACACCAAATTTGACTCTCACGAGTTCTCACTTCCAGATCAAGGAGATATTTTCACAACAAGGTAAAGGTTACTGAAGACATTTGAGACCCTGATTGCTTCTGCATGTTTTGGTAACAGAGATTATGCATTTGTGTGCACACAAGACAAACAAGGGTGGTACAGGTAGGATTAGTTGTTTTTGAATGAATTTTTGGTGGGAGGTGGGGCAGGGTGAACTTGATTCATGAGATCCTTGAGGAATCCTACACAATGGGAGGCTAAACCAACAGAATGCCATAGAATAGCTAGAATGTTTCTTTAACCAGAATATGTGCTTCAATGGAGGCCTAGATCAACACTCTTTCACATAATCTTTGAGATTATATCAAGAAGGCTTGAGTTACAAAATCCAACAAGCATCAAGATCTAAGCCAAATCACGCCTAAGGTGCACCCAGAGTCTTATAGACAATCTTTGTCAACATATGAAATAAAAGTGATTTTAAATCATTTATTCTAGTCCCAAATGAAATCTCTTCTGAGAAATGGAATTGCAAATGCCACTAAACTGTCACAAGGATTAAGGCTTGTGTGATTGGGTCAAATTTCAATACAAGATTGCAATAGAAATAGGAGAAACTACTTGCATACATTAAGAAATAAAACAACCACACATTTTTCTCAAGACAACACAAAAAACTTGAATTTGATTAGATCTATTAGCAGGAAAGTTTCATAGAAAATCTTAGAGCTTGTCAATGGTTTTACACTTGCGACCACCTTGACACAATAAAACTTAATACAAAAAGAGATAACCTAGTTTCTCAGATGGATTCTTAAAAGACGGGCTTAGTCCAATTTTCCTCTTGGGAATTTTCTTCGACCTCTAACACTCTGACCTCCAACTTCCAACATTTGCATGAAAAATTTGTGCCATTTATAACATTTACAATAGAGCCCATTTCTCCCTAAAAGAAAAAAACCTTAAATGCACCAATGCTCGCCATGATTCTTTCGTGATTCTCATATTCAAATCTGTAAAAAGTCACTAGGTGCTCGAGGGGAATATTTCATCGAATATCTTTCACTTTCAACTCTTTCCTCTGGTAGATCACTCTTTCTTCAATTTTCCAACCACTTCTACCCCTAATCTATCAAATATGGCTCCTTGCGTGCTTGGGAGAAGAAAAATGGAAAATTTGATCGAGCACAAAAGTTAGACCATTTTAATGGTGAAAGACGTCTTTCCAGATCTTCCCACCAAACATAGATATCAAAATTAACTCCCCTCTTTATTTGGCATGCAGAAAAGACCAATAAATCATGGAGAATTACACTTCCAGATGTGTTTCAGAAAAATTGGGGAAAATCAGATTTTAGACTCTTAGCTATCGTTGATCTTTACTTTGAATTTGGGTTGTCCACGTGGAAGATTCGAACTTAAGAACAGACCCGGGGCTTCCTTCGAATTTTTACAATTTTTTGGAAAAATGGAAAAAAATTCCATTTTTCTCTACACCTCCACCCTCGGGAACAAGTCATACACGCATCCAAATGTGATTCGAGCGGAACCACACTCAAATTCTATCATTTTACTCTCTTTTGGAAAAGGGAAAATTTCTAAGTTTTCCCCATAGCTCCGCCCTTGGGAAATGATCCTGACACGTGTCTAAATATGATTCGAGTGGGGCCATACTTCCTTTTTACTTTTGACTCTTTTCTCCCAAAGGGAATTTTTTCAAATTTCCCCCGAGAGTCTGCACCTCCGCCATTGACTGGGGTAAAGCATTGACTATTTCCCTCATCGGGCTTGTGGGCCATTTTGAGATTTTAATCCTTAAGGGGCAAAAAATCCAAGTTGCCTCCGATGTTCCACCTCCTTGCCTCTTTGACTTTTAAAACTGCCACATGTCATCATGGCGCTCCTTGAGATGGTCCCAAAAATTTGATACCATGAACAAGTGCGAGCTCATCACATGTCATATTCCCCGCAAGGTTTTCCTGAACACTTAAAGCTCAGTGGAAAGCGCCACGAGTCATGCTCGAGGCGCTCCTTTGGCTATCAAAATTTCCAAGAAAAATGCAAAGTGAGCGGAGGCCTCCACGTGTCTTCATGGTGCAACTTCAAGATGGTGCCCAAAGCAGAGACCCTGAATGAGCGAGAGCTCGTCATGTGTCCTGTTCCACCAAACTGTACCAACTACACAAAAAATTGTCTAAGTCCAGGGAAAAGTAGCAGAAGCCTCTATGTGTCCTCCCGACGCTACTCCAAGGCCAAACCAAAAGTAGATCTTCAAATGAGCATCGTGCCTCCAATTGGACAAATTTTGAGTTAAGGCTTTCTATGAATATTTTCTAAGTACATAACTAAGCCGCATCCAACCAAAAGGTGCCACATCCCCCGTAAATGCAAGGATGCAAATTTGATTGGGAGAAACACCCGTCAAATCGTAAATTACATAAAAATGACCTTTTGAGCCTAGGAATGAAATTTTCTTCAAGGACAGAAAGTTTAGAAATGTTACAAGGCTCAAATATGTTCTTCAAGGACACATCAATTCATTCTTCTTCAAGTATCTAGGATAGAAATGTCAAGGACAACAAATCCTGACTATGGGAAATAGAGAGAATAGGAAAATGTGAGTTTTGAAGGAACAGAGCATGGGAGACTCAAAATACAAACCCTTCCGGAGGAACAAAGAAATGAGGAGACAAACATGGACCCATACATGATCTTCGACCCAGAAGCTGACTAAAAATAACAACAAAGAATGACCAAGCACAACATGAGGAAGGAGAAAATGATAGAGGTCATAAATCAATAAATTTTTAAACGCACAAATGGGGCGAGACTATTTTGAGCACCAACATTGGCTCCGGATCAGCGATGGGTACTCCCTGTGAGTGCCACAAGAAAAAAAGTATACCAAGTGCCAAAATATCCATTGGGTAGCGGAGTCATCTTTGCAGGGAAGAGAAACAAAGCCATCTCCAAAAATGAACAAAGAAACCCAACAAAAATAGGTCACCAAGGACCAAAACGAGCAAAAACATAAAAATAGTAAACAAACAACTAACTATACACTATACAAAAGATGTTTACCTTGATTCAGAGGAATCAATCCAGAAATGCTTCAAATGTCTACCATTAACGGAAGTTTGAGAAATTCACCATCCAAATCCTTCAAGAATAAGGTTTGTTCACCAATTCTAATGTCGATGGAGTAAGGGCCCATCCATAATGAGTCAAATTTTCATGTTTTCCCTTATCTTCATGCCTGTTATCCCATAGTAGCACAAGATCTCCAATATTGAAAGCTCTAGGAGTGACCTTCTTGTCAAATAGCTTCTTGTTTTCTCTCTGAACTTTACATGCCTCTAGTGGGATGCCCTTCTCTCTTCATCAAGCTCAACAATCTGGTTAATGCAAGCATCATAAGGATCTACCTCTTGATCTTCTAGTTGCTGAATGAACTGATAAGAAGATAGTTGCATATGAAGAGGCAACAGGGCTTGAGTCCCATATACCAACTCAAATGGAATCTTTCCAGTAACCCTCTTGATAGTGATCCTATCTACCCAAACAACAAACTTCAACTGTTCACCTTAATTTCTCTTGTTTTTCTCTAATGTTCTTCTAATGGTCTTCAGCAAATTTTTATTACTGGACTCAGCTTGTCCATTTCCTTGGGGATTGTAATTGGAAGCATATGTCAAGTTGATCCCATACTCCTTGCACATAGCCACCATGGGTTTAGCTCTAAAGTTCATGGCATTGTTAGAAATAATCTTGTCTAGTACCCTAAACCTACAGATGATGTTATTCAACAAAAATCCATGACAACTTGGTGTGTATCCCTCTTGGTGGGGATTGCCTCCACCCATTTAGTAAAATAATCGATTCTTCTGAAGAATTCATTTGTGGCCAACACTTGAAGGGTCCAAAATCTCACCAATGAAATCCATTCCCCATTTCCTGAATGGAGCTTCAATTGATACAGGCTGCAAAGGAAGGCACTGAAGCTTTCGATCTTCTAGAGAAGCGTTGGCATCTCTCACATCTTCTAACCAACAAGGTTGTATCCTTGAAGAGAGTTTGCCACTAATAACCAGCCTTCGAATATTGTGTCTTTGTGACTCTTGCAAAAAATGGCCCCCACGAAATCCTCCATGGAGATCAACAATTATCTTGGGGGCTTCTTCTTGATAATGCATATTAAGAGGACTCCGTCTGAGTTTTCCCATGCCAACCCAAAATCAATAATGACATATTTCGGGAAGCCAACTTAAGAGATCTTTTTGGTTCTTACTTAAATGCTCGGGCGTTTAAATGTCTTAGATAGAACATCATATCCTTGTACCACTCATAATTCATTTTACTTTTCAAAAACACCTACCCTTTAACCTCATTTACCTCAATAGTTTGCAAGTTGCTCTCATCCATAAGCTTAACCAAGCCCAAACCTCTCACCAACTTCGTGGTTTGGATATCCATATCATATTGTTGCAACTTATTCACCCATCTACAACTTTTTCTTGACATCTCCATCTCTGACAAGATGTCCTTTACCATGGTATGGGGAACATAAGCAACAACCTTTGAACTTAGAATATAAGGCTTGAAAAACCTTTGTTTCTTTGACCAAGGAAAATGCCTACTTTTCTATAATTGTGTACTTTAGTTCAACCCCCTACAAGGCCTTACTGAAGAAGGCAATTGGCCTCTCACCTTCATCATCTTTCTGTAGTAGGATAGAAGAAATAGTGTTCTCTAAAGCAAAAGAGAATAGTTGGAAAGGCTTCTTATAGTCTAGAGCTGCTAGAATAGGTGCATGCTTTAGTGCCTCTTTAATCCCATTGAAAGCTTAGATGATAGCCTCCTCCCATTTGATGACCTAGTGTTTCTTCATCATGGAAGTGATTGGAATGGTCAACTTAGATAAGTTTGATATGAACCTTCTAATGAAGTTTATTTGCCCAAAGAAGGACTGAATTCCTTTCTTGGTTCTTGGGATTGCGACCTTGTTGATGGCCTCTACCCTTTCTGGATCAATCATCACTCCTTCGTGTGACACTATGTTACCAAGAAACTTTGTCTTCTGCACTCCAAAATGGCATTTCTTTGGATTGAGTGAGATGTCATATTCTCTACATCTTATCAACATCTTCTCCAAGTGCAGTAGGTGATCACTTCTCTTTCTAGAAAATACAGTTACATCATCTTGATAGATTGTAATAAACTCATTGATGTAACCAGCAAAAGCAACATCCATTTCTCTTTGAAAGGTGGCTCCAACATTCATCAGACCAAAGGGCATCCTAACATACACATATGTTCCCCAAGGATTAGTGAAGGTTGTCTCGTTCCTTTTTGATTCTTTTACCATGACTTGGTTATAACCAGAGAAACCATCTAAAGTGGAAAGCAACTTAGAACCAGTCACTAAATGTAGCATGTTCTCCATATTTGGCAAAGGATAATTATCCTTCATTGATGCTCTGTTTAAATTCCTGAAATCCACACACAGCCTAATGTCACCATTCTTCTTTCTCATTAGCACTAGGTTTGCAACCCAAGAGGAATACCTTGTGGGTTGGATAATCCCTCCATCTCTTTGTTTCTTCAATTCTTCTACATTTTGAGTGATAAGAGTGGATTGATGGGCCTCTTCTTCTACATGAATGGCTTTGCATTAGATTCCAAGGGAATCTCATGTTGAAACAGGTCCTCTTTGTATGATTTTAGTTCAGAATAGATCCAAGCCATGCAATCCTGATACTTTTTCAATAACTGGATGTATGAATACTTCTCCTCCTTGCTGAGATTGCTACCTAACCAAATTTTCCTTGGCTTCTCCTTTGTACCAAGATCATGCTCCTCAATATCCCTTGAGGTTATCATGCATCTGTTAATAATGTGATCAACATTATCAAAATTAGACTCAAGAGAAACCAGCCCTCTAGGGATGGTATTGGTCTTTAGTTGGATGATATCCTTGCCAAACAAGGTTTCCTTTCCCTCTATTATACATACCATTGGCTCCAAATCAATGCACTAATCAGCAAAATCTCTTTTATTTTGCAAAAATCTTCTGATTTGAGCATCATCATTAAAAACCTACCAATGTTTAATGTTGTCAGGGATAAAAGGTCTTGTCAATACCTCAACCTCATATTCACAATATGGGGACATTGTACAATTGTCACACCGAGACCCCAACATTGCAAGCCTTGCCGCAAATCATTAAACTTCCTATCAAGATGCACTATGTTAAATGAGTCAAGCATCTCAATGAAGTCCCAAACTGCATGCTTATATTGTTTCATTTGTTGATTCTTTGTGGCATACAACTTTTTGACTTGTTTCACAATTAATTATGAGTCTCCTTTGACAATGATTTCATTGACACCATATTTCCAGAGCAATTATAAAACCCAACAACAATGTCTCATACTCAACAATGTTTTGGTGCACTCAAAGTTGAGTTTAAAGGAAAAAACAAATTTTTCTTGACACAGGGAAAGCAAAAACAACACCAAAGCACCATTCCCAAACTTGGAGCAAGCTCCATCAAACATTAAATTCCAGGGAGAGACTATTTTATCAAGGCATTTGCATTCCTCAATCTTTTGCTCCTTTCCATCAGCAAATCCCACAAAGTTGTCAGGATCAACATTTGTGTACAATACTTCATAGGACGCATTGTTGGGATCCTCAATAAGGTGCAACATTTTATTTTCTCTGTACAACCTAACAAGGCTACCCTCAACTGGGATGGTAGCATAAGACATGTCCATTTGTACACTCCCACCAACACTTGTAGCCCATTTTCTTGACAACAACATACCCCACTTGGCTGGGCAATCAACTATGACAACATCAAGTTTTAAATTTTTACCTAGGTAAGCTACAAGTTGCACCACTAAACCCTTCACGCATCCCACTACTGGAACTTCCCTAGAGTCCATGGAAGTTCACTTCCCATATGTTGTTGTCACTTTGATGTTTAGCTCATTCATGACTTCCAAAGGCATGACATTGCATGATGCCCCTAAGTCAAACATGCAGTTGTGTAGCAATCTGTCCTTAATGATCAAAGTAGTGAAGAATGGATCCACATTCATCTGAGAATCCACCAAGGATGTTCCCAAATAGACCTTAGGTGGTTCATCTAGCTCTTTTGATGCTGGTGGTGCTTCTGATTCTTCAATGACTGGTGGGGTCTCCACAATGTTTATGTTTCTACGTAGGGCAGTCTTTTCTTCTTTCAACCCCAAGTATTCAAATGCTCTCTTTTTGTGCTCAGGAATCCTAAGCAACTCAACAATTGGAACAGAGACTTTTATTTGACTTAAAACTTGGGCAATATCATATGGGACATTCTTTGGCAAGGCAACATTGGAAGGAAAACCAACACACTCATTAGGTGGTACAATATTTTTGACAACTTGGGCATGGGGAGGGGTATGATTCTTGTTTGGAACTGTAGGACTTTTGGTAGGTACATCTTTCTTAGGAGCCTCTTTAGGGATGTTTGAAAGTAAAGGATCTTTTGGCTTGGCTTGAGGCCCTGCCCCTTTGACAACCTTACTTCTTGTGTTATATTCCTTCTCTTGAGCCACAACAACATTCATTAAAAATTGTATGTCTTCCTCAAATGGGATTCCTCCATCATACTTAGAATTTATTGTTAAAGCCCTTAAATATTTAAATTCATTATTGGGAAATTAAAAATCTTGTATAGTATCTACTTCTATAGTATGAGAGAGAGAGAAATAATAGGTACCCTATGAATGCAATCCCAAAATGTGGCGTGATCTCAGGCACTTATCACCTCATTTGAAGTTTCCCCTTGTTGTGAGCTAGTGGAGAAACCCATCATGCAAACATCATCATCATTATCATCATCTTCTTCTTCTTCTTGTTGATCTTCTTCACAAGGAGCATGAGGTATGAAACATCTGTCACACCAATCAATGACATTTTTTCTTCTACCACAACAACTCTAATAGCTAAAGGATCAGACACTATTCTATTTTCTCTACCTTGGGGCTGCCTATTTCCAAATCCAATAGGTCCTTTACCTCTATCATCATTTATTTGATGATTTTTAAATATATCTTGGCCTTGTTTCTTGTGTTTTCCTTGTGAACTTTTCCCAAATCCTTTCTCAACTCGGGCTAGCTTGTAGGAGATCTCCTTGACAACCCCTACCAAAGTCTTCACAACTTCTTCCAAATTAGCATCCTTTCTTGTTTGGGGTTTTTCTGGGTTAACCAGCTTTACACCTTCCCTCTTTAGAGGCTTTCCAATTGCGTTGATGTTGTTCTCTATTTGCAGATCCATGGTGAAGGCCTGCATCAAATTTTTGGGGTTCTTGTCTCTCAAGTAATATGCAGCCTTTTCATCAAATGCATCAATGTATTTGATCAAACATGACTCATCACATGGTCTTATCCTAATAGGAAATCTCCTCAAAGTTTTATTAAACCTTGTATTGAAGTCATGTATTGACTCATTGGGGTTCTTCTTGATGTTTTCAAACTCTGATAGAAGAAACCTAGGGTCATTCCTATCACCATATTGTAATATAAATGCATTGTTCATTTCAGCCCAAGAATCAATAGAGTTATCTAGTAATGCTTTATACCAGTCCCTTGCATCCTCCTCTAAAGTGTGGAAAAATAATTTGATGTATACATCCTCATGCTCAATCTCAAATTCTTCCATCATATTGAGAAAGAGCTTTAGATGTTGGTCACCAGTTATAGCATTGTTTCCCTGGAACTTTGGCATTTTGTTCCTTACATCTTGAGGCACTACATTTGGATATCTAGCCATTCCCACAAAATTTATAGGTCCAAAGGTGTTTACAACAAATGGGGGTCTAGGTGGGGGTAAAGCCATGTTCCTTTGAGGAGGTGACCCTGGAGGGTGACAAATTGATGAGGGGCAGAGGGTTCTTGGAACACAAGAGTATAATTTTCAAAATGAATATCCCCTAAAGGCCTTGTCTCTTGGAAATCTCTATCAACCTTAGAAAAGACAAGTGCAGAGTGTGAAGCAAACATTTCAAAATCAAATGAAGGCCCCTCTCCAGCTAGAGAGTTCAATTCCACAAAGAGGCTACCTAATTCAAAGTCACTTGAATTGCAATATTCAATAATAGGCCGATCACTTTCATCAATGGAGATCCCTCTTCTTGTTTGTTGTTCTCCCATAACTATCCTCAGGATTTTCTTCCTTCTGATTTTGCTTTTCCTAGCTCTGGAAACAATGCCTAGTAGGACCCTAGGAAAGAAAGATCTTATTCCTTCCATATTTTCCAATATTAGTAACAAATCTAAATTTGACAGAGTTTTAAGACACTTTGGTCCTTGTCAAAATCAAATCAACAAGGATTCACCACTAAGGATTTCCACCTTATTTGTGCAAATGCACTAAAATATGCTCTTTCAGTACTTATAAACTAGAGATGAAAGCTTAGACCTTCTTTTACAAATATTTATCGGTGAATAGCAAGTCTGAAAACTTGTAGAGACTAGAAAAGTTTCATACAACACTTGTAACTTGAAACTTCATGTAGGCCCGAACACATGATAATATTTAAAATAGATTTTTGGCACTTTAGAGCATACAAGAAATGTTTACCAAGGTCTGAAAATGAACTACAATCAAAACGTCCCCGACAACGAGTGCCACTAGTGTTGGTATCCAAATTTGTTCTCCTTTTCAAGCCAAGTAGCAACACAGATTCAATAGGGAGCTTAGAGGCAGCTAAATCATAAATATATGTCATTTTGTAGCTAGGAAGGAATCTAACTGTCCCTTTGTTACTTGGATTTGTTGAGAGATGGATAGCACCTTAATAGGATGTGAGCTGATCCTAACTATTTTAGGTTGTGACTTTCACCAAAGGTAAGAGAACCTATTTTGTAACCTCTATTTATTGAAGAACAATGATAAATCCTTCTTTTCATGGATTTTATAGAGAATACCTTTGGAAAATATGATCAACACACCAGATGTGACTCTCACGAGTTCTCACTTCTAGATCTAGGAGATATTTTCACAACAAGGCAAAGGTTACTAAAGACATTTGAGACCCAGATTGCTTTTGCACGTTTTGGTAATAGAGATTATGCATTTTTGTGGACACGGATAAATAGGGGTGGTACAAGTAGGATTAGTTATTTTTTAATGAATTTTTTGTGCGAGGTGGGGCAGGGTGAACTTGATTCACCAGATCCTTGAGGAATCTTACACAATGGGAGGCTAAACCAACAGAATGCCACATAATAGCTAGAATGTTTCTTTAACTAGAATATGTGCTTCAATGGAGGCCCAAATCAACACTCTTTCACACAATCTTTGAGATTCTATCATGAAGGCTCAAGTTAGAAAATCCAACAAAGCATCAAGATCTAAGCCAAATCATGCCTAAGGTACACCCAAAGGCTTACAGACAATCTTTGTCAATAGATGAAAGAAAAGTGATTTTAAATCATTTATTCCAATCCCAAATGAAATCTCTTTTGAGAATGGAATTGCTAATGCCACTCAAATTTTGCAAGGATTGAGGCCTATGTGATTGGGTTATATTTTAATACAAGATTGCAACAAAAATAGGAGAAACTACTTGCATGCATTCAGAAATAAAACCAACACATCCCCCTTTCTACAAATCAATGAGATATCGTCAAAAGCACTCATTTTCCCTCATATCATCATTAATTAATTACACTAAGCTAATTAATTAAGTTGCTATCCAACAAATGTCTAATTAACGACTTTCCGTTAATAAATCACCCCTTCTACCTAGACTAATTAATTATTATTAATTAATTAGCTTTCCCTTCCATTTAACCAATAAATCAATATTTAATTGATTTAATCCCCTTATAATAGCCTAAATCGTACTAATATTCCTCTAATTAAAACTTACATAAACTTACATCTACCTATTAATTAATCACCTTTGATTAATTAAAATACCCCCCAACTCCCATGACTTGTTAAACATGTATTAAACCCTTCTAAAGTAAGGTTACCTTTAATAAAGCAACCTTATCCATTCCTAATCATGTTTTACCTTTATCCCACATTCATGAGAATGTGTTGAATCCTTTATCCTTTGGGCTATATAAAGAGCCCTCCACCTACCTTTTTACTTACACCTAAACTTTCTAAGAGAGCAAATGCAAAGCATATAGCAAAGAGACTAAGAGCTTGCACCTTGCCCTTTTGAGAGTTCATCATCTTGAAGAGTTAAGCCTCTTTCTTAAAGTGCTTGGGTCATATGGGAGGTGTCAAAAGGGTCTTGTAGCCCAACTTTGATTAGCCCCCATTCCTAGGTTCTTGGAGCATTAAGGACAACTATTTTGATAGCCATGGAGCTTACTTAGGTCCATTCATTTATTTGTTGTTAGAGAATAGAGGAGTTTAGATATTTAGCATTGTTAGTTTCAAAGTTTGTATTGATGAATGCTAGCATCTAACCCTTGTTTAATTCTTATCATGATGGTGTTTATGCTTTGTTTTAGCTAAATTGTAGAACTATTTTAGGTGGTAGTTCTTGCTTCATTTGATTTAGCATTAAGCAAAGTATACATGCACACATTTGGCACGCCCGGTGGGACTTACTCCATTGTCCTTTGCACTTAATTTCAAGTTTTTGTAGTTAAGTTTTATTTTTGGTTACTAACCCTCTTTTACACATGTTGATCTAACTTGTTTTTTTAACATGTTTTGTTGAGTTTGCATGTGTTGGGTCTTCCTTGTAGGTATGAAGGAGGTATGAAGGAGGTGAAGTGCTGTCAAAATTGGAATTGAGGGAAAATTTCAAGATTTCTCCATGTTTTCATTTTTAGAGCTTACTTTTTCCACATTCTACATGCTAGTTTTGTCAATTTCTTGAAGATTTTAAATTCTTGAGCATGTAGGTTAGTGTTTGATAGTGCTGAGTCTTCTATTTACATATTAATGTGGTGGGTTGCTGTCAAAATTTAATCTTGGTGAGAAAATTTCAAGATTTCATCATGTTTTCATTTTTGAGCTTACTTTTTCAACATTTTACATGTTAGTTTTGTCAATTTCTTGAAAATTTTCAATTCTTGAGCATGTAGGTTAGTGTTTGATAGTGCTGAGTCTTCTATTTACATATTAATGTGGTGGGTTGCTGTCAAAATTTAATGTTGGTGAGAAAATTTCAAGATTTCATCATGTTTTCATTTTTAGAGCTTACTTTTTCATCATTCTACATGCTAGTTTTGTCAATTTCTTGAAAATCTTAAATTCTTGAGCATGTATGTTAATGTTTGATAGCGTTGAGTCTTCTATTCATATATTAATGTGATGGGTTGTTGTCAAAATTGAATCTTGGTTGGAAAAATTTGCCCATTTTGCATATTAAGGGACGTTTTTTTTGACATTTTTTAAGTGCATGTCAAGTGCATACCCATGAGCATAAGAGCATATGCGTAACCCATCTTCCGAAGGCCATAACTTTTGCTCCCGACCTCGAAATGACTCCATTTTTTTTGCGTTGGAAAGGTATTGAAGTTAACTATGCAATGAAAACATAAATTCAGGATTTACACTTACAGAAGTTGCAGGTTTTTCTGTTATTTTAAAACTGGTCATTTTCTAACATGTCTAATGTTTTGATGAATGTTGTATTTCCATGCTTACTCGATTTAGATCAAAGCGTGTGTATGCTCTTCTCTTGCACCTTTTGGTGATCTTGAGAATCAAAAACAACTTTGATCTCTATCTTGTTAACATTGGGATTAAACTTGGAAACTTGATTATTCATTTTGCTTAAGGGAATGAACCTTTTACAAAGCATTTTTCAATGGTCCTTTGATTTGAAGTTTTCCATTTCTATATAGTTGGGATAAAGTTTGTGTATGCTCTTCTCTTGCACCTTAGGGTGATCTTGAGAATCAAAAGCAACTTTAGTCTTCATTTTATAACATTTGGTAAATTGGAAACTTCATCTTTCACTTTTGGTTTAAAGGAATGAACATTTATCAAAAATTTTGTATGGTTCATTGATCGAAAAGATTTTCTTTACTTTTTAGTTGGATTATTTGTTGTGTATGCTCTTCTCTTGCATCCTTGGATGATCTTGAGAATCAAAAGCAACTCTTAATCCTCTTTTAAATAATGTGATTTTCTTGGAGAACTACTAACGCTTGAGTGCAGGACCTAAAAACGCTTGTCAAAGAAAGGAGGAATCAAAATGAAATCAAAAACTACTAATACAGTTGTTATACAGGTTGCCAAAAGGTGTTCAAGCAAACCACACCTAATTAAACAAGATAAAAAGAACAACATATTCAAAACATTTGTATTGCGGGGTTTCGAAAAGTACGTCCCTCTCAGCTCAAGCTGGAACATAACCCCTTTGGCATAACGCCTTAAGCTACAACAATGGGGGTGGTTCGGGAACCCCAAAGTAGTCCACGCAGAGAGGAACCTTGTGGACAAAGCGGGAAGTGCTCCGCACTACCTACTTGACTAGTGATTCCTTTGTGAGATAGAGTTACGGGTTGTCCATTTGTGGCGACCCGGTGATAGTACACGTAGACGCACTTTAGTTGCCTCTTTGTTCTTGAAGGGGGTAAAGTAAAGCCGAGATACTCCCAAACTAGTCAGTGTGACTTTTTGGGTAAATCGCGCTCGCTCGTGGCAACTTTGTAACACCTAGGGCGAGAGAACCACCTAGGAGAATATACTTTGGCCAGGAGCCCACTTTGACCACTTTAAAACAGTGTTGAGTTGTGAACCTTCTTTTTGAGAAACGTGTGACGTATTACTTTCACCTAGTTTTTACTTGCCTTAGGGCGAGGCGAAACTCTGCCAAAGTAAGACTAGCATTTTTTGTCATTTTTTCTTGATTTATTTCCTTCATATTCTTTTGACACTTTGTTGATCAAAAGAGGTGTGATTACCTTTGTGTTGCCATTCGACTGTTTCTCTCACTTTTATGTCCGTTTACGCCCATCCATGTTTGCGGCTGGGTTAGTTAAACGTCTAAAGTGAGTGGAGGCATTTTCACGTCATTTGGTAGCCATTGTGATCTTGATACCCACGTCAAGATCGTCATTGTAGTTAGGCGTGGTTCATCACTGCGGACTTCCATAGAGGAGTTAGTTTGTTTGTCTCGTATCATTACAATTTCGATATTTACGTCTTGTTTCTTGTAAACTCGACATAAATACCTATATTATCTGATTCTGTTTGCACATTCTTAACTATTCCTAGCTATACTTTGAGCTTTTTTTTGTTCAGTTTTATTATTACCTCGATTTCAAAAGGTGTTAGGAACTACCATTTGTGCGTGTTATATCAATAACACCTCGATATCAATACTCCACTTTCTTGCAAAGTGGGTTAACATATCTTGGTGATATTGTTGTGTCATTCACAAATCGTAATTGGCACTTTTTGAGATATAGGTCTTAATCAGACTTGAGCTTGCTCATCGTATATCTTGATTGGGAGATCGCATTTAACTTCATGTATTTACTTACGTCTTGTTCATTCCTTTGAACTTGGCATAAGTGGAGACATCTTGTTAATCATCTGGTATCACAAATTACTTTGAAACGTAGTCTAGGAAGTATTTCATTTGATTAGGTTTTGGTACCAAACGATTGTTTCATTGGTGACTTTATCACTCTATCACATTGGTATTCTCACACTGTTAATTTACTCTTAACACGTACATCTTGTGTTTCACTTAGGGGTAGACATTGAATTTTGAACAAATCTATAACTTACCTTAGTGAAATTTATCACGAAAACATGGCTCCCAAGACGCGTCTAGGGTTAAAGAAACAAACATATGAGGAACAACAGGCACAAGCTTGGGAAACCTCTAACAGACAAGGGTCAAACCCATTTATCGGACACGATCTAGGACCACTATTTTCTGCAGAAAAGGAAATAGAAGAGATGGTCGATCATAGTGGAAATGAATTAGAATCACCACACGCAGACTTTGATTTTGACCCCACTCTACTAGATGAGTTTCTCCTTAGAAACAAAGATAGAGTTTTGGCACGGGTCATGGAATTAGGGGCCAAATTGCCCATTGAGAAGGAACCAATACTACAAACAAATGACACTACTAAGGAGGAACACCCCCTTATCAATATGGAAGATATTTTAACAGGCGGGCATGCTTCCACTTCTTACATAGAAAATGATAAAGTGGTAGGGCATAGAATACCCCTCATCAAAGTGCCACGAAGAAACAAGATAGAACATGAGACAGGGGAAGAACCTCCACAATACGAAGAGGAGGAACCTTTAGAAGAAGAAGACACAAACCAAGTCACAATCCAACAACAACTCAGTAACTTAAGCCGACAACTAGCTTTGCTTACTTTCCAAGTACAAAAAGACACAAACAAGAACGTTCAAAAGTCAAAGCCTAAGTTTAGGATCCACGAACTCCATCGAGAAAACCAAGGAGAAGAAGACATGGGGTACCATCGTGTACACGTACCCACTTCTCCCACTAGAGAACAATTGCTCACACAAGAAGTGCAATCTATGAAAGCAACTCTTGCGAGCATACAAGAGAGCAATATAGGGAGTATTAGGAAATACCAATACGAAGAACTATGCCCCTATCCTTTTGATAAGACAATGACCCTTCAACCCTTTCCAAAGAAATTTGATATGCCAAAGTTTGACAAATACAAAGGAAAGGGAGACCCAAGGGATCATGTTAAAGATTTCTACATGGCATGTCAAGAGGTGTCTTATAGTGATAATTACCTCATCAGACTTTTTCCTAAGAGTCTCGGAGGTCAAGCATTAGAATGGTTTACGCGCTTGCCACGAGGATCAATTTTCACCTGGCCAGAATTGGCGGAAAGATTCGTGCGTCATTTCTCATATAACATAGAGAGTGATGTCACCATGGCAGACTTGTGTGGCACAAAACAACGCCCAAATGAGACCTTCGCCAGCTTCCTCCAACGATGGAGAGGGATAGCTAGTCGCTTCCCTTGCGCTTTCCCTGAGAAGCAGCTAGTCAGTATTTTCGTCCCTAATCTCAACCCAGATATAGCTTTCCACCTCCAAATGCATTGTGTCTGCACCTTTGAGGAGGTTATCGAAAAGGATTCAAATAGAAAAGGCTCTCATTGCCAAAGGCACCCTCAAACCCAATCTAAAGACAACGAAAGTGTCGAACCCATTTGAAAAGCCAAAGATCTTTAACAAAAACAAAAACGTGGTGGGAGGCGGAATCACTTGATTCCAAACGTGTTCAAGCGGTCCAAACCGATCAACCTTTTAAAGCTGACCAAGGGCCCAATTCAACCACCACCAAAGCGGCGAACATTCACCTCCCTCGATGAACCATTGTCGTCATAATACTAAAAACAGTTGGATGCGGCCCACATGATGACCTATCCTCTGCCATGACCATTTGATGACAACACTCCTAAACCTTCATGGTATAAGGAGCATGAATATTGTGAAATGCATCGCGTTAAAGGTCATAAAATAGACAAATGTTTGCGACTTCACCACTATATTCAAGACCTCATTGACAATGGGGAGATAGAGGTGGATAACCCTAGCCACATGCAAACACCTAACGAGAAAATGGGGATTTATAAGGAACCATTCCCCAAGCATGATAAGTCGGAAAAGGCAAAACCGGATCGGGAGAGTCATCCCAAACCTATAAAGCCACGAATTACTTGTATACCAAGAGAGATAACAATCATTACGATTCACTTATCGGATGTATTCACTCCCCTACTGACCGTGTCAATACCATCCGGATCAAGGGAAAGGACTGCACTGCGGTAACAAGGCGTGCCCGCCTCGTGATTCCAGAACCCTCTCTGTTGACCCCAAACTAGTAAATATAACCTTTTAGAACAACTTGAGAAGACACCTGCTAAGATCTCGATCTTAGATCTTCTCAAGATATCCAATGTGCATAAGGACATTTTGTATCAAACTCTTCAGGGGTCGGGAGTGCCTTTAGAAGTCGATCCTGCATACCTTCAAGCCGCGGTGGCAAATATTGCACCCAGTGAGCATCTCACTTTCAACCATAGGGAGGTCCCTACCGAGAATCCTACACATAATCTTCCCTTATACATTGAGGTAGTTGTTACCCGCAGGAAAATCAAACGGGTGCTTGTGGATAACGGATCTGGATTGAACATCTGCACGCTTAAATTAGTCAAACAATTGGGACATACGGAAGAAGATCTTGAGTCCCATATCATCACTATCACCGCATACGACAACGCGGAAAGAGAGTCAGCAGGCACCATTACGCTGCCAATGGAGGTGGGCCCCACTTGCCATCAGACAAAGTTTCACGTCTTAGACTTGGAACTTCCATATAATATGCTTCTAGGCCGACCATGGATCCATGCCATGCAAGCAGTGCCATCAACATTTCATCAATGCATCAAGCTGAAGCATGAGGGACATACAGTAACAATACCAGGAGACTCAGAGCCCTTTGCTCATTGTAGAGCTCTTAATAGCTTTGCACGAAAGGGTACATACGCATGTCCCTCCACAGATATAGTTGTCCCTCTTCATTCTGAGGCCATGGAATCTCGAGTAGATTCAAATTCTCTTAGTTCTTGCACTCATGGGGCATCTACTTCAACATCTCCATTTAATTCATGGGAGATGAAAATTCTGGAATATGGCTATGGGGAGTATAATGTACAACAAGCGCTCTTGGTTTCTGACCTCTCCTTGTCGCCCAAGACTAGAGGTCGACCCAACTACCGCTTCAGGAGACCTAGAGAGGAACATACTATTGGGTCATTCCTACCTGGAGGCTTGTTAGCTGAGGAAAAATTACTTGATCCACCTACTACTTGGGTCCCTGAGGACACTCAGCCATCTTGTTATCAAACCCCAGAATATGAAAAATCTAGCAGAATGATGTACTCCATGGGCTCTGAGGCCTAGGATGTGGGAGGAATGAACAAGGACAAAGAGAACCAGTCCCTCTTCCACATTTCAAAATAGAAAGATATGGCATTGGGATTCGCCCTTATGGAGCACACCCCAACGATCAAGATGCGACTTGTTCTGAGCATGAGGATAGCTCCGATTATCTAGACAGCGATACGGATTCCTGTTGTAGCCAATATGAGGATCTGGCCTCCACGAACCTTTTCATGAATAATGTTGTCCTAACCATCACCCCCAATGAACCAACCCTTGACCTTGTATACCCCTCCCTTGTTGAATGGGACCAACAACGTCACGTGCCACTAGATTTATTCGAGAATGACGAGGCTATTGCAGAGTTCATGGGCATAAGGGATACAATTCCCATTGGAGATCACAAGAAGGGTTTCTTTATCGACTTAGACACTGCGCTACTTGGCGGAGGAGGTGAACTTCGTGGTCAGCAAAATTTAAAGAAAAGCGAGGGCAAGAGTTCTAAAGAAAAGCCTCGGCAAAAATCAAAGTCCAAGTCACACAGTGAAAACCTCTTTGAGGCATTGGCTGACAAACAAATAAGAAAATCAAAGGACAAACAAAGTGACCACGCCAGGATGAAAATCTCGTAGAGACATCCTTGGATGAAGATCTCAACCTACCTCCCGATCCCACGCGTATGGAGGATTTATCAAAATTGTTAGTTGAAGAAACCATTGATGTCAATATTGGTACTGAAGAAGATCCCAAGATAGTAAAATTGGGAGCATCACTCTCAGCCAGAGAACAAAAGACGTTCACTATGCTCTTTGAGAGTTTATTGATGTGTTCGCATGGTCTTACAAAGACATGCCGGCTTAGATCCAACTTTGGTCGTGCATAACTTGGTTGTGCATGCGGAGCGCTAAGCCTATCAAGCGAAGCTTGAAAGATGCACAGAGTGGCCTTGTTAGTTAAAGAAGAGTTGGAAAGGTTGCTTGCGGCGGGATTCATCGAGGCGATTGATTATTACGAATGGATATCGAACATTGTTCTGTCCGGAAGAAACCTATTGGTATCAATTTGCCTGATTTTAGGGACATCAATAAAGCTTGCCCTAAAGATGACTTTCCGTTGCCCAACATTGACATGATTGTTGACTCAACGCGGGGGTATGAAATGCTATCACTTATGGATGGCTTTTGGGTTATAATCAAATTAAGATCGGCTGAGGAAGACCAACACAAAACAGCTTTCACAACTCCTTGGGGCACCTTTTGTTTGGGTGATGATGCCATTCGGCCTTAAGAATGCGGGAGCAACTTATCGTGGGCCATGACAGTAATATTTCACGATATGATTCATGACATCATGGAAGACTATGTAGACGACATCACAGGAAAGTCCAAAACAAGAGAGAGGAACATCCTATCATTTTGCGGCGTATCTTTGAATGCCTACGTGAATACAAAGTCAGGCTAAATCCAAAGAAGTGTGTCTTTGGTGTGCTATCTGGGAAACTATTAGGCTTCATCGTGTCAAGACGAGGTATTGAGGTAGACCCTGCTAAAGTATCTGCCATCACGAAATGCCTCCACACGAGAATATCAAGCAAGCTGCGTAGCTTGCGAGGAAAATTCAAGCCATTCGCCACTTTATCTCCCAGCTTGCAGATAAATGTCACTCATTCACTCATTTGCTTAAGAAGGACATCACTTTCATCTGGGGACCTGAGCAACAACAAGCCTTTGCTTTGCTTAAACATGATGCTGGCTAATCCACTGTCCTCATGCCTCCCACTCAGGAGAACCACTTTTGCTCTATATTTCCACTATGATATGCTATTGGTGCCTTTGCTCTGCCCAATATGACCTTAGCCATAAAGAGAAAGCAGTGTACTATCTGAGTCGCACCCTCATCGCCTATGAATGTAATTATCCTCAGATTGAGAAGGCTTGCTTGGCTGTTGTTTTTACCTTTCAGAAACTTCGCCATTACCTGCTAAATACTAAGACCAAGCTCATATCCAAGGTCGACCCACTCAAGTATTTGTTGTCCAAACCCGCCCTCACAGGTAGAATGGCTAATTGGATCATTCTACTCAGTGAGTTTGATATAGAATTTGTCCATCAAAAATCAATTAAAGGACAAGTACTTGCTGACCAGCTAGCGGAAGCACCTTTGCAAAGCACAGAACCTTTGAGTCTGGATCTGCGAGATGCATCTTTGCTCTACATTGAAGAATCTATCGTATGGCAGATACATTTTGATGGATCTTTTACGTTTCATGGTTCAGGTGCAGGAGTGGTCCTTATTACTCCTTCAGGTGATCCTATACCACAGGCTTTCCACCTGGCCTTCCCTTGCACGAACAACATTGCGGAATATGAAGCACTCATTGCAGGGATGAAGCTAGCCATCAAGTGGAATATTCAACATGTGAAGGTTGTAGGTGATTCACAGCTAATCATCAAACAGGTTAATGATGAGTATAAAGTTAAGGATGACAAGCTCATACCTTATAAGAAGTTGGTGGAAACTCTGAAGGAGTATTTTGTGCGCATTACCTTTGAGCAAATCCCAAGAGCGCAGAATAGATCGGCAGATGCTATGGCAACGGTGGGATCTATGCTTCGTATTCCACTAGGGAACAATGATATGCCATTCTTCGTAGAAAATCTCACGCCCGACCAGCGTATGACATGCGAGAATCTTGCTTGGCTTGTGAGGTTGTTGGTCCCCATTCACCATGGTATGAACCCATTTTCACCTATCTTAAGGACAGTACATTCCCTCCCTCCCGAAATCTCCCTCTGAAAAGCGAGCCTAATTCACCAGAGATAGCCCGTTACACCTGTTAGGAGGTACACTTTATCATCGTGGCTACGATGGGAATCATTACGTTATCTGGATGTGCGAGTCAATCCGAGGCAATTAAAGAAGTACGAAGGAGTATGCGGAGCACATACAAACGGAATGGTCTTGGCTAAGCTGTTAAGTTAAGAGTAGGTTACTATTGGCCCACCATGGGCCCATTGTTGTAATTATGTTAGAAAATGTGTGCTTTATGCCAAAAGTATGGAAATTTCATCCATGCTCCATCGACCATTACGACCAATCACTACCCCATGGCCATTCTCCAGTGGGGACTTGATCTAATAGGGAAGCTTACTCCTACCTCATCGATGGTCATACACATATCATCACATTACTGAGAATACTTTACAAAATGGGTGGAGGCTTTGTCCCTTTAACCTATGTCACGGAGCACTGATTTCTAAATTCATCATGAATCACATTATTTGCCGATATGGTATCCTGTGCCATTGTCACGAGATAATGGGAAGTCATTTAAGAACAAAAGCTGTGAAAGGTCTTTGCCAGCGGTTCCAAATCAGATTGAAATGGTCCACGCCATATTACCCTCGGGGTAATGGACAAGGCGAGGCAACAAAAGACTTTGTAAGGATAATGGAGAAGATGGTTAGCAAAACTGGTCGAAACTGGCACCTACAAATCCACCCAGCCCTCTGGGCCTACCGAACATCAATTCGCACTCCTACGGGTGCGACGCCATATTCCCTCGTGTTCGGGACAGAATCTATCATCCCTTTAGAGATTGAACTCCCATCCCTGCGAATTTCTCTTCGGGACTATTTGGATAAGGATGAAGATTACCGAGTGGCAAGATTGGCTGAGTTAGAGCTCCTGGATGAGAGGCGCATTCGCGCTCTTAATCACACTGAAAGTATATCAACACAGAATCTCCCATGACTTCTGACAAGAGAGAATCATCCCTCGCCGAGTTTGAGGTGGGTGATTTAGTTATGAAGGAGAACCATTCAACACCGGAGCGGAGCGAGAAAAGAAAGGAAGTTCGAACCACCTTTGGTTAGGACCCTATGTCATAGTTGCCAAGTATGGCACGGGGGCATACAAGTTAGCTCACCCCAATGGTGATGAGCTCAGGAGCCCATGAATTCCATGCATCTTAAGAGGTTTTATGCCTAAACATGGCACAAAAAGTCATAAAAATCACAAAAAATATAAAAAAAATCAAAAAAAAAAAAAAAAAAAAAAAAAAAATAAAAAAAATCAAAAAAAAAAAAAGAAAAAGCAGGTCATCCACTAGTGAAAACCACGCAATTGTGGCACTTTGGACAAGTCCTTGGGTGAAAACCGGTTTCGGCCTCGGGAGGATTCGTTGTTCCTGAGCATTTTGTATTAGAAGGGTAGTTGTCTTTGTCTGGACTGGTTCTACCTTGAGTTTCCTTGTGCACACCATCTAGTCCAGCCTTGATCCGGCTTTGCCTTCTTCTATTAAATGCATAAGGGACGTGGTCTTTCGTTATTTCCCATCTTACTGTGGGAGCAACTCAACGACTTCACCTTCTTGTTCATAAGCGCGTGGCTTACGCCCTTGTATATTCCCCACCTAACATTTGGGGGCATCCATGCATGCTTCTTGGTTACTGCACATAGCTTTGGAAAAGCTGTTAAAAACACAAAAACAATAGAAAATTGTTTCACAAAACGCAAAAAACAATAGAAAATTGTTTTGAAAAACAAAAAACAATAGAAAATTGTTTCACAAAACACAAAAAACAATAGAAAATTGTTTGAAAAAACAAAAAACAATAGAAAATTGTTTCAGAAAACACAAAAACAATAGAAAATTGTTTCACAAAACACAAAAACAATAGAAAATTGTTTCAAAAACACAAAAACAATAGAAAATTGTTTTGAGAAAACACAAAAACAATAGAAAATTGTTTCACCAAAACAAAAACAATAGAAAATTGTTTCACCAAACACAAAAACAATAGAAAATTGTTTGAGAAAAACACAAAAACAATAGAACATTGTTTGATATATTGTATATAAACAATAAAATCAAAAAAAAATCTAAAAACAAGGCAAAATTTTTCAAAAATTCCTAAAAAGTAAAACACCCTACAAAATGGTAACTTGCTTCTTACGGCTGAAACTTGTGTCTTGCGCATGGTATTTTCTCCATATCCTGTTGGTTTGTCTCACATCTTCCCCAGTAATACGACTCGCGGATCACTTTGGATTCCACGACCATTCACAAAAGCTAGCTTGCTTGCTTCGTTTGTACTACTCTGGGGCACTTTTGGTTGCACAGTGCTTTGTTTCGTTGCGCCTGAAATGCTTTTCATGGACCCCGTGTCCATTTTCATTTCCCCTTGCATGTATCCTTGCTTGGGGCATCATTTTTAACCCTTGTCGTCAATCACGAACTTGTGGATCTCTTCAGCACTGATAACAAAACATTTGTACAACTGTCTTGACCGTTGTTGGGTTAGATATGTGCGTTCGTACTTGTTTTCCCTGTTATATGAGCTTGTTTCCTTCTCGTATTGCATTGCATTATTGTATGTTGCGTGGAGTTGGTACTTTCAGCAATGGACAATTGTTCGTAGTATGGCTTTTCATGTCATTCTACCTTTGTCGTATGCTTATATTTTTCATAAGGACCGATGATGTAGTTCTATGGCAATATGATGACATCAAATTTGTTCCCGAAACAAATAAGCGGCTAGAGGTTAAGCTCTTCTCTCCCCTCATCCATATTTCTTCTACCCCACTTCCCTTTCACCCCTAATTCTCCCTCTCCTCGGGGCATCTGCCTCGTCCCCATTCTTACTGCCTACTTCTCATATTTTTTTGATCGTCGATCGAGCTTCTTCATCACCCCATCGACACTCGAGGGGCATCTCTCCCTCTACTAATTTTTCTTCTATCTCTTCAAAATCTCTTTTGTCTACTATCTTTGAAGTGGCATCACTTACACCACCCCAAAGAGGGGCAAATGTAGACACCTATAATTACGCCCAAGCAATTTAAATACTTAAATTGTGCTAATTATCCCCTTTCTACTAAATCAATGACATATCGTCAAAAGCACTCATTTCCCTCATATCATCATTAATTAATTACACTAAGCTAATTAATTAAGTTGCTATCAACAAATGCCTAATTAACGACCTTAGTTAATAAATCACCCCTTCTACCTAGACTAATTAATTATTATTAATTAATTAGCTTTCCCTTCCATTTAACCAATAAATCAATATTTAATTGATTTAATCCCCTTATAATAGCCTAAATCGTACTAATATTCCTCTAATTAAACTTATAAACTTACATCTACCTATTAATTAATCACCTTTGATTAATTAAAATACCCCAACTCCATGACTTGTTAAACATGTATTAAACCCTTCTAAAGTAAGGTTACCTTTAATAAAAACAACCTTATCCATTCCTAATCATGTTTTACCTTTATCCCACATTCATGAGAATGTGTTGAATCCTTATCCTTTGGGCTATATAAAGAGCCCTCCACCTACCTTTTACTTACACCTAAACTTTCTAAGAGAGCAAATGCAAAGCATATAGCAAAGAGACTAAGAGCTTGCACCTTGCCCTTTTGAGAGTTCATCATCTTGAAGAGTTAAGCCTCTTTCTTAAAGTGCTTGGGTCATATGGGAGGTGTCGAAAAGGTCTTGTAGCCCAACTTTGATTAGCCCCCATTCCTAGGTTCTTGGAGCATTAAGGACAACTATTTTGATAGCCATGGAGCTTACTTAGGTCCATTCATTTATTTTGTTGTTAGAGAATAGAGGAGTTTAGATATTTAGCATTGTTAGTTTGCAAAGTTTGTATTGATGAATGCTAGCAAAAGACCAAGAAATCATGGTGACTTGCACTTCCGGACATGTTTTAGAAAAATCGAGGAAAATTAGATTTGAGACTCTCGGTTGTTGTTAATCTTTACTTTGAATTTGGGCCGTCCATGTGGAAGATTCAAACTTAAGAACAGACCCAGGGGATTCCTTTGACTTTTTATATTTTTTGGAAAAATGGAAAAAAATTCCATTTTTCTTCGCACCTCCACCCTCGGAAAACGAGACTGACACGTTTCCAAATGTGATTTAAGTGGAACTGCACTCAAATTTTTTCATTTTACTCTCTTTTGAAAAAGGGAATATTTTAAAAAATTTCCCCATAGCTCCGCCCTCATGAAATGAGCCTAACATGTGTCCAAATATGATTCAAGCGGGTCACACTTCCTTTTTACTTTTGACTCTTTTCTCCCAAAGGGAATTTTCCAAATTTCCCCCTAGAGTCCACACCTCTGTCATTGATAGGGTAAAGCATTGACTATTTCCCTCATCGGGCTTATGAGCCATTTTGAGATTTTAATCCTTAAGGGCAAAAATCCAAAATGTCTCCGATAGTCCTCCTCCCACCTCTTTGACTTTTCAAACCGCCACGTGTCATCATGGTGCTCCTTGAGATGGTCCCAAAATTTGATACCCTTAACGAGCGTGTGATCCAGGAGGATCCTCACAGAGAAACACTTGATCTAAGATCTTCTCGAGAATAATTTGCGGTCATTTTTAAAGCGTGGAGAAAAATTATACGATTCCGAAGACATCTTGTTTGCGAAATGGAGCTCGTTTGCAAAAGTTATAGCCCACTTTGAAATTTTTTTGGGCAAGCTGTGCAAATTTGGAGTTTTGTGCGGAGTTGGACATGTGCACACTCGCCAAGTGTTTCGATTATATTGTGACACGTGGACAAATTGTGTGACGTACTAAAAAATGGGTTTTGGAATGCCGGTCTTGGACACTCGTTCTCAGACAAATGGACCCCACTATTTATTGGTGGGGGCCCTCGGTCGGAGTTGACACACTAGATTATGGAGGGGTGTCTTGGCCTCCTTCTCATTTAATCATTAAACCAACTTGTGTATATAAACTCCTATAATTGCATTTGTGCTATGCATGTGGGACTATTAGACATGCATTATTTAAACTATGCAATTTCCCACGCATTTTTATTAATTACCATATTCCACGCATTATCCTTAGCTAACTTTCCACGCATTATATTTTGCCTTGTTTTTGGCACCTAAAAATAACACATGAATGCATCATATGTATATTAGCCAACTAATGCGCCTCATTCCATGTGCTATCCCAAGAAATACACCCTCTCCATAAGCTTTCATGGTGGCTCTTAAGCCAATTCAAACCGCCCTCCTTTGGCATTATTAAATGCCTATGTTTTTGCACGCCCCCACAATGTGGGATAAAACACTTCAAAACCGCCTAAGGAGAAGGAGAGAGAAGTGGAGGGGATTGGAATAGCTAACCTCCCATGCAAAATTTTAGGTGCCTAACCATTGCGCCAGCTGTTTGGAAATAGTATAAAAGGAGTGATATTATATTTGTATAGCATTCGGGACTGTGTGAAAATATTGTAATGCTCATAACTTGAGCTAGGAGTGGAATTTTGAGGAGATGTAAAAAGAAACCCCTGTTATTTTTGATAGAGGAAGACTGTGAGAAGGTCATAATTTTGTAGAATTATTTGTAAAGAATTATTTTCAAGATTTTAATAGATTGGTCCCATTCAACTGGACCCGGAGACGTAGGCCTCAAGCGCCGAACTCCGTTATCAATTCTTGTGTCAAATTGCTGGTGAATCCTCTTCATTTCTTTCAATATTTGCATAGTACTTACAGTTTTTATTCTTTTATTAAAAATACAAAAAGGATATAATGCTAAAATTTTACATCAAAAATCAATACAAAGAAAGAAAAATGTGTGTGCACAATTGCTAGTTAAATTTGGTTTTCAGATCATTGGTATCAGAGCTGGTTTTGACTAATTTTTGGTTCAGTTTAACGTGTTTTGGATTGCAATTTTTGTGTTGGATGTTAACAAGGTCTCGATCTAAGAATGGTGAAGGAGAGTTAGTTGAAGGAGATCCCAAAATTGGTACAGAGACGATCTCGAAGTCCTCAATGGCGGATCGAGAGGAAGTGGAAGAAAACTTTCATCAATCATTCCAACAGATGAAGGAAATGGTGGAAGAAATGTACCAAGATAGGCAAAGGGAAAAGGGAACTAGAGAAGGTAAGAAAGAAGAAAGCTCTAGTTCTGATATTCCAAAAAGAGACTCTTTAAAATCTAATTTTCCTTCATTAAAGTTAGATATCAAGTTTGAATTGCCTATGTATACTAGAGAGCTAAATGTAGAGAAGTTGGATAACTGGGTCAAGCAGATAGAAGTATATTGCAGGGTTTAGAGAATTGTTGATGATGAAGCAAAGATTCATCTGGAAACTCTTCGGATGGGTGGCACAACACTCATTTGGTGGGAGAGTAAGCTTCAAGAAGTGGAAGAAAACAAAGGTATAGAAATCACTTCTTGGTCTGAATTTGTTTCAAATCTTAGGCAACAATTTTATCCTCTTGGTTATAAGCAACAAGCTATGATGGATTGGCAAACATTAAGACAAACTAAGGGACAAAGTGTTCAAGAATACACACAAGAATTTAGGAAAAGGTCTCTAATTCTGGGAATTTCTCTAAACATAGAAGAAACACTACTCAAATATATTGGTGGATTGCATAGTTATCTAAGGCATATGATACTTGTTTTAGGTCCTACTAATCTTAATGCAATATGTGTTCAAGCAACCCATTTGGAAGCACGAGGGAAAATGACAAAGGAGTCCTCTTTCTCTTCTTTTAATCAGAAGAACAAGCAATCTGAAGGAAAGGCTCGAAAGAACAAGGAAAAGGAAAGGGTAAGCATAAAACAAACTCTATTGTTAAGAAGGAAGATGAAAAACCATTTTGTAATCATTGTAAAAAAAACCATGATGAGTCTAAATGTTGGAAATTACATCCTAAAAAGAAGCCTAAATGGATGGTTAAGAAAGAAAAAGAAAAGAAAACAAACACTGTAGTGCATGATCTTGGTTTTGATTCAGGTGATGAAACCAAAATCACAACTATGAGTTTTCAAGGTAAATCAAATCTTTCAATTTCCAACAATAGCACTACAGATGTTGCATCTTCTTCTAGTAAACAAACTATACCTGACGATAAGAAAAGAAATGAGCTTTTCCACATTAGAGTAATTTCAAAGCATATGAAAATTGATACTCTTTTTTATAGTGGATCTCAAGCTAATCTAATTTCTGAGGAGGTTGTTAAGAAACTAGGACTCAAAACTAAACCACATCCTAAGCCTTATCCTTTGGGTTGGGTTTGTGATGATGCAAAACTGCAGGTAACTAAAACTTGTACTTTCAGATTTGCCATTACAAACAAGTTTATTGATGAGGTTGAATTGGATGTAGTTCCTTTGGATATTTGTGGGGCGGTTTTGGGAAGTCCTTATTTGTATGATCGTAAAGCAATCTTCTATAGGGAAGAAAATAAATATTTGCTTGTAAAGGATGGAATTGAGTTTATTATTAGAGACCACCGTGAAAAGAATAATCTATCCTTGGTAACTACAGGTCAAATGAAAAGGCTTGTAAACTCAAGAAAAGTTTTGTGCTCATGGTGGTCAAAGCCAAGGAAAAAGAAAATGAGATGGCTTTTGAGACTTGCGATCTAAAACATAAGAATGAATTCGTAAAAATTGTTTCTCATTTTGATGATGTTTTTCAGGATCTACAGGGTCTACCTCCCAAAAGAGGGGTTCAACATGAGATACGATTGCTTCAGGATGCACCTCTTCCCAATATCGAAATGTACAGGTTGTTAGTAGTAGAGAACGAGGAAATGAAGAGACAAGTAATGGAAATTTTGGCTCAAGGTATAATTTGTCCAAGTACATCCCCATGTGGTTCACCAATTATATTGGTTCCTAAGAAGGATGGCACTTGGTGAATGTGTGTTGATTTTCGTGCTTTAAAAAAGATTACTATAAAGAATCATTACCCTTTTCCTAGAATAGATGATTTCTTGGATCAATTAAAGAATGCAATTTATTTCGCTAAGTTAGACTTGAGAAGTGGTTATCACCAAGTAAGAATTGTAGAAGGTGATGTTTGGAAAACTACTTTTAAAATGAAACAAGGATTGTTTGAATGGTTAGTGATGCCTTTTGGTTTGTGCAATGCACGGGAACATTCATGAGAGTTATGAATGAAATATTTAGACCATTCATTGATAATTTCATTATTGTCTACTTAGATGATATTCTTATTTTCAGTAAGTCATGGGATGAACATGTTAAACACATCCAGAAAGTCTTAGATGCACTAAGGAAAGAGAAATTTTATTTGAAGATGTCAAAATGTGAATTTGGAAAAACATCTTTAATTTACTTGGGTTATATTGTAGGAAATGGAGAATTGAGAATTGATCCTGCAAAAATAGAGGTTATTGTGAAATGGCCTAGACCCACAAATGTGACGGAAGTTAGAAGTTTTCTAGGTGCAGTTCAATACTAGAGAAAATTTATTGCTAACTTCTCATATATTGCATCTCCTTTGCATGCTTTGACAAGTATTAAATAGGTCTTTCAGTGGGGAGGAAAACAACAAAAGCATTTGATACACTGAAAGAGAAGATAAGTACCGCTCCGATCTTGGCACTTCCATATTTACAACATTGATTTGAGATTGAGACAGGATGCTTAGTGACTATGCAATGGGGGCGGTTTGATGCGAGAACAAACGACCAGTGTTACCATTCAGAAACCTTTACAAGTGCGGTAAGAAACTATCCAACTTATGATAAAGAGTTGTATGCTTTGGTTCAAAGTGTTAAAAAGTGGAAGCATTATTTAATGGGAAAAGAAACAATTATCCATACTGACCATCAACCGCTTCAATACTTACAAACACAAACCAAATTGCAGCAGTCTAGACATTTCAGGTGGATGGGATTTTTGCAACAATTTCATCTTGTAATCAGGTATAAAAAAGGTATTCAAAACAAGGTTTCCGACATGTTATCCAGACCACCAGTGGTAGTAGCATCTATTCTTTTGCAGCATAGTTCTTTGGCTCATGTTAGTTACAAGGAACAATATGTAAATGATGTTGATTTTAGAGAAGTGTATGAGGATCTAGTAAGTGGGAAACAAGTAGGAGAAAAAGATTATCATTTGCATGAAGGATTGTTATATCATTCTAGTAAACTTTGTATTCCAGAAAATGAGCGTGTGCATATGATTAGGGAAGAACATACTTCTCTTATTTCGGGGCATTTTGGTGTTAGTAAGACAGTTGCACATTTACAAAAATATTGTTATTAGCCTAGAATGCATGAACATGTAAACCGGTATATTAAGGGATGTGTTCTTTGTGCCACAAGCAAGCCAAGTAATAGGAAATTAGGACTTTACACTCCTCTTCCTATTCCAACACGGCCTTGGGAAAGTGTTTCCATGGACTTTGTAGGAGGCTTGCCCATGACACGGAAGAAACATGATTACTTATATGTGGTAGTGGACAGATTTAGCAAAATGTGTGTTGGTTCCATGTACTAAACAAATAAGCTGGTGAGGAACTGTACATTTGTTTTTTTAGTTTGTTTGGGTTCATTTTGGTTTACCTACTTTAATTATATCGATCGGGATTCTAGATTTCTTGGAGAATTTTGGTCAACATTGTGGGGTTAATGGACACAAAAATGAAAAAAAGCACTACTTTTCATCCACGAGATGATGGTCAAATAGAGGTTGTAAACCGCACGGATGGTACAATTACTTAGGGGCTATAGTAACAAACATCCTAAATTGTGGGATGAACATCTTTATTATATGCAACATGCTTACAATCATGCCTTACATTCTTCTACTTTGAAGTCTCCATTTGAGACTTGTTATAGATATCTACCTAATTCTCCATTAGATATATATTATGGACATGAGACTATTGTTAATGGTGCAAGTGATTTTGACAAGGCTAAAATATTTGTGCGAGAGAATATAACGAGTTCATCAGTATGTCCGTGAACAATTGGAGAAAATTCAAGGCAAGTACAAAGCTAGGCATGATAAACATAGAACTAATCACAAGTTCAAAGTTGGTGATTCAGTTTGGCTTCACATCAGCAAGGAAAGGCTGACATGTGAAGGTAAAAAATTGAAACCTATACAGTATGGTCCGTTCCAAATATTGGAAAAATTTGGTAACAACACTTTCCAGTTGGATTTACCTCCATATATGCAAATCTACTCAGTTGTAAATGTTGAGAATTTAAGATTGTATGAACCGCCTATGATTGTTGATCATGATGATTCTAACATAATGCCTTCCATTGATGATTTTTCTCCTGAGTATCTTGATGAGTTGTAGGAAGACATCATTTTGGACAGGAAAGTAAGAACTTCGCGAAGGGGTGATATTGAGTATCTTCGTGTTGGGTTCAAAGGCATGCATCCAAACAAGGCTAAATGGATGGAAACCGGAAAGGTGAGGGAGAAATACCCTCACCTATTCACCAATTAAGTTGAATTTTGGGGTCTAAAAGTTTCTCAGTGGGGAGGAATGATCCAGAGGATCCTCACGAGAAACACCGATCTAAGATCTTCTCAGAATAAGTTGCGATCATTTTTAAAGCGTGGAGAAAAATTATACGATTCCAACGACATCTTGTTTGCAGGAAACGAAGCTTGTTTGCAAAAGTTATAGCCCGCTGAAATTTTTGGGCAACTGGCAAAATTTGGAGTTTTGTGCAGGTTGGACATGTGCATGCTCGCCAAGTGTTTTGATTATATTGCGACATGTTGACAAATTTTGTGACGTACTAAAAAAATGGGTTTTGGAACGCCGGTCTTGGACACTCGTTCTCGGACAAATGGACCCCACTATTTACTGGCTGGGGGCCCTCAGCCAGGTTCGACACACTCGATTATGGAGGGGTGTCTTGGCCTCCTTCTCATTTAATCATTAAACCAACTTGTGTATATAAAATCCTATAATTGCCTTTGCGCTATGCATGTGGGACTATTAAACATGCATTACTTAAATTATGCAATTTCCCACGCATTTTTATTAATTACCATATTCCACACATTATCCTTAGCTAACTTTCCACGCATTATATTACCCTTGTTTTTAGCGCCTAAAAATAACACATGAATGCGCCATACACATCAACCAACTAATGTGCCTCATTCCATGCGCCCTCTCCATAAGCAATCACGGTGGCTCTTAAGCCAATTCAAACCGCCCTCCTTTGGCATTATTAAATGCCTACCTTTTTGCACGCCCCCACAATGTGGGATAAAACACTTCAAAACCGCCTAAGGAGAAGGAGAGAGAAGTGGAGGGGATTGGAACAGCTGACCTCCCAAGCAAAAGTATAGGCACCTAACCATTGCGCCAGCTGTTTGGAAACAGTATAAAAGGAGTGATATTATATTTGTATAGCATTCGGGACTGTGTGAAAATATTGTAATGCTCATAACTTGAGCTAGGAGTGGAATTTGGAGGAGATGTAAAAAGAAACCCCTGTTATTTTTGACAGAGGAAGACTATGAGAAGGTTAGAATTTTGTAGAATTCTTTGTAAAGAATTATTTTCAAGATTTTAATAGATCGGTCCCATTCAACCGGACCCGGAGACGTAGGCCTCAAGCGCCGAACTCCGTTATCAATTCTTGTGTCAAATTGCTGGTGAATCCTCTTCATTTCTTTCAATATTTGCACAGTACTTGTAGTTTTTATTCTTTCATTAAAAATTAAAAAGGATATAATGCTAAAATTTTACATCAAAAATCAATACAAAGAAGAAAATGTGTATGCACAATTGCTAGTTAAATTTGGTTTTCGGATCGAGCGTGCGCTTGCCATGTGTCTGTTACGCAAGCTTTGCTGGACACTTGAAGCTTAGCGAAAGTGCCACGTGTCATGCTCCGAGGTAGTCTCCTTTGGCTATTGAAAATTCCAAGAAAAATTCAAAGTGAGTGGAGGCCTCCACATGTCTTCATGATGTAACTTCAAGATGGTGCCCAAAGCAGAGACCTTGAATGAGCGAGAGCTCGCCATGTGTCCTGTTCCGCCAAACTGTACCAACTGCACAAAAATTTTCTAAGTCCGGGAAAAGTAGTGGAAGCCTCCATGTGTCCTCCTGGCGCTACTCCAAGGCCAAACCAAAATTAGATCTTCAACTCGAGAGCGTCGTGCCTCCACGTGGAAAAATTTTCAGTAAAGGCTTTCCATGAATTTTTTATAAGTACCCAGTTGAGCCGCATCCAACCAAAAGGTGCCACATCCCCCATAGATGCAAGGATGTAAATTGTATCAGGAGAAACACCCATCAAACCATAAAATACAAAAAAGGACCTTTTGAACACAGGGAATGAAATTTTCTTCAAGGATAGAAAGTTTAGAAATGTTCTGAGGCTCAAATACGTTCTTCAGAGGACACATCAATTCATTCTTCTTCAAGTATCTAGGATAGAAATGTTAAGGAAAACAAATCATTGATCATGTGGAAATTGAGAGAACTAGAAAACATGAGTTTTAAAGGAACAGAGCACGGGAGATTCAAAATACAGACCCTTCCAAAGGAACAAAGAAACAAGGAGACAAACATGGACCCATACATGATCTTCGACCTAGGAGCTAACTAAAAATAACAACAAAGATTGACCAAGCACAACATGGGGAAGGAGAAAATGACAGAGGTCGTAAATCAATAAATTTTTAAAGGCACAAACGGGGTGAGACTATTTTGAACACCAACACTCTCAATGTAAACATTTCACCTTAATGGTTCTTCATTTGCCATTGGGTACTTTCTAGCAAGTGACTTGGTTGAAGCTATTATATTGAAATTAAACACATTAAACAAACCAATATGTTAAAACAGGTCACCATGGTTTCTTAGCACCAAAATGTTGAAAATAAGTCCTCTTAAACAATGTCAATATATCAAGGTAGAGAAAGATGCCAAAAAAACCTACTCCTCCATGTTAAATCATATGTCAAACTTATCCAACCGATTTGGTAAATTGACAATGCATGTTATGAGATATGTGTAGTTGTACAAAATCTACCACAATATAAAGAACAAGAGCTCACACTTCTACACACTCCTTGTTTGAGTTCCACAACGACTATTGTTGTCTACATTGCCACCAAATTTCAACATTTTTATTTTCTCCAAGCCAACATTATTATGCATGCTCGATAACTCTATTAATGCAATCTATAGTATTATTTTATCTCAAGGAAATTGGACAAAGTGCCAACATTTTCCTTCCACATTTTTGCATTTCTTGAAATCTATGCAATGCTTCCTTTTGTGAAGAAATTGTTGTTGTAAGTGTTGTATTATTCGCCTCCTCGACACATTCACTATCAAAAATGGGTTGGAAGTATTTTTTTACACATCTAAATATTGGCTTAGACACACTAGTTATCCTCTACATGATCCTTTCTTCAATGCAAGCCTATAGACACTACTTCTCACTCGATACCAAATTGAGAGCCTAAAATGTTTTTATCATTTATTCAATGAACAAGAAGAGATTGTACACAACTTAGAGTTGGTTAGGAGTTGGTTAGAAACCGAGTTATTAACCAAGAAAACCAAAAATGTAATAGTAATTAGAAATTAGGCTAACAAATATTTTTTACTTGATTTTATCGGATGTTCCTCACAATAACCTCTCTTTGCATAGGTGTGTAAAAATTAAATTTACAACATCAAATTCCAAGTTTCATCTCTTCATTTATGTGCACTTTTTTATATTGTGCATTTCTTTTCTCCTTTTATATGTGTACTTTTGCATGCACTTTTAAATTTATTTCACAAATTTCTTAACATTTTCATTTATTCCTTCCTTTTATGGAAACTCTTACAACTTTAAAAATGCTTGGGGACTTACCCAATACACGATTTAGATAGGTTACTTCTTATTTCTCTAATTTCACTATACTGAGGTGTAAAGTGTATAGGATATTTTGAAGTATTGGAGCTAGTTGAGGCAGAAAACTTCCCAGCACTATTTGGGTATCCTTTTTGTTATGCAAACAATGTTGACTTGTGCGTCAACAAAAGATATATCAGTTTTGATCTAATAAGGAAGAGCGTGTTTTCATACCCCTGGATGATGTGAAGGATATGCCCTACATTAAGCATGTGAGTGAAGAAGATCTTATTAGGATTTATACATGTACGGTGTGTAACCCTAACAACATGGAACCATCTAAGGAAGGTGTACTTCAGTGGTAAGACATGCGGTATGTAAGTGAAACTTCTAGTGTTTCTTGTAACAATTGGGCTCATGGCATTTATGAAATGGTTAGACATAAGGCTAAGGGAAGATTCACTCAGTTGATCAAACCGTGCATGATTAGGTGTTTGGGAAAAATGCATTTTCGAGGTATCTTTGGAGAAAAAAATGTTGAATCTTTCTTGCGAGGCCATGGAAGAATGAGGGAGATAGGAAAAATATGATGGTCTATACCTTGCAAGGAAAAACAATGTGCTGGTGGGAAACGTACTAAGATAATCTTATGGGATGACACATGGTAACGATATCCTTTTTAATAAGGTTTACTCAAAGTAATGTCCCCTCCCAAGTACATGAGTATGATAAAAAGACTCCAACTTTGGTACACATCCACAAATTTGAGATGCAATGGGTACAATGCCGGAGGATTTAACACCATATCTTTTTTGGTGCATAAGTTATATTATACTATGTGCGGATGTGCATGCACTTGGTATGTCCATGTTGAGTTGAAGTAAGAGAATGTGAGTTGATGAGACATGATTGAAGATATGGCTCACAATTTTGATTATTTTCTAATAAGCCCCAATCATGAGGCTTTACAGATAATGAAGTGCATCATCTTTGGGAGATAATGCCAAGGCATAGGAACTCATGGTTCATTTGTTAGAAGAACTTGATATTGAGGTACATGAGGATGTACTAGATTTAGAAGAGTTACATTGGGTCACACATATAAAGAGAAGGAAATGGGATATGGTATATTATATTGATGATGAAGTAAAAAATGGGATATTATCAATACAAAGGGTGCACACAAGATTATCAAATATCCAGATGAGAAAGCATGCACATATCATTCTCCTATGAATACCAAGAAGGTGAATATTGGCACTAAAGATGCACCTAAGGAGGATATTATGGATTATTGGTCAAAACCTGATCTTCCAAAGATCATTGAGCTATTGTATGATTTCTAGGACCAATTTCCAAGAGGTTACAATGAATTGAAAGGTGTGTATCCCTCATTGGGAGAAATGAAGATTAATCTGAAATAAGACATTCATCCAGTTCATATGAGGCTTTATAGGATGAACTCGAACTTACATGAGAATTTCAAAGAAGAAATTGATAAAATTCTTAAGTTTGGAATCATTGAACCAATTGAGGAATCTAAGTGGATTAGCCCCATAGTAATCATCTTCAAAAATATGGTTAGATCAGGTTACGTGTAGATTACGGGAACTCATCACCTCATGCATTATATATCCTTTTACTACACCATTCATGGAGATACTTGAAGGAGTTGGAGGGCACAAAATCTATTCATTTATGGATTGATTTTCAAGATATCAACAAGTGCCCATTGCGCATGAGGATCAAGAGAAAATTAACTTCACCACCGAATGGGAAGCTTTGCATATATTTTCATTCCTTTTGATTGAAGAATGAGCCATCGGTGTTTGTGTGCATAGTTGTGTAGGTATTTGATGACGTTATTCATAAGTTCTTATAGGTTTATCTGGATGACTAGACTGTTTATCGTCTTGTGAAAGATCATTGTGATAATTTGAGATTGATGTTTGAGAGATGCGGGGATCTTATCATATCCCTAAGCATTAAGAAGTGTATCTTCACCACCCCTTTAGTACATTACTTGGGAACATTATTTGTAACGATGGATTTTTGGTAGATCCAGCTAAGATTGTAGTAATTTTGTGATTGGAATAACTTACCAATCAAAGTGAAGTGTGTGGTTTCTTGGGGCATACTGGTTATTATAGGAATTTCATCAAAGGTTATGCAAGAATTTCCACATCTTTGGAGGAATTTCTCAAATCCAAAGGAAATTTTTATTGGGGTGATGCATAACAAGTATTCGATACCTTAAAGGAGAAGCTTACCACCATGCACCGATCTTCCGCTTCCCTTCATGTACATGTTGATGCCTCTAGCATGGCTATTGGTGCAATCTTGGTGCAACCAAGAGAGGGTAATGTAGATCATCCCATATGCTTTATAAGTAGGAAGTTGACACCAGAGAGAAGAATTACACAACCACGAGAGAGTGAGGCATTATCTATGATTTACGCACTTCACAATTTTTTACGGTACTTATTGGCAACATCGTTTATTTTTTATTCATAACATATGGAATTAAAGTACTTCGTCAAAAAAAATCTTTTGCATGGGCAAATCTCCTGGTGGATACTCATTTTTTAGGAATTTGATTTTACAAAGAGTATTAAAGCTAGGCAAGAGGAACTTGTAACTGACCGCTTGTGAAGATTCAATTCTAGAGAGGACTCACAGAGTATTAAATACATTATGCATAATGCATAGTTATACAAGTTGAACTACGCATTGGCTGATTTGGAGGACATCATTAGATTTTTGCGCACTAGACTTGCACTAGAGGGAATAAAGACCTTGGAATGGAAATCGGCTTGCTATTTGGGTTGCGCCATATTAGCTTATCGGTGGAGACTTGTATAAAATGGGTCGAGATGACATCTTATGCCGGTGTGTTTTAGAATAATGAGTGGGAAGCCAATATGTAGGAAGTGAATGAGGAATTACGAGAAGGAAATTATGTAGGAGATGTAATTTGCGCGGGAGATACTTTTAGTTGGTTTATGGTGGGAGACATTGTAAAAGGATACGAAGGATTTTTTCAAAGCATTTGTTAGCTAGCAAAGAATTGGAAATATCTGGCATAGAGATGAAATACCACTAATTCTGATCGCAAGCACAGAACCTTTTGAGAAATGGGAAATTGATTTTGTGGGGCCTATTACACATATAGCACTCAGGACTGGAGCCCAATACAACATTACATGTATTGATTACGTGAAACGGTGGGAAGATGTTACACTACAAAATATTACACATGTAATCGACAACAATGAGGTTCCTTTTGGAAAAAATTATTAGCAAGTAGGGATTCCCTTTGAGCCTGACAAGTGATAGAGGAACTCATTTTTTAAACGATGCTATTAAAATTTTATTGGCTGAGTTTATGGTGGCACACCATAAGACTAATCCTTATCACCCTCAGGAAAATGGCACTATTTAATATTTCAATAAGATTTGGGGACATACATTAACAAAGATATATGATGTTGGAAGAAATTATTGAGATGATAAGGTATCAGTCGTTCTTTGGGCATATAGAGAAAACTATAAACAGATGAACATGGCCACACCCTTTTAGTTTTTGTTTTACACAAAAGCTATACTACCTATGGAATTTATGCTACCATCTCTACGTATTGCACATGCGGGTAGTTTGGATGATCAAAAGTTTTGGATGAGCACATTGACAAGTTGTTGCAACTAGATGAACAATGTGTCATTGCACATTAAAGCCGAGAAGATATAAAAACATGAAAGAAGTTTTGGAAAGATAGGAACATCAATAAAAATTTCTTTTTAGTTGGAAAGATGGTACTTCTATATGATTCCAAGTTTTTGTCACCCAAGAAAGTTGAAATTCCATTTATTGGGACCCTATGTAGTAACTAAGATACTAGAATCAGGTGCATGTCAATTACAAGCGTTGGATGGCACCATGTTTCTCGAGTTACTTCAATGGGAGTAGGTTGAATCCCTACTATAAATAATCTTCCTTTATGTTTTTAATAAGGAAGTATTGCCACTTAGATTAGATTTCCCTTTTATGTTTTGTTTGATAAGTGTGTTTGTGCAGAAAGTTGATTACAAATTATTAACTTGATGTGTAGAGAAAAGTACATACATTTAATGTGGGGTAGAAGAAGGTCCAATGCACGAATAGGAATTTTTTAGATCATGGTACTTTCCTTGAAGTTGGTTTAGAGGTGTGCACAACAATTTTAAATTAAGGGTGTTGCACATGCTTACAAATGATGGTGTTTGAATGGAATTTAACAGATTGGGAAACCACATGATAAAGAGGATGTGTAGGGTAATGCAAGGGAGGAAAGAATAGAGACGAATACTTAGCTTATGATGAAAAATAAGATGTGTAAAAGTGTAAGGAATTACGTGTATGGATAATTACATCCTAGATAGTAGTGGCGGGCTAGAATGTTATGATTGTTGCATGTAAAAGAAAGAAAAGAAAAGTGTGAAAGAAAGAAAAAATTGTATTTAAAGTTATAGTATGAAGGTAAGTGAGGAGAAATAAATGTGATAAAAATTAGGAAATTTGAAAAAGGAGAGCGGTAATTTCATTCTTACGTTACCTTACGAAAAATTTTAGTGTTAGAAGAGCGACGATGTGCGAATTTGTGTAAAATTATGAAGAGCTATGAAGATCTAAAGAAAACTAGGGTAAGATAGCACATAGTCTAGTTTAGGAGATCCTTTAGTTAAATTTAGAGAATGGGGAAGGCATGGAGGTTTACTTTCATTGAGATTCAAGGGTTTGTATTCATTAATCTAGGGTTTGTAAAAGAACAAGTGCACAAACCTGGAATTAGGGCATCTGATCATGGAAAATTAAGATAGGGCACACATTTGATTGGAAAGAACAAGGTTTGAAGAAAGGAGAATGGGCGGGGTGAACACTTGGCACATATATTTGAGGTAGATCATCAAGCACTCGGGAACATAATATTGTAAGTGTGAAGTGTGAAGTTGCACGAGATATGGCACCAAGGAAGGAACCCACACTATCACCCAATGAAAAGGGAAAAGGAAAAGGTAAAAACATGAAGCTCAAGCGAAGACACACTAGAGAGAGTGGTATTCGGAGATACAATACCATGATGAGGTTATTGTGGGGTGGTTGTGGGAATCGCACTTAACCAAGTGCAATATCAAAGAGTATAAACATCATTTAGAGAAGCATGAGGCTGAGATAAACAAGGAGGTATTAAATAAAATGGACCAAAGGGCTAAAGATGGTAACTTGGTCTATGATGACTCGGTGTAGAAGAATAATTTGAAGAGTGCGGGATTTCTCTAGTTATATGAGTTTCCTTTCTTTGGAAAGCCCGAGCACTTGTATCAATGGCTAATGTCAAGCATCCACGAGGACTATTTTTACTTTATAAGGAGAAGAATGTGCATCACTACACAATTAATTGGGAGAGTCCCAAGTTGACGATGTTCGGTTTTAAAATAGAACCAGACCTAGAGGATGACACAGATGTAGAGAGGTCATTTCCATTGTGTTAAACTATCGAGAGAGGAGGTCATGCGATGGATATTTCATGAATTAGTTACCCAACCATAAGGGTTCATGCATTCCTTGTTAGTTGTAATTTGGGTGCATCGGAGAGATGGACATACGTGAATAATAAGTGGATTCACATAGTGCATAAAATGGTGCATAAGACTCGTATACAACATCACATAATTCATTTCCAAAGGGATTATGAAAGAAGCACACATGTAATTCATGAAGAGAGAAAAGATAACTTGAGGCACCATCCTTGTGTTAATTTTCTTTTGGGAGATAGGGGTGTCGGATGGACCCAATGATAAGGTTTAGAAATACCCCATGTCTAATAAATCCTTAGCATATAGGTTTGCAGAGTATACTTGTGATGAAGGCATTAATAATTCCTACACTATATGGGTAGAAAAATGGTATATATGGATGTGCAAAGCATTCGAGGATGAGTGGTACATATTAAGGGAACTTCCTAGACTTTAGATGGATAGGTAGAATTTGTTTTATATCAACACCATTGTTTTGGGAGGTTTTATATGAATATCAAGAAAATATTTCTTGGTGCAAGCTACCCTTTTCATTCACTGTCCAATATTTTCAAGCATCAGTGAATAGGATTAATGATGCGCAAACGTTTAAGTGTGATAAAGACAAGGTAGATGTTGACTACCACACATTGTTCACCAAATTTTTATATCCCTCCAAGTCAGATTATGTGGAAATGATGGAATCTGACAATATAAATATCACTCCTAAGACTCTTTTATTAGGAAAGGAAGAAGTGAGAGTCTATATCTACTTGAGGCCCAGGATGGACAGATGGGAATTATATTGCTTTGGGAAAACCTTAATCTCCCAAAACATTGCCAAAAGGAAAATAGATGGTGGGAAAGAAAAGATCGCATGAGGAGACCCCTCCCGTCGGGAAGAAGAGGAAGATGAAGAAAAAGAGGAGGTGAAATGAAAAGAGGATCCTACCCCACATCATAGTACAAGGATGAAGAGACAAGAAGAGTGTGAAGAGGCATTCCAAGGTGTGAGCACGTCCGGAGTGACCAAGAAGTCACCAAATAAATCAAGTCCCATGAAGAAGACCCCAAAGATGAAGAATCCCAACATGGATTTGAGTGAAGAGGAGATAGAGGACTTGGGGAAATCTGATTAAGAGGAGGTGTCGTGGACCTCTTCAATCATCCAAACTCTAGATGACATGAATGAAGAGGAGTGTGATGTGCATGATGAGGAAGGATGTTGAGGATGAAGAAGGCCATGGTGATCTTATTAAGGGGGATCTAGGTGGAGACCGAGAGCATGAAGAAGAGAATAAAGTTGAGAATGAGGATGAAGAAGAGAAAGATAATGAAACCATCACTAGAGAAGATGCAGGTATAGGAGAAGCAATAGGTGTGATTAACTCTATTGCACATGAGGTTCCAAATGAGCATAGAAGGAAGGGAAGAATAAAATAAAGGTATAACCCTCCATGGCCCTCTGTTGCAATATGTGAATGATCCTCCAAAGGTCCTTTGGGAAAGGTATCAAAGATAAGTGACCACATAAGATCTATTATGTTGGTCATTATTCGATGAGAATGAAGCCCTGTACCATGCATCGGAAGATGCTCTCTTGGGCTAATCAATAAAACATGGAAGATCTAGAGTTCAAGATAAGCACAAAATCATTGTCTAAGACTCGGCTTAAATTTGATTCAAGAGAAACCTTCCCGAGTTGTTTAATCACAAATGCCCACTAACAAATAAGCATGGAATGCGCTAAATAATATGGCATCAAAATTTAGGGTTATGATTTTCGATAAGTATGCCACCATTAAGAGGATGCGCAAGGAATCTCGGAAAAAGATCAAAACATTATGGAACTTAAGAAGGAGGTGGGAGAAGATAAGGGCCAAATACACACGATGTATAAAAAGGTGGAATATATTGTTAATTTTGTCACTTTCGCATGCTCAAACCTAGTCAAGATTGCCAAAGATGTATAACCCTCGGTGTTACACTAGTTGGAGGACTTAGTGCGAGATGTCATACACAAGAAGAAGAAGACTAGGAACAAGGTCAATAATCGAAGAGATAGCCTTGCGAGAAGAAGAGTGACACGAAAAGGTAGAGATACATCTTGTGCGGTATAAACTATTATTTTTAGAGGATAAGGAGGTTGCGAGAAGGACGAGTTTGTCTTTGAAAACTGCTAATATTTTGAATAGGTTATGAACTCACATACTACCAATGATGAGGAGTTAAGGAAAATTCAATCCAAATGAATAATAACATGGTCGAGAAGGAGAAGGTGTTAGCTGAAGTGGAGCGAAGAGAGACTTGATTACAATTTTAAAGGCCCCACTCAGAGACAAACTAAAATAGCTCTTTCCCTTATCTATGCACATGATGGCTGAGTTAGATGAAGTGGCCTCGCAGCTTTAAAAAATGATCGCGGAGCTTAAAGGAAAAATTGATTAGTTTATTCCCACATAGGTACATGCCATCGTTTATGTCATGTTGATCAAGGTAAAAAAGGATTTGGAAGACTGGAGGGAGCTAGATAATATCTTGAATAAGGAATTTCTAGGGCTCCTTCCACCAAAAAGGGCATGAGTAGTTGCTATATGTAGATCCTTATTATTTTTATTCTTGGGGCACAAGCCCATATTCTTATTCTTTATTCATTCATTTGTTCAAGTCATTATTTGGTTGACATATTGCCAAGGATGGACAATATCCCTAGTGTGGGGTAATGGTGGTGATAAGAATTTATTAAGTACCATATGTGTTATGTCCAAAAGGATGTGCATGAAGGATAAAAATGTAGACTAGCATGGGAATACTCACAAGGGTGTGCGTGCGGGGGAGACACGTAGAGAGAAGAGCCTTGTGTGAGGATGCGCGCACGGGATGGACAAGTCGGAATGCGGGGCTCCATACGGTCAAGTGGTGGATTGAGAGTTAGCCATTTTGGAGCCTTGGATAATAATAAGTGAAAGAATAATGACTTGAGGTGCACGTAAAGTCTATAATTAGAAAAAGCACATGCATAGTAAGAATAAGAGTAGGAAATGCAAAGAGACTAAAACGAGGAGTTAAATAATGAGAAAGCAAGCTATTTATATCTTTAGATATTATTAATAAAACATGTAGACTATTATCGGGACATGGCTATTATTAGGAAATAAATCATATAGGTGGTCAAGGGAAAGTCCCCACGCATAAATATAGTTGATGCACCATTGTTTTGACTAGTGTGGATAAATACGAATAGGGAGTTACGGTATGGTTTGTAGTTTCTACTAGAAAGTATGTTTTGAGTCTGTAAGAGTGTGCATTGGTCCAGCACTTTAATAAACAAGTAAATTGTAATCATCTTCTCTATTATGTAATCGATTATGGTTTGCAATGGATAACTATGTTTGGGTATCTAAATTGACTATGTTTGAGTATGGGTTCTTGGGAATTCAAGTGTTATTGATCATAATGTATGTTGACTAAGTTTCCTTATTATATGTGTTTTCAGTATAGTCATGATTATAATTATTTCTTATACATGAATGGTTGTCTCGGTTATGGATGATTATAATACGGTAAACATGCATGCTAACATCTTGATAAGAAAAGAAAAGGATGGAATTGGTGGTTATGCGTGCTTCGGGTGAGCTTCTATACTTGTCTCGTATGAGGTGCCATCACACCTAGATATGGTTTGGGTAAAACAAAAAATACAATACTACCTTTGTCTACTATGCACACATTAAATACCTTTCATGCACATTTAAAGTAAACAAAATTTTTAAGACAAGTTCATTATTCAATTCATATTGGTGAAGTCGGATGATTATTGAATAGATGGAACATTTCTTAATGTTTTACTCATAACGATTATGTCAACTAACTTAACACTTCACCAAGCAAAAAAAGGGTCAGCATTTAGGGCCTAGGGTGGAACTTAGGAAACTTCCACGAGTTCCATTAGGAACTGAATTCACCAATCATAATGTCTCCTTCCCAACATAGTATATGTCAACTGAATCCAACTTCTAAGGAACTGAGGAACATTGTAACTTGTTCCATTAGTTCAATGAAAGAAAAAAATTAGATGAACTATCACCTTATCCTTTGTTAGCTTGTGTAGGGTTTTAGGGAACTTTGAAACCTCAAAACTATTTCGAGTATTCCCGAGATCAATCAACCTACCACCCATTCCTTTAATTTTTAGTGCATGTAGTGATTACGGGAATGCAAAGAACATAAAAACCCTTCCAACTGTGCCAAGGTTAATTGATTTCAATGATTCCATAGTCTATTTTGGGTAGAGTGGTAAAGAAGGGAACAGGTGGAATGGAGGAATAGTTCCACATGTTTTTCAAATGGCCAATTTCACCCAGGTTTTCCCCATAACTTATAAATTTTGGATAGCTCCTAGATTGTGAGGCTTAGGAAGAGGATAACAAGGAAAAAAACACTGAGCTTTTTGTCCATGACTTGAAATTTTTTTGCAAACCATTGATCATTGAAATCTATTTTCATGAAGATTTTTGATCATTGGAGCACCAAAATGAACTGTTTTTCCCAATTTTCTCAATATCAATTTCTTCCACAAATTTTCCCTAAAATTTCTTGGATAAAATTATAGATCTCCTACATAAATTCCAGATGTTTTATGTCTTCCCGGTCATCTTCTAGAGGATTTCTACCAGTTGAAAAAATGGCCTTTTCTAGGCCTTGAGGGATAGTTATTCTTCCTTAAATCTCATTGACTTTGCAAATCACCATAGGAAAACATCCCTACACATGAAACACACTTAAAAAATATTGTTATCATGTTCCCATGTTCCAAGATGTGGATGAAACTAAGGACAATCTAGCCATAGGAAATTTTTTGAATGACCGGGAGTGGAAATTTTCAAGTGGGCGCCTAGTTGTCACAAATAAAATTTTCAATTTTCCATGTTAGTAATTTTTCATGACATCAGCTAGATCTAGCTTTGAGAAAATTAGACCATGAGGATAATGGAGAACTCCATAACTCTCATGGGTAAGTATATTAGTTCCTTAACCATTAGGAAATAGATTCATTCTTTCGATGACTAATACATGCAACAATCACACACACAAGGGGAAAAAGAACACATGACATAGAAAGGGAAACACACAAAAAATCGAAGGAAAAAACACATAACTAAAAGGGAAACTATAGTACATAGTTGGGGTAACCAACCTTACTACTTGTAGAGATTCAAATATTTCCTACTACGAGGCAACTCTCAATGGGGTCTCTTGAAGATAAGCAAATATTATGTGTTTTCTTCATAGAAATTATTGACCTTAAAGGGGCCAAGGAAAATATATTCAAACTTTCCATGGCTTCACATGGGCTCTCTCATTTTTCCTAGAGTAGGACAATGTCTCCAATTTAAAATATTTCCTCTTGTGTCATTTGATAAAAGAGCCTCATTAATTTCAATTATTGTGTCCTTAACATTAATTACTACTTTTTATCTTCATTAAATTTCTCTAAGTAGCAAATCCTCTTTTCAAAAGCATATGAGTATTCAACATTTTCTACCACCTTCACTACTTGTCTTCATATAGATAAATTCGGATTTGAGCTTTGAGTCCATATATTATTTTGAAAGGAGAAGTGTTTATGGCCTTCTTGAGTGTGATCTAATCAACCCATAATGGATTATAAAAATTCTTATGTCAATCCCTTTGATTAGCATCCACTAGTTTTCAAATAATAGTGACAATGTTTTTGTTACTTGACCCTTCTTGGCCATTTCCTTGTGGATAGTTACCAGAGAGTGAGATAGTGAAATACCATAGTTATAGAAAAATCAAATAACTCACCAAAAGAGATGCAAGTGGAATTTTATAAAACTATTTTGTTTGGTAATCCAAATCTAACAATGATGTTCTCGCAAGAAATTACTTATTATTTCAAAGTTGGCATCCTTTGTTAGAATAGGTTCCACCCATTTTTAGACGTAATTAGTAGCGTTGAACACATACATATGACTTGCAAGAAAGTACGATTTCAATATGTAAAAAGTACAAACCCCATTGTTAGAAGTGTTCCTCAATGATCCCAATCCTAAGAGGAAAAGAATTAAACCTTAGTTTCTCTATAAACTATTAGCATGGATAACTTATTTTCCACCCATTTATATACATCTAGGAAGAGGGTAGGATAATAATAGCCACCTCTTTGATTCTTTTAGGTTGAATGGAGGGTGGTCATGATCCACTCTTTCAAAGCCAACTTGGGTCATTTGGCGGGTTTTAAAAATAAGTCGTTTCCCACTTAATATTAACCATTTCAAGGAAACGGCCTCCAAATGTTTGATGATGATATACCTTGAAGTTCTTGTTCTACTATTCTTCCTCAATATACCTTAGGAAAGTTCCATTTAGACCTTTCTTAGATAGTATGTTATCCCAAATGAAATATTTCACTTCTTTGAGATTTGGAGAGTACACATTTTCTTATAATCTACACCTGGAAGGAAACTACCGTAGGTAAGAAAATATGCTATGTTTTTGTACCAGGATTAGTTGTGCTTATGAAGAGCATGAAGATACTTGGTCAAACACTCGTAAAATTTGGAACAATATTCCCATTTTTCTCGAGTAATGAGTTCATAAAAGACATTTCCTTGTACTAATTTTGAAGGTTTAATGTCAAGGTCATAATCTTACAATTTTTACACCTAATTTCCTCTCTTTGCACTGGGATCTTGTTTCATTAAAATGGATTTAATAGTTGGACTAGGGACCATGACAATATTATTTGATTTCAAGAGGTTAAACCTGAATTTATTTACATCTCTAACCACCGCATAAGAATTGTTTTCATGTTTTGAATATTTAATCTCATGTGCCTTGAAAGGAGAACTCATGAATGCAATAGGTAACTGAAATTTATCATCATTCTCTTGAACTAGGACTGTTGAAAAATATGCTTTGAATCATAGCAATACAAAATGAATTCCTTGTTGAAATCTAGGAGGCCTAAACTAGGCACTTTGCAATAGAAAATTTGATATAATCAAAAGCCTCATCCCCTTATTTATTCCATTTGAAGGATTCTTTGGGTTTCATCATATTGATGATTTATTTTGTAAGCTTAGTGAATTCACGAAAAAGTCTCGTTAATAAGTTTACCTTGCCAAAGAAAGAGTGCACACTTGGCTTACTCGCGGGAAGAGAATTTCTACATGGATTCCACTATTTGTGGATCAATATTTGTGTCTTCCTTCCTTACAAAGTGACCAAGGATTTTTCCTTCAGTTACTCCAAATAATGACTTCATTTGATTAAGATAAATATGATTCCTTCGCAACGGATCAATACCTACTCCAACTTTTGCAAGTGTTCTTCTTTCTTCTTAGAGTACACTATGAGATCATCCAAATACACCACTATGCATTTCCCCTTACAATCCCTGAAGGATAAATCCATAGCCCTCTAAAAAATGGAACCTACATTTATTAACCCAAAGGGCATTCGGTGATATAAAAATTTCCCCATGGAGTGGTGAAAGTTGTCTTGACATGGTCTTCCTTGGTAGCTTCTATATGGTTATATCTAGAAAATCCTTCTACCATGGAAATTATTTTCAAACCATTCACATCTTGTAGAATATGACCCATGACCAAAAAAGGGTAGTTATCCTTTTGGGAATGTTGATTTAGATTTTGGAAATCCACATAGATGTAGATCTCATCATTCTTCTTCCAGACTCACATGCTATTAGCTATCCATGTTCAATGATGGATAGGAAAAATGATGTAGGAATTGAGTAATTTATTGACTTCTTCTTTGATCATCGTAACAATATTGATATTATATTGTCTCTATTATTTCCATAAGGCCTTCACATCCAGTTTTAAGATGATTGAGTGCAACATGGATTGTTTTTGAAAGGATTTGAGATCATCATATGAATATGCTAGTACATATAAATTTTCTTCATTCCTTAGGTGAACAACATTTTCCTATGTTCACCATCCTTGGTTGTTCACTTGTACCAATGTTTATTTTCTCATATTTAGATGAAGATCTAGGTTGATCCTTGGCTTTACCATGGATTAAAATTGTTGTGTTTTTCAAACAGTTCCTCCAGTGAAACTAGCCTCTTCAGAATTTTGTTTCCTTTCAATTGGATTACTCCATCTTCATCTACTTGATCAATTGTGTTATTGTCACTATCATTTGCAGTAAAATCCCATAGGAGTGAGTCAATTACTTCACAAACATAGACATGAAATATCTAGTCTCATTGCAAGAAGGAGATAATTTAGTTATCATCATTAAGAGCTTGTCATCTCTCTGAGTTATCTAGCACACTTAGGTAGAAAATCATCTCCATCTAAAAACATTTTCCACCAAAATCAGGATGTGGAATCATCAAAGAGGCATACACTTCCCAATGAGTCATCCCTAGAATTTTGACCTCAAGGAACCGCCTTAATATCGAATGCATAAAAATCCTCTAGGAATCCCAAACTCTATTATTATAGTAACTTGAGAGATGGGATTTCTTCATTTTGAATACATACCTTGTTTCACAATCAACTCAACATCTCCTTGTACTATCGGTGTCTTGATCCCCATTTCTTTAGAAGATCACAACCAAATTAACATGTATTCATATCTAGTATTATTGTTGGTGTTGAAGAACTACAACTTGTAAGAAAAAAGGAAAAAATCTCCCGAAACATGAAGACAATACCCACCTAATCCTATTGTTGAACACTTCCATCAAATTCCATGCTCCAAATCTTGTCAAAAATATATATTTCCTTTCCTCAATAATAGGAATATATTCTTCTCATTTAGAACTTATAAAGTAGTTTACATTACCTCTTTCATCAAAGGGATCTTTCCCAAATTTCCTACTTTGGAATAGAATATGTGCTCTAGGATCATCTTACTTCTAAACCGTATATTTCATCTTAGGTTCAGGGAGGATCTTCTTCATTTCATCCTTAATCGGTATCGAGGTTGAAAACCACCCATTTATATTTCACCTCCCATCTCCCTACAAAAGCTACTTAGAAGTAGACTGGGTCAAAGCATATAACTATGTCCCACTTTTTGTAGTTTTTGTACTTTCAGCAAACTATGTCCGACAACCAAAACATGACCAAACACATATAAAATTACCAAACATGCATTTTTAAGAGGCTATAAATACCAAGGTGCAGAGCATCCAGAATTTACGTGATTTTTAAAAAAATTTAGTATTTTTAATTATTTATTTACTAGTCAGATTTTAAAATATTTATGACCACAAAGTGGGACATACTTGTATGATTTGACGAACAAAGGAGCATCCCATAGGTAGCTAGCATATATGTCACTAGAATTGTTGTTTGTACTTGCTTCCCTAGATAGGCAACAAAAGCAATTTGTGTATATTTAATTCATCCAACAAGTTGATCTTCCTTTGTCTCCATTGAATAATATTGACTGAATTCTAGAGAGAGTCAAACCAAGGGCTTCGAAAACCAAGCATGACATTTTTATATGCACCAGAATCAATGATGTAATTGTTAAGTTGGTACCCATTGATTAGCAAAGAAACATAGAGATGTTCAATTTTTCTAGTAGATGATGGGGCAGAAAATAGAATATTTTAGATTTGATTTTTCTTGGGCATGGGAAGTAAGCCTTTGGAAGTGGATGACATACTAGATTTGGAATTTCCACCTTTGATAAACTTGACCAACTTATCAAACTATTCAGGGTGAGTTTGTAGGTATCCTAATTCATAAATCTAAACTCTAGAATTTTTCACATGGTCAATAATATCCAATATGAACGAAGAACTATCAAAAGCATAGGGAATAATAGTGACAATTTGATTTGATCTAGAAGTATTAGATGAATATTTTTCATTACTTTTTTAATGGGCAGAGGTAGGAGCATCATTCTTAGAAGAATTGGAAGTACTTGATCTATCATGATTATGAGATTCCTTGCAATGAGTTGTAGGAAACCTCTCTTTATTATTCTTTCTAGTAGTAGACTCACCAGTTGAGGGTCCTCTTTCTCCTTCTCTTCATGCTTGGATGATTTATTTTTTTCAAGAGTTTTTGATCATCTAAAAATAACACTTGAATGGTTGTTCATATCAGCTATAAATTCCTCATACTCATCATCAGAAGAAAATGCATACTCGAAGAAACCAACCTATTCAGATCTAATCTCTTCAATCATCAATTCACCTTCTTTTCATTTATTTTTTGAAGTAGCCTCTTCTTCATTTTCATCTTCTCGATCGGGTTCCATAAGAAGCGTTCACAGGTGGGGCCTCAAGATTAATTTTATGAGGTCTAGTAGAAATCCCTTTATTTTTAGGGAAGTTCTTCCTCAGAATGTCCTTGATAGGGTAGTTTAAGAAATTCACTTCTTAAGACAAAGTACATCATTAGCAAGTTTTTGCACCAAAGAGTTTGTAGCTCCATAACTTGAGCTTTGATGCTTCTCCCATCTTGGTCCATTATTAATCTTTGAAGACATCGGAGATCATCTTCCACATATACAACAAGATCTTAAGCCTCATATAGAGTGGTAGGTTGGCTTCTACTCAACATGAATTTAACCTCGGCAGATTAAGCATTGATGAAGAATATCAACTAGTTATCCTTCATAGGCCTTGAAACCTCTGGAATTTTGTAGAGCACCTTATTAAACTTCGCAACAATTTCTCTCATCATCACATGGGGTTACTTTTTCAGTTGGGACCATTGTTCAATGAGGTAAAGGGAATCTTTAGAAGTCTTGAAACTGGCCTCAAACTTAGATTTCATGGCTTCCCAATTTTTAATTAATATCAATGGAAAGTGATAAAACCAATCAACTATGGCTTCGCAATGATTACACAAGTAGAATGACCAAGAAATCCTCGTATAGAAATCCCAATTCACCACATACTATGATGAATGCAACAATATGATCATTTAGATGTTGTTTCCCATTTCCTTTGAACTTGGGGAAATTCTTTCTAGATCCTTTTGGTAATTCATGTAGTGGAGGAGTCAATGCCAACATGCCCGTATTTTATCCCCATGGAAAAGGTGCATCCATTCTTTCTTCTTCTTCCTTTGGTTCTTCTTCTTTTTCTCCTTCATCTTCTTGAGGAATGAGGTCTAGTTGTTCTACAGTTGGGTTTTCAATGGGACCATCAAAGAAAGTTAGGATCAAATTCGGAAAGTACTCTTGACAAAATTTTGTTGTTCCTTGAACAATGAGAAGCATGAAATTTGATTAATGTTACTCTTAGAAAGTTGGGTTACCTATGCCACTTCTCAATTATCTATGGTATATCTTCTTTACGCTAGTTTGCAAGATTTATATTTAGCTCAAACCATATTTATTTATGATCTTCTTTGCTGGTTTTGAGCTTGTCTAAAACATAACAGATCTTGGGCATGTTCTTCTTCTAAATCCATAATTATAAATGTTTTTTTAATATGTACTCTTTTGGATTTTCCAAAGATATTTATGGGTGGACAAGAGAATATATTCCCTAGTAGAGTCACCAAAAACCATTTGTGAAATATATTGTTGCAGTGATGATTATATGGTTTTTTCAACAATGGTCATGGGGCTAAGCCCCTCCTTCTTGGTATGTGGAGGCTCCAATATTGAATGTAAACTACCTAAAAATTTGGGGTTACCTTTAGAAAGGTGATCACATAGGAATACTCCGCTAAATATGTGGTAAAGTTCTTGTAAATTATACGAGGAAAGAATTTTCTTAGTGAAAGATGTAAAAGGGAGTAGGAGAAATAGTCAGAGGGGGTTAATGTTGTGAGTAGGAAATAACACATTCTCACCAACAGTAATTAGAGTAAGTACACATTCAATTCTAAGAACACAAGAATGTAAGAAACAATAAGACTAACATATTGGAGACATAAAGTTCAATTAACTCATTAATCAAAGACACAAATTTATTCCTTGGTCAAGTAGAAGATTATAGTGCTTGCAAAGTTGGAAAGTAGAGAAAGAGTAGAAGAACATAGGAAAGGAGACAGAAGAAATGTAGGTTTATTGCTTTCAATAGTAGTGAGACTAAGCCCAAAAACTAAAAATAATCAATAATTTCAAACCCCTTGGAATGGAGAAGCCATTACAATTTATAGATTTACAATATGACTCTTCATTTTTTCTTCACATGACCTTTCAATTTCTTATCATTTGTGACATTTCATATCCTAAACATGAGTTAATACATTTGATTTGGGAAAAACTACAATATTTTATCATTACATTTTGAAATCTAATTTTATCATCATTCATATTCCTCTCCTTAGCGGGAATACGAAATTTATTGTGAAAATCATCAAAACAATCACCAAGCAAAGCAATATTGAGAATAGGAGGAACAATAGAACTTTCCTTGTGGGCCTTCAAAAGCTGATTTGACATTTTCCTTTGTATTATGGTTTGGGAGATGAATCAAAGAACTGAGGGAACCGACTTAACCGATCATTACCTATTCCCTCCTTTTGTAGTGATTGTAGAGTACGCAGGACATGGAAGGAATGCCATAATTGTTCCCACGGTTCTGGAAAGACCGACATGTCTTACTCTTCCCGCTTCCTTTACTTTTGGTGGTGATTGTGGGTTTGCAAGGAACCGACAAAAAGAGGGATTTGTTCCTTTAGTCATTACGAGTCAACATAGCCAACTTCCTCCTCTTCCCTTAGACACTTATTCAAGCATTTCACTTACAATCCCATACATGCACTTTCTTTTCATGTCCTTTCTTATAGAATTCACATTTCTATCTACACTCTATGTGATAACATATGCCAAATATTTATATTGTAATAGGAATAGATTTTCTAGATGAGAACACTAATTTTCCAATGTTAACATGACAAACAAGCACTAAACATCCATATTTAGAATAATTAACATTTATTTGATCTGTATGATTTCCATTTTTGATACAAGAGCGTATTGAAGTGTTTTTCAAACACTCAATTGTTTTTGGAATTCTTTGTAGATGCAATGAAATCAACACTCTCTCTCCCACTTAAAAATTTAAACCAAAAATCAATACAATTAATATGAATTTCTTGACCAAAGATGGGCAACACATACAATCTATCTTTATCTTCATATTATCTAAAGCACACAATGCAAATAACATCTTCTATGGAAGAATAAGTTGAAATTCATGGCCCTTGCATCTGCGTAGTGGATTGGCTCCTCCTGCTATAAAGAAAGTCATGGGTGGAAAAGCTTTTGGTGAAGCTCATCGGGAGCCTCTAGATCTCTCTCGTACCTAGAGTAATGATGAACCACATCTAGAGATTCCATAGACATTCATCGATAGGGATAAATTTAGATTTAAATACTTGGCTATGGTAAATTTTGTAGGTCTTAGACCAAACATAGATTTCGTAAGAGACTGGTGCAAGATGGAATGGCCCTGTAAGATAGATTTTAGATCTCTGGCAAGGGACAAATTTATTTTCTATTTCCAAGAAGAGGTGGATCTGCAAAAGTTGCTTCAAGGAGTGCCATGGTTTTATGGGAAAGATATTATTAGCCTCCATTATTGGGAACTTTGGCTATCTCATACGATTAAATTTCAGCCCCTCATTATTCGAATTCACCTCCCTACTCTTCCCTTGGAGTTTTTCGAAGCTTGATATATTCTTTGGGATCAAGATATCTATGGAAGTGTTGCTTGCAGTCGACCCTAAAACTAATAATAGATATGGGTTGGTATCTTCTCACCTCTTTATAAATGGCCCTGTCAGCTCGAAATTGCCTCATAGAATTTTCTCGATTCCTTGGTCGACAAATGGGAACAAGAATTGACTATGAGGTTTTGTCGAGATCATTTTTGAAAATGGTCATGTGGTTAGCTATGAATCATTGACCTGCTATCAAGATGAACTATTGACCCGACAAGAGAATGAACTGAGCTACGACCTTATATCCCTAGTCACTCTAATGGTTGATGAGTTGAGGGTGGAGGACTCTGTCAATGTAGGAGATGCAGAGGAGGAAGTTGAGTTGGTGGAAATCACAATGGTTTCTCTATCTATGGCGTCATCTTATATGGTGCCTGGTGATGTGGTGTCTGGTGATGCAAATCCTATGAGCCTATAGTAGGTGATCACTGCGAAGCTTCTAGAATGAACGGTAATAGAATTTTTTTGGCAGAGGGGGAGTGGTATGCCATTCGTGTGTCTTCCAATGGTTTTGAGTTGAACGAGCCCTATGGACGGGAGGCTGTTATGAATTCAAAATTTGAACATCGCTATAATGACTTAGGCGGTCCTGTGTCCAGTTGTTTCTCATCCGGTATGTCCCATTCTCATATAGGTGGTAGCGGTGTGAAGGATGGACGTCGGTTGGTGGATGACATGGAGGGAAGGTAGGAGGTTGTACTCATGAGGAATGTTGGTGACTCTCGCAGTAGTGATTTGGTTGGGTCCCTGGATCTAACGATTGACGAGGATGGTTGGATTACTGTCTAACCCATGAAAGTGGTGCAGTTTGATTGTGTAACGTGGAGCCATGTTCGAGTGGCTTCCGCAATTTTTATTGAATTTTAGTTCACTTTTTTCTAGTGTCAAGATTCCTTGACCTTGATTTAGGTGTTGCTAACTTCGGTTTGGTCTTGTCTCTTTTTAGGTATTTTACCTGTTCTTTATGTGGACCTTTGTGACCAGGATTCTCTGGGTGTAAAGGGTTTTTTGATCCCTTCAAAATCAAATATTTTTACCCAAGTTATCCAAAAACAAAACATCCTCTATGGAAGAAAACATACTACCTTTCCGTATTGTGTAGACAATACATACCTTTTTGCGCAATTAAAGAAAACCAAAGGTTCGGAAAAAGTTCATAATTTAATTCACTTGGTGAATTCGGATGATTAGGGAATCGATGGAACATTTCTCAATTTTCCACTCATAACCGATTGATTTGACTAATCGAACACTTTACCAAGCAAAAGAAAAGGTTGCCATTTTGGGACTGAGGTGGAACTTAGGAAAGTTCCATCATGAACTGAATTCACTAGTAATAATGCCTCCTTCCCAACATATTATATGTCACCCGATAAGAACTTTCAGGGAACCTCGAAACATTGGAATTTGTTCCATTAGTTCCGTAAGAACAATTTTTTTGATGAAATATTACCTCTTCCCTCATCAGCTTGTGTGAGGTTTCAGGGCACTAATGGAACCTAGAAACTATTCCTAGTGTTCCCAAAGTGATCGAATTAGCCTACCTACCACCCATTACATTAATTTTCTATGCTTGCATTGACACAGTGAATGTAGGGAACATAAAAACCCTTCCAACCGTGCAAGGCAGGTTAACCGATTTCACCTATTCCATAGTGCATTTTGGCTTGAGTAGTAAAATGGGGAATAGGTGGGATGGAGGAGTTGTTCCACTTGTCCTCAAATGGACGATTTCACCCATATTTCCCTAAATCTTATAAAAATTTCTAACACCTAGAATGTGTGGCTTAGAAAGAGGGGAACAAGGACCAAAACAAGGTTTTTGTCCATGATTTGTAAAACATCTACAAACCATTTATCATTGAAATCTATTATAATGGCCTTTATTAGGCCTCCGAGGATAGGTGTTCTTTTTTTAATCTCGGTAAGTCAAAAATCATCTTAGGAAAAATCCTGCACATGAATCAAACTTGAAAATATTGTTAGCACATTCCTCTGGCCACGATGGGGATGAAAGTGAGGATAAAATTTCTAGAGGAAAGGTTTGATGACACCGGAGAGGAAATTTTAAAGTGGGGCTAGGTTTTCATGGCTAAAATTTTCAATTTTGCATGTTATTCATTTTACGTGACAACGTGGTGCAAAGGTATTCTTGTAGTCAATTTCTTCTTGCTGAGCATATCCCTTTGCAAAAACCTATCTTTGTACTTTTCGATAGATACATCTACCTTGTATTTTGTTTTGAAAACCTATTTACTACCAATGGATTTATTTCTTGCAGGCAAATCGACAAGTTCCCTTGTCTGATTTTGAATCAAGGAGTCATATTCAACATCCATGGCCTTTTTCCACTCTGGTTAACAAAGCAAATCTTGAATCAGTATCGAGTTCGGTGTTGTCAATAACCAAACAAATGAGTTTAGTATTTACATCATATCATGCATTTCTCCTCATTTTGACTCCTGACGAGGCATCTAGAAGAGATTTTAGGTGAGGGTCCCTGATTGTGCTTTGGACCCATTTCAGATGATAATGTTGTTGCTGATGTGAATTTTTTTTTCCAAATGAAAAAGATCAACAAACAATTTTCCTTGCATCGCATCTTTCTTGTGTGAAGATTCTTCATGCTCGTCATCTGACTTTGAGAGAAATCCATTAGAGGAGGTTGATACTAACTCTTCTTTGTGTTAAAATGAGTCAAATGATGACTCGTCACAAACCACATCTTGAATCTCATATATATTATATGTCTTAGGATCCATGAGACGATATGCCTTTGAGGTAGTATTATACCCCAAAAATATACATTGGAGTGTTTTCGCATCAATCATCTTCCTTCTTGGCTGGGACATGCATATATGTTGTATAACCAAACACTCTAAGATGGGAGATCAAAGGCTTATGATTACTCCATACCTCTTCTAGTGTCTTTTCCTACAAGATCTTTGTAGGTTCTTGGTTCAGAAGATACACATCTTTCGGATTTATTTTGTCCAAAAAAATTTCTCCAACTCGATAGTGGAAAGCATGTAATTAGCCATCTCATGAAATTCGTATTGTGACTTTCTGCAATGCCATTTTGTTAGGGTGTATAGTGGAAATCAAGTGTTGCGTGATGTCGTTTCTCCTTCAAGTAATTCTAATAATTTATTTGACATGAATTCCCCCTCGATTTGAGTGGACAAGAAGAGGTTTCCCGGTTTGCTAAACAAATTGCTAATATAATGCCTTTATATTGGAATATTCTTCACTCTTCTTCCGGAGAAAGAACACCCATGTCTTGCGAGAATAGTCATCTATCAACAACTGGAAGTACTAAAATCCATGAAAGGAAGTAGGTAGGGGTCCACACGAGATCGGTATGCACGACCTCTAGATGTTTCTTGACATAGATTATACTCTACTCGAATGGATCCCGATGTTGTTTGCATGCCAAACATCCGAATGGATAGGCAAGGAGTTGGAAAGTGGAAGAAGTCCTCGTACCATCTCCTTAGAACTAAGATGATGAAGGGATTCGACAAATAGGTGCCCATATGAATAATCCTCGAGTGCATTAGACTCCACCATAGAGGAAGCTAGGGAAATTGCAGTGGATGAAACTACATCTAGTAAAAATAAACAATTATTCAAAAAGGTCTAGCAAGTATCCTACCTTTGCATGAGATCAAACAGGATTTGATGTCTTTATGGACTATGAACTCCACCTTTTTCTTATGATTTAAGAGTCGAGAAAGGGACAACATATTTTTGGTCAAGCCCGGAACATAAAGCACCTTTGTGAGGGTATAGCTTCTCGTCCCATGAGGAATGGTGGTATTTCCTATTCCTTCTACAACTTACTCCTTGTTAGACATTGTAATTTGAACCCGATCTCCAAAGTGGGTTGATTAGCCAATGAATCACAAAGTTTTCTATCACATGTCATGTGCTTGTTGGCACTTGAGTCTATCAACCAAACATTCTGCGATGGCTTCAATTTTAGGAGACTGAGACAAAATTTTGGTGTGCACCACAATTAGCTAATTCTGGTACTTCTAGTCAAAGTCATCATCTTGCTAGGCCGCAACATGTCCTTTGTGCTTCCTATGGTGAGGATGTGATCTAGATTGTACTCTCCTTGCTAGAATTGCCTTGTGTGAGGCCATTATACCAAAAAATAGGATGTTGTCTGTATTCGTGGTGCAGATGTGACTCATTCCTCCAAATTCTATTATGCATCGTTTAAGGACATTGAAAACTTGTATGTACAATCTCTCCACAATGGAAAAATGTTCTTCCACATCCTCCACATTTTTTGCATCCCTTTTGAAATAAGATCTACCTCCACTAACTATCTTATCTTTTATTATATGCATTCTCTCACTATGCATGTGTTCCCATCAGTAAGATACATGAATTTTCAACTTAGTTAAAGGGAAGTGTGCGTCCCTTTAAATATACCTATGTTGACAATAGAATCTTTTAGATGAAAATTTGACCATGTTGGCATATGGAAGTGGTCTCTGGATTACAAGCCTTTTTGGCATCAACAACATTCAATGGCATCAGTAAATGTATAAGCAGCATGCATAGGGCTCTGGATTTTCTGTTTGTAACAAACACACATTACACAATATAAGATACTGCATCATGGTTTTTCACGTCTTATATAGGTGTGTGGTACTTACTATCATGCACATCTAAGATAGTGTTTCGCCATGTAAGAATACTTTGCCAAAGAATATTTTCAGTTATTCAATACTAATATATACCTATAATCGAGTTATTCAATGATATTTACTTCGGAGTCAAGCTAAGTCAATTATATCTGAATTTTTTCATTAAAAAGTCTATTATCATATGTTCTTGATGATGGAATTAGTGTCTAACAAGACCATGGTTGATTCTGGAATATTTATATTTACATGTGGAAAAACTAAAAATAACGTATTTAATAAGAAATGTGGACATTTCCTTGATAAGACGATCCAAGTTATTCTCTGAGGCAAACATGTTCAAAGTGAGGAGAACGGTGATTAAACACATGAAAACATTCCAAACTTTCGACAGTTAAAGTCATACCAAAGTTGTTTTGCCAGAGACGGTTCCAATACATTTCCATTTCTGATAAACACATCAAACAAATTCATTGAATGGACGGCACAATCCATTCATTCTAAAGTTTCACTCGAGCACTTGATCTCCAATATTCAGTTAATTGAAAACTCACATTTCAAGATCTCCATTCATTGAAATCTTCACCAAACATTCAATGATCTCCATTCAGCTCATTGAAAACTCAACATAAATATTAATGTTCAATGGTACAAGTGAGCCACCCACTAGTAGGGGAAGACTACGTTTCATAGTATTTTATATCAAAAGATTTAGTCTGTTATGATTCAAGATTTCTTGTATTTCTTCTTTAGTGGTCTTTGGTTTCTTGTAAGAAGATATGAAAAGAGAATTCTTTCAGTTTAAATATTAGATATATTTACATGGTTGATTGGTCCATTGGTTTGTTAACCAATCACTCTTAAGAATTTGTGTGCTAGATATTCTGTTCCTTGACCATATGACCATATAACAGATCTCTTGTTCTAAATTTTTCTATCCTCCCAAACCTGTCATAGTCAACGAGATTAATTTCAGCTTGAGCTTTTTTGCTAGCTTTTGGCTGTAAAGTTAGTATTTCCAGGCAGAGGCTTTCTTTATATTTTAGTACATGTATAATAGGCTCATCATGGAAAGGGTGAGTAGGTTCAATCATCCTTATCCTTTTGAGGCCAAAATTTTGATAATGCACAGCTTGAAACTCCACATCCAAATTCACATATGAAACTTGGTAATTTTTACGTGGTCAATGGCCAAATGGATATATGCTATGTGCACTTTGTGATTTAATTATGCAAAATATTATTTTGCAAAAACGTTTAAACAAATGCACAAGGTAGAAAAAGTCACGCGGTAGAAAAAGTCACACGGAAAATGCAGAATTATTTTATTGCATTAGAAAAACACCAACTTCTGCTAGAGAATTCTATAAAATTTCAACATTCATCTCTTTTGTCAGTGAAATATAATATTTAGCAAAAGCTACATGCTTGAATCCTTAATCTCTCTAGAATTACCATTATAATAATCTTTCCTATAGTAAATAACATAGTTAATTTAAGATATTAAGTGTTATTTAATGAATTAGCTTCAGACATCTACTATCATGTACGAGTTAGCCAGTCTTCTGTTAGATGATCATCGCCAATTTATCATGTAATGATTGGCACTTGGGTGAGGCCAGTTTTTCGTTTGGCTCTGCTATGGTTTTCTATGTCATCTCTCACTTTTGTTGTACTGTTACTCACCTCGGACCTTCCAAACATCTCTTGAGGGATTTATTATTTATGGGAGCAATTGTTTTGGCATTTAATCTGCCCTTTAGGTTATTTAGGCCTTTTAAACACGGCTGTTGGTCAATTTATTGCAACTATTTTTGTAGATGGTGGCAAAAATGGCTCCCAATGCATGCAAATGTTTTTTCTCAAAGTCTACAATAAAATAATGGATACTGTAATTTTTGTTATGTTTTGATTAATGTTGTTTCTATTGATCCTTTATTCAAGAGTATGAGAACATGCTCTATGAAGATTCTCTTCAAACCTATATAAAAATCCATTGGGAGCCTAGAGAAATCCATATCACAAACATTAAGACCTTATATTTGCTTCTTGTCCTTTTATCTTGGACTTAAGACCCTAATGTCTCTAAACAAGTTTATTTTAAAATTCCCATTTGGGTCAAGCTTTCGTGCTCGCCTATTCCTCTAGGGTATTCATTTCAAACATTGTCAAGCTCATTTGATGTGTTATTTTCCATGAAGTTGATCACTTTTACTAAGGTTGCATTAAGATATGGACCTTTGTGTTTAGGTTGACCTAACTAAGGACTGAAGGAGTCACACAACATTCAAGTCTTCTTTGGTCGCTTCTCTAAAATGGTTGCTATATCAACATACTTACACTTGTGTTTGTTTTCAAGCTCACAACCATAGGATCTAGGATTATTTGCTTATGGCTCATTCAAGTCAATTCAGAAATATTTACCAAACGAAAAGAAAAATGTGTCTACCAAAAATGATGGTTTGCAAATAAGAAGGAAACTCGCATGGATAAAAATTCCATTGTTGCTAACACAAGTCTTTTTCAATTTCAAAAGCCATCAAATTGTATACAATTCAAAAACAATTCAAAAAGTCATTCGATTGTTCCCACATTAGTCCCCCTTATTGAAGCCTACTATGAGCTTTTATAGAGCCAAGACATCATCACTTGATTAGTTCTTTTCGAGATTCGGACCTCAATGTTGTCTTATCAACCCTTTCGCCATTCTCATAGTCCACCATAAGATATAAATGAGTCCCCAAGGGGATTTAATGGTGCCAACACCACTCCATTTCCATCCATGATTTTCTTAAGCCAAACTAACAACCGATTATTTTGTCATTTTTCGACTTCAAAATTTGACTGTAATTTTTATCGACAACCGGAATTAAACATAGAAAAGTTTGCTAGATGAATTTTATGTCATAGAAATTGGAATGTAATTTTTTTCACAAAGTCCTCAACAAAAAATATGTGTTCTTCTCATTAGCAAAGTGAATAATTAGATTTTTTTAGTTTCAAACTTCACTCGTTTTAACACTTGAAATGATGATGGTCATAGCGCTGTCATATGGAGATGGTAGGCTAACAATTTGCCATTTTCTGTTTGTCTTGTTTTGAATGATTTTGATATGATTAAACATCCCATGAATAAAGTTGGTATTATTCTAATATGTTCATGTATTGGTGACCGTGAAGCATGGTATAATTCTAAAATTTGTTGGGTGCTAACAAATCCTCTCTTCTGACAACACACATTTAATCCTGAACTTTGGTTTACTTGGTCTAATATTTGGTTTGGCAGACATGGTTTAGTCATGATTACTAAACAACACATGTTTTCAATTCATACGTCCGATGACTTCAATTTCACCGTCTCTTGAAAAATTTTGTGCTTTCGGATTATCGCCCGATCACCTTCCACCTAATTTGGGAATGTACCGAAGTTAATTCTACGTAGACACACTTCTTTTATTACATTGAAGGACCATCCAATTCATAGTCAAGATTTGGAACTTGGCAGCATGTCCTTCCTATGTCACCAACAGGATTTAGTGGTGGAATAATGTTATCCATCGCACCATCACCTTCCTTTGTCACTTTAGGAAACAAGTGGCACAGGTTTGCAAGTGGGAAAATGTGTTCTCCTTAACTAAATTAGCCTTGGATTTTTACCTATTTGAAACGTAATCCTTTGATCATCATTTGCAATTTCAAGTAGTATTATTCTTGGTTATAATCTCAAACTCATAGAATCATATGATATTAGAGGAGCTGGGATTTGAGTAAGTCTACATTGGCTCAAGATTGGAGATCGTGCCTATAGATATTTTTTTAAAATCCCTTTGTGCTAAGCACATCAGAGAGAAAATAAAGGGCATCCAAAGCTTAGAATGTTGATAGGTCTTGGTTTCAGCCCGAGCTCTTATTTTAGCTTTTGGCTCGCCATGGAAAGGGTGACGAGGTTCAATCATCCCTAGTTCCAAGCCTTTTTAGGCCAAAATTTTGATAATGCCCATCTTGGAAGATATATATTTCTCCGATTGAGTGGAAATTTCCACATCCAAATTCACATATGAAACTGCATTTCTAAATTTTTAAGGAGGTCAATGATTAAATGGATAGTTGATGTGTGCACTTTGTGATTTAATTATGAAACTGTTGTTTTGCAAAAACATTTAAAGAAATACGCAAAAAGCTTTTAAGATATACACAAGGTAGGAAATGACACAGAAAATGCAGAAATTTTTATTGGACTAAAAAAACACCAACTGCTGCTACAGAATTCTTATTCAACATTCATCTCTTTTGGCACTATATAATATTTAGCAAAAGCTACATGCTTGAATCCTCAATCTCTCTAGAATTACCATTATATAACAAATTACTTTGAGATATTAAGTGTTATTTAATGAATCAGCTTGAGACAATTATTATCATGTACGAGCTAGCTGCAGTCTTCTGTTTGATGTAATGGATTGGCATTTGGGCGGGGCCAGTTGTTTTTGGCTCTGCTATGGTTTTCTATGTCACCTTGGACCTTTCAAGCAGCTCTTGTGGGATTTCTTAATCATGCGAGCATTTGTTTTCGCATTTAATCCAGCTTTTAGGTGACTCAGGCCTATAAATATGGCTCTTGGCCAACTTATTGCAACTATTTTTCTAGAAGCCGGAGAAAATGGCTCCCAAATGCACATGGATTTTTCCCCAAAGTCTATAACAAGGTAATGAATCCGAATTTCACATGGATTTTTTTCTCCAAAGTCTATAACAAGGTAATGAATCCGAATTTCTTTCGATATGTTTTGATTAATGTTGTTTCTATTAATCATTTATTAAATGGTATGAGAACAACTGCCTTATAGCTTATTGGTTTGGCCATATTTCCTTTAATGATTCTCTTCAGACCTGGATAAAAATCAATTGGGAGCCTACAGGAACCCATGTTGCAACCATTAAGAACCTTATTAAAGCTGTTTTCCTATATTCTTTCGAAGAGCCATTATAGGTTCAAGCACTTCTCAACTATTCAAGTTGTTGGTTCTTTCAAAATATGCTTCTTGTCCATTTGCCTTGGACTCGTTTCCTATAAAGTTCCCATTTGGATTGAGCTTGCATGGGTCATCTTATTCCTCTATGGTTTTTCATTTTAGACATTATCAAGCCCATTTGATGTGTTATTTTCTATGAAGCAAATCGCTTGTACTAAGGTTGGCCTAACAAATGGGTATGTGTTTAGGTTGACATGAGTAATGATTCAATGATCTAAAGGAGTCACTCAACATTCAATTCTTCTTTGATTACTACTCTCAAAAGGTTACATAGCTCAAGATTCCTAACACTTGATTTTTTTGTCAATCTCCAAACCATAGGATCCACGAGTGTCTACTTCACGCTCATTCCAAGTCTCGATGAGGGAGCATTACCAACCAAAATCTAAAACATGTCTACCTAAAATATTGGTTGGAGCACCATTGCAAACAAACGGAAATTGCGTAGATTAAATTTGTTACTATAGCTAACACCTTTTTTAGTGTCGAACACCTTCAAATTTTGTTTAGTATAAATAGTTATGTCATCCTTACTGCATTAGACCCCCTTATTGAAACTCCAACCTCGAGCTCTTAAAGAGCCAAGATAATGTACAAATCAATCAACCATTTTAAATATTGGAACCTTAATTTTGTCTTATCAATCCTCTCGCCATCCTTATAATCCACCACAAGGTGGAAATGAGTCTCCAAGGGGAGATACTTGGGCTAGGTACGAGATTTGGTGAGAATATCAACTACTTGTGCTTCTGTAGGATAGTACTGGAGCTGAATGTGATGGTTCAAGACGTGCTCTCAAATGAAATGACAATCAATCTCAATATGCTTTGTTCGTTCATGAAAAATAGGATTTTGCACAAGCTTCAACACACTCTAATTATCACAATAGAGAATAGGTGACTATTTTTCAAGAATGCCCATGTCATCCAAAATGCGATGTAACCATATCACTTCACACACAGCTCCTCATGCGGCGTGATATTTTTCCTCTGTGGATGAAATAGAAACAACATTCTGCTTCTTACTTATCCAAGAGATAGGTCAAGATCTAAGATGAAAAATGTATCATGTAGTTGACTTCCTGTCATCAATAGATCCGACATGGTCCGAGTCAACGTATCGCTATAAGAAGAATTGATGATTTTTCTTATATTATAGACCATAATCTGATAGAGCTCCAAATAGATTGAATATATTGCTATGTCAAATGATACAGAGCTCACGCCTTTATATAGGCCGAGAGGGAGGCAGCCGTGAAAGAAACGGTTATACAACTGTTCTTTAACAAGCAATAACAAACAAATGTATTAATTCACTAACATTCCCCCCCTTAATACATTGCTCTTACAAATGTACCCCCTAAACAAATCAAACTTCACCTTGCCGAGAGGCTTGGTGAGAATATCTGCGATCTGAAAATCAGTAGGGCAGTACTGGAGCTGAATTTGGTGGTTCAAGACCTGTTCTCGAATGTAGTGACATTCGACCTCAATATGCTTTGTTCTGCTCATGGAAAATGGATTCTTCACAAGCTTCAACACACCTTGATTGTCGCAGTGAATGATGGGAGGTTTCTCTTCAGGAATCCCTATATCTGCAAGAATGCGACGTAACCAAATTGCTTCGCACATAGCTCCTCGTGCAGCGCGGTATTCAGCCTCAGTGGATGAGAGAGCAACAACAGTTTGCTTCTTGCTGATCCACGAGATAGGTCCAGATCCGAGATGAAAAACATATCCTGAAGTGGATTTCCTGTCATCAACGGATCTCGCGTATAGTCCGAGTCTAGATATCCTCGTAAGAAGAATCGAGTGTTCTTCTGATACTCTAGACCAAAGTCAACTGTACCTCGGACATATCTCAACACATGCTTTGCTGCTATCCAATGACATTTCTTTGGCTCCTGCATAAATCTGGCGAGATAGCTCACAGCAAAGCAAAGATCTGGTCTGGTATAAGTCAAGTAAATGAGACTCCCCACAAGCTACCTGTAGTGAGTGCCATCTACCTGTGGTGAATCCTGGAATCTAGATAGTTGCAAACCTTTTTCCATAGGTGTGGACATTGGTTTACAATCTGACATCCCATACTTTTCCAGGAGTGTCTTGGCATATTTCATCTGGGAGACGAAGATATGATTCTTCTTCTGCCATATCTCTAAGCCAAGACAATAGTGAAGTAGCCCCAAATTAGTCATGTCGAAGGATTTCTTCAGATCATTCTTTACATCATCTACAAGATTGTCAGAACTTCCTGTGATCACAAGATCATCTACGTACAAAACCAGAATGACAATCTCTATTCCTACCTTCTTGATATACAAATTTGTATCTGAGGGGCTACGAGTGAATCCATGCTGCAATAGGTGATCATCAATTTTTATATACCATGCCCTAGGTGCTTGTTTGAGTCCATAAAGAGACTTTATCAAATGACATACCTTCTATGGTTGATGCTCATCTACAAACCCTTTAGGTTGGGCCATGTACACTTCTTCTTGTAGATCACCGTTTAGAAAAGCACTCTTGACATCCATCTGCTAAAGTTTCCATCCATTTTGTGCTGCCAGTACACATACAACTCTGATGGTTTTGATCTTCGTAGTGGGTGCAAAGGTCTCATCATAATCAATTCCTTCTTGTTGAGCATAACCCTTTGCAACAAGTCATGCTTTGTGTTTGTTGATTGAACCATCTACCTTATATTTTGTTTTGAAAATCCATTTGCAGCCAATGGATTTCTTACCTAGAGGCAGATCGACAAGTTCCCACGTCCGATTCTGAATCAGGGAATCATATTCAGCATCCATAGCCTATTTCCACTGTGGTTGGTCTAATGCCTCACGAATAGTGTCAGGTTCGGTACTCTCAACAACTGAACTCATGAGTGCAAAATTTACCTCATGTCTAGCTTGACTTCGTGTTCTAACTCCCGTAGAAGTACCAGGAAGTGAGTTCAGTGTGCATCGCCGATAGTACTGACCCATTTCGACGTTGGTGTTGCTGATGTGAATACGTGTTTTCTAGTGTGCCAAGATCAACGAACAAGTCTCCACTCAGCTCTTCTTCTCTCTCGAGAAGAATCATCTTGCTCATCATCCGGATGTGTGAGCAATCGATGTGATGAGGTCGGTGCATCGATCTCCATTGTGTGGCAGGAGTCAAAGGATGACTCATGACATACCACATCTCGACTCTCGTAGATCTTCTTCGCCTCGTGATCCATGAGACGATATGCCTTTGAGGTAGTACTATACCCCAAGAAAAGACATGGTAGTGTCTTTGGATCGATCTTCTTCCTTCTCTTATCTCGGAACAGTGCATATATGCAAGATAACCAAAAACTCTCAAATGATGAATAGAAGGTTTACGACCACTCCATACCTCTTCCAGGTGTCTTGTTCTGCAAGATCTTCGTGGGTGCCTGGTTGAGTAGATACACTGCTGTCTGGACTACTTCTGCCCAAAACTGATCCTCCAACTTGGCGGTCGAGAGCATACAACGAGCCATCTCCATGACAGTCCTGTTGTGGCGCTCAAAAATCCCGTTCTGTTGGGGCGTGTAGGGTGCAGTCAAATGTTGCTGAATGCCATGCTGCTTCAGGTATGCTAAGAAATTCTTTGACACAAATTCCCCCCCTCGATCTGAGCGAGGAGAAGAAGAGGCTTCCCAGACTGCCTGGTGGCTTGCTGGTAGAAGGTTTGGAAATTTGCAAGTGCCTCACTCTTCTTCCGAAGGAAATATACCCACATTTTCCGTGAGTAATCATCAATGATGAGCTAAAAGTACGCAAAACCTTGGAAGCTAGCTGGCAGGGGTCCGCACAGATCGGTGTGAACGACCTAAAGATGCTCTGTAGAATGATAAGAGCTCTGTTTGAATGGAGCTCTATGTTGTTTGCCCACAAGACATCCCGAGCAAACAGGTAAGGAATGGGAGAGTGGAGGAAGCCCTCTTACCATTTCCTTCACACTGAGCTGATGCAGAGCCCCGACAGAAAGATGACCATATTGAAAGTGCCAAAGTGCAGTGGACTCCGCCGTTGATGCAGAGAGAGCAACGCTAGATGAAGTGACCGCATCCAGTGTAAATAGACAGCCCTTCAGAAATGCTTGAGCAATGACTGACTCTCCCTGGGAAATGATGCAGGACTTGACCCCTTTCTCAACAAAGAATTCAACCTGCATTCTATGGTTAAGAAGTTGACTTACAGACAAAAGATTTGAAGTCAAACCTAGAACATATAGCACCTTTGTGAGTGTACATCTTCGTGTTCCAAGAGGAATGATGACATCACCAATCCCTGCTGCAATATACTCTTGATTGTCTGCAATGGTGATCCGATCTCCAGTGGGCCGGTCACTCAGAGTATGGAACAACTTCTTGTTGCTAGTCATGTGTTTGATGGTGCCTGAATCAATCAACCAGACATCTTCTGATGGCTGTGAAGTCTGTGAGACTAGAACAATGTCAGAATGAGTCGTATCTGGTACCTCTTCATCGGAGGTGGCATCCTGCTGAGCAGTAATGTGGCCCTTCTGCCTCTGATTACGAGCATGCCATCGGGATTTCTTGGAATATCCTCGGCCAGAAGTGCTCTCTTCGCCATAATTTCCATACTTGCGACCGTTGTAATAACAGTTCGCAGTAGTGTGCGTATCCATGGAGCAAATGTGGCACCACCGATCCGCCTTGTGATTATGCTGCTTCTGGGGTGGCCGCTGTGAAGATGGCTGCTGAGCATGCTGCTTCTGATTCTGGGGGGCAGATTGCCCTTTCCGAGGCTTATGTTTTTGCCTCGTGATGAGAGCCTTGTCTTCGAAGGCTTCTTGTACATTTTGCATGGCTTCTTCCTGCTGGAGATAATTCACCAGGGTTGCAAAACTCACCTCCTGTTGAGTGATTGTCAACATGGTGATCAGTGTCCGAAACGGGAAGGAAGAGCTCGCAGGGTGAGCGGGACTAGCAACTTGTCGTCCACTGGTTCACCGAGTGCAGAGAGTTCTGCACGTAACTCGCCTACACGCCGCAAGAAGACTTCTACCGATTCGCCATTCATGCATACTCATCATATGAAGCTTTATTCAAGTTGTAACTTTGTCGCCAGATTCTTAGCTTCGTAGATGGTACACAATGCGCTCCATGCCTGAGAAGAAGCAGTTTCTTCCCGAATGTATGGCTGCACCTCATCAGAAAGACTCAGGGTGATGAGCATTAGCGCTTTCGCATCAGCCTTTTCATATTTTTCCAACAGATCATCGTCTGTGGGAGGGGCGTCTTTGCCAGAGACGATCCCCCAAAGATCTTTGAATTGAAGAATCGTCCGCATTTTGGTTTTCCATGCGGCAAAATTTGGCCCTTTCAAGAGTTGGGCATCGATAGCAATATTTTTGGAGCAGACATTTTCAAAAAAACTCAAAAATGTATTTTATTTATTTATTTATTTTTCAAAAATGGCTACAATGCTTACTGAAGGAATCTATCCCGAAGATGGGCTCTATAGGCTCATGCAGTGAGATGCCGATGCTCCTGTGGGCATTCTATTTCGCGTTCATCATCTGCATCATAACCACGTTCAAGTTCTGCACGAATCCGCCGTGCTTGACATCGAACGTCGAACCAAAAATATTCCAACAGTCCTCGGCGCACAATCTCGTCAAAGAGAATGTTCCCAGTGTTGTGTAGCTCGTTGACCAAGGCAAAGAACAACCCAGTGGTGTCTTCGTTATCACTCAATGCCCAAATATTTGGTGCATTGCTCATGGTGCTTTGTGCATCGGAAATTTGTGACATACGCACACACACTGTTTCGAAATTTGTAGGCTTTCTTCACTTGCACAGTTTTAATGGAGCAAAGAAGAACAAAACAGTCACTGAGGGCTCCTTGAGGGCTCCTACCATGCACAGTTTTTCTCTTCTTCTTGTCTTCCACTCTGCAAATGATGGCAATGGCTAGAAATGGCACTGGCTTGAGCCAACAATGTCTCCTTCCATGCTTCCGCTGCGCAACAGCAAAGAACAGCCATGCACAGCCACGCACAGCCACACACTCTCCTCCTTCCACGCAGGCAGAGGATGCACCAGCAAAGAACTCCACGCACAGGTTCACTGGTTTGCAAAAATATCACGTTCTTGCTGCTCCTCCATGCTAATCCATGCAGTCAAAGCGTGCACAGCCAAAATGGACACTTCCACGCACAAAGTCAAATGATCGGTTAAAACGCCAAAATGGACACTTCCACACATAGCCACAGCCAAAACGGATGCAACCACACACAAAGACAAACAAAAGCAGAAGTTCCACGCACAAAGACGGCCAAAACGAATAGTTCCACGCACAGCACGCAACCTCGCTTCCTCCAATGCCAGTCGCTCGCTCCGATACCAATGATAGAGCTCCAAATAGATTGAATACAAATGATACAGAGCTCACGCCTTTATATAGGCTGAGAGGGAGGCAGCCGTGAAAGAAACGGTTATAAAACTGTTCTTTAACAAGCAATAACAAACAAATGTATTAATTTGCTAACATAATCAATCGTACCTCGCTCATATCTCAAAACATGCTTTACTATAGTCTAATGACATTTATTCGGCTCCCGCATGAACCTCGGAAAGATAATTGACAATATAGTGTTAGTCCTGTCTGGTATATGTCAAGTAGATGAGTTTTCCAACAAATTACATGTAGAGAGTAACATCTACTTGAGGTGAGTCCTAGAATAGTGAAAGTTGAAAACCTTTTTCCATGGGAGTGGATATAGGTTTACAGTTTGACATTTTGTACTTTTCGAGGAGTGTCTTGGCATATTTTATCTGGGAGACAAAAATGTGATGCTTCTTTTGCCATATCTCCAAGCCAAGACAATAATGTAGTAGCCCCAAATTTGTCATGTTGAAGGTTCTTTCAAATCATTCTCCACGCTATCAACTTGATCTTCAACCGCCAGCTGATCACAAGATCATCCACATACACAACAAGAATGATAATTTCTTTGTCTACCTTCTTTATATACAAATTGGATTCTGAGGGGCTACATGTGAACCCATATTGCAAAAGGTGATCATCTATTTTGATATACCATGCCCTTGGAGCTTGCTTCACTCCATACAATGATTTGATGAGATGACATACCTTTTTAGGATGCTCTTCATCAACAAATCCTTCAAGTTGGGTCATGTACACTTCTTGTTTCAAATAACCATTTAGGAAAGCACTTTTGACGTCCATCTGCTAAAGTATCCATCCTTTCTGTGCTACTAGTGTGCAAACTACTCTGATGGTTTTGATCTTCACAATGGGTGCAAAGGTTTCTTCATAATCGATGCCCTCTTTCTAAGCATATCCTTTTGCTACAAGACGTGCTTTATGTTTTTCGATGGATATGTCTACTTTATATTTTTTTTTGAAAACCCATTTGCAGCCTACGAGTTTATTTCTTGTAGGTAGATTGACAAGTTCCCATGTTTGATTTTGCATGAGTGAGTCATATTCTACATCCATGGCTTCTTTCCACTGAGGTTGACTGAGTGCTTCGAGACATTATCAGGGTTGGAGCTATTAATCAGTGAACTCATGAGTGCAAAATTTACCTCATTTCTTGTTTGACTCCTCGTTTTGACTCCAAATGAAGTATTTGGGAGTTTTTGCAAATGAGAATCTTTGATGGTGCTTTGTACCCACTTCGGACGAGAACTTAATTTCTTTTGTGAAGAACTGCTTCGTTGATGTGAGGATGGATGTGGAGTAACATTCTCCAGTTCTCCAAGGTCAACATATAGCTCCCCTTGTAGCACATCTTTTCTCTGAGTAGTCTCCTCTAGCTAATCATCTGATTCAGAGACTAGTCAGTGAGAGGTGGTTGGTAATGGTTCTTCTATTGTAATTGTTGAGTCAAAGGATGACTCATCACAAACCACGTCTCGAATTTCATAGATTTTCTTTGTCTTAGGATCCATGAGATGGTATTCCTTCGAGGTAGTGCTATAGCCAAGTAGGATGCATGGGAATGTCTTTGGCTCAACCTTATTTCTCTTTTGAGCTAGGACATGCATATATGTTGTGTAACCAAATACTTGTAAATGAGAAATTGATGGCTTTTTACCACTCCATACCTCTTCTGGCATTTGATCCTTTAGAATATTTTTCAGTTCCTTGTTGAGAAGATATACTGTTGTTTGTAGTGCTTCATCCCGATAAAATTCTTCCAATTTTACAGTTGATAGCATGCAATGAGCCATCTCCATCACTATGTGATTGCATCACTCCATAATGCTGTTTTACAGAGTGTGTGTGTAGAGCAACAAGTTCTTCTTAATTCTTTTTGGTTCAGAAGGCCAAGAACTTCTTTGATGTGAATTCCCTCCTTGATCTGAGAAGAGTAGAAGAAGTGGTTGTCTAGTCTCTTTCACAACATGTTGATAGAAATTCTGAAAATGGTGAAGAGCCTCACTCTTCTTCTTCAGGAAAAACACCCACATCTTTTGAGAGTGGTCATCCACGAATAATTGGAAGTACTTGTATCCTAAAAACGAAGTAGGAAATGGTCCATTCAGATCGATATGAACCACCTCCAGACGCTTCTTGGCATGGAAGGTGCTTTCCTTAAACGGATCCTTGTGTTGTTTTCCTGCAAGACAACCAAGGAAAATAGGCAAGGAACTAGACAATTTGGGAAGTCCATGTACCATTTCTTTTGAACTCATCTGATGCAATGAACTAACCAAAAAGTGACCATATCTAAAATGCCGAGGGCAATAGATTCTACTATTGATGTAGATAAAGCTACTACAGAAGATGAAATAGTATCTAAAGAAAATAACTTATCTTTTAGAAAAGCTCTAGCAATAACCATACCTTGTCTTGAGATCAAGCATGATTTGATGTCATTTTGAACAAGATATTCTACCAGGAGATGACAGGATGACAAGAGGTTGCTAGTCAATCTAGGAACATATAATACCTTTGTAAGTGTACATTTTCGTGGTCCCAGAGGAATGGTAACTTGGCCTATTCCTTCTACAACGTACTCTTTGTCATCTACTATCCGAACCGATCTCCAGTGGGTTGTTCATTCAATGAATCAAATAACTTCTTGTCACCTGACATATGCTTACTGGCACCCGAGTCTATCAACTAGACTCTCTTCATGGGTTACGAAGTCTAAGAGACTAGTACAAGATTCTTACCACAATTGGATCCTTCTGGTGTCTCCTCATCAGAGTCATCATCTTGTTGAGTTGCGAGATGTCCCTTTTTCTTTCTTCACGAGGGGACATCGTTTTGAATTTTAAAAATCTTCACACCCAAATGGGATTGATTGACTCAAAGACCCTTGTTTCAAGCCATTATACTAGCAGTGATCAGTGTCGTGAGTGTTGGTTTTGCAGATTTGACACCACCTCTTTGAATTTTGAGCTTGCTGCTGTTGATGCTAATGTGCTTGTGTTTGCTTCTCTGGGGACCTTTCTAATTCTTCTAGCCACGATGGGGCTTTGAGAAAAGGGCTTTGTCCTGGGCCTCATCTTGGACTGAATTGATGGCCTCTTCATGTTGTAAAAGTTCACAAGTTATTTGAGCATCACTTTACATTTGGATACATTTAGTGTCATAACGAACACTCGAAATGAGAAGGGAGTGCCCTTAACATGATCAGAACCAGAATCTTTTCTTCTTCCTTCTCATCGAGAGCTAATAACTCTGTTCGCAGCTCAGCCACTCAACGTAATAACTCCTCAAATTTCTCATCGAAACCCATAGAAAGGGTCTGATATTTTGATTGAAGATGGAGAATCTTAGTCTAATTCTTCACCTCAAAGATGGTTACAAGTTTATCCCATGCTTCCTATGGTTTCTCTGCATCCCGAACATGTGGTTGCACATCATCGCTGATACTCAACATAATCAACATCAATGCTTTGGCACTAGCCATCTCATATTTCATGAGTTCATCAGGGGTTGTGGGAACCGTCATGGACCCTGTGACAATGCCCCATAATCCTTCAAACGAAGGATTGTCCTCATTTTTTTTCCAGGACGCAAAATTTGGTCCTTTAAGTAATTGAGCATCGGAAAGAAGCAACTTTGGAGAAGACATTGTAATAAAATAAAATAATATTTATTTATTTATTTATTGCTTGCCAAGAAATATTACAGTTTGTACTCACTGGTGAGAGATACTATCTCATAGATGTTCTCGATACTCATGTGCTGAGAGACGACGACGCTTCATGGGGCGTTCATCCTCGTCTTCATAGTCTGCGTTGTAACCAGCTTCTAGCTCAGCTCGAACTCTTTTCTCCTGACAACTGACGTCGAAAAGAAAATACTCTAGAATTCCTCTGCGAACTAGTTCATCAAATACAAGGTTTTTGATGTTGCGAAGCTCATTAAGCAAGGTGAAATAGAACCCAGAGCTATCTTGAGCGTCTTGACGGTGTTCTTGGGCTTGCGAGTCTTCGTTTTGGCTACCAGAAGTCTCTTCGCTTTTATTTACGCTTAACATTTAGAGCCTTGGTGTGTGGGACTCGACATTAGCTTGGTTAAGGCTCCTTCTTGCACACTCCAGAAGTCACACAGTAGAAAGATCCACGCAGGTACTCTATTCCTCCAATAAATAATTACAGAGATTGTAGATTTCACGTGGAAATTACCTCTTTGTAGGTCGCTGGAATTAAAGTGCAGGTTGCTAGAATTTGGCAGATCCAAAACGGCTAGTAGCACCAAATCTCTTCCACGTATCATTCAAAAACTTCTCCTTTTGCTGTCCAATCTTCCCACAAATTTCCAGATCCATTTTTCAATCATTTGTTTCCAGTCGCTGCTCTGTGCCTGATGGTAGACTAAATGGAGAAGAAAACAATATTATTTATTGTTGTCCAGCAATACTCTACATTGGCAAAGAGTGTAGCAAATAAAAAGACAAAAAAGGATAGATAATGGACGACTTGGTGGGCATTTTACACATATTTCCACGCAGCCTCCAATTTCCACGCAGAAGAAACATATGCAGGCCACGTTTTGACAACAAACTAATTTCTCCTTAAACAGCTCCACATAGCCTCTTTCTTTCCACGCAGCAAGAAGTATCTTATATGCAGACGTCCTCTTTGCAGGAGAAAACTGAATTCAAAAACATTAATCTCCATGCAGGTCCTTTGTTGCATGCAACTCCTTCAAACGCACAAGCCAAAGATGAAGATTGTTCTGTTACCAGATTGATAGGAGCAATTAGTGGAGGAAGAATAAATATCAAATATCGCTCATATTATTTTATCAGAAGCACGTTACAAATATACGTTCTACCTAACTGTCACGCACGTTCGCGGCTGACATCATATTGATATTTTGCCAAAATAATCACAAAAATGTATTGCAGTGCAGTGGTTGGGCATGACCCCTATGTTTTTGGAGGTCGCGAGTTCAATACACGCTAACTTGCGTGATGGTTAGGCTCCGCCACAAATATATAGGTGAGGAACATAACAACATTCCCGCAATTATAGGAGAGGTTACAAAATGGATAGAGAATAATGGGGTACGATTAAACAACTAAGCCTACTAATATATAATTATTTGCTACGTAATCTATGTCAACAATAGAAATATTTTTGATTCATTAAATAATCAACCCACATGAAATTGAGTTCAAATCACAGACAAATAAGGAGTACGTTGTGGAAGGAATAAGCAATATCACCATTCCTCTTAAGATGAGAAGCTATACCCTCACAAAGGTGCTCTATGCCCCTAGATTGACCAAAATATCCTTTCTATCTCTCAACTCCTGAATCGTAAGCTCAAGTTAAAGTTCATGGTTCGAAAGGCATCAAATCTTACTTGATATCATAAGAGGGTATGATACTTGCCGAGCTTTTGTGATGGATTGTTTATTTGCACTAGATGCAATTTCATCCTTCGCATTGGCTCTATTTGTTTTTATGGTGGGGTCTACTTCACTTTGGCATTATTTATATGGGCACCTTTCTGTCAACTCCCTCTATCAGCTCATTTCTAAGGATATGTTATGAGGACTTCCTCCACTCTCCCACTCCTTACCTATCTCTTCAAGATGTTTAGAAGGAAAAGATCAGCGAGATCTATTTGATCAAAGTACATTCTATGCCAAGAAACATCTGGAGGTCATGCATACCAATATGTGTGGACCCCTACCTACCTCCTTTTAGGGAATTCCATGCTTCTAGTTGTTGATCGATGGTTATTATCGTAAGACATGGGTTGTCTTTTTCAAGAAGAAGAGTGAAGCATTCACCAATTTTCGGATTTCTATCGAGAGAGTTGTTCAACAAACGAGGAAGCCCCTTATTTCCCTCCACTCAGATTGAGGGGGAATTCATGTCAAATAAATTCTTGACATTATTAAAGGAGCACAACATCACAACACTTGACTCGCCTCTATATGCCCTAGAAGAATGACATTACGTAACATCACAATCAAATTGTCATGGAGGTGGCTCATTGCATACTTTTCACTACCAAGTTGAGAACATATTTTGGGCATAAGCAGTCCAAAACCTATATATCTTATGAATCAAGAACCTACAAAGATCCCAGTAGAACAAAACACTATAAGTGGTATGGAGTAATCATAAGAATTCGATCTCCCATCTTAGAGTGTTTGGTCGCACATCATATATGCATGTCTCATCCAAGAAGAAGAAGAAGTTTGATTCAAAAACACTTCAAAGTATATTTTGGGGGTATATTACTACCTAAAAGGCATACTGTCTCATGGATCTTAACACATTATATATATATATATATATATATATATATATATATATATATATATATATGAGAGTCAAGATGTGGTTTGTGATGAGTCATCATTTTACTTGAATTCCTAGACAAAGAAGAGTCAAGATCGACCTCCTTGCATAGATTTCTCTCACAATCGAGATAATGAGCATGAACAATATTCACAAAAGAAAGATGATCTGTGGGAAGAATTGTTCATTGATCCTACTCATTTGGAAAATACTTCTTCACACCAATAGCAACATCAACATCTAAAATGGGTCCAAAGCATGGTTAGGGAATCCCACTCAAACTCTCTCCCAAATGCTTCATTAAGAGTCGAATGAGAAGAGATGTAATAAATGAGGTAAATCTCACCCTCACGACTTCAATTGTTGAAAACACCAAACCTAGTATGATTCGAGAGGCACTCTACCAACCAGAGAGGAAGAAGGCCTTGATGCTGAATATGACTCCCTCATTCATAATTGGACATGGGAAGTTTCTGATCTATTTGTAGGAAATAAATACATTGGTTGTGAATGGATTTTCAATGCAAAATGCAAGGAAAATGGATCTATTGAAAAGCACAAAGCATGGCTAGTTGTAAAGGGATATGCTCAAGAAGAAGAAATTAATTGCGAGGAGACATTTGCACCCACTACAATGATCAAAACCATCGAGTTGTTTGTGCACTATCGGAATGAAACGAATGGAAACTTTAGAAGAAGGATGTAAACAGAGCTTTCTCTAACAAAGGATCTCGAAGAAGTATAATTGACCTAGCCAAAAGAATTTTACTATGAACAACATCCTAAAAAGGTATGTCGCCTAATTAAGTCTCTTTATGGACTCAAAAACCACCCAAAGCATTGTACATTAAAATATATGATCACTTGATGTAGTATAGATTCAACCGTATCCCTTCATATTCAAATCTAGATATTAAGAAGACAACATAGATACTGTCATTATTATTTTGTATGTGGATGCTCTTGTGATTATAGGCAGATCGTAAAATCTCATCGAAGATGTTAAGAGTGATTTGATGACATCCTTCAACATGAAAAATTTGGGGCTACTTCACTACTTTCTTGGCTGGGAGATATGACAGAACAAGCATCACATTTTTATCTCCAAAATAAAATACGCCAAGACGCTCCTATAAAAGTTTGGAATGTATGACTGTAAACCCGTGTCTACTCTAATGGAGAAAGGTTTGTAACTTTTTAGATTCTAGGATTCACCTCATGTAGATGCTACTCCTACCATATATCTTTCTATATTCATGCATGAGCCAAAAAAACGTCATTGGGTAAAGCAGCGAAGCATGTTTATAGATATGCATGAGGTACAATTGATTATGGTCTAGAATATCAATAGAACTCTCAGTTATTCTTATAGGGATATACTTGACTTGAACAATGTCATATCTATTCTCGACATGAAACAAACTATTTTTTATCTCTCATACATTGAGGGAGAGTATCAAACCGTATGAGGAGCTAGGTTGGAAATTATTTGGTTACATCGTATTCTAGATGATATGGACATTCCTGAAGAAAAACCACCTATCATTGATTGTGACTATCAAGGTGTGTTGAAAATTATGAAGAATCCTATTTTCCATGAATGAACAAAGCACATTGAGGTCAAATGTAATTACATTCGAGAACAAACCTTCATCCACCACATCCAATTGTAGTACTACCCAATATATTCTCCAAGAGTAGATATTCTCACCAAGTCTCTTGGTGAGGTTTAATTTGAGTTGTTTCAAAGAATATTTGTGAAAACAATGTAATAAGGGGGAATGTTAGCGAAGTTTGTAGTTATTACATTGTTTATTATTTTTTTATGTTCATGTTGTGACAGCCAACATGTTACAATGTACGCAGCCGTTTGGTTGTAAACCGTGAGTTCTTTTGTATAAATTATCCTCTCATGACATGAATAAATCATCCAATTATCTTGTTGTCTTCTTTTAGAAACAAAGACATTCAACAAAGTGATAGGACACCAACAAAAATGAGCTCATGATCACTTGTCTTAGGTATGAATTTGATATTTAATTAATTGTTAATAGGTTTTCCTAAAGATTGAGTAGATAGAACATCATTATAGAAACCTGTAATAGGTCAAGGCCTATAAATCTCCAACTCAATTCATAATAATCAAAGGGAAATCCATCAATCTTGGCGTATTTTCATTATGCACACATTGTAGATATATATAAATCTTGTCAAGTGCGAGAGAAGAATCAAATGAATAAAGACAAGAACCAAAGTTATGGGTGAGAGCTTGTGGGGAGCACATAAAGACATTTATGGACTACTTCTTGTCTTTCCTTTGTCATGGATTGATGCTAGAACACCATCTTTATTAATTTCAATGAAGGAATTAAATATCTCATGAAATCGGTAAGTTGCTTATGATATATTTTGATGGCATTTATCTTCTCTCTAATGTGCTTGATATGAAGGATTTTGAAAATTCTTTATAGGCACGATTTCCAATTGAAGAGAATTGATCCAATAAAAAAATAAATGAGAAGCTATACTTAACAAAATGTTTAAGATAAACATAGAAACAAAAATGACATACACAATATTTATCCTGGGAAACCCTTTCAGGAAAAAACCCAAAGCAATATCTTCTCTCTTATTACATTAACTTAACTATTTACAATACAATAGTGTACTTCTAAGTTATGTTTTACCCTACTACATATCCAAATATATATCTAAGCACGTCAATAGGAAACCATCAAAACAACTTTACAATACAATGGGTACTAAAACCATAGGCTAATATAACAACCCACAACGGTTCCCCATAAGTCATGGGTTATGACACCGCCAATATACACATAGATAAAAGTTATATATCTATACTCATGCAAAAATAGGGATCCAAAAAAATTTCCCCTGGTAACACTCATGGAAAAGTTCTAGAATACTCAAGTGGGTATAGAATATGCAAAATATACAACATGTTCTAACACCAATCTTGAGCCAATGGAGACTTACCCAAATATATGCTACTCTACCATGGTGGGATTATATCAGTTTAAGGTTATAACCAAGAATAAAAACATGAGATTGTATACAAGGATAAAATGAATAACATTTTAAATGGATAGAAACCTTGTGATTTTCAATAAGGAGAGAACATACTTCCCACTTACAAACTCGTGCCTCATATTTCCCAAAGTGGAAGAGGAATTTGATCATGTTATGGATGAAATTATTCCACCTCTAAATCATGTTGGTGACTTAGGAAGGATGCGGTGTGAAGTTCCAAACCATGGCTATGAGTGAATGTTCCTTTCATGCAATAAAAGTAAGTCATTAAGGTAGAATTGATTGTGTGGAACTTTAAATTGGACTCCTCCTAAGTGAGGTGGAGGGTAATCGACTATGGTTAGAAATCACAAAATATTGAGAGATGATGATGATAGACTCACTAAAGGTATGAAAAGAGAACACATGTTCTTTAGTAAACATGATATGATCAAGTATTTTGCGATCCATGTTTTCTCCAACCATGAAATTAAACTAAGTAAACCAAGGTAGGGGAGAAAATGCACGTTTTGTAAGAAATGATTTAGTAGGACCTAGTAGTTTTTATATTTTATTTTTTTAGATTAGGTAACTATTTGGTTTTGGGGAGACCAAAAAGCCCATAGTACATAACATGAAATGAAGTATCTAGGCAAAAAAATAGCCCAAAAACCAGCAAGGGCCCAGATAGGACAAAACAACTTGACCAACACAAAGGCCCAACAAGGGGCGAGGAAAACACAACCTCATATATATAGAGTTTTTTTAATATATAACCACTAAAGACAAACACAAATAAAACCAACATGACCAACAAACCAGTCCATCAAAGGTTAGCTAAAGTTTCTTTTTGTTGTTGCGCTTTAGTGCAAGAGCTGGGACCTCTGTCCGGTGTTGCGTAGGAGTCGATGCATTTCTTGCTTATCGCCTTTGGTGCCAACAATCTTCTCATCGTCATCCATGATGCTGAGTTCAAACCTAGCACTCCTCTTATATTTTTCCTGCTTGGTCAGCTTGATCCTATAAAATAGTGATCCTCTCATATTGCATGAAGAAATCCACCTTAACTTCATTAATCATTTTTTCTTGGGCTACTGATTTGATGTGACATTCTCTCATATCCCGAACTCTTGTAAATATCCATGATTTAATAAAAAAATACATTGCACAATAAAATAGCAAAACCAGAGATATTGTAATTCATTCAAGACAAATTCCCAATGGAGAGATTACATATAAATAGCTCAATGAACTCCTGTAAGTAAGGATTCAAGGCTAATCTTTAAGTCCTCTCAATATCTCAAATATATCTCAACTATTAGTTGTGCATTACAATTGTTTTGCACACTCATATATTATTTTATAAATATTAAAAACTATTACTACCAAATAACCCAAACCACTCCTAAGTGTTCACACTATGAACAATATTTCTGTAACACGGCGGATGTTTGGTTACCTTGAGCGATGTATCAATAAAAACCTCCATATTAGCCATCCTAGAAGCTCGATGGAGTCTCCAAGAATTTCCTCTGCAATACCCTTTCCTTTAGAATACCACCCTTCATTTCCAAAAGCACATCCATGGCCACATCTTTGCTATCATTCCCCACTGGATCCTTCTTTTTCATCCTTTTGGCTAAGACCTCCTCATCCGAGCTAGTGCGCTATGCGCTAAGACCCTATAGTTTTTAAAATATTACCATGATTTATGTTTTCCAATACATAGAACATATTAGGACAATACCTTTGTTATCCTTGGGATGTTTAGTCATATCAAAGTCACTATAGACAAGACAAGTTGTTATCTAGCCATATCCATACCATTTTTTTGGGCTGTCATTACAAGATTATATAAATTAATGAAACCAAAAGAGTAAGCATTTATGTTTTAAAGGACACATAAGGAGAAACACAATGTATCTTCCCACAAGGAAGCAATTAAGGTAGAAAGTATTGGGGATTTGAAAATAATGACACTACCATGACTACCACTATTTATGGTGTGAAAATGAGTCAAATTGGGAACTATGCATTTCAAGAAAATTCATACAAAGAAATCACCAATTTTAACTTTGTGCACAAAAAAATCTAATTATCAATTTTTTTACAAATAAAAAAAAATTGAGGATTGCTTAGAGGACTTTGTTACAATTCTTACATTCAATGACATAAAATTCAAGTAGGAAACTATTTTATTACATTGTGTTGCCCTTATTCTTCTTAAAAATCAGATCTTGATTATGAAGTAGAAGTTCTATATGAAAAATGTGGGTGCTGGCCTAGCTTAAGAAAATAATGGATGGAAGTGGAATAACATCCTATTTTTCATGAACGAACAAAGCATATTGAGATTGATTGTCATTTCATTTGAGAGCACGTCTTGAACCATCACATTCAGCTCCAATATTGTCCTACAGAAGCACAAGTAGTTGATATTCTCACCAAATCTCTTGGAAAAGTGAAATTTGAACTTTTCAGGATTACATTTGCAAGAATAATGTAATAAGGGGGGAATGTGGCATAGATTACGTAGCAAATAATTATATATTATTAGGCTTAGTTGTTTAATCATATCCCATTATTCTCTGTCCATTTTGTAACCTCTCCTATAATTACGGGGAATGTTGTTATGCTCCTCACCTATATATTTGTAACATGCTTCTGATAAAATAATATGAGAGATATTTGATCTCTATTCTTCCTCCACTAATTTCTCCTATCATCTATCACCCATTATGTGCTTGCTAGTGTTAGAGTTAATCAACCAAACATTTTGCAAGGGTTGCGATGTTTGGGAGATTAGAACAATGTTATGATGTGCGCCATAATTTAGCGATTTGAGTACTTCCTCATCTGAGTCATCATCTTGTTGGGCCATGACATGTCCTTTGTGCTTCTTGTGGTGAGGACCTCATCCGGATTGTCTAGAATTACTATGACCAGATGTGTGCTCTCTTCACCGGAATTTCCTTGATTTAGGCTATCATACCAACAACTAGAGTGTCATGCATATTTGTGGTGAAAATGTGACAATGTCGACTTGCTTTCTGAGACATCTTCACTATGGTTTCTTCTAGGGCTACTTCTATGGTTGCTTCTATTGTAGTCGCTTCTAAGACTTGTGATTGTGTTATTGTCTTGAGATTAGTGCCTTGTCTTGAAATTTCCCATGCATTGTCTACATGGCTTATTCTTGTTGGACAAAATTCACCAGCTTCTTCAAAGGTCACCACTTGTTTTTGATGTTCAATGATGTGACAAACATCCTAAACTAGGAAGGAAGATCTCTCAATGTGATACGACTAGCAAAGGTGTCCTCCACCTTCTCTCTTAGCGCTAAAAGCTTTACTCGTAGTTCTACCACACGATCAAATAATTCCTCTACTTTTGCGCTATCTTTCATATCTAGTGTATGAAGCTTTGACTAGAAATGGAGGATCTTTGTCTAGTTCTTCACCTCATAGATGGTGGATAGAGCATCCTAGGTCACCTTTGATGTATTTACATCCCGTACATGTGGTCGAACCTCATCCAAGATGATGAGTGTGATCGCCATCAAGGATTTTACATCAGCCTTCTCGTATTTCGCCTTGTCATTTGCATTGGTAGGATGCGTCACTTTTCTAGTGACAATCCCCAAAGCTCTTCGCGATCTTGGAGAATTGTGCGCATGTTCATCCGATCAATCTATCCATCATGCAGGTTTGCAATCAACGCGAACCGGTGCAAAAATTTGACCGGTGTGGTCTATCCTTGCACCCAGCCGGTCTTGAACCTGCAACCCCGCGCCCTATTTCCCGTGCCCCACCATCCCGCTGTGTGCACTCACGTATGAAAGACTATGGCACTAGTTCTTTTTATAAAATTGCAAATGGAAATTTGACGAATAGGTAACAACATAATACGTTGTTACCTATTCCATCAAAACTAATGGCGACGCGACAATACTAACGGCTACGTGACAGAAAATACTTTTTTCCTTTGTACGAACTTGCGTGAGAGATAGGCCTAGCCATGTGCATCTTCGAGGAGATATAATTTGGTCCTTTGAAGAGCTAAGCATCAGAAAATAGTAATTTTTGTGCGAACATGGCTTATATGGAGAAATCACCCCCAACGCGTTCTTCACGTGGATGAGGGGGCTGCACCATCTCTTATCCCTTTGTTTCCATGCTTCTCCTTGGTTTCCACGCTCTTTTCCAACGCACACAGGACACTTGGTAATAGATATACACGACTTGCACAGGTCGCTGGCTCTAAAGCAAGGCCGCAAAGCACGAAATGACACTTTCATTGCTTGCAAATGGTCTGCCAGATCTTTTGCTGCTTCCACACAAGTCTCCCGCTGTGTAAATGGAAGCAAATGCAGGTAAATATCCACGTTAAAGGCTGCCATGCAGGAAAACAGGCACGCAGGTCTGCAGTCGCTCTCCTTCTAAATGCCGATAAATAGCAATCACCAAATAGACAGAAAAAACACAGGTCAATTGACAATTCATGCCAAAAACAGGTGGGGATGGTCTTCCACGTAGGTCTGGGCAGCTACCAATGTTTTCTCCAGATCATAGGCACTTAAGAGAGCAAAAGTGTGGTGCCAAACTCAATGATCCTGATACTCTGCACTCCACGTGCTAACAGTCAGTTGCTTCCATGTTTCAAATTCCAAGAGAGAACTTCACGCCAGCGGCCAAATCCTCTTCAGATGCTGAGCAAATGTGCTCTGAAACCAATGTTTGCAAAAGAAGACACTGAGCAAATGTGCTCTGAAACCAATGTTTGCAAAAGAAGACACTTACAACCAAGCGGTTGTGTACAGCGTAGCAGGTTGATGGTGACAAACCTACAGTAACAAAATAATAAACAATGTAATAACTACAAACTATGCTAACAATTTAGCATTGCGTATTTACCACATCCTTGTAGCTATATTGAGACATGAACATACATGATTTATCAAATAATGGTATTTCTTAAATAATATCATCGATGTGGAAAGGCCCATGCTTCTCAACATTGAACTATATTTCTCAAACATGACTTTTAAAACTGTATGAATGCATCACACGGTCATTTATCCTCTCTCCATACTTAAAGCTCTTGGATTTGGTGAAGTTTGTCTTTGGGACGAAAAAACTCTATTCTCCCATGCATATTCTTGTTTAATTATCAATGGTTACAGTTGTGATAGGTTTGTTCTCTTTCTGTCTAACAGGTACGGTTGTCTCTTATCTATCAGGCTCTACATGTTTTGTCTACAGAAGCTTTTAGAGATTTTCTTGGTCATTGAGATGCTCATGGGTTAATCTTGGTTATTTTCCTTCTATTTCGCTTTACACATTCTCCATTGATCATTTCAAAAATAATTCTTTTGACATATTTTTTAATAATGAAGATGCATTTAAGGAAGCTATTTATTTTCTATTAAATTTAAGAATCTAACATGTAGTGCATTAAAACACTTTTTAATAGGCAAATCATATTTTTTGTGCCATAACGAATTTAAGGAATCCTATGAAAAATTGTCCAATCTTCCTCATGAAATTCGATGCTAATGACAAACACACTAGAGGCTTTCATCAAATTACTTACCTAATGTATGTTTCCTCTCTCAAGAGAAGGAAGGGTCTTATGCTTATAATAAGTTTGTACAGAAAATCAATTTTGTTTGCAAAATGGATAATTAAAGAAATTAAAGGGAATAATGTGTGAAACTGTCCTAATGCATTGCATTCTTTTCGGTGCATCTTATGGTACAAATTTTCATAAGAACATTCGCTCTCCATACTTTATTTGTCACTTTTGCTTTGGTTAAGATTGTAGGATCTTTTGTAGTGAAAATATGTTGGAAATCCTACAAGGCTATCAAACATTAATAGTTGTGATGGGTTGGTGATGGATTTAAATTGAGGTTTTCATTCAAAATCATAACATCCGGAGGTTGCCTATCACAACACGAAAGTGTATTCCTCTTACTAGGACACCAAATCAAATCTCTATGATTATATCGTAGGGGAATCGTTACACTTTATATCCTCATTTCATCAAAGGAATGGATTGTATCACTTGAGACCATAGTCAAGTACAAGCTTTTATAATTCATGCATTCCCTCTATTTTAAGGATCCATGAATTCCTTTGAGATGTGACTATACAGAAGCTCGACCTTCATCCGCCAGTTGCATGGTGTTGTAATAGACGGTGTTATATTGAATTTTATTTCAAAAACTATCATCTACGATAATTATTTTACTAAATCATGAGGCCTTTCTCCCCCACTCTCTATAAGTAATATTCTCACTAGAGTTTGAGCTCCTCCTCTATCCTTAATTGAGTCTCAAAGTCCAAACTTGAGGTAACAAATTGGTGTTTTAAGTCCCAAATTTCCTATATTTGAAAAACCAAGACCCTCAAGTATATCTCATGCTTTCACCCTCAAATTGGAGATGTCAACTAGACGCGGATCCACTCCCTCTTTAGACTAATCCACTCCGACCCCTTTACAAGGATAATGGATTTTAAAATTAATTTTCCCATTTTCTTGTTAATATTATTATTTTGTGGCATGTTTTAGAACTAGTATTGTTTTTCGATTATGGAAAGCTATAAATGCTACTATTTTTATAATGAATAGATTTTTATCAATTTATTGTTAATGATAAATTCATTGGTATCTTTATTATTTTCCTACATATTCAAGTGCATTATGGAAGGTAAATATCAAGTTTCAACATTTCTAGGAGATTCTTAATCAAGTAGGGGAGTTTCCCTTGAGCCATGAGTAAGGTTTTTCCATATTCTCCACATTACGGTTCTCCACTTCCCAAAGATAGGTGGATCTTGTCAGAATCCATTTCTCATCCTCTATATTTGGCCACTTCTCTAGCCAACCATTACCTTAACAAGGTCCTTGTAGTCTACCACCACCATGGAGGAAGTTTTTTGTTATCCTATCTACTACAATTCCATTGCATTGGCCCTCTCCAATGATAGGTGGTATTACTATTACGAGATCTCTTCAACTCAATTGGGGCATTATTGTGTCACTATCTATGCAAGCTAATTAAAATATCTTGGACATGTGGTCAAACCTCGTGACCTATAGTGGTTGAGCCTAGTAGTGTGTAATATCTCTCTTAACCCGAAAATTTGCCACCTCTCCAATGATGCTGCTTTTTGTTCTTAAAAATCTTCCTTCTATCGCTTTCATGTAATTTAATTCTTTTAGTTTCCCTCATGGAATGTTGAGTTGAGTTTGAGTCTTTGTTTTTTGATTGTTATCGATATTATTTTCATGATTATTTTTAATCACCTTCATATCGTAATCATCTTGAATTGATTATTTATTATTGATTAATATATACAGATCTATTCTAATTAAAAATGTTCTTTGGTCATCCCTTGCAATATCAATATTTTTATTGCTCAACGAAAAACATGTCTACCAATCAACCCACACTTCTCATCTAAACACAATATAATATAATTTCATTGGTCAGCCCATGATGAAAACTTATTTACCAATCAACAGACAACGGGTAAAAACTATTTTTTGGGTCATCCATAACTACAACATTCAAGCCTACAAATCAATGCCCCTTTATTATCTTGAATCCTAAATTAATCACATGCATATTTCATCTTCAATTCTATAAAACATATTTATATAATACATTAATAAAAATGTCTGTCACTTTTTCTTTAGAATTATAAATTGAAGATTGATTTCACTATTATTCATCAATTCTCTAAAATTAAGTTTTATTATAAGGTGGTATGTTTTCTTTTACCCTAGAAACATGATTTTTAAATAATACAATTACTAAATTGCTATCACAAAAGATTGTTATTGTATCATTTTTTTAATTTCAAGGTAAATGGTTTTTTTGGGAGGGGACCATACCTTGGAACGAAGCTCAAAAGCCGATGTAGCGAGTAAATTACACCCAAGAGAAAGGCCTAGAGGCCAAAATGAAACTTAAAGCATGAAGGCACTGGACCAACTACCTCAAGAAGCCTAAATAGTATTTCCTACCCCTATTTCGTTCTCCCTAACTATCACGTATGTTCGCAAATGACATCATATTTATATTTTGCTAAACTTTTGCCAAATATACACTGCAGCGCACTGGTTGGGTATGACGATTGACTTTTTGGAGGTCGCGTGTTCAATACACGCTAACTTACGTGATGGTTAGGCTCCGCCAGTTTCCAGGTCATGGCGGGATGAACCATATGTGTAGCTTTTTTCTTAACTTTTATCCATTTATCTTAACCTTTTGTCGGAACAAAATATCCACCTTTCCGAGAGACTCGGAGGATACGGTGATGAACATTCTTATAACATTCTTCTCATCCAAATGACCTAACAAGCTATTGAAGTTCTTATCACATTCTCTTCTTCAACTTGATAAATTAATTATAGTTTGTTTCCCAGTATCCGACAAATCTGCTCCATAACCAAGTTGAGTAACTGTTAGCAAAATAATACGTTGTTTAACCTAATGTGGTTATGACTTCGTGGCGTCCATCCATTAGACGGTTCCCTCCTACTCCACCGTCTCTCCTTTCATAAATTGTGTTGCTTTCTGTGTATTCAAACATTAGCGGCATTTCTTGATCAGAGCGAAGCGGCGGAAGAGGCCTGCGTGGAAGTTTTCCCTATGCAGTTTGGAAACCTGTTTGGCGTGAACGTGTTTTGCAGAAGCAGCGACCAGCGACCAAGGGAGAGGAGCGTCAACAGTATTGGAGATGCGACATTGAAATCAAAGTCCTCTAAGCCTGCGCAGCAACTTGAAGACCTTGAGACGTGCAATCTTCTTCAGAGTAATTATTTCATGTTCGTATAGATCCTGTGTAGCAGCGAATCAGTGCAGATTGTCGACGCATTCAGAGGACAACTGTGGAGTAATTTGTGCAGACCTGCCAGTGGAAGGTGTTGTATAACTTGGCCTCATCCGCGTATTTGAAAATGCTGAAAGAGACATTGGCGTTGAAAACCTGTCTTGGAGCAATCTACTTCCAGAGATACCTACGTGGATAATCATTTAAACTGCTACGTGTAGGAGGAAACAATGGAGTGTAAGAGGCGAACCACTGGCTATTTTATTTTGGTCTGCGTTTTCTGACATTTGGAGACCTGCGACCTGTGCAAGCACACTTTTCCCATTTATTTCAAAGAAGCGTGGAAACGATAATAAGAGACCAGTTTCTTAAGTGTGATTCTTCCTTGCATTGAAGAAGAAATCGCCATTCAGTGAGATTGAAGCCATGTCTGCTCTCAAAATATTGTTGTACTATGCTCGGTTCTTGAAAGGACCTAATTATGTTGCCTCAAAGAGGAAGATGAGCACCATTCTCTTGTTTGAAAGCTATGGGAGATTGTCATTGGTGTAGCTGCTCGTCCCATCGACGTAGATGAACAAATAAATTATGACAAGAGCGATACAAAGGTCTTGATGTTGATCACTCTCACCACACATAAGGATGTGACGACATGAAAGCTTGTCTCGGGATACTCTCTCCACCATCTACGAAGAAAATAATTTGACAAAGATCCTCCATCTCTAGTCAAAGCTTCATACAATGAGTATGAAAGAAGGCAAGAAAGTAGAGGAATTCTTGCGTCGTGTGGCGAACTATGAGTAGAGCTTGGAGCACTCGGAGAAGTGGTAGAAGAGAATTTGCTTGTCCCTCTCACACTAAGAGTTCCTCCTTCCCAATTCAGGACATTCATCACCACATTGACCATCACAAAAAGAAGGTGACCTTTGCCAAACTGGTGAACTTTCTACAACATGAAGAAGCCATTCAGATAGTGCATGAAGAATTTGAGGACAAAGCATTGATCTCGAGGCGGAGAAGATTCAAAAGTCTTGCAAGGGACAATAAGAGAATTAGACACAAAATCAGCCACGAAGAAACAACGAGAAGAAAAAGTATCAAAAAGTTAATCGATGGTACGATATCTCCACCACAAATACACATGACATTGTGAACTACTGGTATGATGGTTGCACACAATGCAATTATGGAGAAAAGAGCACATCTTGCCCACTTTGTGGTGATTCATAAAAATCTAAGTGGTGTCCTCTCTAAAAGAAGCAGAAAGGACATGTCACAACCCAACCAGATGATGACTCGGATGAAGATGTCCCGAGAATCAACAAATTGCAATGCAAACAAAGATGATGGTGTTCTAGTCTCTTAAACATTGGAGTCATCACAGAATGTTTGGTTGATGGACTATGGCACCAACAAGCATATGAAGGGCAATAGGAAGCTTTTTGATTCATTGACTGATCGACCCACTGGAGATCAGGTTTGAATCAGAGACAAACGAGTATGTTGTTGAAGGAATCGACAATGTCAACATTTCTCTCGGGATGAGAAGACGTACTCTCATGAAGGTGCTCTATGTCCCTGGCATGACCACAAATCTCCCATTTGTTTCTCAGCTATTGCGTCACAAGCCCCGAGTGGATTTCATGGTTTAGTAAGGCATCAAAACATGTATGATATCACGAGAAGGTACGATACTTAAAGGTATTTTGAAGGATCATTTATTTGCATTAGATGTAGTTTCATCCTTTGCAGTTCCTTTATCTCCAACCATGGTGGAAGCCATTGCATTCTTGCATTATATTTATGGGCATCTTTCAATCATCTCCCTCTATTAGCTCTGTTTTAAGCAAATGGTAAGAGTACTTCCTCCATCCTCCTCGCGACAATTAGGGTGTGTAGAATATTTTATTTTATATTCCTTGAATATGATTATCTTTCGATGTCTCCACAAGCATGAAGAAATTAATATAAATAAATACATATTATCAAGCCTTGTGCAATCATGTAAACTAGGTTTTAAACTAATATATTTTATAGTATTTGATGAATATAGTTGTTTATATCTTTAGCTCTCAATTTCAGGCCTAAAGTCATTGATGTTGATGCAAATTTTCAATTGAACATTCTAAATATATTTAAATCGTTATTCTCATGTTATATTTCACAAATGAATATTTCATCATTTGGTGACTCAATTCTATAACCACAAAATACTCCATCAAGAAAAATACATCGTCTCAAACTTCTTCATCATTAATTAGTTGAACATATAAATTTATCTTGATATAAATGATCAAATCAACTTCATATAAATGATTTTTCTCATCTTGATATAAAGGATAAATTCATTTCTACATTTTTTAAAATCATTTTTCAAGATGTGTGAATCGATGTTGTTGTTCCAAGCTCTAAGATCTCTCTTAAGTCATAAAAATATAAGTTTTATGTTCATGACCAAAAATTCATACTCCGTGGCTATTACACATAAAATTCTTCCTCGAATACTCAATTCAACAAAGTTTATTTGACATCCATTTGATAAAATTTCCATCTATGTTGTGTTGAAATTGCTAATACAACTCTAAATGTATTTGGTATATCTACATGAGAAAATGTCTCACAAAGAATAAATCTATGACTTCGTGAATATGACTTTTCGAATAGAATCGACTTTTACTAATGCTTCTCAAATTGTTTCCTTCAACATTTTAATTTTTTTATCAACCCACATCATATCGATTCCATCTTATTTTGGTAATATATTTACTAGATCCCGATCTCAAAAATTATTCTATATTACATAAATTCCATCATCCATTTCTTTAAATCAATTGTCATTCATAATTGCTTCTTTACAACAAATTGGATAAAGTTCATTAAATAAAAGTAAATAAAAAAATAGATCATCATTTTGTGCATTTTTCATTACCCAATAAATCTCCGGAGGAGTCTTTGGAGAGGGAGAGGGAGTTAGTGTGGCCTTTTTCTAGTATGCAATAAGATGATATTGGGATACTATAAAAGTTAAGCGTTGATTTGAGACATTGTCATTACTTGTTATATGTGGTTGATGTTTTTGAAACTTTTTAATTAAAAAATTCATTTTAAGTTGTTCTTATTCATGTATATATATATTCCAAATCGTCTCTTCATATTCAAGAAACTCTATATCTCAATAAATCATAAAATTGTTTATGATAGGATTATACAACTTTAAGAAAGGAAAATGACTTCTCTCCCTTTCCTTCTAACTTATTTATCTTCTCAAGCAATATGTGTGTATACGCAATGCACCCAAATACTATAAAATGAGAATCATTATGTTTCCTTTTGTACTCCAATATTCTTGTGGAACAATTAAATAAATAAAATACAAGATATTAAGTTAAAAGATCATTTACATGGACCCACACAAGTCTTAATACACAATCTATAAAGGATATCTTTCGAATATGAATTACAAAAATGGAATGTCTCTCAATATTACTTCCAAAGAAAATATACTCCACATAATTTGTTGGGATACTCAATCAATCATATTCCTTAATAATATTCTTTTTATATAACTAATTAACACCATTAAAACTTAGAAGCCATTACCAACATTAATAATCCATGATAGCCTTAAAGGTTATAATCCTCTCATTCTAATTTATTAAAGGAAACATCCTATTACTTGTCATCTATACATTTTCTATTAACTTATTACTACCATTTCTATCCAAAAAGAACACAAGAAACATTCTCAAATTAAAATTTATATTATTTCTACATAATTTGTTTAATACTAATAAAATGATTCTTAAGACTAGGAACAAAATACACATTTGAGATGTTATTTTTGTCTTTTTTCTATCCTAATGTTAATGTTTTCTTTTTAACTGACATTCAATTTTTTTCTTCGTGAATTTCACTTCAAATTGGATAAAATCATTGATGTTTGGAAATATTTCCTTATTACCATGTGATTACTATAACCACTATTTACAAATCACACTTCTTTTGTACTCTCCTAAGTTATATTGCAAGTAATTAATAGAGGACCATTAGTTCAAGATTATTTCATAGATTTATTTTCCTTAGAGAAAACTTCAGTTCATTTATTCATATAAAAATTCTTCTTATTATATTCATTTACACAATGTCTAAATTTCATACATTAGTGACATTGAATTTTACATTCTCCATACCTTTCACTTTTATGAGAAAAAATATTATTATTCCTATACATGTTCTCATGCGTGAACAATAAGCTTGAATTTGTTAATCCTCTTCCTTTAGGGGTTTAGACTATTAGTGGGTTTTAAGTAGTTTTGAATTACCAATCTAATTTCCATTCTCTTTGAGCCCATTAGACACTCACAATAAGTGTTCATGGGAACATGTTGAGGTAGGGTCAAACTTCTACTTGTGAACAAAGAAAAACAAAACTAGGTTATTAAAAAACTAAGTCCACCCCCATGTATGAATTTGAAAAGTTTTTCCTCCATTAATCCAATTTGGTTGATAGATCTGGTATAAGAAAATATTTTACCATCAAACATTTGGTGAAATTATGTTTTCTCCGATATTGAATTAGGGCATTTCTATTGTTGTTCCTAAACCCTAGCCTTAATTATATTTATTTGTCATTCTTTGAGTGATTCAACCCAACCAAACATGATCAATCTTACTAGTATCCATGGAGATAGGGATCTATTAAGTAAATTGTGCCTCTAGGAAGAGGTAGTAGGGGCTTAAAAATATTTTTACTTTTCGGTGGTGACAATGAATTCTTCTAGTAGTTGGTGGAAAATACATTTGGAGATAAGGGATTTTTGAAGGGTATGAAAATTTATGGTCAAAATTAATTTAAAGGGTTTCTTCTCCTGAGGTTGGGGTAGGAAACAAATAATGAAAGAGGAGTAGTTTTTTCAATACGAAAATTATTCTTGACATTTTCTATCGGTACTCACCAACTTGAGGATGGAAAAAGAAAGGATAAAAAGACATAAGCATCAAAGACATCAAATTGGGGTTAGAAATGTCAAGAAGAATTTCTAGAAGATCATGAAATAGCTCTATTTGGTTTCTACTTCATGGAGTATATACTAGATTTTCGTTGCTTCTTTGTTGTGTTTGTGTTGTGTTCTTTGTTATTGTGTTGTTTATTTTCCGAGTTTTGGACTTAGCATTAATTTGTTCTTTTTGGATTTTATTGTATATCTAGGCTATGGTCTCCTTGTAATCGGGTAGGGTCCCAAGAAAAATACCTTTATCCTTAATAAAATAAATGAAAACCATGGATCTAGATATGATCGTGGTTATCCAAACACCGACTCATGGGAAACTATTGTCCCTTACCAAGGTGGTCCCCATGGCTCTATTTGGTGAAATAATATTAGAGGAAGTGATTGATGTTGAATAGTTTTTATAATATATTTTTGATATTCTTCTTTGAAAAACTAGCCTAACTTCCCTTAGCTCCAAAACTGGTTCTCAAAGACATGAAAACCACTCACTAAAAAAAACATGGATATTATCCCCTATGCCAAGATTAGTTTCTTCATCTTGTTTAAATTTGTAATAGACCATGAGGGTGTGCACAATGTACCAACTTGGACGTAGGGAAAGCACACTCAGATGATTAAGAGTTATAATCTCTCCTTAAATTTCGCCGATAAATCATTTAATTTCTTGCTAGTTTGGGTTAGAATTTCTAACCTACCAATGTAGTTCTAGATTGACCTATGTTATGAATCCATTCATAATACATTATTTCATTTTCTGAAATGTAATATTGCTACTATAAGACATACCCACATGATATTTGCCAAGGTCTTCGTGGGAATTGACATCTCTAAGGGCCTTATGGCATAAATTGTTCTTTAGGTGGTAGATCATCCTTGGGTATAAACTTTAGATTACAAAATCTTATATTTTTGTGGCCGAAAAGGTTTTGAAATGATACATCTATCTTTATACTATGGTGTTGTATATGGAAGAATGAAAATGAAACATCTTGGTAGGAGATACTTCCACTCATCACCTAGATATTAAAAGGCCCCTGCTATAGATATAGGCATTATTGAGATTCCTCCTAAGAAATTGATACATTAGAACACATGGTTATGGATTTAGTTCCTTTTCTTTAGGAATTGGTTCCATTAGAGGGAGATCATTCATTGGTCTCTTTACATTAACCAACTCATATGCAGTAACCCCATTTTCAGACATGTATCCTACTAATTATTTATTTTGACCAATCAAGTAACGATTGATGTTTTCCTACCCTACGAACAAGGTTAGAGAATGTGAGTGAAAATGAGGACTAGACTATTTTGCTAAAATAGAAGAGAGGGCCTCCTAGAAAGGTTGTACAACCTCTCTAAATGACTCTTCAATCCTAACAAGGGTCTTAGAAAATGTAGCCTAAGTAATAGTGATATGTTGAGTGGTTTTTTTATGTTGTTGGATAGATCTTAGTTAAGAAATAGATTCAAATTATCAAATATTAATAAGATGTAAGTTTTTATTTTATTTTATTGCTAGCTAACAATAGATTGTAATTAGGGTTGTAACCACTCTAGTATGATTTTATTTCCACTATGACCCTCTATTGTTTTATCTTTTCCTTCTTCCAATGTACGAGGGTAAGGCCCCTATCAAAATCCTTCTATTAAACATTAATAAAAAAATAATTTTTATCTCTAGGCATCTCCTCTATATGGATTTTGTGTGATTGGAACAAAGGATGGGTTTAGGGAACCCCATTTAGGTCATCAATCCTTTGCTAAGGTGGCATAGGATTAAACAAATAAATTTGATGGAAAAACAATTTCTTATGTAAATTTCATCCCCTCTATTTATGGAAATATTGGAGAAGGTTCTAGAAAAATAACACAAATTTATGGTACATGTTTGATCTATAGATTCGATAAATTTCTCTTTGGATAGGCCTCCATTCCATCCATACATGGTTAACTAATCATTAATGACCCATTATTCAAGGTGAGCATGATATCTAATCATGTCCAAGAGTTTTTTTCATAATGTTTTTATCTAATATGTGATAGGCGAAACATTCTCAACAAGGTATGTGCTAGTAAAGTTTGTTACTTATTAATGAAGCTAAGGATCTCATCTTTTAACCCCATCACCTAATATTGTTCTCTCAAACATGTGTGGGTTAGATTACCACATCTCCATCTATAATTTTTGATTGAATAATGTCTCATATATTTTACGAAAGTATAGGGAAGAATCTTGGTGATTGACCTAGTGACCAAACTCATGTCCCATTCAACTTCTCGCCCATATTTTGGTGGATATCGACACCTCTCTTCACCTCATGTCCAATATTGAACTTAAGGTCCTAGATAGATCATTATAGAAATTGTTTGATGGCAAAGGTCTACTAGGTTCTTTGTACTTAGAAACATGGATTTATAATTCCAAAGTCTAAAATGGAAAGTGGCACATAGGGTGTCATTGTGGTAGGATGCTCTATCATGGATCACCTCCAACACCTAGCTATGGATGGAGATGAAGATTTATCTAAAACGTCATATTCGAAGGAGTGGGAAATAAAAGTTGATCTTAGCCCCATACAACAAAGTTGGAGGTAAAAACCAGGATAAAATAAATGGTTGTGGTGGACCCACTGGAAGATTGTATGGTACAAAAATTTCCTAGCCCAGGCTGGAAGGGTGAGAATCACCCAACAAAATTATTTCAACCAATAAAATTTCTAGAAGTATTTATTCATTATGATCCTCACCTAGAGGGGTCCAATGAAAAATGGAGTGCAGATCTATAGAAAGGATAAATTACCTTACAAAGTGAAATCCCACCAATAATCTTCGGGGGTGAGTGTATGATTGGAGGTAGTTGAAGATCTTGAGCACTAGGTCTTACAAGCGGCAAAGGGAACAAAGTTATGATTTTTGAATAGGATTGATAACTTTTATCTTACTCTTTTGGAATGAAAATGAGACTAATGTGGTTTGGTCTAACATGTGATCTAGAACTTGTTGATCAATTATTTCAATATATTAATTTATTGTTATTTCTTTCTCTCTTTATACAAGGTTATGGGGCCCTTCTAAAACCCTTGGCCTTTTACCCTTATAAAAAAATTTCTAGATTTTCCACCTTAAAAATTTTGTATTTACGTACTTCTAGTATTGATTTCTTTTGAATAGACTTCATGAAACTCTTCCATATTTTCTTCATTTTATAGACATTTGTGATTTGAATGTATGTTTAAGAGAGTATTTTTAGTTCTTTTCAATCTTAGTTCATGAATTTATAAAAATCCTAACATCACATCAATTAATAATTTAATTAGATCTTTATATTCTTCAATGTCCACTACAATACAATCAAATATAGTAATAGGACTCCTCAAAATATTATCAAGATTCATTTTTTCTTCTAGCGTCTCTTCAAGAGACCTAATTTTATTAAATACATTAACTAATTCTTATTCATTCATTAAAAAATTGTAATATTCCCTTCTTAATTATTGAAATTTCACTAATTTTACTTTACCTACATACCATGATAAGAAGTATTCATAATTTCTCATTCTTTCTTACATTTATTCCTGGAAATCTTGAAAAAATGGATTCATCAATTTCTCGTTGAATGAATAATAAGTATTTATATCATGTTTCCTATTTTCTTTGAAATGAACCTTCTCAACTTCTATAAAAGAAATATATGTATTCTAGTCAATAAGACTAGAGAATAGATTTCAACTATGTCCTAAAATTCTTGTGACAGAAAAACAAAATATTCATCATCACACTTTAAAATTTGCAACTCTTCGCATTAAACATGATAATATGAGGTTGAGTGAGATTGTTGATTATACTAGGCATGTTAAAATAGTTCTTTAAAATTATAAAAATTTGCTCTTATATCATTTTGATGGAAATTTGATGTATACATTAGAATAATGATGGATTTAACTATGTAAAATGTTGTTTTGCACAATAAAAAGAAAAGAAATGCATACAATAGAAAAAGGCACACAAAAATGTTGACATTTTTGTTGCATTAAAAACAAAAGTTGATGTTGTTAAATTCTATTTTTCAACATAATTTCTTCTCTCACTAAAAATATAGTATTTTAAAAAAGCTACATGCTTTCCTCAATACCATCATAATAAATACCTATAGAAAATAACATTAAATGAATATATTAAGTGTCATTTAATGAATTAGCTTGAGACAATTAATATCATATATGAGTTAGTTACAATGTTATGTTCATTGATTTGCCCACATTTATCATGTAAACATCATGTTAAATTTTTTTCTCATCATATTTAATAATCACCTCATATAGAACCTATTAGCCATTCGTAGCACACTTATCATGTCACACCATGTAATTTTCGCTTTCTTGGTTAGCCCATGCAAAAACATATATTTTGGTAAGCCCACAACTACCATATAGACATCAAGTAAGAGTTTGTTTTCTCATCTTCCGTACCTACTACAATTTAACTTATATTTCAAAACTTTTTTTTGAAGGCATTAAATGTTTTTGACAAGATAATAAAAGAATTTATATTGATGAACATTATTGATTTTGTTGCTAGGTGATTTTTACTCTACTTTATTCACTTTATATTGGAAACCATATTTTAAGGTTTATGGCATTCATAACATTTGAAGTACAAATTCTTGAAATATAGTTTCCTTTTGTCATTGAGATTTTTATTCCAAATTAATTCAATGGCTTGCATGAGTAACTTAATTAAATGTTGGGTGAAAATCCTAAAAATGGTGAATTATTAAAAAAATAGGAATTTTTTTTTGAAACAAAGACTAATTATTCAAAGTAGTTATCTTGAAATGAATAAAATGCATGAAAAGAAACACCACAATTATTAATAATTATTGTTTTAATTTATTTTCATAATGACTCTTTTGAATAGGTTTAGATATGTCCTACTCTTACACTTAAAAACAATCTATAAGAATTTATTAGCCTTTGAATTGCATAATTTTAAAATGTTTGTATACTTATTGTTATTTGTCAAGATTAAGCGTTTTTACCCAAATATTGTGGCTAGTCATTATTTTCCCCTTCCTCTTTCCCCTTTTCGTCTATCTTCTATGATTTAAGCTTGGCAAGTTTGTATTCTTCAAATGTCTCAATGTTCTTGGTCACTTCTCTATAGGGTACGAAAGTCCTTTTGATGTATGACACATATCCACACTTATAGGCCTATTCATTAGTCCTTTTTATTAGGATATAACTATATTTTTGGTGTTGTATGTATCATGTTTTAGTCATTAGTATGTTTATTTTCACACCAATAGAGGTTCTACTTTAAATTTTAGTAGTTAATAATATATATCTATTGTAGTGATATATATGAAATAGAAAAACTAGAGAGTTGATTATTCAAAGGAATTTATTGAGAAAAAAACAAGATTCTATAAAGGATAACACATTTATCCAAACGTTTATTTAAGTTGGAGTAGTGATTGAAATATAAGGGTTGTACACTACATCATACTAGTTTTCCTAAATGATGGATTGCTAATTTAATTGGTTTTTATTTTTGATATTGTTTGCTATTAAGAGATTAAAAATATCAAGATAGTTGTCATTTTTAAATTTAAGGAACAGAATATAAATTTTGATTTCCTTGTAATTTTATATGTACTATGCTGAATTTAGTATTCGGATAAGTAGATTTTGTAATAATGAAAACAATGTTTTGTATTGAAGGATTCTGACCTAACACATGAAACTAGTCGGAAAAATACTTGTTTGGTTATGAAAAATTTAACAAGAATGATAGTCTACAATCAGTTTGGGGGATTGCGAGGTTTGATTGTTGATGATTTGCAAATAATTTTCAAATTTTCCTAAGATTTTTAGGTTCTTATAATTTTTCACACAACATTGGTTTTCACTATTAATATTTGACACCTATCAAAAGTTTTCACGATATCAAAGAAAATATAGGCTCTAAACTTTGCAATCACTAATTTCAGATTTAATCAATTAAATTTAATTGAGCAATTAATTAAGCATTGCATAATATAATAAATTTATTTCGTGAGTTGTATTTTGCTTCCACATTTTTGAACATTTAGGCTTTAAATATAAAAAATGCTAGTAACCCAACAACCATTCCAGAATGATTTACCAATAAAATGATTCTGCCAAACAAGACAAACAAAAATATTTTAAAAGCTTGCAATTGAACTACCTGATATTTGAGATTCCTAAGGTCCCTGCAGAAGATGACGTCCAGAGAATAATGGCTGCACCCTTTGTGGTGATTCACTCGCAGGAGGTGTCGATGAAGAAGAGATACATATATCTTTTGGATCTGTAAACAGCTGAGGAATCGTCGCTTTGATGAAGCTGCAAGACGTCAAAGTTGGCTCTTCTCCCTCTCCTCCATTTCTCACAGATTTTTTCTGAGATCTGCTCCAGATCTAGTTGTATTTGAGCATCCATGCTTACCATGAGAAGAGGTGGGCATTGAACAGTCTAAGTTGGAAATATGCAATGGTTGTGGTTGTGAAAGTTCATCTATAGCACCCTGTGCTTTACTTATAAGCCAATCAACCGTTTTACTTGGACGATCAAGCCCTAATCTGTACTGCACCTCATAAAACTTAACAGCCGTAGAAAGAGAAAGCCTCACCCTCGTGTCCCGAAGTCCTTTTGCAGTAGTCACTCTACTGTGCCGATCTTTTGGCGGGGAAGAGCGAACTCGCAATGCTTTTGAAGCGACACGACATAATATTTTCTCACTCCTCGTATTGTATTTTTCACATTGATCAGATTGAGTAGACAAGGCATATCGGGTATCCATAGATCCACCAGAGCATCTGATTTCGGGCTGCTCCGTTGGAGAGACCTCCTTAATTACATCGCAGGCGGCGCTTCTTAAATTGTATTCAGGATCTGACTCAAAATTTGTTAGTGGAGAGAGATTTTTAAAATAAATAGAGTCCTCGTGGGACTGATAAGCTTCTATGTTATAACCATGAAGTGTTTCAGCACAAACAATATCACTGTAGATGAATGGAGTACTTGGCATTTCATCAGCTACAGGAATAGGTTTATCCCACAATCCTCCAACGTTTATCACCATCGATATTATATCTGCAGAAACATCAAGATATAGATAAAAACAACCAAAATAAGTTTTTGGAAAAAAAAAAAACGAGAGTAGGCCTCAGAAAACAAGAAATCCTCTGGATGGTCCATATTTCAGGAGCATATCAGATAGAAAACGTCAAATAACATATAAGATTCTTATCGAGCACGTGAAATCGTATGCTTTTTTTTCCAGAAAACCTAAACAATAAAGAAATCATCAATCACCCGATTATTATGAAAACCCTAAACAATAAAGAAACCGTCAATCACCTGATTATTATTTTTTCCACGATATTTGAGTTTTAGAAATCAAGAGACTCTTCAATTCTTGCCACTCTCAAATCGCATGAATTCTACGTGTGCAACCAGATCTATATTATCAAAGAGATAATATAGACGTAAATTTCTCACCTTATTTATCAAATCCAGCTATAACGGAGAGATAAAACCCTAGATGAACAGGAAGCTGGAATTGATTCCTAAACAACACGGTACAGTGAAATTTTTACTGATATAACGTGGTATACCCATACCTAGAGTCGTAAACAAAAGTATACCCAGTACAAAATCTGTAGAAGATCCTTTTCAACCAAGACATAATTGGGATTGATGATGCTTTGACTGCTTGTCCTGATACAAACTTTACATGAAAGCCGTTTAATCTGTCTCACAATCAGATTCTACTGTTACAAGCTCATAAAATTTTCAAATGATTTTGTTTCTTAGTTTTGTTGCATTAACTTGAGATGCTTCTATGTAGTCTATGCTGCCAACAATAGTGATGCCTCTAAATAAAGCTCTTCCCAAAGCGACTGATATTTCTCATAAACTGGTGTAAAAGTACAACACGGTTTTCAATGGTCGTGTGGGCTATTCTCGATGATTAGGTGAACAAATTTAGTAGCTCAAGGCCTGGAGTTGGGCTCATGGAATCGTAGAAGTACATCGCATCGCAACTCTAACTAAAGGTTCATGTCAGACTTGGACGTTGCGTTAAAGGCGCTCGCTTCGTACTTTGGGGGAGATGGTATCAGTCCCATTCTTCTCGACAAATTAGGAATCTAGCTATGGCTATGTGTACAAGCATCAGAAGAGCCGTCTACGACAACTTAATTTGTTGTGATGTTACTTTCACTTTCAAGTTCCAACTGTATTTTGATTCCTTAAAAGAGAGTTGATTTTCTTGGAGTTTGACTACACAAATTTACCCAGACAAAATAATAACAATGTGTATTTTAATTTTTGGTATATATTGCTTTTGCAGTTTTTAATGGGTAACACCGTTACAAATATGTTGGCATATTCATAAATGGAAAAGCACTTTTTGTGTGTAGGGTAGGCTTCACTTTTATTAATATGGATGAAGTAACTTTATAATATGTCTTTTGTTATTTGGGTTTTTATTGGTTAGGTTTTTATTATTATTATTTTTGTTATTTTGTTAATTGATAACTGTTATGAACGATAATGGGAAAGGTATAACTTATTGTTAAGGAAGTTTACAATATTCACAATTTTTCTTTTATGAATTAAAATTTTTTCTTATAAAAATGATAAAAACGGTCAATTAAATTTATTTTTACGAAGTCTAGGTGTGGAAAGTAGTTTTAGCTAACAAGAACATTAAACTAAATTCACCCAAACCACACAATTAAGTAATGCAAAATTAAGTCAATGAATCAAATCAAATTGCATATATGATAATAGAGAATAAGTGAGAACAAACGAAATCATAGAAAATTGTAATTATGTAAAGCTATTAAATAGCAAAGTGTAAGGAAAATTTATTGTTTGTCTTAGACAACACTCAATTTCTTGCATTTGTGTGAATTCTATTCAAAAAATTAGACTCATAATCAAGTGTAAAACCCAATACAAAGCCTTACAGAAAAATCAAATTATAAGATTATCATGACCATTTTCATCAAGACTTGGCCATTTTTATATAAAGCTCAAACGGTCTCATTCTATTGAATCACTCTCTTTACATGAAAAAGAAATATGACTTGAGTAATGCATCCAATGTTTCCGAATGTGGGAATGCATGTCCCATAATATTTCGATCACTTGAAAAATGACATGACATCAACAACCTTTGCAAAAATTATAATTCATGTTCATCTTTTTTTTTAAACCCAAAGCAACAGGGATGTTAATGCGGAATGTGTTATCCCTCCAAATTATTATTGAATCCTTGTTTTTGAACAAGTTTCAAATAAATACTTGTGAAAATTAAAATAAAGCCTTGTGTTCAATCCCTTATTACTCCATGCATACAACAACTAGTATCATCTAGAATAAATCTATAAGTTCTTTATCTAGGATATCAATGTGATGCCCGCTAAAACAACCCACTTGAGACCTAAGAACAACCTAGGATTAGTTAGGAAAATTATGGAATAATTTTTTTGTTTAAAAAGAGTCTACAACCAAGTTATAAGACAACAGTTGTCACAAGCCAGTTTAAAGCCAAATACTATTAATAGCTTATAGTTTTATTAATATGAAAATTATAAAAGATCACAAGGTCCAAACTTAGGGTTAGATTAATCAATTAGGTTAAGAGGGTAATTTCTCACTATACCACTCTCTAATAGGCTTAAAATATTCAAATTTATTTTTCTCAAAATTAATGCACTCAAAACTTCCCAAAAACATTCCCATTAGATAGGAAATTTCCTCACCTTTTCGGTGATATAAAGAAGTCCTCCTAACTCCTCATATTTCTCAAGTTATGGGCCGCGGGCCTTGGGGTGATTTTTTTCCAAGAACGGGCTGCGGGCCTAGGGGGAAAATTTTCCCGAGGGTGGTCCTATGGACCACGGAGAGAAATTTCACCCGGAGAAGGAATTGCAGAGCGGTGGAGTGAAATTTTCCAAGTCGCGGGCCGGCGGAGCGGGGGAAGGAATTTAGTGCTTTTTCCCTTTTGGGACAAAGGCACAATTTACCTCCATGTGCTCGTGAACCCAAAAGAGGAAACATGTCAGCATTTCTAGGTGCCACGTGTTGATCCTTGATTCGCACGGGGAAAATGGACTTACGGGGAAACATACGAATTTTAGACTTTGAGTTAAAAAAATGCAAGGGTTAAGATTTACCCGCATCTCCGTTGATGCCAAAATGTTGCCACGTGGTAGGATCTCATTAGCTGTAGGTTGGCGGGCCATCGGAGGGACTTAGAAAATTTAGACTTTAAAAGAAAAAGGATACAAAGGGTTAAAATGCTCCATGCCTCTACCGACACCTAAGGCTGCCACGTGTTAGCCAACCATTAGTTCTTAGGCTTCGGGATGACAGAGAAAGTTAGGAAAGTTTGCCAAAGGGCTTTAATAAAAAAGTTAAATTGAACGTGTGGGCCCGCACACCCACGAAAGTACGTTTCCTAGGCAAGGGTGGGGATGTGGGGCCATGGAGAATTTTTGGAAATTTTGCCAAAGTTAGAATCAAAAGGGTTAAGTTAAAGCGTGTGCTGGTGCTGTGAGGAACGCATACCAAAAGTGAAGGGCAGCGGGCGGCGAGGACACATGAAAATTTTCTTAATTTTCCATTTCGAACTTAGACTAATTTTGATAACAATGAGGTTTGCGGGCCAGCGGGCGGCCGAAAACTTCATAACTTTAGTGCTTTTGGGAAAAAAACATAAAAGGGAAAAACTAAAACCCATGGGTCCGCTAGTGAATATTTTAATCGTTTAAATATGACAGTTAGATTATTTTTGAGGCCAAAAAAGAAGTAAAACTTCATAAGGCCATAAATTTTGATAGGGAACTCGGTTTTTGACAAACGAGGACTTTTTGGAAAGATCTCGACGTCCTCTTGCACAAGAATCATTAATGTTTTTATTTCAATAATTTCTAAGGGGTAAATTTCACAAAAATGATATGTAGGATTTTAAAAGGCAAGTTGTTAAATTTCCAACTTATGAAATTTTAATCAATTGATCTTCTTCCTCTCTCAACATGTCAATTAGACATGGATGATTTTTCTTAGATGGATTTAGGATGGATTTGGAATGTATCTTTGTTTGATTTACTCCCAATTAAGAAAAAAACAACTTTGACAACAAACGACAAAGAAAATGGTTTGTGCTCGATTTTGTGAAGTTTCCTAAGAAACTCCTTAAGTGTTTTTGTCCAATTGAATTCATTTAGGGCATAATAATTCAATTTAATCGTTTAATTTGTTATTTCATTATTACAAGTTTGAACCTTGCATTTTGGATAAAATATTTGTCAGTTCTAAAATATAAAAAAGAGATCAAATTTTAAAGGATCTACTTGCCATTTTCATCTTCCAAGTATTAGAATTCATTCCAATTCTAATCTAATAAATTTAGTTGATTCAAATCAAACTATTCAAAACCAAAATGCAATTCTGATTTCCAATTTTACACATTTCAAAAGACAGAGTTTTGTATTTTCCTCACACACATTTCTTCCTTTCAAACAGAGATTTCAAATACATTTCAAACTTAGATTTTAAATAGCAGTAGTTCCAATCGTGGAAAAGAATGCAAATTTTATTCAAAAGACAAGATTTCCTTCTTTTACAACTTCTCTTTTATATTGATTTTCACAATACAATATATAAAATACATCTCTTTCTTATATTGTATATCTCTCCTTTACATTTCAAAATTATAACTTTCATATTCAATACAACATATTTCCATTACAAAACATATACAAGTTCATCCACTTCAAGTGGGAAAGGTTACAATAAGATTTCATTCCAACAAGGGATCAAAACCCCCACTTTTTTCTTCTTTTCTCCATAACGACAACATGTAGATTTATCATTCTTCCAATTTGATCACAACAAGAGTAGGGGAAAGGAAACGCTCTCCACCCAACCAAGACATCTAATGAAAATGAGAAGCCATCCTTCTTCATTGGCCCTCGAGCCCCAACCATAATGCAATAGAAGATGTGATTCAACTCATGGCAACAAAGGCTTCCACAACACACAAGCAACATTTTCACATTTAAAACACAGTCCAAAACAAAACTACAGTTTTCAACCACATATAAAAGACAAAAAATAACACTCAAGCTTCCTCATGCAAGCCAAAGGAGTAAGAAATTATGGGGGTGTTAGCATTTATTTTACATTGTATTCATTTTCCATTATGTTTGGTTGGAGCTGTTTGAACCACCGTAACTATTTTTGTCTCCTATTTATCTTTGCCCCTTCATGGGTGATAAATGTAATGAAGATTATGTGATTATTTTTTGTTTATCCCTGTCAGTCAAGATGTGAAGGAGTTTGTATATTTCTATTCTCTATCTACCAGATCTAACATTGGTATCAGAGCGGGGGATGTGTCCAAAGGAGGCAAAAGCATTAGAATATGTAGCGACCAAAAGAGATGAAACTTCCAAGACACCAAGGAGGACATCAGATTAGTTTAATCTCATTCGGTTCTGAACTAGGTTGAGCGTTTGTTTTTATCTAAGAGGTAGAGAAGAATTATTCTGAGCGCTAAGATCAAAGGAGGGAAAAATCAGAATCGCTGCAGTAGGAGTAGCCACAAACACATTTCACCATAACTTTTTTTTTCTTTTTTGTCTTCTGTGATGTTGACCGTGGCATTTTTGATATCTAAAATGACTGAAAATGGCTAAACGCTTTTGAACAAATCCGCATTGCAATAGAGTAAGGATCACAAATAGGCTCTTGTTCTCAAACCTCCTATACTGCATTCTGGGACTCGGTGACTACGCAGGAAGAAGGAGGAGCACGTCAGATCCAAAGAGAAAAGAAGGGATAAAGATTACATATAGAATTTATAGTGGTGTATGATAGTTATGGTATGTAACTGCATTCAATAACTACTGTACGTACCCAAAATTGTAAAGGTATTGCATCGTTTGTCGGAACAACGTGACAAGTGCCCCAATGATGATACAAGTCTCCTCGTAAGGTGTTCGGGATCTGGAAAAGCTCTCCAAGTATGCGTTAACATCTCGCATGCCCCGCTTAGCCCCGTGTCCTTTGTTATCCCCTTTTTCCCTCTTTTCTTGGCTTTTTGATCTTCAACGCGAAACCGCCGCCTGCAGGGCGGCGGTCTCGTGATCCACCTGAGCAGAGCAGGTCTCAGAATCGCCGCCCTGCTCAAAGCAAATGCGGTCCTTTACACGTTTTCCGTAAAATTTGTTTTTACACGACTCACGTAAATTCAACGATTTACATGCTTTCTTTTACTAGCCATGAGCTTGCATTCATGGTTCTGGTTCCCTAGAATAGTGTTTTGCCTTTGTTTATTGTTTGAGAGTTCAGTTTGGTTTTGATCTTTGGGTGAATGCAATTCCTATAAATAGATTGCTTGTGCTCAAGCAAATGGCCCCAAAGTTTGCCTCTGGATTTCTTGTTGCAATAGGTTTAGTTTTCCTTTTGCTTAGAATGTTTAGTTTCTTTCAATACATGCTTAGTTAGCATTGTTTTGCTGTTGGTAAGCCACAAATCCATCTTGTGCAAACAGTGTTGTTGTTTAGTTCACTGTCTTACTGTTGGTAAGCCACAAATCCATCTTGTGCAAACAGTGTTGTTGTTTTATCCAATCCATTGGAGTAGAATAGCTTAGGAAGCCATTAAAGTTGCAGGTTTTACTCCTCAAACAAGATAGTTTCAGGTTCTGGACACTTTATGTTGCATGACTCGCAATAAATCCCGCTAGGAATTGCATAAGCCAAGCTCTGTACTCTTGCGCTATCCCTCTCCTACTCGCATTGTATTCGGTGTGTATTCCGAGCTGCCTTTATCCCAATATCTACTTCTATTGATGCTAGCATTACACGCTTTTCTAGATCCACGTGAACACGAAAGAACGAGGAGATCACACTGAAGGGACAAGATCACACACACCATCGATTCGCCACCAAGTTATGCGAATCCAGGTTCTAGATTTCAAAGTTCTAGTTAGAATCATATCAAATAGAGTAGTTAATTGTTTCATTTCAGTAAATTCTATTCTCGATATTTCCAGGAAGTCAGTGGGGATTGATATTTTCTAGAAAACTATGATTCACTCCTCACTTACGAGGTAGGATCGAAAATCTTGCAAATAGATTAGATAAGCTATTATTTAGAATAGATCTACAAATCGCACAGGCAAATAACTACACTCGGTTATCTTATTTGTTTTAAATTATTATTTAGTTGTCATTTCTAGATATTTTTAATAGCTGCTTTCTTAAATTCATATAGTTCGTCAGAAAATACAAAAATAGAGAAATAATATATGCTATAAATATATTGCAAATAGTTAAGTTTCATTTTTCTACAATTCGTTTACATCGTTGCTTTTGCATGACCATCACGGGACCTAGAGAGCCCAGGGAATACATATTCGAGCCAATCGTGCCTCAGCCCAATCTCATCATAGCAATAACCGATATAGACCAGAACCTTAGAATACAAGTCTTCCAAACAACAACAGATTTACAGCTGATCAGTTCTCAGTTGAGAGGGTTAAATATAGAAGACGACCAAGCATACACGTTTTGGTCAAATCAACCAAACTATAAATTACCCTAGGAAAACATTCACATGACTGTAGAAGGGTTCGAAAGAGAACAAACCTTTGGTTGTGATCCTTTGGTCCCACAGCTAGGTGCAGGAGATACTCTCACAGACATAGATACCAGTTTAAGGATCCGGGTTACACGAATGCCTGAGATATTCTCCGAGAAGATCACACGCTTATTGGTCCTAAACATAGAAGCTGAGAAAGCATACGATTATTGGATACTAGGGATTAGGATTTGATTTTGTATATGACCATAACAGGACCGCAACAAACAAGAGTCTACGGTTGTGACCCACAAATACCGCAGCCTAGCGAATCCATAAGTCAATCAGATATAAACACCTCTGGTCTACGCACACTAGTATTCCAATCCACTCCACTTCCACCCATCATCATCGAATAATTGTCCTTATTAGATATAGCGACTAACGAAGCTAGAGAATTCTCGACTAGGCGGAGAATCATCCGTAGAGTCAATTGTTTCCACCATCTACCATATGACCTTATCTAGAGACGTACATGAAACTATCCCAGTCATTTTCCACGTATTCCACAACCCATAGATCAAATCACACCAGATCTCGATATTGATTGGAGCCTTGAGCGATCATCCTTGTCGATCGATCTATCACACCAGTCCAAGTTAGAAGGGCCTTCTTTGCCTTAGATTCACAAATTCCATTAGTGCGTATTGAAGACATTAGATTGCCTAACTAGTTTGACTACATCCCACGCATTTTCCACCCCCACCGGCTGTCTCCGCCTGACCTCGGGAGGTCGGGTACGCAGAAGAGTTACTTGTAGATTCCCACGCTTGCTTGTTACTTTTCCAGCGTACAAAATTGGTGAACCCGATGTGAACTAACAACTATTTTACCTTTTCTTTGAGAAGTTTCATCTTATCTAAATCACCTTCACTCCTCCCATTATTCTGCGGGTATTCGATACCCCGAATATGTCGGGATTCGATGCATACAGCAAACCCTCTCTTGGGTCTTGAGGCATACTATGCCCAATGAATAGACAATCATCACCCTCACTCTCATTATGGGGCGATAACTACTCAACTAATCGATTGTCAACACAAACCCCAAGAATTAGATATAATTCGTCTTTCCAAACGGGGGTTAGATCAACCCCTCGAACGTAACAAAACAGAGCCTTGTGCTCGAACAATATGACGTTCACCGGAGAATCTGGTTCGTCTCCTCAGATGCTACTTAGACCACAAATTAGTAGACAATCAGACCCATACCTGGTCTTAGATGATGAACAGTCAATACGTTATCCTAGGAGTGAACAACATTCTTGGGGTATGTACCCACCTATAGGAGGTTTACAAATACAACCCGAGGTCTCTTTTCAAGAAAATACCTCTATGCCACTGCATATAGGAAATACTCTCGGAGAAACTTGGCAAGATAGTGATCAGTTCATGACAGGATATCACATGCCTATACAACACCAGGGTATACAACAAACGCCGCTCAGGAAAAGCACCGTGACTTCACCAAATGAAGTCATTTCAACGTTAGTAGAAAAAGTGAGAGGGTTAGAACTTGCTCAAGCAAGCCAAAATTCTCAGTTCATGCAAGTAGGAAGTTCCAATCCTCCATACCACCCTGGCCAAGTAGATCTCCTCACAGGAGTAGGCACGTTAGGCATGCCGCCTCACTATCCACAACAAATGCCAACAAGGCCCATCATCTCTAACACTATTCCTCCCGGTCTAGTATCAAACAATCCATTACTAGACAATACCCCATCATACTTAAACATGTACTCCAAATCACCATAAGGAGATATGTTCTCCTCTCCCAAAGATGTTTTCTCAAACACAGGGACTTCCCTATGCCCCTGCCAACACATACGTTGCACCATATCAACAACCCATCCCACCACCACTCCCTCAGCAACCACCATCAATGGTCGAAACCTATGCGATAGGAACTTATTCAAAATATCTGAAAGAGCCTTTAGACTTCACCATACGAAGCGTCATGCTTCTAAGATCTCTTCCCGATTTACCCAAGTACAAAGGCGAGGGAGATCCAAACGTGCATATCAAAGCTTACGCTACAGCCATACGTGAATTACTCCCTTGGGATGGGGTTGTTGCTAAAATATTCCCCAAAACCTTGGAAGGCATTGCTCTCGACTGGGTATTATAGAATACCTGAGGCTTCCATACATTCATTTAAACAACTCGTATCAGATTTCATTAAGGAATTCGACATGAACAAACTGTTGAGAACAGGAATCAGGGAATTCTTGCACATCAAACAAGAACACAACGAATCATCGCCCATTTCATCCGAGGTGGTGTACGAGTTCTTTATTCTTCAAAGAAGTGCTCCAAACATGGATCGAGATGGAACTATGCGATTTATTCCTTCATTCTCTCAAAGAAAGAGGTGAAGGAAGAAGTCCAGAAATTCCCGCTAAAAACTTACAATGAAGTACTTGAGAGTTCCTTCGAATAGATCAAGCAGCGATAGATAGTTGTTGTAAGACATATGGAACAAACGGGAGGTTAATCACCCCCAATCAGAACACTGCAAATTATCCCACTACCACAAACATTAATCAAGGACCTAAAATCCTTAACAAAAATCGGGGTGTAACAACCGATGGAGTAACCGACCAGCCCAAGAAGGTAAATGTTGTCAATACTCCATCACAAACAAACAACCAACGAAACAACAACTTTACCCCGACAATCAACACAGTGGATTTTAACCATCCACAACAACAACAACGGCGAAATCCCATACAAGGGCCAAGCCAAAATTCAACTAGGTATCAAGACCAGAATTCAAACCAAAGACAACAAACGCAAAATTTTAATAGACAACGGTTTGATCAAAATTACGGGCCACAATACACATCAAACCAACAAACTAGGAATTACAATCCTAACTCATATTGTGGTTTCCACAAGATTCGAGGTCATGACACTAGAACGTGCCGTGATTATAATAAATTCATACAACACTTGCCAAATGAACAAAAACAACTGTTTATGGATATGTTCTTAGCGGATCCTACGTCAAATACTTTTTCAGGGGCAGTTTCCCCTCAAAACGCACCCCTAAAGATCTTTAATGATCCACTCCCAAATCACGATAACAACAAACTAAATCCAACTGGGACAAACAAGGGTGCAATGACGGGAAACAATGATCATGAAGCCTCAACTTCACTAAACTCATCAGTTGCGCCACAATTAGGAAATCAGCCAAGACCCAAGATAGTCAGTTTGGTGGAGTTAGACACTGAATTACCCATCGAAGCCATAACAAGGACATGAGAATATTTCTCTCAGCCAAGTCCAAGCCACCTGCCAGAAACGGATAACATCCAACAAATAGTAGAAAAACCCATTGGTGCCTATGATTTAATTAGTGACCTAACAAAGACCTTCTCACACATTTCATTTTTGGACTTACTAAAGAACTCTCCTACCCACAGGGCTTCTCTTTTAGAAGCATTGGGTTTAGGTCATTTAATTAACATCACTCCACCTCCTGAAACACAAGTAAATCATATAGATTTTGATATCCACCCTCCGGGGCAGCCAGACAAGGATATCGAATTCATATTCGAAATAAGTAAAATGCCTACAGATGCTGAGATCGCACGCCGAGGTGATCCATCCTTACACTTACAAGTATGGGTTTATAATAACTATGTAAAATGGGCAATGGTTGATGATGGGGCCGCAGTTAACATAGTCCCCTTCTCTTTCCTCCAAAAACTAGGATATGGGGAAACAAACTGTTCCACCACTCGAAATACATTGAGAGGCTATGATAGCCTTAAAGCCACTTCGATAGGAACCATAATACTGCCGGTCACCTTAGGACCCAAAACAATCCTGACTGAGTTTTATATTATAGATCGGGAAACTAATTATAATATGATCCTCGGCCGACCATGGATACACCGAATGAAGGCAATCCCTTCTACTTTATTTCAAGAAGTAAGATTCTTGCATCTAGGAAAGGTATTTGTAGCCAAAGGTGATCCAAAACCTTTCGATATACACCTAGCCAACTTACAGAAAAGACCAGGTGTGCACTCAGAATTTGAACTTCCAGCAAACCAACTTAATAAACCCACTGACGCAAAACCAGAGGAGAAGTTGGTACCTATGACAGATCTTGAAGCTATCAAAGATAACCAAAACAACCTCAACCCCCAAAGATAAGGCTAACACTATAGAAATAGTGTCGTTAGGGACTACTGCAAAAATTGTTGAGTTAATAGAACAAGATTTACCAGTGTTCTTACCATTTGATTCAGTAGGCATAGGATATTCCCTAGGGGTTGGTTCTCTTCCAGCAGAAGATCTCTGCATGGTGGAAGTAGAGTGCGCAAACACAGTAAAAACCCCAACATCTATATTCCCAGCTAAGTATTGGACTCTCCATTTTGATGGAGCTAAATGCCGTTATGGAGTGGGGGCATGTATAATTCTTACTTCGCCTCGAGGGGAAAGTCATGCCATTTGCCTTTAAATTAAATTTCGAATGCACAAACAATGGCACTGAGTATGAAGCCCTCTTCCTTAGCCTCACCTTAGCCAAGAGAATTGGTATTGACAACATCAGAGTCTTAGGAGACTCGCAATTAGTGGCAAACCAAGTTTCTGAGATATATGAAACTAAAGTCGAACACTTGTAGCTTTACAAAGAAGCCGTATTAGATTTAAGCAAGGCGTTTAACTTCATATCCATTGAAATAATTCCGCGAGAGAAAAATCTTCTCACCGATTCAATAGCAACTTCAGCATCACGTTTTACCCCTAGCAATGAGTTAGAAGATTCCCGGTTCACGGTGTCCATTCGTGATGAACCATTGATAAAAACAATGACAAATCCCCTTTCAAGCGGAAGTGAATCTACCGTCCTAGACTGTATTGATAGTGATGCGGCTACTTTGGATTATTTAAATGCCTATGCAACACTACATCTCTCCTATCATATGCTAGATTTATCCTTAATTCCACATTCATCTTCCTATTTCGGAAATCCCATGATGAGTTTTCCCTCACAAATGGGACCTAGCATATACGCAATGGAAAATGGGGGTGATTTAGATTTACCCCAAGCACCGCTTTGAGTTTGAAGAGGGTAACACCTCTTTGATCAAAGAAACAATCGATGTCAACATCAGAACGGAAGATGAACCAAGAATTTTAAAACTAGGATCCTTAACCCCGTAAGAAGTAGTAAATACACACTCGGATCCTCAAAGAACATCGAAGGTGTTTGCATTTAATTATAAGGAGATGACAGAGTCGCACCCCACATTGTAGTGCATAACCTTGTCACTAAATCAGATGCAAAACCAATTAAACAAAAATCGAGACCCATGAAACCCAAGGTAGCTCTTATGGTGGTAAAGGAGGAGGTAATAAAACTCCTCCGGTAGGATTCATCAAGCCGCCGATCGACTACTCCCAATGGGTATCTAACATCGTTCCCGTTCTCAAGAAGAATGGAAAGATACGCATCTGCATAGATTTTCGAGATATCAACAAAGCATGTCCTAAGGATGACTTCCCATTACCATCCATAGATGTTATTGTTGATGCAATGGGTTTTGAACTTTTGTCTCTCATGGATGGATTCTCGGGATACAATCAAATCAGAATATTTGAGCAAGATCAAGCTAAAACTACGTTTATAACTCCTTGGGAACCTATTGCTATGCTGTTATGCCATTCGGTCTTAAAAACGCTGGTGCTACGTACCAGCGAGCTATGACATACATATTTCATGATCTAATCCATAAAATCATGGAATCTTACGTTGACAACTTATTAGCTAAGGCCAAGAAGCATTGTGACCATCCGGAAGTACTCCGCGTCATTCTTTCGCGCCTAATAGAATACGGAGTCACGCTAAACCCAGAGAAATGCGTCTTTGGTGTAACGGGAGGGAAGCTCTTAGGTTATATCATATCGTCACGAGGGATAGATGTTGACCCAACCAAAATTTGGGCTGTCCTCGAAATGGTTCCACCTTCAGATGAATCTAGAATCAGATCATTTCTCGGAAAACTGGGTGCAATCCGAAGATTCATCCCAGACTTAAGCTTCGCCGTTCATCCAATCAACAATTTACTCAAGCAAGACTATAGCATTGATTGGACCAAAGACCGTAATGAAGCCTTTGAAGCAGTTAAGTGTTTCCTATTATCACCACCTACGCTAATGTCACCTAAGCTAGATCGCCCGTTAATCCTATATTCACGAGCTACCAATGTCTCGCTGGCTTGTATGTTGGCCCAAGAAGATGATAACAAGAGAGAACGCGTGATTTATTTCATTAGCCGAACACTACTCAACTATGAAACACGCTATACACAGGAAGAACGAGAATGCCTTGCCATAGTCTTTGCTACTAAACGCCTAAGACATTATATGCTGAATCAAGAAACGAAGGTCATGGTAAAAACAGGACCATTTACGGACTTTCCTCACACAAGGGTCATTGTCTAAAAAGGCTGGACGTTTTATAACCTTAATGGGAGAATTCGAATTAACATTTGTAAATCAGAAGTCGGTTAAAGGACAAATCATCATAGATTGGTTAGCCGACAACCCATTAGACGGAGGTGATTTGGTAGATTTAGACTTTCCAGATGAGTGCGTATGCTACATCGAAACCTGATCCTCTATCTCTGAGTGTCCTTGGTACACTGATATCATTAATTATATCATAGACCGTACGTACCTAGAATGAGTTACACCGCAGCAAAGAAGACGGTTACGCATTATCGTAGCTAAATACGTCATTATAGAGCAAGTGCTCTATCGAAAAGCATTTGATGGAATGCTCCTAAGATGTGTCGACACAGAAGAATCCAAGAAGATTCTCCATGAATCTCACAATGAAATGTGTGGAGGCCACTTCGATGGCCACGCCACTGCTCGAAAAATACATCGAATGGGCTATTTTTGGCCCACTCTAGAACATGATGCAATAGAGTTTGTATGCAGGTGTCATAAGTGCCGAGAATTCTCCCATGAGATCCACATGCCGACACAAGCCCTATAACCAATCACTACTCCATGGCCCTTTTCTACATGGGGTCTAGAATTAATAGGGAAATTCTCTCCCTCATCCACAGACGGCCATAATTTTATAATCACGGCCACTGAATATTTTACCAAATGGGTGGAGGCCATGCCTCTTACTACTGTACCTGGTTCTGTGATCGCCAAATTCATTTTGAACCAAATCATTTGCAGGTACGGTATCCCGTAAATCATTATCTCTGATAATGGAACTTCTTTTAAAAATGAAGAGGTTTGCGAACTATGCAATAAATTTAAGATAAGCCATCATACGGCTTCCTTGTATTATCCCCAAGCCAACGGACAGGCTGAAGCGACAAACAAAATGCTAAAAGCCATTCTCCTTAAAACGGTGAAAGAAAACAAACGAGATTGGCATTTGAAATTATATCCGGCCTTATGGGCCCACCGAACCTCAATAAGAACACCAACGGGAGCAACTCCTTTCTTGCTAGTATTTGGCATGTACAGCGTTCTCCCGCTTGAGGTCGAAATACCCGATCTCGCATTTCATTACAAGGGATCCTGGATGAAGATGCTTACAGAAAAGCACGTCTTTCCCAACTAGAAAGACTAGATGAAACTAGGTTAGATGTTGAACAATGACATAGAGTCTATTCTCGACCGAATGTGCCGGCAGATAACAAACAAGAAGGTCTATGAACGCGACATATACGAAGGGGATCTAGTTCTAAGACTAGACAGCCAGATCGACAAGAAGACCGGCGAAGGAAGGAAATTCCGGCCCAAATGGTTGGGCCCATACCAAGTCATGAAGAACTATGGAAACGGTGCATACCTCTTATGTACGCTGGAAGGTGAGGAATTTGGCGAAATAGTCAATTCCCTACACCTCAAGCGGTTCTATGCATAAGCAGCTAGCACTACTTATATAACTACTTACATTGCATCTTCATATAGATTAAGATCATTCTGTCCACTTGTTTCTTACATAAATTGTGATCAAGGAATCTACTCTCAAAGAAATTCATTACAAACTCATGATGTTGTTGGCATAAAGCTCTTTAATCATACCTCTCCATCTTCATACATCATCAAATCATCTTGGAATCTTTTATCAAATAAAGCTAGACATGAAGTCTTAATGGTAACCATGCCAAGATCTTTGATTTCTTCTTAGGATAGGTGTCTTGCCTATGGTCCATTCTAGAAGCTTCATGGTGTCACATCTATCCCATATATGCATCTCTTTGGAAATAAGCACATACTGACATTTTACTCAAGAAAACAAGTCAACAACTGATTAAACAAAAAAATTTAATTTTACACATTTCCTTGCCCCACCAACCTTCGGTGATGAGCTTGTGTCTCCTACTAGTGACGTAGGGTTGGGAAAGGATGGAAATGCCCTTACTCGCCTATACCTTGCCCACGGTGGTAAACCCACGCTTCTTACTAGTAGCATGGGGTAAAGTATAGGGGGTCCTCTTGACAAATAAAACGTTAAAAGTCATAAATAAACAATTCAAACTCTGAAACTTTGAGTCAAAAACAAATGAATCAGATGTGCAAAACCCCAAAAGAGTTAAAATCCTAAAAACCCAGATCTTGTCTACTATGTGGCCATCTACGGGTTTAAGTCTGGATAAACCGCAAAGCAAGTGCATTCTAAACTATGAAGTCACTCAGGTAGAGTAAGCTTGTAGCTTCCAATTTGGTTCCACCAAAGCTTTGTCTGTCTTTCACCACTATCATTTCAGCTACACCTCATAACTTGTGCCCTTTCTAGCTCTCGGTGATGAGCCCTCGTATCCTACTAGTTGTGTGGAGTTAGGAGTGGGGAAAGTTAACTGCTCATCGCATGGTTATATTCATCACTCTGCAAAACAAACATGAGGTATCCAAATTGCTCATGAAGCTAAGATTCAAAATCACAATATATCTACAATATCATGTATCAAAGATCATCATGAAACACAAAAAGAAAGAAAACTTTTTCATCATCTGTTCTCCATTGCATACATGATAAAAAGCATATAAACATACATCGTAGTATATACAAAGGAACTGGAAATAAAAGGGAAAACATGAGTGCCAAGCTTTTGATCCAAAACAAATACATATATATAAATAATCAATGTTTATGTACAATGCCATCATGCTCTAAGCATGGTCAAAATGCTCAAAGAGCCCGTGATATACAAAGAATATATAAATACATGAGGGCCAAGAGGCCTCTCAACCCCTACGCGACCCCTCCGAAGGTGCACGCCCACGCCTAGGACTCCTGGCTACGCCGGCGCTCTGAATGAATAGATGGCTCAGGGTCTCGAGGAGCAGCTGCAGTCTCACCGCGAGAATGGCTCCTCATAAGATGCTCAGCCATCCTATAGCCCGCTAACTCCGTGCGGAGGGTCGACACCATCCTGGCCACGTGCCAGATAGGAGCAAAAATGTCGGTATGTCTACCGGCTGCTGAAGGCTCCCCAGCGTCCACGGACAGCTCTGCGTGGGTCCTATCCATGGGGATCATCAGGGAATCAGTACATACCCTGCGGATCAGATCCCGCCACTCATCAACAGTCTCTGCAAACAAAGGAGAAAACAAATTAGAAACTAAGCAGAGGCTAAAAAATACAAAATAACAACTAAGGAGAGCCTACAAATAAACATTAAAAGGGAGAAAGGGTAACTTACTTGGATCCCTAGGCATCCAAGATGGGTCGCTAGGACCAGCACCTGCCGCGGATGCCGCTGCCGACTGAGGGGCTGCTCCTGTGGCAGGGGCAACATGCCGCCCTACAACTGACTCATCCTCTCCACCATGGCCCTAGGAGAGTGGCTCCTCTGAAACTAGAGTCACCCTCTCTCGCTGCTCTGCTCGGCCCTCTCTGCCTGCATAATGTCCTGAGTGTCATGCCACTCAGGATCACTATCCTCGGTCTCCTCCTCTCGTCCCTCCTCTAAAAAGCTCCTCGGACTCGAGAGTCAATATCTATGGGGTCATCGCCGCATGAGCAGGACCCGCAGCTATTCAAGCAAAGGTGCCCGAGGCACCAACTCTCCCTCCTCTAGCACGAACTATCCTCCTAGGCTGCAATAGGAATGCCGGAGTAATCACTGTCTAACCTCGGCCTCTAGTTCCCCCTCTCGGCCTCACGAACTGATCTAGAACCGGTGCCACTGGGGAAGCATGCCCACGTATGGAAGACCAAACTGCCGAGGAACCCGGCCGAAAGGATGTACCTCCACTCATCCCACTCGATCAATAAGTTGCCTGTGGTGGAGCAGAGATCGGGTAAGAGTCTCCTCGCCCCATATGCTGGCCATAAGCCGGTACGGTGTCGCCTCCATGTCTGCAGTAGTAAGTGAGGCAGGCAAGCGGCCGATGAGGTGCTCTGAGCACCGACATGTCCGTCCATCTGGCTGCCCTCACAGCCCCAAGATCTGCCACCTCCACACCCCTGCCATAAGGGATAAAATGCTCATACACCCAACTCATGACTAGAGTTGGGTGGCTCAATGACTTTGTCCTCGTAAACACTACCCCTATATAGATCATGGTAGGTGGTCCCCGTAATATCTCGCACCACAAAGCGTATATCCGGCCATGCCCCTCTATCTGTGCAATGATGGGGGCCCAACAATATAACAATGTGTCCCCTCCCTTGTCCCCGATCAATCTCGAGGCAAGGATCCCCATGATGGCCTGTCGAAATATGGGGATAGGCAAAGAAGGAATGGATCAAACTCTCACCCCCTTCTTCGACCCCATGGAGATGACTGCATCTCCCATATATGCTGCCCACTGTGCAATCTGTGCCCAGGAGCCTGTTGTCTCTAATGTAAGTCACCTCCCGATGATCGGGACCCCCAGAATGTGGTAAACGTCCTCTAATGTGATGGTCCACTCACCACGGACCCCTGGCAATCGGAAGGTGTTCCGATCTGCATCCCAGTAAGAGAATAAGTCACAAAGGATGTGACTAGATGGTGCAACATGGGGCACACGCGATATGCGCAGTATACCAGCCCTCTGAAGTGTGTCCTCCTCGTCCTGTGAGAGGGCATCCAGTACCCCTGAGAGCCAATCACACTCTCTCTCTGCTCCATCTAATGTACTCCTCTCTCGCCTGCATACACCCAAAAACACACAAAACAGAGCAAGTTAATATCCGAACAATACCGAGAGAGTCATAAAAACACGTAGAAAGGCTAAAAATACAAGTGCAATCTCAAATATAAGTTCCTTTTGCATTCTGTGCAAAACCGCCGCCCTGAGCAGGGAGGCGGTTTTGTAACCGCCGCCTTAAAGGCGGCGGTTGTATAACCGCCCCTGACAAGGCGGCGGCGGTAACCGCTCCCCTGGACATGGTGGTGGTCATATAACCGCGCCCGCCAGGTGGTGGTGGTTGTGGTCCGAAAACCCACGCGGGTTTTTAATCTAAAAGCCTAAAAACAAGCAAAAAAAGACCAAATAACCTAAAAACGGAGCCTACCCAGAGTGGCCCCCTAGATGAACCTTTTAACACTAGCATTTTCAAAAATGACCCCCATTACAAAAAAAAATTTAAAATTTAAAATTAAAGGGGGAAAAACACAAAATTGAAGAAAACCAACCCGTGATCTAGCGGGCGGTGTTCCGCACGTGGTGGCATGATCACGATCTCGCCGCGAACGTTTCGACTTACTCGCGCGAGAAACCATCACCGTGGGTACCAGAGCTCAAAATCAATCAAATCAACTCGCGCAAATGAATAGGAAAATGGGCCCACTTTCATATATATAGCACCCTGACTCATTTTAAAAAACTTTTTCGAAGGTTTGGAGTGCTGATGGAGGTAAGTTCCTATCCTCGCACAAATGGTACGATCTCATTCCCTATTATTTTAGTGTTTATTTTCCAATATATTGTATCTATCTGCACTTGAGTTCTCTTTTCGTTTTGTAGATAGCGGGAATTTTGGGATGGCATCATTTCAACACACGGACGTGTAAGGTATAACTTATAACTTCCCATTTCGGGACCACCATACTCGGACCCACCGTTTTACGCCTCTTCATGGCTAAAACGCTTCTCCAAGGGGGCAATATGTACGTACCCAAAATTGTAAAGGTACTGTACTGCCGGAACAATGTGACAAGTGCCCCAATGATGATACAAGTCTCCTCGCAAGGTGTTCGGGATCCAGAAAAGCTCTCCAAGTATGTGTTAACATCCGGCATGCCCCGCTTAGCCCCCGCGTCCTTTGTTTTCCCCTTTTTCCCTCTTTTCTTGGCTTTTTGATCTTGGATGACGAAACCGCCACCTGCAGGCGGCGGCGGTCTCGTGATCGCCACCCCGAATAGGGCAACTGGTCTCAGAACTACCGCCCTACTCAGAGCGGCGGTCCTTTACGCGTTTTCCAGAAGGCTGTTTTTACACGACTCACGTAAATTCAACGATTTACCTGCTTTCTTTTACTGCCATGAGCTTGCATTTATGGTTCTGGTTCCCTAGAATAGTGTTTTGCCTTTGTTTATTGTTTGAGAGTTCAGTTTGGTTTTGATCTTTGGGTGAATGCAATTCCTATAAATAGATTGCTTGTGCTCAAGCAAATGGCCCCTCAAGTCTGCCCTCAAGTTTTGCCTCTAGATTTTCTTGCTGCAATAGGTTTAGTTTTCCTTTTTCTTAGAATGTTTAGTTTCTTTCAATACATGCTTAGTTAGCATTGTTTTGCTATTGGTAAGCCACAAATCCATCTTGTGTAAACAGTGTTGTTGTTTAGTTCACTGTCTTACTATTGGTAAGCCACAAATCCATCTTGTGTAAACAGTGTTGTTGTTTTATACAATCCATTGGAGTAGAATAGCTTAGGAAGCCATTAAAGTTGCAGGTTTTGCTCCTCAAATAGGATAGTTTTAGGTTCTGGACACTTTATGTTGCATGACTCGCAATAAATCCCGCTAGGAATTGCATAATCCAAGCTCTGTACTCTTGCGCTATCCCTCTCCTACTCGCATTGTATTCGGTGTGTATTCTGAGCTGCCTTTATCCCAATATCTACTTCTGTTGATGCTAGCATTACACGCTTTTCTGGATCCACATGAACACGAAAGAATGAGGAGATCACACTGAGGGGACAAGATCACACACACCATCGGATTCGCCACTGTTTGCTGGAATCCAGGTTCTAGCTTTCAAAGTTCTAGTTAGAATCATATCAAATAGAGTAGTTAATTGTTTCATTTCAGTAAATTCTATTCTCGATATTGCCAGGGAAGCTGTGGGGATTGATAGTTTCTGAGAAACTATGATTCACTCCTCACTTCTGAGGTAGGATCGAGAATCTTGCAAATAGATTAGATAAGCTATTATTTAGAATAGATCTATAAATCGCACAGAAAATAACTACACTCGGTTATCTTGTTTGTTTTAAATTATTATTTAGTTGTCATTTCTAGATATTTTAATAGCTGCTTTCTTAAATTCATATAGTTCGTCAGAAAATACAAAAATAGAGAAATCATATACGCTATAGATATATTGCAAATAGTTAACTTTCATTTTGCTACAATTCGTTTACATCATTGCTTTTGCATGACCATCACGGGACCTAGAGAGCCCAGGGAATACGTATTCGAGCCAATCGTGCCTCAGCCCAATCTCATCATGGCAATAACCGATATAGACCAGAACCTTAGAATACAAGTCTTCCAAACAACAACAGATTTACAACTGATCAGTTCTCAGTTGAGAGGGTTAAATATAGAAGACGACCAAGCATACACGTTTTGGTCAAATCAACCAAACTATAAATTACCCTAGGCAAAAATTCACATGACTATAGAAGGGTTTGAAAGAGAACAAACATTTGGTTGTGATCCTTTGGTCCCACAGCCAGGTGCAGGAGATACTCTCACAGACATAGATACCAGTTTAAGGATCCAGGTTGCACGAACGCCTGTGAGATATTCTGAGAAGATCGCATAGTTATTGGTCCTAAACATAGAAGCTGAGAAAGCATACGATTACTGGATACTAGGGATTAGGATTTGATTTCGTACATGACCATAACAGGACCGCAACAACCAAGAGTCTACGGTTGTGACCCACAAATCCCACAGCCTAGCGAATCCATAAGTCAATTAGATATAAACACTGGTCTACGCACACTAGTATTCCAATCCACTCCACTTCCACCCATCATCATCGAACAATTGTCCTTATTAGATATAGCGGCTAACGAAGCTAGAGAATTCTGGACTAGGCCAGAGAATCGTCCGTAGAGTCAATTGTTTCCACCATCCACCATATGACCTTATCTGGAGACATACACGAAACTATCCTAGGTCATTTTCCACGTATTCCACAACCCATAGATCGAATCACGCCAGAGCTCGATATTGATTGGAGCCTTCGAGCAGTCATCCTTGCCGATTGATCTATCACACCAGTCCAAGTTAGAAGGGCCTTCTTTGCCTTAGATTCGCAAATTCCATTAGTGCGTATCGAAGACATTAGATTGCCTAACTAGTTTGAGTACATCCCATGCATATTCCACTCCCATCGGCTGTCTCGGCCCAACCTCGGGAGGTCGGGTACACTAAGAAGTTACCTGTAGATTCCCACGCTGCATTTACTTTTCCGTACAACTACCCAAAAAATCATGTCAATTTTTATACCAAATATGAGCAATTACAAAGATGCAAGCGAAGTGATTGACATAATGTCTAAAAGATATGTTGTCCATAAGTGTCTTAATGAGCCTCTAGTTCTCTTTCATCAAATGCAATTGGAGGAATTGAAGCCCGATTTTGTTGCTATGATGAGCATGTTGTCAGAATACACTCCATTTGGAACTTTGGAACAATGCAGTTTCCTTTGTCAGTTTATCAATATTTCTATGACTAATTCTCTACTTGATGTGTATTCAAACTTTTCTGAGATAGCGTTTGCATTAAAAGTGTTTAATCAAATGTATACAAGAGATGTGATTTCATGGAGTAGTATGGTGGTTGTGTGTGCCAAACATGGAGCTACAAGTAACATGTCTTGCAGAATCCACTGTGAAGTGATGCACAAATGTTTCTTGTTAGCCTTACGGGTGTTGAAGCACATTGAGATGAACGAGGAATATATTTGCAATAAGGAGGCAAAAGGAAAGGACTATAGTATGGATCCAGGTGACCCGATGAGATCATTTAGGGCTTTATTGGATGATAAAAATTTGGTTGTTGATGTCCACTGGAAGGGTAATGTTTTCAAGAACACACGAGGCTTGATGGAGACCGCCACAAGTCTAAAGAGGAAAAGGCTAGAGAAAAGAATCTTTTTGATCAGTTTGAAGATGATGTGTAAAGAACAAAGCAAGCTATGAAAGAAAAATTACCATGAGGGAAGAATGTCCAGTTCAGTGCCCTATTGAGAAAACAATTGAACCTGTGTAGATAGAAGTTGCTGAGATTCTAAAGACGTCAAATAAGAGAGTGAAGAAGCTGTTGATGAGATTGGCTTCACATCATCTCTAGTACTATAAGCAGCTACAGGAGGATGGAGGAAAATGGAGGCTGGAGGAAATCCAGTGACCTCTTGCAAGCCGCAAGCAATGAGGCCATGAAAGATATTGTGGCGAATAAGGTATTGAGGACCAATTCCTCAATTTTGGTTTGTTTATTTCAGTTTTGTGTTGGTTGTTCTATTGTTTTTCAATAAAGTGCAGATGTTGCATAGTTTCCTATTTGGGACCTCCTAAATTGAAAAGCGTCATGGGGACAAAAAGCACTGAAAGCAACGCATGGTACTCGCACTGGGTTTGTGGTAATCCTGTAAAACCACCGAGGTAAAATCCTCTTGGGTTCGTGGTAAGCCTATAAAACCACCGAGGTAAAATCCTCTTGGTTCATTGTAATCCTGTAAAACCACCGAGGTGAACAGTTGGAAAGTGCTCCTGTCCCTCTAGGTTTCTGGTCAACCTTAGAAAAACCATGTGGATTGAGACCATGTAGGCACATGCTCATGTGAAGACCCTCTTTACGGTGTTCTCATTAAGGAAGGGACTCTCTATCTAGAAATGTATGTTTGTATGAACAATGTAATAAGGGGGGAATGTTAGCATTTATTTTACATTGTATTCGGTTAGAGTTGTTTGAACCACTCAGTAACTATTTTTCTCTCCTATTTATCTTTTCCCCTTTGTGGGTGATAAATGTAATGAAGATTATGAGATTATTTTCTGTTTATCCCCAATCAAGATGTGAAGGAGTTTGTATATTTCTATTCTCTGTCTACCGATCTAACAGGGGGATGCTACTTATGCCTCTCAAAGGGGAAATGGGTATCACCAGCTTGATTTCAAACTACCAAAATATAGTATATCAAATCCGACATGCACTTATGCCTCCCCCAAGTACCCTTTATTCCTCACATTTATTTATGCCTCCCTAACCTCTTATGGCTCCCCATAATGAGTAAAGAAATGTAAGCTCTTTATTTTAAGGTAAAATCCAAATCCCAACTCCCTCCACACTTATACCTCCCCAAAACACTTGTGCCTCCCACAAAATGAACCCCATAGTCTTCTCCTACACCATTCCTAGGCCATCTACCCAACATCCCACAAACATGCCAAAACATTCACAACAATAACAATTTCATAAATAGAAAAGAAGCATTCCAAGAGCCAAGCTCCTACCTCTCCATGATGGAGTTGTTCCAAGTTCCAAAACAACAACTTTATCCCAATGCAAGCAATCCAAATCAGCCAAGCACAAGCATGCAACAATCTTCCAAAAACTTCTCCAAAGCAAGAGCTCCAAACAACAACAGAATTCACCCCAAAAGGAGTTTCCAAAAGTGAAGCCACCAAAAGGGTGTAACCCCAAAACAATAAAATAAATTCGAATATATAGAAAGGGGAAGAGAGGAGGATGAGGTGGATCTTTGTAGGATGCCACATCACACATCCTCAACTCTAACTCATAAGTCAAGTTTAATCTCCAAGACACAATAAATAAGTAGGTGAACAATATGACAGTTTTACTTACACACTCAAATTAAGCCCATACCCCAAAGGACTGAAATTAATTTCAAGCAAGGAGTGCAATTAAAACATTCAACTAGACTTACAAAAATGCATAATGAAGGCTAGGTTTAAACTCTCCAACCGTAGGTAAGGTTGGCATGTAAATTTAAGAGGTATGGGACAAGTTTAACTTGTCCCACAAGCCTCCAAAATCAGTCTCCAAGGAAAATTTTGAATTCCAAAGAAGATGAAGTGTTTCATACTCCAAATTTTACTTACATATCTCTTACACATCACTTACACATTACTTACACATATCTTACAACATTTAATACAAGAGTCACCCACTCCAATAATTACTTTCTTGTGACCCAATTTGATTAATTTATTTTAACAATATGATTACTCACATTATATACCACAATTTATTTAAATAAAAGGGATAAACACATCACTTAATAAACACATACAAACATCAATAAAATGAACCAAATAAATAAATACACATAACCCTTGGTCACGTTTAAAGGTGATCCCCATGGGAATCCCTAACACAATCAAACACACAAACAAATACAAGTTGCCATGGTGACCTTGTTGAATTCATCTAGAATTCCAATGTGGTTGGTCTCCAATCCCCGATGTTTGTTGTGATATTTTAACCTGCAAAACACAAATACCTCCTTCGGCCTTGTGGCCATATCAGAACATCCAAAATAATATAAGTAAAATTCTAAAATTATCTAGATATATGAATCACAACATCATCCAAGCAACCAACAAGATCATTTGCAATTATTCAACAACTATATTATCATCAAACAATTTCCATTTCTAGGTCTATTCACAATATCAAAATATCACATGTTCGAACAACATCCATAATATACCCATGTCAAACATCATAACATCATCAATATATAAAAATGTCTCTAATAATCATCATGCATCATAACTAAATCAAGGTCAACAATAATCCATGATCTAACATCTAACATCATACTATAATAAAGTCCATAATCATGTCTATAATATAATCAACAATATCATGATCAGTATCAAAAGGTGTCAAAGGGAAGTGGGCACTACAATCAACATGGGGAATGTTCTCTATAAATAGAATTGCTTATGGTTTTCAATATAAATCTAGAAAATTAAACATCTCGGTTAGTAAATTTCTTACCTTATGTAGATATGACCATCTCCTATAGTTGAAATAGCGCAATTATGTACTTACAAACTTTGTTGCATTCAAATTCTGCCTTATTAATACATCATTTGAAACAAAGAACGTGAAAAAAATGAATAAAACAATTCAAATACTTGAAAAAAATGGAGTTAGAGGAAAAAACATGAAATAGAGAAAAATAATCATTTTCAAGAACAAACAACCATGTTAATGTGATATGAAAATAGTCACTATTTTCTAAAATTACTAAAAGTTATAAATAATAAAAGAGATTAAAAACTAAAGAATTGAGAAAAAATAAGAGTCATATGACATAAAAATCATAGAAACATAGATAAATTAGTTCGACAGTGGAGAACATTAACAATACGATTCAACGAGAAGTAATGTATGAAGTAAATAGACTCCAAAAAGAACTTAAATTTTACCAAAATAGATCTTTTTTAAAAATAAGAACACCAATGTAGACAAGACTAATCTCCTACCAAAATATTTGTTTAAATAATCCTTCATTTTAGTGTATGTGTGCATACATATCTTAATTTTGAAGATACATGTGTACCTAAGAGGACTAGAAGAAGATGTTACGATTGAAACCTATCATGGTTGGTCAAAGTCAAGAAAGGGAATGATGATGAATGTTAATCCAAAATTAATGAGAGAAGTTACCCTATCATGGATTACGTCTCGTGCGAATTTCATAATAAATAATTCATTTTCCTCCTCAATATCTAGAACGCTTTCTTTTTCTCTTGTGAATGGAAATACACTCCTTGGAACATATATTAATAAAATGAAGTGAAAACCTGACGAACACTGCTACAAGGAATACAATTCACAATGATTATTAACTTTTTTTTTTGTCCCTGAGAGTTTCACGGTTCTCTCTCAAATTAATATGGTGATGAAAATGCATCACACATGTAGCACAAATTTGGCACTAAATTTTAGCAAAAATTGCAACACATTTGAATTTTTTTGTCAGAATTTGCAGAGGGTCCTCGTATATAAATTTCTACACTATTAATTTTCATTTCACAATTGTCTTTTCATCTTTAGAGAGAATAAGTGAGAAGGGAAAGGATTGGAAAGTTATTTTAAATGGAGTTTATGCAGGTGCACCGTGCAACTATTTTTAGGGTAATTAAACATTAGATTAGAATATATTATTTTTCATAACATTTTCTAATAAATTAGAAATTTTTTTCTTAATTATTATTATTTGAAATTAAAAATACAATTTAAAATTTCAAGGTCAAGGTTTATTATATCAGTATTATATGTACTAAATTTTTATTAAGGGGAGGAATAATACATGTAATCCATCATTTTGGTGATGGGACTATCACCATTACTCTATTTACCTCAAAAAAGTGTTATTGCCTAACTTAATGCTGTTTATAGGTATTTCTCATACAAACACAAATTCATCTACATTCATTTAGTAATATTTCGTTGGTTAATAAAGCAAAGTATAATAAAAAATTAAACAAAGAATAAAACAATGCTCACATATCAAGCTCCAAATCTTTACAACATGCTTAGAAAAATTAAATTTATTTAATTATGGGTTACTTTTAATGATAGGAAACTTCAATTCGAGTCCGAGTAAAGGTTAGGAATGCTCTAGGTGATAATTAGAGTGCATGCCCTTCACAGCTTTAGTTATTATTTTTCCCATAAGTAAATAAATAAAAGATACCTACATTCTCATATTTTAAAATTTACATTATGATCATAATAAATCATAACTTTAGAGAAACTGCTATATAAAAATAATAGAGAGAACTAATCATAGGAGGTGCTTACAATGCAATGAATATAATTTTTTTTATACAAGGTTGCTTACAAGTTCGATTTACCAATATCAATTAGGTGATGAGACTCAGACCTGAACAAAGTACCATTTCTTGTAGAGATTTTTGTTTTCAATGTAGCTCTCATGGTTTTGTGAAGAATAGTATGTAGACCAAGCCTACGAAATCCTCCATAAAAATAGTAGACATTTCCCCCAAAATATTCGCAATAGAGAATGAAATACTTCTTTCTTTAATTATGCTCACCTCTACTGGCTACAACATTGAAATTATAAAAATATATGAACCTTTTCGTAGATAAAATTATACCCATGCATAATCATAGCTTGATAAAAAAATGTGTAACAATACCCAAAAATTATATGAACTCATAAATATGACATATTTGTTTTACGTGAGAAAATATTATAGTAGGTATTTTTATGTGTATGCATGATATTTAGGTTATTATATACTAATACCAATAAAATGGTCAATTTGAATTGAATTTTTAGGTATATTATATTAATATTATGTTTTAAAATTACTTGAAAAATAAAAGAAATCTTGAAATTGAGGCACCCCAATTGTTGACACCCTAGGAAACTACCTAACTTGCTTAGGGCTTAATCCAATTGCGTTGATTATGTCTACCACTTTATCCCGATATTAACCCTTCCTTAAAATCAAAATTAAAAAAATTGTAGATGGGTGAAATTAATGTATTATTATACAATTAAGAGATTAGAGGTTAGATTAGGTTAGGTAAAGTAAGAATAGTATAAAATCTTGAAAATTAGAGATAAGTTGAGGAAATTTGGAAAATAAGAGAAAAATAAATGAAATTAGGTTAAAATACATATAAAAATAAAGTAAAATGAGGATAACTTAGTGAAAATGGGAAAATTACATAAATAAAAACTATGTTAGAATTTGGCATAAAATTAGGGAATTTGTGACACAAATGATGATATTAGGGTTATAAAAAGGTATAATTAGGAAATTTAGGATTTAAATAGGTAAATTTGACTAAAATTATGAAAATTTATAATAAATAAGGAAACAGGGTTGACTTAAACATAAGTAAATATTATTTTTTTACTAAATTTCTCAAAGGATTGGATGTAAAAACAATGTTTATTAAAATGTATACATTAAGCATGTTGGCGTAAACTAATGTAGTGTTACATTGTATTAGCAAGATAATTATGAGTCATGTAATACTATCATACAACCCTCCAACTACCCGCTTTCCTCTTGTATTTATACTATTATTACATTGTATAATATATTCAATGACTTTTATATTTTGTCTTGTATGTCAATGGTATAGAGCACATCCATCGATTGTTTTTGTGGAAGAAGTTGCATCACACCTTTTCAAAACAAAAATGGTTGTTTAGTAACCTACATTGCAAGGAATTTCACCAACAACTTACATGTAGGAGATGAGGAGATGTGTGTGTAATTATTTTGAATCAATTGGAATAAAACAAGTTAAAACCAAAAATTCAATTTTTCATCAATTCTACTATTAAGTCGTAAGTGCACAATGCAAAAAAATAGTCACTAAGAGAATCCTATGATCCTATGCAACAATATGAGCAAATGATAATAATGAATGGAGAAGTTGGCAATACAAAAAGTAACCATAGAGACGTGTAGGTTTTGAGAGACCAAATTCAATCCCATGAGAGCACCGGGTTTCTACCGTCCAATACTTGCAATTCAAGGACATAATGCATGAAGGACTAAGTGATCGAGTCTTGTTCGACGTATGGTACCAAACGAAGAAAAGTCCTTCCAAACTCAAAGAAGGATACATTACAAATGACGAACACAAGATCGAATGCCCTTAGAAGCTTCCACATCTCAATGCACGGCATACCAAGATCACTTTTTCATCCGTAATTTTGACAAACAAGAGCACATCTAGTGGCGATAATTTTAGAAATCTAGACGTTGTCCGTGTCATGCGGGAAGTCTGAAGGACACATCATGACTCAACAAGATGGTGAATCAAGAAGATGATGATGATTTGGGGCTACATTTGTAACAACAATGTAATGAGGGGGCAATGTTGGAGTAAACTAATCCAAGATTACATTGTATTACCAAGGCGCTTATTAGTTGTGTAATACTTATCATACAATCGTCCAACTTCCCACTTCCCCTTGTATTTATATTGTTATTACATTACATAATATATTCAACTACGTCTTTTACATTTTGTCTTCTTTGTCAAAACATTTACACACATACTTGAGCATGGAGTAAATTATTGAGAATGATATGATTAATTAAACATATGCTATCTATATAGTAAAACCCAATATAGGCGATCCACTTATCTTTTTTGATGTTTGGTGGACTACCGTTTATATTTTATAGGGTGGAACATGATAATTATATTATTTAAACAAGTTTTTGTTTAAATGGTTAGACCCTTAGGGACAATAGCAAAAAGTTCCATATGCTATTATTTGGTGTTTCTTTTTAGTTGTATGGTTCTGTCTATTAATGTTTTTGGTAACTTTGACTATTGCTAGCGTATGTAACAAATACAAATTTATACATGTATGTGATCTCAAGCTTAGAAGATGTGCCAAGCCCGTGGAATTAAAATTATTTTCTCCGAACCTTATCTATGTTGAAAAGACATGAACCTTATCTATGTTGAAAAGACATATAAAAGATGACCTGAAATCCAATGAGTTCAATACATATTGGAAGTGAAATTGTGTTGATGCAACTAGATGAATGTAATAAATATATATTACATTGCTAGTTGTTGATTTTGGTCAAAAACACATTTCATATGGTTGTAACCGACTTGTTCCGTTTAACTTGTATAAACCACCTTCCTCATGTATTTATACTCCACTTTACTCTGAATAAAATCATCAAATGATCTTCTTCTCATCATTTGCGAACATCGGTATCGGAGCCAAGAGATGTCCTTGCCTGCAGACCTGCGTGGAAGATCATCCCCTCATATTTTTGGCACTGATTTTTTCTTTGGCAGCGACCTGCGTGGATTAGCGTGGAAGGAGAGCGTGGCAGTGACCTAGAAAGAACACTCGTTGATAGCATTGGAGACTCAGCCTGCTTTCTTGTTACTCAGTGCATTGGAAAAGGATAAAAAGGAAAAATTCTTTACCGTATCCAATCTGGAGGGCAGACCACATGAACGTGGAAGTGTTGTTTTGGAATTTTGGAGGACACTGGAAACAAATCATGGAGACCTATCCATTTGCAAGAGGAAGCCCATCATTGACCTGCGAATTGGCATTTTTCTTTCTTTTTTTCGTGGTAAAAGTAAATTAGATTAGCAGATCAGTGTGAATCTGGGAAGTGTGGTGTTTGCATTTGCCTCTTCTCGTGGAGCATAACAACTTCTTGCGCTAGTAAGAAACATATTGTCTTTTGTTTTTACGTGAAAAGACTTACTGCATCGAAGGAAAATCAGCATCCTGGGTGTGTTATGGCGACATGCTCGTGACTAAATTGGAGACTTCCCTGCGTGGAACCTTCACCGTGAACCCATGAGAACATGTCAATAGTGACAGCTGATGCTAGCGGAGTGGCGACCAATCCAGGAGATGAGCATCCATTAAGAGGCCGAAATCAAGCCCCAGAGAACACCGGTTTCTATTTTGTGTTGCTAGAAAGTCTCCAAAACATTGAAAACTTACAATTTGAGGACATAGTGTGTTAAAGACTGCTTGAATTATTCCTATTCGACGTACACTGCCAAGTAGAGAAGATTCGTGTTAAGCTCGAGGAAGGATACAATGCAGATGAAAATGCGAGGTCGAATGCCCCCACAAGCATCTATGTCTCACTACACGAGTATACGAGAGATCACGTTCATTCTCTTCGCATCACTTGTCATTTTTAATATAATAAATAAATTCCATTTATGTCAACATGTCTACCCCTAATTTGTTGTTTTTGATGCTCATTTGCTCAAAGGACCAAACTATGCCGTTTGGAAGACAAAGATATGCATGATTCTCCTATTTGAAGAGATCTAGAGAATCATTACTAGAAAGGTGAAGCTTTGTCTGGTGTAGATGAGAAAACGAAGTATGAGAAGGATGATGTAAAATCCCTAATATTGATCACACTTAGCATCCCCAACAAGGTTCAACCACACGTAGGGGATGTGACAACATAAAAGGAAGCCTCGGGATGCTCTCTCCACCCTCTATGAAGAGAAGAACATGATGAAGACCCTCCATCCATAGATTGATCTTCATACACCCAATATTAAAGAAAACGAGAAAGTTGAGGAATTATCACGTCGTGTGGCAAAATTATGATCACAACTTGTAGTGCTTGATGAGAAGGTGGAAGACAAACCGCTAGTCCTAATGACTTTGCAAGCTCTTCCTTCACATATTCGGATGTTTTCTATGACATTGAAAATTACCAAACAAGTGGTGTCCTTTGAAAGAACTCGGTGAATTTATTTCAACCGGAAGAAGCCATGTAGACAAAGTGCATGAAGATTTTGAACACAAGGCATTGATGCTTTGAGACAACATAAAATTCACAAGTCTTTAACGAAATAAACAAGAAGTATCCCCAAAAGCAGCCACAAAATAGAAGTCTCGAAATCGAGTCGATGATAACACATATGCACCAAAATGCACATGCCAATGCTAGTTGTTGGTATAATGGCCCTACACAAGGCAATGGACAACTAGGAGAGCACATGTGGTCGTAATGATTCTCAATAATCCAAACGACCTCCTCACCAAAGGAAGAAAAAATGACATGTCACCGCCTTTAGTACGATGATGAATCGATGAGGAAGTACTAGGATAAGACAATTGCAAAGTGCACACGTAACATTGTTCTAGTCTACTAAAATTCGTAGGCCACACAAAATGTTTGGTTAATTGACTCGTACTAACAAGCATATGGCATCCGATAGAAATATTTTTATTCATCAAATAATAAACCCACTATAGATCGGGTTTGAATTATAGACAACAAGGAGTGCATTACGGAAGGAATATGAAGTTTCACCATTCCTCTTAAGATCATGAGAAGTTATACCCTCATAAAGATGCTCCATGTTTCTAGCTTGACCATAAAGCTCATGTTTGTCTCTCAACTCTTGAATCACAAGCTCAAGGTGGAGTTCATGGTCCAACATTAAATCCTCTTTGATATCATGAGAAGGTATACTACTTGATAGAGCTATTTTGAAGGATCGTTTATTTACACTAGATGCAATTTCATCATTTGTATTTGTTCTATCTACTTTTACAATGAAGTCTACTACACTCTCACATTATTGATATGTGTACCTTTCTTCCATCTCCCTCTATTGACTTAGTTTTAAGGAGATGGTATGAGGACTTCCTCCACTCTCCCACTCCTTTCCTATCTATTCTGGATGTCTATATAGTAAACAACATCGGGATCCATTTGAGCAGAGTGCTCTCCATGCCAAGAACCATCTCGAGGTCATACTTAATGATCTATGTAGACCCTTTCCTAATTCCTTTTATGGATTTCAGTACTTCTAGTTGTTAGTAAATGGATATTGTTGCTAGACATTGGTGGTCTTCCTTTGGAAGAAGAGTGAAGCATTTGTTACCATACGTAGCATAGCTTATATTTTTAGGTGTGTTTGTTTTATGTTATCCCTTTATTCTCTCTTTTTGTTGTATTACATTATTCTCTCATCTCCTTCCATATCTTTCTCCTTCAGTTTAGGGGAATGTTGTTTATTATTTCTCCTAAAAATTGTACGTGCTCCTCCATAATAAATCAAGATGTGTTGAGAGTTATTTACTCCACATTATTTTGATCTATTTGCTTCCCACATTTTGGTATCGAGCATGGCAGAGATCTGGGAGGACGTGAAGGAGTGCAATGTCTTTCTCCTGAGCTATTTTTTTTCTCTTGCTGCTGTGTGAAGAAGCCTGTGTGTTTTGGCATGGAGGTAGAGTCTCTTCTCATGCATGGTGATCTTCACTGTGTGGAGCAGCGTGGAAAAAGCACGTTAGTGCCTACGTGGAGAATACGTGGTAAGTGTAGCCTTCAACCTACGTGAAAAGGCCAAAAGTTATGTGAACAGAGGCAGAGAATAGATTAAAAAAGTTTTTGGAGACTAGATACATTGAAAACCTGCATGGAGTTTGATCCCATTGAATTCATTAGCAGCAAAGCACACCCGCAAATTTCAACGTAGAAGGTTAGAGCACCTGCACATTTCAACATAAAGTATAATAATAATAATAACGTTGAATCATTGATGGAGAGCAAAGCGTGGGAGTAAAGCAAAGGTGGGGAGAGAACTACATCCTCCTACGTGGAAGAATCCAGAGGAGTGTGGGAGAGAGTTGCATACTTCTGCGTGGAAAATGAATCCTTTACTATTATGTCTTTTGTTTTATTTGCTGTAGCAAATTCAAAACAAAAGGTGCATGGAAGTCTATCAACAACCAGTGAACCACAAAGAGCCTATGAGGGATTCTCCATTCAAAGCTACGTGGAGAGTTGTATGCAAAAGCTACTATTAAATAAATACAAACATGGAGGCTTGGCAAAGAAAACGTGGAGATTCTACAACACCATGCCGAATGTCAAGTGTAGATAACTTGATTGATAGCATGAATAACACGATAGACACTGCCAAAAGTCGAACATCAACTCGCAAGCTAGAGAACACCGTGAAGAAGCTCTTGAGAGCTCCGAGTTCTACTTTGCATTGCTCAATGAGCTTCAAACACCAGCAATCTAGCCTTCGATGAGCTAGTTTGAGGAGGACTTCTTGAATATTTCCTTTTCGACGTTAGCTGCCAAGCAAAGTGAGTTTGGGAAGAATTAGAAGTCAGGTACGATGCCGAATGTGAAGACAAAGAAGAACGCCCCACCAAGTGTCGTCGTCTCTTAGCACATGAGTATCGAGAGCATCTACGAGCTAGTATTTCACAACAGTGAGTCATTATTGTAATATCTCTTGAAATAAATTTTTAAAAATCTTTATTTTATAAATAAAAAGATGTCTGCTCCAAAGTTACTCCTCTTCAATGCTCAGTTGCTTAAAGGGCCTAATTTTATTGCTGGAAAACCAAGATGCGAGACAATCCTTCAGTTTGAAGGATTATGGGGCATCGTGATTGGATCTGTGTGCTCACCCTATTGCTCTCCCGATGAATTAATAAAGTATGAGATGGATAGTGCCAAAGCCTTGATGCTGATAATGCTCAGTATTAGTGATGATGTGCAAACACATGTTCGGAATGTGGAGAAACCAAAGGAGGCATGGGACAAGTTGAAACAATTTATGAAGCCAAAAATCAGACTAAGATCCTCCATCTTTAATCAAAGTTGCACACCCTCTCTATGGGTTCAGATGAGAAATTTGAGGAGTTCTTACGTCACGTGGCTGAGATGCAATCAAAGTTATTAGCACTCGATGAAATGGTGGATGACAAACTTCTCATGTTGATCACCTTGAGAGCACTCCCTTCTCAATTCCGAGTGTTCATTACGACATTGAATGTCTCTAAACAAACAGTGGCATTCAAATAACTCATGAATTTTCTGCATCGGAAGAGGCCATCAATTCATCCCAAGAGGAGTCTCAGGATAAAGCCCTATTCTCAAAGCCATACCATGGCCAGAAGAATCGGAAGGTTCCCCCAGAGAAGAAAAATCAAGTGCAACCAAAACAACAACATAAAGATCAAAATCAAAGAGGTGGTGTCACATTTATAGAACCAACACTCACGAAACTGATCACTGTTGGTACAATAGCTTGAAACAAGGGTCTTCAAGTCAAACAAGCACATCAGGGTGCAAAGATTTTCAAAAGTCCAAACGACGTCCCCATTGGAGAAAGCAAAAGGGGCATCTCATAGCCCAAAGAAGATAATGAGTCTGATGAAGAGACATCAGAAGGAGCACATTCTGGTAAGAATATTGTACTTGTCTCTCAGACTTCATAGACCACGAAGAGAGTCTAGCTGATAGACTCCAGTGCAAGTAAGCACATGTCAGGTGACAAGGAGTTGTTTGATTCACTCAACAAAGAGCCCACTGGAGATCGGGTTCGGATAGCCGATGACAAAGAGTATGTTGCAGAAGGAATAGAAGATTCACCATTCCTCTCCTGGGACCACAAAAATGTACACTTACAAAGGTACTATATATTGCTAGTTTGACTATCAACCTCCCACAAGAACTCAGCTATTAAATCATCACCTGAAGGTAGAATTTCTTGTCCAAAATGGCATCAAATCATGTTTAATCTCATGACAAAGGTAAGATTATTGCTAGAGAATTTCTAAAAGATAATTTATTTACTTTAGATATTGTTTCATCTTCTGCGCAACAATTTATCTTCATCAATAGTACAATCTACTTCACTCGGCATTTTAGATATGGACACTTGTCGGCTAGTTCATTGCATCATATGAGTTAAAAAGTAATGGTTCATGGACTACCCAAATTGTCCAGTTCCTTACCTATTTTCCCTAGCTGTCTTGTAGGAAAACAACACAGGATTCATTTAAGGCCAACACCTTCCATGCCAAGAAGTGTCTGGAGGTAGTTCATACCAATATGAATGATCCTCTTCTTGCTTCATTTTTAGGATACAAGTACTTTCAACTGTTCATGGATGACCACTCTCACAAGATGTGGGTGTTTTTCTTGAAGAAGAAAAGTGAGGCTCTTCAACACTTCCAGAACTTCTATCATCGTGTTGTGAAAGAAACCGACAACCTCTTCTTCTACTTCACTCAAATCGAGGGGGGGAATTCACATCAAATAAGTTCTTGGCATTTCTAAACCAACAAGGTGTTAAGAAGCACTTGATTTCTCCCTACACGCCCTAACAGAATGGCATTGTTGAGCGTCGCAATCACATAGTGATGGAGATGGCTCGCTTCATGCTAACAACTATAAAGCTAGAAGAACACTATTGGGCTGAAGCAATACAGACAACTCGTATATCTTCTCAACAGGGCACCGATAAAGATTCTACAAAATAAAACGCCATAAGAGGTATGGACTGGTAGAAAGCCATCAATTTCTCATTTGCGAGTATTTGGCTGCACAGCATACATGCATGTCCCAACTCAGAAGAGAAAGAAGGTTGAGCCAAAGACGCTCCCATGCATCCTACTTGGCTACAACACTACCTCAAGGCATATCATCTCATGGATCCTAAGACAAATAAAATATACGAGAGTTAGGACGTGGTTTGTGACAAGTCATCCTTTGACTCAATAGTATCAATAGAAGATCCAATTCCAACCACCTCTCACCGACTAGTCTCCGAATCAGATGATGAGCTAGAGGAGACTACTCAAAGAAAAGAAATGCTTCAAGGAGAGCTATTTGTTGACCTTGGAGAATTGGAGAATGTGACTCCACATCAATCCACATGGCAACAACACAGTTCTTCTCAAAAGTATTCAAGTTCTCATCCGAAGTGGGTACAAAGCACCATCAAGGACTCACATTTGCAACAACTCCTAGATACATCATCCAAAACAAGAGTCAAACAAGAAATGAGGTAAACTTTGCACTCATGAGTTCACTGATTAATAGCTCCGAGCTAGAAATGTTTGTGAAGCACTTAGTCAACCTCAGTGGAAGGAAGCCATGGATACAGAATATGACTCACTCATGAAAAATCGGACATGGGAACTTGTCGATCTTCCTACATGAAAGAAACCCATAGGTTGCAAATGGGTTTTCAAGACAAAATATAAGGCAGATGGATCCATCAAAAAACATAAAGCATGTCTTATAGAAAAAGGATATGCTCAGAAAGAGGGCATCGACTATGAAGAAACCTTTGCACCCACTACGAAGATCAAGACCATTAGAGTTGTTTGTGCACTAGCAAAAAAAAGTATGGAGACTTTAATATATGGACGTAAAGAGTGCTTTCCTAAATGGTGATCTGAAAGAAGAAGTGTACATGACCCAACCTGAAGGATTTGTTGATGAAGAGCATCCTAAAAAGGTATGTCCTCTCATGTCAAATCACCGTATGGACTGAAACAAGGTTCAAGGGCATGTTATATCAAGATAAATGATCACCTTTTGTAGCATGGGTTCACTCGTAGCCCCTCGATTCAAATTTGTATATAAAGAAGGTAGGCAAATAAATTTTCATTCTTTTTGTGTATGTAGATGATCTTGTGATCACTAGTAGTTCAGAAGATTAGGTTGATATTGTGAAGAATGATCTCAAAATAACCTTCAACATGATAGATTTGGGGCTACTACATTACTTGTCTTGGCTTGGAAATATGGAAAAAGGAGCATCACATTTTTTCTCCCAGATAAAGTACGCCAAGACACTCCTGGAAAAATATAGAATGTCTGATTGTAAACCTATATCCACTCCCATGGAAAAAGGCTTGCAACTTTCAAGATTCTAGGACTCACCTCAAGTAGATGCTACACTCTACAAACAACTTATTGGAGGGCTCATCTACTTGACATATACCAGACCAGATCTATGCTTTTCCATTAGCTATCTTTCCAGGTTCATGCAGGAGCCAAAGCAATGTCACTGGACAATAGCAAAGCATGTATTGAGATATGTCCGAGGAACATTTGATTATGGTCTGGAATATAAGAATAATGATCAATTCTTCTTATAGGGATACGTTGACTCGGACCTGCCGATCTGTTGATGATAGGAAGTCAACTACATGATACATATTTCATCTCGAGATCTGACCTATCTCGTGGATAAGAAAGAAGTAGAATGTTGTTTCTATCTCATCCATAGAGGTAGAATATCATGCCACACGAGGAGCTATGTGTGAAGTGATATGGTTACGTCGTATTTTAGATGATATGGGAATTCTTGAAAAACATTCACCTATTCTCTATTGCGATAATCAAAGTGTGTTGAAGCTCATGCAAAATCCTATTTTTCATGAACAAACAAAGAATATTGAGATTGATTGTCATTTCATTCGAGAGCATGTCTTGAACCATCACATTCAGCTCCAGTATTGTCCTACAGAAGCACAAGTTTCCGACATTCTCACAAAATCTCTTGGAAAAGTAAAATTTGAACTTTTCAGGGGTCACATTTACAAGAATAATGTAATAAGGGGGAGAATGTTAGCATATGTAGCATAGCTTATATTTTTAGGTGTGTTTGTTTTATATTATCCCTTTACTCTCTCTTCTTTGTTGTATTCCATTATTCTCTCAGCTCCATCCATATCTTTCTCCTTCAGTTTAGGGGAATGTTGTTTATTGTTGCTCCTATAAATTGTACGTGCTTCCTCATAATAAATCAATGTGTTGAGAGTTATTTACTCCACATTCTTCTGATCTATTTTCTTCCCACAACATTTGCCAAATTTTAGACTTTCTTTTAATTTATTCAAGACTGGGAAATCCCTTCTTCTCCTCCACTCAGATTAAGGGGAATTCATGTCAAATAAATTATGGCATTCTGAAGGATCACGACATCATACAACACTTGAATTCCCCTTATACATCCTAATAGAATGACATTGTAGAACATCACAATTAGAATGTCATGTAAATGGCCTGTTGTATCTTTCCAATGCCAAGTTGAGAACATATTTTGAGCAGATAGTTTAGACAAATATACATAATATTCACAATACTTCGATCTTCCATCTTACAAAGTGTTTAGTTTTACATCATATATTCATATCTCATCTAAGAATAATAAGAAGACCGATCAAAAACACTCTAGTGTATATTTTTGGGGTACAATACTACCTCAAAGGCATATCGTCTCATGGATCTTGAGACACAAAAGATATATGAGAGTCAAGATGTGGTTTTGATGAATCATCATTTGAATCATTCCCACACAAAGAAGAGTTAGTACCAACCTCCTCTCATATATTTCTCTCACAGTTAGATGATGAGCATAAAGAATCTTCACATAAGGAAGATGGGATGCAAGGATAATTAATCGTTAATCTTGATCATTTGGATAATAATTATTCACATCAAAAGTAGCATCAATATCCTGAATGGGTCTAAATTACAATCATGGAATCATACCCGAACTCTCTCCCATATGCTTCATCAGAATCATAACAAGAAGACAAGTGAGAAATGAACTAAATATAACACTCACAAGTTCATTTGTTGACAACACTCGAACTTGATGTAGTTCGAGAGGCCCAAAATTCAACCATAATGTCGAAGGCCATGGTTGTCTAATATGACTCCCTTAATCAAAATCATATATGGGAACTTGTTCATCTAACAATAGGAAAGAAGTCCATTAGTTGCAAATGGAATTTCAAAACAAAATACAAGGTAGATGGATTTATCGACAATTACAAAGCACATATTGTTAAAAATTGATATGCTCAGTAAGAAGGAATTGACTACAAGGAGACATTTGCACCCATTACAAATATTAAAACCATCAAATTTGTATGTGCACTAACATCACAAATATGATGGAAACCCGAGCAAATGGACATAAAAAGTTCTTTTTTGAACTTTGATTTCAAAGAAGAAGTATACATGACCCATCCAGAGGATTTGTTGATGAGAAACTACTAGCTTAATTAATCTTATTTTTAAATTATAAGGGTGGTTTCCTCCACGTATGCATTACATTGGTTATAACCACTTGTTCTAGGAAAATGCATTGAGATGGGACACTAAAAATCCACCAAATTTTAGATTTAAAGAAAAACATGAGCACATTTTGGGAAAATGCAACCACGTTTTGAATTATTAGGATTGGTAATTACCAAGCCTAAAATTGGAGTGCACTATAATGTTGTCACATTCCTCTTAGTAATGTTGTATATGGGTAAGTGCACGGAGTTGGGGGACCAAAAAGTGGACAAATTTTTGATTTGAAGCATTGAACGCTGCTAACGCGTTATGAACTATTAGGATTGGTAATTACCAAGCCTAAAATACGAACACATTATAATGGGCTCGTCTATAATGTGAGCATGTTATATATTTTTCCGTTCTATTGGTATGTGGTATATGTATGATTGGGAGGATATATTTACTAAAATAAATGGTTTAAGTCACTTTGCATTGACTCTTCTTTGTCTTGATATATTTATTAATCTTTAAATTTTATTATTTCTTATACTTTAAATTTATTTTAGTAAATATAAGAAATTAGGTCACTAGTCTCATATCTCCTCTACTCACGGTTTAGAAGATTTTTTTCATATTCTAATCTGTCAATACATAGGTATTTTTAGGATTTTAACATTCAACCTAAAGCTTTTATAGTTTAAATTTACAATTGATGTCTATTTTGGGAAATATATAGTCATTGTTTAGGTTTTGGGGCCTTTTGGATTGTTTACATCGACATTTGTAGGGGTATTAAATGTCTAAAAATTAGAGTTTATAAACCTCACAACTCTTAAAGGTAACAAAATTTCTTGAATATATGGACTCATGAAATTCCTTATAACACATAATAAATCAAAAACATATGTAATATTTTATCTATTCAAATAATTGAGGGAATGGTCATCATGAGGTCTGTGAAGGATTTGAAACATCATGAGGACAATGGGTACAAAAAAAAATCACGAGGCCTCGAGAAACATCTAAAACATAAAAACTTCATCAAGATTCAAATAATCAAGGGAATGGTCATCAACAACGTGATAAGATAAGCTCTGAATGAGTGATGGTGGTAATCATCTCGGATCACAAATAATGCATATTTTATGAGTTTTTTTCTAAACACTTAATCAATTCTTGGTAATGAAATCACATCTTGCAATCCAAGGATGTGGAATTTGCAATGTTTTAGCATAGTTTGAGGTCGAACATGGAATTCATTCTCATACATTCCTCCAAGTTTCATTTTAGGATCATTCTGTTTATCATGAAGAATAAACCTATCTCCATAAGGAGAAATTGAGAAAGTGGGTTTCTAGACATCATAAACATGCTTCCACTCAGTGACATCTTCGCTATGGAAGTGAATTATGAGATTAAGAAGAGATCATCATGTTTAAAGGTAAAAAGTGAGGCTCAAGGATTGGATTGATGATCATCATATCTTGACTCTACCATTGTGTCTAAATATTTTTGAGAAACAAATCAAAATGAGCTAGTCAGATATTGAGGAATTCAGACCACCATGTGTGAAGGATCAAGAAGTCACCTATTCTCATGAGAGGGATATGCAAATGAAGTTTATGAGCATGCTTTGAATCGATTCTATTCACGGAGGATTTTGAATCCTAGAAGGGTAAGATGATAATATACACATGGAGATGTTTTCATGGAATTGAATAACCCTAAAATGTAAAACTTAAACCATGAAAACCAAGCCACAATGTGAAATATTCCTCCCAAATATTTTGAATCCCTCTCTGGGCCAACCTGCCTCTTGTTGAAAAATCACTTTTTCCTTGAAGGTATCCCTAATTCATTGAGAATGAACATGTATAATTTTTAAAGAAGATTTAACATGTCCATTATTCCATTCATTGAAGTGCAATAAAGACTAATTCTCTGGAAAGCCTAGAAAATCTAGTTTTTACCATTTCGGATCCTCAGTGCATCCTCTGGAGGGTTATTAAAAGTTCGTAATCATCCAAAGGTTTTATTTTAAAGACTTGAAGGTTTTTGAAGTATTTTAGGAAGATTTAGGAAAATTTTTATCATTTAGAGATAGTCTGTTCAACAATGGGTTTTTAAGGTGCAAGGAATAAGGAGTCAAATTTGAACCTTGAATCCTCTAGGTAATTATGAGAGATCCGTAAGGATTTAGGAGGAAAAAAATAGGCAATAGAAATCTTGAATAATATATGGGAGCATCCATTTTGATCCAAGGACACCGAAGGTGATGCTAGAAATCATCTCATACTCTTAAGAAATACATAACTCCCAAGAATGTATATACAAACTTAATTAGTGCTTGGTAATGAGATCAATACATTGTGGAGGTCAAGAAAATGTTATTCACCTTTAAGTTCTAATTCCACACGGATAAAATTGATCAAAAGTGTTTTCTCTGTAAGGGTATCGATTCATTTCCACAATGGTGTGACTCAAGAAGAATCCTAAGTTTTATAACTAAATTTTAGGTAGATTTATCTTTTGAGAATCCTTATCAACTGAGAATCATGAGGTATGTGAAGGATATGAATCATCAACAATCTCATTGAAATTCAAGTCATCAATACTTGGTGATGTTCTCACAAAGATGCAATCTAGGGAGTGGCTTTCAAAGTGCTTCAATGTAGTTGGACTTCAAGAATATGGATCTCACCCTCAAACATTCCTTCAAGTCTCATTTAGGGATCAATCCTTCCATATAGAGGAGGAAACCTATTTATGTGAGAAACAATTGAGAGAAAATGTGTCCAGATACTATAAGAATGTTTCCACTCATGTGGCATCTTGGTTAGGGAAGTGAAATCATGTAAGGGTTCCATGAAGCTGTGAACATCATTATAGAAAAGAAGACAATCCAAAACAAGATATTTACACGTGAAAATGCTTTACAAAATAGTCTCAAACCTCTAAATCTGATATCTTAGTTCGAGATAATTGTGTCACTTAACACCCAAGCATATAACATACCTAGAGCTAGTTCAAATATTCAAATTATACTTTTTGAGGGAAATTCCCTATTCTTTTTATGGATTCCAAATGGACTAGTAAAATTTATTACCATCTAAAGTAGACCTAAGACACCCTAGTCACCTACAAAAGAAAAAATTGTTTATTAATAAGATGTTCCTCCATCAAAAGAGGAAGGAAGCAAAGTGACTAAGAAGCCTTACTTTCAATTAAGGGCTTAGTTTTTATTACATTGGGTAAACATGTTTTTGAATGGATCGGGAACCATGTACAACCAAAAGATAGACATTGAGGCACAAGAGTGGGAAAAAAGAAACAAAGCCCTACAGACCAAGAAAAATCCAAATAGAAAAGCCAAAGCGCCTAAGAAGGAAAATGTCAAGGGAGAAAGGGCAACACAAAGTGAATCAGCCTAAGAAACCTGACCAACACCTCATGAGAAAACCAAACTACCTAGGGTAGACCCCCACAGAGAACTAAGACTGAAAAATGGATAAGAAAGATAGCTCCCATATGTGAGAGGGAGACAGGAATTTCAATTTTTTGGAATGACCTTAACACCATCCCTCTTCCTCACAAGCGTGTTTGATGAGTTCAACATGATTTCTGAAACTGAAGGTATCGAAGAGGTAGCTATTATTGTGCAAATCTTTCCATAATTCCACCACCTTTGGATTACTAAGATCGAAATCCCTAGAAGCCACCTTCTACGGATATGGTGTTTCAATATTTATAACTATTTTGATTTTACAACAAGTGGGCTATCAATCTAGTCAAGAACACCAACCTCTTCATTAGTGGTGCATCCACTTGGCCTCGTCATCCCTATCATTATCAATGATTAGACATGGGTCTACAACAAAATCCTCTTCATCTAATCCCTTATCTATTTCATCTTCGATAGGGTTGCCATCACTGTCCTAGCCATCATTTGTTTCATCCGGATTTGGACTCTCTTTCAACCCCCCCTACTTCTTTCAACATAAAATTTCCATCGATCCTCATCGAATGAAACAACGACCCTATTCAATATGTCCAAGAAAACAAGGGATACTTGTAAAAATCTTTACAACCTTTACATGTCTCCTCCTATTTTTTATCGCTATTATTAGCCTCCTCCACATATTGAGGCATAAATCAAATTAAATACCCCAAAAAATATGGATGAGTTTACCTACAAAGCCTCCAAAATAGGTTCACAGATCATGGAAGGGTATGAGTCATCATCCTCCGTAAAAATATTACGGCTCCCCAAAAAAATCTCTAGACATGGACACCAGCAATAGGCTTGGGTTTCCGTTCAAGACAAGGACCTATACAGTGTTAGCAACATGAAAACCCCCCTTCATTTTCTACAAAAAATAGGGGAGATTTTGCACTCTAGAACTTGCTCAATAACACTCTGAGAAGAGATTAGATGAATGGAAGAAGGAAGAGGCTTATTGGGGCTTACATTCACACAAAACCTGGGTACGATCATCCTCGTTCGGGATAGGGTTGTAGAGTCAATGGAAATAATATCCCTTAATGCTTTGGCTATCCCCAGTGAGGACATCTTCTTCCCAATATTCCAATGGTAGTGCAGGATCTTAACCCATACAAAGTGTAGGCATAAGGATCATATTTCCCGAATCCAAACCGGGTTCCATCTAACCAAACGCAACATTATTTTTCCAAAATACTAAGTCCCTCCATTAATGATTGTAAGATAGTGTTGTTTTTTCCTAAACTGAAATATAAATAATTTATTAGATATGGCCACCACTTCCTGACCTCCACGCAGCTTCCCATTTCCATTTTACCCATGTTCTAATAGCTTTAATGTTGAGTTTGATGCCTACAAAGGACCCAATGAGAGCTATCCTGAATCTATTATTGGCTTTGTTTAATAGGCTATTTGGAATGATCAGCGCTAGACCTTAATCTTCCCAAAGTGGACACAAATCTAGAAGAGGGAGGAGGTGGATTACCCACCCCATGCCTATTCAACCCAAGAGAGAGGTTGTCCCACTTCATGTTGGGTCATCCTCCAAGCCCCGAGCTTGTGCAATAGAATCCTCACTCCCAAGAAATTTGAAAACATACTTCCCTCTTTCATCACCATCTCGTCAATCGCCGTCACCATCCTCCATTGATAATTAAGGGCTTAGTTATAATGCTTCAAAATTTTCAATTTCCATGCTAGTTATTTTGGCCATTTTGGAGCTATTAAAACACCCTTTGGGAGGTTTTAGGAAAGATATTAAGCATCTAGAGGTGATGTCTATGAATTTTAGAAGTGTTAAAGGTAATTTAGGAAGATTTAGGAAAGGTTTGATCATTCAAGAACTATCTCGCTCAACAACATGTTTTCTAGGTGTAGGGAACAAACACTCTCATGGTGAAACCCGACTTCTCCGGAAGATTCCAAGAGATCTTTAAAGAGTTAGGAGTAAAAAAATAGGAATTAAAAGATACTCTAAGGAACACAAGTGCATTATAACGTGAGTACATTATAACACGAGTGCGTTCCTTTATTGTGCTCACAAACCAATATTTTATAAGCTTGGAATTGCTTTGGTTTCCCAAAATTGTGGCTTGACTTATACCAACAGAACAACCTTCATGTTTTTGACAAAATATGCAAAAATTCACCTTCCACCATGATAAATCTTACAATTTTTTTCTATATTTCGTAAGATTTACCTACAATGTCAAGAAAACTATCCTCTTTCTAAAAGTATACTTTTTATATTTTTGACTTTTTAAAGGTTTACATTTATATTTATTTGAAACTATGTCTTTTATACCTCTATTTTTAGTGATCATAAATTCTTACCTTTTGTCATGTATCTTTTTTTTAGTTCTCCAAATTGAAAAAATATATGCAGTCCCAAACTAGGCCTAATTCTATACATATTTTAAAAATATTCTAGTTTTTAATATTTTTGAGGTAGTTAGGTGGGGGGCACGATCGGCTATCCATTATTTTTTAATTTTCAAAATATTTATACTTGAAAAATCATAAAAAATAAATACTCACTAAAAAAATTTAAAAAAATCTATCCCACATTATATGCTCCTCCTATCTATTTTTCTACTAAAAGGTTTTCAAAACTAGTAAATATTATTCAAAAAATTGGGGGGGGGGCGGGGCATGACCGACTGTCTACTATGTTTTTACAAAATTAGGAGCAATTATTGACACTTTAGATATTTATACCATTTACACTTAACCATTTAAAAAATTACTACTTTAAATACTAGACTCAAAATGCTACAATCCATGTTCTTATAAAATCTTCAAGTTTTGAGTGTAACTACCTCAAATAACTTGTACAAGTTGAAGTTTTTATTTTTCAGGAAAAAGTGTCACTTAAGAGCTCCTTTTGGCCCCTAATTTCCATGCACTTACCCCTATTTTTTATTAATCTATGTTTATTATATTTACTAAAATAAATTTAAATATCCAAAATTAGGGTCACTCTGCACCTTATGGAACTAGTCTCACAGCTCCATAAGTCACGGTTTAGAAGATAGTTTTTCATATTCTAATTTGGTCAGTACATAGGTATTTTTTCAAGATTTCAACATTCAACCTAAAGCTTTTAGGGTTTAAATTCTATAATCGATATCTATTTTGGGAAATAATATAGTCATTGTTTAGGTTTTGGGGCCTTCTTGATTGGTTATTGACATGTTGTCATCTAAAATATATAGCATGCAAAATTGAAACTTTGAGCATGAAAACTAAGCCTATGATTGAAAATCATGTTTCCCTATCATTATGAATCCTTCCTCTAGCTAGATTTCCCTTAGTTCAACCCTCACCCAACTTAGAGGAAAGTCTTAAATCTAAAAAAAATTCATGTTTGTTTCAATGTGTAAGGATGATCACCCAAGATGATTGATGAATTCATTATGACTCGATGAAAGACTACTTCCTCTAGAGGCCTAAAAAGGCCATTTTTTCCATTCTCGCACATTAAACATCCTTTGAGAGCGTTCATGGGAAATCCAAAGCATCTGATGGTGATTTCAGAGAGTATTGAATATTTTTGAGGAAGTTTAGGAAAAATTGGAAAATTTTTTGACTTAGGGACAATGATGTAGAGCTCTATATGCAACCAATGCACTCAACAAGTTATTATCAACAAGTAACTCCAAGACTACCCTTATACACTAAAAACAACTCAAATTCTCAAGCTTGAATATAAAAGAACATGAAAAATTTTAGTCTTTATGGCCTTGTCTACTAGTTTATCTAGCAATGTACTCTATTCTCAAGATCAATTAAATACTATAATGGCCACCTTTGCAATGATGGAAAAGAAATGAAATTACAAAACCTTATTTTATCACTTCCACAAAATGGATTCTTGACATACTTCATGCTAGCCTAGATGGCTCAATATCTAGCACATTTGTACTTCAAGCCTTAAGTGACACCTCAATTCAATGAACCCTGTTCTATACCCTTGATCATAGAAAAATCAATCAACAAAATGATTCCAATCAAAGAAAAACCCCAAACTTTCTTTCTTTACCAAAACTGTCCTTGTAGGCTTCTTAAGAGTAATGTTGATGGATGAAACTAGTTGGGAGAAAATAAAAATCCCCAAGACAAACTAAAACTTGATTTGGGTACCCATTAGGCCCCTTGAGCTTTGTACCAAATATTTTCCTCCAACTCCCAATATAAGTCCCTTTTTAACACCTTCTCCTTCTCAAGTTAACTAACTCCCTAGTAGCCTTGCTTTGAGGGTTTTCCTTGCATAAATTTTGTTCTATGATTTTAAACAAACAAAAGGCATTCTTAGACACCCATTTCCATGTTTTATCACCTTGCAAAGTTTCATGGTCAAAATCTAAACATAAAACCCTTTTCTTGCAATTAGGTCCGCGATCTTGTAGTAGCCTCCTAGATCCAAAACTATCAACTATAACTCACTTTTTCGAGATGATCAAGCCCTAATTCAATTTAAATATATGATTACACTATCTATAGATAATTTATTATCAATTTAGGCCTCCAACTCTTCAATTTAGTCCTCCAAACAAGGGAAAGGTTTCAAACCCTAACTATAGGTCTATGTTAGCCCGGTAATGCATAAACACTTATATCTTCTAGCCTACATGCTCTTAATGTCAAAAATTTGACTACAAGTCTATATCCACTTATTTTTGACTTCACGTTCTAATAGTGGAGTTTAACCAATGAGCAAACGCAAAAGTCTTTAGCTACTTACTCGCTAAACAGTAGAATCAGGGTTTCATCAAGCTAAGACACAAACATACCAAAACCAAAGTTTCATGCATAGATATGTTATCTAACCTCCAAACAGAGTTGATATACACCCTGAAAATGATCCTTTCACCAATTCATTACCCAAATCCAACCAATTATTTCTAATCATGCAAGCCTATCTAGAACTCAACTTGACAAGGTTAAAATAAAGTTATACTTTAATGGTATATATGAGATCAAGACCTGAAACACCTTCTTGTAGTCTTCCAAGGTGGAACTCAATACAATAAATGATTCTTTTGATGTAATACAAAATCTTAAGAAGAAATGTCTTACCAACACAAACTATTCATGCCCAAAACAAAGTTTCATTCTTCGTCCTTGACATTACCAACCAACATACTCATATGCAGAGTTATATTACATTGAAATCATTAATAATATGCTCTTCACACCTTGAATCAACACACAGAGGAAAAAGATTCAAACTTTCTATTCAAAATACTGAAATTTCTCACTTAAACCTTGTCCATCTTAGTTCATTTGCAAGAGTTACAGTCCTCTTTACACAATATTCTTGATGTAACTTTTGTTCTCCATGTTTTCTCCCATCTCTCATGCTCTCAGATATCTTGACAAGATGAACTAACTCCTCCTATCCTCAAGCCTCCATCCTTTTCACACACTTTTTAACCCTAACTAACTCTTGCATAATTCTAAATGCCCATCCATAACAAAAAGGCATATTACATCTTTATCATTTATTGACTCAACTTTAACTCTAGGACTTATCTACAATATGTCTAGACACACTCCCATCCATCATGACCTTTTTCATACACTTGACAAGCTAAAACTTCACTTTTACATGCTTATGAGATTTGAATTAGAAAAGGGTGGGAAAGGTTATAATTTGAAAATTTGAACACCTAGACTCATCTTAGCTCTATGAAATGTAACCAAGACCTTCTCTAATGAATCCATGACATTATATCAAACTACCTTGATCTCATGAACATGACAAGAAGGATAATTTTACATTTGGAAGCTTCCTTTTGTGATGCTCTTACATCGAGACAACTTGTGCAAAAACAGTGTCTTCTTGGTGTAGGAAATGAATTTCCTAATAGTGAAAGCTAAAAGGGTGAAAGCACAATAGTGTGTCCCACTTGGTGTTCCAAAAACATGAGTAGGATTTTGGGTGGGGTTTGATTTAAGGGGTGTTTTTACAAACACCCCCTTCACTGAAACACCCTTCACCTGAACTGCCACGTAACCTACAAAAAACTGTTCACGTGAACACCATTCACAAAAACCCCTTGTTTATATATTAGTGGCAATGTGGAGGTTATCATTTTTTCCCTCTACCTACACTTCTTTGCAAAAAATTTATTTGCACAAACAAAGCAACTTGAGATTTGAAAACCCCGAATGTCGCCCACGGTTCCTGGTAAGATTTTTGAGTTTTTTAATCTTTTTTTCTCAAAATTAAAAAAAAATAGGAGGGAGGTTTTTCATTTTTTTGGGTTTTTTTTGGACAATTTTACCTATATCCACTGATTTTTTGGATTTTTTTGGATTTCCTCTTCAAAACCCTAGTTCAGGGTCATGCATAACTGAGAGGGGAAATAATAAGTTTTTGACATTGTTAAACTATTTAAGCTCTAAAATTTCTTCAAGAGCTTCTCCTAACCATGTTTCACCTTTATTCTTTGAAGAATGGCTTGTGATAATATGGCCCCAATAAATCTAACCATAAAACAATGCACGTTTAAAAACACACGGTCAACAGGGTAAAATGAAGGATTATAAAATTGATTGAGTTAAGGTTGTATTTTAATCAAGACTAAGATGTAGTTGTTTCCAATGAATGGGACTTAAAAGATATGTATTTTTGTTTAGTATTTTAGGATTTTACTCTTATCAAGGTCTTAAGACTGTGGATAGTTTTTTTCTTTTATTTGAATGGGATTGAGTACTCCAATAAAATATAGTTCCCATTATGTAAAATGCCTCTCTTCTATCACTGGTTGAAGAGGCATAATTGCATTCTTTTCATTTTTTGCAAAATATTTGGCATTCATTGAAATTCCTTACATGATTATGAACATCCTTGAAAATAGTTTTATAGTAGTATATTTATTTTTTAAATTGATTAGATATAGTGCTTATTGATTGGTTTCAAGCTCCAATATTTCTATAAAAATTGTTCATGATTTATGCATCTTACTATTTGTAACACACCTCACATATATTCCCTCATAATTCTTTCTATACAAGACACATTTCTTAAGCATATTGTGTGTAATATTTAGTCTAATATATCTTCTTTCTTCCCTTGTTAAGCTTACCCAATATGTCTCTAATAACAATAAGTGAATTATGTGAGAATAACACTCCTCCTTATGTATAGTAAATTGATTGATCTACATAATAATCATTCTTAGATATAATTATTTCATGATATGATTCATTCCTTGTCCTTTAACAATTTTATCGTATGTAGACTCTAAATAAAATTTCTTTAGATTTTTCATTCAAATACATTTCCTTCCACCTTACTTATTATACCAAAGCATTTTTTTGACCTCTTAGATCTAGAAGTATTATATGCACCTTTCTTCTAATGATGTAATTCCTAAACCTTTTCACTACCTTCACTATTTTATTAGTTGTATTTTCCAATATATGGTAGTTAAGCTTTACACTATTCAAACTAGTGCTCATAAAATAAATGGGGTGCTTAGAAACATTTCTCTTTGAGTTAACACAACTACAATAGTATGATCAAATGCAAATGAATAAAGGTAAAAAATTATATTTAAATATAGACTACCCAATATTGCGGTGGTCATACTAGCTTCATTGATTTCTTGAAAGGTTTTACTTGGCCTCTATTTGCCATTCCACTTTATCATATTTTTTTAGAATGGAATTCAAGGGCTTAACTATCTCTATAAAACAAAAAATTAAAATTTATCAAAAAAATTATTTCCAAATAATACTTTTAAAAGGGCATGTTATTAGAAAATGTGATCACCAAATATGGAATATCCATTGATCCAAATATAGAAGCTAACATTTACAATATATCACTACTAAATATAAAGAAAACACATTTTTCTTTATATTTAAATAGATACCTTAGCACATCCAACTCTCTAATATCCTCTTTAAATGGTAACATATTGATTGCTATTATTAGAGTATAGGGCTAGATCATCCATATAGAAAATAATATATATACCCACTAGACCTTAGAAAACATAATCCATAGTTCCTACATTGATGCCACCAAAGGGAATCTATTTTTAAGAGAAGGTACCCGTATGATGGAAAAGTGACAAGCGAGTGTGGGAATCTACAAGTAACTCTTTCTCACACCCGACCTCTCGAGGTCGTGCCGAGATAAATGGTGGGGATGGAATATGCGTGGGATGCGAGAAAATTAATTTAGGAAATCTTATGTCTTCAACGCGCACTAGTGGAATCTGCTAATCTAAGGCAAAGAAGGCCCTCCTGACTTGAATTGGCATAATAGATCAGTTGGCAAGGATGACTCATTGAAGGATCCAATCAATATCGAGCTCGCATGATCCAATATATAGATTGTGGGATACGTGGAAAATGACCTGGGATGGTTTCGTGTATGTCTCCAGACATTGGGTCATATGATGGATGATGGATATATAGCGGATTCTATGGTCGATTCTCTGGTCTAGTCCAGAAATCTTTAGCTTTGTTAGCTAAGCTACGTCTAACAAGGATAATCGTGCGATGATGATAGGTGGAAGTGGATTGGATCTAAATATTGATGTGCGTAAGCCGGCCAACGCCGATTGACTGTAGGGTCGTTGGGTTGTGGGATTTTGGGTCACAACCATAGATTCGTGGTTTATCAACCTACTATGGTCATGTGCGAATCAGTCCCTAATCCCTAATATCCAATATTCGTATGCCTTCTTGGCCTATATATTCATAATTAATAATTGTGCAATCTTCTCGAGTATCTCACGGTGCGTTCTTAACTGAATTCTTAAGATAGTATTTATGTTCAGAGAGTGTCTCCTACGTCAAGCTACGGGACCAAAGGATCACAACTGAAAATTTTCTCTCTTTCAAGCCCTTCTACAATCATGCAGATATTTATCTAGAGTAATATGTAGTTTGGCTGATTTGACCAAAACGTATGCGCTTGGTCGTCTTCTATGTTTAACCCGCTCAACTGTGAGCTGATCTGTTGTAAGTCTTTGTTGTTTAGAAGACTTGGATCCTAAGATTCTGATCTATGTCGGTTATTGCTGTAACAAGATTGGGTTGGGGCATGATTGGCTCAAATACATACTCTCTGGGTTCCCTAGGTCCCGTGATTGTCATACAAAAGGAAATGATACAAATCTAACTAATGACAGAATAATTTAACTGCGTAAGATATGTCTATGTATATTCCTAAATCTGATAGTTATTGATAAACTACTGAACAAAATTTAAAGAGAAATTATCTAATATATCTAAAATTGACAACTAAACTAATAATGCAATTAAAACAAACAAAGCAACCGAGTATAGCTACTTGTCTGTGCAGTTTGTAGATCTATTCTAAATAACCTGATAATTGATCTACTCTATTTGAAAGACTCTCGATCCTACCTCAGAAGTGAGGAGTGAATCATAGTTTCTCAGAAACTATCAATCCCCACAGCTTCCCTGGCAATATCGAAAGTGAAATTGACTAAAATGAAATGATTGACTACTTTATTTGATATGCTTAAACTAGAACTTTGAAAGCTTGAACCTGGATTTTGCAGAACAGTGGCGAATCCGATGGTGTGTGGCTTTGTCCCCTCAGTGTGATCTCCTCATTCCTTTGTGCTCACGTGGACCCAGAAAAGTGTGTAATGCTAGCATCAACAGAAGTAGATATTGGAACAAAGGCAGCTTAGGATGTAGACTGAATACAATGTGAGTAGGAGAGGGATAGCACAAGAGTACAGAGCTTGGTTTATGCAATTCCTAGCGGGATTTATTGCGAATCATACAACATAAAACGTCCAGAACCTGAAACTATCCTGTTTGATTAATAAACCTGCAACTTTAATGGCTTCCTATTGAAAACAAACTATCCTACTCCAATTGATTTGGATGAGATGAAAACAACACTTTGCACAAGGAGAATATGTGGCTTTCTAATAGTAAAACAACACTAACTAGGCACTCAACAAATGAAACTATGAATCCTAAGCAAAATTGAAAGGCTAAACTATTGGAATGAGAAATTCAGAGGAAAATTTGAGGGGCCATTTGCTTGAGCACAAGCCAACTATTTATAGCATTTCCATTTACCCAAAGGTAAAAACCAAATTGATCTCTTAAACCATAAACAATGCCAAAACACTATTCCAGGGAACCAGAATCATTAATGCAAGCCAAAGGTAGTGAAAAAAGCTGGTAAACATTGAAATTTACGTGAGTCGTGTTAAAAGAGCATTCTGGAAAATGCGTGAAGGACCGCACTGCCGGTGATCACAGGGCGGCGGTTTGTAAATCAAGAACAAAATACAAAGAAAAGAGGGGAAAAGAGAACAACAAAGCACGCAGGGGCTAAGCGGGGCATGCGAGATGTTAACACATACTTGGGAACTTTTCTAGATTCCGAACACATTGCGAGGAGACATGTGTCATCATTAGGGCACGTGTTATGATGTTTCGATGGTGCGACTACCCTATAATTTTGGGTAAGTACATATTGCCCCCTCGAGAAGTGTTTTAGCCATGAAGATGTGTAAAACGGTGGGTTTGAGTATGGTGGTCCCGAAATGGGAAGTTAGAAGTTATACCTGATATGTCCATGTGTTGGAATGGCGCCATCTGAAATTCCCACCACCTGCAAAACAAAAAGAGAACCCAAGTGCAGATAGACAAAGTAGATCAAAAAACAAATACTAAAATATCATGAAATGAGGACATACCATTTGTGTGGGGATAAGAACTTACCTCTGTCGATGCTCTAGACCTATGGAAAGGGGCATTCAAAACAAGTCAGTTCGTTATATATGTAAAAGTGGGCCCATTTTCCTATTCATTTACGCGTGTCGATTTGGTTGATTTTGAGCTCTGGAACCCACGGTGACGGTTTCTCATGAGAGTATAGTCAAAACATTTAGGATGAGATCGTGATCATGCCTCCATGAGCAGAATGCCGACCCGCGAGATCACATGTTAGTTTTTCTCGATTTACCTTTTTTACCACCAAAAATTAAAATGTTGAAATCTTTGTCATGGGGGGATAATTTTTGAAAATGTTAATTTTAATAGGTCTATCTAGGGGGGGCACCTACTAGGTAGGCTTTTTTTTGGTCAAAAATTGTCATTTTTCATGTTTTTAGGCCTTTTTAGGGCACATGACCCACGCGGGTTTTCGGGACATGACCGCTGCCCTAAACATGGAAGCGATTACGTAACCGTCGCCTGTTCAGGGCAGAGGTTAAAAGACTGCCACCTTTAAAGTGGTGATTACGGAACCGCCACCCTACTCAAGGCGGTGCTGCTTCACAGAATGCACAAACAACACCTTTTTGAAGTTAATTTTGCATTTTCAACATTCTTATGTGTCTTCATGATTTTTCTAAAGTCATTTGGATACTAACTTGCTCTATTTTGTGTGTTTTTGGGTGTATGCAAGCGAGGGAGGAGTATATTCGATGGAGCCGGAGAGAGAGTGTGATTGCCTCCCAGCATTATTAGATGCCCTTTCTCATGATGAGCAGGACACTCTTCAGAGGGCTGGTATACTGCATATATCATGGGTTCCACATGTTGCACCGTCTAGTCACATACTCTGTGACTTATTTTCATATTAGGATGCTGATTGAAACACTTTCCAATTACTAGGGGTCTAAGGTGAGTGGACCATTACTTTGGAGGACGTTTACCATATCTTGGGGTCCCGATCATCGAGAGATGACTCACTCTTGAGACAACAGTTCACGGGCTCGAGATATCACAATGGGCCTCATACATGAGAGATGCGAGTTATCTCCACTTTGGTTCAAAGAAGGGGGTGAGGGTCTAATATATTCCTAGCCTACCCATCCCCTTGATTCATCAGGCTATTATGGGGATCCTTGCCTCGATATTGATCGGGGACAAGGGAGGAGACACTCTATTGTATTGCTGGTCCCCCATCATTACACAGATTGAGGGACATGGCCGGATTTACACCTGGGGAGCTGACATACTTGGGACTACCTACCATGATCTATATAGGGTGTTCCATTTACAGGGGCAATCATTAAGCCATCTAACCTTGATTATGAGCTGGGTCTATGAGCGTTTCATCCCCTATGGTAGAGGTGTAGAGGTGGTAGATCCCGGAGCTATGAGGGCAGCTAGATGGACAGACATGTCGGTGCTCAGAGCACCTCACTAACCAGTTGCTTCCCTGACCACTGATGACATGGAGGCCACACCGTATCAGGCCATGGCAGGTTATGGGGTGAGGAGGCTCTTACTTTGATTTCCTGCTCCACCACAGGGCAACTTGTTGACAGGGTGGGGAGGGTGGAGATACATCCCTTCGGTCGAGTGCCTCAGCAGTTTGGCTTGCCTTATGTGGGTATGCTTCCCCCGGTGGTGCCAGTATATAGATTAGTTTGAGAGGCCAGGGAGGTCCTAGAGGCCGGGGTTGGACAGTTGTTACTCCTGGGCGTTCCTATTGCGGCTAGGTGGGTAGTATGTGCTCGAGGGAGATTTGGTGCTCCTCAGGCACCCTTACTTCAGATTGCTGCCAGTCCCGCCCACAGCAGCGAGGATCCCATTGACATAGACTCCGAGTCTGAGGAGTTCACGGGGGAGAGAAGGAGGAGGAGACCGAGGCCGAGGCTAGTGAGTCAGGTGGAGAGGAGGACAACGATCCTGAGTGGCATGACACTCAGGATATTTTACAGGCAGAGAGGGCGGAGCAGAGTGCAGAGAGGGTGACACTAGCTTCAGAGGAGCCACTCTCTCAGGGCCTTGGTGGGGAGGATGAGTCCGTAGTGGGACGCTATGTTGCCCCAGCCACAGGAGGAGCGCACCAGTTAGTGGTGGCATCTGTGGTAGGTGCCGATCCTAGAGATCCATCTTGGAGGCCCGCGATCCAAGTGAGTTATCATCCTTATTTTTAACGTTTGTTTCTAGTTTGCCTTAGTTGTTACCTCTCCTTTTGTTTACATTTTCTTTTATCTCTTGATTATTTCTAATTGGCTTTTCTCCTTTGCTTGTAGAGACTGCCGATGAGTGGTGAGACCTGATTCACCGGGTATGCACCGATACCCTGATGATTCCTATGGAGAAGACCCGTGCAGAGCTATCTGTGGATGCAGGGGAGCCTTCAGCAGACTGGTAGGCATACCAACGTCTTTGCCCCTGTCTGGCATGTGGCCAGGATGGTGTCTACCCTCCGTACCGAGCTGGCAGGGTACAGGACAGCAGAGCACTGATGAGGAGTCATTCTCATGGCGAGACCGTAGCTGCTCCTCGGGATCGTGAGCCCTTTGTGCATTCAGAGTGCCAGCGTAGCCGAGTCCTAGACGGGGCGTGCACCCTCAGAGGGATCTCATAGGGGTTGAGAAGCCACTTGGCTCTCTTGGACTATTTTTATGATGTATTTTGTATCTCCCGGGCTCTTTGAGCATTTTGACCATGCTTAGCGCATGATGGCATTGTACAGGAAACTTGGTTGTTTATATATATATATATATTTTTTGGATCAGACTCTTGGCATTTATGGCTTTGTTTTCCGTATGTAAACTATAATGTTATATTTATATGCTTTTCAGAATGTATGCAATGGAGAACAAATGATAAAAATGTTTACTTTCTTTTTGTATTTTATGATGTTGATATATGATAATGTAAACACAATGTGATTTTAAACTCTAGTTTCATATAAGTAATTTTGGTACTTCGTATTTTTTTGACAAAGTGTGATGATAAACCGGTATGATGAGCGGATAAACTTGCCCCACTCCTAACTCGCACGCAACTAGTAAGATGCGAGGGCTCATCACCGAGAGCTAGAAAGGGCACAAGTTATGAAATGTGTTGAAATGATAGTGATGAGAGATAGACAAAGCTTTGGTGGAACCAAATTAGGATGCTACAAGCCTACTCTACTCAAGTGACTCCATAGTTTGGGATGCAACTTGCTTTTCGGTTTATCTAGACTTAGATCCGTAGATGGCCACATGGTAGAAAAATTTGGTTTTCGGGTTTTGAATTCTCTTAGAACTTTGGACATCTGATTCATTTGCTTTTGACTAAAAATTTCAAAGGTTCATTTGAATTTGGTTCATGACTGCCTTCAACATTCATTGTCAAGAGGACACCCTATACCTTGCCCCATGCTACTAGTAAGAAGTATGGGTTCATCACCATGGGCAAGGCATAGGTGAGTTAGGGAATTTCCATCCTTTCCCAACCCTACATCACTAGTAAGAGACACAAGCTTGTCACCAAAGGTTCGTAGGGCAAGGAAATGTGTAAAATTAAAATTTTATGTTTGATCTATGTTTGACTTGCTTATTCGAGCAATATGTCAGCATGTTCTTATTTCCAAAGAGATATACATATGGGATAGATGTGACACTATGAAGCTTCTACAACAGACCATAGGCAAGACACCTATCCTAGGAAGAAACCAAAAGTGAGAACAAACCCGCAGATCTTGGTATGGTTACCGTCAAGGCTTTGTCATATCTAGCTTTAGTTGATGAAATGATTCCAAAATAGGTGATGATGTTATAAAATGAAGAAGCATGATTAGAGTGTTTATGCCAATACCATCAGAAGTTTGTAACGAATTACTTTTGAGAATGAGTTCCTTGATCACAAAATTGTACGAAACAAGCAGACAAAATGAACCTAACTATATGAAGATGCAATGTAGATATAATTATACAAATAATGCTGGCCGCTTATGCGTAGAATTGTTTAAGGTGTAGGGAATTGACTGTTTCACCAAATTCCTCACCCTCTAGTGTACATAAGAGATATGCACCATTTCCATAGTCCTTCGTGACTTGGTATGGGCCCAACCATTTGGGCCGGAACTTCCTTCCTTCACCGGTATTTTTATCGATTCGACTGTCTAGCCTGAGAACCACATCACCTTCATATATGTCTCATTCATAGACCCTTTTGTTATACTGCCAACACATCCGGTCAGCATAGACTCTATGCCGTTGTTCAACATCTAACCTGGCCTCATCTAGGATTTCTAGTTGGGAGAGACATGCTTCTCTGTAAGCATCTTCATCCAGAATCCCTTGTAATGAGATACGGAGACTGGGTATTTCAACCTCAAGTGGGAGAACTGCTTCTTCTCCAAATACTAGCGAGAAAGGAGTCACTCCTATTGGTGTTCTTATTGAGGTTCGGTGGGCCCACAAGGCTGGATATAACTTCAAATGCCAATCTCATTTATTTTCTTTCACTGTTTTAAGAAGAATGGCTTTTAATGTTTTGTTTGTTTGCAAACTTGACTGTCCATTGGCTTGAGGATAATATAGGGAGGATGTATGATGGATTATTTTAAATTTATTGCATAGTTCACAAACTTCTTCATTCTTAAAAGAAGTCCCATTATCTGAGATAATGATTTACAGGACACCGTACCTATAAATGATTTGGTTCAAAATGAACTTGGCGATTACAGAACCCGGTACAGTAGTAAGAGGCATAGCCTCTACCCATTTGGTAAAATACTTGGTAGCCATGATTATGAAATTATGGCCATCTCAGTAAACGAGGGAGATAATTTCCTATCAAATCTAGGCCCCATGTAGAAAAGGGCCATGGAGTAGCGAATGGTCAGTAGAGCTTGTGCCGGCATGTGAATCTCGTAGGAGAATTCGTAGCACTTATGACACCTCCATACAAAATCTACTACATCATGTTCTAGAGTAGGCCGTAAATAGCCCATCCGATGTATTTTATGAGTGGTGGCATGACCAACAAAGTGGCCTCCACATATTCCACTTGTGAGATTCGTGGAGAATCTTCTTGGATTCTTCGTGTCGACACATCTTAGAAGCATTCCATCGAATGCTTTACGATAGAGAACTTGCTCTATAATGACGTATTTATCTACAATAATGCGTAACCGCCTTCTTCAAGCATAAAGTGTAGGACCTTCTAGATACGTATGGTTCATGATATAATTAATAATATCGCAATATACCAAGGACACTCGAGATAGGAGGTCTAGTTTCGATGTAGTATATGCATTCATTAGGAAATTTTAGATCTACTAGATTGCCTCCGGCTAGTGGGTTATCAACTAACCAATCTGCTATGATTCGTCCCTTAACAAACTTTTGATTTACAAAAGTTAATTCAAATTCACCCATTAAGGTTATAAAGCGTCCAACCTTCTTAGACAAGGACCCTTGCGTGAGGAAGGTTCGTAAATGGTTTGTTTTTACGATGACCCTTGTTTCTTGATTTAGCATGTAATGCCTTAAGCGTTTGGTTGCGAAGATTATGGAAAGGCATTCTTGTTCTGCCTGTGTATAACGTGTTTCATAGTCGAGCAATGTTCAGCTAATGAAATAGATCACGCGTTCTCTTTTGTCATCATCTTCTTGAGCCAACATATAGGCTAACGAGACATTGGTAGCTTGTGAATATAAGATTAACGGGCGGTCTAGCTTAGGTGGCATTAGCGTGGGTGGTGACAACAGAAATGCTTAATCGCTTCAAAAGCTTCATTGCAGTCTTTTCACCCAATCGATACTATAATCTTTCTTGAGTAGATTGTTGATTGGATGAATGACGAAGCTTAAATCGGGGATGAATCTTTGGATTGCACCGAGTTTTCCAAGAAATGACCTGATTCTAGATTCATCCGAAGGCGGGATCATTTCGAGAACAGCCCGGATTTTGGCTGGGTCTACATCGATCCCTCGTGATGATATAATGTAACCTAGGAGCTTCCCTCCTGTCACACCAAAGATGCACTTTTTCTGGATTTAGCGTGACTCTGTATTCTATTAAATGTGAAAGAATGACGTGGAGTACTTCTGTGATCACAACGCTTCTTGGCCTTGGCCAACAAGTCATCTACGTAGGATTCCACGATTTTGTGAATAAGATCATGAAATATGTATGTCATTTCCCATTGGTATGTAGCGCCAACGTTCTTGAGACCGAATGACATAACAACGTAGCAATAGGTTCCCCAAGGAGTTATAAACATGGTTTTGGCTTGGTCTTGTTCAGATATTCTGATTTGATTGTATCTTGAGAACCCATCCATGAGGGACAAAAGCTCAAATCCAGCTGTTGCGTCAACAATGATGTCAATGGATGGTAATGGGAAGTCATCCTTGGGGCATGCCTTATTAATGTCTCGGAAGTCTATGCAGATGCGTATCTTCCCATTATTTTTGAGAACGGGAATGATATTAGATACCCACTGAGAGTAATCGACTGGTTTGATGAATCCTACTTGGAGGAGTTTCATTACCTCTTCTTTCACCATGAGAGCTACCTTGGGTTTCATTGGTCTCAATTTTTGTTTAATCAGCTTTGCGTCTGATTTAGTGATGAGGTTATGTACCGCAATGTGTGGTGCAACCCCTGTCATTTCTTTATAATTAAATGCAAAAGCCTTCTGATGTTCCTTGAGGATTTGAGTGTGTATTTCTACTTCTGATGGAGTTAATGAGGATCCTAATTTCAATATCCTTGGTTCATCCTCTGTTTCGATGTTAATATCAATTATTTCTTTGATTAAAGAAGCGTTACCTTCTTCAAACTCAGGTGGGGCTAGAGGTAGTTCCAGATCGTCTCCGTTTTCTACCGTGTATATGCTGAGCTCCTTTTGTGGGGGAAGTTCCATCATGGGATTTCCAAAGTAGGAGGAAGAATGTGGGATTAAGGACAAATATATCACGTGATGGGTGAGATGTAATGTTGCATAGGCATTTAAGTAATCAAGAGTGGTTCTATCACTATCAATGTGGTCTAGGATAGTAGATTTGTTCTCATCTCTGTTTGTTAAAAGAGGGTTTGACATTTTTTTTACCAATGGTTCAAGATTTAAGGGATACCTTGAAATGGGTATCTTCTAACTCACCGTTTGGAGTGAAGCATAATGATGAGGTTGCCATCGAATCAGCGAGAATATTTTGTTCTCATGGGATTGCTTCAATTGATATGAAGTCAAACTCCTTGCTTAAATTCAATACAACTATTTTGTAGAGCTGTAAGTGCTTAGCTTTGGTGCCCTATACCTCAGAGACTTGGTTTGCTACTAATTGTGAGTCTCCTAACACCCTGATGTTATTAACACCGATCCTCTTAGCTAAGATGAGGCCAAGGAGGAGGGCTTCATACTCAGCGTCGTTGTTCGTACATTCAAAATTTAGTTTAAAGGAAAATGGTAGGATTTTTCCCTCGGGAGAAGTAAAGATTACACCTGCCCCAGCTCCATAATGACATCTAGCTCCATCAAAATGGAGAGTCCAATATTTAGCTGGGAATATAGACGTTGGGATATTTGTTGTGTTAACATCTTCTACTTCTACCATGCAGAGATCCTCTGCTGGAAGAGAACCAACACCTAGGGTATATCCCATGCCTACAGAATCAAATGGTAGGAACATCGGTAGATCCTATTCTAATAATTCAACAATTTTGTAGTAGTTCCTAATGATACTATTTCTACAATGTTAGCCTCATCCTTGAGGGTTGGAATAGTCTTGATTAGGCTCATAGTCTCAAGATCTCATAGGTACCAACTTTTCCTCCGATTTTGTGTCAGTGGGTTTATTAAGTTGGTTTTTTGGGATTTTAAACTCCGAGTGAACGCCTGGTCTTTTCTTTAAGTTAGCTAGGTGTATATCGAATGGTTTTGGATCACCTTTGGCTACGAACACCTTTCCTAAATGCAAGAATCTTACTTCTTGAAATAATGTAGAAGGGATTGCCTTCATATGGTGTATCCAAGGTTGGCCAAGGATCATATTATAGTTGGTTTCCCGATCTATAATATAAAACTCAGTCAGGATTGTTTTGGGTCCTAAGGTGACCAATAGTATTATCATTCCAATTGACATGGCTTTAAGGCTATCATAGCCTCTTAATGTATTTCGAGTCGTGGAACAATTTGTTTCTCCATACCCTAGCTTTTGAAGGAAAGAGAAGGGGACTATGTTAACTGCTGCTCCATCATCAACCATCACGTGTTTAACATAATTGTTATAAACCCAAACTTGCAAATGTAGGGCCGGATCACCTCTGTGTGCAATCTCGGCATCTATTGGCATTTTGTTTATTTCGAATACAAACTCGGTATCCCTATCCAGCTGCCCAGAGAGGGTGGATATCGAAGTCTATATGGTTTACCTGTGTTTCGGAGGTGGAGTGATGTTAATTAAATGACCTAAACCTAATGCCTCTAAAAGAGCAGCCCTATGGGTAGGAGAGTTTTTCAGTAAGTCCAAAAAAGAAATGTGCGAGAAGGTTTTCGTTAGATCACTAATTAAATCATAGGCACCTACGGGTTTTACTAACATTTGTTGGATGTTATCTGTCTCTGGCAGGTAACTTGGACTTGGCTGAGAGGAATATTCTCATGTCCTTGTTACAGCTTCCATGGGTAGTTCGGCGTCTAACTCCACTAAACCGACTATCTTGGGTCGCAGCTGACTTCCTAATTGTGGTGCAACTAATGGATTTAGTGAAGTCAAGGCTTCATGATCATTGTTTCCTGTTATTATGCCCTTATTTGTCCCATTTGGATTTAACCTGTTGTTATTGTGATTTGGGAGCGGGTCATTAAAGATCTTAAGGGGAGCATTTTGAGGGGAAACTACCCCTGTAAAAGTACTTGGTGCTGGTGACGCAGAATCTGCCAAGAACATATCTATGAAGAGTTGTCTTTGTTCCTCTAGCAAATGTTACATGAATTTATCGTAGTCACGGCACGTTCTAGTGTCATGGCCTCAAATTTTGTGGAAACCACAATATGAGTTAGGATTATAATTCCTAGTTTGTTGGTTTGGTGTATATTGTGGCCCAAAACTCTGATCAAACCGTTGCCTATTAGGATTAAAGTTTTGTATTTGTTGTTTTTGGTTTTGATTCTAGTTTTGATATCCAATTGAGTTTTGGCTTGGACCTTGTGTAGGGTTTCACCATTGTTGTTGATTAAAATCCACTGCATTGATTGTTGGGGTAAAGTTGTTGTTTCGTTGATTGTTCATTAGTGGTGGAGTATTCACAACATTTACCTTTTTAGCCTAATCAGTTACTCCATCTGTTGTCACTCTATGATTTTTATTAAGGATTTTAGGTCCTTGATTGACATTTGTGGTAGTAGGATAAGCCGTAGTATTCTGGTTGGGGGTGATTAACCTCCCGTTTGCTCCATATGTCTTACGACCGCTATCTATTGCCACTTGATCTATTCAGAGAGCGCTCTCAAGTACTTCATCGTAAGTCCTTAGTGGGAACTTCTAGACTTCTTCCTTTACTTCTCTACTGAGAGAATGAAGGAATAAATCGCATAGTTCCATTTGGTCCATGTTTTGAGCACTGCAAAGAATAAAGAACTATACGCCACCTATGGATGAAATGAGTGATAGATTCATTGTGTTCTTGTTTAATGTGCAAGAATTCCCTGATTCCTGTTCTCAATAGTTTGTTCATGTCAAACACTTTAATGAACTCTGAAACAAGTTGTTTAAATGAATGGATGGAAGCCTCAGGTATTCTATAATACCAATCGAGGGTGATGCCTTCTAAGGTTTTGGGGAATATTTTAGCAACAACCCCATCCCAAGGGAGTAGTTCTCGAATGGTTGTGGCGTAAGCCTTGATATGTGCATTCGGATCTCCCTCACCTTTGTATTTGGGAAAATTGGGAAGAGGTCTTGGAAGCATGATGCTTCGTATGGTGAAGTCTAAGGGTTCTTTCAAATATTCTGAATAAGTCCCTATCGTGTAGGTTTCGACCATTGATGGTGCCTGCTGAGGGGGCGGCAGTGGAATGGGTTGTTGATATGGCGTAGCGTATGCATTGGTAGAGGCATAAGGAAACCCCTGTGGTTGAGAAAACATGCCGGAGAGGAGAACATATCTCCTCCTGTGGTGATTTGGAGTACATGTTTAAGTATGAAGGGGTATTGTCTAGGAATGGATTATTTTGTTTCGAACGGTGTTAGAAATGGCGGTTCTAGTTGGCATTTGTTGTGAATACTGGGGAGTCATGCCTAATGTGCCTATTCCTATGAGGAGGTCTACTTGGCTAGGATGGTGTGGAGGATTAGAATTTCCTGCCTGCATGAATTGAAAATGGTGATTTTCCTGAGCAAGTTCTAACCCCCTAACTTTTTCTACTAAAGTCGAAATGACTTCATTTGGTGAAGTCACGGTATTTTTCCTTAGTGGCGTTTGTTGTATATCCTAGTGTTGTATAGGCATGTGATACCCTGCTATGAACTGATCATTTCCCTGCCAAGTTTCCTTGAGGGCATTTCCTATATGTAGTGGTATGGAGGTATTTTCTTGACAAGAGACCTCGGTTGTGTTTGTAAACCTCCTATAGGTGGGTACATACTTCGAGAGCGTTGTTCATTCCTAGCATAACGCACTGAATGCTCATCATCTAAAACCGGGTATGGATCTGATTGTCTACTAATTTGTGGTCTAAGCAGCACCTGAGGAGATGAACTAGATTCTCCTGTGAACGTCATATTGTTCGAGCCTAAAGGCTCTATTTGTTGTTTTTGAGCGGGTTGACCCAACTCCTCTGTTTGGAAATATGAACTATATCTAATCCTTGAGGTGGAGTTTGTGTTGATAATTGGTTATTTGAATAGTTATCACCCCATACTAAGAGCGAGGGTGATGAATGTCTATTCAGTTGAGTGTAGTATACCTCAAGACCTAGGAGAGGTCTACCATATGCTTCGAATCCCGACATATTCGAGGGGTATATGAATACCCATAGAATAATGGGAAGGAGCGAAGGTGGAAGAAAAAGCTAATAGCGAAAGTGCTATGTTCTTCATGTCGGGTTTACCAATTTTGTACGATGGAAAAGTGACAAGTGAGCCTGGGAATCTACAAGTAACTCTTCTCGCACCCGACCTCTCGAGGTCGTGGCCGAGATAGCCGGGGGGATGGAATACGGGGGATGTAGACAAATTAATTTAGGAAATCTTATGTCTTCAACGCACACTAGTGGAATCTGTGAATCTAAAGCAAAGAAGGCCCTCCTAACCTGAATCGGCGTGATAGATCGGCCGTAAGGATGACTGCTCGACGGCTCCAATCAATATTGAGCTCGCGTGATCCGATCTATAGGTTGTGGGATACATGGAAAATGGCCTCGATGGTTTCGTGTATGTCTTCGTAAAGGGTCATATGATGGATGATGGATATATAGCGGATTCTATGGCCGATTCTCTCGGTCTAGTCTAGATATCTTTAGCTTTGTTAGTGCTACGTCTAACAAGGATAATTGTGTGATGATGATAGGTGGAAGTGGAGTGGATCTAAATATTGATGTGCGTAAGCTAGTGTCAATGTCGATTGACTTGTAGGCTCTTGGGTTGTGGGATTTTGGGTCACAACCATGTAGATTCGTGGTTCTTTGTGGACCTGCTTATGGTCGTGTGTGGAATCAGTCCCTAATCCCTAGATCCAATAGTCGTATGCCTTCTCGGCCTCTATATTCGGAATTAATAATTGTGTGATCTTCTTAGAGTATCTCACAGCGTGTTTTGCAACCTAAATTCTTAAGCTAGTATTTATGTCTGTGAGAGTGTCTCCTGCGTCTGGCTGTGGGACCAAAGGATCAAAACCGAACATTTGCTCTCTTTCAAGCCCTTCTACAATCATGCAGATATTTATCTAGAGTAATTTGTAGTTTGGCTGATTTGACCAAAATGCGTGCGCTTGGTCATCTTCTATGTTTAACTCGCTTAACTGTGAGCTAATCATTGTAAGTATGCTATTGTTCGGAAGACTTGGATCCTAAGATTCTGATCTATGTCGGTTATAGCTATAAAAAGATTGGGTTGGGGTACAATTGGCTCAAATACGTACTCTCTAGGTTCCCTAAGTCCCGTGATTGTCATACAAAAGGGAATGATACAAATCTAACTAATGACAGAATAATTTAATCTGCGTAAGATATGTCTATGTATATTCCTAAATCTGATAGTTATTGATAAACTACTAATTAAAATTTAAAGAGAAATTATCTAATATATCTAAAATTGACAACTAAACTAATAATGTAATTAAATCAAACAAAGCAACCGAGTATAGCTACTTGTCTGCAGTTTGTAGATCTATTCTAAATAACCTGATAATTGATCTACACTATTTGAAAGACTCTCGATCCTACCTCAGAAGTGAGGAGTGAATCATAGTTTTCTCATAAACTATCAATCCCCATAGCTTTCCTGGCAATATCAAAAGTGAAATTGACTAAAATGAAATGATTGACTACTTTATTTGATATGCTTAAACTAGAACTTTGAAATCTTGAACCTGGATTTTGAAAACAATGGCGAATCCGATGGTGTGTGGCTTTGTCCCTCAAAGGTGATCTCCTTGTTCCTTTGTGCTCATGTGGACCCAGAAAAGCGTGTAATGCTAACATCAATAGAAGTAGATATTGGAACAAAGGCAGCTAGGATGTAGACTGAATACAATGCGAGTAGGAAAGGGATAGCGTAAGAGTACAAAGCTTGGCTTATGCAATTCCTAGTGGGATTTATTGCGAATCATGCAACATAAAACTTCCGAACCCGAAACTATCCTCGTTTGATTAATAAAACCTGCAACTTTAATGGCTTCCTATTGAAAACAAACTATCCTACTCCAATTGATTTGGATGAGATGAAAACAACACTTTGTACAAGGAGAATATGTGGCTTTCTAACAAGAAACAACACTAATTAGGACTCAACAAATGAAACTATGAATCCTAAGAAAAATTGAAAGGCTAAACTTTTGGAATGAGAAATTCAGAGGCAAGTTTGAGGGGCCATATGCTTGAGCACAAGCCAACTATTTATAGCATTTCCATTTACCCAAAGGTAAAAACCAAATTGATCTCTTAAACCATAAACAATGCTAAACCACTATTCCAGGGAACCATAATCATTAATGCAAGCCAAAGGCGGTGAAAAAAGCTAGTAAACATTTAAATTTATGTGAGTCGCATTACAAGAACATTCTAGAAAACGCGCGTGAAGGACCGTTTCCCGACCGTGGTGGAGTTCACGAGACCGCTGCCGCCAGCAGGTTGGCGCTTTAGAATCAAGAACAAAACACAAAGAAAAGAGGGGAAAAGATAACTACAAAGCACGCAGGGGCTAAGCAGAGTTTGCATGGATGTTAACGCATACTTGGGGAGCTTTTCGGATCCCGAACACCTTGTGAGGAGACTGTGTCATCATTGGGGCATGTGTTACGATGTTTCGGCGGTGTAGTACCCTACAATTTTCGCACGCGTATAGTACCCCATTTTTGTTGAAGGTTTTCTTCAATATATCACCTTTATCAACTAAATATTTATCGTCTCTATAAAAACCATCTATAAATTACAACATTTCGATCAACTAACTTTTTTTTTTGACTTCATCTAAGGAAGGAATATGGTAATTTTATTTCTCTAAATCCTTTCTTAGATTCCTAAAATCTACACATAATCTGATTTCTCCATTATTATTACACACAGAAATAGTATTGGCCACCCAATTAGAGTGCATCACTAGGAATATCATACATAGAGTAAGTAACTTTTGAACTTCTTCCATAATTATAGGCTCTAAAAGAGGATGGACTAGATGATCGTAGATCTAAGATTGGATTCAATAAAATTTTATCTCGTAGTGGGAAATTTGATAGGGTGAGGATTTTCCCCATGACATGTACAAACATAGTTTGAAATTTATGACATCTCAATTGAAAAGGATTAAAATCAGTTAGTTAATATATTCCCCTAAGTGAAAGGGGGTTTATAATTGTTGTTAAATAAAGAAATATGTTGTCATATTATTTATTTCCCCTAAAGGGATTTATAGGAATTTTGGATTTATATGAGGCTAGTGGATCATGATTGAAAGATGATGATAAATAATTTCCCCCTTGAAGGAGGACTTTGTAAGATTTTTATCAAGCTAAAGATATAGAATTTACCTTAAATAGAAAACATATTGAATTGAGATCAAGGCCTAAGCTTGGGATTTATATGTTTTCCCAAGAGGGAACTAGAATGAAATTTATATTTTAGTTGAAGGTAGAGGATTTGATTAGAGATTAAGATCTATAATGAAAATTTTATTTTACGATAAGACTCATAGCCAATAATATGTTTTTGTGACTTGTGGTTAGGTGATCCTCCTCATTATCAAATAATGAAGGAGAACAAGGTCAAAAGAGTTGATGGTGTCAAATATTTAGGGACCTTGTTAGGGATTTTAGTCTCATGGGATTAAAGTTGAAGTTTTAAATATTTTGAAGATAAGTCTCTTTAGATTATGATTAGATTTTTGATTTACCATTTCCTTCCTCCCCATAATTATACCATCCTTTATGAGGTCTTGTACCTCATGATGAAATGCTTCAAATCTATTGATACATTGTCCATGAAAATGATGAACTCACATAACTGAGTTTCATAAAACCAAGAAGGGTGGAATTTTTAATATTTTCCAACGTTTTAGTTAGTTTTGTTTAATTAGTGTTACTTCTTTAAGTTGATGGAAAACCACACTTATAGATATTTCCAATTCATATAATTGTATTTTTATTTACAATTTTATCTTTATAAGTCTTTACAAAATATGATTTTCATCCATTATTAGGATGGTGAAAAGGTTCAATGATCTATATTATGATAGGTTGTAATTTATATTTATTTTTTTAAGGAAGAGTCTTGAGTGAAAAAATTATTGTGTTTGAGTTTTCTTCATTTAAGAAGTAATTTCTGAACTCAAATGACATGATGAAGATCCTCATGTAGTGACCCATGTTTATATGTTCATACATAAAAATAAATCTCTTCATGTACACTTTAAATGAAATTGTCAAGTATCTCAAAATTGGGATTTTTGTGTTGTAATATGACACCACTTGCTTCTACTAAATAATATTATGTGTCAAGGATTCATTGGATTCTCTTAAGGTTCATCAAAGATGAGAGTGTGATTGGTTTGGGTATGTTTGTTGAGTATTCCTTAAAAAATATTTTCACTAAGGTTTTGAGTTTGTTAATGGAATACTTGGTAGGAATTTATTTAGCATTTTATAGGATAATTTAATAATCATTATCTTAACTTTTTAAAATATTTATCTAGATTCCTTTGGTTCCCTATGTGATGAATATGTCAAATTAAGGCATGTAGGTGATATCATATTGGTACAATGGTGCATATAGAGATTTAATTTCTAAATTCATAAATAGTTTAATTTTTCATATTACTTTCTTTTTTTACATTTTTTTGTTAAAATTGAAAAATATGGGGGAGGATTTCAATATTTATTTTTTTCGGAAAGGAAATTTAAATTTATGTGAAATTATATCAATTTAGGGTTTATGGTTTCAAAAAAGTATTCTAAATTGAATTTTACTTTCATTTTTTACAGTTATGGCTTCTTCCTCTCGTTAATTTGTTTGAGAGGAATGATTTAGAGATAGAAAAAATATCATCTATTCTTCATCTTCCAGTACAATAGAAAATACAAAACACATTGTGAAAATATATTGAAAGATATTCAAAAATACAAACAAACTTGAAAACATACAACCCTTTCCAACCCGAGTCACTAAAAATTTTATGGATGAATGAAAATCTAGTGTGAGAAGCGATGTGGGTGATTAAATAAAAATAAGGATTTTAGGTTGTTGATCTAAGAAGTACAATATTAAATAATAGATAAAATACATAATGAAAATGGCCAAAATGATTAACTAAAAATAAGGATTTTAGATAGTTAATCTAATAAGTACAACAATAAATAAAATATAAACTAAATAAGGAAAAAATGCCCAAGCAACTAAGAAAGTAGAAATGTAAAATTCTAGAGTGCAAGGAGAGTTAGAATGAACTTAGTTGATTCAACGAGCTTGTTGGTTTGTGTCACGAGACCGCTAGAGATAAAGGAGGAGGAAAAGACTATGCCAAAGTCCATAAAAGTGTAGATCTGGGAAATCTGAGTGGATTGGGATTCATGGATAAGTGTATGGGTGCCTGTGGGTGCCCTATTATGTGATATGTGCACCCTTCTCTATGAAAAATTTCTATAAAAACCCTCCAAGGTCTCGCTAAGCGACCTCTTTTATTCACTTCTTATCACACTAGCTTCGTTGGACTACACAATATGTCGCTAGAAATCAAAAATGAATATGGGTCCTAAAAACCCCAAGACAAGCATCAAACCCATAAAAATAAAGATGCATATGAAGGGGTCGACTGTCCTCATCCTCATTGGCCACAATGGTGAAATTACTAATCGAGGATTGCACTACATCTCACACTCGATGTAGTTTTATGTGCTTGTGTGTCTACCAATCCCTATGTGCTCTTGTGCTACCAAATTTGTAAAAGTAACAAGAAATAACTATGTAAAATGTAATAGAATAGTGTATGGAATAGAATACAATTCCTCCTATGCGGTGTGATGCAAATGAACTAGCCTTTTGCCTTGTGACGGAGCTAGATGGATGTCAATGGAGCCTTTGATGGATGTAATATCTGGTGATGATAGTAGTGCTTAGTAATTTTTCCCTCATTATGGTCTCATAATTTTATATCTATATGGTTCTCTAGTTCTAATTTCGTAATTAACCTCAAAGAATTCAAATACCAAAAATATAGAATTCTCAAATTGATATAAAGTGCCCAAAAGGTGGTGGGAAAGTGGAAAGAGGATCGGGATGCCACAATCAAGGCTAAAATGACGCAAAACGAAAAAAATAGATGAGGAAAGTATGTGCTAAAGGTCAGCAACGATGACAGAAAGCAAAGTAAAATGGTGAAAGATGGGGTTAATTAATACTTTCTTCACTCAAAAACCATATGAATAATAGTATGAGAATGGAATTAAATAATGCCTAAAGTGCATGATTTTGTGTCTATATTTTTCCCCACTTTATGTTGGTGAGACAAATGCTTGATAACATAAAATTAGATAGAGATGCATACCTGATGTCCATGTAGAGTGATGTAGAAAGTGTGTCGATGGAAAAGACAAAAACGTGGAAACTAAAGATGTAAAATTTCAAAAATAGTGAGAGTGAACCTAGGAGGAGACACATGTGTAGTTGCCAATGTGGGTGATGTAATTGCATGTTAGTATGAGGTTTGTGCTATTGTAAAATGTTGTTTTCGATGCCATTGTTATTTGTGTTTACCGATTTCTTCTCATACAGCTAGACCTACAAGGAGAAGACAATCAATTAGTAAAATATGCATATATATATATATATATATATATATATATGTCAAAAATTTATGTAAAGATGCATGTATATAGAAAAAAGTTTGTAATGGATATGAAAAATGTAAAAAGGAATATGTGCACCTGATCTGTGATGAGAGAAAGGGTATAAAAATGATATCCTGTATTATGAGTTTTTGGGTGATCCCATGCCACCTGGTCAAATAAGTGTTGGGAGAATGTTACATTATTCTCCAACCTGTAACTACTTACCTGAAGTTGTGTGTAAAGAGATCTGTATACTTCGTAGTTTTTTGGGTGATCCAAAACCATTGGCTAAACTAGTGTGTAAAGGAAATACAATTTATCCACTAACATGTAAATGCTCCCTAGAATTCTAAGAATAACTATGACCTCTAAATGCCGATGTGTAGGAGGTTCATAGATTGGTATGAACCCACTCACTATATAACCGACAATGCCAAGGGCAGTAAACCGAACCCAACTATACCGTGTAGAAGCGATGTGTAGTATATAAAACCCAAAATGATGCCCCAACTCTATGGGGGAATATGCAATGTCATTGATAGGAGAATGCATCACCAAAAGAGGACCAACCATATAAACTATTCCCTATAGAGGGAATAGAATGCACTTGTAGAAACAAAAGCACGCACAAAAAAGTGGCTAGAAACAATTTTTAGTACGAATAAGCATGCATATAGAAAACATGTGTAAGCTAGTGATGGATGGAGTAAACACATAAGAAGCCAAACATTGCACCCAATGTGGGTTTTAAACATGGGACATCACTCACGACGTCACAAGAAATGAAAGGCCATAATGGCCACATACAACAAACAAGTTTGGACACCATTTAAAGGGAAATTCCTACGTATAATGTAGTGCCCACTTCCCTTCGAAACTTTTGATATTGATCATGATACTACTGACTATATTATGGACATTATTATAGTTTTGATTTAGTATGGTGTTAGATGTCAGATCATGGATTATTGTTGACTCTGATTCATATATGATGCATGATGATTGTTAGAGACATTTTATATAGATGTTGACATGCTTTTGGACATGGTTATATATATATATATTTATGGATGTTGTTAGGACATGTGATATTTGGATATATTGAGTAGACCGAGAAAATTGAATTTAAAATTGATGATTATATAGTTACTGATGAAATTGTAAGTGATATTGTTGATTGTCTGGATGTTGTTGTGATCCATATATATTGATGATTTTGAAATTATCTTATATTCATTTGGGTGTTCTGATATGGCCATGAGGCCAAGGGATATTTGTATTATGTAGGTTAAAAATATCACAACAAACATCGTGGATTGAAGACCAATCACATTGGAATTCTAGATGAACTCAACAAGGTCATCATGGCAAATTGTATTGTTCGTGTGTGTGTGTTTGATTGTTAGGTATTCCAATGGGAGGGATCACCTTTAAATGTGACCAAGGGTTATGTGTATTTATTTATTTGGTTCCTTTTTTATTGATGTTTGTATGTGTTTTTAAGTGATGTGTTTACCCCTTTCATTATTTATTTATTGTGGTAAATTAAAGTGAGTAAACATGTTAAAATTAATTAATCAAATTGGGACATAAGAAAGTAATTATTAGAGTTGTTGGCCTAAAATTAAAGTGTTGTAAAAAATTGGAGGCTGATTTTGGAAGCTTATGGGACAAGTTAAACTTGTCCCATACATCTTAAATTTGCATGCCAACCTTACCTATGGTTGGAGGGTTTAAATTTAGCCTTCATTATGCTTTTTGTAAGTCAAGTTATATGCTTTAATTACACTTACATACTTTCAATTTCATTCCTTATGAGGTGCGGGTTTGATTTGAGTGTGTAAGTAACTGGTCATATTATTCACCCACTTATTTATTATGCATTGGAGAATGAAATTGAATTTTGGTGGTTGGGGCTGAGGATGTATGATGTGGCATCCTACATAGATCCACCTCATCCTCTTCTCTTCCCTCTTCTATAAAATTCAAATTGTTTTCCTTGTTTTGGGTTGCTTCACTTTTGGAGACTTCATTTTGGGTGAATTTTTCTTGCTATTTTGGGAGCTCTTTCTTGGAGAAGTTTTTGGAAGATTGTTGCATGCTTGTGCTTGGCTATTTTGGATTGCTTGCATTGGGATAAAGCTTGTTGTTTTGGAACTTGGAACAACTCCATCATGGAGAGGTAGGAGCTTGGCTCTTGAAATGCTCTTCTTGTATATATGTAAATGTTCTTGTGTGAATGTTTTGGTATATATTGTGGGTTGTTGGGTAGATGGCCTAGGAATGGTGTAGGAGAAGACTATGGGGTTATTTTGTGGGAGGAAAAAGTGTGTTTTAGGGAGGTATAAGGGTGGAGGGAGTTGGGATTTGGGTTCCACCTTACAAAGAAATTTCTTGCATTTCTTTACTCGTTATGGGGTGCCATAAGAGGTTGGGGAGACATAAGAAAATGTGAGGAATAAGGGGTACTTAGGGGAGGCATAAGGGCATGACAGGGTTTTAAAATGTTATTCATATATATATATATATATATATATATATATATATATATATATATATATATATATATATTGGTGGGTTGTTCTCAGGTGGTGATACCCAATTTTCCCCTTTGGGAGGCATAAGCAGCATCCCCCATAGTTTCTTGCTCCTTTGGCTTGCATGATGAAGCTTGAGTGTTGTTTGTTGTTTTGTTCTGATGGTGGCAAACTACAATTTTGTTTTGGACTGTGTTTTGAATGTGAAATTTACATGTGTGTTTGTGGAAGTCATGTTGTTGCCATGAGTTGAATCACATCTTCCATTGCTTTGTGGTTGGGGCTCGGGGCCAATGAAGAAGGATGGCTTCTCCTTGTCATTGGATGTCTTGGTTGGGTGGAGAGAATTTCCTTTCCCCTGCTCTTGTTGTGATCGAATTGGAAGAATGATAAATCTACATGTTGTTGTTCTGGAGCAAAGGAAAATGAAATAAAATAGTTGATACCCTTGTTGAGATAAATCTTATTGTAACCTTCCCACTTGAAGTGGATGAACTTGTATATGTTTTGTAATGGAAATATGTTGTATTGAATACAAAAGTTGTAATATTGAAATGTGAAAGAGATATACTCCATTTCTATTCTTTTGAAAGAAATAATTGTATTCTATGATGAATTTGAAGAATGAAAGAAAGAAGTTGTAAGTTTTCTTTTGGAACCAATAAATGATTGTATTACCTTTCTCAAATTGCATTGTGGTATTGAATTTGATCATTTAAATGTATTTGAAATCTCTGTTTGAAAGGAAGAAATGCATGTGAGGAAAACACAGCTCTGTCTTTTGAAATGTGTAAAATTAGAAATCAGAATTGCATTTTGGTTTTGAATAGTTTGATTTGAATCAACTAAATGTATTAGATTGGAATTGGAACATATCCTAATACTTGGAAGAAGAAAATGGAAAATAGATCCTTTTGAATTAGATCTTTGTTAGACATTTTCAAACTGGAAATAATTATCAAAAATGTACAGAATGACCCTACAGACTAGGAAATACATTTGAAACATTAATACAAGCTAAGAAAGATCAAAACGATCCCACACAAACTATAATACTTAAGAAATTTTCATAGAACCTTTCAAAATCAGGCTTAAACAATTTCTCAGTCATTTTTGCTATTAAATTGGGAAAATTCAAATTGATATTCAATAAAAAAATTTAACCCTTGAAACCTATTCTAAAATCTTCCAAGTAAAATCCTCCATGCCTGTTTGGCAAGTGGAAAAAGAATTAACAACAAATTTGAACAAAATTGATAAGTTAAAAATACCAGATCACTTTCTAAGTGACAGAAAGATGTTTTCTCAAAATTAACCCTTTAAAATTTATCAAAATCAAATTCCTAAGGCTTTTCATGAAAATAGGATGTCAATAGATTTCCAGAAAGTCCTTGTTTTCTAAAAACAGATTTCCCAATCAAAAGTTATGGCCTTATGAAGTTTTTACCTCATTTCGGCTCAAAATAATCTAACTGTCAAATTTTAAATGAATAAAATATTATTGGGCAGATCAGCGGCTAAAACTTTCCTTTTTTTACTTTTTTCCCAAAACGTGTAAATTCATGAAGTTTCCCGCCGCTCCACTAATCCACAAGCCTTCATTTTGTCTAAAAATGATCTAAGTCCAAAAAGTTAATTTGGCAATTTTGCCTCTGTGGCCCTGCCACCCCGCAGCCAATCATTGATCGACACGTGCCTTTGTTGGGCATTGGAAAAAAAAGGATAAAATTCTCCAATGGCCTAAATTTCCACCAAAATTTGGAAATTCCAACACGTGTTCCCTTATGGACTCGCGAGAGCGCGGAGGTAAATTGTGCCTTTTGTCCCAAAAGGGAAAAAGCGCTAAATGTCTTCCCTGCTCCTTCGGCCAAGCGCTCTGGGAAAATTTTACTTCCCCAATCCACCGCCTACTTTTCTCCTCCAGAAAATTTTCTCTCTCTACGAAGTCCGTAGGCCGAGTTGGGGAAAATTTTCCTCCCAGTGCCCGCAGCCTACTCTTGGGAAAATTTTCACCCCAATTTCCGCCATTCCATAACTTGAAAAATATGAGGAGTTAACAGGACTTATTTATATCACTAGAAAGGTGAGGAAATTCCCTACCTAATGGGAATGGTTTTAGCAAGTTTTAATTGTGTTAATCATGGGAGAAATCAAATTAAATCTTTAACCGAGTTCTGGGAGTGGGTAAGTAAGAATTTACTCTGATGATTTTAAATATGTATTCTTTTCCCCACTGTAATTAAACCTTTCTCTTGTCTTAGATCTTGTGGAATTAAATAACTTGGGTATTTAATTTTTTTGGTCCCTTAACCCTAAAATTTTAATTAGGGAATATTTAGCTAAAATTTCAATGTAATCAGTGATTAAATTAATTCCTAAGGAGATTTGAGCTAGGTGTGGACTTATTACACTTGTTGCTTTATAATGTGGAATTAGTAATTATTATAATGGGAAAAGTTATTATTTAAATTTAATTGTCCTTGAGACTTTGGTCATTAACACTTTAAAAAAAAATCCATAATTTTCTAACTAAACCTTGGTTGTTCATAGGTCTCAAGTTGGTTGTTGTAGCGAAATAGATAAGATCAAACAATATATAAAGAAAAGTAGAAAAACATACATATAGCCATGGAAGAAAGTAATCCTACAAATAAATGTTGCACATGAAGCACCTGTTAGCATGTTATGAAGATAACTAGTATGTCAAAAGCGTCCATAAGGAAATAATAAAGTAATAATTACAAAATGAAACAATAACACCTTGAAGAGACCAATGTGGATGCCCCCAAACCACCATTATAGGAGTGGTTGAAGGTGAACATCCATGTTGCATGTAAGAGACATGTATCTCCAATCAAAACTAGAAAATACATGAACATGCATGTGTGTATGATAAAAAAATGACATATAAGAGATCTAATTAGCATGTGTAGTAAAGTGAACATATAAAAGAAAGTGTAAGAAAAAGTAAATACAACCATATAATGAATTATATTGTGGATGGATGAAATGGAATGCATAATGGATGGTAGGAGCCACGTGACCCCGAGTGAATGGAAGTGTATCTAGTTAGGTTCATTTATTATGACCTCTTAGTAGTCAAGAATGAATCGTAAATGAGAGTGCGTCATCAGAAATGGTCAAAGTGTCTGTTGTGTCTAACACCCTATGATGAGTGTGTACATGTGTCATGATATTCGACCTAGAGATAAACACATGATGATGTAGCCTAAAGCGTATATATCACGATGTGACAAATTACGGAACTTGTGATGTACTCGTAAATCGTATATGTAGTGCCAACTTCCTTTGACACCTTATGATGTTAATCTTGTTACTCTTGTTGATTAAATTATGGACATTATTATGGTTTTGATTTAGTATGATGTTAGATGTTGACCATGGATTATTATTTATCTTGATTTGATTATGATGCATGATGATTATTAGAAACCACTTCATATGTGGATGATAATATACTATTTGACATGGATATATTTTGAATGTTGTTCGGACATGTGATTTTGGATATTGTGAGTAGACCTAGAAAATGGACATTACATGATGATGATATAGTTGTTGATATAAATTGTAAGTGATATTGTTGATTTCCTTGATGTTGTTGTGATTCATATGTATAGATGATTTTGTGTTTTTATTTGTATCATGTTGGATGTTCTAATATGGCCATGAGGCTGAAGGAGGTATTTGTGTTTTGCAGGTTGAAATATCACAACAAACATCGGGGGATTGGAGACAAACCACATTGGAATTATAGATGAATTCAACACGGTCACCATGGAAACATGTTTTGTGTGTGTGTGTCGCTTTGTTAGGGATTCCCATGGGGGGAATCACCTTTGAATGTGACCAAGGGGTTTTGTATATTTTATTAATGTGGTTCCTTTTTATTGTTGTATGTATTTTATTAGTGATGTGTCCCTTTCTTTTATTTAATTAAGTTGTGGAGAATTAATGTGAGAAAACATATGGTTAAAATTTAAATAAATCAAATTGGGATATGAGAAAAGTAATTATAGAAGTTGTTGGCCTTTATATTAAATATGTAAGGGATGTGTAAGTTTGTGTAAGAATTGTGTAAGTCAGTTTTGGAGTATGAAACACTCCACCTCCTTGGAAATTCCAATTTTTCCTTGGAGGCTGTTTTTAGAGGCTTGTGGGACAAGTAAAAATTGTCCCATACCTCTAAATTTAATTTACCAACCATACCTATGGTTGGAGGATTGATTTTATCCCTTTTTAATGCATTTTTTTATCAATCTTGTTGTAATTTTTGATTGAACTCTTCTTACATTTTATTTAATTCAGTCCTTTGGGGTGTGGGCTTTTTTGTGTGGAAGTAAACTGTCATATTTTCACCCACCTCTTTATTGTGCTTTGGAGAAGGAAATTTGGACTTTTATATTAGAGTGGAGGATGTGTGATGTGGCATCCTACATGGATCCACATCATCCCCTTATTTTCCCTCTTCTATAAAATTCAAACTCTTGACCTTGTTTTGGGTTGTTGAACTTTTGGGATAGTTCTTGTTGGGGCGCATTTTCTTGCTGTTTGGGAGCTCTTGCTTGGAGAATATTTGGAGAACTTTGCATGCTTGTTGGTTACTGATTTTGGAATTGTATTCTTGGAATTGAAAGCTTGTTGTTTGGAAACAAAAGCTACCATGGAGAGGTAGGATCTTAGCTCTTCTCTTATGCTATTATTTCTTGTTGTGTTTGTGTGAATGGTGTATGTTTTGTTTATTTGTTGGTTGGTTGGGTAGACTACCATAGGAATGGTGTAGGATAAGGCTATGGGGAATTCATGTGGGGGGCATAAGGGAATGTTAGTGGCATAAGAATTCTTGTGGAGGGAGTTCAGTTTGGGATCCACCATGGAAAAAATATCTTGCATTTCTTACTTTGTGGGGGGCATAAGGAAATCTATGGGGGGCATAAGGAGGGATTATGGGGGCATAAGGATATGTGTGATGAATTATTTTGTGGTTTTTTACAGGTGGATGCCCAATTCCCATTGGGAGGCATAAGTAGCTTCCCCATAGTCCTTTCTCCTTTGGCTTGCATGATAAAGCCTGAGTTCTGTTTGAATGTTTTCAAATGCAGTTGTAAACTATTGTCTTGTGTTGAACTATGTTTTAATTTGAATGTGCATGTTGAAAGAATGTTGTGTGTTTTGTGGAAGCCTATTGTTGCCATGGGTTGATATACATTTCTTATTGCATTGTGGTTGGGGCTCGGGGCCAATGATGAAGGATGGCTTCTCCTTTCATTGGATGTCTTGGTTGGGTGGAGAGCATTGCCTTTCCCCCACTTTTGTTGTGATCAAATTGGAAGAAAAAGGAAATTTTGCATGTTGTTGTTCGGAGCAGAGGAGAAAGACATTTGATTGTCCCTTGTGAAATATATTTTATTGTAACCTTTCCCACTTTGAAGTGGATGAAATTGTAATATTTTTGTGAAGGAAAGATGTTTGTATTTGGATATGAAAGCTATAATTTGAATTGTGAAAGAAAGACATGAAAGTTGTAAATTTGAAATGTGACAAATTTATAGAGTTTATGTTTCTTGAAAGAATGTGAAAGAAAATGCAACACTTTTCTGTGTAATCAACAAATGATTTTGGAAGGAAATAAAGAAAGGAGTTGTAAAAATTATCTTCGGAAATCTATTAATGAATGAAATTTTCTTTCTAAACTGTATTGTTAAGTTAAATCTGATTGTATCAATGTTCGGAATCTCTAGTTTGAAAGGAAGAAATGTATGTGGGAATAATACAATATTTTGTATCTTTTGGAAATGTATAAAATTGAATTCAGTATTGCATTTTGATTTAGAATGGTTTGATTAAAACAACTGAATGTATTAGACTAGATGAGAAATGAATTTCCATACTTGAATGATGAAAAAGTTAGATGGACCCCTTTTAATTTGATCTCATTGTAAATTTTAAAACTGGCAAATAATTTAATTAAAATGCACAGTTTGAACTTGCAATTAATAATCAACATTGAAATATTGAAATCTAGCATGCTATAATATCAAGGAACTCAAATTTGACAAAAACTTAAGGAAATCATTTAAAACATTGCAAAAATTAGGCCTAAACCTTTCACAGTCATTTTACACCTTTTTCTCTCAATTGTTGGAAAAATTCAAATGGGAAATCAATTGAGAAAATTTACCTTCCTAAAACATCCTAAATCCTTCCTAGAATAGTTCTCCATGTCTTTTGGGCATGTTGAGTGAAGGAGAAGATCAAATTGAACCAAATCTATAAGTTAAAATTATTAGTTGGCTTTTAAAATCTTGCGAGAACTTTTTCTTAAAATTTATCAAAATCAAAAAATTTATGTTTCCTTTGCAAAGAGGGAATTGAGAGCTTTCCATAAACTCTTCGTTTTCCCAAAACTGAGCTTCTTATTAAAATTTATGGCCCTTAGAATTTTTTCTTCCTTGGTGGGAAAATTTGGGAAACTTTTCCCTAGTGGGCCCGACACTGATTTTTTCCCTTTTTAAAACTTAAAATTTGAAAAAAAAATTGGGGATTTTTTTGGAAATTTTCCCCACTGCCCCACTGGCCCATACCCAATCAGAGGTTTCCATGTGGCATGACGTAGGGGAGGAACCCTCACAGACTCTGTCCATTTTGAAATTTTGTTTTTTGGAAATTTTTCATTTTCACCCTACCGCAACCCCACACTCCCACCCCTACCTTGGAAGAATATATTCCACAGACACGTGGGCCCATGCATGCACTTATCTCTTTTTCCCTCCCTTTGGTGAAATTTCCTAAATGCCTTTACCGCCCCACCCTTCCCTCATCCTCTCCCTGCCTTGGCTTAGAGCCCGACATGTGTCCTTGGAGGACTCGCGAGGCGCAGAGAAAATGTAGCATTTACACCCACGAGGGGAAAATTTCAAAACACTACCCTATGACCTGCCCGCCAACCCGAGAAAATGCTTTTCACCCCTGCTCAACATGTGTCCCTTTAGGGGAAAATTTGACTCCCAAATCCTGTCGGTCCATAATTGGAGTTTTACAAGGAGTTAGGAGGACTTCTTTATATCATCATAAAGGTGAGAAAATTTCCTATCCAATGGGAATGATTTATGGAAAATTTTAATGCATTATGTGTGAGAAAAATCAATTTGAAACTCTAAGCCTGTTAGAGAGTGGGTATGGTGTTAATTTATCCCCTGAACTTAACTGAAACTTATAACCCTAAAATTTAGACCTTGTGACCTCTGATAATTGCTAATAAAAGAATAGTATGTTCTAGTGTAATTTAGACTTGTTCCGGAACCTGTTAGTGACAATTGTTGTCTTGCAACCTGGTTGTTGGTTCCTTTAAACAAAAAAATTATTCCATAATTTCCTAACTAACCCTAGGTTGTTTCTTGGGTCTCAAGTGGGTTGTTTTAGTGGGCATCACAATATACCACTACAAGATGAAGGAATAGGTGAAAATTTAGCCTAAAGCATATGTCACTAACCTAGTAATGTCACATGATGAAATGTTGAGTGATAATTTTATGTTTATGATAAGGTCCATTTATTTTGTAAACCCTCGATAAACCGAGTATGGACCGAGGAACTAAAGTATGTTGTAGGGTAGTGAGTGCAACATGTAGGATATGATGTAGTATGCATGATGATAAAATCTAACCATATGATGTGTAATATGAGATGAATTGTATGCAATACAATGTGCGTAGATAGACCGGTAGTGTGAAGATGTGTCCCATGTAGTATGTAGAATGAGTAGGATGTAATGCTAGACTCGTAAACAATAGGAGTGTGACAAGTATATGATGAATATGAGCATAGTATGTATGATATGTAGATGTGCTAATGTCAATATCCAAATAATGTAGATTAAATGCCAAATGAAAAATTCAAGATTTATGGATAGCCCAAGATTATGAAGTGTACCCTATGTAGGAGGAGTACTTTATAATGTTTGACTAGTAGACAATGTAAGTGTGACACATGTATGATGAAAACTAATATGATATATGATGTATAAATGCACAAATTTTCAAATAGTAATGATGTAAAGGGGCATGGAGTGTTAGGTTTTGGAGCCTGTTTTCATGTGTGAAAGTGTTGAAGACTATACACTAAGAGTATTGTACACTTTCCACAGTTGTCTTGCCAAGGTTCGAGTGGTGCAGCCCTAAATTTTTTTTTTTGGCCTTAAAATGTGCTTGATATACCGGAAATGTGGTTTTCTCATATGGGTGGGATTTTTGACTGATAGGTTTATGGGATGGTTTTAGCCCATGGTTTTAATACCCATGGTTTTGTAAAACTACTTAAGCATTTGTCTACTTATATGGTTTTATGCATATGGTAGGTATAATGTAACATTGCATATGTTTTTTGAATTCGGGTGTGAATTCTATAGAGTTTGTTGAGCATAGCTCCAAACAGATCTGGTATTGTATTGAGAGAGCGATGGCTTGTAATAAAATCGAGCAAGTGATTCTTGGTGGACATAGCCCAAATTGGGTGAACCATGTTAAATATTGTCTCTTTGTGTTGTGTTATTTTATTTTGCACTTTTATTTGAGATCTGTAATATTTTCTTGCATATTAGTTTCTACTATTGTGATTATGTGAGGGATTATTTTACATATTTTATCCTTTATTTTCTAACATGAAGATGTAGTGTGTGAAATGTGAGATGTATTGTAAAATGTGTGAAGAGACGCAATGTGTAGTACCTATCGTGCAATGTGTGGGGTTCATGTGTAGTATGTAGCCCTCAACAATCAAGTGTGAACTGAAGCACAAGAGTGTGTCATCGGGTAATGACAAAGCTAAAACATGTGTTTAGTATGTATAAACTAGGATATTGATGTATGATAATGCAAATATGATAGATGTGCTAATGCTAATATGGTGGGGGATGTGTTAGATGTTATGCCCCCCAATTGTGTAATAGTGAATACAATCATGTGCCACTATCTAATAAGTTATCACTTTGTCGGGATTCAAGCCTCTTTTGGAGAAACATTGGAAACTTGATAAGTAATAGAATGAGGTGGATCATATAAATAACCATTATGAAATAATGTGTAGATAGTCATGGCATAAATTTCATCTATGGAGGGTACTGGTGGACATTCATGTGCATACCAACAAGAAAGATTTAGAGCATAAGTCGGAGATGATTCATTACCTATGGAGACACTACCGAATGGCATAGGAAATGTGAGAGAAGTGTGGTTTATATCTAGAGTACCGCCAATGTAGTCAAGCCAAGATTGCCCAAGTGTTACTTGAAGAAGTACAAGGAATATGTGCAATAAATATTTTCAAATGGAATATATAAAGTTCATAAGAAAATGTGATGTGACAATAGCCATGATAAAGATGAGACAAGTGAATTGGTGGTAAAATATCATTAAGTGTTAAACCAAGTCTAGTTAAGCCCTCAAGTGTGAAAATAGTATCTGAGGAAGTACAATCAAGTGGAATATTATGCCAAAAGGAGTTGTTGATGAGAAGCATGCATGTGAAAGGAGGTGACAAAGATGCAGACCACATAATAGGAGATGAAACAGTCTCAACAGTATTAATAGATCCCTGATAAAGTATCATAACATTGGTAGAAGGAGGGGTCTTGAACTTATATTCACTCGGGCCATTGGCCAAAAATGTGTCCTTGAAGTAAGAATCATCTACGTCAACCGGTGTGAAATTTAGTTGACCTAATGCTTCATCAATTAGTTCGATATTGTCGAATTTGTCAGCAAAATCCTCTGAATCACCGGTCTTAACATTCTCATGTTGTGTAGCATTATCAAGTATGTTGGTAGGTGGCACAAAATGCGGAGCTATGGAATGTGATTAAATAAGTGAGGAAGGAATGTTGATAGGAGGTGATACCGTAGGTGAAATAATAGTTGTGGTGTGAGTAGAAATAGCTGGAGTATTTGTAGTGGAAGAAGAAGATTACAAAATGCTAGATTGACCAATGTCATATGTGTCAAATATATTATATGGAATAGGTTTCAAAGGTTCAATAAGCATAACAATAATGTCTATATGACAATATTTGAATGGCTCCGGATTTGCGGTAATAGTATGCTCATAGCCATTATGAAAAAAATTGACACACTGGTGAATAGTAGATGGAACAACTTGCATTGCATGAGACCTAGGTCTACCTAACAAAAGATTAAATTGAAATGAGGTATCTATAACATAGAAATCAGTGAGAATAGTATTAGGCCCAATACAGATATGTAATGAAAGAGTTCCTAATCATGTGTGAGTAGTAGAGTCGATCCTTAGATGATAGTAGAATTCCTAGAAATAAGAGTATCACTAATACCCAACTTCTTTAGAAGAGAATAAGAACATAAGTTTATGGTTAATCCATTATCAATAACTACCTATTTAATACAATTGGTGCTAATGACAATAGTAATGAGTAAAGGTACACATTGATTTATTTTAGTAAAAGGTGATAGATCTTTGTCAATGAAAGATATGGCACGTGGAAAATTAAGAAGGGACTATATGAGATGTACAAAGGCAACCGCAGAGTTATCACTTTCAATATGAATAACATGGAGGGAAACTTCAAGTGTGTTATGACATTCTAGTGCATTACGCAATAAGTCGTAAATGAAATCTTGGCAAGTGTATTTTTAATTTTCTCAATGATGTCATATCCCTTAGAAGAAGTAGTAGGAGGAGTTGTTGAAGAAATGGGTGCAAGGATAGAAGTGGATAAATTTGTAGGAGGATTAAAGCGAGTATGAAGAGTAGTAAATACATTAATAAATGGGTCATCCCTAGGTGTAACAAAGTGAGGAGGGTGTCGAGTATGCACACACATAAAATTAATAGTGGTAGTAACTATACCTAAAACCTTAGTAGGCACAAACATAGGATAAAATGATTGAGTCATGACTTGATAAGGTGAATACATGATCATAAGATAAGGGTTGATACGCGTTTCACCAAAATGATTAAATAAAAATAAGGATTTTAGGTAGTTAATCTAAGAAGTACAATAGTAAATAATAGATAAATCACATAAATGAAATGACTGAAATGATTAACTAAAAATAAGGATTTTATATAGTTAATATAAGAAGTATAACAATATATAAAAGATAAAATAAATAAGGAAAAGTGACCCAATCAACTAAGAAAGTGGAAATGTAAAACTTTATAGTGCAAGGAGAGTTAGAAGGAACTCATCTCATTTGATGGGTTTGTTGGACTATGTCGCAAAGATGGTTGGAGAAAAAAGAGGAGGAAACGACTATGCTGAAGTCCATAAAAGTGTTGATTTAGGAAATATAAGTGGACTGGGACACCTGAATAGGTACAAGGTTTTCTGTGGGCACCCTACTCTAAGATAAGGGTGATTTGGTCTATGAAAAATCCCTGTAAACCCCATCCAAGGTATCCTTAAGTGATCACCTATGTTTGCTTCTTATTGCATTAGCTTCAGTGGACTACGTGTTATATCGTTGGAAATAAAAAATGATGATGAGCCCCGCAAAACCCCAAGATAAACATCAAACACCTAAAAAAATAAAGATGCATATGAAGGGGTTAGATTTTCCTCAGCGGATACAATGGTAGACTTACTAACTGAGCGCAACACTACATCTTAGACCCGATGTAGTTCTATGTACTTATGTGTACAATCATGCCCTAGGTGATCTTGTGCCAGTCACACTTTATGAGAGTAGTGAGAAATAACTATGTATAAATGTAATAGAATGGTGGATGGAATAGAATAAACTTCCCTCCTATGGAGTTTGATGCAGATGAACCAGCCTTGTGCCTTGTGATGGAGCTAGATGGATGCAACCTCAGGTGATGATAGTAGTGCTTAGTGCTTGGTACCTCATTATGGTCTCATATATTTATATTTATATGGTTCTCTTGTTCTAATTTCATAATTAACCCTAAAGAGGCTAACCACCAAAAATATAGAATGCTCAAATGGCTAGAAAGTGCCCAAAAAGTGGTGGGAAAGTGGAAAGAGGATCAAGGAGCCTCGATTGACACTAGGGCACCCGTGGGCGCCCAATACTAGCGAGGGTGCCCCAATTAAGGCTAAAATGATGCAAAATGACAACAAAATATTGGGAAAGTATGTGATGAAGGTCGACAATGACGACAAAAAAAACAAAGTAATATTGCCAAAGACAAGGGTTGATTAGTACTTTCTTCAATCAAAACCATATGAATAATAGTTTGAGACTACAACTAAATAATACCCAAAGTGCGTGATTTTGTATCTATAGTGGGATATAATGAAGTTATATCTAGACTTCTTGATACGGAAGCCATTAAGATCTTGTGTTGGTTGAGTTATGCGCACTAAAAGAAAATAAGGGCATATTATGTAAAAAAATGTACATACCTCCTTTGCACACAATTGATTTATACCATATTTGTGGCCTCTCAAGGCCAATTTCCTAATAATGACCATTTACCATTATATTTCATTATGATGTTACATGTTGAGGTTCACCTAAACCTAAAGGTGAACTATTTAGACATCCTGGTTATTTCGGGAAGGGTTGTGGCTGCATTAGCTATAAGACTACATATGAACATGAAATATCTCCCTCTTGTTGTTTATGCATGACATCTTGTAGAGAGAGGCCATGACCTTTATTATCTAGATTTTAGGATGTCTTTGCGATTATCATTATGACTGCATTGACGGTCTATAGAGAGCGTTCTTGGGATCATTGCTTGTGAGACCCAATTTATCTCTTTTGACCATGTGTGTCAATTTTTAAGGGACTTGGTACTAGTAGTGGACGCGCTAGTAAGAGTAGTGATGCACGTAACGAGTTATATGGTCATTCACATTTGATATCACTAAATGAATTTGAAGTAGTCACGGATGTTACTTAGATGTGTCAACTAGGATGCATCATAACTGATGACTTATTGCATGTATATGAGATGATTACGTGGCGGTGCGATATTCCACTATTGGGGATTTTAGATTTTATAGAGCAGAGTGCTGTTTAGGGTAGTGAATCTTCTATTCAGGTACTACCAGAGCTACTATAGTTAGACCTCTTATTACTTGGGAATCGTGACACCCGATGTTCAATAATTTTTCTGTTCCGGTGTGTGAAAATTAAACCTTAATTTAATTATTTTATTTTATTTCATTATTACTTTACAATTTATTAATATTTAAATAGATATATAAGATATAGTGTTGACATATAATATTGAACATTTACTTGTGTGTTTAGGCTTCTACTCCAGTGCATGTTAGTGAGTATTGTGGTGCTTCACAGCCCACATCATATCCACATATGACATATACACAACTCTTGAATGATCCCAACCATGATCTATCACTTGAGGGCCTGAGTCATCTTGGCTCATTTGGCTCATTATTTGTTGGTGTTGAGGTTGTGGGTCAGCCACAGACAATTGTTGGTGGTGGTCCCATAGATTTGGAGACACATTCTATGGAGGCATATATGTAAAGACATATATATTTATATTGTGTTTTAGATTTAATGTTTAATATAAATTGAAATTTTGATGGTGCCTCCAAAGGAAACCCTGGTCTAGTTGGAGGAGGTGGTTTGATCAGAAATCACAAGGGTCATCTTATTACAACATATGTTGGTCCCATGGGTAAGAAAACTAACCACTACTCTGAGGCTCTAGCTGCACTCTGGGGAATCAGAATTGCTAAGAATCTCAATATGGGAAACATCATCATCGAAGGTGACTCAATGAATATTATCAACATTCTCACTAAATCCTTAAATCCTAGTTGGACCATCAGGGATTTCATTAATGAAGCTCATAACTTATGCAATGGTCTTAACATCATTTTCAAGCATGTGTATAGGGAAGGGAACAAATCTATGGATTTTCTTGCAAATATTGGAGTTTGTAGCAATGATTACAAAGAGTGGCATGATATCAATGACACTCCTACCGAAGTTAGAAACATCATTTCAAATGAAACGAACTCACTCATTAGTACACCTCAGTGATGGTGCAAACATGTGTGCAATCCCAAAGCTAGATCTCAATGGAATTTTGGGCATGCCTGAATTTATTCTTCCATGTTCTCGAAAATTGATCACACTAAATTTTTCAGGGAGAAAGAAGCGGATTTTATTTCTACTTTGCACAGCATACAAGATGTCAAACGGCTGCTTGGAATTATACTATTCATAGCTTTCGGTTCAGTCATACAAATTTTCGAGGGTTTTAGAATGGGTGGTGCCCCTTGCCATGTGGAACCTAAATTTGATCCCCAATGGCAGAACAAATTGAGCTTTGGGAGACCATTAATATGGAGGGCTTCACCAATTTCATCCAACACATAAAAGGGCATGACCAATATATATCCATACAGTTTGTGGTGAATTGGAAAGACTGTAATGTCTCCTTTGGAGATAAGATCTTTCAAATCATTGAGGAATTCATCTCTTTTATTACCGAATCTAAGCATGGAAGGGAATAAATTTTTCAGAACAAAATGGATAAGGAAGTCAGAAGAAAAGTTGTTTTTGGATGATGGAGAAATGCTTGACATCAAAAAGGAGGGAATTTTGGTTTCTTCTATCCCATAGCCATATGATGAGGTGACACGGATGATGGTACACTATGTCACTTTAGAAGGGATATTCTCCACCATTCCACAATATCATCTAGTCTTGCTCAACCACTTCAGGTACAAGGTGAAGGTAAGCCTCTCCTACTACATTTTGAAGTCAATGGAAAAATCCATTCTTGAAGTTCAAGGCCATAAGAGGACTATCCCTCTCCATCAGGGTGTCATATATCTCATTAGTTAGTACATGTCTAGTGTTGTTGGCAATGACCCATGCCCTGCTATGGTTTCTCCCCTCCCTAAGAAAACCCGTATCCATTCTAAAAATCCCATGTATAGAGACTCTGTCTCGAGCCACCCCAAAAAGGGTTCTCCATCTTAGCAATAAAGGTAAGGAAGTTGTGGGCTCTAACATGAAGGGTGAAGAAATTATGGTAGATGATAGCCCCCTTTATTTTCCCCAATATTGATGTTGGCACCAATTTGGAAAATAAATTTAACATGCAAGCTAATGTGGTTAAAACCCTTGAAGAAAATGTATATTTCCTGCTTAAGTCTACTATTAAAGAGAAAGCCTCAGACCCCAATGCAGGCCTCAAAGATGAAATTTCTATTTTTGGAAACCAAGTTTAAGACTCTAGAGGACAAATACAACAATTGTTTGGCTATGCATAGTGCTATAATGGACCTTATGTAGGTACACATCTAGAAAATCTGTGACTCCAGTGGCATCCTAGACATGGCTTGGAAGAATGGAAAGATTACAAGAAATTTCAAAGCTTCAAATTGGGATCCCACCATCGCCATTTCCCTAAAACTCTATCAGGCATTCAAGGTGGTTGTTAAGTTTTTTAGCAAGTCTATTAGTTAATGTTGTTGGTTCCTTGTTCTTAGTGTAGCAGTTTTTTGCTATTATATAGCTGCAATTTTGTTATCAATTTGTTGTTTCTAGGCTCTTTGTATGCAATGGCCCCTGCCTTTTCTTTTTGCTACTTTTTCCTCTTTTAGTTGGGGTGTGGACCCCACAGATAAAAAACTACACGGTTTTAATTTTTTTATCTTGGTTATTGAGCCTTTTGTTGTAAACTTTGGTAAGGTCCCTCCAAAACCTTTTACCAATAATTAAAAAAATATAAATTGAAAATTTTGAAATTAATGTTTTATTCAATTTTTTTATCAACTTCTTACATTTTATTTATTTTGTTTCATAGGGATGTATATGATAGATATTTACACATAGTGTAGATACTCCCAACATCCACCTACAAATAGATACTGAGGTAATCAATTACATCTCTGTTATATGATTTATTCAATTAATCAATAATTTTTGTATAATTTCACTTATAAATTTTAATATGGTATGTTATATATAGTTTTTGATGTGTATATTTATTTTTATAAATGCAAGGTGTAACAGAGCATAGTGAGGGATCTAGTAATTTCCTAATACACGATGGAAACTATCGAGGTTTATACATTGTACTCATTTTCATCATGTACATGTATATAGTTTTCACACGAGATTTTGATATGAATTAGACATGTGTATATATATATATATATATATATATATATATATATATTACTTGTATATAGATATTGATTTATCACATGTATCTTGTTGATCTATACACATGTATTTTATTGATTGACTTAGAAATGTGTTAATTGATTGATTGATTTATGAGTTGTGATTACAACATGCAATGTGATGATAAGAAAGGATTTAAGAACATGTTATTAACTTTGTAATCTGATGAGTCATTAATGTATGTTACTTTAAAGAAAAATTATCATTTAATATTATTTGTGTACTCAAGTAATGCATGAACCTAAAACTCTCTAACTTAGATATTATGAACCTAATGAAACATGAAATGAGCATCATAGTAATGCATAGGATATTATGAACCTAATGAACATATTATTAACTCATTACTTTATACAAGATATACTCACACCATCAAATAATATAAATTCATCCAAGTCTAATTGACACTTAGATGATTAACACTTTAATCCTCCTAAGAGTTAATTGGAAAGTGGTTTGACACTATTAATTTATTCAATTAATCATATTTGTGTTGATTAAGCCTAAATTTAATCAATAAATTCAAACTTAAAAGTGTATAAAAGGAGTTTAGGAATATTCTATAAGTATAAGGTAATCGAAATAATTGATAATATGTTAGAGAAAAATACAAGTTTTAGACTTATACATGAAGATAGTCATCAAAAATAGGTTTAGACAATGAGGCAAAGTAAACAAAACAAAAACTAAAATGTACTTCTCTAGTGACACAACCAAAACCGTAACAATTTACGGTTTTAAAAAATGACAAATACTATGAAATTGAGTTGATTACTTTGTTTTTCTACTTATGAACTCCAAAAGTCTTTCTCTCTCTTTTCTATAATTCACTACGAGACACTTGGAAAAAAATATTCTTCCTTAGAACGTTAATAAACATGTAGCACCTTGGGAAAGTTGTAAGAAATGGAGGGGGATTAATGGAGACCTATATTGTCCATCCATTATTATCAAGGCCCTAGGATTTTGAAAAGTTTGGAAAGTGTTCACACCAAGTATAATAAAATTGAGCATGTAGTCCAATATTGTAATGCAGGTGTCCCTTTCCTTTCAATTCTTTAATCACTCAAGTAATCAAATGCTAGATACTCTTCTCCAAATGCTTGAATTTTTATTTTGGCACATGGATGCTCTTTAAAAAATTAATTTCTTACTTTTACAACTGTAATAAATGACTTGTATGAATATAATTTTCTATGTGTAATTGTGTCTTAAATCATTACAATAATATCAACTCAAAAATTACTGAAGTAGTATAGAGAAGTATTCACAACGTCTTTCTTCAAAAATATTTTGTGTAATAAAGCACTGCATAGATTTGGTTCCTAGATCTTGTCTTACAAAAATCCCTCTATATCACATATCACTTTGGAAGAATGATGGTCTAGTTCCAAATATAATATATTCTTGATCAAGGAAAAATCAGCCCCAACCCATCTCCTTGTGTGAATCTAATAGTATAAGGTTTAATAATGACCTTGGGATAATATTTATGTACCTGAAAATAGGTAATAATGGTTACACAATATCAAATGTTAAAAATCAACTTTAGATTCAAGAAGGAGGCACAAAGAAGATTCAAGAAGGAGGCAACCTAATTTAAATAAAAATTATGGATATAATAGTTTGATCACTTTGATAATACTAAAAAGTCTATCCAAAAAAAAAATCCAAGTTTGAAATGAATTTAGCTTTGATAATACTAAAAATGAGGGAATATAATAGTTTTAAATGTCTTTATATTTTCCACATCATCCAAGATCTCATAGAATCCAATGCACTTGAATGGGATGATCCTATTGACTATTGATCATGCTTTGTTTCCTCATCTTAACACTAAAATGTACATAAGTTTAAAAACATAGCTCATGTGATACCAGTTAAATGTCATATGTATTACAATCACCCCTACTAATAATCATAACCCCATAGTATAAGCTTAAATTCATAGAAAGAAATTTTAATCCATAACATATATAAGAGGAGGATATAAGTTTTAATTCATAGCAAGAAATTTGTCAAATATATATGCCAAAGTGACAAAGAAAATAGAGAAAATATTCCATTCAGAAGACATCAATATATAATATTATAGGTCCTTCTATATAATACCAAGTGGCTCAGCTTGTTGTTCAATGACTTGTAAATGTTTTTCATGATCTTCTACATCTAGTATCCATTTTTTACATGGACCACATGCATTCTTCACCTGATGCAATTGTAACCCGGTAGCAACTATGTGATGGGTGTAATGATATACCTTCTTGTCTGGTTCATAATCAACAAAGTGAATCCCACTTTGGAGGGATTTCACTTTCCGTAAATATGTTCCTTGCACTACAACCGAGCCAATATAAAATGTTGTCTCCTCACTTGTTATTTCACTTGTTAGCTTTGTTCTCTCTTATGTACAACGCAAATTAGTACTCCACTTTCTCAATATTGTCTTCTTCTACAATGATTATACATCACCTATAACAAAATCATTGTACAAACAATTTTTTGTGTTAGAATTAAATTCAAAGAAATATTCAATGATTTGTATACTATAAATTATATATATTAATTCAATGATCAAATACAATCCTTTTAAACAAAAAATACCTTATTTAACAAGTCCAGATATGTGGTCATAATTAGGTGAAATCAAGGGAACATCTTCAAAACTATCATCATGATCTGATCCATATGAGTCATCCACAACTAAAGGAACTTTCTTCCACTCACCTATATACCCATGTTTTTGACTATTGCACTTTGTATATGATTTTTCCATGCATTCATAACAAAAATAAGAATAATATCTTGTACAGATTGTCCAATTATTACTATCCACAATCATCACAGAGTGCAAAGACCTATAATTAGGAATCCTTTCACATCCATGTTTTTTCCTTTGATCAATACCTGATTAATCATGTACAAAATCAATAAAGTTTAACAAACATAAAAATTAAGAAAAATAAATTTGTACATGTACATAAGTTTATGTGTAACTTGTAATCAATTTCACATCAAGATACATATGTTTAAAATGCACATACTTGTTATATCCCAAAACTCTATGTGGGTGCATGTTAGTCTCATATGAGGTTGAAGCTCGAATCAAATTTTTTCTTACACCATTCAAAAAATGCAGTGTAGGAATCAATCAATTGATCTCCCTCATAATCAAAGGTTTGTTTCCTTAGAGCACATTTTATGCATGCACCTACACCATCGTGTTTTCCATTCTCATGACCAATCTTTAAAACCTCTATAAATGAGGTATTTTGAGATAACATTGATGGAGACTAAGTGAAAATAAAGAGTGAGAGGATTTGAATTGTGATGCACAACCACCCGACCAAAAAAATGTTTATATATCTTTACCCTCGTTGATTATGAATCATTAAAAAAATAAAAACAATGTCGTATGAAATGGGTGTCATGTTCCTTGTCATCACTAATATAAAAGTGACTCCTTAATCACTCGCTTGACATTTGTACTTACCAGATTTTAATTTACACAAAAAGTGACACAACATGAATAAAACAATGAATGTCCTACCAAATAAGGATGCTTACCGAATGAAAAACAAGGGTGATGACACAAATGGTTTTGGTTGGTACACATATTTCTTAGCTCACAAATCCACAATCACACATTATCGACTCCATGTGGGAAAAATGCATATATGGCAGTTCATAAGTTGTCATCCATATATTCAAGGACTTTATCAACTCTCACATACCAAGGCTTAAAAATCTCAAACATTCATTGTTCAATCTTAACATGTGGATGTTCTTCTTTAAACTTTATGTACATCTCATGTTGAGTTATTTCAAGCCAATGTTCTATATGTTCATCATATTTATTGTAAGCTATCATGTGTTTTAAAACATCTATCACATTTGGGGAAGGACAAGTCCTCTCGCTAAAAAAAACTAGAAACTATCTTCACAATAATATCCTTAATCTTATCAGAACGTGGATTTCTACACATTAGTGCCCAATTTTCTTCCATAGTAGAATCATCCAATGTATTCCTCCTCTTCGTATACCTATTGATCGTCCTTATAGAAACACCCAAGATGTGATTAGTAGTGGTAACATAATGATTATTTCTTGTATCTTCACTTACAACAAAAGTTAATATTGATCTACGAGAAATGCTCTTATCAATAGATCTATTTTTGTACCCACTAAACTTATTCCTTTAGACACATTCACAAAAAAATCTTGTTCCAAATGTTGTGACTTTTCCCATCCAAAATCGACACCCAAAAATTTAATTTTTCCTTCATATCAACATGATTCAAGAAAATAACAAACAAATGTGTTTTAAAGAATCGTAGTAAAATTAAAAAATTCACCATATATTCTCTCAACACATTTTGTTGTTTTCTTTCTTGATAGTGGTTCTTGTTGGGAAAATTATTTTAATTTGTTGAAATCCATCTTCACCAAGTGTTTGAAATTTTTCTTGGGAAGTAATTTCATAAATTTTGTTATCAAATCAACATACTTGTTGCATAATCATGATCTTTTTCCATAAACACAATGTAAAAAAATAACATGTACATGATTACACCATTCATGAATGATTTAAAATATATATGAGTTTTTATGAACATTGATTAATTTTATCTTTAGTAGATTCTTATTGTCACATGCATATATCCTTTAGCTATTTTATTGGAATGTAGAGCATCTAATAGATGTAGATTTTATTAGAATGTAGATCTAATAGATGTAGATAGTTTCTCACCATACATATTATCATATTAGATTAGTCTCACATATTTTGACCATTTGGTGCATAGTTCTTACAAGGATATGAAGCTATATAAAACATGAATTTTTCCTATTCTTACAAGGATATGAAGCTAGAAAATTTTTAAGCATAAGCACTCAAAATGGGTTAATCTAAAAATTTAGGAGCAATCTAATCTACACTCTAATTTTTTAATGATGAAAATATTTATGAATCAAATACTTTCATGTTCAAGAAATAAATGAAACATGCACTCATAAAGTTTGAAATAGATTTGAGATGGTGGATAGTATGTGTATATATTATATAGAATATAAAGTGATTCCTAAAGTGCTAACATCTATAATAGCAGTGACCTAGTACATATGAAAAATATTTTGGTACTACTAAGTACATGTATGACAAATCTTTTGGTACTACACAAAGGTGTAGGACCAAAAATCATATATGTCTAAGAAATGACTGTGAGGTCTTACTAAAATCCTAAGGATGTAAGAGTAAAGGTCAATCCTAAGAGTAAAGGTACTACTAGATTCATTGAACTATTTTGTATATAGAAATTATAGTTAACTAGAGATAGAAAAGTATATACTTGTGTAAACCTATGATAGTTCCATCACAAACATGGAAAGAGATAATATGAAATATAATGTATAACATTATACAATTGATAAATAACATATCAAAATATCAAGTGAGAAAAATAGTAGAAATAAACCCTAGAAAGATTTCATGAGGAGTACATAATAGAAAAATAAACTAAGGATTATAATTGAGAAGTGTGAGAAAAAGATTTATGAAAATAAAATGTATGAAAATAAAGGGTAGTATGAGGACATGTGGATGAAGAAAAAATAGGTGGATGAATTTATAAAATATCAAGTGAGAAAAAAATCTAGTAGAAATAAACCCTAATGATTTCATGAGGAGTATGTAAAACATGAATATAAAAGATTGTAAGTTGATAAATAGTACTAGAGAAGATCAAAAATGTGAATTTAGTAAAATATTTACAAATCATGTCACAAGGAGTCTATTATTTTATATATGTGTAAAACAACATGCCAAAAGATCTAGGAATAAATAAATGACCTAAAATTATATCTAAAGGATGTTGTAAGTAGTATGTAAATTGTAAATAATATGTAAAGGCATATTCAACATGTGTGATCATCTAAATAAAATATGAAATATAAGTAGATAATGTCGGATTTTAAGGGGTAGCGAAGATAATTAGACTAACCATCTTGTCTAAACTATAGATTATAATGGGTAGCTAGAAAATGAGTTAAATTGATTTGTATAACCTATATAGATGTTAGGGGTAGCCAAATTATTAGACTAGATGACCTTTCTAGACTAAAGATGTAAGGAGAAGATAAAATAACATACTAATTGGGCTATCTAAACTAAGGATTATAATTGAAAAGTGTGAGAAAAATTATTATGAAAATAAAATGTATGAAAATAAAGGGTAGTATACATGTAACACTTGTATAGTCAAGATGAGGTCCAATTTCTTTCTCATGTAAGTGAGAGAGGAGGAGTGACTACTTGCTAACATTGAAGAAATAAATGTATGTATAAGGTATGGAGAAGGGATGTGTAGGTACAAGGTATGGAGAAGGGATTCCACATATTGTGGTTCCACATTAGTAGGGATCATGATTTATTCCAATGCTACACATATTCCATCTTTACATGTAGGGTCATTTTTAACTAAGTTAAAGGAAATTTGTTATCTCGTTTTAGTGATTTCAGCTAAAATTGAGATAACCATAGAAATTTTTTTAACAAAATCTCCTAAAAATGCCCTTTGAAGGAGATTTTTGGGTTTTCGGGTTTCCATCGCATGGAAACATATCCTTTGCATGCTTCATGTCAATTGTTTCCCGAAACCCGAAACCTAATTACAAGCCAGTGTATCAGGTTTTCAAAACTCAGAAGCATCGAACATACCTTGCAAAATGCATGCTCCATGTCACTTGTTTCCCAAAACCCAAAACCCGAAATGATCCTTTGTGTTGGGTTTTGGAACTTGATAACATCCAAACATCTCATGCTTCATGACAGTTGTTTCCCAAAACCTGATTTGATAGTAAAACCTTTGTATCGGGTTTTCGGACACTCCGAGCATGATGACATGGCATTAATGTTGAGTTTTTAGTAGTTAGCACACGTGTCGGATGAGGTGTAATTAATGCTAGGGATTTATAAATAGTTTGATTTTACACGTCATTTTTACCAGTATATTTTTGTTGCGTGGATTTTTTGTGCATGTTCCTTCGACCTCCAAACTGACTGAACTTCTTGATCAATTTCATGATCCATCTTCGACCATTTTTTGAATTTATTGAAGGTATTTTTCTCTTCTTACCGCTTTGAGGTCTTTTGGGTTGTTTTTGAGGTGTTCATTTGGTGTTTTTCCCTCTTTCTTTTTCTTTCCTCTAGGTTTAGGGTTTTGGGTTGTTTTCTTCATTTCTTGTTGTATTCCCATGAAACCTCTTGTTTGGAATTCACCCTTTGGGTGTTTTCTTATTTTTCCCATGGGATATACTCTTTTGATTTTTGAGAAGAATCTAAAAATCCTAACTTACAAACTTGGCAGGAATTTTATGTGTTCTGACATCCCAGAAACCCGACGCCTTTGTTTTGGGTTTTACAGGGTGTCCGACATCGTTGATTCCATAGTGTATCGAGTTTCTCCAAGTGTTCAACATCCTTCAACTTCTGCTTGTATCGGGTTTTGTAAAGTTTTCAACATCACCTATGTTCTGCGGATATCGGTTTTGTGAAGTGCTTAACATCCCCTGAGTTCTACCTTTGTGTCGGGTTTCACAAAGTGTTCGACATGACCTAATTTCTGATATACATTGTAGTGTGTTGGGTTTCACAAATTAATTTGCAAGTCTCAAATTCTCGTAAGTGTGGCCGTTACTATAGGGTTGCTTAGCAATCTTTCAATCTGATTGTTCAAACAGAAGTCATCTAGGCATTCTTTCTTCAAGACTTCTCATGTCGGATCCTGGAAAATCTAAGGATAAGTCAGATAGGTCAGGAAAGATGAAGTAAAAGTACCGAAGATGGAGTCCCCTTCCTACATAGATTGCAATTATGACATCTGAGACATGGAGCTTGGTAATATAGACATGGAAGACTTTTGGAACAAAATCAAGGATTCTTCTCAAAGTCCCTGGATGAAGTCAATAGCCGGCAATGGCCTCCCTCTTGCAATAGGATTCCCAATGTCTGCTCAATTCCCTGAGTTCCTTCTAGCCTACACTTCAAATTATGACTCAACTTCCTGTTCAGTGAAATCAAGTAGGAGAAACCATAGTGAAGTTGGATAGAGGTTACTTTGATGACCTCTTAAGATTTCCCAACTTTCAAGAATATGTTGATTTGAATCTTCAATCAGCACAGAAGGCCTAGGACAATGATCAAGAAGATTGCATCAGGCATGTAAATAAAAAGTTCTTGATCAAGGCCAAGCCAGCTAGTCTCTAGGTTTCCCAAGTTTGTCCCTAGGAGTGATTTCATCCTTGAAATTAGTGATATCATCACCCTGCTAAGTCAAGTATTTGGACTCCCAGTCAAGAGACTTCCAAGGGTGGATGTATCAATTCATGGTCATCATAAAGAAGAACGACCAAGGATTGATTGGAGCAGTCTTATAAGTGATGAGATAGACTCCCAGATGAAAATAGTCTTGTCTACTGGCAAGTTCTATATGTCGTCATACATCACCTATGTAGCAGCCGGCATGAGAAATTATCTAGGGTTGGATGCAAAGGGAAATAGGTAAAAAAATACATATATCATTACTTCCCTCAACTAACAATGAAGGGGTCCGAGGATCAATTCAAAAGAGTGAACGATGCCTTCTTTTATGAAAACATCTGTAGGATGAACCCTGATCTAAGGAAAAGAAGAGACTCTGATGAGGCATGGGCCGAAGTAATGAAATGGGGTTATATATTCTTGTAATTCAAGAAGTTCACATACCTTTGGGTGGTCATGTACCCAGGTGATCCTTTCCGTTTTCCTATGTTCCTAGGTGATAAGTTGATCCTGATGGAGTTGGTTAGACAATTGTTGGATTTTCACAAATTAAAATAGAGTAAGCAAAAGGTTGCCATCTCCTTCCCTATTTCCATCGGAAGGTACATATTTTCAACAGTGGTTAAAGCCAAGAATGTGGTGCACAAGCTATAGGACAAGTTGAAGAAGAACATCAAGAACATATATGGGTTCAATTTCTGAGGAGTTCTTAACTCATACGGGACCTTATATCTACATGTGCCCAACATAGAAGACATTTGGGTTGATATTCGGGATGAAGTTACCATCCAAAGAAAGGACAATATCAGGTTAACACTTGAAGAGATTTAGATGTTAGATCTATCTGACATCCCAGAAGGTACCATGGAAAATTAAAGTGTCCTTGATGCCTTGTATGATGGGTTGAATGAGGACCAATATGTATTCCCAACCATTGATTGGTCCATTGCTGAGAAATCTTCTATCACAGGAAGATCTGCTCAAATTATTGCTTGTACTAAGGCATGGCTCATTTCTTGGGGAATGAGTTATAAAGAAAAGATTTTTTCAAAGCTAGCTACTTTGGAAGCGGGACCCTCTAAGGGAAAAAAGGAAAAGGATAAGGACCCTTCCAAGAGGCCAATAAAGGTTAAGTTTGTCAGAAAGGGAGAAGAGAAAGTGACCACATCATTGGCCACTCCCCCACAAATGGTTGAGATACTTGATTCACCTCCACCACCAGAACAAGGAAATCTTCCTTTAGGAGAAGAGGTTGGTCAACCTCTCATTCCCCTTTTGGTTGGCAGCTCATCAGAGGTAAGTCTTCCTCTTACCTCTCAAGCTTTAATTTTAGAATCATTACCTCCTCCCATTCAGCCTTCCTTGCTTCATACTTCTTCACCAAATTCCTCAGCCATGGCCAGCATCTTCTCTGACCTCTCACCTCTCCCTGCTGGACCCAAGTTAACCATGGATATGCCTCCTCCTTCGTACCTTCATTCCTTGAGTCCATTCCCATGGACACTACACTCGCAGTGATCACCACTCCACAAGAAAACCTTCCTCCACTTGTAGATGTGACCATAACACCTACGATGGGAGAAACTTCTTCCAGTATGCCTCAATGGTTAATAGATCAGACCCCAAGGAAGAGGAAGGTGGTAGTTCCCTTACCAGCCTTTCATTTCAATTGCCTCAAGGTCACTCCTGCCAAGTCTTCTAAGAAACCCAAAATGGTTTCAAGGGTTTCAGTGGATGCCTCAGGGCATAAGTTTGCAAAGATTACCACTCCCGTGGCGAGACAAAACCAAGAAGGATATAATGGTCACCAATTATCAGATCACAAGGGTTGATCTAGGAAAAGTAACAACGGAGGGAGCACAATAGGACACACAAGATGCCATGAATGTGTTGTGTCAGAAACTAAAGGAAATGAAGGCAAGCAGAGATGAGCTAAAAGAGAAAGTAGAGCAACTAACATAAGTACTACTCAAGCTCTCAAATCCTCCTGAGTCAACACCATCGTCCTCTACCCCTACTCATATCAGGTTCAATTTCTCATCAATACCTAGGATTGAAAAGATCAATGAGAAGGGGAGAACAATTGATGAATGGATCTTCAGGCTACTCTTGCAAGGAAAAGAGGTCATTGATGACACCATGGAAGTCTACAAATCCTTGGAGAATATAAATAAGGATGGAGAGAAAATGGATGATGATTTTTCAGCAGAAGTTGGGAACCTAGAGTTAACTTTTGAAGCTCTCAATACGTTGAAACAGGTTCTGTCTAGCGTCTTAATCAAAGAGGAATTATTCCACATGGGGACAAGCATTTTCAACTAACCAAAGCCATCAGATTTAGAATAAATATTCTCAATGAAGCTTGCAGAAAATTGAGGGAATCAAGAGATGAATTTATTGATGCCACAAATGACATAAAATAAGAGCTAACCAAGATCTACGCTAAAGTGTTGAATGAAAGCTCGAGTATTCTTCCCACTGATGATCTTTACAAGTAGATCTAGAATCAATTTGACATGAACCAACTTACGGTTTTAGTCTGGAAATCATTGATAGGTTCATGAATATTGAACATGCTTTGGAATCACTGAGGAAACTCAAAAAGATATTGAAGAAACTTCTTGTAACGTGAGTGATACTTAGGAAACATGTGAGGTTTTGAGTGACCACTCCACCGTTCCTGATGAAGATGAAATGTAGGGTATAATCCAAAATTTCCAGGAATTTCAGGACAAGTAGGCTTTGCTTTGGAGGAAGAAAAAGATCATGAAACAAAATAGGCATAATGTTTCATGTCATTTCAATCTTGAAATTGACATGTCTTTTTCATTTTCATTTTGTCATGTAGGAAGAAAATTTTGACTTGGTCTCCTACGTGAGAGTCAAGAAAAATAGGACTCTCATTAAAAGACTATTTTCTAGGATTTATCCTATTTTCTCTCAACTCTTTTTATTATAAATAAGGGATACTTATGCATTCCAAAGGGTTGATATTTTTGGAATATTGAGAACTATTGTAAAGAAGAAAAACTTTGTGTTTTCTTTTAATCATTTGAGGAATAGAAACTGATGCTATTTTCAAACTTTGTGTTGTGAGATTCATCTCTCTTAAGATATTGTTCTTATGTTTAGAATCTTAAGCTATTATTTGTTTAGCACTCTCGATTATTTTAATTATTTCAAACATTACATTTGTTATCTAAAAATTGTATGATTATTTCATGATCTGTGTTTGCTCAAAAGAAAATACATTCCTCTCATTTCCTTTCCATTGTGTTTCTTCCATAATAATAATTTCCTTTCCAATCCATTCCATTTCTAAAACTGCAACATCTTCACCTAGTGTGGATATGGATTTCAGGATTCTATCCCAACCCTAATGGTTAGAATAGTGTGAATATTGTATATATTATTTCATTGTGTTTTAGATTAGTAATAAACAAGTAGCCTCACCTATCTTTGAGGAGGGATTTAATCCCATGTACTATGGTTGAACCTCATATTTTGGCTTGACAAAATATCCAACCAATAGTTTTTGGTGACTCCGCTAGGGAATACAGATTGATAAGACTAAGCTTATCCTATTGGTGTCTGGTGACTCTGTATTTGCCTTATTTTCAAAAATATCTATTTTCCAGTTCAAGCTAGCCAGAAAGATATTCACTCAGTCAAGCCGAGCCAGGGGTGAAACTGATCCATTCTTTGATTTTCTTCAGCAACATAATTTCATACTTTCACCCAACAATGTTGCGTCTAGCCAAGCAAGAAGTTCTTCACGTATTCAAAGAACTCAGGTTCTTCCGAGAAAAATAATTTTCGTAACCTCATGCATTATTCTTTCTCGATACTTGGATTCTTGTATGCAGTTCATTCGGAAGAATGGCAGCGAGAACCTCATGCCTTGGGGTGTGGCTATTGCTCCTCTTTCCCTAACTCCATTGTTGCATGATCTACCACATGGGTCTCGTAAGAATATTCCTAAGTTCAACAGTGATGGGAAACAACACCCTAATGAACACATCGCTTCATTCTTTGTCGCATGTGGCATTCTTGGAGTTGCTCATGAAGATGTCTCTGTTCGACTCTTCATTGAGACATTGCATGGTGTAGTAGCAGAATGGTTCTACCATCTTCCGAATGCATGCATTACCAACTGGACTACCATGTGATCTGTATTCAAAGCAAGGTTCAAACCAGCTAAATATTCTCATGCCTTGTTAGCACAACTTACACACATGAAGAAGGAATCTTATGAACCCATGCAGGACTTCATAGCCAAATTCAACAAGCTGATTCGTAAGATTCCAGACATAGTTGTTCCCACTCTTGAAAATAAAAAGTGTTTCTTCATCAACACTCAGCCCCCTGATGTGAGCTTCTTATTGAGAAGATTTTTTATCCCCAATTTGGCCACTGCTCAAGCTACAACCACTGAAATAGAAGATGATCTTATTCTAGCTAGAAAGATTAGAAGAGAATCATCTAAGCCTAAAAATCAGAGTTCTTCTTAGAGTACTATTGATCCTATGATTCAGAAGATGGCCAATGACTTGATCGCTTTAAAGAAGCAAATGTCTCAACAAGCAACCAACATTCCTTATTGGGATATTCCTAGATGGAATTTCAACAATGCCAATAACACTCCTACAAGAGATAGGAATCAGTTGATCATTTCTCCCACCAAGCTGGCCATTGAAGCTCCTCCTGTCAACACAACAATTGAAATAGTTGAGGAGGGTGAAGAACCAAAAGATCAAGACTCTCATGAAGCTTTCAAAGCTTCAGGATACACTGATGAGTCTTTTGACGATTCACTTACGACTCCAACATTGGTTACTTGGAGTACGAGGAAGACAAAGGTGAGCATGATGGTCAATCATTTGTAGTCTTCACTCGATCCCAATCTCAGAACCCCAGAAATCTGGTTGAAGGCTCTAAGGAGAAAAGTAAAGAATCTCCCGTGGTTATGGCTAAAAGAGGCTCTCCTATCTCAGTGCAAATTGAAAAGGAGACAACTAAAAAGGTAACTTCATCTTCTAACTCTCTTTCTCCTACCCTTAAGGCCAGTACCTTGGCTTAGACCAGTGTAACCAGAACTGAGGCTTCCATCATCCCTTCATATGTTGCTTTCGACATCATTAATCATGCAAAGAAAACTAAAATCCAAATGTTGGAAGACGAGTACCTACAGTCCAACCCTGAGCAATTTGAGAAACTTGCCAAATTCATTAGAAGTAAGGTTGTTATTCCTTCATATTCAAAAGGAATTTTTCCTAGCCCCACTCAACCTTTACCTCAGAGTAATATGACCTCTGATGCTTCTTTAGGAAATATTGAACCGTTTTATTTGTCCTTACTTATAAATGGTTTTAAACTCAACAATTGCATAATTGACTTAGGAGCCTCTGATAACATAATTCCCACAAAAGTAGCTCATGCCCTTGGACTCACCTTGACTAAATCTTATGGGCAGTGTTATTCCATGGAAACCAAATAAGTCCCCTTGATTGGCCAAATCAAGGATGCACAATTTGCATTTGTTGCCTTCCCAAAAAGAGAGTGAAAATGACCATCCTGGTTGCTGATATCCCAACTGCTTATGGTATTCTCTTAGGAAGAGGTTTTTGCAAAGATGTTGGAGGAGAAATCAACATGGATTAGACCAAAGCTAAAATTCCAGTGAATGGAGTTTCTCGTGTCCTTCACCCCGAAGCACAAGAAAAGTACCTGGTTACTAAATCAGATGATCCTAAGGCTCAAATTCTCTTTGAAGATGTAGGCTTGGGTAATTATTTCATGACATCTAAGGTGCCCTCTATAGAAGTCAAAGAAGAAGATCCTAACGTTGTTTGGACCCTCGAGTTCAATGGGAGCTATTCAACTACTAGTTCAGGTGTTGGCGTGGTTCTTATATCTTCGATTTCAAGATTTTTCCTTTTGCTTTCAAGTTATAGTTTGATAATACTAATAACACAACCGAATATGAAGCTTTGTTATTAGGATTAGAAATGGCAAGACAAAAAGGAATCTGAAATCTTAAAGTGCAGGGAGATGCCGAGTTGATTGTGAATCAAGTAAGGGGGACCTATTAGGTAAAAAATGATCACCTAAGACATTACAGGAATAAGGTTTGGGACAACATAGAATGCTTTGATGATTTTTCCATTAAGGCAATCTTAAGAGACTACAATGATAAAGTTGATTCTTTAGCCATATCTGCATCTCTTCTCCTTCCTCACCCAAAGTTCAAACAGACACGTATACCATTGAGATCATGTATCATCCAAGTGTTATAGATAATTCAGCACATTGGCAAGTGTTCCAGATAATTCAGCTTTCCGTGAGTCCGTCTCAAATTCATATCAAGAAATTGATGGTGAATTCATCTAGCTTAAAGGCAATAAGATTCCAAAGGGATTAGTTTCTCTGGAAGGTCTGTTTGACAAGCATGACCATTTCATTTAGGATAAAAGGAAAGCTGAAGGTGCTTCCTCATCAGAGGTAGATCAAGTTAACCTGGCTCTGCTGATCAACCACGGATGGTAAACATCGGGAAATGCTATTCTCCGGAGGAAAGAGAAAGATTCATTTCACTCCTGAAGAGATATATAGACGTCTTGGCATGGTCCTATGTGGACCTGAAATCTTTCAAGCCCAAGGATGTGTAACATAGCATTCCTTTAAAGCCTGAAGTTAAACCCTACAGGTAGAAGCAAAGGCATTATAACCCAAATATCTCAGGGACTATCCTTGCAGAAATTCAGAAGATGTTAGATGCAAGGATTATCTTTCCAATCCATCATTCCACCTGGGTTGCTAATATTGTCTCTCAGAAAGAAGAATGGTGAAATCTGATTTGTGTTGATTTCCAGAACCTCAATCAGTCTTCATTGAAAGACAATTATCCATTGCCCATCATGGACCAAGTATTACAGACTATCACTGGATCAGAAATGTTATCCATGCTTGATGGATTTTTGGGGTATAATCAGGTTGAGGTAGTTGTTGAAGATCAACATAAAACGACATTCACCACCCCATGGGGAACCTTTGCTTATAGGAGGATGCCTTTTGGTTTGATTAATGTCAGAGCCATGTTTCAAAGAGCTATGGATTTAGCTTTCAAATATTTTATGGGAAAGGTCATAGTTATGTATTTGGATGACTTGACAGTCTTCTCTAAAAAGTGAAGTGATCATTATGATCATCTGGAACAGGTACTCTTAAGGTGTAGGCATCATGGGATTTCATTAAATCCTAAAAATTCCATGTTCAAAGTAATAGAAGGAAAGTTTTTGGGTCATATCATGACTAAAGAAGGAACCAAGATCGACCCAGAGAGGGTGAAGGCCATCCAAATCCTTACCCTACCCATAAGAAAAACTAGGGTGCACTCCTTTTTGGGAAGGTCAATTTCCTAAGAAGATTTGTACCTGACTTTACCGATAAAACCAAGGATATCCTTGGGATGATGAAAGGTAAAAATCCATTTCAATGGAGCACTAAAGGGAAGCTTGTATTTGAAGAAGTCAAAAGGGAAATTGCTCATGCTCCCATCCTGGTGTGCCTAGATTTCAAAAAATATTTCATCATGTACAACTATGCTTCCGCACATACAGTATCAACCATCTTGATGCAGGAGAATGAAGAAGGAATTGAAGCTCCCATCACTTTCATGAGCTTCCCATTAAAGGAACATGAATTGAAGATGTCACAAATTGAAAAACATGCTTATGTAGTGGTGAGAGTAGTGAAGCATTTTAGGTATTATGTGTTGAGTTCTCACACTCTCGTTCTTGTTCCTGATACCGCAGTTAAATCCATCTTGACTCAACAGGAGTTGGGTAGTCAATGGGGTAACTAGATAGCCAAATTCTAGGAGTATGACTTGGACATCAGACCTACCAAGTTAGTATGAGGAAGAGGCCTGTGCCAATTGATTGTGGAAAACAATGCTGAGACAGAATGTGAAGAAACTGAAGGTACTTCTTCAGAATTTCCCATGGCACTTTTTGTAAGCACAACAGATGAATGGTACACAGATATTGCTTTCTTTTTAACTTATGGTGAATGCCCTCCACATTTAAGCCAAAAGAGAAGAGGATAGTTAGGTTAAGGTCTGCAAGATACATTATGTGGGATAATGGTATATACAAGAAGGGTATTGATGGTGTATTCTTGCACTGTGTTGATAAGCCTCAGCAGGTAAGGTTGCTAGAGTCCTTCCACAATCTAGCATGTGGAGGAAATTTATCTTCCTCCGTAATGGCTTACAAGATCTTATGGGCTAGGTACTATTGGCCTACTCTCTTTCGAGACTCAACTGAATGGGTAGCCAAGTGTGAAGCTTGTCAACATTTTGTTGGTCGTCCTAAGCTTGCGCAGCTCTTCCCTTGAAACCTGTGGTGATTGAAGAACCTTTTTGCCAATGGGGAATTGATTTCATTGGAGTGTTGAATCCTACCTCTAGTGTCATAATTATGTGCTCACCGCCATAGACTATTTCACCAAGTGGGTGGAAGCTACGCCAATCAAGAAAGCAACCTCCAAAGTTGTGTGCAACTTTCTCAAGGAGAATATAATTGTTAGATTTGGTGTGCCTCACAAGATCGTTGCTTGACAACACTTCTAATTTCTCATCCCATGAGTTGACAAAATTTTGTTATGGATTTGGGATCACATTGGCTCATTCATCCGATTATTACCCCCAAGGAAATGGTCAGGTTGAATCAAGCAACAAGAACTTGGTGACCATAATCAGAAAGTTGGTTGATGAGAATTAGAGGACATGGCACAAAGCATTATATGATGCATTATGGGCAGATCAGATTACTCCTAAACGAGCTATTGGAATTTCCCCATTCCAAGTGTTGTATGGGATTGATGTTGAGATTCCTATCTCTGTAGAATTTCCAGCCTTACGATTGGCTAAAGCAATTGAGGATGAAACTTTTCAAAGTTCCATTGAGAAAAGGATAATGTACCTAGCCAGGCTAGAAGAAGAACGGAGCAAGGTGGTAGATCACATTGAATATCATCATAGCAAATTCAAAAGGATATTTGACAAGAAATCAAAGCAACGTGATTTCCAGATTAGAGATCTAGTACTTCTTTGGGACAAGAGAAGAGAGCAGAAAGGGATGCATGGCAAGTTTGACTCCTTATGGAAAGGTCCTTTCAAAATACATTAGTTGAATGGTGAAAATAAATTTTGTCTATCGTATCTGGATGGAGAGTTTTTCCCTCTACCTTTCAGTGGTCAACATCTGAAGCTATTCCATCATGAATGCAGACACTCTCTTACACCGTATCATAATTTATTTTCTGTTGTGTGTTTGCTTTATTTTCTTTCTTTCTTTCTTTGTTTTCAGTTTTTCTTCTTCAGACTCCATACCCAAATGGATAAAGCTTTTTTATATATGAGTTCTCTTCCTTTGATGTCTCAAAGAAAGTCCCCAACAGAGCCAGTTGTTATCTTGTTTTTAGTGATTTCAGCTAAAATTGAGATAACCATAGAATTTTTTTGACAAAATCTCCTAAAAATGCCCTTTGAAGGAGATTTTCAAGTTTTCGGGTTTCCATCGCATGGAAACATATCCTTTCCATGCTTCATGTCAATTATTTCTTGAAACCCAAAACCCGATTACAAGCCAGTGTATCAGGTTTTCGGAACTCAGAAGCATCAGAACATACCTTGCAAAATGCATGCTCCATGTTGCTTGTTTCCCAAACCTGAAACCCAAAATGATCCTTTGTGTCGGGTTTTGGAACTTGATAACATCCAAACATCTCATGCTTCATGATAGTTGTTTCCCGAAACCCGATTTGATAGTAAAACCTTTGTATCGGGTTTTCGACACTCCGAGCATGATGACATGGCATTAATGTCGAGTTGTCTGTAGTTGGCACACGTGTTAGATGAGGTGTAATTAATGCTAGGGCTTTATAAATAGTTTGATTTTACACGTCATTTTTACCTGGTATATTTTCACTACGTGGATTTTTCATGCATGTTCCTTTAACCTCCAAACCCAACTGAACTTCTTGATTGATTTTGTGATCCATCTTCAACCATTTTTCAAATTTATTGAAGGTATTTTTCTCTTCTTACCACTTTGAGGTCTTTTGGGTTGTTTTTGAGGTGTTCATTTGGCATTTTTCCCTCTTTTCTTTTTCTTTCCTCTAGGTTTAGGGTTTTGGGTTGTTTTCTTCATTTCCTATTGTATTCCCATGAAACCTCTTGTTTGGAATTCACCCTTTGGGTGTTTTCTTATTTTTCCCATGGGATATACTCTTTTTATTTTTGAGAAGAATCTAAAAATCCTAACTTACAAACTTGGTGGGAATTTTACGTGTTCTGACATCCCGAAACCCGACGCCTTTATTTCAAGTTTTACAGGTGTCCAATATTATTCAGCTTCCGTAGTGTATTGATTTTCTCCAAGTGCTAAACATCCTCCAACTTCCGCTTGTATTAGGTTTCGCGAAGTGTTCAACATCACCCTGGTTCTGCAGTATATCGGTTTTGTGAAGTGCTTAACATCCCCTGAGTTCCGCCTTTGTGTCGGGTTTCACAAAGTGTTCGACACGACCTAATTTTTGATATACATTATAGTGTGTTGGGTTTCACAAAGTGCTTTGCAAGTCCCAAATTTTGGTTAGTGTGGTGGGTCTATAGGGTTGCTCAGCAAGCTTTCAAGCCCGATTGTTCAAACAAGTCATCTAGGCATTCTTTCTTCAAGACTTCTCATGTCGGATCCTGGACAATCTAAGGATAAGTCAGATAGGTTAGGAAAGATGAAGTACAAGTACCGAAGATGGAGTCCCCTTCCTACATAGATTGTAATTACGACATCCGAGACACGAGCTTGGTAATATAGACATGGAAGACTTTTGGAACAGAATCAAGGATTCTTCTCAGAGTCCCTGGATGAAGTCAATAGCTAGCAGTGGCCTCCCTCTTGCAGCAGGATTCCCAATGTCTGCTCAATGCCCCAAGTTCATTCTAGCTTATGCTTCCAATTATGACTCAGCTTCCCGCTCAGTGAGAAATCAAGCAGGAGAAACCATAGTGAAGTTGGATGGAGGTTACTTTGATGACCTCTTAAGATTTCCCAACTTTCAAGAATATGTTGATTTGAATCTTCAATCAACACAGAAGGCCTAGGACAATGATCAAGAAGATTTCATCAATTCATGGTCATCATAAAGAAGAATGACCAAGGGATCAATTAGAGCAGTCTTATAAGTGATGAGATAGACTCCCATGATGAAAATAGTCTTGTCTACTGGAAAGTTCTATATGTCATCATATGTCACCTATGCAAAGAACCAGCATGAGAAATTATCCAGGGTTGGATGCAAAGGGAAATAGGGAAACAAAACACATATATCGGTACTTCCCTCAACTAAAAATGAAGGGGTTTGAGGATCAATTCAGAAGAGTGAATGACACCTTCTTTTATGAAAACATCTGTAGGATGAACCCTGATCTAAGGAAAAGAAGAGTCTCTGATGAGGCATGGGCCGAAGTATCGAAATGGGGTTGTATCTTCTTGCAATTCAAGAAGTTCACATACCTTCGGGTGGTCATGTACCTGGGTGATCCTTTCTATTTTCCCAGGTTCCCAGGTGATAAGCTGATCCTGATGGAGTTGGTTAGACAATTGTTGGATTTTCACAAATTCCAACAGAGTAAGCACAAGGCCACCATCTCCTTCCCTATTTCCATCGAAGGTACACATGCTCAACAATGGTTAAAGCTAAGAATGTGGTGCATGAGCTATAGGACAAGTTGAAGAAGCACATGAAGCACAAATATGGGTTCAATTTTGGAGGAGTCCTTAAGTTATACGGGACCTTATATCTACATGTGCCCAACGTAGAAGACATTTGGGTTGATCTTCGGATGAAGTTGCCATCCGAAGAAAGGACAATAACATGTTAACACTTGAAGAGATTCAGATGTTAGATCTATCTGACATCCCAGAAGGCACCATGGACAATGAAAGTGTCCTTGACACCTCATATGATGGGTTGAATGAGGACCAATATGTATTCCTAGCCATTGATTGGTCCATTGCTGAGAAAGATTCTATCATAGGAAGAGTTGCTCAAATTCTTTCTCGTACTAAGGCATGGCTCATTTCTTGGGGAATGAGTTATAAAGAAAAGATTTTTTCAAAGCTAGCTACTTTGGAAGTGGGACCCTCCAAGGGAAAAAAGGAAAAGGATAAGGACCCTTCCAAGAGGCCAATAAAGGTTAAATTTGTCAGAAAGGGAGAAGAGCAAGTGACCACATCATTGGCCACTCCCCACAAATGGTTGAGATACTTGATTCACCTCCACCACCAGAACAAGGAAATCTTCCTTCAGAGAAGAGGTTGGTCAACCTCTCATTCCCCTTTTGGTTGGCAGCTCATCAGAGGTAAGTCTTCCTCTTACCTCTCAAGCTTTAATTTTAGAATCATTACCTCCTCCATTAAGTCTTCCCTGCTTCAGAATTCTTCACAAAATTCCTCAACCATGGCCAACATCTTCTCTGACCTCTCACCTCTCCCCATTGGACCCAAGTTAACCATGGATATGCCTCCTCCTTTTGTACCTTCATTCCCTGAGTCCATTCCCATGGACACTACACTCGTAGTGATCACCACTCCACAAGAAAACCTTCCTCCACCTGTAGATGTGACCATAACACCTATGATGGGAGCAAATTCTTCCAGTATGCCTCAATGGTTAATAGATCAAACCCCAAGGAAGAGGAAGGTGGTAGTTCCCCTACCAGCCTTTGATTTTAGTTGCCTCAAGGTCACTCCTACCAAGTCTGCCAAGAAACCCAAAATGGTTTCAAGGGTTTCAGTGGATGCCTCAGGGCATAAGTTTGCGGAGATTGCCACTCCCATGGCTGACAAAACCAAGAATGATATAATGGTCACCGATTATCAAATCACAAGGGTTGATCTAGGAAAAGTAACAATGGAGGGAGCACAACAGGATGCACAAGATGCCATGAATGTGTTGTGCCAGAAGCTAAAGGAAACGAAGGCAAGTAGAGATGAGCTAAAAGAGAAAGTAGAGCAGCTGACAGAAGTACTACTCAAGCTCTCAAAGCCTCTTAAGTCAACACCGTCATCCTCTACCCCTACTCCTATCAGGTTTGATTTCTCATCGGTACCCAGGATTGAAAAGATTAATGAGAAGGGGAGAACGGTTGATGAATGGATCTAGAGGCTACTCCTACAAGGAAAAGAGGTCATTGATGACACCATGGAAGTCTACAAATCCTTGGAGAATATAAAGAAGGATGGTGAGAAAATGGATGATGAGTTTTCAAAAAATTTGGGAACCTAGAGTTAACTTTTGAAGCTCTCAATACGCTGAAACAGGTTTTGTCCCGTCTTGATCGAAGAAGGAATCATTCCACATGGGGACAAGCATTTTCAACTAACCAAAGCCATCAGATTTAGAATAAATATTCTCAATGAAGCTTGCAGAAAATTGAGGGAATCAAGAGATGAATTGATTGATGCCACAAATGACATAGAAGAAGAGCTAACCAAGATCTATGCTAAAGTGTTGAATGAAAGCTCGAGTATTCTACCCGCTGACGATCTTTACAAGTAGATCCAAGAATCAATTCAGCATGAACCAACTTATGGCTTTAGTCTGGAAATCATTGATAGGTTTGTGAAGATTGAACATGCTTTGGAATCACTGAGGAAACTCAACAAGAGATTGAAGAAACTTCCTGGTAACGCGAGCGATACTCAGGAAACATGTGAGGTCCTGAGTGACCACTCCACCGTGCTTGATGAAGATGAGATGTAGGGAATAATCTGAAAGTTCCAAGAATTTCAGGACAAGCAAGCTTTGCTGGAGGAAGACAAAGATGATGAAATAGAATAGGCATAATGTTTCATGTCATTTCAATCCTAAAATCGACATGTCTTTTTCATTTTCATTTCGTCATGTAGGAAGCAAATTTTGACTTGGTCTCCTATGTGAGAGTCAAGCAAAATAGGACTCTCATTAAAAGACTATTTTCTAGGATTTATCCTATTTTCTCTCAACTCTTTTTATTATAAATAAGGGATACTTATGCATTCCAAAGGGTTGAGATTTTTGGAATATTGAGAACTATTGTAAAGAAGAAAAACTTTGTGTTTTCTTTTAATCATTTGAGGAATAGAAACCGATGCTATTTTGCAAACTTTGTGTTGTGAGATTCATCTCTCTTAAGATATTGTTCTTATGTTTAGAATCTTAAGCTATTCTTTGTTTAGCACTCTCGATTATTTTAATTGTTTCAAACATTACATTTGTTATCTAAAACTCGTATGATTATTTCGTGATCTGTGTTTTCTCAAAAGAAAATACGTTCCTCTCATTTCCTTTCCATTGTGTTTCTTCCATAATAATAATTTCCTTTCCAATCCATTCCATTTATAAAACTACAACATCTTCACCTAGTGTGGATATGGATTTTGGGATTCTATCCCAACCCCAATGGTTAGAATAGTGTGAATATTGTATATATTATTTCATTGTGTTTTAGATTAGTAATAAACAAGCAGCCTCACCTATCTTTGAGGAGGGATTTAATCCCATGTACTATGGTTGAACATCATATTTTGGCTTGACAAAATATCCAACCAACAAAATTAAATTTTTAATGGGTAGTATAAGCCATGAAAGGAAAAATCCAAGAACTAGGAAAATGATCATGTGCCAAGGCATAAACAAAAAGCCTATGGTAATTAGGGTTCAAACTAGGATAAGGATTAGATCAGCTAACTTGGTATCACTAAAATATTTAACCCAAAAATGAAAAAAATGTATCTCATTTTGAATTAAGGGTTAAAATAGTATATATATTTACATTAATTACTTTAACATCAATATATAGATTATAATATACCTATTTAGAAATTTCCAAGATAGAATTGTTATGACAAAAAGTAGCACCCTGGGATTTTGGTTATGGATCCCTAATTTTTGTTAACATGGGTACCATCTCTCAAGCTGTGGGACTTACGAGCTCTAGATTGGCCTTTAGAGAAGGACAAATTTCTATTCCTAATCCTAATTCTAAACTACCCCTAATGCATATAAAATAAAATAAATAAACCCATCCTAATAGTTCCAAGGAGACAGGATAGAGAAAATACATGAAATGAAGGAAAACCTACATGAGAACGGTGATAAAACCAAGAGAAGGGGTTCTCAAACACTTTCCCACTTACAAAACAATGAAGGAATGAGCTTGCGGAGGGTGATCATGCACTAAATACAAAAATACATACATCCACCATTCCCAAATAAGCACAAAACACCAAACCCTGTAATGAAACAAAGAATATACACATATCTTGTAAGCACAATGAGAGGAAATAAAATTAATAGAAATGATGCAAGAATTGAAATATGAATCACAAAACAAGCACTTTTATAACTCTAAAAACTATGCACAATACATTGTTTTAGCCGGAACATGTAAGAAGTGCCATCAAAAATTTAGGAGGAAGGCTTAGTACCATGCCTCTCTTCCATTATCGCATCACCGTCGATGTATGTTAAGTTCCATAGCTTGGTCCCATGAGCTCTTAATTCACTTTGTGACCGTGATATTTTCTTGCAATCACCCCGAGATATTTTCCAATGCACTTCATGAGCCAACCCATTGATGTTGAGCCTTAGATTGATATTTCCTTTTGCCTTTTCGAGCTCAATATTCAGCTCACCTACCAACAACCTCTCTCATCTCATTGTTGACAAGTTTAGTGTTAACGCGGTTCGCCAAGTAGCTTGGCAAGCTACTTGGTGAGCTCCTTTGCATTGCTCCACCTACAATATTAACTCACCCACCTTCCATTGTGTCTTCGTGCTCAATATTTTTTCCATGTTGACCTAGCCCGACTCACCTATGTTTCCTAACCCCCCAAGACACATCAATTCACCACTCATTTGAGATTTTCATATGAGCTTGTCAAGCTCTTAACCCTCCACTCACCCTCTTAGTACCATACAATTTCATTGAGAAGCTCGCTAAACTTCTTGACGAACTATTTTAGCTATCACCCTTGACCCCTTTTGGGAAAATTTTATCTTTTTTTTGCATTTTTCCTAATTTTCTCAAACTTTTTAGTACCAGAGAGATGATGGGGAATTTAATGAAAGCTTAGGGATTATATTTTCAATGTTTCCCATAATTTTCTCATTTTGGGTGGAGGTGGGCTTACTAGAGCCCTTCTTCACTTGAAGGCCAATCTAAGTCCTCTCAAAACTCGAAATGGAAAAAATTCCTCAAATTTTTCATGCCTTCCCAAGACACTTGTGAATGATCCCGAAAAACATGATTTTCACCCGTGATAGTAGATTCTTCTATAAGGGCCTCGTTTAGTTCCTTAGTCCCGATTCTATCATGTTTTCTATTTTACCCAAGTGGGGAAAAATGGATAACAATTTTAGCGACTCACTCGGGACATTTACCTCGTAGATGTTCATAGCAGACAATAGCTCCTGAAACCTTCCATTGGGAATGGAGTCATTGTTAAAGGCCTTGCTAGAGCCCTTCTTCACTTGAAGGCCAGCCTAAGTCCTCTCAAAACTCAGAAGTGGAAAAAATTCCTTAAATTATTTCATGCCTTCCCAAGACACTATGAATGATCCCGAAAACATGATTTTCACTTGTGACACTAGATTCTTCCTCGTGAGGGCCCCGTTTAGTTCCTTAGGCCTAATTCTACCATGTTTTCTATTTTACCCGAGTGGGGAAAATGGATAACAATTTTGGTGATTCACAGGGGACATTTTCCTATTAGATGTTCATAGACCCGGTAGCACTAAACCTTCCATTAGGAACGAGTAATTGTTAAAGGCCTCGCAATCGACTTGAACTTTAAATTTTACCCCGAAGCCTTCTTAAACATTTTTGAACCCAAAGCTTGACCTATATTGACCACCTAACCTATAATATTCTTGAATAACAATTTTGTGAGAGTGGAAAATTATCTTAAATATGGAATGTTCATCCCTTTCTCTCCACAATCATGATCTCATGTATAGAAAATGGGCTTCCAAACTTGTCCCAAAATCTTATTTTACCAAGTATGAAGCTTACTAAAACCATTGATTGTTGTGCATGCATAACACATTGAAGAGTTTTAAGTAACACATTTGTTGAGTTGGGACATCATGGAACTCTATAAAATTCTGATTCTTTTTCATTTTGAACAATGATGGGGAAACTTTTGAAGGTGGGAACTTCCTAAAAATCCATAATATTTACATTAAAATGACTTAACAAGGATTTGAGGTTGGTTTTCTGCTTTCAATCAAAAAGGATTTCAAATTATTTGAGAGTTGATTTTCCAATCCTTTAAGGAAGGATAGAAGCTCACCTAGGATTAATCTAAAGGGACCAAGGAATAGAAACTATTAAAACATGTCCTTTATCAAATTTTGTTTCTCTACATTCACAACCTTTTGAGGAATACAACTATTTTTGGTAACTTTGAAATTTATATTACAAAATTCCTTTTGGGAGGCACATTGAATATGGTACACTATGCTTGGAGCGAACATGAAAAAAACTATGTACAAAATCACAAATCATACATGCCCAAATGAGACATGCAGATTGTGCAAGAATACTTGTTATGTGAAAATAAAACCTACTCCTAATCTACTCTAACCGAAGCATGGAAGAATTCAAACAAATCTTGACAAAAGTAAGGAAAAGTAACTTCCAATTCTCAAAAATTGAAACCATGAATCTGATTTTGTACTAAGCATGGTACAGCAAACAAGTGAAAAAATTACATGGACCCAATTTTCCACTTGTACCATCAAGGCATCAACTAAAAACCATAAAAATACCTCATCGAATGATCTCGTATGGGGCTCTTGGAGGTGCTCTACCCGATCCTTGGTACTTTGAGACTCATCCTCATGTTTAGAAGTGAACATGACCGGTTGTGGCTTTTCCTTTGGCTCAAATGAAGCTAAGTACCTAATGGGGCATGACACGATCCTTTGAATTTTCCCACTTCTCCTAGTTCCAACTTTAATAAGAATGTCTTGTTGCGGAATTTCCTAGAAAAGGTGACTATCGTAAGTTGTTTTTCTTCTCTTTTTGGTTCATTTACTGCACAACTAATGTTGCACCTTGGTGAATGGTATGAAAGTGGAGACATCCTCGTTCCTTGCCCATTGTGAAACTTTAAAGATTCAATTCCTCTAATCTTGAATCAAGAGGAATCTCATGAGAAATAGAATATTTTTACATGTTCTCATCTTTGGAAAAAGGAAGCTCCTCCACCACATGAATTTCTTCAAGAATTATTAAAACCTCTAGTTGAACCATTGTTAACTTGGTACAAGTAGTTGTATTCTTTTTCACACTCATGAGTTCATCCTTCCCTTCTTGAAGGCAATACTTTCCCCGCACATACATCCACCTCATCTAAATTGAAGTTTGAAAGGTCAAAATCCTCTACTTACTACTCTTAAGCGTTATTATAGATAACAGAGCTTAAAAACTTTTCTCCGCAATGGATTCATCAAACAAGTCATTTTTAACAAAAAATTAAGGAAGAGGAAACTTTAAATTTTAATTCCCACAAGAGAGCAAGAAGCTCTCTATGATCTCCTCCTCTTATAAGGTCTATGAAATTGGTTTGTTCTCATTCTTGACATGAACATGCTCTTTTGTGATGACCTTTGAATCCATAATGTTTTCACCATGGTCATCCTTTTCCTCAAATAGGAAGTTTGAGAGCTCAAACTTATCCCTAAAATATGAATCTAGAGAGGGTGAAGTGGGAGAAGGGCTTGGAGATTCTTGCATAGTCTGCGCTTGAATTTAAGACCTCTAAATATATGTGAACCTTCTTCATGGCATGAGGATCCTCTTTATTTAGATTTGGAGCTTCTTTCTCTTCTTTCATTGGATCTATAACTTGCAGTTGATCAACAATTTCTCAAAATAGAGCACCCTCATGAACACTGCACGTCGAGCACGTAGATTGTTGATCTTCATCTTATTGTTATTACTTTGTTATTGTTCCAACTAGATCAGATTTTACAACCTATTCTCCAACCTCATCCTCCTCCAAAGGTTTGACCAATATAGGGATTCTATCCATTCCATACCTTGAAGCCCAATTCCTAAAAACTTCATCATTTCTTCTCTGTTGGGATCTTCTTTTTGCCATTCCTCTTTCTTGTCCTTTTGATTTTCCTCTCGACATGAATTAGGGAATGCAAGAGGAGGGATGGGTTTGGGTCTTAATTAATTTTTGTAATGTTGGTAGTGGAGGAGAAGGTATTACAGGTTTACTCTTGTGGAGGGGACTTGGGTTTAGAAGGGAAAAGGGTAGAAAAATTGAGATGAGGTGGAAGATTAGGGGATGGAGAAGTGGATCTCACACTAGGGGCAACAGGTGTGAAGCTTGAAAATTGTGGCTAAGGATGAGATGGTGCTACTTGGGGAATGGGGGTGAATTGTGAGATGATAGTGTAGGGCTCACCCATTGACAAGGATTCCTATCACAAAGTTCAAAAGCATCTATCTCCTCGATCCATCTAACCAGCTAGGGAAACATTTCAATCATGAAGTCCAACTTCGATGAGAATAAAATATCTTGGCATAAGGCCACCCCATGGAAAAGGTACCCCAAAATTGATCTTGAATGCTTTCATTTAGGCTATAGCCCTAGACTACACTATACCTACCTCCATTTTCTAATTTTTCTACTGAACTCATCATCTCCACATGTAGAATGAAATTCAAACCTAACATATCCTAACTCTTGAATATCTACAAAATATTATGGGTAGCCAAATTGATTCTGATTTTCATTATGGGGTTATGCATAATGGAGGTGGGTTGAACTAATATGGATGTTGTTGCCAATGTGAATTCTATGCGGGAATGAATTCATGGTTGCACAACTTTATGGACAGAAAGAAATGAAAAGATGTGGAAGGAGAAATTAATGGAAATGGGTAGAAACAAAAATTTTGTAACTCAAGGAGTGGGTTTTGACCAAATGGATTTGCCTATTATTATTTTTATATGCCTCCAAAGCCTAAAAATTCATCAAGAGAAAATCGAAAATTAATAAAATGAAGTGACTATAAAGATGCACACCTTGAAGGGCCCAATTCTAGCTATGGAAGTTAGACTTTCTTTAACAAAAACCGATCTCTAAAATATGAAATTTTAGAACTTGACTCCATACAACAACCTATAAAGCCTGAAATGTGCAACCTCGAAACCAAAATTCCTGAATTCGAAATCCAAAATACCCAAAATATCCAAAATCTACGAAGTCCAAAGTCTAAAAGCAACACGAAGTATGAATACCGAAATCCAAAAATTCTAAAATACAAAAGACCCAAAAAATTCAAAAATTCAAAAATTGAAATTTTAGAGCTATTTTGAAATCTCTAAACCCTGATCTATCTTTCGTGAAACTTAGAGCCTAATTTACACATGTTAAAAGTTGGAAAATCCATTCTGAAACTTGGACCCTGTAACTAAACCTTTGAATCCAGAAATCTGTAACTTTCAAAATCAAGAGAAAATGGACCTCTCGAATGCAAAGCTTTGAAGTGCAACAAATCATGTGATGGAAACCATTAAAAATATAACTCAATTCTTTGTTGTCCCACTAGGCATGCCAAAACTGTTATGAAAAAAATTAGCACCCTATTATTTTTTGTTATGGATCCCTACTTGTTGCTAACATGGGTACCATCTCTCAAGTTTCGGGATTTGCAATCTTGAGATGGACCTCTAGAGAAGTTTAGATTTGTCTTCCAAATCATAATGCTAAACTACCCCTAATGCAAGAAAACATACAATCTAAACCTATCCAAATACTTCTAAAGAGGAAAGGATAGAGAAAATATATCAAATGAACTAAATCCTACACGAGAATGGTGATGGCACAAAGAGAAGGGGTTGTCGAAACTTTCCTAGCCTACAAAATAGTGAAGGAATGAACTTGGAGAGGGTGATCATGCACAAAATACCAAAATTCATGCATCCACCATTCCAAAATAAGCACAAAACACCCAAAACCTGCAATGAAACAAAGAATATGCATGTATCCTGCAAGCGCAATGAGAGGTAAGCAGAGTAATAGAAGTGATGTAAGGATTGAGAGATGAATCACAAAACACCACTTTTATTACTCCAAAAATATGCATAGTATATTTTTATAGCAAGAAGAGGTAAGAAGTGTCATTACCATGTTTAGGAGTAAGGCTTGAAGCCCCAAGAAATTCACAACAACCGAGATAAAGGAAAGAACATGGGTGTATAGGAGGAAAAATGACCAAATATTTTCAATGTGAAACCCCATTACATTTATAGTAAGAAATTAGATTCCAATGAGTTAAGGAGCACCATCCCTACTTACATCATCCTTGTAGCTACCCGTGCTTTCAATACTTGGCCCCCTTGCTGAAAAATGGGTGCCCATGTCTTCATTAATGACCCCTACCAGCCTTGACACTGTTCACTATTTTGACATTTCGTAGGTGAAGAACCTTTGATATTCCACTTTTGATACCTCCATGCTATAGATATCTTCTCCACCTTTCCAGCAACTAGTGTTTTGTTAAAATTAGACACTCATAGCTCAAGATATCACGTTTTCTATGAGGGGGTTAGCTCATTTTAGGATCCACAGTAATATTGACTAGGTCGTCGAGCAGCCCACTGAGCTGCTTGGTGAGCTAAGGGGTGAGATCCATTTTGTTTTATGCATGGTGGTCACCTTATGCCTCCTTACCTATTGCTTGAGCTCCTTACCTTTCGATTTGCATCAATCGGGCTTGGCCCCTAAAATTACCTCCCCTCCTCATTATTTCCTTTGGCTAGTTCGACCTTTATGTCCAACCAATACCACCTCATCATATTTATTTCTACCACATCCCACATTCCATTGTGTTGGGTGAAACCAAATGGATTGATCTTTCATCCTCATGTCAAGTTCCTACTACTTAGTGAATCCTGAAACATCCCGACCGCCCTACATTCGCCTTGGAACCATCCTGACAACACATTCATTGGCTCGACCCCGATATTTCCACGTTGTACCTCAATTTTTCCTTACCTCGTCATGTAACCCCCTAATGCCTCAAAGCATATTTCTTAGACTCGAGTCAATTTCGACATCTCCATTTTGGAGATTCATACTTTGACCACGATGAGCTATTTACTTGTTCATTTCTAAGCTCCTACAAATCTACAAAACATCAACCTCGAAGTCTAAAATTCGACTTCAGATTTTGGACCTTGACTCATCACACAGAGCAATATTCATTTTTCTTGGTAGTATATCTGATTCTATGAAACCCCAAAATCTGAAATTCAGACTTTGGGTTTTGAGCTCCTAGCTCGTTCTCCCACATAAAAGGCTCCCTGATCTCTAAAGAAATGACATCCAAAACAATGATCCTATGCACAAAAATATTGAAATCACCAAAGCCAAAATTTGGATTGACCCCCACTTTACCTCGATTGCAAGCCAAACTCATTGACTAGCCCAAGCTACTTTCTAGATGGGTCAACTTGTATGTTCCTTTTGAGAGCTCACTCGCCACTCTCCTCTTTTGGGATTTATTCCATGCTCGAGTTGAATTTTTCACTATTGCATTGTGTTTAGGCTAGTATGGCCTTGGGATTTCTGCTATCATCCTAGCCCTTGACAACTTTCCTTCGTAACCCGGTCAATTCGGCCTTAGATGATGCAATGTTATTTTCCACCAGCTTGCTTTGAGCTACCTCAACAAGCCCGACAATGCCTCACTTTCATTCTCCATCTTCACCAATGTGTGTTAGCTCCATATCTCAGGTCCCATAAGATTTTCATTCACCCTAAGACCACACTATGTGCTCGCATTCACCCTAAGCCATTTTCCAATGTGCTTCGTGAGTCGATTCATCGATGTTGAGGCTTAGCTTACTATGCCCTTTTTCAATTTTTCAAGCTCAATGTTGAGATCACCTACCAAAAACCTCACCCATCTCCTTGTGAATAGATTTCATTTTTAACCAAGCTCACCGAGTAGCCTGATGAGCTTTTTCATGTTGCTCCACCTGTGAGCTTAAATTTCCCACCTTTCATTGTGTCACCAAACTCAAAACAATTTCCACACTGACCTAGCCTGACTCGCCTACCTTTCCCAATCCCCATAGCTACATCAATTCACCTCTCGTCCGAGCTCTTCATACGAGTTCACCAAGCTACTATAGCTCGGTCACCCTTTGACCCCTTTTGGGAAACTTTTATCAAATTTTCACATTTTTCCCAATTTTCTCGAATGTTTTTAATGTCGATACTATGGGGAATTTAATGAAAGCTTAGGGATTATAGTTTCAACTTTTCTTGTTCTTTTCCCATTTTGGGCGGGTACATGGGCCCACTAGAGCCCTTCTTCTCCCGAAGGCCAATTTGATTCCTCTAAAAACTCGAAGAGGGAAAACTTCCTCAAATCATTTCACGCATTCCCAAGACACTTTGAATGATCTTGAAAACATGATTTTCACCGTGAACACAGATTCTTCCAGAGGGCCCCGCTCAGGTTCCTTAGGCCCGATGTTATCCTATTGTCCATTTTTCCCGGGGAAAATGGATAACAAGAATGATCAAAACAAGTGTAAATAAAATAAGACATAAAAAGGGAGATGTACTTAGCTATCCTACAAGTAAAGAAACTAATATGGTAGTGGAAGAAGGGTGAAAATACTTGAAATGATGTGAAAGTGCTTCATTTCTAATTCTAAGAGTGTAGGATAAGTAGGTATGGAACTTTTAGATGTGTACAGATTTTTTTGTGGTTTCATACCTATTTGGTGGTTTAAAATGTGAATTTATGGCGTTTTATAAATTTGGTACCTATGTAAGACAAAAATATGCTTAACTGTGAAACCCTAGGTATCACGAAACCCTTTGTATGACCTGAAATAGCTTCAAAACTAAACCATGGGTAAGATTCCATGCAAAAAGGTTTGTGTTTGGGGTAAAGTGTAATATGTACACTACCTATGTTAGTACTACTATGAATAGGGATTAAAATACATGTAGTTAACCACTTAACATGTGATATCTATGTGGTTGCAACTAGATTTGGAAATTTTATCACTTGATAATATAGATAATGGTTTGGTGTGATTTGTGCTTAAATTAGATTGAAAAAAACTTTTTCTCAGTAAAATTGACTCTAGGACCAAGGTTAGATTTCTTTAGACCTATGTAGGGGCTTCTCCTATTATTTTTTATTGTTTGAAGGTAATTTAGGAGATATTTGAGTGCTTTTGAAATGATAATTTTATCATAGGGCTCTTGAAAGTACCAAGTGAGTAGATGAGTGCATTTAAATTTCTTATATATATATATATATATATATATCATTTTGTATAAAATTCAATCCATCAGGAAATTACTAACCCATAAAAACGATATACAAGAGATCAAATTATCATTATGGACATGTGTACAAGGGCAAAATAGATGTAGAGGGTGAGAGGGTAGGGATAAAAAGAAGAGGGATATCTACCTAAAGGGTTTGAAAGTAAGGATCTGGTACCTTATCTAGTCAAAAATGAGGTTAAGAATTGTTATAATAATATGAGGATAATATAATTATGTGCAAGATAGATTTTTTGGTAGGAGGATAGGTTTATAGCCAAAATTGTCTAAGGGATACCAAGCTTAGAGTTAAATACACAATACTAATCATAGACTGTATTAAAAACACACAATACAAAAGCACAATACAGACAATTTGCACAATACTAATCATTCTATTATATTTATAATATAATATTATTCTATCTAGAAGGCGTGTTGAAGCTAAAACTTCATATTTACCCTAGACAAAAAAATAAAATTATGATATCAAGGGTTTTAAGTATGTATGTACCAGTTTTTGTAGCCATCTCTCTCTCTATTTCTTCCTACGAAGTGATCATTTAACATTCTCCTCTGCTTTCTTTTCCTCACCATATTTTTGCTTGTTATTCTTCTCATTTCCCATGATTCCTCCACTTCAATAATTTTCACCTGCACACACAAATTGAGCTAGATCTAGATCTAAGAGTAAATTCAATAGAAAACTATACACATGTAACTCTTATTATATAAAAATCTCAATAGAAATTAGGTTATTTTTAATTAGATGTTTTTCTAACTTTAAAACTATTTTTCTAATTTTAAAACAATTTAAATCTAATATACAATTATTTAATTTTGTAATGTCTTTTTAATAAAATTAACTATGTTTTAAAGTTAATTTAATTATATATAAATAATATAATGTTTTTTTTTTAATTTTAATTTTTTTAAATAAATTAAAAAATATAATATACTTTTGATTAAAAACAAACAAAAATAATATGAAAAAGTATATTTTAAAATTAAAACCATTGAAATTGAACCTAAAAATAAAATTAAAAAACAATATCAAGGAAAAAATTGTTTTAAAACTATATTTATTTAAAATTATTTTTTAAAACTAAATTTGAACTATCGACCATGCGTTTAAAATTAAATGTGTACTAAGCGGGTACGCTCGGTGGAAAGTTTTAGTTTTTGGGGTGTTCACGCGAACCCCATTCACATGAACACCCATTCTTACAAACACCCTTATGTGGAGCCTATGTGGCACCTATGTGGCACATTTTGGCCCTTAATCCATTTGGAGGATAATTATTGGCCAAAATGTGCCACATATTTAGGGTAAATTAATTAGTTAAATTACAAAATTTTACACCAAAATACAATTTTTTATTACCTTTCTAAAAATATAATTTTCATTTTAAAAAAATATGTTTTACTATTTTTTTAATTTTTTCCAATGTATGGTATTTTACAAAAATCAGTAGTACACTTTCAACAAAATTTTTAAAATAGTAAAATATATTAAAAACAATTGAAAAAATAAACTTACTATTTGTTGACGTCTTGTTCGCAGCTATGAAAACAATTCAATTTCACTATAAATCTTAAATTATATTGGCATAAACATATGTACACCCTTAATCTGAAAATATCTTCACTTAAAAATAATTAAAAAATGAAAATAAAAAAATACGAAAATTTGGTCATGACCTCGATATTTGAATCTAGAACATACATTTAAAATTTCATGGGAAAAAATAAATTTTCATTTAAAAACACCACCGTAGGAATTTTCTCCTCTATTAAAAATTAAGAAACAATGTATTAATAAAATTAAGAAAAAGACCATATTTTTTTTCTTAAAAAAATATTGCATACATATTCTAGACTCTAAACACAACATTTCATTAGTTCGAGGAATTTCGTGAATGTGCAGGGGTTTTGTGGCTATTACCTTTGGAATTTCAATGAAACTGAAAATTCATGCTTATAAAGGTAAAAAAATACAAAAAAATGGCAAATACTATTGTGCTTCCACCCAAAACCTTAAGATGATTATGAGAGTTCCATAAGGAGTTTTGAGGAAAACAAATTAAATAATGAACATGATTGTGAAAATGAATCTTTTTCTTTTCCATTTGAGGAAGAATACCTTCTCAATGGTGAATGTATGAGTATGAAAGTACTCAAGTATTTCAAGGATGATACCACTCATGAAGAAAAAGGGTGATATTCAATGAGATTTGGGAATGTGAGTTCCAAGTGTTCAACCATTTCCTCAAGACCCAATGTGAAGACTTTCCAAATGAGTATGAATGTGAGTATGAATCTTTATTTTTCCTTTTTGGTGGAGAAGATTGTATCAATAATGAACAAGATGAAATGAAGGTGCTTGAATCTCCCATGTGTACCTCCATCATAGAGAGTATTGTTACAACCCACGATGAGAATGATGATCATTCCATTTAGTCCTGTTGACTAGAAAAATTTCAGTTAGAAAAATTGGTGGATATCCGCCAATGCTTTAGGACTATAGGTTCCTCTCGTTAAATGGTATAGCTCCATTTACGATGCATGAATGAAAATTAAATTTTTTTGATGACTCTAGCAGTTGGGGATTTGACAGAACACTCCATTGAACATGTGACAAATCCTTTTAATTTCTTGCAAGGAAATTTTAGCTGAGATGATGGGGAAAGGGAATGGGAAATAAGAAAGGGGGTTTAATAGCATAGGTAGAAAATTAGATTCCTACAAATATTAACAAGAGAATTTCAAAACACATATTTAGAAAGAAAACAACTTTGTTACTTAACACCATGAAAAGATGGAATTATGAACACAAATTATCATTAATTCCCTTATCAAGAAAAGTAAGAAACTCGTTTCTTCTTCATTAATAGTTTGGAAAATTTGTATATAGAGGAAAATGGAAGTACATAGAGGAATGAGAATAGAAGAATTTTTCTCTCTTTTACTTTACACAAGTAGTTATCTATTCCTGAGCATAAAACTTTGACAACACCTAAGAATGAGGGTGTCATTATAATTTATAAAATTGAGAAAGACTCTTTACCTACTCCCCACATGACTTTTCATTTGTCCCTTACATAATATGAATTTTCATATTCCTAGGAATAGAATCATGTCCACTTTTAATAATTAAGGGCAACTTATTACAATATTGATTAAAGTCACATTTATATTAATCGACAAAATTAGGAATAGGAAAAAGTGAAAAAGTGAAATCCCCAACGAAGAAATAGAACATTAAAGAGAAGGGGGGAGGAAGAGACAAGAGAGAGAGAGAGAGAAGAGGAAAGATATCTAGGCTCATGAACTCGTTGATTCCACCTCACTTTACCTAATTGATCCTTTCCACGCTCCACTAGAAAATTTTCCACTCCCTTGAAATCTTTACTATATCGGTTGTCGCAGTGTAACTTTCTCTACTTGATGAATACAGACATGACTCAAGGAAGTAAACCAACCATCTAAGATATCATTGATGTTCTTTCTTTTCGAAAAGCATGACAAATATTTCTCTGCAATGCATGAAATTGTGGCTATGATCTCAGATGAAGACTCTAATGTATCTTCATTGGAATAAAATGGGTGCCTAGAATTTCTATGGACATACTCCTGCAATGGATTCAAAAAATAATTTATGGAAGTGTTCTCATCAATGATAGGCACTCCAAGATTCTACATCTAGAAGCTACACTCCTCATTTGAGTATAACTCATCAATAACCCGATTCAACATTTCATATTGAGAGGAAAAAGTCCTCGCCCATACATGTGACAATTCCTTGTATGGAGGATTGAATACTTGCCTTCTTATTAACACCAGAGAGTGAGAATCTCCTATCTCCATCACCAATGGATGAACTTGGTCCCAATGTTCAGTCTCTTTTTCCAAACCATCCCTTATCATCCATAATTTTCCAGTAGTGGCACACATGTACTTGTAAAGTGATATCATCTTTGGGAGAAATAATTTCCCCTTCTCTACGATATTTCTTGTCCATTTATCATTTTCTCATCCTTGCATGGTGAATCCCTAATTTTTTTGAATGGAATTTGGATTGAAGCTACTAATTGGGGTAACTTATTCAATTGGGAATGATGAAGGAGCATTCGGGTCCATGAAATGTTGCACATACAAGGAGAGTTTAAACATGTGACTTTCCAACTAATTGATCTTCTCTTTGTATTCATGGTTCCTCTTGAGGAGGCAAGTGGAAGACTCCTGAAACATATGTGCATCTCCCTCATGGTCAAGCTAGCCCTAAGGGAACGGTTTTCATCTCATATTTTTCCAATGTCATTTCTTCAATAGGATTGATTACCTTTGGCCTGACTACTTCCACATACTGATTTCTGTGGCACCACTGAAAAAGTGAGAAGCTACTTGAGTGAAAATTTTCTTCTTCCCTTTGACCAATGATGATATCGCTGAAAAATTAGGGATTGTCACCTATTGGACTATGTGAGCCTCTTTTGTGATCATTTACTTCATCATGGGAGATATCTCAATTGTCTTAGGATCAGAAACTAACATGACCATTGTTTCCTTCTTGTAGGGAGAAGGAACATCTTGTCCAATAGGAGTGGGAGTGGTAGTGAAAGGTAGAAATCTCTAGGGTTTCTCGAATCGAAATGAGGAATGGATCATTTTCCCAAGCTCAATTTATACTACAATATCCTATGTTTTTATGAATTTATTTTTCAATTTATTATAGTAGGGGCCTTTTATTCCACTACTTTGCACTTTGAAATCTCCTTATAATGACATGATCCCTAAGTATTATCAATTTTTTTTTGAAAATAATGATGTGATTCTTGTCTCTTAAGGGTGGGGAAACTTCCCGATGTGATGAAGTAAACCTTATTTTTATTGAACCATTCCCTAGATCTTCTTATTATGAACTTGATTCGCTCACTTATGTCTCCCGATTCGCAGACACTCCATGTCACCTACAGAGGGAGCGAGGACTTTACTTGCCTTATATTTAGGATCATACAATTAAATGCCATCATTTTGAAGTCCTTCCTCATACAAGTCAAAATTGAATCTCATTAATTTCCCGATGGTCATTCACATATGGTCTCTTTCCTTAACATCAAATTAATCGTTGTAATTCACCCAAAAGTATTTGATCTCGCATAAACATGATATGATTTTGGAAGTTGGAATGTGTCTAGATGATTTTGGATGTTTAAGTCTACCCTTAAAGTATATGAATACATGCTCGGGGTATGAAGGAAACTTCCGGATGTACAACATCACCTACACTTTTGCACGTTAAGATGCCAAGTGAGATGGGAAATGAGACATTCTTTGTCTTTCGATTATTGATCTTAGTATGAACATGGGAAAATTGTTTACATAACTTGAAAAATATGATCATGTTGCTAAGATACTGAGGTAGCCTTTGTGGAACAAGATCGAATCTAGATATGTGAATGTAGGAAAAAGTGGAAAATGGAGTGAAATATGAACTATACTTCTTCATCAAAAATCCACTTATGGTGAAAACCTTGAGTGAGGATTCCCTTTAGTGTTTTGATGGAAAACATGGTTAAGGCATCATTCACCCTCATGAAATTTTGATTTCTCTCCTTCAAGACCAGCTGTGGATATCTCTCAAATATTTGAGCCTTGGGAGAGATATTATGTGTAAGTGCCAACCCCTAGAATGGTATTGAGATTACAAGAGCGTATACCAAATATAAATTCATCATTAATTTCTTTGAGATTGGTACATGGGGCGACCAGGTGGTGTAGGTTGTTGCTGATGATATTCCCCAAATAAATTTTCTTCCTACCTTTTATGATCATGAGCATGAATAAGACCATCCAATATTGAAATTATTTCATGGTTTCTTTACCCATTACCTAAATGAGAAGGATGATCACATATGAATATCCTTTGTAAAATTCACTTTGCAAGAGAGGCTTTGGAATGTGGGAAGGATTTCTTAATTTCTCTAACCACAAACCCAATACGAGACCCTGAAGGTAAGAATTTGTCTTTGTCCACTCACTCGCTACAACATATTTTGAGATGAAGGCCATATTGCTCCAAGTTGGAATCAGATATAAAATGAGATATGAATTTGGGGGTGATAACTTCCAAGCTTGAGTTATCCTATACTTGAATGGTATAGATGTCTCTGCTCATAGTAGTGAGAGCATGCCAAATCAATGCTCTGCACCGACACTGGATATCCACCTAGTGAGTACAACCCGCTCATGAAAACCTTGTCTTCCAATGGCTCTTTGGGTTGACCGAGCATGCAATCTTTGAGATCTTCTAGGTTCATGTGGGTGACATCATTGTCCCCCACACCTAAGTACTCGATGAAATATCCGAGACTAGTTTGAGGCCTATAAATTGAATTTAATGGATGAAACTGAAAAAAATTCTGCAAAGTATGGAAATTTACTATTATAGTAAATTTATTTTTCACTCTTTTCACCTTCGACCACCTTTCTTGTTCCCCTAGTTGTTCCTTGTGTACATTGCATTGAAGAATTTTCCTTTTCTTTGAGATTTTAATATTATAATAAGTTCTTGTATAGAGACCTGCTATTTTTTAAAGTGGCTCTCCACACCCTAGTTTTGGAAGAAACCACCTCCACTGGGATAGGTTTTGTCTCACGATCTCACGTAAAAAATTTTAACTTGATCTAACCACGACAACAACGGGAAATAAAATATTACAAATTGAGGTCATGAAGTCTAGGTTTTTTTATAGTAAAAATTTGGGTTGTACATGTTATTTCTATCACTTTTGTTGTGAGGGTTCATGGAAATTAAAAATAACACAAAATACCCCACCTCAATGCATGTGCATTGGTCTGCAAGATAAGAAGATTTTTCCTTTGCATGGGTTACAGAGTCAAATGGGAAAAATGTTCCTAGAGCCTTTTAAAAATTACACTTTTTATAAACTATATTCCATTAGGATCATGGAAAAATGGAGAGATGAATGTAAGGAAAAAATGGAAATAGAGGAATCTGGAAAAAATTCGGCAGAGTTCCGTAGAAATGAAGCAAAATGAGGGGGAGCGAAAAATGAGTTTTATAAGCATGAGGAAGGGGAAAAACATTTTCCCCCTTAACCCCTTGGAAATAGATGAAGGGGACATAAAATTGTTCCATATTCCCTAGGTGACAAGTGGCACACATGCACAAGTGGAGGAGATAGTGGATAGGGCTAAGTTTAAGCACCCGAGAGTTGATTTTTGGACATATGAGGAACCTGGTGAGAACAAGGTGGAGGGGGAAATTTCCCCTTTTTTACTTGGAAAGGGATGAATGGGAAAAAAAAAATCCTCGATCTCTGGGTGAAAAGTGAAAAACATGTATGGTCTTGAGTGATGACTAGAAAATTGCTAAAAATATCCTATCGGTGCCTCTTAGGGCCATGTGGTGGGTCCAGAGATCTAACGTGGGGGAGAATTTTTCTATCCAGCTTGTTCCCTTATAAAGGGATGAAGGGAACAATTTTTTGGAATAAATCTTATGTTTTACACGTGGCACTGAAAAATTTGGCTAAGGATGGAGCTTGTACCTTGGAGAGGAGCTTGAAAATGACATTTTGGAGCTCCCTAGGTCTTTTTGGGAAATTCTTTTTATGATTTTTACTTGAAAAATGAATTTTTAGAAGAATGGGATGGGTATAAAAGTATTATTTAATTTTAAAATCCTCAACTATATTCTTTTAGTTGGGATTTTTCAATTTTTACTATGAAGAATGGGTTGTGGAAAGAGATGTGTGGCTGTTTGTGAAAAATATGAAATTACCACCATATAGGTAATTGAATCAAATTTCCATTGATATTTTGTTTGACCTATAACACATTATGGATCTCATGGAATCATCCTCTCGAAGCTTAGGCACTTTTCATATTGCAAGCTCCTTTGGCCCCCAAAACCCACTTTTGCTTAACTTTCTCTTGAATCTCCAAATATTCCCTAAATATTCCTAAATAACTTTCACAATGATCTTGGATCATGAATATAATTTTTGGTGAATTTAGGACTTGAAATAAACTCCACAGAATGTGCACCTATCTTAGAAAAGCTAAAAATAGCCATTCCTAAGCCTACCAAAAGATTTGCCTTGAAAGAAATTTTCTTAAAAGAAACTTGTGAGATTTTTTTCATCTCTTCAACACATGGGAAAGGATAATACCATATACATAAAAATTACATGGATGTCTTGGAACAAAGGGATTCATTGACTTGGAGGGTGTCTTAGAATGTTTATAATGAAAAATTGTGATACTGAGGTATAGTTTTCCTTTTCCAAGTTTAAGTTTTCCCTTGCAAAACACAGACAATAACTACCTCTCACTTGGGGACTCATTTTGGATCAAAAAAGTGAGGACATGATGAGAAGGAACTCTAGAATATTATTTTATAATTTGGACTAGTGCCTTATCCATTAGGCTTCATAGAGTCATTAAAAGAAAAAGATAGATTAAAAATAACACACACACACACACATGACAAAAGGAAACACAAAATTCAAAAAGGGAAACAAAAAACACAATGGGGAAAGGGAACACACACCTAAATCACCTATGGTACAATGTGGGGGACAACCCATTTTCAATTCTTGTACACTTTCAAGTATCATCTCGATGAATGAAACTCCGAATTTGTGCCATCCGATACAATATATAGAATGCATTGTCTCTGTAAGTATCACAAATATGGAATGAATGAAGTCTCAAAGAGTCAAAATTCAAATTGCTTCCCTTAGGATTTCTTCTCTTTTCCCATAATAAGACAAGGTCTCCATTTTTGAACTATCTCATTTTTTCCTTTTTTTCAAATATCCTCTTAACCTTCAATTGATGTGATTTGATTCATCTACCGACCTGAACCTATCTTCCTTGAGATTTTCAAGAAACAAAATCATTTTTTTAATGTAATCATGATATTTCCCTTCTCCCATTGCTTGGAAAAATGTTATTGCTTTGGCATGTTAACTGTGACTAGAATCTCTGCATTTATTTCATAGAGAAATTGGAATAGGTATGTACCAATTATTTTCTTTGGAGTTATTTTGTTGGACCAAAATGTGTCATAGAGATTATTGTGCTAATTCTTGTTATTTACATCCATTATCTTGTGGACTATGATCACGATTTTTTTTTGTTTTCTTGAACATTCCCTTTAGGGTGATAATCGATCGATGCATGTGATAGAGAGATTTCATAGTTGTAGAAAAATTGATCACTCCTTGAAGGAAGAATATATGGTGTTTTCCACCACAATATTTTGGGGATCCCAAAATGAACAATGATGTTCTCTTTCATGAAGGTACACACTATTTTAGAATTAACCTTCTTAGCTAAGATTTACCCTAGCCATTTTGTGAAATATTTGGTTTTTATGAGCATGTGGGTATGTCCTGCACTTGAGTGTAAATTTAGAACTCTAATGAAATCTAGGCCCCACTATTGAAATATTTTTTCAATCAACACTAACCTGAAGGGAAGCGCAACAAGTTGTGGTATCAAAAATTTCTTGACATGCTTCACATTTGAAAACACCTTCTTGGGTATCTGCTAACAAGATAGGCTAATAGTACCTACCATGGAGGATTTTGTCGAAGTGACCATTATAGAAAAATGTCCCTCACATGTTTGGTCATGGTATGCCTTTAGAAACTACTCCTTTTGTTCTTTGTCTATTCACCTTAGGAAGCATCCATCAAATCCTCTCTTGTAGAGCACATGATTCCATATGACATACTTGGATGACCTTAGCTTGAGGGTTCTTTTTTTGTGATCAAGGTGAGGAGGGAACTCATCATAGGTTAGGAAGTAAGAAATGTCCACATACCACTCACTTGTTGTGTTTACAAAAAGGACTTGAGGAAAGTTTTTGTTGATATTATCACAACAAAAACATTATCATATATCATTATTTGTTAAAAGGGATTCATCTTTGGGAATCAATCAACACTATGTGTTTCCTTTGACCAAGTTTGAATGTTTGATCTCTAATTCATATTCCTAAATTCTAACACCTGATTTCCTCTTTTGGTTTGTAAGTCCTCTTGGGTGTGTACTAACTTGATAGTAGATCCCAAAACCATGACCATAGTGAGTGAGTTGAGAATTTAGAACCTAAAGTTATTTACTTTGCTTTGACCACAACATAAGCATGCTTTTCTAGTTGGTTGTACTTAAAATCGTTCTTCTTCGGAGGAGAAATCATGAAAGAAATGGGGGATTCGATCCCTTCTTCATTATTTTGGGCCAAGATGGCCACTATTTTGTTCTATAAAGATTCGCAGTATAACTTGAATTATCTATCAAAATTGGGGTGCACCAATGTAGGAGCCTTTGTTGTCACTTATTTTATTGCCTCAAATGATACTTTTCCTTTTTTTCATTTTAAGCTAGCTTGTGGTTTCATCATGACCTTGATTTGTTTAGTTAACTTGTCGAGTATGGGCATCTTAGATAAAGTTAACTCTACCAAAGAAGGAATGAAATCCCTTTTTACTTGTTGTAAATGACAATTCTTGATTTAATTTTTTTCCTTTCTAGATCAATATTAGCCTCCTCCTTGTTCACAATGTGCCCAAGGAGTTTTTTAGTGACCCCAAATACACACTTCTTGGGGTTTGGGGATATTTTGTGTTGTCAACATGTGATGAAGACTAGTTTAAGGTGATGTATGTGGTCTTCTCATTTCTTCGGGATGACTTTGAGGTCATCCAAGTAAATCATGATGTAATGATTGCGGTCCTTAAATGTCAAGTATATCTCTCTTTCGAAGGACACTCCTGTATTGATCAAACCAAAAGGAATTATGTTGTATGCAAAAGTTCCCCAAGATGTTGTGAAGGATTTCTTGGATATGTATTCTTCTACTACCTCAATTTGGCTATACCCAAAGAAACCATGAAGCAGTGAGAGAATTCTAGACCCTATGACAACGTGTAAGATATGATCCATGATTTGATGTGGGTAGTTGTCTTTCAAGGAGGCCTGATTCAACTTGTGAAAGTCCTCACAAATCCTTATTTCTCCATTTTTATTTCACACTGAGAAAAATTTTGCTACCCACGTGGAATGGTGGATAGGAAATATGATCCTCATATTCAACATTTTAAAGACTTATTCCTTGATGGTATCCATAATCTTCAGACTATATGGACATTGCTTTTGTATAAAAGGATTGGCTTTGGGATTTGGTAGAATATAGTGATGTATTTCCTTGGGATTAAATGATTTGGGTTCATCGTATGAATATGATAAGACATTAGAATAATTGCTAAACAGTGAGATGAAATTTATTTTATCTTCAAGTGAGAAACACTTTCGAATTTTCACCATCATGGGTTTCTCTAGGGTGCCAATATTTTCTTTTTCAAAATCAGTTGTGTGCTGTGATGACTCTTTTGTTATTTATTTTATGAACATTTCATTTTTTTTGAATAGATCCTCCATTGACATAAGACCTTTTGGGATTTTGTTCCCTTTGATTTTGATTACCCCCTCCGAATAAATTCCTTAAATTCCTTCTTTTTCCTCTTTTTCCATTGACACCAGATGTAGATTTTCTCTTCCCTCATAGAAGAGACTACTCAAGTTGTCTCATTGCTCAAAGAAAGCAAGGAGATGATGGTCATCATTGAATATTTTCCAATGGTTTTCATTGTCTGGAATGCTTGGTTTCAAAATCATTTTGATCAGAATAACTTTATCCTTATTGAAGGGAAGGTGTGGAGTAACCAAAAAATCTTAGACTGTGAGAGAGTTGGAATTTTTTTGTTCTTCTCGTGGGGAATGGCTTGAATGGAGAAAGCATAAAAATATTTGATAAAGTACCAGACTTTGTTCCTATAGACCCTGGGTCTTGTGTTTTTGACTTGATACTAGTATTTCACTTGCTTAATGATTACTTCACATTCTAAGACATATGAGTTTTATGATACCCATGGACTCAGCGACACCCATTCTGAGGAGAAAATCCTCATATTCTATAGTGTTGTTGGTATTTTCAAATTATAGCTTATATGAAAATGAGAAGAACTCACCCAAGGGATAGGTTAGGACAATTCCATCTCTGGACCTTGCACTTAAATGACTTCCATCAAATTCTATCGTCTACAATTGACCTTCCTCATATTCGGTAAGGAGAGGTAAATTTTCATCTCTTTCGATGTGAGAAGATAGTTACCAAACCCACTTTGTCTTGTAATATGATTTAGCTCTTTGATCCTATGAGTTTTGGACTATGTACTTCATTTTCCACACGGGCATCAATGTTTTCATTTCCCCTTTTACTAGAATAGTCACGAAGGACCAATCCATTCATATGTCACCACCCGTGTCTATACTGAAGCTCTACTCAATAACATAACAAAAGATGATGGGATGTCTACCACCGGGATTTTGAGCAACAACTTCTTCTGCAGGAAGTTTTCTAGGCCACTTATGCATCTTTGATCCTTCCCACCATTGGCACTTCTTTAGACTCCATAGAGTAACAAGATTCTTTTTCTCATGTCAGAGTAAGTCCTAAGGCATTAACAACTTTGATAGACATGACATTATCTAAGGCTCTTGAGTCTATGATGCAATTATTTAACCGGTATAATTTGATCAAGAGGGATAGATATAATGCTTCCACCTTATTGTTTTTACATGCACTCGGTGCAGCATGTTTTGTGTTGGAGGCATGAGTGGTGTTTAAAGTAGAATCTTTATATTAGGGCTTGTAGTGTTAGGCATTGAGATACCTCTCTTGATAAAATTAATGATCCTTTCAAATTGATTTGAGTGTGTTTACAAATATTCATCTTTAGAAATATGAACTATGGTTTTCTTTGCATGATCAATGATATTGAACGTAGTTAAGGCGTGTGAAGTTGATATCCAGGGATAGTGGAATTTTTGCATTGCGGAGGCAGTGCTACCTTACGAGATTGAGCACTTTTAGTCGATAGGGTAGCATGTTTTGAAGGAGTAGTTGACTTCATTTGAGAATTAGGGGACTTTAGGAGAAGGATTAACTTTAGATGGAGAGTCCGGGCTAGGGAGACACCATAGGACTTACTTATCATGACAGGTTTCTTCTTGCTTGCAATTGGGTCAGTTTCTCCTTCGCCGACTCCATTGATGGAGGAAGTGTATATCCTCTTTTGATTATCTTATTCTATGAGGCCATCACTTGGGGATTATCCTTTTCTTTCTTCTTCATAGTATTTTCTAAGGAGAATGCTCCCTTTTAGGCTAGGAGCGGTTAAATATGACACATGAGGAGCATGGTGTCTCCTTGTCATCGACATTATCACCTCCTGAGTAGTATTCAATGAGACCATTTTGAATATCATTTTTTACCTTCTCAATATCGATAACATTACCATATTTATTTTCTTCTTCTTTATGCTCCTCCTCCTCCTCCTCCTCCTCATCTTCTTCTTCTTCTATGTCACATGTTTGATTGATCGCATGTGCCTCAAAACAAAGCTTTCGGGAGGTGGAGTTATCATTTTCCTTTTTGGGAGATTTGTCTTCTTTGGCACATTTCTCATGGTGATTTGAGTGAGTTGCTTCTTGAGAGAGATTATAGAATTTTTCAACTTTTGGTCCATTCGGTCTGTGGGAATGGAGCTAGAACTTTGACCCATTTTCTTGCCATATGGATTTTTCACCTTGTCAAACAAAATTAGATCATCCTCAATCTTAATGGCATAGTATTTTTCTTCCTTTAAACTTATGGGTTGGGATCTTTTAAGAATGAACCAAACCTCGGTAGCTAGGAATTTATAAAGAATATTTTGATGTTATCGTTCGAGGGCATATCTTTGAGAGGTATCATCTTGATCAATCTATTGTATATATCTATATAATTCATCATGCTTTCATTGGATTCTTTCTTGACGTGCACCAATTTAATAAAGAGGTGTTGGAATTATTCTGTGGACTTGAATATGTCTTCAAAGCATGTTTTGATATCATTCGAGTAAGTAATTGATATAACTCGATAGGAGGTAGAACCATTCAAATTCCTTGTCCTATAAGGATTCCATGAACAATTTGACTAATAAAACTTCATGTTCAACTCCAAGCACATCACAATAGGTGATGAATGCTACCACATGTTCTTTAATGAGTTGTGACCATCTCCCCTAAACTTTGGAAAGCTTTTTATTGATTGTTATGGAAATTAATGAATAAGTTATGGGAGTGAAAGTGGGCTTGTGTTCCTACCCCATGGCACAATGGGTTGAGTTATCTCTTTGTCACCCATTAAGGATTTTTCTTCTACTTCGTCCCTTTCTCTTACTTCCACTCTGGATGCAAATCGCGCCTCTTCTCTTGCCCTAACTCTTTCTTCTTCTTAAATTTCCACTATTACTTCTTCTTTGGCTCTTGGTTCTGATTCTATTCTTGCTTCATCTTTTTCTTCAATTTCTATAGCAATAAATTTTTCAAAATATTTGCAAAGATTTGTAAACTCTATATATAATGGGTTAACACCACTTAGACCACTAGTGAGAGAAGTTTCAAGACAAAGGGAGTGCATTGGATTTCTGAATAATTCTTTCCTTCTCTATATCTCTTAAAATATTGGTTCAATATTTCCTCCTTGCCTTAGTGACATGGTGTATTTGTTATTATCCAACTTATATACTTGGGATGGAACTATTGTCGCCAAATCACTATACCCTCTCGAATGGCCAAAATTTGAACAAGAAGTTTGGTGTGATTTGGACACATGGGATCACCTCTCAAGCTATGGAACTTGGGCTCAAGGAGAACCTTTGGAGAAGGTTGGATTCCTCTTCCTAAACTAAGTGATGTACTACTCCTGGTGCAATAAAATAGTTATCTAGACCTATGCTAACATTTTCATGGGTTTTAGGGAAAGAGATTTGTAGAAATGAAATTATACTAGGGATGGTGATGAACCAATTAAAGGGTGTTTCCATACACAAGAAGGATTAATTTGAAGAGGGTGTGTGCATCACAAGTTAAATTCACCTCTTTACTGAACATAGAGATGGTACAAAATACCATAGGCATTTAGAAACATACGTTCCCTTTTTAAAATAAATCGAAAAAACAAGTTATTAGTCTTCTAGTGAAGAAGGATGAACTTGAGAAGGGTGAACAAGCACCACAACTCAACTGCATGTAATGCTCCACCACTTGATAAGCACAAAACTCCAAGAACCTATAATAGAAACATGAACTTGCATAGTGTACCTGTGCAAGCATGAGAAAAGGCACAAAGAAGTATAGAAGGATGAAAGGACCAAGATTAGTCACAAAACACACACTTTTATTGCTTCAATAATGTGCACAATGCATCATACATTCAAAAGAGGCAATGGTTTCCATTAAATTCTTGAAGAGGAGGCTTGAAAGTTCCCTCAACATACAAGGACAACTTGTAGAAGAGATAGGATTCTTGAAAAATTGTACTTACATAAGATGTCCAACTTTCCAACCTATCTCGACTGTTGGAACCCCTTGAATGAGCCTCTCACTTACATTTATAGAAGAAATAGAGAGAGAGGAGAGAAGGAGTCATAAATTTCCTTCCTAAATTGAAGGCACATGATGTATTTATTATAGTTGGTTGAACCACTTTAGAAGGTTCCATCATGTATCATTAATACTTAGTTCACCTATTTCTCCTTAATTAATTAAAAGAATATTTAAATAATAATAATAAATATTATTTTTAAAATATTAATTTAATTACTATTTTTGGTGGGCCCCCTTGTTGACCAGTTTGTGTTGAAGGGGGGAATCATGAGGTAAATGGAAAAAAAGATCCGAACTCGGCAGTTGGCTCGTCGAGCCAACCCACCAAGTTGGGCTCGAGCTCCACTACCATTCACCACACTCGAGCTCTATTTATGAGTTAACTGTCGAGCTCCATTTTTTCATGGCTCAACCGACTCCAATTATGAACTCAACTCCCTATGCTTCACCATGTCGAGCTTGTTTGTGTCATCATGTTGATCTATGTGCTACTTATCCCTTTACCTTAGAAATGACCGCATATCTCTTCAAGCGAGTTAATATTTTCCATACGGATTCGAGCTCTTGAGTTGTCTTCAACAACATTCACAATGTATGATAACTCTTCAAGCCTCTGAGTAACTTGAGTTCCACCTCACCATATTGAGAGGTCTAACAACCCTTCGTGGCTCATCGAGATACAACCCCCTCGCTGCGAAACACCATTTTCTTGGCCCAATCGAGTCGTAAATCATTGCGAGATCCTATGTGCTACATAACCCGATACATTGACTCATATCAAACTCACTAGAGTCATCCACTACGAGCTCAAATACCTTGAGCTCCACCTTAAAGCACCTAGCTTGTTTTTATTAGTGGATCCGAGCCTTCAATTTATCCATTATGACCCATTTTCTACACAAATCAAAATATTTGTGCATAGCTGTGTTGAGCCTTTATACCGACCAAGTTTTGTGTCTAGAAAACTTCTATGCGAGCTCCATCGATCTCTTTCATCAAATCAGCTATCCATTTTATTGATCCAAGATCCTTGCTACGTATGCCACTACTTCAAGCAACCCTTTGAACTCACGCTTCATGGTCAAATCGAGATCCTTGGATTTGTATTAAGACTTGAAATCAATCAAACTCTATCATTTTATCTCAGCTTCATCTGTGAACTCGACTTATCCTCCTCATAGCGATCTCGATCAAAATTCATGAACTCGATTCTTCTTCACAAGTCTGCCAACTCGGGCTCCATGAAAAACATGTTTGAATCTCTCTAACTCGTGAAGCTTCACATGAAATCTACTGAGTTGGCCATGCATCAATATCATCGCAAAATGTGTCTCCATGAGATCTTCAATTGACTTGGCCTGCAAGAATTCTTCACCATATTATTCCACCATGTCGAGCATATTTGTTTCTTAGAAAGATCTGTACAATGTTGAGCTCCTAACTTGGCTTTGTTCTATGTTACTGAGTTTTGTAGCTTGGCTCAGTTTAATTAAGTGCTCTCTAAACCTACACTTATCCATGTTGAGTTTGAGGTTAACTCCAATCATCCCATCTAGTTCTCTCCATGAACGCTCATCTCGTCAAGCTTATCCCTTGTTCAAGTTGGCTTTCTTCCATGATGAAGTGATGGTTTAATTTTTAAATGACGATCTTGATATGAATATCCTTGGCTTATGTGGTATTAGTTTCCATTTGATAGATTGAATTTTATCCTCCACAGGATTTATTTTTCATTCTCACCACTGATAAAATTATTTCCCATGACCTAGATCGTTCGTTATCCATCACAGTCACCTATTCCTTTCGCTAATTTTGTTGGTTTCTCCGTGTAGCTCATTGCATGATCCTGAGCTCCTCTCGATATTTTCTATTTTTTCTTCTTACAACTGAGTGACTTGGCCATAATTCTACAACATCTATGGTACTCCCTTCCAAGAGCTCACGATGCATTGGTTGATTAGTCCTATGCATCAAGCTTCTTCAATTGACTCGGCCTCAACCCATGCTTGGCTGGCTTGTCTCTGACGAGATATCTCTCATTGCATGGATCAACTTGGTGAGTTGCACTCCTTCACATGGATTTTCCAAGATCTACACATGAATGATGAAAATAAATAGCCTTCTCTACTTACTTACTCAGCTCACGAGATCTATTGAATCCTACACGCATTGACTCGACAATCCCGATTGAGCTCATCATATTTTGTGACTTGGCTTACTTCCATGAACTATGTTTCACATGTCGACCCATGAACTCGGTCAGCTCAACTTGGCCTCTCACATGTCTATATACTCGAGATCATATTTAATTCCAAGGTGAGATTCCATGGCGAGTTCAATCAAAACCACAGGCATCCTATGGACTTAGCCTCGAATCACTCATGTGAGATTTGAGCCTTCTCACTATTCCCAACTTCAATCTATTCTTTCATTTATTACGATCTACATGTCATTTATTCACGTACGTCAAGACTACTCACTTATACACATGCTGAGATGAAGTGACTTAGTCTTATGTGTGATTAACTCACTACGATTTGAAATAATCAACTTGTTCTGTATATACCTAATTATCTCCAAGCTCATTGAGCTCTACATTCACTTGTTCATTACTACCATTCACCAAGAGTTTTACGTTAAAAAAATTCTCATGGATTGTAGTCGCTGAGCCATGAGAGATATCAAATCAATTGATGAGGCTTTGTTTTTTTCCAAAAATTAGTCGAGCTGAAAAACATGCTTTACTCCCATCATTTCATTCCTCAAATGCCTCGATTCCCTTGACACTCACCTTAACAATTTCACCTTGCTCAATTTCGTCGATGGCTTATGTAGCGAGTTATTTCCACTGAGGCACTTGATACCTAGATCAGTTCCATGATCCACCTTTGTTAATATATCTTGCGAGTTTGTGTGTATAGCATGACTCTAGACCTATTCATTTGTTTTGTAAATTGGTCAAGAAATTTCAAACACTATGACTCCACCTTCTAGCGTTGATCCCGTTGTGCACCAACGAGCTTTCGGCTGAACTAGGATTTGTTTGTGCCACCACTAACATACATTTCTCGAGCTCATTATAGTTGCAAATTCAAGCCTAAAACTATTCCTTCATCACAATTATGCCATGCCCTATGATGATCAGTCTTCACAGACCGAGATCCTTTCAATCATTCACTCGAGCCATTGTGACTACAAGAAATTCAGTTTGCATCGATCTCACATCTAACCTTGAATGGTAGAGTTCCCTTCCAAAGAAATGATGAACCTATGCTTTGAATCAATCCAACTCTAGCTCAATGTTTGATCTTTTCTTTGATTTGGTGACTTTATCGAATGAAGATCTTCATGAGCTCAAGCTTCCAATGACTAAACTCATCCCTGCCACTGCAAACATTTCCCTTATTTACACAATGATCTGACTTTTCCATGCTTCGTAGTTACGGGCCCATAACTAGCTCCTCCAAAAGTGGTAGTTCCCACATGACTCACTCTCCCTACTAACCGTCCCATCGATCCGAGAAGTAACTCGGTGACTTGCATGAATCTCGGCCATATACTTAGGCTTGTAGTTGCACATTTAATTTACAAAACTTATCCCTTGGCATGTTAAGTGGTTATCCTCACGTGGTAATGCTTCTCACAATATCTTTGAAGTGGAAATTATGTGATGGTTTGTCGTGGCATTATCTCCACTTGGCAGTTAGTTCCTCAAATTTCCCCACATGGAATTACCGACTTGGCTTGGCAATGTGTTATCTCTACCATGGATACGAAATCTTGAAACTCCACGTTGTTAACCATGTCAGCTTGTGGCTTATCGTTTTGATATTGGAAATTATTCAAACGAATCCCCAACTCTTAATGATGACAAGGTTCCTATGACCAAGCTCAAAGCTCAATACACTCCAAGCTCTATATATTCATGGCTCACCACATCATTCTATGTCAACGACCACCTCCTGAGCTCCAACCCTTTACTCTTCAAGTGACCACTAACCGAGATCAAACCCTCAACTCATCGAGTGACCCTCTTTACAATGTTTTATGAATCACATGGCTTCCTTGATTGAGCTCATTGCAACTCATCCTGATACCAAGTTGATCCCTGGTTCGAGTCACTCCCTTCGAGCTTTCTATATACCATTGATGCTTTAAATTTTATGGCTTGTTATTTAGCTTGACTCCTTGAACCAAGCTCCCATATTGACTTAATGATCTTGCATGAGCTGCCAGCCACTCACCGAGTTACTCGGTGAGCTAAGTTTTTACTCAATGGCCCTTGTCCTGTTTTGTAAAATCCTCTTATTTTTGGAAACTTTCCCATATTTTCTCGACTCGACCGAATCCTTTCAATGTTGGGCTCGACCGACCCATCGAGTTGAGGTCCAATGTTACACGACCAAGTTCACAACCGAGCTAACATTGAATTGTCACCGAGTTGATCGTAATTTTACCCTGTACAATGCTAGGTGAGCTCAATTATGGAAATTATTAATTATTTTAATCATTTTATCTCTGTGATAACTAGAAAAGGGATTCCTCTAACCAATGTCATGATTTTATCGTAATAGGACCCCGTTGTCCAATTTTTCCATGTCCACAAAATTGGATAACCTTTTTGGTGACCTCTCAAGGATTCAATATTGGAATCTTGAAAGTGATTTTATCTTCTGTGATACATCCCAAAGTCTCCTTGAGCGATGTCAATCTTGGACCTCCCTGGAATGCTAAGTATGATGTATACTAAATCTAATTAATATTTGGCATCAATGGCATATTGCAGAAATTTTAATGAAGTAGTCGAGGAATTGGGGATATCTTGAAACTTTCTTTGAAACTTTGAACTTTTATCTTCCTTGAAAAAAACCCAATGATGAAACAATGTGCAGAACAACACAAGAGTGACAATGGAAAACAAAACACACTAAAACTGAAAACCATACATGCCTCAATTGAAACATGCAGGGTGTGTAATGCACTTATTTTGCTGAAAGAAAACCTATTCCTACTCTATGCTAACTGGAGGAACATGTGAGTTAAACAAACCCTACAACTAGTTGTGTAAAATAGCTCCCTTTCCTCACAATGGATTGCCATGCAAATGATTTGACAATGGACATGGATGAGAATGAGAGTGAAAAAATGAAACAATCCCAATTCTCCACTTGGTCCACCGAGGCATCAACTAGAAAGAGAAATAATTCCTCTTTTAGTTTCTTTGCATTTGTCCTATAGAGGCATTGCAGTTGATCCTCGAATTTTGAAACTCATCCTCACATTCTGGAATGAATGTGACTAGTTTTGGCTTCTCTTTTGGCTTCAATGAAGCTAGGTACCTGATGGGACATGGTCACATCCTTTGAATTTTCCCGCTACCCCAAGATTCAACTTTGATAATGAAGTCATACAGACATTCCTAGATAAATGGTGTTGAAGTGATGCCCTCTTTGTACCCATTTTCCTCCTTGAAACAAGGATTTCTTCCACAACATGCAACTCCTTTGGATTGTTTGTAGTTTCCAATGTTGAACCACTGCAAATGTTTAAAATGTGTTGCTCATCTAAAAATTCCTCCTCCTTTGATTGACCTTCACTATCAATCTCCTCATTCAACATAAAACCTTCCTTCATCATTGGTTCATCAACTACGTTAGATTCCCCAATTGAGAGCAAGAAATTCTCAATGACATCATCTCCATCAAATTTTGAATCTGACTTAGTCTTTCCCGTGTGCTCCTCTTTTCCTTCATTCATCGAGCCACATGGAAGATTCAATTCCTCCACATCTGACAAATAACTTGTTTTTCCATTCTCCAACTATGGCAAAGATTTAACTTCATCCACCATGGTATTCTCTGGATTGGAGTTTAATTTTTCCTAATTGTCTTCATCCTCAAACATGAAATTAGAAAGATCAAATTCATCTAGGAGATAAGAGTTTTGTAAGAATGAAGAAAGGGAAGGATTTGAAAACCTCTAAGCATGATCTCATCTACATTAATGACTATTGAATCTACCTTAGTCTCATGAAACTCCTTGTGGCTGATTGTAACATCTAATGATGACCTTGGAAAGATGTTACCATCTTCCAGAAGTGCTGTCAGTTCTTGACATGCATGGAAATTAGGATCATTGCATTCACTAGAACTATCTTGTACACTTGAGATTTTTTCTTCTTTGACTTGCACATGCTCTTCTCCTGGCAGATTTAGAGTTGGCTCTTGCTTTTCTACAACTAGGTTTTTCCTTGCGGTGATTCAACCTCCTCTGAAGATATGGAGCCAATATGAATACTACATTCTAAATAGGTAGATTGTTGGTCTTCCTTTTAGCTCTAGATTTGTTTATGGTACAAAACTAGTTTGTTCCACTTGTTCTTGAGCCTCAACTTCTATAGGAGGTTTGGTCAGAAGTGGAGTTTGCTTGATGTGAAGTTTTATATCCCACTCCTTCAAATTCTTTGCATGATCTTCCTTACTAGTCTCCTTGACCATATATCCTCCCTTTCACTCATTTCTTGATGATGCTCCTCCCAAAATGGGTTTGGGACTACTAGATGAGGGATGAATTGGGATTCAACTGATTTACTCACCATTTGAGGAAGTGGAAGAGATTCGATTCTTGTCTTGGTGGCCTTCGTAGAAAAGAAGGAACTTTAGAAGAATGAGGCATGGAAGATTCATGATGGAATGGAGGAATAGAAGATGAAGTAGCGAATTCCACCATAGGGGTAGCAACTAGAAGGTTAGGACTATGGGCTTCAAGTTGAAACTACATGGATGGAAACATAGGAAGAGGTTTGTAAGGTGGTAATGTAGGGACCTCCCATTGATAGGATTGACTAACATTATATTCGTGAACGTCCCTCTTCTTGATCCATTCTCCAACTTGAGTCATTGTATTGATTATGAATTGAAGATTTTGTTGAGGACTAAGCTCACATGGTATAGGGCCAATCTAGGGGTATGGAATTCTGAAGCCAATCTGGGATGCCTTTGTCGTGTCATTGATCCTTATTTGCACCATGTTATGCTCCAAATCTCAAACCTTATTTTGCAAGTGGTCTTCTTCAGGTGTGGAATAGATTCCAAAATCTACATGCCATTTTTCTTTAGTGGACATGTGGACATACATGCTGAAACTGATATTTGTCATGAAATTATTCTAGAGGTGGATTGTACTAGATTGAATATGGAAAGAACTGTCATTGATGCAAGTGGGAATCCCACTGTGGAAATGAAGTCATGATGGCACCACCTCATGAATGGAAAGATGTCGAAGAAAACTAGATGGAAATGGGTAAAACTAAAAACTTGCAACACAAAGAGTGGATCACTTTGACCAATGGAGTCACCAGTTGTTCTTGGGTATACCTCATAAGACTAAAATTTAACCGATATCTCAACAACTTAATGAAATGAAATAATGCTACAACAGAGATGTTGAGATGCCTCTTCTACTTATACTTAGAGGAGACAAGGATAGTTTGATATGCTAATGATTTCCTTCCTTTGAAGAATCTCTTGTCTGAATTATTTGCATTAGTAACACACTAATATTTGAAGTCTAGAGATGTAGATTCACTAGGTACTTTGACTTGTGCAAGTGAGAAGAGAAGTACCAACTTTGTTCCACCAGGCGTGCCAAAAACTGTTGTCGCCAAATCACTGCACCCTCCGAATGGAAAAAATATGAATAGGAAATTCGGTGTGATTGGGACACATGGGATCACCTCTCAAGCTATGGGAATTGGGCTCGAGGTGAACCTCCATAGAAGGTCGGCTTCCTCTTCCTAAACTAAGTGTTGTACTACTCCTAGTGCAATAAAACAATTATCTAGACCTATGCTAAGATTTTCATGGGTTTTAGGGAAAGAGATTTGCAAAAATTAAAATATACTAGCGATGGTGATACACCAAATAAAGGTTTTTTTCTAGACTCGAGAAGGGTTAATTTGAAGATGGTGTATGCACCAAAATTCAACTTCACGTCTTTACAACTTAAAGAGGGTACATAATACCATAGGCTAGGAAGCATGCGTTCCCTTTGTTAAAATTGATCGGAAAAACATGTTATCGTATTCCAGTGAAGAAGGATGAACTTGAGAATGGTGAATAGACACCAAAATCAATCAAGCACGCAATTCTCCACCACTCAATAAGCACGAACTCCAAGAACCTACAATAGAAATGTGAACTTGCATAGTGTACTTGCAAGCATGAGAAAAGGCATGAAGAAGTATAGAAGGATGAAAGGAACGAGATTAGTCACAAAACACACACTTTTATTGCTTCAATAACATGTGAAATGAATCATACATTCAAAAGAGGCAATGGTTGTCATTACATTCTTAAAGAGGAGGCTTGAAAGTTCCGACAACATACAAGGACAACTTGTAGAAGAGATAGGATTCTTGAAAAATTGCACTTACATAAGATGTCCAACTTTCTAACCTATTTGACCTATTAGAACCCCTTGAATGAGCTTCTAACTTACATTTATAGAAAAGTTGAGAGAGAAGAGAGAAGGAATCATAAATTTCCTTCGTAAATTGAAGGCACATGATGTATTTATTACAGTTGGTTGAACCACTTTAAAAGGTTCCATTATGTATCATTAATGCGTAGTTGACCTAGTTCTCCTAAATTAATTAAAATAATATTTAAATAGTAATAACAAATATTATTATTTAAATATTAAAATAAAATATTAATTTAATTACTATTTTTAGTGGGCCCCCTTGTTGACCGGTTTGTGTTGAAGGGGGGAATCATGAGGCAAAAGGACAAAAAGATCCCAACTTAGCGGTTGGCTCACTAAGCCAACCCACTGATTTGGGCTTGAGCTCCTCTAACTTTCACTACAACCGAGCTCTACTTGCGAGTTCACCTGCTGAGCTCCTTTCCGTCATGGCTCAACTCACTCAATTATGAGCCAAGCTGCCTACACTTCACCATGTCAAGTTTGTTTGTGTCATCACATTGATCTGTGAGCTCTTTATCCTTTTACCTTACCAACGATTGCATATCATGTCGAGTATGTTGATATTTTCCATACCGATTAAAGATCTTGAGTTGTTTGTAATGACATGCCCAATGTATGTTAAATTTTCGAGCTTCCAAGTAACTCGGGTTCCACCTTGCATGTTGAGAACTCTAACAACTCTTTGTGGCTAACCACGTTACAACCCTCTCACCGTAACCACCATTTCCTTTTCCTAATCTAGTCATAAATGATTTGGAGATCCTATGTGCTACATACCCCGATACATTGGCTTGTGTAAAATTCACTAGACTCATCGAATACGAGCTCAAAAACCTTGAGCTCCACCTTAATCTCTTGGCTTGTTTTTGTTTGTGGATATGAGCCTCTAATTTGAGCCATTATGACCCACTCACTATGTGAATCAAAATATTTGTGTATATCTCGTGTTGAGCCTTTGTACGACTCAAGTCATGTGTCTAGCGAATTTTTATGCCGAGCTCCATCAAGCTCTTTCATCAAATCGGCTAGCTACCCTATTGATCAGACCTCCTTAGCTACGTATGCCACTACTTCGAGCAACCCAAACTCACACTTCTTGGTCAAATCGAGATCATTGGCTTTGCATTGACACCCAAAATTGATCAAACTCTACCATTTTATCTCACTTCATCCATAAACTCGACTTCACCTATTCTTAGTGAGCTCACCAACATTCACGAACTTGATTATTCTTCATAAGTCTTCCAACTTAGGCTCCATGCAAGCCATGTTTACTTCTCTCGACTTGGTAAGCTCTAAAATAAATCTCTTGAGTTAGCCACACATCAATATCGCCACCAGCTGTGTCTCCACGAGATCTTCAATTGACTGGGCCCACAAGAATTCTTCACCATATTATTCTACTATGTCAAACTTATTTGTTTCTTAGAAAGATCCATACAATGTTGAGCTCTTAACCTGGCTTTGTTCTATGTTACTGAGTTTAACATCTTTTCTTATTTTAATGGAGTGAGCTCTAAACCTATGCTTATCCATGCCAAGTTCAAGGTTGACTCCAATCATCCTGTCAATTTCTCTCCATGACCACTCACCTAGTCGAGCTTATACCTTGTTCAAGTTGGCTTACCTCCATGATGAACTCATGGATTAATTTTTAAACGATGATCTCATTATGAATATCCTTGGCTTCTGTGGTATTAGCTTCCATTGGATCAATTGAAGGTTCTTCTCCACAGGATTTTTTTTTCATTCTCACCATCAAGAAAATTGTCTCCCATGACCTAGCTCACCACATTATCCATCACGCTCACCTCTTCCTTTCATCGAGTTGGTTGGTTTCTCTGTGTAGCTCACTGCATGATGCCAAGCTCCCTCTTGAGATTTTCTATTTTGTGTGCTTACAACCGAGTGACTTGGCCATAATTCTACAACATCTACAAGGTACTCCCTTCCATGAGCTCACCGTGCATTGGTTGATTAGTCCTATGCATCGAGCTCCTTCAATTGACTTGGCCTCAACCCATGCTTGGATAGCTTGTCTCTTACGAGATCTCTCTCATTACATGGATCAACTCGGTGAGTTGATCTCCTTCACATGGATTTTTTGAGATCTACACATGAATGATGAAAATAAATAGCCCTTTCTACTTACTTTCTTGGCTCACGAGATCCATCGAATCCTACATGCATTGACTCGACAATCCCAATTGAGCTCATCATTTTTGTGACTTGTCTCACTTCCACAAACTATGTTTCACATGTCGACCCACGAACCCAGTTGGCTCAACTCAACCTCTCACATGTCTATGTACTAAGCTCATATTTAATTCCAAGGTTAGATTCCATGGTGAGTTAAATCAAAACTGTAGGAATCCTACGGACTTAATTTCAACTCACTCTATGAGACTTGAGCCTTCCCACTATTCCAAACTTTGAGCTATTCATTCATTTGTTGCAAGCTACATGTCATTTAATCACGTACATCAAGACTACTCACTTATACCCGAGCCGAGCTGAAGTGGCTTAGTCTTATGTGCGAGTAACTCACTACGATTTGAACAAATCAACTCATTCGCATGTACCTAATTATCTCCAAGCTCGTTGAGCTCCTCATTCAATTGTTCATTACGACCATTCACCAAGAGTTTTGTATTAAAAAAACTGCTCATGGATTTGAGTCACCAAGTTATGAGAGATATCAAATCAATCGATGAGGCTTTTCTTTGAGCCACAACTTAGTAGAGCTTGACAAACATGCTTTACTCCCATTATTTCATTCCTCAAATGCTTGAGTCCCTTAACACTCACCTTGACACAATTTTCACCTCACTCGAGTTTGGTGATGGCTTATGCAACAAGTTCTTTCCACCGAGGCACTTGACACCTAGATTGGTTCCATGAGCCACCTTTGTTAATAAATCTTACGAGTTTGCATGCATAGCTCGACTCTAAACCTATTCATTTGTTTTGTAACTTGGTCATGAACTTTCAAACATGTTGATTGCACCTTCTGACATTGATCCCACAGTGCACCAATTAGATCTTGACCGAGCCAAGATTTGTTTGTGACACCACTAATATGAATTTTTGAGCTAATTATAGTTACACGGTCAAGCCTATAACTATGCTTTCATCACAACTATTCCACTCCTATGATGATCAATCTTCACACATCGAGATCCTTTCAATCAATTCACTCATGCCATTGTGACTTCAAGAAATTTAGTTTTCATTGATCTTGCATTTAACCTTAAATGGTCGAGTTCCCTTCCAAAGAAATGATGAACCTATGCCAAATGATCCAACTCTAGCTCAATGCATGAGCTTTTCTTTAGTTCGGTGACTTTCTCGAATGATGATCTTTACAAGTTCAAACTTCCAATGACTAAACGCATCCTTGCTGCTGTGAACATTGCCCTTCTTTACATGGTGATCGACTCTACTGTGCTTCATAGTTATGGGCCCGGAACTAGATCCTCCAAAAGTGGTAGTTCCCCATGACTTGCTCGGCCTTACTAACCATCACGTCAACCTGAGAAGTAACTCGATGACTTGTATGAATCTTGACCATAGACTTGGGCTTCTAGTTGCACATTTAATTTATGAAACTTATCCCTTGGCATGCCAAGTGATTATCCCCACATGGTAATGCTTCTCATGATCTCCATGAAGTGGAAATTCTATGATGTTTTGTCATGCCATTTTCTCCACTTGGTGATTAGTACCTAAATTTTCTCCACATGGAATTACCGACTTGACTTGGTAATGTGTTATCTTCACCATAGTTGCAAAAGCCTAAAAATCCCCATCATCGACTATGTCATCTTGTAGCTTATAATTTTGATGTTAGAAATGATTTGAACGTGTCCCCAACTCGTAATGTTGACAAGGTTCCTTCGATCGAGCTTAAACCTCGATACGCTCCAAGCTCTATATATGCATGGCTCGCCACATCATTCTATGTCAATTGACCACTACCCGAGTTCCAACCCTTAACTCGTCAAGTGACCACCGAACGAGCTCCAATCCTTAACTTGTCAAGCAACCCTCTTTGTAATGTTTTATGATTCACATGTCTTCCTTGATTGAGCTCATTACAACTCATCCACGATCTTGAGTTAATCCCTAGTTTGATTCACTCCTTCGAGCTTGCCAATATGCCACTGATGCTTTAACTATTATGGCTCATTATTTATCTTGACTCCTTGAACCAAGCTCCCATATTGACTTAATGCTTTTGCGACCTAGCTAGCTCACTGAGTTACTCGGTGAGCTAAGTTTTTGCTCGATGGCCCTTGGCTTGTTTTGTAAAATCGTTCTATTTTCAGAAACTTTCCCTTATTTTCTCTACTTGATCTGAATCCTTTCAATGTTGGGCTCAGCTGACCCATCGAGTTGAGCTCCAATGATACACAACCGAATTCACAACCGAGATAACATCGATTTGTCATAGAGTTGAGTGTAATTTTACCCTGTTTGATGCTAGGTAAGCTCAATTATGAAAATTACTAATTATTTTAATCATTTTATCTCTATGATAACTAGAAAAGGGATTTTTGGGACCAATGTTGTGATTTTATCGTAATAGGACCACGTTGTCTAATTTTTCCATGTGCACAAAATTGGATAACATTAACTAAGCTCTCTTTTTTGTAGTTGGTAATGTGTTGCTCTTTCTAGTTCTTCAACACATTTCTCTTAAGTATCTAGCATCTTGGTAGCTATGAGGTAAAGTGAAATTTTTTCTCTATTATTTCAAATAGCTTCCCTCAAGTCGTATATAATATCTTATTGGATATGGAAAAGAAATTAAGGTCTTTATACATGAGGGTTAATGGTAATATCCATCGTTGTGAGACATAAGGTTGTGTGACTCTACAAATTCCAATTTTTTTGTTTTTGGAATCTTTGACTTTTTTTTTTTGTATTTAGGTGCGAGAATTTGCCAAGTTTTCCTCACAAAGGTGAGCAAAAAAATTGTTGGCAAGAAAAAAATTTGGTTAGAAAAATGGTGGATATCCGCCAATGCTCTATAACTCTAGGTCCCTTTACTTGAATGTTTCAGCTCCATTTATTATGTGTGAATGAAAATGAAATATATGGGTGGACCAACAACTGGGGATCCAACAAGAACACTCCATTTAACTCGTAGAAAATGCTTGCAATTTCTTTCAAAGGAGGAATTAGCTAAGAAGGTGTGGAAAAGGAGTGGGAAACAAAAAGGGGTTAATATAATAGGTAGAAAATCATATGCCTACAAAGAACAACCATAAAATTTCATCACACATAATTAGAAAGAAAACAACTTTGTTACTAACACCAAGAAAAGATGGAATTATGAAATAAAAGTATCATTAATTCCCTCATCAAGAAAATAAAGAAACTCCATTCTTATTCATTGATACTTTTTCTTATCTATACATAAAGGATAATGGAAAAGGTAGAGGAAGGAGAATAGAGGAAATTTTCTCGCTTTTGATTTTCACAAGTAGTTACCTACTCCTGAGCATACAAAATTGACAACCCTTAAAAATGAGGGTGCCATTACAATTTATAGAATTCAGAAAGACTCTTCACCTATCCCCAACATGACTTTTCATTTGTCCCTTATAGCATGTGACTTTTCATATTCCTAAGAATAAACTTAAGTTCCCTTTTATTAATTAAGGGTGACTTATTATAATATTGATTGAAGTCACATTTAAATGAATATAGAAAATAATATTATGACAACATGAAAAAGTGCAACCCCAACAAAGAGAGAGAGAGGATGATGAATATTCCACTCTCATTGATTCTGCCTCACTGTCTATTTTATCCTTTCCATGCTCCACTAGAAAATTTTCCACTCCCTTGAACTCTTTATTGTACCTAGTTACCATAGGTGCAACTTTATCTACTTGAGGAATGTAGAAACAACTCAAGGAATCAAACCAATACTCCAAGATATCATTGATGCTCTTTCTTTAAGGAAACCAAGAGAGAGAGAGAGAGGACGATGAATATTCCAATCTCATTAATTCTGCCTCACTGTCTATTTCATTCTTTTCATGCTCCACTAGAAAATTTTCCACTCTCTTGAACTCTTTATTTTACTTGGAGCTCACAGTAGGTGCAACTTTATCTACTTAAGGAATGTAGAAACGAGGAATCAAACCAACACTCGAGATATCGTTGATGCTATTTCTTTAAGGAAACCGAGACCGATGTTTCTCTCGCAATGATTGAAATTATGTCTTTGATCTTTGATAAATATTCTTATGTATATTCATTGAAATAAAAGGGGTCCCTGGACTTAATCTAGACATACTCCTCAAATGGATTCAATAAATCATCTACGTAATCTGTTCTCATCAATGGCGGGCACTCTAAGATTCTCCATCTTGAACGCATGCTCCTCTTTTTATTCTAACTCATCAATAACCTGATTAAACATTTTGTATCGAGAGGAAATATTCCTCACCCATACATGTGACAAGTCATCGGATGGAGAAATGAATACTTTCATACTTATCAACCCCTAGAGTGAGCATATCCAATCTCCATCACCAAAGTGGATGAATGTGGTCCCAATTTTATTTCTCTTTTTCTAAACCTTCCCCTTTCATACAGAATTTTCCGGTAGTCGAACATGTGTACTTGTATAATGAGATCATCTCTGGGAGAAATAATTTCCTCTTCTCTATGATCTTCATCATCCATTTGTCATTTACTCATCCTTGCATGGAGAATACGTACATTTTTTGAATGAACTCCAGATTAAAGGTACTTGATATGGATAACGTATTTAATTGGGAGCGATGAAGGAGCATTCATATCCATAAAATGTTACAAATATGAGGAGAGTTTACGCACGTGGTCTTCTAACTGATCAATCTTCTCTTTATATTCCTAGTTCCTCACAAGGAGGTGAGTGGAAGACTCCTACATTATATCTACATCTCCCTCATGGGTGGTTGGGCCTAAGGGAATGGTTCTCATCTCAAAGTCAGTTGGTGTCATTTCCTTAATAGGATTTATTACCTTTGGCCTTACTACTTATAAATATTGATTTCCGTGGCACCACCGGAAAAATGATAAGATTTTTGAGTGAACTATTACTTCTTACCTTTGACCAATGATGATATTGCTGAAAAATAGGGGACTATCACTGTTGGACTAGGAGAGCCTTTTTTTTTATCATTTCTTTCATCCATGGAAAAATATCATCTATCTTGAGCTCAGAAACTTACATGACCATTGTTTCCTACTCGAGGGAGAAGGCACATATTATCAAAGAGGAGTAGGAGTGACAAGTTAAATGTGTAAAGCATTGGGGATTCTCGGAAATGAAATATTGACTAGATCATTCTTCCCATGATCCATTTCTACTACGATATCATCTGTTGTTATAACTTTATAATGCAATATCTTGTAGTAGGGGACATGTGATTCCACTTCTTTGTGCTTTGAACTCTCCATAGAATTACTTGAGGCCGAAGTCCTATCAGTGACTTTTAGAGAATAAAATGTGATGTTTGTCTTTGAAGGGTGGGGAAACTTCTCGATATGATGGGAGCATGTTTCTCTTTCTTGAAATATTCCTTTGATATTCTAATTATGAGCTCAGTCTGCTCACTTATGTCTCTTGATTCACGGACAATAAATATCACCTATGGAAGGGGTGATGCCTTTACTAATTGATGTACATAATCATACAACTTAGTGGCATCATCTTAAATTCCTTCCTCATACCAATAAAACTTTAATCTATTCATTTTATCGATGTTCATCTCGCATATGGTCTCTTTCCCTCACATCAAAGTCATCTATGCAATTCACCCCAAAATATTTGATCTGTATCATGATTTAATTCTTGAAGGTGGAAAGTGTCTGGATTATTTCGAATGTCAAAGTCTACCCTCAGAGTATATGAATACATACTCAAGGGTACGAAGGTAGATTATAAACATATAACATCACCTACACTTTTACAGGTGAATATTCTAAGTGAAATGGGAAAAGATACATTCTTACTCTTCCGAATATTGAGATTACTATGAAAACGGAAAAAAATTCTGCATAGCTCAAACAATTTGATCCTATCACTAAGATACTGTTATCCCGTAAAATTGGCAAGGGAAATTTTACAGATAACCCTACCGAAATTTTGTTCCGATCCTCGTCGGGACCCCTTGTGTTTGGAACGTTGCAAAATCCCTTTCCGGGAAATCTAGTTTTCTGAACTTAGTCTTTTTGGTCTTTTTTGGTCGGGCGCATATAATGACTATGCAACATCAAATGTTCATGCATCCCCTTTAAAGCCTTTGGCGCATGCTTTCTTGTGTCAATAGGCTTTTTGGTGCGCCTCACTATGTTGAGTCTTTCCTGCATGCACCAAGGCATATGTGCCTTCATGTCAACATAACTTTTGTTGTGCCACTTTTTGGTGCGCCAAGGGCGCTATATTCTTGTGTCGACACCACTTTTGTGCGCCAAAGGCGCACATAATTTTGTGTTGGAAATCATTTCGATGCGCCAAACGCGCATGTTTTCTTAATGTCGACAAGGCTTTTCATGTGCCATTTGAAAAAGTTGGTGGCGCATTTATTACCACCTCGCCTATAAATAGGTGCGTCTGTGATGTCATTGTCACCAAACACAAATCACATGATTATTTTCTCTCACATGCACTGCCGCGCACCAACTCGCTTTCGAATCTTTTCGTGGACCCGTTTGCACACTTCTCCACTATTTATCCTGGTAAGAGGTCCTCTTTCTTTTGTGCACTTTGTGTTTATGGTTTTTGGCTGCTTGTTGGTCTGTATTGGATTGGAAAGACTATGAAATCACGAAATTCCCCCTTGCTGTCTTTTCCATTCTTCCACATGTTCTTCCCCCTCTTTCCAGATCTGCTGGTAGAGGAAACTCGTCTGAAATGATTGCTTAAAGGCTCTTTGTTTAAGCCTCTTCATCACCCCAAAGTACCCTAAAAAGGAGCTTAAACACATATAAACTCCTCGGAGAGAAAATCAAAGCTTAGAAAGAAACTCGTATTTTTCTTCTCCTTTGGTGCATTGGCACACCTATGACATGAAGAACGATTCTTACGCCAATGGCACATCTGTCACCCCCATTACACAAAGAATAGCCATGCCAATGGCGCATTTTCCCCGCCTGCTACATAATGAAAAGCTGCGCCCTCAAGGCGCACTTCCTTAGTTTGTTGCAAACGCTTTCCTCGCGCCCCCTCATGGTGCACCAAACTCATTTGTTGCATCGTTAAAACCTATGCCCTTTGGCGCACCCTGCATGTATGCAACATAGAAATTATCCGCGCCAAGTGCAAAATTGTAAAACGGCGTAGGCGCATCCCTCATTACAATAACATCATGTTATGCATTCCTTCCATGCGCCGCGCCAAGTTCCCTTTAGCACACGAAAGGTATATGTTACACAAGTCTTATATGTGCCTTTGGTGCACCGAAATTCCGTGCAACATGAAGAATCCATGCGCCCTTTATAAAATGCATACAATTGGCGTAGGCGCACTTGTGCTTACAACAACAAAGAATGCACTCTGCAGTGTCCATGCGCCATGCGCCCTTCGGCGCTGATTTCTCCCTACGCAAAGATCCATTTCCCGTGCACCTTGCTATTTATCCTGTAATCTGTAGTATTCATGCGCCCGCATCCCGAGGCCTTAAAATTGCTAAATCTTTCTTTCACAACATTTCAATGGAAAATCAAACAAATTGACACATGACTTTCTTGCGTTGGGTTTCACTTCTTATTCTTACAGATCAACAACTAAGTTCAGAAGAACATATGTCAACATCAAGCAAGAAACCTATCAAATCTAAGGGCAAGGCCAAGCTCACGAAGAAGAAATGAAGTATAAATATCAGAGGGTCGAATGCCCGAGTCCTGGCGAGTGTGACCTAGATATCGAGACTCGGAGAGCTGGGTCTTTTTGACATGGAAGATTTCAAGGCTAGAACCAGGAAGGTTAGAAGAATTCCATGGATGGACAAATTGATAGGCGGTGCCACACTTTGGCTTTGGAGGGATCCCGGTCGTCAGTGCAATGAATTTATGATGGTGGTAGCCCGATGCTACAACAAAGACACTAGATGTGTCCATGGTGAGAAGGGCAATGTTATAATTAACCTCACTGCTGGAACTTTGAAATAATGCTCGGCATTCCTCATCACCGGCACTTTGTGGCCATCAGCCATGAAGATTTCATCAAGGCCTGGGATGACAATGAAGATCAGTGCATACAGCTGATGAATGAAGTTTATCTCAAGAACAAAAAAGTGGTGACTCGGTGGCCACAAGTCATTCATCGCAGTGAATTTTCAGAGGAACTTAGTGCCACAATCACGTTCTGAGTAGAGTGTTTGGGCTTCCTGACGCCCATTATTTTCACAAGTGGATGCTACGGTACCTTGAAACAATGAACAAAAATGTGCCCGATCAACGCTTTGAATGGGCAAAAATCATAAGCAAAGACAATCTTGAGCAACTACAACTTAACACAATGGGGAGGTTCTATATGAACTCCTACATGGTCTATCTTTGCGGCTTCAGAGAGAGATTATCCAGCTCATGCGGTTTGGGTTTGGCCCCAAGTCAAAATTTATGAATATTATCCGAATCAAAGCTAGAAAATACCATCCCTCAATTTACAAAGATTAATAATGCATTCTTCTACTTCATTACCTACCTATTGAGGTCGAATATGAATCATGGTCGTATGACCAAGAGCATAGTAGAAGCTACTGAGAAGTGGGGGGCCCTGTTCACTCAATTCCCCACATTTACCTATCTAAGGGCAGTCAACTTCTTGGGGAACCGACTAGACTGCCAAGGTATGTCGGGCCCAAGTTGATCCTATTGGAGCTATCGAGGAAGCTTGTTACTTACCACGAAAAGTGCCTAAAGAGAAAGAAGGGTGGAACTCCTTTCCCCCTCATAGTGGGTAGGTATACGTGTCTCACTCACCACAAGAAAAAGATATGTTTGCAGAACTGGAGCTGCTGAATCTGAAACATGACTTCCCAGCAAGGCCCACCTTCGATCCGAGAAATTGTTTGCCTAGGGCCAAGCTCGACCCGATCCACATCCCTCAGATCAAAGATATCTACATCGACATATATCATGAGGTTGAGCTCAGGAGGAAGGATCATTCTCGCTTGGCCTTAGCAGAAATCATCCAGTACGGGGTAGCCATCGTCCCAAAAGGCTACCAAACTACTGAGCAAGAAGTGGATCAAGTGTATCTTGACACGGGTGGGGATGATTGGCCTTTCGCGTTGATTGATAGAACCAAAGCGCCTCAGACAATTGAGGAGAGAGTCAAGGAAACTCTGCGCAGAACAGAGCATTGGTGCCAAATGAACGGGCTTATCTACCTCGGGGTCGATTTCACAACCTCTCCGTTGGGCAACGTACCTCCTCAGGCTAAACAGCAGCCAAAGGTGAAAGGAAAAGGCAAAGAGGGTGAATCCAGCTCGGCCAAGAAGAAGCTCCTGAAAGTCCTCCTTCCGCTACACCCGAAGAAGTTATAACTCTGGCTTCTCCAGAGAAAGAAACAATGGAAGATGTTCCAATAGGCACATCCACTCAGGATGTTGCCACTGCTGCAACAATTGAGGTCCCTTCTGTCCCTTCTCCCTCTCCTCCTTCCCCCCCGAGTGACCCAAGCGACCATTCCTTTGGTCGTGTCCTCTCCCCCTTCTTCTACTGTTCCTCCTGCTTCTTCCATCTTCTCTTCTCTCGCGGACTTGTCCCCCTCCATTTCTTCCCTCATCTCTGAGCTCCCCTCCCTTCCTATGTCTTCCTCTCCTACAGTATCTCTTCCTCCCGTGAGCACTTCCTCGGCCTCCCTCTCGATGCCGCCTCCAAGTGTCTCCACATTTTTCCGTTCTACTACTGCAGCTGCCCCATTCTCCGTTTCTGGTCCTTCTCCCATAAGTCCAGCCTGGATCTCCCAACACCTAAGTCAACAGAAAAGGAAAGTTCCCATCACTCCGATGGACTTCTCCGTAATCCCGTCAAAAGGGACAAAGAAGCAGAAGCCCATCACATGCTTCTCTCATAGTGCCTTCGGAGAGAGGGTAATGGAGATCACATACCCCAATCCTCTGAAGGATAAAAAGGATCTATCTCTGACAGATTACACAGTGACTCAAGTCACAATGGGTACGTCTTCTGAAAGCCTTTAGGGAGAGGCCCTATCTGCAGTTGACGCCCTCTGCAAGAAGCTTCAAGAAGAAAAAGAAGATAAAATGCATAGCCTCCCGAGCCTCTGAGTCAGGATAAAATTAATGAATATGCAAAGATCAGCGAGCAGGGTATGGCAGTTTCCGCCTGGAGGAGCCAGATCCTCAAGGATAGTGAACGAGTGATTGCCAAATTCACCAATTTGTATCTGAACATCAACAAGGTGAACAAAGAACTCCAAGTGTTAGCAGGACCCATATCCGAAGAGCTGGACCATGCTAGGCTACAGCATGAGACCTTTCAAAGAATGTTTGACTGTTCAGTCAAAGATCTGGTCAAGTTCGGCATTTTCGGTCACCCCAGGGCCCTCAATAAAATCCTTTCCACTCTGGATTACCGGATGGATCAACTGGAATTCGTCCTCGAAAAGATTGATAAGGTAAAGGAAGAATCCCTGGACGCAATGCATCAGATGGAACAAATTGTTCTAAGGATGTCTCCAGGGTTGCTTACTCCTTCTTTCACCTTAAGGAAGGTTGACGAAACCATCCAGATCTTCAAGGAGATCGTTTCGCAAGGGCTGGGGCCAGAGGTCACTTTTGACGCAGAATCCATCAATAACCTGCTGGCCTGTCGGGACTTCATCGGGTTCTTAATAGAAGCAGAGAATGAATATTCCAAACTCCCAGAGAAGCTCACAGATGAGCGGGAGACTTGCGAGGCTATCAGTGAGCGACACAAGGATCCTTCCCAGGATCAATTAGAGCCCATGATCAGCAAGTTCATGGAATACCGTGCCCAATTCCACATCTCGTCACCTGAGCAGCAGCAAAAGCAGGATATCCCCTTTCAGCCACGGGACGACGACGATGAATAATTTCTCTCTCTTCTTCGACTTTCTTTTTGTAAATGTCTAAAGTATGTTGGCACAAATGATGACATCATCCATGTTGCACCATGGGATGATGTCATCCATCAAGTTGTCAAAAGTCAACATGACTTTGAGATATTTTGTATATTTTATGTAAATAGGTGGTTGGTTCCTTTTTGCCTTCCTTCTTTTCCGTCTTATAAATTCTCAAATACTTATTGTATTTGGGGAGTGAATATCTTTTAGATGAAAAATAAGAAGTGAGAAGAAAAGACTTTGAGCTTTTTATATGAAGTAAGGAAATATTAATACATATTTAGACTTTGTCTTTGAATACATGTGTTATATGCATTAGATCTTTCTTACGTCGATTTGTGTGTTTATTCTGTGGATCTACTTCTGTTTTATTGTCATTTATTCATCAGTATTGCTTTGTTCGTCTATGCAAGTAGGTTCGCTCATTTACTACCAGCCCAAAACATAGACCCTCTGACCTTTCTGCTTTGGAATTCATTTCTTTTCTCCCTTCGGACCTGATCTTTCTTCATCCTCTCTTTCATTCCTTTCTTTCCATGATCGGAAACACCCCTACTGGGATGAGATCCCAAACCCCCGAAGGCAGAATATTGTGAGACTTGCATAGATTCCTGCTGGTAGAATAGCAATAAACCGGTTTCCACTTTCTTTGACTCAAAGAGGGCTATGCCTCGCAAACTGCTTTTACTTGTTTATCCATAAATCTACCCAAGTGATGATTTTCGAACCAACAGCTTTGGTGACTCATTGGGATCGAATGGATCTATCGGATCTATGATGTTGGTAGGATAGAAAATCGGGAAAATCGAAAAATCACTACTGTTTGCAAACTTCAACTTTTTGTCAAAAATCAAAAATTTTTGCAAAAGTGCTCTAAATTGAAAATTTTCTTGAGATCCATAGATCTAACCTAGCCGGAGATATTTAGTTCATTGAGTTTTTATAAAAATCAGTATTTTGCCGTAGATCCGAGTTTTTGACTGTTACCAAAATTTTCAAACTCTTTGAAAAAGTCAACTTTAGATCGTAAAATCAGCTTACTTATCATTTTATCCTCATTGTTCTTTGTCATTAAACCGCAATCGGTTTTGAAGAGAGATAATTTTTAGATATTCGAAAAAGTACATGCTTGCTGGTTTTGTCGGAAAAACAACAAGTACAACCAAAAAGAAATTTTAAATCAAGCGCCACAACATCGCAAATCTGGAAGGTACGCTAGCGGGTGAGCCATTCACGCGTAGCAGGTGAGCTCGTGGAGAAGTTGATCCTACTTTCGATCTACTTCGAAGGCACAATTTCAGTGTAACACCGGTGCACTTTTCATCACTAAGTTCAGCTGATCGGTCAGCCAGAAGTGCCTCACCCCATGGAAGGACCGGTTTTCACAAGGAGCCTCCATATCCCTTTGTAGTGCCTTGCTACTCAAGCGAACCACACTTCCAGCCAGTGTTCTTTTTCCAGTGCCTGGATAGCGCACCATGGGGAAATGCTATGGGCCCCTTGGCTTTGCCGCATCCTGTTCACGCGCTCCCACATGGAAACCAAAAGAATTTTCCCAAATTTGACGGGAGCGGGAACCAAAGCACGGATTCGCACATATCTACATTCATCATGTCATGTAGTATCCTGGATGTAACTCATGAAGATGTGTCGGTTCACTTTTTTTGGAAACTTTACAAGGGCCCGCAGCAGAATGGTTTCAGCATTTACCGGCCGGATCTATTACCAGTTGGGCCACCTTGCGGGATGCTTTTGAAGATAGGTACAAGCCTTCGGAAGATGCGTTTGCATTGTTATCACAGATCACTCACCTAAAGAAGGAGGCCAATGAGACCATGCACGATTTTATCACCAGGTTCAATGCATTAATCAATCGTGTCCCTGTCGCCATGCTTCCAACACCGGAAAATTAGAAGTGTTTCTTTGTGAATGCTATGAGCTCGAAAGTAAGTTTCTTACTCCTACAAGAACAAGTGGCTACCTTGATTCTCACCCAGGCCGCTGCCATCCGAATTGAAGATAATTTGATAATATCTAGCAAATTGAAAAGGGAATCATCCAAGCCTAAATCTTTGGGCCCTTCTCCCACTACTTTGTCTAATCCAGCATTTCAAAATATGGCGAACGACTTGCTTGCATTAAAGAAGCAGTTAGCCCAAACTTCCCCCAGTTCCTCATACCGGGATATTCCACGGATGAATTTCTTTTCGAACAATGTTCCACAAAGGCTGCGCTTACCTGCAACTGCTCCACGGTTGGCGCTTGAGGCTCCTCCGATCAATGCTCTAGCCGAAATTGAAGAAGAGGAACAAGATTACGAGGAACCTTCATCTCAAGGCGAAGATGATCAAGACGTCGGTGAGCCGACTGGCGACTCTACTATCGGGTATATGGAATTTGATGAGGAATAATCTGATGAAGAGGAGGGTACATAAGGATATGCAAGTGGACAATCATATGCTATTTTTACCCGCTCACAAGGAAAAGAAGCAGAGGTCGCTGCCCATGTGTAGAAGGAGAAGGCCATGTCAAACGTGCCTCCAACCATTGCTAAAAGAGGTAATCCTCTTCCTACTCAACTCCTTGTTAAGTCTTTTACAAGGAAATATTTTCCCCCCATCTCTCCTCCAAATCAGCCTTCTTCTATTCCCATAAAGACCAGTAATCCTACCCTACCATCACGAAGTGAGGGACTCATTCCTTCACCGGTCTGACCCTTGGCTGCATTTGACATAATTGACCATGCTAAAAAGACCAAGATCCAAATGTCTGAAGCCGAGTATCTTCAGTCAAATCCTGAACAACTTGTAAGATTGACCAAGTATATTCAAAGTCAAGTTGTCATAACTAATCAGGTTTCCCCAAAAGGAATCCTTTCCACTCCTCCTGCATCCCACATAAATGTTGCCTCAACATCTACATCAGCAAGATAGAACCTTTCTATCTCTCCCTCCTAATCAATGGCCACAAGTTAAGTAACTGCATAATTGATTCTGGAGCTTCTGATAACGTCATGCCGAAAAATTTGCCCATGCTTTGGGCCTCACCCTTACCAAGCCTTTTGGTAGATGTTATTCCTTAGAAACCAAGCAGTGTCATTGATTGGTCAAATCAAAGACGCTGCAGTTTGTATTTGCGGCGTTCCAGAGAAAAGAGTAAAAATGACCGTCCTTTTATCGACATTCCAAAGTAGCCTACGGAATTTTCTTTGGGAAGAAGTTTTTGCAGCGAAGTTGGTGGGGAGATTCATATGGACTGGTCTAAGGCTAGAATCCCCGTCAAAGGTGTAATGTAGACATTGGAGCCAGAATCACAAAAGAAGTACTTGGTTACTAACTCTGAGGACCCCAAAGCTCAAATTATTTTCGAATCATCAGGAATGGGGAACTATTTCTTGTCTACCAAGTCTGACAAAAATGGTTATTCTCGTCCAAGAAGAAGATCTTAACAAGGTCTGGACTTTACAGTTTCGATGGCAGCTACACAACCAGTGGATGTGGTGTCGGAGCCGTGCTAATATCTCCCGAAGGGGAGGTTATTCCTCTCTCTTTCAAGTTGTAGTTTTTCAACACAAATAATACTGCTGAGTATGAATCTCTACTACTTGGCATGCAAGCCGCGAAGGAAAGAGGGATCAAAAATCTGAAAGTGCAAGGTGATGCAGAGCTAGTTGTGAATCAAGTTAAGAGGATATATCAAGTAAAGAATGAGAGGCTCAGGCACTACCATAATGCGGTGTGGGACAACATCGAAGAATTTGACGCTTTTTCAATAGAATCCATTCCGAGAGCTCAGAATGACATGGCCGATTCATTGGCCATTTCAGCATCCCTCATGCTTCCTCACCCAGGTTTGAAAATAGACAAATACACCATTGAGGTGGTTTTCCACCCAAGTGTGCTAGACAATTCTCAACATTGGCAAGTATTCAACGATGACAATCAACTCATTTCCTTTCTAGAAAAGGTGGAAAATTTCAAGGAATTGCATTTTGAAGGATCCACTTCCATGTACCGCGAATCAGTCACCAGTCAAGACAATGAATCAAGAGGGAACGACGGCATTTGTCAGCTCAAAGGAAATAAAATTCCGAAGGGCCTAGTTTCTCTAGAGTGGTTGTTCGATAGGCATGACCGTTTTGTAAAAAGAAAAGGAAAGATGATGCTTTGGCTCATCCCCAAAAAATCGAACCGCTAATTTAGGTTCAGTAGAACATCCGCAGTTTGTGAACATTGGAAAATGTTGAACGCCTGAAGAGAAGCGGAAGTTTGTCAAACTGTTGAAGAAATACATGGATGTATTGGCATGGTCCTACACCGATCTAAAGTATTTTAAGCTAAAGGACGTCCAACATGACATCCCATTGAAATAGGACATCAAAGCCTTTCGCCGAAGCAGAGGCATTATAACCCTAAGATCTCGGTACTATCCAGGGCTGAAATTCGGAAGATGCTTGGATGCGAGAATCATTTTCCCTATCCATCACAAAGATTGGGTGACGAACATTGTGCCGGTCGCAAGAAAAATGGTGCAATACACATATGCGTAGATTTTCAAAACTTGAATCAAAGCTTCCTTAAAAGACAACTACCCGCTTCCTATAATCGATCAAGTTTTGCAAGCGATGAATCGGATCGAAATGCTGTCCATGCTTGATGGTTTTTCGTGCTACAATCGAGTTGAAGTCTCACCAAGATCAATTTAAAACAACATTCACTACCCCAGGACACGTTTGCTTACAGACAGATGCCTTTTGGCCTAACTAATGCTGGCGCCACTTTTCGCCGTGCCATGGACCTCGCATTCAAAGGTATGATGGGGAAGGTCATTGTCGTTTACTGGATGACTTAATCAGTATTCTCTAAGCAATGAAATGATCATTGTGATCATTTAGAGAAAGTATTGGCCAAGTGCCGAGAACATGGGATTTCCTGAACCCGAAAAGTCTGCTTTTGAGTCACGAAGGAAAGTTGCTATGGCATGTTGTTAGCAAAGAAGGAACGAAGATAGATACCGAAAGAGTTAAGGCTATTCAGAGCCTCACTTTGCCTACAAGCAAGACCGGCATCCACTCTTTCTTTGGAAAGGTGAACTTTCTCAGGCGTTTTGTTCCCGACTTTGCTGAAAAGACTCATCATATATTGGACATGATGAAAGGGTCACCAACTTTTCGATGGAGTGAGGAAGGGAAAAGGTCATTCGAAGAGATAAAAGCTTCCGTCGCTCACGCACCAGTCCTGGTATGTCCCGATTTCTCCAAAGATTTTATCATGTATAGCTATGCATCTGAGCATACTTGTCTTGCCATCTTGATGCAAAATAATTCTGAGGATGTTGAATCTCCGATTGCGTTCATGAGCTCTCCCCTCAAGCCTCATGAACTAAAAATGTCTCAGTTGGAAAAGCATGCCTTCGCCGTTGTCAAAGCAGTCAAAACTTTAGGTATTACATTTTAAATTCCCATACGGTGGTGCTTTTCGACACGGTTTTGACCTGACACGGCAGTCAAATCAATTCTAACTCAACAGGAGTTAGGAAGCTTGCGAGGAAATTGGATTGCAAAGGTCCAGGAGTATGATCTGGATATAAAACCAACCAAGCTGGTAAGAGGCAAGGGCCTATGTCAGCTTATGGCTGAAAACAAAGATTCAGAAAACCCTGAGGAAAAGGATGATTGCACCAATGGAGCACAAAGCCAGCTGGAGAAAGCCGATTCCCTACCCATGGTTCTATTTGTCGTGACCAGCGATGAGTGGTATTCCGATATTGCTTTCTTCCTCACCTACGGCGAATGCCCGGCTCACTGACTGCGCAAAGGAAAAGCGCACTATAAAGCTCAGAGCAGCCAAATATGTCATCTGGGATGACGGTTTATACAAACGTGGATAGATGGTGTCTTCTTGCGATGTGTCGACAAGCCACAGCAGGTGAAGTTACTTGAAAGTTTTCATAATTCAGCCTGTGGAGGCCATTTCTCCTCTTCCATGACAGCACACAAGATCATCTGGGCCAGGTACTATTGGCCGACGCTTTTCCAAGATACAGCTACCTGGGTAGCAAAGTGTGAACCTTGCCAGCAGTTCGTCGGCAAGCCCAAGTTGGCTGCTTTTCCCCTCAGGCCGGTCATTGTTGACAAACCATTCAAGCAGTGGGGAATTGATTTTATCGGTGCACTCAATCCCCAATCGAGTGTCGGACATAGTTATGTACTAACAACAATAGATTACTTCACCAAGTGGGTGAAAGCCATACCTGTCAAACATGCCACTTCCGAGGTTGTTTGCAGTTTTATCAAAGAAAATATCATTGTCAGGTTTGGCATCCCAAACAAGATTGTTGTTGATAATGCTTCTAACTTTTCTTCACGGGAAGTTATTAGTTTTTTCTACGAATATGGGATAACTTTAGCTCACGCCTCAGATTATTACCCTCAAGGAAATGGTCAAGTAGAATCCAGTAACAAAAACTTGGTGACCATCATACGAAAGCTAGTGGATGAGAATCAACGAATGTGGCACAAGTCCTTATACGACGCTTTGTGGGAAGACCACATTACTCCCAAGAGGTCTCTCGATATGTCACCTTTTCAAGTGTTATATGGCACTGATGTCGAGCTTCCCATTTTTGCTAAACTTCCTGCTCTGTGCTTGGCATGGGCAATCGAAGATGAGACTTTTCAAAATTCTCTTGAAAAACGGATCATGTATCTGACGGAGCTCGAAGAAAAGAGAGTAAGAGTAGTCAACAAGATCATCGAACATTAGAATCAAGTCAGGAGACTATTCGATAAAAAAGCTAAGCAAAGAAATTTCCAGGTGGGAGACCTCATCCTTCTGTGGGACAAGCGAAGAGAACCAAAGGGCATGCACGGAAAGTTTGATTCTCTATGGAGAGGGCCTTTCAAGATCAAGCAGCTCAACGGAGAGAATAGTTTCTATCTCTCATATCTGGATGGAACTAAACTCCCGCTTCCCTATAGTGGGCAGCATCTGAAAATCTTTAGGAAGTAGAGCTTGCTCTCTTCTTTGTCTGATTTGCTTCATTGTGTGTTTGTTTTCGTCATGTGTTTTCTTTACATTTTGTTGTGTGTTCCCTTTTGTTCGCCCTCCGGTTGCCCTTTTTTTTTTGACTCTGTTACCCAATGGATAGGCACATGAGATCTGGGATTCTCTACCCCTGAGGTTTGCTCTGGGATAGTCCCCAGAAAGAGCCAATTGTTATCCCGTAAAATTGGCAAGGGAAATTTTATAGATAACCCTACCGAAATTTTGTTTCGATCCCTCGTCGGGGATCCCTTGCGTTCGGAACGTTGCAAAATCCCTTTCCGGGAAATCTAGTTTTCTGAACTTAGCCTTTTTGGTCTTTTTTGGGCGGGCGCATATAATGACTATGCAACATCAAATGTTCATGCGTCCCCTTTAAATCCTTTGGCGCATGCTTTCTTGTGTCAACAGGCATTTTGGTGCACCTCACTATGTTGAGTCTTTCCTGCATGCGCCAAGGCGCATGCGCCTTCATGTCAACATAACTTTTGTTGCGCCACTTTTTGGTGCGCCAAGGGCGCACATATTCTTCTGTCGACACCACTTTCGCGCGCAAAGGTGCACATAACTTTTTTTTGAAAGCGTTTCGATGCGCCAAGGCGCATGTTTTCTTGTGTCGACAGTGCTTTTCATGTGCCACTTGAAAAAGTTGGTGGCGCATTTATTGCCACCTCACCTATAAATAGGCGCGTCTGCACTGTCATTGTCACCAAACACAAATCACGTGATTATTTTTCTCTGCACTGTCAGCCGCACCATCCCTGTCACTCTCGAATATTTTCGTGGACTGTTTGCACACTTCTCCACTATTTATCCTGGTAAGAGGTCCTCTTTCTTTTGTGCACTTTGTGTTTGTGGTTTTTGGCTGCTTGTTGGTATGGATTGGATTGGAAAGACTGAAATCATGAACTTCCCCCTTGCTATCTTTTCCATTCTTCCACATGTTCTTCCCCCTCTTTCTAGATCTGCTGGTAGAGGAAACTCTGTCCTAAAATGATTGCTTAAAACTCTTTGTTTAAGCCTCTTCATCACCCCAAGGTACCCTAAAAAGGAGCTTAACCACATATAAACCCCTCAGAGAGAGAATCAAAGCTTAAAAAGAAACTGTATTTTTCTTCTCCTTTGGCGCATTGGCACACCCTACAACATGAAGAACAGTTGCGCCAATGGCGCATCTGTCACCCCATTACACAAAGAACAGCCATGCCAATGGCACATTTTCCCTGCCTACTACATAATGAAAAGTTGTGCCCTCAAGGTGCACTTCCTTAGTTTGTTGCAAATGCTTTCCTTGCCCCCTCATGGCGCACCAAACTCATTTGTTGCATCGTTAAAACTTGCGTCCTTTGGCGCACCCTGCATGTATGCAACATAGAAATTATCCGTGCAAAGTGCAAAATTGTAGAACGGCACAGGCGCATCCCTCATTATAATAACATCATGTTATGCATTCCTTCCATGCCCCGCGCCAAGTTCCCTTTAGTGCACGAAAGGTATATGTTACACAAGTCTTATATGCACCTTTGGTGCACCGAAGTTCCATGAAACATGAGGAATCCATGCGCCCTTTATAAAACACATACACTTGGCACAGGCACACATGTGCTTACATGAACAAAGAATGCACTCTGCGGTGTCCATGCACCATGCGCCCTTGGGCACTGATTTCTCCCCTGCAGCATCCCTTTCCTATGCACCTTGCTATTTAGCCCTATAATCTACATTATTCATGCGCCCTACGTCCTGAGGCCTTAAAATTGCTAACTCTTTCTTTCCTTCAGCATTTCAATGGAAAATCAAACAGCTGACATGACTTTCTTGCGTTGGGTTTCACTTCTTATTCTTGCAGATCAGCAACTAAGTTTAGAAGAACATATGTCAACATCAAGCAAGAAACCTATCAAATCTAAGGGCAAGGCCAAGCTCACGAAGAAGAAATGAAGTATAAATATCAGAGGGTCAAAATGCCCGAGTCCCAAGCAGTGTAACCTAGATATCAGAGACTTAGAGCTAGGTCATATTGACATGGAAGATTTCTGGGCTAGAACCAAGAAGGTTACAAGAAGTCCATGGATGGAAAAATTGATAGGCAGTGCCCTTCACTTTGCTGGAGGGATCCCAGTTAGTGCCGTAAACAATGAATTTATGATGGTGGTAGCTCGATGCTACAACAAAGACACAAGATGTGTCCATGGTGAGAAGGGTGAGGTTATAATTAACCTCACTTCCCGGCACTTTGAAATAATGCTCGGCATTCCTCATCACCGCACTTTGTGGCCATTAGCCAAGAAGATTGCATCAAGGCCTGGGACGACAATGAAGATCAATGCATGTAGCTGATGAATGAAGTTTATCTCAAGAACAAAAAAGTAGTGACTCGGTGGCCACAAGTCATTCATCGCAGTGACTTTTCAGAGGAACTCAGTGACACAATCACGTTCCTGAGTAGAGTGTTTGGGCTTCCTGATGCCCATTATTTTCACAAGTGGATGTTGTGGTACCTTGAAACAATGAACAAAAATGTGCCCGATCAATGCCTTGAATGGGCAGAAATCATAAGCAGCACAATCTCCGAGCAGCTACAACAACTTAACATAACGGGGAGGTTCTATATGAACTCCTACGTGGTCTATGTTGTGGCTTCAGAGAGATATTATCCAGCTCTGATGTGGTGTGGGGTTTGGCCCCAAGTAAAAATTTATGAATATTATCCAGAACTAAAGCTGGAAAATAGCATCCCCCAATTTACAAATATTAATGATGCATTCTTCTACTTCATCATCTACCTGTTGAGGTCGAATATGACTCACGGTCGTACGACCAAGAGCATAGTAGCAGCTACTGAGAAGTGGGGGGCCCTGTTCACTCAATTCCCCACATTTACCTATCTGAGGGCAGTCAATTTCTTGGGGGAACCGACTAGACTGCCAAGGTATGCCGGGCCCAAGTTGATCCTATTGGAGCTGTCGAGGCAGCTTGTTACTTACCACGAAAAGTGCCTAAAGAGAAAGAAGGGTGGAACTCCTTTCCCCCTCACAGTGGGTAGGTATACGTGTCTCACTCACCACAAGGAAAAGATATGTTTGCAGAGCTCGGAGCTGCTTGAATCAAAACATGACTTCCCAGTGAGCCTACCTTCGATCCCAGAAATTTTTGCCTAGGGCCAAGCTCGACCCGATCCACATCCCTCAGATCGAAGATATCTACATCGACATATATCATGAGGTTGAGCTCAGGAGGAAGGATCATTCTCGCTTGGCCTTAGCAGAAATCATCCAGTACGGGGTAGCCATCGTCCCAAAAATCAAGTGTATCTTGACACGGTGGGGACGATTGGCCTTTCGCGTTGATTGATAGAACCAAAGCGCCTCAGACAATTGAGGAGAGAGTCAAGGAAACTCTGCGCAGAACAGAGCATTGGTGCCGAATGAACGGGCTCATCTACCTCGGGGTCGATTTCACAACCTCTCCGTTGGGAAACGCACCTCCTCGGGCTAAATAGCAGCCAAAGGGGAAAGGAAAAGGCAAAGAGGGTGAATCCAGCTCCACCCAAGAGGAAGCTCCTGAAAGTCCTCCTTCCGCTACACCCGAAGAAGTTATAACTCTGGCTTCTCCAGAGAAAGAAACAACGGAAGATGTTCCGATAGGCACATCCACTCAGGATGTTACCACTACGCTGCAACAATTGAGGTCCCTTCTGTCCCTTCTCCCTCTCCTCCTTCCCCTCCTCGAGTGACCCAAGCGACCATTCCTTTGGTCGTGTCCTCTCCCCCTTCTTCTACTGTTCCTCCTGCTTCTTTGTCCATCTTCTCTTCTCTCGCGGACTTGTCCCCCTCCATTTCTTCCCTCATCTCTGAGCTCCCCTCCCTTCCTATGTCTTCCTCTCCTACAGTATCTCTTCCTCCCGTGAGCACTTCCTCGGCCTCCCTCTCGATGCCACCTCCAAGTGTCTCCACGTTTTTCCCTTCTACTACTGCAGCTGCCCCCTTCTCTATTTCTGGTCCTTCTCCCATAAGTCTAGCCTGGATCTCCCAGCACCTAAGTCAACAGAAAAGGAAAGTTCCCATCGCTCCGATGGACTTCTCCGTAATCCCGTCAAAAGGGGCAAAGAAGCAGAAGCCCATCACACGCTTCTCTCAGAGTGCTTTGGGAGAGAGGGTAATGGAGATCGCATACCCCAATCCTCTGAAGGATAAAAAGGATCTGTCTCCTACAGATTACACAGTGACTCAAGTCACAATGGGTACGTCTTTTGAAATCCTTCAGGGAGAGGCCCTATCTGCAGTTGACGCCCTCTGTAAGAAGCTTCAAGAAGCAAAAGAAGAGAAAAGGCTACTGAAAGAGAAAATAAACATCTGCTCCACGCCTTACAGAAGATGGGTAGTGCACCTCCCACAACTGCCACCGAAACTCCTGAGCCTCTGAGTCAGGATAAAATTAATGAATATGCAAAGATCGGCGAGCAGGGTATGGCAGTTTCCACCTGGAGGAGCCAGATCCTCAAGGATAGTGAACGAGTGATCGCCAAGTTCACCGATTTGTATTTGAACATCAACAAGGTGAACAAAGAACTCCAGGTGTTAGCAAGACCCATATCCGAAGAGCTGGACCATGCTAGGCTGCAACATGAGACCTTTCAAAGAATGTTCGACTGTTCAGTCGAAGATCTAGTCAAGTTCGGCATTTTCGGTCACCCCAGGGCCCTCAATAAAATCCTTTCCACTCTGGATTACCGGATGGATCAACTGGAATTCGTCCTCGAAAAGATTGATAAGGTAAAGGAAGAAGCCCTGGACGCAATGCATCAGATGGAACAAATTGTTCTAAGGATGTCTCCAGGGTTGCTTACTCCTTCTTTCGCCTTAAGGAAGGTTGATGAAACCATCCAGATCTTCAAGGAGATCATTTCGCAAGGGCTGGGGCCAGAGGTCACTTTTGACGCAGAATCCATCAATAACCTGCTGGCCTGTCGGGACTTCATCGGGTTCTTAATAGAAGTAGAGAATGAATATTCCAAACTCCCAGAGAAGCTCACAGACGAGCGGGAGACTTGCGAGGCTATCAGTGAGCGTACTGAGGATCCTTCCCGGGATCAATTAGAGCCCATGATCATCAACTTCATGGAATACCATGCCCAATTCCACATCTCGTCACCTGAGCAGCAACAACAGGATATCCCCTTTCAGCCGCGTGACAACGACGATGAATAATTTCTCTCTCTCTTCTTCGACTTTCTTTTTGTAAATGTCTAAAGTATGTTGGCACAAATGATGACATCATCCATGTTGCACCATGGGATGATGTCATCCATCAAGTTGTCAAAAGTCAACATGACTTTGAGATATTTTGTATATTTTATGTAAATAGGTGGTTGGTTCCTTTTTGCCTTCCTTCTTTTCCGTCTTCTATAAATTCTCAAATACTTGTTGTATTTAGGGAGTGAATATCTTTTAGATGAAAAATAAGAAGTGAGAAGAAAAGACTTTGAGCTTTTTGTATGAGAAGGAAATATTAATACATATTTAGACTTTGTCTTTGAATACATGTGTTATATGCATTAGATCTTTCTTACGTCGATTTGTGTGTTTATTCTGTTGGATCTACTTCAGTTTTATTGTCATTTATTCATCGGTATTGCTTTGTTCGTCTATGCAAGTAGGTTCGGCTCTGTTTACTACCAGCCCCAAAACATAGACCCTCGACCTTTACTGCTTTGGAATTGATTTCTTTTCTCCCTTCGGACTGATCTTTCTGCATCCTCTCTTTCATTCCTTTCTTTCCATAGTCGGAAACACCCCTACCGGGATGAGATCCCAAACCCTCGAAGGCGAATATTGTGAGACTTGCCATTCCTCTTGGTAGAATAGCAATAAACCCAGTTTCACTTTCTTTGACTCAAAGAGGGGCTATGCCTATGCAAATGTTGACTCGTTTATCCATAAATCTGCCCAAGTGATGATTTTCGAACCAACAGATACCAAGGTAGAATTCACGAGCAAGATCAAATCCGGATAAAAGGATCTTTGAAAAAGTGGAAAATTGAGTGAAATATGACCGTACTTCTTGATCAAAGAAGCCACTTATGGTGAAAACCTTGAGTGAGAATTCCCCTCTAGTGTTCTAGATGAAAAACATGGTGAAAGCATCATTCACCCTCATGAAAATTTTATTTCTCTCCTTCAAGACCAACCGTGGATATATTACAAATTTTGGAGCCTTAGGAGATATATTTTGAGAAATTTATAACCCCTTGATTGTTCTTGATCTTGCAAGAGCATATATCAAATATTAATTCATCATGAATTTATTTGAGATTGGTACCTAGAGAAACTAGTGGTGGAGGATGTCATTGTTGATCTACCTGTAATAAATTATCTTCCTATTTTATATGATCATGAGCATGAATAAGGCCATAAAATCTTGAAATTATTTTGTGGTTTCTTCACCCATCAATTGATTGAGAAGGATGATCGCATCCGAATAGCACGGTGAAATTCACTTTGTAAGAGAGACTTTAACATGCGAGAATGCTTTCTTACTTTCTTTAACCATGAACCTAATGCAAGACCCTAATGTTAATAATTTGTTTTTTTCCACTCACTCACCTGCAACAACTATTGAGATGAAGGCCATATTTTTCCAAATTAGAATTTTCATTGAATGAGAGATGGATTTGGGGTGAGAAAATCCAATCTTGACTTATCATCTTCTCGAATGGTGCAGTATATGGATCATAGTGGTGAGAACATGCCAACACCAACTCAATACTCTGCATTGACACTAGATGTCCACCGGATGTGTATAACCCACTCATGAAAACTTGTTCCTCCACTGGATCTCGAGGTCCATGGAGCATGCGATCTTTGAGATCTTCTAGGTCTATGTGGGTGACATCATTGTCCCCACACCCGAGTACTCAGATGAGAGAGCTAAGACTAGTTTGAGGCATATGAATTTGAAGTTCATGGTGACACTAGCAACCCCTTTATGCTAGGAATGGGAATTTACTAATTTTAGTAAAAAAATTCACTCGTTTCACCTTTGACCACCTTTCTTGTTCCCCCAGTGTTCCTTGTGTACACCGCCTTGAAGAATTTCCCTTATTTGAGATTTTATTTTTTTATAGTAAGTGCACGTGTAGAGACTTACTATTTTTCTAATGTGGCTCTCCACATCTCAGTATTTTACAAAACCACATCTAATGGGATAACTTTTGTCTCTCCATCTCATGTAAAAACTAAACTTGATATGACCTCAATAATCGAGGAAATAAAATATTACAAAAATGAGGGCATGAAGTCTAGGGTTTTTCACCATAAATACTTTTACCCATGCATTTTATTTCTATTACTTGATTTTTTAGGGCACATATAAATTATGAAGAATGCAAAAACCACATCTTGATCCATGCACCAGTTTTCAACATACGAATATTTTTCCTTCATGGGCTACGGAGTCAATCTAGCAAAAATGTGCCTAGATCCTTTAAAAATTGCATTTTTATGAAATTTATTCCACTGCAGTCATGGAAAAATGGAGAGATGAATGCAATGGAGGAATAAGGGAAAATTTCACTAGAGATTTGGGTAGAAACGGAGCAAAATGGGCGGAGCGAAAAGTGGCTAACTCCAGGTTTTGTAAGCATAAGGAAGAGTGGTGAATTTTTTGTCCCCTTATAAAGGGATGAATGGCACACAAAATTGTGCCTTGGCCACTAGGTGACAAGTGGCACGCATGTACATGTGGTGGAGATAGAGGAAAGGGTTGGGTTTAAACATCCAAGAGTTATTTTTTGGTCATATGAGGAACCTGGTGGAAGCAAGGTGGGGGGAGAATTTTTTTTGTGCCCTTTGTTCCCTTTAAAAGGGAAAAAGGGGACACAAAATTTCACCTCCATCCTTGGGTGAAAAGTGGAAAACATGCATGATCTAGAGCGGGGGATAGAAATTTGGTAAAAACTACCTATCGAGCCTCCTAGGGGGCTTGTGGTGGGTCTAGGAGGTTTAAGATGGGGGAGAAAAAATTTATATCCTCGGTTTCCCCTTATAAAGGAAAACGTGGACACAAAATTGTGCCTCACCCTCAAGCTGCCATGTGGCACTAAAACATTTGGCTAAGGATGAAGCTTGTACCTTAGAGAGGAACTTGAAAATGACATTTACAAGCACACGATGGTATGTTTGGGAACTTATTTATGTGATCTTGACTGAAAAATGCATATTTAGGATAATTTGATGGGTCTAAAATTTTTATTTAGTTTTAAATTTCCTCAAAAATTTCCTTTTTTATCGGGATCGCTTGATTGTGTCTCTGCGAATAGTGAGTTGTAGAAAGAGATGCATGGGTGTTGTTAAAAATATTAAATTTCCACCATGTAGGGAATTAAATCAGATTTCAATTGATATTTTTTTTACCTCAAACTCATTCTAGAGCTCTTAGAATCATCCTCTGAAGCTCAAGTGCTTTTCACAGATTCAAGCTCGTTTGGCCCCAAAAACCCGCTTTTCTTTGAACTTTATCCTAAATCTCTAAATATTCCACAAATGTTTCTAATTCAGTTGAAAATTTATATTTTCTCTTGAATATAGTTTTTTGGTGAATTTATGAATATAACTTAGCTCCGGAGAAGGTGCACATTTCTCGAGAAAAGGCTAAAACTAGTCATTCCTAAGCTTCCCAAAAGACCCACCTCAAAGACATTGTCTTGAAAGAAACTTTTGAGCTTTCTTTCATCTCTTCAACAGATGGGAAAGTGTAATACTTGAATAAATTAACATTACATGGATGGGAATGGTCCTAGCACAGGGGATGAAGTGACCAAGAGGGGTGTCTGGGAAGGTTTACAATGAAAATTTTTGACACTAGGGTATAGTTGTCTTGTTTTCATGTTGAATTTTTCCCTTGAAAAAACACAAGACAACCCTCCCAAAATTTGTGTTCACTCGTTGTTTAAGAGAGTGAAATTCTTTATAAGCCACTTCATAACATACAATGGGTCAAACATGAGTTTATGAGTATGAAAGACAATAATTTGGGTCAATTGTCAAACATGAATCAAAATCAAGTTTGATGTCTAAACATGGACATCCAAGGAAAAAATGTTTTTCCAAATAAGGAACAATCATGCTTTGGACAATATTTCATTCCCTTTATTCCCTAGAGACAAAGGGAACATGAGCAAAACAAAAATTATTACCTTATCCTCCTCCCCAAGTCACACTTTGGACACCTTAGTGTCCTAGGTGTCCCCACTATCCCCTATGTCCCCATGGTGTAAGGGGGATAAGAGGGACCTCATCCTAATTGTGGAAAAATGGATTCATCTTGGTTAACTCCATTCATGAAAATGGACATCATGGGGATCAAAGTGTGATAAGGAAAAATTAGGGTGTCAATGTGTGTAAAATAAAGTCACTTAGATACAATGGGTGCAATTAGGAGAATCATGAGGTCTATGAAGGATCTGAAACATCAAGAACCTCATTTAAATTCAAGCAATCAAGAGAATGATCGGTGCGATCATGATGATAAATTATCACTATGAGTGGTGATGGTAGTAATCTTGAGCTCGCAAATGGTGAATATCTCTTGAGAATGTTTCTAAACACTTAATCAATACTTGGAAATGTGCTCACTTTTTGCAATATAGGGAGTGGATTTCAGAGTGGTTTAATGCGATTGGATTTTATAAAGTTGGATCTCACCCTCAAACATTCCTTAAAGTCTCATTTAGGGATCAATATTTCTAATTAGATGAGGAAACCTATTTCCATGAGAAGAAATCGAAGGAAGAGGTGTCCAGGATAATATAAATATGGTTTCACTCATGTGACATCTTAGTCAAAGAATTAAATTGTGAAGTTAAAAAGGGTGTCATCATGTTTAAATGTGAAATGGGAAGCTTAAGCATTAAGTTAAGGATCATCATATATTGACTATGCCATAACATCTTTAAGGAATAAGCCAAGATGGGATACTCAAGCTACCAAGGCATTCGGAACCATCACGTGTGAAGGATAAATACATCATCTATCTCCATAAGAGGTGTATGAGAAAATATGTGTATGAGAATCCTAAATATTATTCCATCCAAGGATAATTCTAGAGCCATGAGGGGTAAGAGGATGATATTCATATAAAACAACATGTATGCAAGATTGAGAAATCGTCTAAGTTTCAATTGATGTCACTCACTTGGTAGTGTTATTAAACATTCATTCAAACCTTTTAGTGTGATCACACTTCAAGGGAGGAAGGAAATTTCAACCACCTCATTTCAGTCCAATAACTGACCACATGACAAGAATTCCATTTAGTGAGAAATGATTCCATCTACATGGTGAATACCTATTTCAATAAGTGACCGATAATCAAAAATGGTTTGAGAATCATAGAGCTGGTTTATGATCACTAGGGTGAATTAGGGAGGTCTAGAATAGTAAGATATTGATCCTCTATCTTTCCTTTAAGTAAAATATAGAATCCTATCCCCATCACAATTAATATATCATAAAAATGTTTCTAAAAACTTAACTCATCACTCGATGTGTTAGAAACATGCTTTCAACTCATTGTAACTCATTTTTACCACTTTTTTATAGGTAATATTTGGAAAGGATCCAAGGGCCATGTACATAAGATATTAGATTGAAGAACGCATGAGACAAAAACATCTATAAAAAAAGCTCAAGTCAAAAGCACTTAACTCTACAAGAGCTCGAACAATGAACCGAACTCAACCAACATACAAAACTAGGATGAAAATACTATGAACGAAAAACCACAAGAAATAGTCAACAAAAGGCGGTTGGGAGATACAATACACATTTTCCCCTTGTCCTCAAACTCAGCCCTGCACTCTCCTTTTGGCTGATAAAATGTTCCACCTCGTCTAAAGTTCTTATAGCAAGCTTCATCCTATTTCCTTTATCAATAGCTACCATATCTTGTAAAGTCTCGATCCTTTGACCCCGGAACCATCATTTTAGCATTAGTACACACTGAGCTCCCTAATCATATTCATATTTTTATCTTTAAATTGGTTAATAATATCTTCAAGAGCATCAATTTAATTAACAAGGAAATTTATCATTGTATTACCCTCTACCAAACCCTCGGTATGAACATCCTTCACATTCGACAAGATAAATTTTGAAGGGCGATTCGGCATCCAAATCTTTTGTAGTTTTTTCTTTCAATTTATTAAGTTTAAGTTTGTCTACTAAGGTGAAATAATATTACCAATCCCACCCCAACCTACACCAAATAGATGTAGATTGAGGATCCAAATTACCCACCTTCACAAGTAGAAATATAAGCTCTGGTGAAGGGTAGGCACTGTTTTCCCAATTTGAAAATATTTCACTTACACTTGAAGCAACTTATAAAGATAAAATTAGATACTCATTTGTTTACCCCTCCTAAAATGGTTGAGCAACATAAAATTTTGTGTATGAAGCTTCTTGAAATTTCCATCTAGCGTAATGTACTTCATTAAATGGAAGTAAACCTCATACCACCTACCGATAGCAACTTGTGAGAACCTACCACTTTTTCATGTTAGAATTTTTCACTCAAAATCATAACACAGGGTGTTATGAAGGTTTTTTCAGCTCGAAAAAAATTTCCACGTCCTCGTGAGATTCTCACCCTTAGTAACTAATAGTATTTTTATGATAGTACCCATTCTAAGAGGTAGTTATAAACATTTACAAATCTCCACCTATCACTATGTGGTGACCATCTCTCTAGAGCTTGGAAATTTAGGGCCATTTTTGTTTGAAACCGAAAGGGATAGCTGCACTATGTTGAAATTATTCATGAAACCTTCAAATATAATATAAAAATGGATGTTACCAATATGCATAGGATTCACATATCTTTTCATAAATCATGTGAAGAAATCAGATTACACCATTAGAGTGTTTGTTACGTGCACCTAAACAACCCCTTGTTGATCGATTATACTTGAATGAGAAAAAATTTCCTAAATTACTTCAAACACTTCCAAGATTCCTTCACATTACCTCCAAATGCATAATATATTTCTTGAACTCTCCCGGAGGAGTTTTATTAGCTCCATACTGGACAAAATGCCCTTTCTAGGCCTCGGAGGAAGTTATCTTCCATCAAGTCACACTATACTCATAAATCATGTTATTCAATCATCCTTGCATCTTGAAACAAACTTAAAATTAGTAAAAAAATTGAGCCGGGTTGAGAGTGGGAATGAGAAATGCTAACCAAAAGAAGGACACACTAGTGACCAAGAAGAAAAAAATTCAAAAGTGGGCTTAGTTTTCATACTCAAAGTTTCACTTTTTCATGCCATACATATTGAATTAAAACACCCTCTTACCACTTTCACCAAATTCCTTATTTGCAATGAACCAAATTATTTCATCAGTGTCTTGTCCATATATGAATTAATTTCAATGATTTCTTAGCAACAACACAAGAGGATATCTTACAAACATTTATCTCAGTGTTTACGTAGATTTGATTTCTTATGAAATATGTTGCACTCGAATCAAACTTCCCACTCCTACACTAGGGTGAGAGTGCAACTAATTTACTTAGCATAAATATTGATGAAAGTCTCAAGTTTCTTTACGTAAATAAATTAAATGAATGTGTGGAATATTTTTCACATTTTCACCTTCTCTAACATAACTTCTATTGAGTGTTATAAATATATTTATGTGATGCACTCTTTTAGCTTCTAACTCTTCAAGTTACATATTTTTATTCTAATGAAAAAATGAAGATATTATGGGGTTCTTAGATAGATAATTTTTTTCTCACACCTTACTATTGTTAATCTATATTATAAGGGTCAAAGGATTATATACATTCCAATATAGGAACCAAGCTCACTTCCTTGCATTTTTTATTGTGAGGATCATTCAAAGGGTCCTCTTAAATATGCATTCCCTAAGCTTGTATAATAGGTAGTCATCTACCATATTCTAAGATGAAATTAGGGATTCAACTCCATGTTCATGGGAAAATTCACGAGTCCATATATTCAATCAATTGTCGCTACCTTTTAGAGTTTTGATTTTTTTAAATTATAATTTTGAAACATCTAACACTCCTACAAATGTTAGTAAATAATCCAAAAGGCCTCAAAACCTAAACAATGATTGCATTATTTCCCAAATCGACATCGATTATAGAATGTAAACCTAAAATATTTACGATGAATGTTGAAATCTTGAAAAATACCTATGTCTTGACCAGATCGAATACAAAAACTATCTTCTAAACCTTGAATTGTGGAGCTATGATACTAGTTCCATAAGGTATAGAGTGACCCTCATTTCTTATAGAGCGAGCACATTATAATGTTCTCATGTTATAATGCAAGCACATTTCATCCTCTGTGGATTTGAAATTCCCAATTTATAGGCTTGGATTTTCCTACGATATCCAAACCCGAGGTTTGGATTGTGTAATCCATGAAAATCTGTATTTTATTAAAAAAATAAAAATCTCATGTGTTATAACATAATATTCCAAAAATATATATTATGATATCAAGCCTTGTTTCACGTTTATGATGATATACTTATTTCTAAATCTGATTAGTTTAAGATTTTCATACTTCATTTATTTTACTAGTGCCTTATTTTGTTACCAAAATGTATGCATACATTTGGTACACAATTTATGATTTTTCATCCAATGTTTTAAAAGAGGATTCTTCTAAACCCCATTCCACATGCATTAAATAAATAAAAATATGACTATTTTTCTCAAAGTTCTTGAGGTGTACACAAAAATATTTCATTTTCCGGATGTTTGCACTTTGAAAATTAGTCTATATATATATATCCAATTTTTTTGAAAAACTAGGGGACCTCATACATGGTCTTAGCTAACTTTTCCACCAAAGGGATTTGGAAATTAATTTGTATAACTCAAAAGGGGGAAGCACACACTGATAGGTTATATTTTTGACACAAAAATAGACATACTCAATGTTAGCACCACATTTGGCCTTCTTAATCTCCACCATTTTAACAAAAAAAAAAGGAGTTTGAAAACTAGATTATTAGCTCTACATTTATTATTCTTATCACATTGTTAAATTTAAAGCATATGCATGCCAAATTATTAGATGAAGTTTAGATTTTGTTGATTTTAGGAAAAATGTGGACACTTTTTACCCCTATATTGTCCCTCATTTCCATGCACTTAACCTCCAACAACTTCCCTTTTGTATTAATATTGTTTCTACTATGAATAATATCTTTTGAAAAAAAAATATTTCTTTGATCCAATAGTGGTATCGGAGCGAGTGTTGTAAAGATGTTACATTGACCTCGACCCACTTGTAACGTGCTCTTTAGTGAAAGATATTTTTATTATAACAATGAAAGGCATGGATAAGACCACAAGGATTATAAGAGCTCCTTCATACATTTATTAAGTCCCCTATTCGACATTTTATTGCTTTGACACACATGGAAAAGGAGTTCACATTTTGATGTGTTTAGCATTTACTTGAGCATGTTGTCCATTAAAAAAGGGAGAACTGAGCATGGGAGGAGGAAGACAAGTAAACAAAAACATGCAATGACCTTTTGTTGAACTAGAGTAAACCTATTCCAAGCCTTGTGAGTGTTGTATATTGACTGCGTGGAGTGTGTATTGTTTGCACTAAGGAAACAACAACAAGGGTATGGAAATCTAGAAATGTGGAAAAACAATTGTCAAAAAAAACATGGGGAATTCTTTTATGGGATGGAATTCAACAAGAGATCCATATGAAAATGTGGGAGATGATAAGCTTTACTTTAAAATTAAAGAAGTTTTTATACATTTCTTTGAGAAACATGGTTGGGATTATAAGGTCAAGGATCCTCACATGTGGCTAAAAAACATAACTTCATTGAAGAACCCATACATTAGAGACTGATTGAAGACCCACATGTTTTGGTGCTAGAGTATGAAGAGCGGGAAATGAGACCTCCAAATTATTTGTGACCAATGTGTCAACGTCTAACAAATAGTGTAGAAAATATTAGGAGATGTGGAAATTGTTTGAATCAATCGGAAAAACATCAAACCCAAAATTAATTAATATAATATTCTATAGAGGTATAAGAGAAAAGATAAAGGTGTTACATTGACTTCCACCCACTTGTAGCACAATGTTCAATGAAAGATCCTTTTATTGTACCAATGAAATGTTTGGCCAAAATCGAAGGGATTATCGAGCTCCTTCAAACATTTATTAAGTCCCCCAATTAAACATTTCTTGTTGTCGAGATCACATTGGTAAAGGATTTCAGCATTTTGATGTGTTTAAAATATCCTAAGCATGTTATCCATTAACAAAAGGGAGAACTACCATGGGAGGAAGAAGAAAAGTCAAAGAAAATGTGGAGAAACCTTTTGGTGATCTTGATTAAACTTACTCCAATCCTTACGAGTGGTGTATATTGACCTACGTGGAGTGTGTATTGTTTTCACTAAGGAAACAACAACAAGGGTTTGGAAAATTGGAAAGGTGGAAAACAAATATTTTGTCAAGACAAACATTGGAGAATCCTTTTATGGGTTGGAATTCAACAAGTGATCCATATGAAAATGTGGGAGATGCTGATATTTAATTTAAAAGTAAAGAATTTTTATACATTTCTTTGAGAAAAATGGTTGGGATTATAAAGTCAAGGACCCTCAAATGTGGAAAACCATAAATTCATGGAATAAGCTGCACATTAGAGACAAACCAAGACCCACATTACTTGGCATGAGATTATGAACAAGGGGAAATGAGACCTCCCAAGGATTTGTGACCAATGTGGCAACATCTAACCAACTGTAGAAAATATGAGGAGACATGTGGAAATTGTTTGAAACAATCGGAACAACACAAGTTCAAACCCAAAATTAATTAATAAAATATTCAATAGAGATATAAGAGAAGAACAAGAAAAACCATCCTATGATCCCATGGATTATTCTTAGAGCATAAAAAATCCTATAAAAAATGTAAGTAATATTACAAGCAACCATAGAAAGCTGTAGACACTAAATTATGCATTTTGGGTATATTTCTAGGTCCCGATCACATAATACAATTCATATGATTCCTAAGAAAGAAAAGTACTAATTGATTATTGTCTTTGGCCTCTTCTATTTCTTTCTGATTTTCATCTTGGTCGTACACACCCCACTACCCAGTCTAACCTTTGTTACTTCATATTTTTTTAGTGTAGACACCGGCGCCCAGCCCGAAGACGCCAGCGTCCAAGTTCCCCATCTCCTCTCGGCTTCCCCGACCTCTTTGTATCTTGCTTATATATTTTGGGTCCTTTATAGTTGTTGGGCATCTTATTTTCTTAGTGGCTGGTCTTTTAGTGGTTAAGTATGAAAGTCAAACAAGGGAATCATATAAATACAAAGCTATGTGACTATAATAAATGACCGGACACTAATGATCTAATACTATCACCTAAGGTTGCATCCAAAGGAATTTCAAGAGCATAAATTCATCCATATAGCATCCATTCAAGGGACAAGGGACTGTATTCTTCTACATACACCTCATAGGAGGGGAAGTTCATTTTTTCATGCACATATCTATCGATATCTTCTACATCTAGCTATTTCCCACTATTCAAGTGTGTTTGACACAAGATCCACCAAGGGAACAATTCTACACACCCACACAAAACTACATGGAGTTTTAAATGTAGTGCAATTCCTAGATCGCAAGTTCACTCAATCGGTTGACTTCCGGGATCAATCCGACTCCCCATTTACATATTTTTGTTTTTAGGATTTGATGTTTTTTGGGGTTTTTCAGGTGCTCTTTCTATTTGCAAATTATAGGCGAATCTTGCGGACTAAGTGCGATATATAGGTGATCAACAACGAATGGAAATGACATATAATCAATACAAAATAAATCACTTCCTGGCCATTTTTGCAATCACGGGCACCTATCAGTGGTCTACAATGCCCAAGCACCCTTGACATGATCTAGATGCCCTAGTACCAATTTTTTTGACATTTTGTACAATTTTCTAGTCTCGATTGTTACAATCTTTCTTCCTATTTCATCCATTTTCTAGCTCAACACAACTTTGTTATTATTGCAAATCAGCTAAGTATTTTATCCCTTCTCTTGGACTTAGGTTTTAAATTTATTATCTTACTTACTTGTGTCAAATCTATGCTTTATTGCTATATCATTGTGTTGTAACTTAATTATAATTTAACATTTATACTTCAATATTTGCTAAATCATTTGGTGAATCCGATGTGAATTTAATATTTATTGGGCATCTTGTCATATCTGGACATAGTTTCACATTCTTCACCCTCTTAGGAGAAACTATCATCATCGCTTTGGCCTTTTACAAACACTTTGTTCATGAATAACTCTTATTGGCATCACATTCCATTTGATCCTACTTTCTCTGATATTATTAGGACATACGATGGCTTAGCTCATTTCGATTCAAACTCAATGATATCTTACCTCCACCACATTCACCACATATTTACCATAAATATGTTCATATTATGGTTGTTTATGTCCTTCACATATTTCATTTATTAGTCTTTGTTGCACACACTTCTCACACATCTTTACTTAAATTAGGATAGTTTTGGCATGAATAAATTGGTGGCACTTTAGATCCTAATCACACTAGGATCACATTTCCCGTGCCTTTCGATTGCGTTTCTATTTGCAATAATTCATTTCTTGGATATGCACAAAATTTTACTCACTAGTATGCACATGGTTGTCCACAACCACCTCTCGCTAATGAAGAGTATGTAATGAGCATGTACAGTTTACGCCACAATGGCTCTCTATATGATCAACCACATACTATTTCTTACCATTTCTTAGATGCATCTCCATATAGTTTTTACCATGACAATGATAATATATTAGATGATGTTACTTGATCATTCTCATCATCACACACTTGGGAGGCATTATGATTATTCATTCCTCACATTCTACTTTCATCGATGTCTCTAAATTCTACTATTTCACTTTTACTTCGTATCTAGTCGTTTACATGCATCTCCAACATCTTGATACATTTGTATCATCATTACCCTATGACACACTCTTGTGCTATGGTTCACACTTGAATTTTGAGGGCATACTACATTCATGAACCTCACATCATACACACGACACATATTTCTCACACACATTCATCACAACACAGTTTCCAATGATGCACTCTAGTTCCATGAATCATACTCAAGTACTTGAGGGTATCAATTTGAAATGAGCCTCACTATACTCACTCACTCTCTATGATCTATACTTTATCGATCATATATTTCTAGGCACAATTCAAAGAATTTCTCGATGATGCAACCTTGTTTTATGATTCATTCTAAACTACGAGGAGGAATTTATAAATAAACCTCATTTCATACATACTCATTCACACGCACTTGAGGAACGCTTGATGCTCCTATCATTCAATTTCCATTCCATTCCATTCACATTCACAACATACTACATATCTTGGTTGCACATTGTTCTCTCTTACTTATACTCACATGTACACATTACTTATTATGTCGACAAATAACTTTTATGTCATTATCTCTAGCATATACACATGTGTGTTCACTTACGTTATAGTTATGAATGCATCCTTTATAGAGATTGTAACACACAACATGGATGTTTGGCATTATACCTCTTACCAGTCCCCACAATGGCTCTGAGGGAATCTACTTTCATACGTATGACAAGTGATATTGTTTCATTTTATACTAGTTATAATTCATACTAGCACATTACTATCTAGAATTATACATGATTTGACATACTTTCTAACATGCTAACGGGTTATTCATGTGCACCATTTATTTTTAGGAACCCTTTTCCACCATGGTTTTCTATTACTTTGCTTGTTAGTATTTTTCATTTTTTCCATTGTTTATGGGATTTTCCCTTTGTCTTGCGTGCATACCGTATTATTTTTGCCTTTTCATTCTCAATTGTATTACAACATTATGAGTAACATCCCATGTTTGTAACCTAATATTTTGCACGTCTACATTGTCTTCTTGCTTTCTATAGTACACTTTTTATTCTATATGTGTATTTTTCTTGTTTTCACTAAATCATGTTTTCCGCTACTTTATTTTCATGTGCTTTGGTTTCTACCAAGCACACTCCCTCCCCCCTTACAAGGACTCAATTTTATATGTACATCAAGTCCTCCTCTTGTTCGCATTCTCCTCAAGATGTTAGATGCACCACAAATAAGGGGGGCATCATTGGTTGAACCATTCACCACATCAAATAGTTCATAGTCATAGTACAACACATTTTAGTACTATTACAATGTAGTCTTTAGTCTCAAAACTGACCCAGAATCGACATGGGTCTTCAACATAGAATAAAGGCTAGTGCCCAGATATAGACATGAGTTCCTAGGCACCCATGACCCTTCCGGACACATGTGAGAAGGGGTCAGTTACACAATTTTTTCTTAGATTAACATAGTTGTGAGAAGTCTATACAACATTTATCGCAAGATACATGCACAATCCTTCAACAATCAACATGCATGTTTTCACCTCTTTTATATTTTCAAGTTAGATCAAATTGGATTGAATTTAATTGAATTTTCACACACCATCTGTAGTGGTGTTTACATCATCGGGAAGTAGTCAAAGGATGGATAATTACACTAGACCTTTCTCCCAAACATTCTTATGTCATGGCGTGAGATCACCGAAAAGCTCGCACTTGGTGTAGTTAGCTTGAGATCACCCAAATAAACTCTTTCTTGGCATGATATCACCAAAACAAATTGTTCTTCTATAACATCTTCAGTTCCTTTCTACATTTTCACTCATCATGGAATAGGTACACATGTTATTTTTCATATTTTAACATACTATTTACATGTTTGAATTGGATTTTTATTATACACATATTTGACTACTCATTTTATCTTCTCTTTTGTAGGTCTGTCCACACTTCATTTTTATCACTTCACGATTTTTCTTGTCTCGTTGCCACACTTTTTGCAATCAATCTACGGTTATTAGGTACGCATATCTTATCTATTATATGTTATCGAGAATTTTCTTAATAAAATAAAGTGGGGGTATATGTAAACACTAAATCACGCAATTTGGGTTTATTTCTAGGTCTTGATCACATACTACTATTCATATGATTCCTAATTGAGAAAATTACTAATTGATCATTGTCTTTGGTATCTTTTCTTTCTTTTCTTTTTTTCATCTTAGTCTTGCACACCCCACTTCCCATTCTAACCTTCGTTACTTTAGTTTTTCTAAGTCTAAACACTAGCACCTAGGCACACATGTCCCCTCCAGACACCCCTGACCTCTTTGTAACTCGATCACATTTTTATGTCCTTTCTAGCTATTGGGCATCTTAATTTCTTGGTGGTCATACTTTTAGATATTAATTACAAAGTAAATACAAGGGAATCATATAAATACAAAGATATGTGACTATAATAAAGGACAAGGCACTAAACATCTACTTGTTATCACCTAAGGTTGATCCAAAGGAACGTAAAGAGTGTCCATCTAGCATCCATTCAAGGGACAAGGGACTACATTCTTTTGTATACATTTCATTAGAGGAAAGTTCATTTTTCCATGCACACATCTATCTACATCTTCTACTTCTTTCTATTTCTCTTTATTCAAGTGCGTCAGCACAAGAACCACCTAGGAATGATTCTACACACACACGAGACACATGTACAACTACATGGAGTATGAAATGTAGTGCAACACTTGGATCATAATTTCACTCAGTCGGATGACCAATAGGGTTAGTATGAATCCCCATTTACATATTTTTCTTGTTAGGATTTTATGTGTTTTGGGGTTTTGAGGTGCTCGTTTTATTTGAAGGATACAAGTGAAGCTTGTAGACTTAGTGTGATATATGAGGAGATCAATCGTGAATGGAAGTAACATAGAAGTGATCTGAAGAAATCACTTTACTGTCCTTGTTCGAGTCACGAGCGCCCAAAATGGTCTCTGACGCCTGGCACCCCTAACCCGATCTAGGCATCCTACTCCTATAATTTCTAATGCTCGCACAATTTTATGGGCTCATTGTAATAGTCTGTCTTCCTATTTCGTCTATTTTCTAGCTCAACACATCTTCAAGATTTATGTGAATCATCTAAGTATTTTATCCCTTCTATTGCACTTAGGGTTTAAAATTTATTAGCTTACATACTTGTGTCAAATCCTTAGTTTATTGTTATACCATTATGTTTGTAACTTTATTAGAATTTAACATTTATATTTTCAATATTTGTTAAATCAAATGCGTGCAAAATTTTGAGAGAACCGAAATTAAGCCCATGAGAGCATTGGTATCTACTTTGTGTTTCTTAAAATTATCCAAAACTTACAATTCGAGGACATAATGGAGCGATTCTTGTTTTATGCCCAGATGGAGAAGATTCTTACCAATATTGAGAAGGCTATGATGTAAATGATGATCATGATATCAATCACCCTCAGGAGCATCTTTGCCACACCACACGAGAAAATCAAAATCACCTATTCATATGCAAGTTTGAAAAATGAGAAAAAAAAAATCACAACAATTTAAAGAAATATAGATGATGTCTTCGCCACAAGAAGCTAAAAGGATAAGTCACAACTTAACAAGATGGTGAATCCGATTAAGATAACAATGATGAATCCAGTTTACATTTGTAAAAACAATGTAATAAGAGGGAATGCTAGCTTACTTAAGCTTATTATTACATTGTAAGGGTGGTTGCCTCCACATAGGCATTATATTGGTTATAACCACATACTCCAACAAATTCCCTCATGTATTAATATTGTTTCTACTATGAATAATATAATTTGAACAATTTTCTTTTCCCTCATCCAATAGAAACATATTAAAAAGGTATGTCATCTTATTAAATCTCTTTGTGAACTTAAAAAGCACCCAATGTGTGGTACATTAAAATAGGTGATCACCTATTAAATAATGGATTCACCTATAGCCCTCATATTCAAATATGTATATTAAGAAGATAGGCATAGATATTTTCATTCTTATTTTATAGGTGGATGATCTTGTGATCATGCGAAGCTCAAAAAATATCATAAGAGATGTTAAGAATGATCTAAAGAAATACTTTGACATGGCAGGTTTTGGGCTACTTCATAACTATCTTGTCTTTGAGATATGGAAGAAGAAACATCACATTTTTATCTCTCAAATGAAATATGTCAAGACACTCCTGGAAAAGTATGGGATATCTGATTGTAAACATGTGTCCACTCTAATGGAAAAAGGTTTGCAACTTTATATATTCCAGGATTCACCTCTAGTAGATCTGCTTTACTCTCTATAGGCAATTTTTGGGAGTCTAATTTACTTGACCAGGACCTATACTTTGTTGTCACTTATCTTTCCAGTTCATGCAAGAAAAAAGAAATTTCACTTGGTAACAATGAACCATGTTCTTAGATATGTCGAGGTATAGTTGATTGTGATCTAGAATATCATAAGAACTCTTACTTCTTCATATTGGGATATAACGATTTGGACTATGCCGATTTTTCAACTACATAATATGTTTTTCATCTCAGATTTAGACCTATATTGTGGATTCAGAAGAAGAAAACTATTGTTTCTCTCTCATGCACTGATGTAGAATAATGCACCACACGAGGAGCTATGTGCGAAGTGATTTGGGTACATAACATTATGGATGATATGTACATTCTCGAAGAAAATCCACCTATCATACATTGCGACAATTAAGGTGTGTTGAATCTTGTGAAAAAAATAAGTTTTTCATGAAAGAACCTAGAACATTGAGGTTGAATGTCATTACGTTTTGAAGGAGTGTTAAACCACCACATCCACTTTAGTACTTCCCAACATATTCTCGGGTAGTGATGTACTCATAAAGTCTCTTGTAACGTGAGGTTTGATCTATTTTAGGGGTACATTTGTAAAATCAAGGTAATAGGGGGTGGATTTAATTTTAGTGTAAAAGCATAAACATATATTACATTGCTAGTTGTTGAATTGGTTTGGTACACCTATCATATGGTTGTAACCAACCAATTCTCTTTCACTTATATAAACCACCTTCCTCGTGTATTTATGCTCCACTTTACATTGAATGAAATCATCAAATGATATGCTTCTCACCATTTATGAATAATAAATATAAATTTAGTTAATGGACACTTGATATTGAAAGCTTTGATTTTATATATATATATATATATATCTTAACTTGGCTTGTAATATTGTTGGATAGATTTATAGTGCTTCATACTTGTGTATGGGATTTTCCAGGGAAGTTTAGGGAGTCATTGCATTTTTACATTAGTCCTTTAAGTGGTGTCCCTATTAGAAAAATAATAATAATGCTCACATTAATTAATGAGAAAATGTATTTGTTAATGTATTAAGTTAATATTATAAGTTGTTAATACAACTTACATAGGAGGTTGGAGAGATAATAGGGGATTGGTTTGTGGTTGAGTTGGTTGAACAAATCATATAAGAATAGGTGTGAGTGGTTTTGGGAGATTGTTAAGGACTCCTTAACAATAGGATATCATCTCCTATAAATATGTATGAACTTTAGAAAGTTGCAGACTATCAATTGAAATATTATTATTTATTATTTGTGTATAGTTGTTTCTTCTCTTTTATTTGGCATCAAAGCGAGAAAATATGTGTAACCTATGAAAGTATTTTTGGATGTATGTTGGCATGAGGAGATATGAGAAATATTATTCAAGCGTGGAGGATTAACATTGTGATTTCATGCATTGACCAAATATGTCATTCATCTACGCGTAAATCACGATAGACTAATTCGTACTTTGCCAAGAGGAGAGGTGTTAAGGAAGAAATAAATGTGGGAGGAACTTACTGTCGTAGCATTTGTGGTGACTCTATTGGGTGCTTGTTTACCTGCCACCACCCAGTAAATGACTCCTCCACGCTTATGGATCTTCTGGTGCAAGAGATGTGAAAGGTATTCAACTAGGGCCTAACTTTATAAAGCTGCAAAATTTTTAGGAAGAGTTGGCGTAGCAGGTCGGACAACAAGTAATTAAAAAAACAGTACATGGTATGCGTATATATCACGACTAATCTTGACTCAAGAATGATCCAAATCAACTGCATTACTGCACACGCGGTGAGATAAAAACGATAGGAAGTAAAAATGACACCAAAATTTACATTGGAATTGACATTCCAAAGTTCGACACTGCCTCACCTCACCAATTTGTAAAATTAAAAGGTGCGTAAAAAAATTCAAAGCAAAAGCCATGCGAATTTTTTTGACTAAGTATTTTCCATTGTAATTGTGTCGTATCTGATATAAGTCAAGTTTTAGTTATAGTTGATAACATAAAACTTCCCATGTGACTCACTCAATGTTATAGTGTTTTATTTTTATGTTTCCCTATTTGAACTTATAGGTTATTAAATGTTTAAAAGTTAAGAATATATTGTCCATAGTAGAGTCAAGTGTGTAAAAAAAAATTGTATTTTTAAATATAATATTTAATTATTTTTGTTGTCATCTTATATAATGTAAATAATCATTACAAGTGTCATTGTAAAGATTCTTCAACTGTCGTACCTCTAACATCGATCGATTTGTGAAACAACATTCACTAGAAGTGAAAGCGAGAACTGTTGAGTTCACGTATGTAGGTGAATCAGTGGAAGTGTGATCATTTGGTATGGGATTGACTGTGGTGAAGCAAATTGGTCATGTGAAATAAGATCCAGGACAACAAGATCTAAGACAATAGTTTGCAGACCTAAAAGTATGTTGAGGCATATGATTTTGTTTCCATTTTTTCAAATGTTTTTTCTCCCCATGTTCGTACTAAGGGGGATAGTTAGGAAAATAACAATAGTCCTCACATTAATTAATAAGAAATTGTATTTGTTAATGTCTTAAGTTAATATTGTAATTTGTTAATACACTTACGTAGGAGGTTGGAGAGATAATAAGGGATTGGTTTGTGGTTGGGAGATTGTTAAGGACTCCTTAATAATAGGATATCATCTCCTATAAATATGCATTTTCCGATGTATGAACTTTGGAGAGTTACAAACTATCAATTGAAATAATATTATTTGTGTATAACTATTGTTGCTCTTTTAGTCCCTAAAGAATTTATTGCATTCTTTCTCATTCATTTCAAAGAATTAGCTAATGAGATGGCTTCGTTATCTCTTTATTTATTTTTAGGAATGCATATCGCTGAAAGAGATATCTCTATTTATATCTAGTCAAGTTCTCATAGCCATAATGGAGTTTACAAGAATAAGCTTGTTAAAAGTTAATGAACACATAGTTATACATAGAGATAGACTTTGTTTGTTTTATTTATATTTTCATATTACATTATAGAAAGTTGAGAACAAATCATATTTGAATAGAGGAATTGTGAAAGGGAATTTACCTTCTAAGGAACACTTAATTTAAGAATGCAACTCTTATTTAGGACATTGTTAAATGTTAAATAGTGATGAGTTTACCCCATGTTATATTGTTATTTATTTCAAATGATGACACCTAAGAAAATAATATGTCAAACATTCTTTTCATAACCATGCAATATCTTCTCCGAATTTAATTTTTTTAGTATTATCTTGCGCATAAGGAAATTGGATACATTTGACTATTGGCTAAATTATGATAATGAAATTACCCCTTATTGTTATAAACTATGGGAAATTTGTAACAATACATAAATGTTATAAATTGAAAACTTGTTATGATAATCTAAACATGAAAACTTAATAAAATAAACAACTAATTGTTATCCTAGAGGGTAGAAAGATGTGAAACTAAAATAAGGAACACCAAAGAAAATTAATCAAACTAATATAATCTAAATAAAATCTACCCTACCACTACTAATGAATTTACCATAAGTGATACATAATAACCTTGTAGATTTTCAACATAAATAAGCTTTTTCAACCTAAATGCATATTTCTCAAGAAATTGAGAAATTTTATATGTTGTGATCCATAAAAATGCTTATTTTAGTAAATTAGGACATATTCCAGTGAATCTGGACTCCAATATTACAAGTTTTGGAAGAAATCTATCTCCGTTTTTGCATATATTGGATTCCATTTTTGTTTATACTAGATTCCATTATTACTATTATTGGATTCCATTAGTAGCAATATTGGATTCCAATATTGTCATTATTGGACTTATTCTAGTTCCAATTTCGCTATTATTGGATTCCAATATCACTACTATTGGATTCGGTTTCGCTAATACTGGACACTAATATCGCCTATATTGGATTCCAATATTGCTACTATTGGATTCCGATTTCGTTAATATTGGATTCCAATATCGCTATTATTGGATTCCAATTTGCATTATTATTGGATTCCAATTTCGCCACTATTGGAATCCAATTTCTAAATTCCAATTTTTGGATTTCAATTTCACTATTTTAGGATTACTATTTTGTTATTTTTATATTCCCTCACATAAGCCTAGCAACCACTAACTTGCATAAGACTAGCATCCGCTAGGTCAAATAATCCTAGCAGCTTATAAAGTTACACCATCCTAAAGGTAGCAAGTTACATAAGCCTACCCACCGCTAAGCTACATAAGCCTATCGTCCACTAGGTTAGTTAAGCCTAGCTACTAAAAAAGTTACATCATCCTGCGGATGCAAGATATAGAAGCCTAGCAGACGCTAAGTTACATAAGCCTAGCGGCAACTAAGTTACATAATCCTAGCGGCCGCTAAGTTACATAAGCCGAGCGGTCAGTAAGTTACATAAGCCTCATGGATGCTAAGACATATAAGCCTAGAAACTGCTAGGATACCTATTTTTAACATTTATTTGATCAATTTATAAAATGGAAATAATTGTAAGGGAATTCAACGGTCACTAGGCATTTCAAAATAGAATAAAATCTAGATAATGTGAACTAATTTTATGCTTTTCCATTCTATAAATAATAAATAACAACAAAGATTTAACAATTACGTTAAACACATTTTGAAAAATTATTTCCATATGCAATCAATTCCTTCGGATAATTATATTGAAAATTACATAAGGATTGATCCCTCTCAAGGGTATCTAGTCTAACCAATTTTAACTACAATGCATTAATTATTGTTCTTGAATTTGTGTAAGGTATGCCTAGATAACATCATGTCCCTGATTTAGTATTTTAATTTTATCTCCTTTCCATATTTTTCTTTGTCTCCATGCCCAGATGACATTGTCTATATCAATATTTGATGTGTCCCTTGATTTTCACCACCATTGATTTTTCTTTAAGCATTCCTGATACCTTTCTTTTTTCTGTATTTTCTTTTCACATGGCTTTCCACCAACGTACCATTATATTTTGAGCCTTTGTGTGAACATATTGTATTAGAATTTTTTCTACCTTGCCTACCTATATATATGCGTTATCATCAATTGGTCTTACTAGTATCGTCTACTCATCATTCACATCTACTACTAGGTTGAATTTGTCTCGAGGTCTATCACAAATACGACCAACATGTGTGTGTGTGTGTGTGTGTGTGTGTGTGTGTGTGTATCCTTATTTGAAAGAACATTTGTACTATAGTAGTTATCCATGTCAAAAAATAGTGCATCCAAAGATATCGATCATACATTACGCTATCCTGAATTATTTTTGGCGAAAAAAATATCTCCTCATCATGTTATAATTGATATATGGATTCTCTAGATAACGTATAAAATTTTTCCAATATGTAATCTTAGGAGCCCGAATGCTTCTCCACCATCTATTGAACTCTTTTCCCAATGTTTGATGTATATGTGAATGCCTCTTTGTAGGTCCGCCATCTCTTTTAGTTATTTGAAGGGTGTCAATTAAGGATCCCCTTCAAGAAAGAAAGGTTTCACATCCATTGTTTTCTAGATCTTAACTAGTTGCGACCATAAGTCATCTATGAATGATGTTGTTTCCTCTGTTATGGTAATGTCATTGATTACATAGAATTCAAACATATTTGGTTTTCTGATACCCACGATCTTTTAGTTTCCATCTAGTAGGTTTGGTTTCCATCTATCATGGATGCAAACGTAAAAAATGCGTGATTTTTTTTGTAGCTTGAATAATTGTCCAATTATAAATAGCAAAGTAGTGGTTGTTTCTAAATGAACTTGTACATCTACTTACAATATTAGTTATATGAGTCTCCTCATTTTTTTGTATTCCTTACGATTTTGATATACATAATTTTGCAACAATGCATCATGTAATTGGTGTTATCTTTGTTCCACTACCATATAAAAATTGCCACATTGATCTATAAGTGATTATTTTAGCTTCACGATACACATTGACAATGATGTTATTGTGAAGTTTTCTTCTTGCTTAATAAAAGGAAGACGATAGTTCCCGAAACAGTCATTTTTTTGCCCATGTGTGAGCATACTAGTCAAGTTGACGAGGAGGTTAATAACATTACTTATTGAATTTTCTTTTGTGTCTATCCTTGTACGTCAATTTTCATCTTGTCTATTTTTTTCAAGCACAATACTCAAGTAAATTTTAAGATATTCCTATGATAGCAATAAATAAGCATAGTAAGTTGAATGCAAAAACTGAAATGTATTCATCATGCCATTTCAAACAGTGATCTACTTGTGTCACCATTTTTGGACATGACGTGGTTACACGTTTGTTCTTAAGCTCTGTGTACTCATCAAATTTGACAAAGATTTTTTTCTTGGCAATTGACTAAGGGATAAATTTTCTTGGCATATTTAGCTAAGGTTTGACTAAGGCATTTGAGGAAGGTTCAACAGTGAAATTCACTCGTTACACTTTTTAAGGATGTAAGCATAACTATAACATCTATGTAGTAGTTTCATTGTTACTTTAGTACTATCATTCCCCACTTAACAAGACATGTGTTGAAATATATTAGAATTTATCTCCATTTTTGGATATCAATACATAGTTATGACAATACTTGGTAGTTGTTTCTATTTTTCTATATTTCCATTTACTTGCCCTTCTCTCACCATTCATCTAAGATGGTTTTATCCATAATAGGTGCTCTTTGGGATTCCATGACAATTGTATCATGCATAGTGGCATACATCCTTTCCACATAACTTCAATTTATCTATAGATTTCTCGAAGTTTGACCTACATCACAACTATTAGAATTTGTGGTGAATGCATTAAGTATCCTCATCCTCATCAAATGTATCCTTCAAGTCACTTGCTCATGATATTTTGTATGTCATCGACCCTACATGTGAAATTTCTGAAATCATGTTCTCAATTAGTTATTGTTTTCCATTGGATAAAGTATCCCTTATTTTCACTTTCTTCCAGGGTTTCACAACCATAAATTATGCATGAAAGTATCACTATGGCATTTAATATGATACTTATTGTGACAACAAATAAACAAGACCCCATTTCTCTATAATTGAGTGTAGTTGTGCATGGATAAAGTAGTCCATCCCTAACTATCACATATTTGGAGAGTTAATCCACATATTCTCCTTCTTCGAATACGAGTTCATTTTCAACTATATCCACACATAAAAGAGAAAATTAGTAGTGTGGACACTTAAATCTTAAACCTATGGAGAATTTGAAAATGAGAAATATAAATAATAATTCCAAGGTTTAAAAAATGCTTGAAATCACAATGAGAAAATAAAAATAAACATCTTATTTCAATTCTGTCCAACAATTTTGGGTGACGGTAATATTTCAATATTGCCTTTCAAAACTACAAATTTGTGTTATTTATACTAACTATTTTATATATTTTATATAAAAATGACAATCAAATTTTAAATGTACATGTCACATGTGACAGTTATTTTAAATATTCATAAGTATTTTATGGCTAAAATCATGAAAAATGTCTAAAGAACAGTCAAATTTAACCCTTGCAGGATCCTTCAATCTAAATCTTGAACATCTGTAGAATTTGGCTAGCATTCAAGACATTACATAAGTGATTGTTTTCATTTATGCCACATATCAATTTTATTATCATCATACATATACGACTATTCATGCATATTACCTTTTTCAAATCAATAAACGTTGACCTTGAAAATCCTATCCAAATTATACTCTAAGATAGATGTCATCTATTTTAGAACTTAACATCCTTGACAACAACACTTAGAAACTTTTACCTCAGTCTCTATATAAGGATTTATGTTATTAGATGACTATTTTCATACTAAATAAAGTTACTAATGATTCCTTAAAAAAACTAGTTCTATTCCAATCCTCCTACATTATATATTGCATAGGTAAATTGTGCTCCTATTTTTCCATATAAACCAATGTATCAGACTCTTAGATCTCACTAGTGTTTGTACAATTTATCCATAAAACACATAGTGTATGGATTTCAAATAATTTCTAGCCTAGTGGCCACTAGGACTTACATTTTTCTCATAGACGCACTTATACAAATATTTACTAGAATGGTAGGTCAAAATGAGAGTGATCGTATTTGAAGCGCGAGTGATCGCACTTAGAAGTGCAAGTGACCACAATTAGAAGTGCGAGTCTCGACTTGAACTTTTAAGTATGATCACTTTCTCTTCGATGCGCAATCACTCACATTTCAAAGTGCGTTCAGTTGTAGTTGAAGAGAGAGGATTGAACCTATATAAGGGATTTATTTTACCCAGAGCCTAGTAGCAATGGATTGTGCCATGTGATGCATACAATAAACTTCAAGATTCTTCCTTTATAATATATTGTTCCATGTATATATATATATATATATATATATATATATATATATATATATATATATATATATATATATATATATATATATATATATATATACATATATATATACATATATATATATATATATACATATATGTAGATATATGTATATATGTATATACATATATATGTACATATATACACATATATGTATATATATATATGTATATACATATCTACATATATGTATATATATATATATATATACATATATATATGTATATATGTATATATATGTACATATATATGTATATATATGTGTATATATATATGTGTGTGTGTGTGTGTGTGTGTACATATATATATATATATATATATATATATATATATATATATATATATATATAATACATCTAATATCACTAACATTCAAACCTTCAACCTCTACCTCACCATGCCTCATGTGTATTTGGTTATTACTCCATGTCAGACTAAAACCACAACTTTTATATGAAATAAATCTCTTGTATATTTTGATGTACTCATTAATGATTCCTCATAAAACTAATTATTTTGATCATAAATTTTCCTCCTACATTATATATTGCGTAATTAGTGCTCTATTTGACCATATAACACATTGTATTAGACTCTTATATCCCATTATTTGTATCTTTTATTCATAAAACACATAGTGTATGGATTTCAAAAGTTTTCTAGCCTAGTGGCCACAACACTTTAATTATTTCTCCTATTGTCAGTCTAACTATCAAAAATCATACATAAAAATATATTATAAAATTCTTACATTAATTATTTACAATACTAATTACACTATTAATGAGGACCATTTTGAAAGGTAAAATGCTAATTAATGTTGCATTGCCCCACATTAATTAGCCATTAAATCCGAATAATGTAAAATTTTCCATTTGAAAGTACATGCACCATTGAAATATGTGCTCCGTTTGAAGTATTTAATTTTTTCAACCATTAATTATCCATTTAATCTAAAGCAATGTAATGTCTTACACATGCCTTTGTAAATTAGCATGGAAAATAAAGTGGTCATTTGATGTCTTTTTGCATATCACTATAGATAGACATTTTTATTTGTATATGTTTTGAACATTTTTCTTTTTATTCTCTTCGTCTAAGTGTAAGTGCGACACTCTGTTCATCCATTGAAAAATATGAGTAGGGAAAGTGTTGAAAATTATGTTCATGGTTTCCAGAGAATTTTTATTTCCTCTGTGTGCCAAAAATTGGTATGCGTTCTCACCATCATCCCTTCCAAAATTATGAAATTCTGTAAATGTAAAAATTTTCATAGCCTTTTCAACAAAACCCATTTTTTGCACTTTCAATAATCAATGTTTTCCATGATATCATATTCTTTTAGGAATTTTAGCAAATAGTTCTCAATACAAAGGGTTTGACATTATTTTTTCATTCAAGATACTTTTCTATCAATGATTTGTGAAATATGTGTATATTGTGCTTGCATGAAATGCACAAACAAGTTATGGGTAGTTTTTTCTCAATAGCAATGAGAATTGTTTCCTATAATACCTATCATGGACAACAATGTTTTCTAGAAAATAAATTTTATTCAATTAGGTATTTTATTGATTTAGGGATTTTGTAGATTATTAAATCAAGTGAACCTTAAAACTTTTCTCAAAAGTTTTTCTTGAATTTTCGTTAAAAATTAATTACTAAAATAAATATTTTAGTTCTAAGTTTTTTTATTCTATTTTTTTCAAATTGCAATTGTGTTATTATTAAATTTTAGAGTTTTTTTAGATAAGATAAAAGAGTTTGGTTTTAAACTAAGGACCGAAAAACAACTTACAAAAAGAAGCCATTTTCACACAAAAACCATCAAAGAGCCATGGAGGCTAAGTCAAAAATACTTGATGATAGACCGCCACAAAATAGAGCCAAACTCCACAAGAGTTTGTGAATTAAACAATACATTTTTGCCGAAACACCACAAAGGAGAAACCCACATAAACATAAAAACAAGGATAACCAAAGGCCAACAATTAGTTCTCCATGGATTTGTTGTGAGCCCTGGTACTCGACCCACCATCTTTCCTACTAGCCACTTTTATGATGACACACTTTGGACATTTTTCTTCCTTTTTCTTAGTCTGGTCCTCCATGTTGGCCTCCTCCTTGAATTTGACCGTGGAGGTCACCACTTCCATGCTTTGGAGCTCTCACTAGTATGACAAGAATCAATGTTGAAAGTACTAAGCATGAGCCTCATCTTTGGCGTAGAAATAAAAATTAGGTCGTACCACCCTTATAGCCCCGTTAATTAAATTAACCATACCTTACATATTCATATCCCATAGTGCATGATTAATTTAATTAATTAATTTTATTAATATCCTCACTTGACCACCTCACCTATCCACACCACCTAGACACCTCATCATAAACCTATTCTTAGCATGTTTCTTTTAACTAAGATCCAATTTCTACTTACCATAACTAATTGAGACTTAGTCTAACCCTAACATTAGATGCATATTCTTTCTCTAATAGCATGCCCACTTATTTAAGCAAAAATACAATTTTAGACCTAAACCAATGACATTTAAATGGCCAAAAGATAGCTAAGATATGCTATTTGGGAAAACCTAGGATTTCCCACCGTAACCGATGATAGTTATCCCTAAATGATGCTAGTTAACCTAAACCATCGTTGGTTACCATATATTCATTTTGGGTAACCTTGTTTCGGCTTGGAAATTTTGAGTTCTGGAGAAAGATTTGCATGCAAGATTGAACCAGGTTCTCTCACATATCCAGAAGAAATAAGTATACCCAATAGAGGCCCAAGCAAGCATTGGAGTCTCATTTGAAAGTGTTGGCATTCATAGGAGCATTCTGGGAAGCACTACCATTCATAGAATATTTGGGCTCTACCAAAATCCTCAGCATTTCACCATTGGTCATTCATAACCTGCAAGTATGGGATATCGAGTAAGTAGAATTCCCTTTTACTCTCATTTGTTCAAATACTTGTATTTCCATTCATTCTTTCTCTATGTTACTCATCTCCCAATTATCTCACGCCTTCATTTTCCAAAAAAGCTACCCGTTTTCCTTCTCACCTCCCTGAAACCCTTTCCATTCAACCTCTGAGACCTTGCTTATTCCCTACAACTACATTCAACACCTCTAAGGTCCTTTGTATAACCATAAAGAACACAAAAACCTCCATTGCCATGTTCAGTCCCTTTCCACAATGACCGATATTGGTCACCCTTGACCAACATCGATTATCCCCATACCATCATCGGTAACCCAAGCCATATTAGTCAACCAAAACCCATCCCAAAATCTTACAAAAATCCTTACCAAACTCCATTCAAACCTTCTTGACCCCTTTTCCTACACCTATTAATCCTAGACACACTCTCTTTGGTTCCTGTGAAGTTATAAAAGGCTTGAACACCTATTTCTGACCTTCTGTGATTTTCTACAGTGACCGATATCGGTCGCCCTTGACCGACATCAGTCATACCCACACTAACATCAGTCTCTATAACTGGTAATCCTGCCTATAATAGTGACCTAATAACCTTCACCCAAATAACCCAAAACCTGATCCTGACCTGTTCTAATCACCTTGGCTACCTACCCAACCTGAAACATAACCCAACCTCAGTTAGATCTAATTTTGTATTACAATATTCGACTTAATCTAATATATTGTTAATAACTTGAGATACCGAAATCAACTTGTTAGCAATAGGACCTCTATTTCTTGCATTTTTGTTCATTTATTTGATAAACAATGGATTGATAGCCATCTAGGAAGTATCACACTTCCTGGATCTAGCATACGCTAGGAATCCACTGACATATATTGTTTAATATTCTTCTTGTGGTCTTGTTTTACATTCACAGTAGTTCCTCCTAGCAAAAAGGAAGTTCTCACAATCAGCATTAGATCAGAAATTAGAACATGTGCATTCTACCTTCCACCTTCATTTCACATGTATTCCTCCTCACCTTTACCTTATCTATTTTTCTCATATGTATGCAACTTATTGGTGAAACATTTTGGCATGCCCAGTGGGACCCTCTCTTGGGTTCATTGCATTTTATTCATATAGGGAAATTTTGTGTCTCTTTCTTTTTGAAAAATACACATTTAATCTTCTCCTTGGTAACATTCTTTTATTCTAATTGTCTAAACGACATTTTTGATTAGGTGTTGAAAACGAATAATTTCTTTCTTCCTGCATTTGCATAGTACTGAAAGAGCATGTTTTTGACCTATTTGCTACATTGAATTTAGTTGTCGATTTGGGTTCTAAAATATGTTGCATTTCATCCTTGTATGTTGTATTTTAGCTCACATTAAACACTGAGGGAAACCTATACGTTGGAAGTTACGCTCACTCATTGTTGACATAATTAAATCATAGAAGCACTTTCTCTTCTCTCTCTATTTGCCAAAATTCACAAATAAAAATTAACACATATTGTTAAACAACAAATTACCTAGAAGAAGTTTTCAATGATCACACGATCAGAGGATTGACAGTGGGTGCCCAGCTGGTTTCTTTGTCCAGTCATTAACTTAGAGAGAGGAACGCCCCCACCAAAACATAAACTGAAACCACCCTTTAGAATTTACCTCTTCAGAGGATGCCTTCCCAACCAAAAATATTCGTTCTGAATTCACAAGTCAGTCTTAAATAACATAAGCTAAAACAACATTAAATTCTCTTATAGGGTTGCATGTTTTTCTTTACTTTTGTTCTTGAGTTGAATTTTGAGTTGTGAGGTTGTGTGTTTCATTTTCTTCTTCCTTTCACACTCCACCATCATAGTTGGTGTATTTTGAATATTTCTGAGTGTGTCAAGACCCATTTTTATCATACTTAGATTTCTAGGTTGATGTTCCATCTGACTTAATTCACAAAAATCTATTTTTCTTCATTTCTTCTAATTTCACAATAACCAGTGTTAGTCCAACGACCATCATCATTTTATATCTGACCATCATTGGTTTACCTAACCAGTGTCACTTTTAGCTCTTTTTGGTCATTTTACCCAAATACATCATTCAAAAATATTTTTTTCTATTTGAAGTTCTCAAAACATCATCATATCCCGAACTTTCATATCACAGCCCAATATAATTTCCATTATTTTATTTTCATCATTTTTTGCCTCATTTGCAAAATTGTTGATTCCCCACAGTAACCGGTATCGGTTATCACAACCGTCATCGGTTACGCTTCGCTTCAACTTTCATCATCCAATCTAACCATCATTGGTTTCTATTTGATTTTTAATTAAAACACTAATCAGATTTACCTCTCGAATTCATCCTTCTCCATTTATGTTGTTTTCTATGTCATTTACAGAGTACAGTTTTACTAGGTCAACACTAATTCACATGGTGTTGACTCATAGCCAAACCAACGCCCTTGTATTTCATGCTAGCCTTTAACCACTCCCACCTAGCCCATCACCGCCTTCCATCCTGATCACCTATGGATCCAACTCAACCCATCACCATTAGTACCGACGACGAGGAGTTCGCAAGACTCCTTGACCCGAGAATCTCATTTCCTTGCGATCTACCTTTTTCACATTCCTCCACCTCGGGAATCCTTGGGACAATTTATATATGGCATATCCATGTCTATCCCTCCTGCCCTCTCCCCCACTTTTACGTTAGCTACCACTATCTCAACATTACCTTCATCCACCTTATCCCCTATAGTATCTCAACTAGACCCCGAATCTGCTATAACTACTTTGCATCAACAACATATATCACACCCATGGTGTCAACCATCCCTTCACCAACCACCTTAAGCATAGCCCCATCTTGCACCCTTTACCTCATATGTACCAGTTGCATCACAACCACCCATGGTGTCGACAACCCACACCCCATTCCAAAACCTCATTCTTTCTATCCCAAAATCTCTACCCCCAATCACTACAAGATTCGTTACGACTACCCCACCTATTTACGTGCATCACCATCAACCTCAATCTCATCCATTTCTTATTTAGGATATCTTCTGCCTGCATCTATTCCCCCTTCACAGTTTTCATATTCGACACCCCCTTATACTAGGATGTCATCCACATCATAAACCCATCATCAACCTCCCTTTACTACAGGAGGCACCAATTCCTCACAACCCACCAATTACCTCATTAGGATGATTATGGAAAACATGTAAACATTATAAGCATTAGTTTCCGGCTCTCATAACTCCTTAACTTATGAAGAAATCTGTAATGATCCTTTTCATCTATGTGTCCCCATTCACCCATACCCTGTACATTGGGAAATGCCCAAGTTCAACTGTTTCAATAGTAAAGAAGACCCACAACAACACTTGTGGTCATTCAAACATGGGTGCTATCTAATTTCCCATGACGATGCTTTACTCCTATGGACATTCCCCATGTCCTTGATAGGACCCACCTTAGATTGGTATAGTGGCTTACCCAGACATTCCATCTACTCCTTTAACCAAGTGGCTCAAGCATTCTTAGACCACTTCTCAATCAATTTCATCAAAAATTCACCATGACTGACCTATACTCGACACGACAGTATGATGACAAATCTATCACAGATTTCATTTCTTGCTGGCAAAGTCTTATCAACCAATTAACATTCCAGTTACCTCAAGTTGAGCTTATAGAGTTGTTCACTAGAGCTTGTGTCAGACACATCTCACCAAATCTATAGGTAAAAACCTTCCATACCTTCGATGAAGCATTTACCATGGCACGAAAGTTGGAGATTCATGCCATTGAAGAAAATAAAATCCAATTGTGAAACAAAAATGTTGCATTCAAATCAAATGACACCTCTTCATCTTCAAAGCCCCAAAACAATTATCCAAAATCCAAAGGATCTTGCAACACGGTAGTTCTCAAATTTGGTCCATCCCATCCATCTAATCAAGCCAAAAATTCCTCCAATCTTTCTCCCATTCAGAATTTTCAGTTTTAATGGGAACAACGAAAGTACACTCCAATTAGAGAGCCCTATTCTTTAGTCTTGGAAAATTCTTAAGGCCGAGCCATTACACTACCCCCCATAAAACCTCATACTAGTTTTGATCCCACTCGTCCTATGCCCGCATGGTATAAGGAACATGACTATTGTAATTATCATCGTGTCAAAGGCCATAGTGATGGTAATTGCATAACTTTTAAGAACATTGTCTAGGAAATGTTAGATAATGGAGATCTCATCTTGACAACCCAAACACACTAGCAAATCAAAACTTGCATATCTTTAAGAATTCATTCCCTAACCATACACCATCATCTAATAAAAATGGTGAACCTTCAACTAATGACAACAATGTCCTGTGAATTCCACGCCATTTTTTATATCATACCAATCATTCCTCAATTTCCATCTATTATGTCTATCAAGGAAATTTTGGCACGAGCTCCTCTACCCACATAGGAGCATACCTCATTCGCTCCTTCACCCTCAAAGGATTCTTCTTAATTTCCCCTTCACCCACAGAGGAGTCCAAAATTTCTGCTGATGTTGTTTCACCATCTACCTTACAACCTACCAAACAATCAATGGTATTAACTCTCCTACTCGCAGGAGAATCATCATCGCTTTCTTCTCCACCGAAAGAGGAATCTACCTCACCCCACCTACCATCTCTCCTACCCATGGGAGATCCTTTAGACATGCCACTACCTATTGGGGATAATTCCCATTATCATTCCAGGATCCCATTGATCTCATCTCGGCTCTTTTACCCACAAATTCTGAAGCTAACCAAAACCTTATTTCATAGACATATTTTACGAGGATTGCAATTAACTAATTGTATCTCCTCTTACAGCAATTTCATTTTCATGGTTGGTCAATCCTTGGATTAAATTTATAATTACATGCTTCAGGGACGTCTTCGGCTCCCCTTTTCGACTCAAATGCAAATGTTGCCTACAAATACCTCCATGATCTATCCAAAGGTATTTCCAGCAACCAAATCAACCCTGACCATGTCTATCAAAATGACTTCTTCATCACCTTTTCCTACATCCGAACCTTTACCCATGACTAAAACCATTCTTATGCCTAAGAACCTACCCACACCTACATCTTCATCCATATCTAGACCCATCACTACCTTGGGTGTCATGCCGAAATCAAGCCTTACCCATCCACCCATCAAATCGGATTTATCCACGTCTTCCCGAACCCATGCCAAAATTATTCCTCCACCTAAAAGGAAGACCTAACCTTCTAGGCCACATACACTAGTCTCACTTACCACACCTTTTTTACCTTCACCTCTTCCGTCCATTCTAGGACCTCACCCATCAACCTTTGTCAAACAACCCCCTACCTAAGGAAAATCAAAAGCTAAGAAACCTACTTTTTCATCACGATCCTTTGTTAGACCTAATTTACCTTCACAAAAATCACTTGTTGGGGTTAGTACATTGGTTGTATAGAAAAAATATCATATCTAAGGATACGTGTAAATAAAATCGATATTCTACCGGAAGAAATACACAAAACAAGATATATAAATCAACACCATATTTAATGTGGTTCACCCAAAGGTGGGCTACATCCACCAAGAAACAAGACAATCTATTATCCAAAGCTTTGACAAGATATACAATTAAATATTTAAAATCTTCCACACCTCTAAGATGTATAGTACTTTCTTTCTCTCAAGATTTTACTTCATCACCAAGAATTTCTCACTCACCAAATTTTGCAAGTTTTTCTTAGTTCTTTTGAATCTCTTCCTTCTAAACCCTATATTTCATGCTTATATAGGCATTTATAAACTTAGGGAACTTAGACATGTAATTACAATCAATAGATATACTTTAATGCTAAAAATAGATCTAATTTCTGAGATTTAATTAAAACATTCTCACACAACTAACCAATGTCGGTTCTCCTCCCTAACCGATGTTTGTTCCTCCTTGCTCGACCGATGTCTATCGTAGGTGACCGATGTCGGTCCCTTCTAACCAATGATGGTTAGTGTGTTTTCCAGTAAGTTTTACAATGCATGTTAATCTAAAGTAATTAAGCTCCACAACTCAACAATCTCCCACTTGAGATTAATTACTGCGCCCATACCCGTCATGATGGCATTATTGGATCCTTCCTTAGCTTTGATTCTTCCTCTTCAAGTCTCAAACTAGAAGACCAACAGAAGTGGAGTGTAGCTCCAACTTCTCCTTTGCTAATGGATTCGTTAACATATCTGCAAGGTTATTGCTTGTATGAATATTTTCCAAATTCAACTATCCATCCTCTAATACTTGTCGTATGAAGTGATACCTCAATTGAATGTGTTTCATTCTCAAATGAAACATTGAGTTCTTTGTCAAATGAATTGCACTCTAACTATCACTAAACAATTTACAATCATCTTGCTCATTTCCCAACTCTTCCATGAACCTACTCATCCATATCATCTCCTTGTTATCCTCTTTAGTTGTAACATACTCTACCTCTATAGTAGACAAAGTCGAAACCTTCTATAATCTTAAAATCCAACTAACTGTTGTCCCACCTACTGTGAAAATATATCCAGTAGTGCTCCTCCTACCATCCAAATCTCTAGCCATATCTAAATCAACATAGCCACATAATGAAATATTCAAACCTCTATAGCATAACTACATGCTAGATGTCCTTTCAAATACCTAAGTATCCATTGGGTATGCTTTCCACTTCTCTTTACCTGGATTGGCCATATATCTACTCAACACCCACATTTGCGTGTGCAATGTCTGGTCTAGTACAAACCATAACATACATGAGACTCCCAACTCGCTAAAGCATATGGAACTTTTGTCCTGTATTTGACATCCTCATGTGACGATGGACACCGATATTTGCTTAATTTGAAGTGTCCAAACCATAGGTGTACTAACAAGTTTTACATTCTGCATATTGAACCTTTCTAACATCTTGTAGATATAATCCTCCCGAGACAAATACAATTTCTTGTTTTTCCTGTCTCTATGTATTTGCATACCAAGGATTATTTTTTAAGCTCCTAAATCCTTCATATCGAATGTGTGAGCTAGCTTTCCTTTAATCTCACCAATGTTTTGCATACTAGAACTTGTAATAAGCATATCATCCACATACAAGAACAAAATAATATAGCTCCCATTTTTAAGCTTCTTGAAATAAACACAATGGTTAGATTCACATCTCCAATAACTATTCTCATTCATAAAACTATCAAACCTCATGTACTTATTTCCTTGATCTTTTTTGAGCCCATATAGGCTCTTTTTCAACTTGCACACTAATTTCTCCTTACCCTTGACTTAATACCTAGGTGGTTATCAGCATATAAATCTCTTCATCCAAATCACTATGAATGAAAGAAATATTTATATCTAGTTTCTCTAAATGTATATCTTCTAATACAACTAAACTCAATATAGTACGAATAAAACTCATTTTAACAACAGAGAAAATATTTCACCAAATTCAATACCTTCTTTCTTTGTAAATCCCTTTACTACAAGCCTTGGCTTGTATCTTTTGTCCACCCCCTTCTTCCTTAATCTTGTAAACCCACTTGTTCTATAATGTTCTCTTACCTACTAACAACTTAACCAAATCCCAAGTCTGGTTCTATTCCTACGAGTCCATCTCCTCATCCATGTCATACTCCCACTGGACATGGGTCTTATCCCGATTTGCTTCATCAAATATCTTTCGTTCACCATTATTAGCCAATAATAAATAAAATAGAGGTGGTGTAAATATTTTTGTAGGTTTACCTACCCTTTGTGACCTTCTTAGAGGAGTTGGGCTACTAAAGGCTCGATCTAGACCTCCTGGACATTTATATACAAATCTGATAGTGACCAATACCGGTCACCTATAACCGACATCGGTTCTGCTAATCGATGTCGATTTGGCTCTTGGATAACCGATACCGGCTCTTCGAACTGATTTTGATCGGGGGTAAAAGACATCGGTTACTATGTAACCCTATAGGTAATAATTTTAAATCTAAGAGTTCATTTTCATTCACAAAATTCTCCACTGGTTCATCCTTGGGTACCAAAAATTGATCCTCAGTACATTCTCTTTTCATTTCATTCAACATCACGAATCCTAATAATGTTATAATTCTCTAAATCAAAAAAATGAAATCAAAATCACCGGATCCATAACCAATGAAAGTGCATCTCTTGGATTTTGCATCAACTTTTTTTTGTTTTCCTTATCAACATGCACAAAATATTCTCAACCAAAAGCTTTAAGAAAAGTAAGATCTACCTCTTTTCGATCTAAGATTCCTCTTATATTCCTCCATCTAGTGAACTTGAAGGCCCATGGTTAATCAAATAAACCATCAGTATCAACTACTTCGCCAAAACTATAAGGGCATTCCAGAATGTATCCTCATACTTATAAAGCATGTTTAATGATTTTCCTATTCATTCTTTCTACAACACCATTCTATTGTGGTGTTATTAGAACCATTCTTTCTCTACATATCCCATTCACTTTGAACAATAATCATTGAAAGCCTTGCTATAGTATTCACCACCATTTTCAAATGTAATGAACTTTTATATTATAATTTGATTCATTCTCAAAAAGGTCTTTCCGTCTTTTATAAGTCTCAAAAACATCATATTTATGTTTAATACGATAAACCCATACCTTTCTTGTAGCATCATCAATGAAAGTAACATAATACTGAGATCCTCCATGAGAAGATACCCGAGCCGGTACCTACACATATAGTGTACAAGCTCCAATTTACTGGTCCTTCTTAGTTACCCCAACTTTGATAAATCTCACTCTCTTTTGCTTTCCAAATCCATAATGCTCACATAAATCAAGATCTAAATCTTTCAAATCCGATAACTTACCCTTAGCCTTTAAGATTTGCATTCCTTTTTTTGACTCATATGGCCCGGCCCGGGCTTATGCCACATGTATGCATCTCGAATGAAGTAGATAATATAGAAAAGGAATCAGTAACACAGGTAGAAAAATATAACGTTCCTACCTTCTTACCTCTTTCCATATCAAAAGCACCCTTGGTAACTTTCCAAGAGTCTCCTAAAAAAGTAACCATGTAACTTGATTCACCTAATTGCCTGCTAGAAATAAGATTCCTCCTAAGGCTTAGCACATGCCTCGATCTTTTGATTCCCATGTATTTCCATTCAGTAATTTTAGATGAACTTCCCCTTTACCAGTAATACTGCAAGGTTCATCATCATCCAAATAAACATGTGCAAAATTTTCCTAGACATAATTTTTGAAATATCCCTTATCAAGGGTTACATGGAAAGAAGATCTTGAATCTAAAACCCATGATTCAATTCTATTATCTAAAGAAATAATAAGAGCATCTTGCATTACCTCTCGATGCAATAATATTTTCTTCTTTACCTTTTTCGGTTTTGGTTCTCTTTATCCTTTAACCAACAATATTTCTTTGTATGTCATTTATTTCCACATTTCCAACAAGTAATTCCCTTACTTATGGATTTATATATGTTATCCCTTGACTTTGTTTCCCATTACTCTTATTCTTGGATCTCTCCTTCGCATGCCCCTTCTTTATACATTTAAAGCATTCCCAAATGATGAGTCCTCTGTACTCTTCTTCCAAATTTATTCATTCAATATTATAATAACTACATCATCAAACTTCAAAATATTATTAGCAGATGTTGTATTAATAACATCCATTACCAAATTATCCCAACTATCAGGCAAAGAACATAAGAATAAAAGTGCTTTCACTTCATCATCAAATGGTATATCAACCAATTTTAATTGATTTACAATAGATCTGAAATCATTCAAGTGACTAGATGCAGATCAACCTTCATGCATCTTAGAACTAAATAGTTTATTCATCAAATAAAATTTATATAAAGCACTAGGTTTTTATATAAATTATCAAGAGATTTCATTAACCCTACCGTAGAAGTCACTTCGTAATGTTGGAAGTCACGGATGCAGTCAAGCTCAATATTATATATCCCAAAGCCTTTCTGTTAAGAATCTTCCATTCTTCATCATTCATCTTTGTAGGTCTAGACTTCTCATCCAACAAGAAATATAACTCTCTTTAATACAAATAATCCTCAATGTGCATCTTCCATAATTGATAATTTCAGTCGTCCAAGTTTCTCTACCTTCTATTTGTTTTCTTCTTCCATTGTTGTAGCTCCCACTCAATCAAAAACCCTTTGTAAGTAAATTTTTCAACACACAAAACCATCAAACAAATCTTTGATACCATTTTTTGAGTTTAGCACACTAGTTGTATAAACAATTTATCATATCTAAGCATACATGCAAATAAAAGTAGATATTATACAAAAATAAATATACAAAACAAGAGATATAAATCAACACCATATTTAATGTGGTTCACCTAGTGTGTGCTACGTCCACCAAGAAACAAGCCAATCTATTATCCAAAGCTTTGACAAGATATACAATTGAAGATTTACAATCCTCCACACCTCTCAGATGTACAAGATTTTTGCCTCTCAAGTTTTTGCTTCATCACCAAGAATTCTCTCTCTCACCAACTTTTGCAAGTTATTCTTAGTTATTTTGAATCTCTTCCTTATAAACCCTATATTTCATGCTTATATATGGGTTTATAAACTTATGGTAGTTAGCCATGTAATTACAATCAATAGATATAATTTAATGCTAAAAATAGATCTAATTCCCCAGAGTTAATTAAAACATTCCCCGCATGATAACTAATGTCGGTTCTCCCTAATCGATGTCACTCCTAGGTGACCGATGATGGTTACTTTGTTTTCAAGTAAGTTTTACATTACATGCTAATCTGAAGTAATTTAGCTCCACAACTCAACAACACCTCGCCCTCACTCATACATTTCTTACCCGATATATCTCCACCAGCTACCATAACCCCAACATTTCCTATGCGACTTCAACCCATACATTCCACCCAACCTCCACCAACCACTTCCACCACACCTCCATTTTCCCCATGGGTAACCCATCCTCTTCCACCATTTGTTTTCCCTTAGGCATCATGTACTCCCACTTTAGCTTTACCCAAGAAGGTGCAATCCAAAGACAAGAACCCACTACCCTCCAACAGGGTAGTTAACCAACAACACCTTCCATTTCTAGTTTTTCTACCACACCTTTACCTAAGCAGATACCATCAAAACCTAAGACAATACCACCTACCAAACTAATGGTTAAATATATTCAACCTCCAATAACACCTCTTCCACCACAATCATTCACACCTTTACCCAAACCCATACTCACTTCCCACTATGATCCATCAGCGTAGTCCTCTGCCAACAATTTAGCCAACCTCTTATAGACCTCGGTCATCACATTACCGCAACTTAGACCTTACGACCCCCTTAAACCCAAACCAATAGGATTTGATGTAACTAAAATATGTGCCTAACATCGTGTGCCAGGACATGATGTAGAGGGTTGTAAGGCTCTCAAAACTATTCTCCTCCAATTATTTCCTCATGAAGTGAATTTCAACAACAACGACCTTATTAATGAGGACCCTGCTCCATCTTCACCTATCACCATACATCCCCACCCACTACCTTTTAAGAGACTTTCATCATCACCTCCACAACTTATTTATCCACCTCCAAAATTCAATATCAACATGGTCTGCATCGTAGAGTTGGCTAAACCATCACCTAAATGATAGTTGTTGATGCGAAATCACAGCACCCACTGGACTCTCAGAATTCCGATGGGTTGCAAATTCTCAGTATGATTGCATAACATGGAGCTTTTCCCAAGTGTGGGACCTTGCGAAATCGGAAAAGCTCTCCGGATGAAGGCCGGTTCCTATTCCTCTGTTCAGATGCACACGTAAAAATGCAGAGGGTCTACTCAAAACCTAATCTAATTTTCCAAGGAGACAGGGGTAAGAAAATGCAGAAAATAAAACCTAAACTAACAGAGGTGATGCACCGAGGAATGAAGAACACCTGTCTTGCCAATAAACACAGACCATAAAAATGTAATGCAAGATCATGCACAGATAACCAGATTTGCAGTGAAAGATCAAGAAGATGCAAATAAACACTGAGAGGGTTGATAATCATCCACAGACATGCATTAATTTGCTCCAAAGATTGATACAACACACTGCAAAATGCCAAGAGGCAAAGCTGCATTACAGTTTTAAATGGGAGGTTTTAACTCCACAGATTCACCTGCCAAAGAGAAGAAGGGAGGGGCAAAACAAGAATGTCCAACCTTTAGAAAGAAGCCCCTCCTTACAATTTATAGGAAGAATGAGAGAGAGAAGAGAGAGAAAGTCCAAATCTACCCCAACCACCTCAGGTTGTATTTAATTCATCTCATTATGGTGGTAGGTGAGGACCATATCAAACCCCAAAAGTGGCAAACTGTATTTTGCATTTTTAAGAACTTGTTCCCACCCAATTAAAGATATCCAGTCGTAGTTAGGTAGAGGACGCCGTAGGCTTTCCGAAAAGTCCAACCTTGTGTGAATCGGAGCTCCCAGTCAAAAGTTATGGCCATCTGAATATCTGGGTCAGGGTCTGCTTCCTGTCAGCACTCAGAATGTTGCGCCTCCTGAAGGTGCGCCATAGGCACATCCGTGTGTGTGTCGACATCTTCTTACGTGTGCCAAGGAGAAACTTTTTCCCCGTTGACACTCATTTTCATGCGCCTCTTCTGTGCGCCATGGGCGCATTCTTTCTTATGTCGACACTCATTTCTGTGCGCCTCTTCTGTGCGCCATGGGCGCATTCTTTCTTATGTCGACACTCATTTTTGTGCGCCCCTTTTGTGCGCCATGGGTGCATTCTTTCTTATGTCGACACTCATTTCTGTGCACCTCTTCTGTGTGCCATGGGCTGAGGTTTGAATTTCTTTGGTTTCCATATTCTTCCGCTTGTCTATATCTACCCGGGGGGAAGATATATACAACAATAGTGTGCCCTACTCATTTCACAAGGTTTGTATCCTACATTAGGTTTTTGTTCATCATGTCATTATACTACTCATGACATACCTTATCCATCTACCTCTTTCCCTCGATTAACATGATCCAAGTTTCCGCTCACACCAAAAATACAAAGGAAAAGAAAAATTGAGTAACCCATCAACTATTCTCGTGCCCAATATACCATCTGCACCCACACCCAAAATCACCATTCGAGGACCCACATACCCTATTTATAATGGGGTCACCCATCGTACAATGATAAAATAATTACACCAATCCCCTCTAAAAATTTCTTTATACGATCTCGTCCAAACCTCTGAATCTCATCGACAAGCCCTCATGGAGGTTTTACAATCCATCGAGGTTTTACCTAAAACCCCACACCAGTAGCCTCCATTATCACCCCTCACCACATGGCCTCTCTTACCAAATCATATCCTTCTTCTACCCCCATGCCCACTCATCAAGTAGCCACCCTTAATTTTTCTAATGAGGAGATCGTACCTCTCAATCAAATGACCTTGATCTTTCCCTTTTCATCTCCATCTATATTGATAATATACATGTACAACACGTTATGATTGATGGTGGTGCTAGCATAAACATCATCTCTTCCCATGCATACAATTAAATGTGCATCCCTTCAAATTTCATGCATAAAAACCTAGTTAGGTTGCGCTTCTTTAATGACGTCATCACTTCCACCCTTGGCACCATTATTCTTCATGTTCATGTGGGCCCTTGCACTATCCCAAAATTATTCTACGTCTTAGAGGGGGAGTTCTAGTATAACCTGTTGCTTGGCCAACCTTGGATTCGTGTCATGGGTTATGTTCCTTCAAATTTACACCTGTGTAAAATTTGAACATGAAGGACATAACTATACCATCCCAGCTGACCCATCACCATTCAAAACTGTAACATGTTGTACCAACCTAATGATGTTCTTGTACCGGTTAAGGAATCTACCACTTTGCGCCACTTCTCCTTCACCCATAGCCCCATCCACCAATGTTGCCACCACCTCTCCCATACCTAACTCTTCTATTCCTACTGTTGTCGTAGCCTCTGCAGCTGACCCATCTACTTCCCAATAAACCAATACCCCTCCTGCCAAATCACCTAGTAATTCATCTATTCCCGTTAGTCACACATCTACTACCAATTCCTTAAAGGGTGTTTTTCAACACCTCACTCTAGGGAGTACCTCCTCTATAATATAAACACATTCCTTACTCCACAAGATTATGGTAGCCTACGCCAACATCCTCATTATGACTATTGCATAGGAGAAGTCTTCCCTTATGGTCCTCCCCACCTTCACACCAACTTAACATATGGGGGACTTCATGCTTCCACCTATTCACCCGAACCGCCATCCCAAACACAACCATTTTCATCTGACCTCCAATCTCTCACCAATCGTTGTTTCTCCCACACTTTACTTCACTTTTGTGCATGGAAAGGCTTTGGGTTTGGTTTTTATGAACAATTCTATCATACTATCATCCCATGTACCACCCATAAACACAAAGACCGCAGTGGTATCAACTTTACTATACTATCATCCAAGAAGGCCCATGTTGAGCTCATTAAGGATAACAAACCTTCTTCACCCCATTTACCAACTTCACCACCTTCACCCACAGAGTCAATGGATCCAGAATCCATTCCTCCTAATTTTTTTTTTTCATAAAAACCATTTCCGTGGGACCTTATACTTATCAACATGATGGCGAGGCTCCTCTTCTCTTCCCTTCCTATATCCTGACATGATTGATGATGATACACCTTCTATTAACGTCTTTCAATGTCAGGACAATGATTCTATCCTCACCTATCTTGGTGCGTAAGATTCTTATATTCACCAGTCATTTCCTTCTGAGATGCAAACCATGTTGAATGATCCGACTATCAAAATCAAAATTCACAATCAAGATGACCCATACATTCTAAATATAGGCCAATATTTAGATGTTACTAAACAAGAAGATTTTACTTATTTCCTCTGGGATCATAGCAACACTTTTTCTTGGTCCTATGTTGATATGCCCGGTATTGACACAAACATTGTGGTCCACAATATCATAACCATTCCTGAAGCCAACCCTATAAAACAAAAGCTGTGTAAAATTCATCCTCACATTGCCCTTCTTGTCAAAGAATAATATCAAGGCCTTCTCTCGGTTTCTTCATCCTACCCATTGACTATGGCCATTGGATTTCTACCTTCGCTTCTTGTCACAAAAAGGGATAGGGAACTTCAAATTTTCATGGATTTCCACAACCTCAACTTATATTTCCCCAAAGATAAATTTCCTCTATCAAGTATTGACCAAGTTGTTGATCTCATTGTTGGTCATGAGATGTTATCAATCATGAACAATTTTTGGCGGTATAACCAAATATTACTCACCCCATAAGATCAACACAAAACTTCCTTCATCACTCCTCGGGGACCTTCTCTGCTATCGAGTCACAAATTTTGACTTTAAAATGTTGGTGCTACTTATCAATGGGATATGACTTATATCTTCCATGACATAATGCATTGCATATTGGAATATTATGTAGATGACCTTCTTGCCAAATCCAAACATCGGGCCGAACATCTCAAAGTCCTAAAGGTCATCTTTGACCGTCTCATCAAGTATTGTGTTCACCTTCAGCCCAAGAAGTGTGTCTTTACTATTCTTTCAGCAAGATCCTTAGTTTCATCATTTCTTTGCGTGGCATAGAAGTCGATCTTGCTAAAGTAAAGGCTATTCTCGAAATTCCTACACCTACTAATATCCGCCAAGTTCAAATTTTGTAAGGTAAGTTGCAATCTATTTTTCGGTTTATTTCGTAACTTTCTGACCGCCACCAACCATTTCACCACCTCCTCAAAAATGACATATCCTTCAAATGAGATGATAAATGCCACAAATCCTTTGATGCCTTAAAACAATATATTATCCAACCACCGGTGCTCATTCTTCCTAAGGATGACCAACCATTTTACATATACATTTCTGCCACTAATCATTCCTTAGGTGCCATGCTCACTCATCATGACGAGTAAAACAGAGATAGAAATTGGTTTATTACATAAGTTGTACCATTTTGGACTACAAAACTAGGTACACCCATGCCAAAAAAATTTTGCTTATCCTTAGGTTTTATTACCACTAAACTTCTTCATACCTACTCAATCAAAAACTTTTTCATCACCAATCACGACCCCTTGCATTACATGTGCGCTAAACCCTACCAACATCAGCATGTTGCGCATTGGCTCATGCTTCTCACCGACCTCGACCTCGAATTCATCCATCAAAATCTATCAAGGTCCAAACCATATCTGACCAACTTGTAGATGCACCCCTCTCCGGGAAACCATTTTCTCTAACTTCGATTTCCTGACGAATCCATTACTACCCTCTCTTGAGATGATACCGCTTACCAAACGACATTATTATTTGACAGCCCCAAATGTCAATATGGGGTGGTGCATGCCTTATCCTCATTCCTCTTGATGGTGAACCTATTCCTTTATCTTTCAAACTAGATTTTAATTTCACTAATAATATCGCCGAATATGAAGCACTTGTCTTTGGGTCTCCAAACCACCATTTCCCTAGATGTCAAATAAGTTAATATATTTGATGTCTCTCAAGTGGTTGTAAACTAAGTCAATGGTATATACCAGTGTCGTAACGAAATACTTCAAAAGTATAAACACCATGTCAACATACTTTTGACTACCTTTGACCGTTACGAACTTCAAACCACTCTACGCTCCACTAACAAATTTACGGATACCGAGGCCTATCTCATGTCTTAGATACTTGTTTCACCTTCTCGGATCAAAATATTTGTCACAATACAAAGGTTTTAATCACCTTCTTATTTATTTTGAAACGTCAACCTCATCGGAACCGTTAAACTTGACCCACGTGACCTTTGGTATAAGCAGTTTGCGGACTACATTTCCCTTTTGATTCTACCTCCCGACCTTACTTGTAATGGATAACATGCCTTTATTAAAATTATTTCTCGCTATGTCATCATGGGTGGTATTATTTATAAATCTAGCTTTGACGGTATTCTCTTACAATGCCTTACAAGTTCTGAAATTCCATACACCGTCAAGGAATTTCACGATGCAATTTGCGGAGGTCACTTCAATGGCCTAAACTTCACTCAACGCATCCTTTTCTTGGGCTATTATTGGCCCACCCTCAACTATCACTGTTGTGACTATGTCAAACATTGTGTGAAATGCCAACATCATCCTAACCTTCATCACACACCTAGTCATGTCTTATAATTCACCCGATACCTTTGGCCTTTCTCTCAATGGGGTTTAGGTCTTGTCAGAGATATCAATCCTTATTCTTCACAACACCATCAATGGATTATAACCACTACCGAATACTACACTAAATGGGTATAAGCTATCCCTCTCATCTCTACAAAAGCTGAGAAAATTATGAATTCATCAACTATCACATTATTTGTTGCTTTGATGTTCCTCACTATCTCATCACTAATAACGGAAAACAGTTCAAAAATAAAACCCTACAAAAAAATTGATGCCTTTGGCATTCAATTTAGTTTCTCTTCACCTTACTACCTACAAAAAAATGGCCAAGAAAAATAAACCAATAAAACCCTAAACAAAATACTTACGAAAGTAGTTGATGATACTAGAAAGGATTGGCATACGCACATTCCTTTTGCCTCGTGGGCTTACCGTACTAGTATTCACACTTCAACGAATGTCAAACCTTTCTCTTCGGCCTACAATATCAAGGTTGTATTGCCTCTTGAATTCTAGATTCCATCTCTCTACATCTCACTCCAAGACATGCTCAACAATGATGAATTTCGCCAGACCGTTTGACACAACTTGAGTTATTAGATGAATGTAATCTTAATGCTCTTGATCATCTCCAAATCTACCAAAAACATATCAAATGTGCCTATGAAAAATGTATCCATGAGTGAACCTTCCAGGTCGGAGACCTCGTCCTAAAGGAAAATCAACATGTAACCAAAGAAGAGAAAAGTAAACGGGGAAAATTCACTCCTAATTGGCTTGGACCCTATATCGTTACTCATACCTATGGATCGGTGTTTATAATTTGTCTTCACTTGAAGGTAAACTCGAACCCGAACCCCTCAATGCCTTTCATCTTCAACCATTCTATTGTTAAATTAAGTGCTATATCACCTTTTATTTATTTCAAGCTCGCTTCTTGAGTACCCTTCACCTTTCATATTGCCTATTCTTGCAATCAACGACTAAAAAAATCATGTGATTACCCATCACCTTTGATTCATATCTTCAATATGATTACCACGGCTCTACTCGTGCCTGATTTTAATGGATACTTTTCATAATTTTTAAGATGGAATCCCATGGTCATTCATCACTCAAACCGTCTCTTCCATAGTTAACCTCTCGCATGCTATGGTATTTTCTTCTAAACAAGAGCCTAATCTCCCTCTATAGTCTTTTCCATGAATTAAACGTCCATAAAGCAAAATATTTCAAAAGAAAAACTAGATTCAACTCCTTGAGTCAAACTTCTAGCAAAGAGATGAATCCCTCAAAAGGGACATCTCTTCTCTCTATCTCGCCACTATAAATAGACTTCTCCCTTGAAGGAAAACTATACAAAGCTAGCCATACTGCACATAGTCTATCATAAAAGGGGACTATCCTTGCAAAAATAAAATAAAATATTCGAATCTTCCCGCATCGATCAACTTCACAAAGACCTCAAGGAGATAATATACTCATCCCACATAGACTTCTTGCATTGATCAGTCTATCAAAATAAAAAGAAAAAGAGAAAATGATAATTGTTTTATCATAGATTTTCCATTTTTGATCTTAGGTCTCTTTCCAAGTAGGCCTATTGTCTCGCACCAGGTTACGCTAAAACCAACCATTTTCACCTTATTGCCTTTTTTACCCTAATTTCCTACCTTCTTAAGGGACTTTTTGCAAAAAGGAAATTTCATGATCATGTGAATTTCTTCACACTTATCATAGTTAATCATGCAACGGCTTTAGGGTCTTATATTAATAAGCCCACCTTTGGTATGGTATACTTTTTATGGTTCTAGCCAATTAGGTGGCTCTTTTGGTCACCTCTTACCCTTCACCTTCTTCATTACTTGTTGATTCTCCTATACAATATCATACCATCGACACCTGCATTTTAAGAGTTCCTCTTTCACCAACATCACCATGCCTAACTGACCTAAACTCAACCATGTCTACAATTACCTAAAAACAACCGTGCCTAAATGACATAGACTTAATCATACCTAAAACCTACTAACCCAGTCCTCTGAAACACATATTATTCCCTAGCCTATGGGAGAACTACATTGGCGTCAAGGCCCTTTTTAGGGATATGTAGGAATTACTCCAAGGGCATGGGGATATTGATGGTGAATCACAAAGCACCCCGAATGTCTACAACTCGATGGGTTGATACTCTCAGTGCGATTGCATAACATGGAGCTTTTCCCAAGTGTGGGACCTTGCGAAATCGGAAAGCTCTCTCGAATGAAGACCGGTTCCTATTCCTCTGTTCAGATGCATACATAAAAATGCAGAGGGTTTACTCAAAACCTAAACTAACTTTCCAAGGAGACAGGGTAAGAAGATGCATAAAATAAAACCTAAACTACAAAGGTGATGCACCGAGGAATGAAGAACACCTGTCTTGCCAATAAACACAAACCATTAAAATGCAATGCAAGATCATGCACAGATAACCAAATTTGTAGTGAAAGATCAGGAGGATGCAAATGAATATAGAGAGGGTTGAGAATCATCCACAGGCATGCATTATTTGCTCCAAAGATTGATACAATACACTACAAAATGCCAAGAGGCAAAGTTGCATTACAGTTTTAGATGGGAGGTTTGAACTCCACAAATTCACCTGCCAAAGAGAAGAAGGGAGGGGAAAACAAGAATGTCCAACCTTTAGAAAGAAGCCCCTCCTTACAATTTATAGGAATAATGAGAGAGGGAAGAGAGAGGAAATCCAAATCTACCCCAACCACCTCCAGGTTGCATTTAATTCATCTCATTATGGTGGTAGGTGAGAACCCTAGCAAACCCAAAAAGTGGCGAATTGTATTTTGCATTTTAAAGAATTTTTTCCCACCCAATTAAATATATCTAGTAATAGTTGGATATAGGACCTCGTAAGCTTTCTCGAAAAGTCCAACCTTGCATTAATCTGAGCTCCCTGTGAAAAGTTATGGCCATCTGAATATCTAGGTCAGGGTCTGCTTCCTGTCAGTGCTCAAAATGTTGCACCTCCTAAAGGTGTGCCTCGGCACGTCCATCCTTATGTCAACATAATCTTACATGCACCATGGGCGCATCCATTTTCATGCCAACATCCTTTTTCATACGCCCTTAACCTGTGCCTTGGCGTATCCATTTTGTGTCAACATCCTTTGTTGTGCGCCCTTAACTCGTACTCTTGGTGCATCCATTTTTGTGTCGACATCCTTTTACATGTGCCTTGGCGCATCCATTTTTATGTCGACATCCTTTACATGCACCCTTAACCTGTGCCTTGGTGCATCCATTTTTGTGTCGACATCCTTTGTTGTGCACCCTTAACCTGCGCCTTGGCGCATCCATTTTTGTGTCGACATCCTTTTACATGCACCCTTAACCTGTGCCTTGGTGCATCCATTTTTGTGTCGACATCCTTTTACATGCGCCCTTAACCTACACCTTGGCACATCCATTTTTGTGTCAACATCCTTTGCTGTGCACCCTTAACCTGTGCCTTGGCGCATCCATTTTTGTGTCAACATCCTTGTACATGCACCAAGGTGTGACTTTTGCCATGTCGATACTCTATGTCATGCACCCTTTACGTGCGCCAAGGCGTGAATTTTTCCATGTTGACACTCTGTGTCATGCACCCTTTACCTGCACCAAGGCATGACTTTTGGCATGAATGAATGTCATGTTTTGAGTTCCTTTGATTTCCATATTCTTTTTCTCGTATATATTTACTCGGGGAAGATATTTACAATAGGGGCCCTTAAAGGTTATCTGGCAAAAATTTCCCTAACCAATTTTCCCCCTTTATATTCACATTTTACCCTAGTTAGTTTCCATTTTACACAAAATTGGGAAATTAATCTATCATAAAAACATACATACCTACCATTTTATAACATCAACCATATCATACATCAATCATTTAGCATTTCCATGATATCAAATACTTGGAAATTTAACCACAACATACATACAATCCATTATTTCCATAAGATCAGTAACTTGGAAATTACCTAGACTCCACCATGCCTATACCTAACTCCACCATGCCTAGATGACCTAGACCCATCCATGCCTAAATGGCCTAAATCATCCATGCCTAATCGACCTAAATCCACCATTTCAGATCGACCTAACTCCACCATGCCTATACTTAACCGGACCATGCCTATAATTGACTCCACCGTGATTATACCTGACTCCACCACTCCTAGATGACCTAGACTTATCCATGCCTAACTGACCTAACTCATCCATGCCTAACCCGACCTAACTCTACCATGCCTACATAACCTTAACTCCATCATGCCTAATTCACCTAGTTTCCATCAATACACAAATAACAATGGAAATTAAAAACATAGGTACATCATCCATCCAATAAATATCATCAACTATATAAATGGGAGAGTATGTGTATCAATACATATATACACATATACAAATAGATACTAGTAATCTCAAAACTCTCATGTACATCCTCACCATCAACGACGTAGGCCGGTATAAGATCAAAATCTCAAAACTCTCATGTACATCCTCAATATCTTTTCCTCACAGCCAAGAGGTATATATATCCAAATCTCAAAAATAATAATCATACCAAGTGACTAATCATCACCCCACCTGAGACCCTCGGGGCTAGTTCCATATGTCTCCTCCTCTTTTCCTATCTCGATACCCTATCGAATCTCTCCACCCTTTGTGGCTCTTGGTCTCATCTCCACCGCCCGCAGGTGGGTCTAGTCTCTCGTGAATTGTAGCCTCACCTTTTCCCTATATCTAGGCTCTTTAAGCCCATGTACTCTTTACACTATGAGTGTGTGATCTTATCCTCTCACTTGATGCCTTATATGCCTTGTACTATGCATAGTAGGAGGCATCTATCCCGACAAATGTTAGGTGATCCTTGTAATACCGCACCTCATTTAGGGCATCCCTAAACCTTGCCATCAGCACCATCTGAGGTGGTGCCATAGGTCTCATAGTAACCTATAAGATCCGGCCTCGCTACCGTTGTCCTCGAACCCCTGTCCTTCTCCCAATACCATGCGACCCTATCCCGCTTTATAAGCTAAGCTCAGTAGGCCACAATATGATCCTAAACAGTTTCAAATTAGACATATAAACCTCGTTATCTATGCATGTAAGGTGCCTACATATCCCTCGTATCCATCACCACCCCGTGTGGGCACCTCGTCTTTATGCAACCTAGTCTGTAAGGCTACCACCTACGCTCAAAAGTGGAAACTCGTGCCTTGACCCCCGTGAGCTACCCGTAATACTCTGCCGTGTGTTTGAAGGGGGCCACCGACCCTCGTAAGGTATCCTGTTGCACCGTGATAGTAGCTAAGTCAGATACCCTAGCCTCGGTGGTGCCAACCATAGCCGCCACCCACCACTGCTTGTATCTATCTGTGACCTTGACATCATCAATCCACTCATCCACCACCTACTCCTCCTACCCTGTCGACACAATCAGTTGTGGTAGAGATATAGGCCTCTCCATGTCATATTTCCTATATTGTGGGAATAGTGGAGGCACATCCTATGGCAGCCCAAATTGTCGTCTGAACATGTCTACAAGTATCATCTCATGCTCGCCTGCATGACGCCTCTCTATCCAGCTAAGTAGATGCAACTCCTTCAGCTCCTCTGCCATGTGCCTATGTGAAGGAAAGCCAACATATGGCCTCCAAACAATATCAACCCTAGACAACCCCTCCAACACTCACCTGTAATGTGTAACATCGTGTGTGGCCCTAGTCACCCTGTTTTGTCCATCAAGTGGTACCCATCACCTGTAACCAACCCTAACCAAACCACCCCCAAACCAATCCTATTGGGGCAAGCCAACTAGATGTACACATACGATGTGCTCATATGCCCAACAATGTAGAAGGAAGGTACAACATAAACTGAACCTCCACAACCTCCCATAGGCCCACAACTCTCTATACAACTACACCAAGAATGTTGGTGCCTAGGAAAAATGGACCTCTCCTCCATCATGTCCTGGAGAACCCCATTAGTGCTCATGGGAATCTCCCACCCTCTCGCATCTAGAAAGGAAAAATAGCATACCACCTCCATCAACAAAACCACCAACCTCATCTCCTGAGGATGGGCCACATACATATCTCCATAGCTCAGACTCACACTATGGTACCTCATCTCCACCATCGCCTCTCCAAAAATAACCACTATCAGCTCCTATGATGCCTCGACATAATATAATAAACATGCTCCCCAACTATTGGTAGCCACAAGATCCTATATACATCCTCTAGGGTGACAGTGATCTCACCCGTTAGTAAGTGGAACGTGTTGGTTGTTGAATCCCATCTATCGATGAGTGTGACCATAAAACTCGATCTCGAGCTACACACCTGTAGTGTCGGATCCCAATCAATCCAACATCTATCACATGCCTCCACTCCTCCACGGTCACACTTAGTCATATCACTAGCAATAGAGGTGGTACTCTATCCCACATCCGCAGCTTGGTCCTTTCCTGCATCTAATAAACCACAACATTATTACAACTTGACAACCTTCACTTATCTATTAACCCCCAAACCATACCCAACCACACCAATCCTACTCACCCCATTTTACCTAATTCACCTACCAGCCTCCTACCCCATTGCAATCATGACTCACCATTCTAAAAACATCATTTCACCTACTTACCTATCCTTTACACCAACGCTAACCTTCTACCCCCATCTCTCTACATGTACCCTCCCTTCCCCTTTTACTATTTTTCTTGCCCACCTAACCTTTCTTACCCCTATTTTTCATCCACCCTCACCAACATCGGTCACCCTGACCATCACCGGTTATCCTTAACCGACATCGGTTCACTTAAACCGATGTCAGTCACCTAAGACTAGACTAATGCTAGCTAAAGAAAACCGACATCGGCCACCCTTAGACCAATGTCGGTCTCTCTATCACGGCACCAAAAGTGAAACCCCTCCCCCTTTCTACCAAAAATCCCTAAAAACAACCTACAAACCTACTCTACCCTACCCAAACCTAACCTAACTTCATTCCCAACCCTATTTAAGCTACATTGGACCTTCCCCTCCCTCATTTCATTCATTTTACCTACAAATTCACAATAACACTCCCACCCAAATTTTTTTAATCCAAACAGATTTCATCACACTAATTTCAACCAAAATAACGGAATCAGATTGATTCCTACCTCATCTTGGTGTCATCTGTGTGGTGGTACGTCTAGCCACTATGTCGGTGGCCCACCCAAACCCTCTCTCACCTCTACCATGACACAAATCTACCTTGAATCTCCCCGCAAATCCAATCACTTGAACCGATCTTGTAGACCCGCCAATCAAACGCCAATCACCCGCTATGAGGCTCACCAACTCAACTCTCTACCTCATCCTATTGCTTTCCATGAAGGCACTACTACTCTATCATTTTCACAAAACTCAACATGACCGACATTAGTCATACCAAACCAACATCGGTTACTTTATAACCGACATCAATCACCTACCATTACCATTTTCACCCCATTTTCCCATTTTGACCTCAACTCATTATTTCCAGATACCCTTTGACCTTACCCACACTTATTGCAACCTACCTACAAGCCCAAACTACCCCTACATTTCCTTAATTATGTCTAGGGATTTGTTATTTTACCTATACCTTGACCTTACCCATGCCATGACCTATTTACCTAGACCTGACCTACTTTGTGTGACCATTAACCTTGTGTACTCGTTATACCTTGTGATGCCATTACCTATGTTGTTTTATCCTAAAAACCATACCTTTCCCTTGCCCATGCCATGACCTATTTACCTGGACTTGACCTACTTGGTGTGACCGTTGACCTTTTCTACTCGTTATACCTTGCGATGTCGTTACCCATGTTGTTTGGCCTGATGACCTTACCTTGCCTATTACCATGACATTTATCCCAACCCAACCTTTGGTGTACTAGAACATACTTAAATGTTCATGCATCTGACCTATGTTGTGTTTCCGACCATATCCTATGCCTTGGATACTTGAATCACTTCACCCTTGTTTAGATAAACCTATTGACCTTGGATGATGTAAATTTTGCAAGCTCTTTAACCTAGTACTATGTTGCATTCTATACGTGTGTGTGCATTTGATTGCCATTACCCATTACCCAATTTGACCCCGACCTATTACCTATTACCTATAGCCCGAGTTGACCATTACCCTTTCCCAAAACACCCATACTCTTCCCCACCTACCTTAACTCACACCAACTACACATTTATCAAACCACTCACCAATTCTGTATAACACCTCATCAGTTCCTAGTTTGAGGGGGATCACCTTCACCACACTTGGGGAAACCCCGCTCTCACCCACACATGGGGCAATCACTTCCTATTTTTGTCAGCGTCGCTTAACAATAAAAGATAAACAAAAAAAGAGGTAAAATGTAGACACCAAAATTAGGTCATACCACCCTTATAGCCATGTTAATTAAATTAACCATACCTTACATATTCATATCCCATAGTGCACATGATTAATTGAATTAATTACTTTAATTAATTTAATTAATATCCTCACTTGACCACCTCACCTAGCCACATCACCTAGACACCTCATCATAAACCTATTCTTAACATGTTTCTTTTAACTAAGATCCAATTTCTACTTACCATAACTAATTGAGACTTAGTCTAACCCTAACATTAGATGCCTATTCTTTCTCTAACAACATGCCCACTTACTTAAGTGGAAAATACCATTTTAGACCCGAACCAATGGGTAGAACTGGCCAAAAGATAGCCAAGATATGCTATTTTGGAAAACCTAGATTTCCCTCCATAACCGATGTCGGTTAACCCTAAACCAATGCCAGTTAACCTAAACCATCATTGGTTTCCATTTATTAATTTTGGGAAACCTTATTCTCAAGGGTTGGAAATTTTGAGTTCTAGAGAAATATCTACATGCAAGCTCGAACCAGGGTTCTCTCATGTATCCAGAAGACAGAAGTATACCCAGCCAGAGGCCCAAGCAAGCATTGGAGTCTCATCCGAAAGTGTTGGCATTCACAAGAGCATTATGGGAAGCACTGTCATTCACAAAATATTTGGGCTCTACCAAAAATCCTCAGCACTTCACCATCATCTATTTAGAACCTGCAAGCATGGGATATCGAGTAAGTAGAATTCCCTTTTACTCTCATTTTTTCAAATACTTGTATTTCCATTCATTATTTCTCTGTGTTACTCATCTCCCAATTATCTCACACCTTCATTTGCTAAACAAGCTACTCGTTTTCCTTCTCACCTCCCTAAAACCCTTTCCATTCAACCTTTGAGACCTTGCTTATTCCCTGCAACTACATTCAATGCCTCTAAGGTCCTCTGTATAACCATAAAGAACACCAAAACCTCCATTTCCATGTTCAGTCCCTTTCCACAGTGACCGATATCAGGTCACCCTTGACCGGCATCGGTCATCCCCATATCGTCATCGGTCATAGTGACAATAACCCAAGCTACATGATTCAACTAAAACCCATCCCAAAATCTTACAAAATTCTTACCAAACTCCATTCAAACCTTCTTGACTCCTTTTCATACACTTATCAGTCCTAGACACACTCTCTTTGGTTCCTATGAAGTTATAAAAGGCTTAAACACCTATTTCTAACCTTTTTTATTTTCTACAGTGACCGATATCGGTTGCCCTTGACTGACATCGGTCATTCCCATACCGACATTGGTCTCTATAACTAGTAATCTTTCCTATAATAGTGACTGAATAACATTCATCCAAATCACCCAAAATCACCCAAAACTTGATCCTGACTTGTTCTAATCACCTTGCTACCTACCCAACCTGAAACATAACCCAACCTCAGTTAGATATAATTTTGTATTGCAATATTCAACTTAATCTAATATATTGTTAATAACTTGAGATACTGAAATCAACTTGTTAGTAATAGGACCTCTATTTCTTGCATTTTTGTTCATTTATTTGATAAACAATGGATTGACAACCATCTAGGAAGTATCACACTTCCCATATCTAGCATACGCTAGGCATTCCACTAACATATATTGTTTAATATTCTTCTTATGGTATTGTTTTGCATTCACAGGTAGTTCCTCCTAGCAAAAAGGAAGTTCTCACAATCAGCATTGGATCAGGAAATCAAAATGTGTGCATTCTACCTTCCACCTTCATTTCACAAGTATTCCTCCTCACCTTTACCTTATTTGTTTTTCTCATACGTACATAACTTAGTAGTGAAACAAAGGTTTGATCTCCTCCCTAGAAAATTGATCTTGCAATAAGGAAATCCTTTGTTCCTGCATAACATAATCTACTTGAATGCCTCTAATAGTCTTTTTTCTCAACTTCAATCCTATGATGGAAATATTTCAAATCCTTTATGATATTCTTGTTAATAGTAAGGATAGTGTTAGCGATTGACTCGGTACTCATCATTCTGGCCTCCCAATCATCAAAATATTTAACCCTTTTACTAGAATTTTCTCACAACTTTCAAATCCCCTTCTTCAAATTACACAAGGCATCCACAATCTGGAATCCCCACAAAGGGATCATTTTATTTCATTTTCATCATGTGATTGAGGTGAGAAGCCATGGTTTCTTGATATGAGTTGGGTGCATTTATATGACCAATATGAATAGGAATGACGAGCTTGCTTCTTTAAACAAGAAAATGAATCAAGCCTTGATGGAGAGGGATTTCAACTTTCTTATTTTTGAAATCCTCAATAGTAGAAAGAAAATTCATATAGATGAAGAATGCCAAGGTCATAGTCTGCTCTCTACGAAATAAATTTAGGATAGATAGATGGTGTGAAAAGATCTTTCGAACTTTCATTTTAAGGTAAGATATTTCATGTCCACCAGATAGATAGATTGTAGCCCATCTATCGGAAGGCAAGTTTAGAAAATACCATAAGCCACAATGTTCTCCCCAACTTCAAAGAAAGTTCCAATTTCATGTTTTTACGAGTTTTATCCTTGTAAATTCTAAGACCATCAATTTTCAGCCCCGTAATCTTTGCAAATAGCTTCCTTAGAAACCCCAATTTGAAACCCTCTAAAAGTGGAACCCCCATAGATCCAAGCGTTACCAAAATCCACTCAGAGAGAAGGGTCATTACCTTTTAGTCAATGAATGTACCTGGTGAAGCCACCTTTGTGAGGCATCCTCTACAATGATCATTGTCATTTTTAAGATGAAGAAAAGTGGTAGGTTCATTGTGGACCCTGTCACCTCCCATGGCTCCTTCAAAGATTCCCTCCTTCGAGCATGAAGAAGCGAAAGCCAATCTCAAAAAACTTGAGAAAAACCAAATGAAATGTATTAGGCCTTTTTTCAAAAAAGGAAAAGTCCTTTCAAAAACCCAAGTGTGAGAACTTTGGGTTTCATCATTACTCAACATCTTAATTTGTGTCTTCATTAATGAGATTATTAATATGACCCCAGGGGATACGTGTCCCTTGCCACGTCACAATATCCATCATGTTAGCACCTTTATTAGCCAACTCACCCGCATGCTTATTTCTAGCACGGTAAGTGTGAAGGAAGTCCACTTGATCAAATGATGTTAAAATGGCATGAGCCTTTGTGATTAATTTATCAAGCTTTCATCCACATTTTCTTTGAACCTTGAGAGCATTAATCACACACATTGAGTCACCTTCAATAATGATGGTTTTTAAACCCAGGTCTTTACACATCATGATGCCCTAGAGCATAGCCTTATCCTCGGCATAGTTGTTTGTATGATTACCAATGGGACCCACATAGGTGTTAGAAATAAAACTTAGCTTAATTCATCATTAGTTGATATTTGAATAAATGTAATAAGTTAAATTTTAATTTAAATACTTTAAAATTATGTCAATAGGTATTATTTGTCCTTAGTTGTTAGTTAATTAAGTGATATTGTTCTCATCCCAATGTTTGTGGGATTGTGTTCTATCTTGCATATTTTGTTCCCAGATGATTTCCATGAGGGTAATAGGGGATTAGGGGCAATATGTTATTTTTGCATACTTACTCGATTAGGTTATTTGCTTCCATATATTGTGGATGAGACAGTAAGTTTTCCAATATCTATATATATTATAGCTCTCTCATTTGTTTGTAATGCTTGATTTTGATATTAATAAAATACACAAGCACCGTCTTGTTTCTGTGCAAAGATTTTGTGTTAAATATTGTTTTCAAGTATTCATTATCAAGATTTGGTATCATAGCAATATTCTGATCCAAAGAGGAGTGTAGGAATTTTTAGGGAAGTTTAGGGAGATCTGGAGAAATTACAGAGCTAGGAGTAGCCATAGATGCCCCTAGCCATTTCACATCCCCTACCCGAATCCACACCTTGGTTCACGGTTGATTTGTAGTTGAAGAACACTTAGAGTGTAATCACAGCCCTTGTAGACCTAGATGTAACTCTCTTGCAAAAGGTGACATTGTTTCATTCTTTGATTTTATTTTTTTAAATTACCTGTACATGCAATAAAAAAAATTGGAAGCAAATAAAAATATATATATACAATATTTTTTATATGTGGGGACCTAATATTTTCAAGATCCCCATATTAGTTCTTCTTCCTCTTCTATGTACTTTATCTTCTTCTTCCTCTTCACATTATTTGAGCATTTAAAAAAAAATATCCAGTCAAAAGTGGAAGTTTCTATGTGAACTTGTACCTGTCAGAGGAGTATAAGATAGGATATTTGAATGATATCCAATGTGCCTGCATCTGAAACGAAGACCACAAATTAAACTTGGAGAAGAGTTGCAACTTGCACCAAAAAAACTGCATTGGAAAAAGGAAGAAAAAGTTATCTACAAGAAAAATATCTACATAGAAAAAAAAAAGAATAAAAGAAAACTACAACCAAGGGTTATTATAACGCTTAGGCAAAGCGGTTGAACTGCATTTTTTCCCTAAAGCACACTACGCATGCATGTAAGTCTTTATCTGCGTTTTTTTTTTTTTTTTTTTAAATCTTTTTAAAAAAATTCATTGTTGGACGTCATGGAAAAAATTAGAAGTACAAAAAAATCCAGTTTTGGAAAGGGCCCCGAAAAGATATTGAAATTGTAACTTAAAAGAGCCATAACTTTCAACTGGTACCTCGGATTGAGGTGCCAATTTTTTTAAAAGTGTGTATTTTTGTGAGCTCTACATCTTGGTCCAGCTTTTAATAAGCTTTGTTTTGTAAAAATTAAACAAATTAGAGATTGTTTGTATTTCAAAAGAGGCCAAAGAGTCCAAATTTTTATTTTTTCAAATTGGTCAAGAGAGCCATTTTATTTTTACAAATCGGCCATAGAGCCAAATTTGTAATAGGGCCAATAGTGCCAAAATTCATCATACATGGCCGAAAATGAGCCCAAAATAAATAAAATAATATTTTTTTTAGGGGGTGCATGCTTTAAGTGGGGAAAAGTGTTCAATGTTTTCTTCTATTGTTTATAACTTTTCACAATGGCTGCAATTACAAGACCAAAATTATTTTTGCTGATTATCAAATTTTGCGTTCGATAATTATTTAGCATGAAAAAAAAATTCACGCACAACTTGATTTTGAAAATATATGGTTTGTTGTTTTTGGTATATTAACAAGATCTATAACATATGTTACACAACAAGCTACATTTGATCGTGCAAATCAAAAAGAAAAGTTAATAATTTTGTTTAGTGTTTTAGATGAGGTACAACCTCATATTTGTGAGACCACAACAACAAAATAATCTTAGGACAAGTTGAAAACAATATATGAGTCAAAAAATAAAAACACAATACTTCATCTCCAGAGTCAACTATTGAACTTGAAAATGCAACCAACTAAAAATTTTGAATTGTTTTTTAGAAGAGTAAGAACTTTTACATGCATCACTTAAAGCTTTGGAAGAAAAAAGTAACCGAGACATCACTCGTGCATATAGTATTGAGATATCTTCCTCCTTCTTATAGGATTTTTGTGACCACATTAAACATAATTGGTAAAACAAAAACTTTTGAAGAGTTGGTGAATATGCTACAACAAGAGGAGGCTATTCACCTAACTACCAAACTCAAGAGCATGCACTTTCTTCTAATCAAAAAGAAAAAAAAAGGCTAAGTCTAGTAAACAATGCACCTCATAAGCAAGGTAATACTCAACAAGTCCAAAAGGACCAACAAAAATGTCTTATTTTTGGTCAATAAGAAAATGAGTTAAAAAAGTGTTGGTATAACACATTACAACAAGGATCATCAAGTGTTAAAAATATTAATTACCAACAAATTTTTTTTTTTCAAAAACAGAGTAAACCGGGACAAAATAATAATAAGTGAAAGAAGAAACCAACTCAACAAGGAAATGTAGCCAAATAGGAAGATCAATTTGATGATGATGACTTCCTATATTTTACACAGTCAAATGAAGTATCTAATTCTACAAATCAAATTTGGTATGTTGACTCGGCTGCGAAGCACTTGACACATAACAGGAAAGAAAGATTGGTTCTTCATAATGAGTAAAATAACCACCAAAAATCATGTCTCTTTGGGTGATGATACATCATACGAAAGTTTTCAAGGCATTGGTTCCATTTCACTACCACTTAGGCATCATAATTGTAAAATTATAAATGTTCTTTATGTCCATGGTTTAACAAAAATATGTTTTCTATGAGTCAATTATTAGATCACAATCTCAAAATTAACTTTGATTGTAAAGGCGGTAAAAAGATGTGCCTAATTCGAGATAAGTCACGAAGCTCCAAATTTGTTGCACAAGCTTTGAATGTGGGAAGAATGTTTCAGTTGGATCTTGTTCAATGAAATAATCATGAATTTGTAGCCAATGATACATCATCAGCTCAACTATGGCATCAAAGACTTGGACATGTCAATTTTGGCTATCTTGACACACTTCGTTGATACAACGTGGTTAGGGTTTTACCACCCCTAAAAAAAGGGTACAAATAAATTTCAGCATTTTTTGGTAGGAAAACAACATAGAGCACCATTTAAACATAGTACATTTTGGGCTATGGAAAAACTTGACTTGGTGCATACCAATCTGTGTGGACCAATGAGACCTAGCCACTCTTGGGTTTCAATATTTCATGCTCTTTGTTGATGATTTTTCAAGAAAAATGTTGATATAGTGTCTTTCTATAAAATACCAAGCTTTTGAAACTTTTAAGAAGTTCAAAGCTGATCCATAGGGATCCAAAATGAATCTACTTCATCAAAATAGTTAGCACGAAGAAGAAGAAAAAAATACACGAGGTTTCATCTTTTTAGTAATATGACCACCGCTACGTGTAGAGTGGTGATTAAATAATTGTCGGTCAACCAACTAGGGCGGTGGTCCTGGGACCGCCAGTATGCATTGGGTGGTAGTCCTAGCTCTTTCAGACAGAAAACAAAAATATGAAATGAACAGCCCAAAATTTGGACAGTTGTTCGTATCTCTTCTCCTCCATGACCTTTCCCATTCTCTAGTGCATGGGAGGACATGGGAAAGGCTATAAATACATGTTTGTAGAAGAGAATAGGATGGAAGCATGAAATCAAGTGAGCAAGAAGTTCTTAGTGATGGAATTTTGTTTTGTAGAAGAAAGGAGTGTTGAGACAGAGCAAACAAGTATTTGGGAGGAAGTGTGAGATATTATCTACTTCTCTTTCATACTTATTGTAAATTATGTACTTGTTATTTTGAATTGGCCAATAAAAGTGGGAAGAAAGAGAAATTGCCCTTCCCAATTGGTTTTTCCTCCTCTAGAGGTTTCCAAGATAAAATTTGTTGGTGTTTATGAGCTTAAATTATTTCCTTTCCTGCAATTGTGGATTCTAAGCATAAGCATAATTCATTCACTAGCTATCTCTATCATTTTCTAATAGAAAGTAGAACAACAATGTTTATTTGTGTTTCTATGATTAATTCCTAAGTTGAAGAGTTTACAGATCATTTTGGTATCAAGGATAATAATTATCTAGGACTGTGGTATTCGTTCTTGGATTTGTATGATAGTGACGAGATCTAAAGGCAAAGAGGCTTTACCTTGCGATCCAAAAATTTCTACAAAGAAGTGGAAATAGAGAATTCGGGGACAAATGGAGGAAGAGAACTTGGTCTCGTAGAATCGAGATGCTAGAGACCATGATGGATATGATGTTTAGAAGGTAAGAAGAGCTTGTTGATTTATAGAAGACAACTTCTATCAAACAAGACTCCATGGACTCAGTGGTTTGGGGCTTAGCTAAAAATTTTGGCATAGGAAGGAGCCACCATGAGGAAAGTTATGGGGAAGAGCATGAAGAAGAGACTTCAAACACAAGAGAAAAGGTAAAATCTGATCATACTCCTTTTAAAGTTGAGACAAAAGTTGATATTAAAAGCTTTGAAGGACAAGTAGATGCAGAGTTTCTTGATAAATGGTTAAAACAGTTAGAAGTCTACTTTAGCATCCATAATGTCACTAAGGCATAAAGGATCACCTTTTCACGTCTCAAAATGGAGGGACATGCTCGGTTTGGTGCGAAACCCATCTAATCACTTGTGAAAAGAAGGCATCCTATTTTGAAATCTTGGCAAGAATTTAAATAATTACTTAGAGATAACTTATATCCTATTGGCCACAAGACTAACCAAATTATTAAATGGTAGTATTTTAGACAAGGCATTGGTTAAAGTGTGCAGACTATACTTGAGTTTCAGAGGCGAGGCCATGTTGCTAAACATGGACTTGGAGGATGAGGATATTCTAAGTACTTTGGAGGACTTCACACTCACCTTCGAAGAAAAGTAATCTCCACTAAGCCCAAATATCTCAACGTGGCGTGTGTGCACAAGCATACTACATAAATGACGAAAAGAAGCAAGGAGAAGCAGAGCTGAGGGCAAAAGCAGTTGAAAAATCAGCGAAAAAAGAGTATGGGCAAACAAGTAACAAGGGTAAGTGGAAAGGGAAAGGCAAACAAGCCATTGCCATACTTTAAATAATTATAAAGATCGCAAGAATTTTTGTAAGAACTGTGATATTAATGGTCATACTGATGCTACATGTTGGAATTTACATCCGGATTTGCATCTGAAGAACCGAACCAAGGACTCGAAGAAGTCCATGACAGCTGTAAAAATAGAAGGGGAGGTGGAAATCGAAGATGACTTTGATGTAGATGAAAGGCTTGGATGCATGGCCACCAACATGGACAACCAGGAAGAGGAGATGAGTAGACTATTCTAGATCAAGAGAACTAAGGTAAATGCTTTAGTGAATACCGGTTCTCAATCTAACTTGATTTCTGAAGCAGTTGTAAAGAAGCTTAGTCTTGAGACTTACGAGCATCCACACTCTTATCCTTTGGCTTAGGTGAAGAAGGGTGTTGAAATTTAGGTAACAAGAAGATGTAAGGTCAAGTTTGGGATAAATTCCCAATATATTGATGTTTTGGAAGCTAAAATTATTCCACTTGATGCTTTTGATGTTGTATTCAGGAGTCCTTACTTGTATATCGGTGATACTATATATATGAGAAGGGAAAACCGATACCGATGGGTCAACGATGGGATCATCTACAACATCTGGGCACGCCAGGGAAAGACACGGGTTACTATGGTGAGTGTTAACCAAGCAAAATGACTTATTTAGAAAAATCATAATCAGTTTTGTTTACTTTTGTTAAAGGATAAACAAGATGGGGTAAAGGTTTCAGAGATTTATAACTAGGGAAAGCATAATTTGGAAAGTATTATTCAATCCTTTTAGGAAGTTTTTCATGCTCCCAGTGGGTTACCAAAAAAATGGGAAGTAGAGCATGAGATTCAACTATTGCCAAAGTCCCCTCTACCAAACATTGGGTTGTATAGGAAATCCTTTCTTGAGAGTACTAAAGTAAAGAAACAACTCCAAGAACTACTAGACCAAGGGGTGATATGTCCGAGCACCTCACCATGTGGTTTGCCTATTGTGATGGTGCCAAAGAAGGATGGTTCTTGAGAATGTGCATCGACTACCGCACTTTGAACAAGATCACCATACGAAATGTATATCCACTTTACACATAGATGATCTCTTGGACCAGCTTGACATACCAAATTCTTCACGAAGTTGGATCTCAATTCCGGTTATCACCAAGTTAGAATGAAGGAGGAGGATATATGGAATACTGCCTTGAAAACATAACAAGGTTTGTATGAATGGATAATACTTCCTTTTGGGTTATACAATGCACCCGCTACATTTATGAGATTGATGAATGATGTATTGCGGGATTTCATAGATTCATGTGTCATTGTATATCTAGATGATATTCTAATTTTTAGTGCCACATGGGAGGAGCATCTAACCCATTTACAACAAGTCTTGCAAGTTCTCAGGGAGAAACAACTACTTTGTAATATGAAGAAATGTGAGTTTTCCAAACAATCACTTATCTATCTTGGGCATGTGGTTGGAGGAGGAGAGCTATGAGTGGATCCAAAGAAGGTGGAAGCCATCACCAACTAGCCAACACCAATAGGAGCCATGGAGACTAGGAGTTTTTGGGATCAATACAGTACATGCGGAAGTTCATTCCGGTTTCTCTACGATTGTAGCACCTCTACACACAGTGGCCACAAAGAGTAAGGGTTTTGAATGGGGTAAGGAACAAGAAAAATCCTTTGAGTTATTGAAATACAAGATTAGTCATGCTCCATTACTTGCTCTTCCTAATTTGCAGCAACCTTTTGAAGTAGAGACAGATGCCAATGATTACACCATGGGAGCAGTGTTGCTTCAAGGAGGTAAACTCCGTATGTTATCATTCTAAAACTTTTACTTCAAGAAAGGATAAACCCGTATGTGTATCATTTCTTAAAAAATGGAAGCATTATTTGTTGGGTAAAGAAAATTGATATTCATTATTTATGATAAGGAAATGTGGATGGGGTTCCTTGCAAAATTGGTGGCTGACATGTTTTCTAGGCCACCCACATGGAGAATTTTTCTTAGATCGAGCCCTTCAAAAATTAAAATGAGGCATATGCCCAGGACAAAGACTTTGGGGTGATTTTAGAAGTTGTTCATTGAAAATATCTGTGAGTTCCAACTACAAGATAGGGTAGTACAAAATTGGTGGTGACATGTTTTCTTTATGTTGCAAAGGAAGCTTATGGGAGTATGCCTTAGTCTCAGAAAGGATAGGGATTGAAGATTGTTATCTCAAGGATGGGATGCTCTAATGGGGAAGCTTTTTGTGCCAAAGAAGAAAGAATTCTATTGATGAGGGAAGCACATACCTCGAAAGTAGCGGTCATTTGGGTGTTGGTAAGACCCTAGCCCACTTGCAAAGGTACATGTATTGCCATGAATATCTTTATATGAATATGTAAACTTTGTTGTACCATGAATAATCTAGGAAGGAGGGTTTGTTTGCCTTTTCATAGATACTCATCCATGAGGACATTTCTATGGAAATGTGGAGGATACCTATGTCTAAACATGGCCATGTATCTATATGTTTTTGATAGACTAAAAGCATTCTTGTGGCATGTAAGAAGATAGTAAAAGCACATGAAGCAGAGATTTTCTTTGCTAATGTATGGGTGCATTTTGTTTTTCCAAAGTCTATTGTTTCTAAAAGGGATTCCATGTTCTTGGGGAAGTTTTGGACTACTTTATGGGACAAGATGGATACCAAGTTACTGAGAGGAGCACACCTTTCCATCCACATATGATGGACGGATGGAGGTGGTAAACAGGACTTTGCTAGAGTTGATCGAGGGTATAACATCAAATATCCAAGGGCTTGGGATGGGTCCTTATCCTACATTCAACATCCTATAACCGGCAAGACACACATCCACTATGAAGTCACCGTTTGAAGCATGCTTGGGATATCTACCTACAAATCCACTAGACATAGTAGTTGGGAAGCAGGATGAGGAGGAGACATGAGACATAGAGGTGAATAGAGAAAACAAATTCATTGAGAGGATCCGAAAATCCATCTCAAAGTCAAAGAACAACTAGAGAAATATCAATCCAAGTACAAAGCTAGGCATGATCAACATAGGAGAGAACATAAACTACATGTTGGAGATAGAGTTTGGCTTTACTTGAGCAAGGAGAGATTACAAGTTCAAGCATGGAAAATCAAGCCACTACGATATGGGTCCTTCACCATATTGGACCAGGTTAGAGAAAATGCTTTTTGGATTGACTTGCCACCATTTATGAGGATGTACTCTGTAGTAAACTATGAGAAATTACACCTATATGAGCCATCCATGCTAGATGAAGATGAAGTTCTATAGTTTCTACCTTCCATTGAGGATTACATCTTGGAGTCATGAGGCAAATTGGAAGAGGATGTAGTGCTGCAAGTGAAGGTCAGAGAGATAAGGAGAGGTCCGCAGGAGTCTTGGCAGATTGGACTAAAAGGAAAGACACCAAGGCAGGCCCGGTGGTACTCAAAGGAGCAAGTGAGGGAATTATTTCCTCATCTACTCCCCCACTAAGCTTTTGTGGGACAAAAATCCTCCTAAGCAAGGGAAGTGTTATCCATAAGGATCCAAAATGAATCTACTTCATCTAAACAATCAGCACAAAGAAGGAAAAATGATACACAAAGGTTTTGTTTTTTTAGTAACATGACCACCACTCTGTGTAAAGTGGCAGTTAAAGAACCACCGTCTAACCAGGGCAGTGGTCCTTGGACCACTGGTCTGCATTAGGTTGTGGTCCTGTCTCTTTCTATTTGAAAATGAAAAATATGAAACAAATAACCTAGAATTTGGACAATTTTTCGTATTTGTTCTCATCCATGACCTTTCCCATTCTCCAGTGCACGGGAGGACATGAGAAAGGATCTAAATACATTTTTGTATAAGAGAATCGGATGGAATCATGGAAGCAAGTGAGCAAGAAGTTCTCGGTGCTGGAATTGTATTTTGTAGAAGAAAGGAGTGTTGAGACAGAGCAAGTATTTGGGAGGAAGTGTGAGATATTATATACTTCTATTTCATACTTATTGTAAATTTTGTAATTGTTATTTTGAATTGGCCAATAAAAGTGGGAAGAAAGAGAATTTTCCTTCCTTATCGGGCTTTTCCTCCTCCGGAGGTTTCTAGGATAAAATTGGTTGGTGTTTATGAGCTTAAATTCTTTCCTTCCCTGTAATTGTGGATTCAAGCATAAGCATAATTCATTCATTAGTTATCTCTATCATTTTATAATAGAAAGTAGAATAAAAGTGTTTATTTAGGTTTCGTGGACAATTCCAAAGTTGAAGAGTTTATAGATCAAAAGCCCTTTTTGACACACAGTTACAGGTAGGAAAATAAAACACTCCACTTAGATTGAGGGGGAGAATACACCAAATGAGTTCAATAATTTTTTGGAAACATGTGGCATTTGTCATCAAATGGATCCTCCTCACACACTATGACAAAATGGTGTTTTTGAAAGGTGAAATCGTCTTATCATGGATATGGTGTGATTTATGATTGATGATGTAGGTTTATCAAAAAATATTGGGCGAAGCGGCTAAAATGACAGTATATTTACTAAATAGATTTCCCACTGCAACTCTTGATGGAATAACACCTCAAGAAGCATGGTCGAGAATAAGCCATCAATTTCACACCTTAGGGTTTTGGATGTAAAACATGCACATTCCTAAGAAACAAAGAACTAAGCTTGATATGAAATCATAAAAACTTATCTTTTTGGGATACAGTGATGAAGCACTTGGCTATAGAATTATGAATCCAAGAACAAGAAGGGTATACACTAGTCAAGATGTTGAGTTATTTGAGAAGAAATAAGTAGATGCTCCCTCCATACACTCACATGATTGAAAAATCATCCCTACAATGAAAACAAAGGATGGTAATCACTTTGATGACAAAAGTGATGATGGGGAAAATAATGAAATTCAACCTCCCACAAGAACCAAAAAAAGTATGCCTAAATGGTATACAAGTATGATTAGAGATGTAAATTGGATAGTGTCCCCACGCATATACCACTAGAATGAGGACTTACAGTATGGATCAAAATGAGGTCATTTTTTCCTTAATGGGTACTTTTTTAAACTATTAATCCTTCCTTACTTTCGAAGCCCTACAGTCTAAACCTTGGAAAGATGCTATGGATGCAGAATATAAGTCACTTATGAAAAATAATACATGTCAACTTACAAATCTTCCACCAGGAAAAAGTTGATTGGATGCAAATGGATCTTCAAAATGAAGTACAAAGTAGACGGAAAAATTGATAAACATAAGGATAGACTAGTTGTTAAGGGATATGCTAAAAAATAAGGCATTGATTATGAGGAGAATTTTGCTCCCACAACTAAGATAAAAATTTCAGGTTAATATTTTCTCTAGCTACATAATTTGGTTGGAAAATACACCAAATGGATGTAAAAAGTGCCTTTCTTAATAGTGATTTATAGGAAGAAGTTTGCATGACTCAACCGAAGGGTTTTGCATACCAGAAAAGAGGAAAAGGTATATAAACTCATAAAATCACTATATGGTCTTAAGCGAGTCTCCCAGGGCATGGTACATAAAAATAAACGAGCATCTCATTCAACATAGATTCAACAGATTCCATATGATCCTAATCTCTATCTCAAAAGCAAGGGGGAGATAGTGGTCGTTGCGGTATATGTCGATGATCTAGTCATCACTAGAGGATCGGTGAGGATGATTGAGTCAACAAAGAAATATATAGCACGATCATTCGACATGACCGATCTTGGGCTTCTACATTATTTTATTGGACTTGAAGTTTGGCAAAGAGAAAATCATATCTTTGTGTCACAATTTAAATATGCCAAGAAAATGCTCGAGAAATTCAATATGATGGATTGTAAGCCATTTTCCACACCTATGGAGATAAGACTTCAACTGTCTCGAATAGATCCATCACCACAAGTAAATGCAACTCTCTATCGGTAGTTGATCGAGTCTCATCTACTTGACTTACACTAGGCCGGATATCAGCTATGTAGTCAACTATCTTTCACGGTTCATGCAAGAACCAAGGGTTTCTCACTAGAAAGTAGCAAAGTGGATACTAAGGTACATCAAAGGAACTATGGACTATGGCCTAGAATACAAGAAGAATAATAAATTCTTCTTGACATGATATTCAGATTTAGATCATGCAGAAACATAGATGATAGGAAATCCACTTCAGGATTTGTATTCTTTTTGGGATCTGGACCGATATCATGGGGGAGTAAGAATAAAATTGGTGTTTTAAGATCCTCCATAGAATCAGAATATCATACAGTAGGTGGAGCTATCTGTGAAGCAATATGGCTCCGATGTATACTTAAAGGATTGGGAATACCACAGAAAGATCCAACTATCCTACATGTTGATAACGAAGGAGTAGTAAAACTTGTTCGAAATCCATTTTTTCATGAGTGCACCAAACACATTGAGGTGCAGGTATATTTCATTCATGAACATGTTCAGAACAACAACATCCAGCTCCAATATTTCCCAATAGATATGCAATGTGCAGATGTCTTCACAAAGTCACTTGCTCGAGGTAAATTTGAGGGTTTTAGAGAATTTCTCTCCTGTTCACTTGAGACCATGTTGAATTAAGGGGGAATGTTAGGAATAAAAATTTCTTAATTCATCATTAGTTGATATTTGAATAAATGTAATAATTTAAATTATTTAATTTAAATACTTTAAACTTATGTCAATAGGTATTAGTTATCTCATTAGAGTAGGTATTTACTTTAGCTCATGTTCACCTAGGTACATTATTTACCTTTATTGTATTTATCCTCACCCACTTATGTGTGTGGATATTTCTTTTATTTATTTATATATTAGGAGATATTATCCAGGTTGTTAGGTATAGTTCTTTCCTTGATCTATGGTATTGACTAGTTATTTCCTTGATTTATGGCTTGATCTACGACCTTGACTGGTTCTTAGATTGTTATTCCTTGCCTATTTAAGCAAGGCCCATTCTCAATGTATTGCATTGAGTTCCATAATAATATATGATATTGCTTCTCATTTGTTTGCAAAGGTTTACGTAAATTTATTCTGGTGAATTACTTTCATCTTATTGATCATGGTGTTTGATTAGCATCTTTGTTTTTGGCTTGAAATACGATCTAGTTATCGTTCCTTTCATTATCCTTAGTTGTTAGTTAACTAAGTGATATTGTTCTCATCCCAATGTTTGTGGGATCATGTTCTATCTCGCATATTTTGTTCCCGATGATTTCCATGTGGGGCAATAAGGGAAATTAGGGGAAATATGTTATTTCGCATATTTTCTCATATTAGGTGATTTGCTTCTAGATATTGTGGATGAGATAGAAGTTGTCCAATATCTATAAATATTGTAGCTCTCTCATTTTTTTGTAATGCTTGATTTTGATATTAATAAAATACATAAGCACCATCTTATTTTTGTGTTAAGATTTTGTGTCAAATATTGTAATCAAGTATTCATTATCAAGAATATACACGATGCATCTACCCCTATAATCATGCACCGTACCCCCTCCACCCGCAGCATTGTTCTTCATATTTTCCATGCCTTCAAAATTAAGATTGAATCTTCCATTGGGCGGCTTTGACCATTTGACATTTTGGTTCACACTCTTCTTCACAGGACTGTTAGGAATGATATCCATGCTCTTAAGGATTCCCTTTTCCCAATCTGGATAATCTCTAGCATGTTTGAGCTTTAAAATCTGAGTATTATATTTTAGATCCTGTCTCACTTTTTCAATCACCTTCTCTAGCCTAGACTCCTTGTTCCTAAAGATCTTATTATTTTGTTCTAACCATATTCCCCATAAAGCATGAGGAAGAGCCAATTTCCACATTTCTTTGACTATAACATTCTGAAAATTGAAACTCCATTGATCATGAAGGAGGGAAACTTCCCCAAGAAGGACCATATGCATCTTAAATATTCCAAGGACCACAGAGAAGACTTGAAAAGTGAAGGGGAATTTAAGAAATATATTTTTAAATGATTATTTGTTGCCTTTGGATAGCCCACATCTATTGATAATGATCGTTCCTCTTTTTAAGAGTATAGATTGTAGATTTTTTTATCAAATAAATGATTTCGTAAGATATTTAACAGTATGAAGAGTAGTGAAAGAGGACAGAAGGGAGTTGAGTATTTGGGATACTTCTTCAAACACTCTAGGTTCAAAGTGCATTTTAATGGAGCTCATCTTGATAGATAAATGATGCATATTAATCTATAATAACATCAAAGGAATATTTACAGCCTTTTTACAAACCCATAACACCTGCCAAGAACTTTTCTTTTGTGTTTTGAAAAATAAGCCTAGTGGTATGGATGGTGGATCAATATGCATAATACAAAAGTGAGTATTATAATTGATGTATGTTCATGGTGGTGCCATGAATCAATGAACAAATGAAATTGATAAAGTTGACATTATTTATTTGTCCTTATTTCTATCCACAAATAGTCCCCCGCTGCACATACTCATTATAATTCAATAGCTACCACATTATTGACATCACCGATGACAATATTTTAGAATATATTCTTGTTATGAATGATTTTTCAGTTAATGTGTTGGTGTTGGAATATAGTGAGGTATTTCTGAAAAAATATTTTACTTTAAGAGTGGGAGAACAAAAAAAAAATTGGAGGAAAAAATAATGAATAAAGATTTGTGGTAGGATATTTCAATGAATAAGGCAACTTGAAGATATTGCTTATTATTTTTAACACTTTTTAAACTATTTTTAATTATTTGTCTTGTCCACTGTTTCTTTTTCCCAGGATTAAAACCACCATATTTGTTTAGGATCAATATCACTTTCTATGCTCCTCTCCTCCATTGTTGTTATTTCCTATGATCAATACCACAATTATAAGTCGAATTGCATTAAAATAATGGTGTGCTATGTACATACAAGAAAATTTTGAGTGAAATAGTTTTGGGGTTGAAACAATTTTACTTCCTTATTTTTTGCGAGGTGGAAGTGTAAGGAAATTGTGAGATTTACTATCTTGGCAATACATATGTACAATGATGAGGAGATTATTAAAAGGATTATACATTGTGTTATCCATATATATGTTCATACTCATACTAAATCTACAAAGAGTATGGTCATTTTATTTAAGGTCGTTATACCATGTTTTATATGGATAAAATGATACAAAGAGGTTTTCTCTTCTTGACAATTTCTATAGTTATAAAATTGTAATGGTCAAATATGAGTCACAATTCAAGATCTCCTTCACTACCAAGTGAGAGACATATGCATACATAATAAATCCCTTCACAATATCTAATGCAATAGAAATCATTAAGATTGAAATGGCCATTGTATTATTGAAGAGGAATTTATATAGTTTAAAGTAATCTTATGTAATGATAATGGATTGAAAATATTTGACTACAAATGTTTTTTCCCAATGATAAGATCTAATTCTTAGAGGATCATGGTCACATTTCATTAAAAATATTTTGTTGTCAATGACAAATTATATTGTTCGAGGTTAATGAACACTAAGATATATTAATGTATTACTGAAGTGGATAAAATGATATAGAGAGTAGCAGGATCAAAGAGGCTTTCTTTGCTTGAAAATTTCTCTAGTTTAAAATTGTAATGGTCAAATAGGAGTTACAATTCAAGATCACCTTCACTACCAAGAAAGATATGTATGTATATAAAATAAATCCCTTCACAATATTCCAAGAAGAGATCTGCGTAGATGAAAAATATCCTCTACTATGATTGGTAATTCGAATACTATATTCAATTTATGCAGATAAGCTCTAAATAATTTGTTTATGTTTTTTTAGATAATACATCTAAGAAATATAATCATGTGGGATTAGAAATTTCCACTACACAGATAGTTCACTTTGTTTCTTAATTTGACGACAAATTTTGATTTACAAATCATATTTGATAACACCCTAAAACTCTTGTAATGTGACTAACTAGTAAAGGCTAACACCATAATATCCTAGATCTAAGCTAAAGCTTAAGAATGAAACATCACAATCAAAGCTTAAACTCATGCATTAATGGAAACTAAATCAAACATTTAATCTACTAACATCCTTACTATGTGAGATGATTACTAATTATCATAGACCTAATTAGATCTAAGGGCAATCAAATTATTTTATTGCTACTCCACAAATGGTGAGAGGATCCCTCTAAAAATGGATAAAAGGCCATATTATATATCCCTCTACTAACCAACATGAAGATTGGATGCAAATATTGAGCAAGATAATCCAGGAAGGAAGGCTCTTAATCATATCTCTTTTATGATATACTAATCAAAGTATGGTGTAAAGTTTAAAGGTAGGTTCTTAGTCATTTTATATTTTTCTATTTCAGGAAAACTTGCATCTTGGTTCATGAGGGACTAAAAGAACAAAGTATATTAAGGTTTTCTAATCATGATTAGTGAATTAATAAGTGATTAGGATGTGAGGAGCCTTAACCAACCACTTAGGGTCGATTACGAAGCTAGGATAAGCATTTGAATCCTTCGAGATGTCTTGGATGGAAATGGGATGATTTTGAATGGTTGGAAGAGGGCTTTGAGCCAATAAAAGGGTTAAATAGGCTTAATTAGCTAATAATTGCTAATTGTTTGTTCATAAGAGGATTTTGACTTACGATGTGTTGTAAATTGACATCGTGAATGTGAAAGAAGTTAGGTTATCAAAAATAATTTTTAATCAACCAACATGGTAAGAAACATTATTTAATTAGTGGAAATCACTAATTATAATAGAAATGGTAAGAATGAGAGTGATTAGTGTGCTTTTAGCAATAAGATTGCAAAAGTGGAATTTAGGTGTCTACATTTGCCCCTGTTTGAGGTGAAGTAAGTGACGTCACTTCAAATATAGTAGAAAATCATTAACAAGTAAATTTTGAATAAAAATTAGTAGAACAAAGGATTCCCCCTCAAGTGTCAATGGGGTGATAGAAGAAGTCAATCGATGATCGAAATAGATAGAAGAAATAGGATAGGGATAAAAATGATTGTTTATTACCCCAGGTGTTTTGGAAGAAAAATTAATAACGATGAGACATGATAGTGAAGAATATAGGAGTAGCTCTTGCATCCAATATTTCAATAAGAAACTTTGTTTCATCATGTTGCCCCTATGATCTAAATCATCGGCCTTTATTAAAATAAACAAAAGTGTAAAATAACATGAAAAGCTATATTACTAACATTTGTTCATTACTAAAAATGTGTAACTCCATGAAACATACATAATACAACATACATAATGCAATGCAATATGAGAAAGTAAACCAGCTAACCTAATACAAAATAAGTACAATCACATCTACTCAAACAAACAATGTTCAAGAAAATTGTACCCATGTTTTTGTTATCAAGATTTAGTTCCTAAATGTTCGTGTTGTAACAAAACAAGTTAAAAATGGTGCCCTAAGAAATGCTACATACGAGGGGAATAACGAAGGAAAAAATTAGTCTCATGAAAATAATTCATGTGCTTTATGACATAGTCTCTGACAACTCATTGTATCATGGGAGTACCGACATAGTAAGCAAGCCAACTTTGTTAATGGAGGTAGATCACGATGATCTGCAAGTTGTTTGAGACAAGAACAAGAAAGAACCTAAGAAAGATGTTTTTGTAGGAAAAATTTCAATGTTCGAGGAAAATTTATTTGATATAGGCTTTAGCTACGTGCATGTCGTTTACCAATTTTTGAAAAAAAAAAATAATTTACATTTTGTTGTATTTTAATGATTTTTACCAGGTTTTTAATTTTTTGAAAAAATTTATACTATTTTGAATTTTTGAATTTTGGGAAGAAAATATTGTAGAAGAAATGAAGAAATCATAGGACATCGCAAAAAAGACACTAGAAGGCAAAAATATGCCCCAGGTAGCAGAAAGGGTCGTCAGAAGCAAAAACATGCCCCAACGTAGCGAAAATAGGAAAAAAAAATATTTATTAAAAATAATCATTGCGCAAGTGCTAGAAGAATTTATAATAATCAAGATGGTCCCAAGGCACTTCGGGGTCAAGAGACATGTCGTGGTGGGGAAAATGGGTATATAAACCATGCCACGGGGGTAAAAACCATCGCGGTGAATTTATTTACCACATACACTTACCCTTTTTACTCTTGAGTTAGCTCTAACCTATGAGATAAAATGACGAGGGTGCAAAACCAGAAACACTGTTAAGATCACATTTGAGACTACATGTGGCATAAGGTGGATGGTCGATTACACAAAGCCAAACATTCACTTTTGCCCTTTTGTAGTGAATTTATTATCTTTTAATCACATTTAGTGGAGTAGAAAACCCACACGATCATGCCAAGTGTGACCCTTGGGGCATGTAGGTGTTAAGATGGGCATACTAGCATGATATCACGTAGGCATGGTCGTGCTAGCGTAAATGATGCGTGTTGGGATGCAAATGTTTAGAAAACACACACTCCTACGCATAGGAATGAACATGTACGTCTTAGCATCAAAAGAAATGAGTTGGTGTGAGGTAGAGGGTTGAAAGAAAAGGGGGTGTGCTCACATGAAAATGTAGGTGTCCGTGTGGAAAAGGGGCGTTGGCATCAAATGGGGCCCACCGGCGTTTCCTAGGCCTACAAAGTGGCGTTACGTGAAGGAGATCACATTTACTTGGAAATTCTTTTGGATATTACAGGTCTCTCATACGTGGCTCACATGTAATAGATTACCTTGGAATATAGCATTCTCACATCCTTATCCGAAAGATGGCGGAGTGAGAGCAAGACATTTTTGTTCGATAGGCAAGATGAGCATTACTTTGGAGGACATTAAGCAGATTTTTAGAGTTCCTATTTAGGTTCAACCGGTGACGTACGATGACCATTACAATTGTAACTTGCAAACGTTCCTATGTTTTTGGAGTACTGGGCATACCTCACTAGGGTATGTCAGTGGACATTACTAGATGCATGGCTAATCGTCACTTGGGTGAGTTCTCGTATATCTTATAGCTCTTGTCAGTGGCTTGTTGTTGTTTGAGAAGACGTGTGCTCATTTTTATTTGAGCTTAATTAGAGTGATACATGGAATCATCAGTGGGGAGGTCTATTGCTAGAGGTAGTGTATACTAGCCCATTTATAAGAAAATTTGGACTTGATAGCTTACCACGGTCGAAGATCATGGGACTAATGACCTTACTTCATATATGGGCCTAGGATCATATTGGTATAGGACGCCCACTAAGGGCATTGCAAACCCAATCTATCAATGAGCCATCTTTTATGGGTTTCTTTCCCAGTGGTGATGACATTCATGGTCACATGGGAGACACATATTTCTACAGTGAGCATTTGACTAGGTACAACCTTATATGATTATGTGGAGGCCATACAGCTATATCGGTGGCCTTAAGATGTAGCGAGTTGAGCACTATATCCATTGATCATTTCATTATTGGGAACAAGAGCTAAATACTTTAGTGGTATAGAATGGACATGGTCCAACAATAGTTTAGTCTCATTCTTGGGATTTCGATCTTTGAGATGTGGTAGGGGCATACATATAGAGACCTTCCATATTGGGCCTCAGATCTAGTTAGGAAGACCTTGTACCATATATTTTATAGGTGGTTCCATAGCCTAAGGTGAAGTGATTAGAGATAAAAGATATAGGGATGACCCTATATTATTAGGGATGGTATTCTATAGTAGTGCCTTGGTAGTTGGCAATTCCACATGTAGTGTTAGACGCATCGGTCACGAGGGGGTATAGGGCCCGAGATCCTAGGGTGTAGGCTCGGGTAGATCCCAGGGAAGGTCCACAAGTAGGGCCACGGGAAGAGCCACATGCAAGGATATAGGTACAATAGGTATTGGTTCAGCAGCAGGTGGTTGTGCATCATCGGGAAGTGGTAAAGCCACGGTGTACCGACACCATGGATGTCACTTCGGTTTCTACTATGGGCCCCAGTTACGGGAACCTCCATCACCACCACTTATGATTCCACCACTTAGTCCACGAGGAGGTTGGGGAGATGGTGGTGGTGGAGAGGATATGGTGGAGGATATATATGGTGGTGGGGATCTAACTACTTTGCAAAGATAAGTTGTAGCAGGTTATAGCCTTAAAAATTTAGGCTATTGTGGAGAGGGACCAAGATATTGTAAAGAGAGATCAACTTTAAGGTGAGAGGGATCAGATGTAGATAGAGAGAGATCAGATCATGAAAAAGTGGGATCAAATGACTACAGAGAGGGAAAAATTTAGGGTGAGAGAGATCATGCTTTATCGGAGAGAGTCTAGTTGTGGGCATAACTAGCGGCGTGAGAGTGGAGTGTGATACGCTTCTACAGGGAGGTACTCCCTCATGAGTATAGATTTTAGTAGTTAAGATTTCCTCTTTAGAAGATTATGTGACCTACTATAAGGTACAATATCATACAGTCATCCCAATCAAGTAGAGAGCCACTCACTTGAAATGGATATCTCGACGACCTATCATGTTCTAGATCACATAGTACCTCACGATCAATGAGGTCATTGTAGCATCCTCCGTACAAAATGACCTTAGAGAAATATAGTTTATTTCATCATGGTGTAGCACCCTCCATGGGTCCATCACAATAGATTCCCCCACCTAGTAGTAGACCTACGCCAAGCAGTCCTAGAGAGGGTGAGAGTTGTGGTTGACTCTTTTATTAATGTACTAGATATGTCTATTTTTGGTGTATCACCTCAATATGAAGTCATACTTTTATACAGATTTATATATACTATTTTTTAATATGCCTCCTGATGAAGGCACATTATTGACCCGTGCCCATGATGGAATTTTATATTTGATATGTATCAAGACACCTTAACTTTGTACATGGACATTTGATATTTATGGATATATTATGATTGATGGATTACTGATGTATCATACTTTTTAATGAGATATCATGCTTAATCTATATGTTTATTATGGTGAATGTTTGTATCACATGTTATAAGTTTATGGCATAACATATAATGATATCAATTTGCATGTTTATGAGATACTTTCTATTTTACCTATCACATTTTGTGTATGAGATAGCATGTTTAATCCACATTTTTATTATGGTCTATGTTTGAGGGGGGACAGAAGGTGGTCCCTCTTTCCCCTCTTGGTGATATTATATGATGTTAGCTTAACATACATGTTTAATTTTCATGTTCATGATTATGTAGCTTAGTCTTTATTGATATATGATGTATAGATGTGATGATAGATGATATGATGATGAAATGACAACAAATTACACAAGCAAACAACAATCACAAATTAATCAAATCTAATCAAAGCAACACAACTATATACAAGTATGCAAGATAAAATGAATTCAATGCAATGCACCAAATATTAAAGTAACACTCAATCTAAGTAAGTAAATGAATCTAATTTAAAGCACACAAGATGAAAAAGTAATGCAATCAAAACTATACAAACCAACAACTAAAAGTAAGAAAACTACTACTTTGTTTTTATGGGACAATTTTGAAACATTTTTCACTTTGTTTTGGTATTATCTTAAGATAATGTTCTATTATTTTGGAGTTTTATATGAAACGTATCTGGAACTTTTGAGTTTTTTCAACTAACATATATGTATGTTTTGGGATTTTCAAAAATTTATACGAACATTTTTGGTGTTTTCTAGGAAGTTTTCTGAAACTAAATGCAAGGAAATGAAGAAATGTGAATTCCCACAGCTTAGATGGGATGCACAAGGAAAGAATTACACGTGTCATGTGCAAGAAATGAAGAAGTGAAGCTTCCCTAGCATGAGATGGGAATACTCCAAGTCAAGACTCTCCGCATTCAAAAATAGGATCATCCGGATCAAGGCCAAGAGGGATAGGCTCAAAAGTAGCTCGATGTAGACAAAGGCTAGCTTAGGAAAAATCTATCATAATCCTAGACCTGAAATTCTTTTAAACAATGTACCCTCCAATAGTGCCAGAAATCGGTTTTCACAAAAGGAATTTTCCAAAGTGCCACAATTGCGTGGTTTTAACTTTTGGACGCACATGTTTATTTATCTTTTTATCTCTTTTTATACTTTTTTCTTATTTTTCTTATATTTTAGGGATCCCACTCTTAATCATTTAAAAATTTAAGATGTATTGCGTTCATGGGTTCCCGAATCTCCCGACCATCGAAGTAAGAAATATTGTAGGCTCTGGACCAAACTTTACAACCACAACATATGGCCCTAGCCAATTAGGCTCAAATTTTCCTTTCTTTTCCCAGTTCTTTGTGGTGTTGAACTGATTTTATTTTAGCACCAAGTATCCTACCTCAAATTTATCGTATATCACTCTTTGTTTATAGCTTCGTTGCACTTGATCCTGATACACTTTAAGGTGATTAAGGGCATGAATTCATTTCTCATCTAATAGCTCCAACTCTAATAGTTGAGTTACGTTGTAATCCTCCTCTTCATTTAGGTAATATCTCAATTCTATACGCAAATAAGAGAGTTCGATCTCTAGATGTAGCATGACTTATGTGCCAAACACAAGGGAGTATGAAGTAACACAGTGTAGGAGTGTGGATAGACCTTTTGAATTCCTAGAGGGTAGGTTGAATATGTAAATAACAAGTACAACCTATGGTATTCACCATTTTCTCCATAATATGATAAGAGTTTTAGTAGAACCTTCAGCTTGTGCATTACCCTTAAGGTAATAGGGGTTGAAAATTTAAGAGAGATTTGAAAAAAAATTGCATAATAGTTTCATATTTTTGTTTTTAAAGGACTTACCATTGTCAGCTACAATGGAAGAAAGGATACTGTATCAACAAATGATGTGGTTCATTATAAACTTGGATATTTGCACACTTTCAACATAGATAAGAGGAGCAACCTCTACCCATTTTTTGATGTATTCAGCAACAATAAAGGTGATAATGAAATTGTGGCCATCTGAAGATACAGATTAAGATTACCTATGATATCGATCCCCCACTTTGAGAATGACCAACATGTCATGAGAGGATGTAATGATTGTGTTGGCGCATGTATCAAATTTATGTATTTATGAAAATGAAAGTATTTATTTACCTATTTACATGATAATCATTCTCCATAGTATGAAAACAGAGGAGCCTACTTTGAGTATCTTCTTTTCTAGAATGACCCCATTCATATGAGCCCCATAGATTTCTTTATATAACTCCTTGATTACTAGGATGGATTCATCCGAATTGAGACAGTGTAATGATTCTTATCATAGCCTCGATGGAAGAGAGTTCCCTAAGTAGTTTATAGCAGTCTATACGTTGGATTAGGTTTCATTTATTGGTATGGGAAATTGACAGAAAGGTTACATCATGAACGTAATTACGAGATGTCACTATACCATAGGGAAAATGGACACACAACTTCGCATACCAAACATGAATCTAACATGTCATATGTTGGTGTTCATATATGCTCAATGAAGAACGACATATCATTGTTCCCAGGTGGGATACTCAACATGGACCCCACTATGGCCATAGCATCTATTGCTCTGTTTTGTGCTCTTGGGATTTGTTGAAATGTAATCTGCTCAAATAACTCCTTCAAATAATCAACCATTCTCTTGTATGGAATAATTTTCTCATCTTTAACTTTATATTCATTTGTTACATGTTTTATAATCAACATGGAATCACCAATTACATTTACTTTTTTGATATCCCACTTAATAGATAACTTCATCCTTGAAATAAGGGACTCATATTCTGATATATTGTTTATGCATGGGAATTTGAGTTGGAATTCTTGAGGGATCAAGTCTCCCGAAGGAGTGATTAACACAACTCCAGCATGTGAACCATGAAATTTAAAATGGCCGTCAAAGTATAGTTGCCATATAATAGATTCCTCGAGGTACATTGTAGATGCATATGGGAGTTCCAGACTTAAAGGTTCAATACCTAGTAGTGAGGCTTTAACTAGTTGATCTGCTAAAACCTGTCCTTTCACTAATTTCTAGTGCACATACTCAATGTCAAACTCGTTGAGTAAGATGATCTAATTAGCCATATTTCTTGTGAGTGTGGGATTTGATAACAAGTACTTTAATGGATCAACCTTTGAAATAAGCTTGACCTTATTATTTAATAGATAATGACATAGTTTTTAAAAGGTGAAATTTACAACTAATCTAGTATTTTCTATCTATGGGTAGTGATTTTATAAGTTATCAATGTTTCACTTAAATAATACAAAACATTTTCTTTTTGATCCTTATCATATTAGGTTAACGTGCCCTAATTACAAAATGTGTGGCATAAATGTAGAGTAACAAGGGTTCACCTACTTTGGGTGGCATTAGAATAGGGGGTTTTGTCGAATATGCTTTAAGCAAAGCAAATGATTGCTACTATTTTGGTCGCCAAGAAAACATACATCTTTCTTGAGAAGATGTGAATGTTTGAAACGTATATGCAAGTTGAAAGATGAACCTTATAATTGCTTGGATCTTTCCTTGAAAGCTTTGCATATGTATGATATTTTTCAGAGGAGGAATTTCTATTATAAAGAATAACCTTTGTTGGATTTACTTCTATTCCTCTCCACAAAACAATAAATCCTAACTATTTTCCAAATAACACATTGTGTAGACACCCCAAAATTACACATCTGTTTCCACATGTTCCTAGTGCTATCCTAATACACCTGTTATTCACCCATTTGTGATTAATTGATTAAATTGATTAATTCATACACATTGCACCCTTTGGATTAATTAAATTAATCCTAATACCCCTTTGTACCCCTTTAGCTAAGTTAATTATCATTTATTAATTAAATGATTAATTAATTAAGTGTGTACACATCCTAGTCAACTTCTAGTTGGTCAACATCCACTTAGACTCCACTTAGAATCCAATTAGACACCATATCCTCATCCTAGTTAACTACACTTATAGAATCCTAGAAACGTAGGGGCGATTGAATTGCATGTACAACCACCTTCCCGGATGCAACTTCTGCAATTAATTAATTTATTACCCATAAATGCCCCGCACTACTGTGACTTCCTCCAATGCTATTTTTAGCGGATAATTCAACCGTGTTTAACTAATTTTCAACTACTTCTTCCTCTATAAATTGTAGGCTTACTCTCTTGCAAATCCTCTTGAATTTAAGTACAATAACTCTGCTAAATTTCCAAGTCAAAAGTATCTATGTCTGTAGCATTTGCAATCACATTTGGAGAACATTCAAGAGCACCCACATCCATTTACAAGGTTCCATAGATGAAGTCTCTACAACCTTATCGAGGTTTTCACACTTTGAAGGATTACAAGGAGGTTTGCATTGTATTTTGTGTCTTCCATTCTTAGGTGCTTTTTCATTACATATATTTTGGCACACCCACTGGAAGTCACACCCCATTTTATTTCATTTTTGGTTTCATTTTTATACCTTTTTTTATTTGTTTCACAATAAACTTCTTGTTTGTGTATAGCTTTCACATGTAAATTGGGAAGTTACCATTTCTTTTCGATGTTTTGTATTTGTAGGAAGTTATTTAGTTTACACCTCCTTTCTTCTCAATTTCTACATTTTTTCTTTCTTCTAGTTTATCAATTTTTGTTTTCTTCTAGTTTGTAAATTTTTGTATCACAAAAAAATTCTTTACTCGTTTCACAATCTTGATAAATAAATAAAAACAAAAATTTCCTCTTCACCGTTAAAAATCCTACAAAATAAAAAATGTTAGGTAAAATTTAGTTTACCTTGGTTAATTATGCATTTACCTTAGTTAATTATTAATTAATGGTAAGTTGTTATTAATAATTTATTATTTGTAATTGGGAATAGTATTCTCGTACATGTCTTTTGTCTTTATTATATTTGTTATATGGTTATATTGTTCAAAACCATATATTTGTAATTTATATGTGAAGATTTTTATTTATTGTTGCAACACTTTATTATGCAACATCTTGTTTGTCTGCACCACCTATATAATTTTAATAAGAGTTGCAACAATCCATTATAATTAAGATTGATTTCACATTAATATAATTATATAGGCTTCCATCCCTGTTTGTGAAATTACATTTGGTACCAGAGTGAGAATCTGGACCTATGAGCAGAGAAGGTGTGGAAAGAGAGAGCAGAAGAGATAGAGGAGATTGGAGAAGCATTTACAGTAATTGAGAGCCTATGCAGCCTCCTGCAACTTCCCAACCCCATCCTTGCCTCCCCATAACCTCCTATTCATTCCAAGTGTTTGGAACGTAATTTTTTTCCACTAGTGCACCTACACCGCACCAAGTAAATTTTTCTGCTAGAATTTATTAAAAATATTTTTCCCCAAACAGGGGTTTTACCTATAATATTAGAGGCACCTTTGGTCTCTGCTAATACTAGTAGGCTGTTATAATTGGAATTTTCTATTCTAGTTTTAAAGATCGATTCAACATTGGTTGTGTTTATTTGTTGATGAACCGATTTGCATCATTTTGCATCCGTCAAACTCTACAAAACTTGATGGCTCATACTGGCCTCGAGCTCAATTCATAGGCGGTTTGACCACATTGACCAACTATATATGTGTATTTGTGAGTCATACTAACCAAGTTTTGTTTTAAGGATTGAGATCTTCACTCGAACGGTGCTCAACATCCATAGATGATCCATCTCCTCCGATCGGCGAGTTGAGGCCGAGTCCATCATCCATTGATCCTTGTTTTACACACCGACCCCGCACCAGTGTTCAGATCTGCGAGAAAACATCGGAAGGTGGCGTAGTAAACAAGGAGATAAACAAAACACATGGTGAGTTGTGGACGTGTTTCTTGGATGGACCGAGTTCCCCGGCTCTTAAGGTTGAAGCCTACCATACAAAGAAAATCAATAACAAACAATATAAAATATATAGGCAAGTTTGGGAAAGTGATCCACCGAGTAGCCTATACGGTGAGCTTCCACTCCAACGACCTTGTGGATCAATCAAAATCTCTATGAACCTATAGCAACAATGGTTGAGCCAACCTCCTTTGTACTCGTGTCGTCCTGCCATCAAACATTTCAAAAGAACAATCAATCAAAATGGTGTATAAATAAAAAAATGTAGAGGAAAATTATACTAAAAGAGACGGATAAGCAAGAAGAAAAATATCATATCCAGATTCTCGGAGAAAAAACCTAATCCACCTAGCTCACAACCACATGGATAGTCTCCTCCAAAGGTGCCACATTTTTAAAAGGTGAGTCAATTTTCAACTTCATTAAATACAATTTTCTTCGTTTTATCGCACAAGTGCACTATGTCCTAAGGCGGTTAGTGTGAACGACTTGGGTGTTTAAGGTAAAGGGTTCGAATCCCACCCCTAATGTGATTTTCAAACCATTTTTCCATTTAGAAGAAAATTTTGAAAAACCATCAACTTTGGCAATGCATTTAGTGGAAAAACCTCAGCTAAACTCGCTTATTTATAACTAAAGCCATAGCTATAATTTTTAGTGAGAAAAACCCTATTTTAGGGAAAAAAACATTTCTCCTAGACCTCCTATATTTTCATTCCAAGCAACATTTTCTAAAGGTGTACCCAAAATTGCATTTTCAGATTTTTTTTGCAAATTTTGGCATAGAGGATCGTTTTGGGCTCCTGATGCCACCAGGGCTCGTAAAACAAAAAAAAAACAATTTTCCTGCCAATTCAATTTTTTCCAAATTTTTTAATGTAATTTGTATACTTTAGTATATTGTACTAATTTGTAGGTTGCCATAGTCAACTACAAACTTTGTAACTACTCAGAAACTGGCAGAATATTGTACTCAAAAATAATAAAATTTGGTTCAAAAACACTCACGAGATCCTATATCTCATTCGCAACTTTCGGTATATACAGTGCCTCTGGGAAGCCCTTACGGGTAAATACGTTGTGACTAATATTTCACTTAATGCCTAATATAGTTGCAACAACATCATTTGGGCATCGACCCATTAAATTGATGGGGTGTAATAATGACATAGTGCACACACTATGATCCTTCTCATCCTTCTCGTGAACAATTGCATGACATAAATCTAGACCGAGAAATTATCTGAGTATATAGCAAAGTTACACCCACGTATGAGGATATTTCTTTGAGCCGGTGTTAATAATCACACAGACCCCTTTCAATATTGTCTTGGTACCATGTATCAAATTCTTTCACATACTTTAACAACTCTTTCATGTACATTAACGTATCTTTCATGCACCTCCGGGTATATAGAAAGGGTGATCTTCTTCCACGTACCTCCGGGTATATCTAAAGGGAACGTATATATAAAGGTTTGGTATATCGGACTAACGGTATATAGAAAAGAGACCTTATACCTGGATTGATAAGAGCCTAACCTTGTTAGTGATTTCTACAAAATGGGCACCAATGCCCCCAAATTATTTCTTCCAGATTCACAACTACTCAAAGGAAACAACTATGCTGCATGGAAGACTAAAATCAAGACACAACTTGAGTTTGAAGAGATCTAGATTGTTGTGAATGGTACTCTAACCAGATCAACTATTGATACAACACAACAAAAAGTTTGATAAATCATATTAGAAGGCCAAACTCATCATCTTGTTTGGAGTGTCTGATGATGTGCAACCCCACATTCAAGATGCCAAAATAGCCAAATAAGCATGGGATAAATTGAGCATGATATACGAGGCCAAAAACAAGAATGTCATACTAAATTTGCAAAGTCAGTTACACACACTGAAGTTCAAGAAAAATGAGAAAATCAAATCTTTCTTGAGAAGAGTTACAGAGTTAAGGGCTTCACTTCTATCCCTAGGAGAAGTGGTCATAGATGAAGCTCTCGTTCCCATTTTTTTGAGAGCTCCCTTCTTCTTACCACATTTTTGTGACAACACTAAACTTTTTAGATACGACAGTTAGTTTTGACAAATTGGTAAACCTACTGCAGCAAGAGGAAGCTATGCATAATAAGGATGATGAAGAGGAGCATGAACTTTCTTCACATCAAAAATGGAAAGGAAAAGGTAAAGGAAAACCTAATTCCTATCAAAAGTCCCAAAATCAGCATCAACATCAAGGGGACAATCAACAAAAGAAGAAATTCACAATTTGTAAAAGAGGACATGACTTACAAGATTATTATTATAATACTTACAAGAAAGGTTCATAAAGCAACTCTGGACCTCCACAACAAAAATCTCACAAGGGACATTCTAACTACAATCAAGGGAAGAAAAAGGGTAACTGGAAAAGAAAACCCTATCAACAAGGAAATATTGTTGAGCAACAAAAACAGTCAGATAATGAAGACTAATTGTACACTGCTCGATCAAGTGAACCTTCAACGTCATCTAGTGATGTTTGGTATGTTGAATCAGGATCCACTCAACACATGATCGTCCACAGAGATTGGTTTACTTCAATGAGGGAAACACCTTCAAAAATCATGTTTTGTTGGGTGATGATTCTTCATATACAATTTAGGGGATTGGGAAATTTTCTCTACCACTTGGTTCACACAACTGTAGACTATCAGATGTCTTATATGTCCCTAGGTTGACTAAAAATCTACTTTTAGTTAGTCAAATCCTAGATCACAACTTAAAAATTGACTTTGATAGTCATTCCGGCAAGAAAACGTGTTTAATTTGAGACAAATCACGAGGCTCAAAAATAATTGCAAAATCCTCCAATGTGGGACACATGTTTCGGATTGATTTTTTCCATAGAGATGATTAGGCACTTGTGGCTAAGAACTCTACCTCTGCATAATTGTGGCATCAGATACTTGGTCATGTTAGTTTCAAGTATCTCGAGACACTTCACCAACATAATATGGTACATGGGTTACCATCTCTTCAGAAGGATATAGACAAGTGTCCTCACTACCTAGCAGGAAAAAAACATAGAGCTTCATTCCAAAAGAGTACTTTTTGAGCTCATGGCAAGCTTGATCTGGTTCATACTGATCTTTGCAATCTAATGCAACCGATTCATTCTAGATTTCAGTATTTCATGCTTTGTGTTAATGACTATGTTAAAAGTAGTTGTTGATAACAAAACTAGTCATCACATTAGAACTCTCCACTCAAAGTTGAGGGAGGGAATTCACCAATGATGAGTTCATAGACTACCTACAAGCTCATGACATTCATCAACAAATGCCTCATCCACACACACCGCAAAGATAATGGTGTTGTTGAGAGAAGAAATCGTACTATCATGGAAATGGTGTGATGCATGATCGATGACTTTGTACTTACAAAGACATTTTGCGTAGAAGCAACAAAGAAAGTTGTTTATTTGTTAAACATATTTCCCATAGTTTCTCTTAATGGAGTAACACCACATGAAGCATGGTCAAAGCAGAAAACATCTCACACACACCTTAGAGTATTAAAGTGTAAAAAAATATGCACATACCCAAGAAGAATAGAAAAAATTGGACATAAAATGACAAAAATCATCTTCATTGGGTGTAGTGAAGAGACTCTTGTGTACCAATTGATGGATCCAAAGACCAGAGAGTCTACACTAGCAAATATGTTGAGTTATTTGAGAAGAAGGAAGTAGAGTCTCCTCCTCTAGACTCACCTGATGTAGATTCTTCACCAGTTGTAAAACTGAAGCTGATGTTCCCACAAATGTTGAAAGTGATTATGGGGATGATTCGATCAAACCACGATCCACCGGAACAGTTCATCGTATGCCCAAGTGGTATATTATCACATTATGAGATTCAAAAATGGATGCTCTACTAGATACATCCATCCTTGTACCACATAATCACTGTAAATAAAGAGAAAAAGTTAACTTTTCTTTAATGATTAGAGTTATTGAATCGACGAGCTCTCTAAAATCAAGGAAGCCCTACAGGAAAAATCTTGGAAAGATGTCATGGATTCTAAATATCATTCAATAATGAAAAATAACACTTGGTAGCTTATTGATCTTCCACCAGGGAAGAAACCCATTGGATGCATATAGATATTCAAAACAAAGTACAAATCAGATGGGATAGTGAAAAGTATAAAGCGAGACTAGTTGCAAAGGGGTATGCACAAAAATAAGGCATTGACTACAAGGATACATTTTCTCCCATAGCAAATATCAAAATGATCAGGATTATTTTTTCTCTAGCTACATAGTTTGGTTGGAAAGTACATCAAATGGACATAAAAATTTCCTTCCCGAACAGAGATTTACAAGAAGAATTCTATATGACTCAACCTAAGGGTTATGTTGTTCCTAATCAAGAATTAAACGTATGTAGACTCTGGAAAGTTCTCAGTATAGCCTTAAACAGCACCCTAGGCATGGTACATCAAAATTGATGAGCATGTCGTATAACATGTATTTGTTAGAAATCCATATGATCCCAATCTTTACCTCAAAATCAAGGGGAGATTCTGATTGTCATTATCTATGTCGATGATCTAGTCATCACTTTGGCGCTTCAGTGAGGATGATCGATGCAATAAAGAAATATCTTAATTGATCGTTCGATGTGACAGATCTCAGGCTAATGCACTATTATCTTTGATTAGAAATATGGAAGAAAGAGAATCACATCTTTGTTTCTCAGAAGAAATATACCAAGATGACGCTTTAGAAATTCAGGATGATGGATTATACACTAATTGTTACAACTATGGAGAGCAGATTACAGTTATCTTATTCAGATTCATCTCCTAAGGTAAATTCCATTCTCTATTGGAATTTGATTGGGAGTCTCATTTACCCGACCTCTAGTAGACCGGATATCACTTTGCAAAGTAAGCTATTTATCCAGGTTCATGTAGGAACCCAAATTTTTCATTGGAAAGCGCAAAGAAGGCACATCTTGAGATATCTCAAAGGATTAGTGGATCTTGGTCTAGAATACAAGAAGAACGACAAATTTTTCTTGTTAGGATATTAAGATTTAGATCATACAAGAAATATTGATGACAAAAAATCCACTTCAGGGTTTGTATTCTTTATAGGATCTGGACCAATATCATGGGGAAGTAAGAAACAACACTTTGTTTCTCATTCTTCCTCAGAATCTGAGTATCATTCTTCAGAGAAGTTGTCTATGAAGGGATTTTTCTACGTCGCATACTTGAAGGACTTGGAATACCACAGAAAAACCTACCACCACGTATGTTGACAATGAAGGTGTTCTCAAACATGTTTTCAATCAAATTTTCCATGAAATAACAAAACACATTGAGGTACATGTACATTTCATATGTGAGCATGTCTTGAAGCATAATATATAGCTTCATTTTTTCCAACAAATGAACAACAAGCAGATATCTTCACGAAGTCACTTGCACATGACAAGTTCAAGTTTTTCAGAGAGTTCCTCTCCTCATCCCTTGAGGAAATGCAAAATTAAGGGGGAATGTTAGGTAAAATTTAGTTTACCTTGGTTAATTATGCATTTACCTTAGTTAATTATTAATTAATGGTAAGTTTTTATTAATCATTTATTATTTGTAATTGGGAATAGTATTCCCAGTACATGTCTTTTGTCTTTATTATATTTTTATATGGTTATATTGTTCAAAACCATATATTTATACAATTTATATGTGCACGAGATTATTTATTGTTGCAACATCTCATTTGTTTGTACTTGGATGTACAATTCCTATAAGAATTATAGCACTCCATTGTAATTCAGATTTATTTCACATTAATATAATTATACAAGCTTCTATCCCTGTTTGTGAAATTACAAAAATATATTAGTTAGATTTTATTTATACAAAGTTAGATTTTATTAACAAAAAAATATTGAAAACACAAAAAAATTAAATTAAATCCTACTCTACATAACTAAATCCTACTCAACCCAATCTCACCCACAACTTATCCTACTTGTCTAAGCCCCCTCATACCCTAGCCCCATTCACTACCTAACCCTATCCCTCCCCCTCGGCTCGTGCTAACTATCTCCCATCTAGAATCCTACACCCACCCCGCCTTATGCACTCTCCTCACTCTCCCCGTAACCCTACTGACCAACCCCTTCTCAAAGGGTTTGGATTCTGATCCATCTCCCAATCTACCCCCTTGTAGAATGACCATTTACCCACATCCCTTACCCAAGACTCGACCTCGAACTTGACCCCAACTCCGAATTTCTCCTCATCTCGCTCTTCACTTGGTCGCCCAAGTTCTCTCACTCACAAGGCACCCCTTCTCAACATGTGAGCTTATTGACTCCTCCCATATGCCCTCCTTGAAATCCCATGCACCCCACCCGAGCCGCTTCATCACACTCAAACCCCCCCCGCATGCACCCCACCGAGCTATCTCGGCACCACAAATCCTATCCTACACTGTAAACAAGTCCCTACACCACACCAACAACACAATTAGGTTTTCATTATTTTTTTAGGTTTTGCATTTTTTTAGGTTAGAATTTTAACTTTTATTTACACCTTTAGCTTTTAGGATTTTCTTATCTAATTCTTTTACATTTCACACTTAGGGTTAGTTTAATTATTCACTTATGCATTTGTTTTATTTTCTTTTATTTTTATTACTTATTCTCTTTTCACCTAATTCAATTTCCTTCGTTAGTTATCTAATCCATTTAATAAATTTGACTTCTTTTAATTAATTCATTCGTTTAACTCATTTTTAATTGACTTTTTAACCCTCCAATTAGGCACTCTTATTTTTATTTTTATTTTTATTTTTGTTAAACTAGACTAATCACAAATTTTCTTGTGCGAGGTGCCTAGATGTTTTTGGTCTAGCTCATTCACTATTTCGAGATTTTTTCACAACCTACACTCATTTTCGCCCCCTCTATTTTCTATTTTTCATCAATTTTATTTCTTTGCACTAATTGTGGAAGTCACTAAAATAGGGTTATTGGGCATTCCACCAATTTTTATTGGTTTTTTAGCCGCTTACACACATTTAATCGTTTTCTAACCGGACTAACATTTTGAAATGTTTTTTTTTCGTGTGTTTCCTTTGTTATTTTTTTAAAAATTGGTAAGACTAATCACGAATCGATCACGTGTATACTCTTCCCTCACGCTTTTTAAGCAAACTTTAGAATCATAAATGTGGTTTTTAATTTCTATTTTGGTTTTGGGAATTAACGTTTCACTTAATCAAAGCCAACTCACACATATGCTCTTTCCTTGCACTTTTAAGTGATCTTGGAAATCGAAATGTGGGTTTGCTTTTGTTTCCTTGTTTATTTGTCATTTTTTAACTCGTTATAAAAAATATATAATCTTTGCTTTTAGGACCCGCTCTCAAAAAAGGTGGATAAAACACTCAAAAATACTAACTGCAGGTTGCCAAATGGTGCACAACCAAACCACATTAAGATCAAAAGTTAAGAAAATACACCACATTCAAAACACTTGTATTTGTAGGTTCGGTTAAGAGCTACGGATCGACCACTTAACTAGAACATAACCCCTTGGCATAAGCCTTAAGATACAACAAAGGGGGTTGTTCTAGAACCCTAAATTAGTCCACACCTTGAGGGAACCGGAGGATGAAATAAGAAACATTTTATCCTATTTGAATAGTAAAGGCATGTGTGTTAGAGTCATGGATATCCTTATTGGTGACCCTAGTGCGATTCATTTTGAGCAAGATCTTTTATCAGGGTTTCAAAGGGGGTAAATTAAATCACACCAAGCAATAGCGTCAAGATCACTGGATATACTGCGACACCTAGTTGAGAGCCATCTAAGAAGCCAAACATTTTCCAAGCCAATGTAAGGTAGAGGCCATAAACAAACAGTTAAACAAATAAGTCTTATATTCAATTTCTTCTTTTGTTTTATTTCTTTTTGTAGTCGTGTTCCACACTTGATTTTTTCCAAACACTCATTTTTGGGATCCATTCTTCACATTCACATCTTTTCTTTATTTTCCAAACACTCCTTTTCTGGATTCTACTTTCATTTTCGTTTCATCTCTTCTCATCATCTTTTCTCTTCATCGTCATTCATTCACTAACTTTCCTTTTACTCTCAAAATTCCCTAGAAATTTTGTCTCTTTTTGATTATTTTATTTTATCCTTATTCTCATTTTGTTCTCCATTTGATCTTATTTCATTCATTTGGAGTTCTCATTCACTTATTTGATCTTTCCTATTTTGCATTCATCAAATTATTCTATCTTTCGTACTCACCTCATTTTGAGTTTATCTCCCATTTCATTCAATACATAAACATTTGGATTACATTTCCAAATTTTTAAGTTTTCACCTTCTTTACGACATCAATTCTTGAGTTGTGGATATCCACATCCTCACTCAAGCACTTTCATCTTATGACTCACACCTTGACAAGTGTTGTGTTCCTCTTTGTCACAACTTAATTTTATCACATCTTATCTTCATTATTTTCTTATGTCCTTTAGTTTGACAACATCATCGTTAACTTATATATGTTTGATTTCTTCACGTCTCTTACTTGAAAAAATATTTGTTGTGTTTTTGAATATTTATCATATCTTCTTTTCCAACGTTTACATTGTAAATATTTGAGTCTTATCCTTTCATTAGACTCTTCATTCTTAACTAAATCTTGTTCAAGGTTGAGCACATCACATATGAATTGACTCCTTTTTCATACCCTCTTCCCATCTCACATTTAGTTTGCTAAGTGGTAGAGTGAATTTGCAATCAATTTATCATCACTCCTCCACTCTAGCATTCACATTATTGGGTCCTAGAATATTGGCTAAGTAAAAGAAGGCATGTGGGCACGCAAGACCAATATGAAGAAGGGCACGTGGGGTTGAAGGCACACAGGGAAGGGTTCTAGCAAGGTTTTGTAGAACACATGGTACATACACAAGGTAAGAAAGGTTTTGGACTTAACCATATTTGGTGTCTCAGGAAGCACATGAGAAAAGCGTAGCCCTTCTAGCATGCGGAGTGGATAAGGCACTAGCCTGGCGATTGTAGGATCAAAAAGGGAATATTTCATGCATGCGATGGAAGGTTCCAGAAGGGCATCATTACACAAAGTGGATAGCTTGCATCAAAGGAGGCATGATCCATTAGAGGACCACTTGGACACTTGGCAGTCAATCTGTTACCTCATAAGGCATGGCGGTGGAGGCGGGAAAGCTATATATTGAGATGTGTGGATGGTAGAAAGGGTGATGGGTATGTGTGCTAACAGAAGATAGAGAGTGATTACTTGTGGTATACTGGTGGAAGATATGTGAAGCTCTGTAGCAATATGACGAAGAATTCTATGGGATGGGATTAGAGAAAATATAGGATTAATGACACACTTAGAGGGATGGGTTTATATTCATCTTTGTAATATGATGAGCATAGTGTAGTTATGATGCATGACTTGGCTCTGCATTGTTCTATGAAGATCTATTATGACCTCAAGGTAATGTGGTTATTAAACATGTTAGTATGAATATAAGGCTCTATTATGAATCATATATGTGTTTATGAGTATAACCCTTACGTATTTTTTTTGTGTGAACCATTTTTATATGTTGGTTATTTCTCTTTTCTTGATACAATGAGGTGACAACTCTTCCTAGGTTCTCATAATGATGCATGGTTCTTTTCTATTCACTTTCACTTGAATACTTGTCACAAGATGATGCATTCTCACAATACTCACACAAAGGATAGGCTCGTCTCCCATATGTACCTCGGGTGAGTGCCCAACGTCTGCTATATGATAGGTTGGTGTGTATGGGATTAGAATATTGTTCTAAGGGTATAAAAATGACTACATCTTGGTTTTGTTGTTGGGACCTCTTTTCAAAGTTGCTGTGAGAAATGGCATACATCTTTGTCCATGAGATGCATGATGACAGAATGCCTGACCTTGGAAAGTGTTGAAGGTTGGTTTAAGATCACGAAAGATGTGTTTTCTAAAACATTTAGCACTGGACCTGATTTTGATGTGTGTAGATGGGTAGAAGAGAACATGTACCATGAGTTGTATGAGATATTATTCCATTTTTTCCCAAGTAGAAATATATGAATGGGTTTCATCAAATGCATCCAGATTAAGTTAGTACTATAAATCACGCATATGGACCCAAGATGACTATCGAGGCTACAAGATGTAGATCCGACTTAGACGCGTGATGTTAATTACTGGTGGAAGAGAGTGTTGACCGCTTATACTCTTTAATATGCCATTTCTACGTATTATTGCCCAAAATTTGTTGAGTTTAAGTTTTCGAGGGATCCCAGAGGATCATTTTTACGAGTTATTCCTTTGCTATGAAGATATTTATCATTACCTTGAGTTTAGAGGCATTTCTCATGGTCAACTAAGCTTCTTTGAGCACCTTTGGGAGAGGGAGATGACTAGGCAATGTGAGGTTGCAAGTGTGATGGATCTATGGAGGTAAAAATTATGGGAAGGAGTTGACATTCAAGGAGAGGATGTGGAACTTTAGCAGCCTATGTTAGCCCATCTTGGCAAGCATAGGAGAGAATCCCCTTCTACTTTTGATGATATTTCATCTCATGGATAAAGAAGAGCCATCGGTGTGCATCTCGAACCCATCTCGCTACCAACCCCTAGCACATGGTTTTCTAGATCAAGGGAGAAGTATTATTAACCTAGTTAGTATCGGTGGGAGTAACCGATCTGTACCCAGGAGATATAATTTCTCATTTAGAACATCCATGGATGCGTAATCCATTCTCGGTATTTAGAGGTTTTTGGTATTTGGAGGTATCTTTGGATAAGGTACAAGTACGCAAGGATTGGGTATTACATCTGGGAGTGGCACGGGACACACAACTAGAAGTGAGAAAATATCACAAACCATCGGTGAACAGTTTAGTGGGACATTGGGAACACTTGGCACTACCACTTCAAGCCATTTTCTGGCTGCAGGAGGTGGATCTAGTGGATCCAAAGGAACAGAACCTAGTGGATCTAGTGGATCTGGTGGAGGACGAAACATCGAGGGAACCAAGGCTCTTGATCGGAAGGAAAAAGGGCCTCAACCACCTCCACAAGTATTCTTTAAGATGTATTTACACTTACCATAATATAGGGGTATTGAAGATGTTGCAGATCATGTGCATAAGTGTGAATTACTATGGTGTGAGGGATCACTATCCCAGAGCAAGAGGAAATTCATTTTGCAAAAAAATTACAAGGAAGCACGCATAGTTGGTATATGAAGTTTGACCCCCATCGACGATGGTAGACTACACTACATTGAAGAATGCCTTCCTAGTAGATTTCCATATCCCTGAGTTTGAGCAAAAGAGCACTAGCACTCTGAAGGAGATCCAGCGAAATGGTAGACAAGCAGTGTGCGGGAGTACAATGCGCATTTCAAGACTCTCTTGTCAAAACTATCCTATGACATCCAACCTTCTCAACATGATCAAAAGTTTGTTGGAGGATTGATAACACCATTTAGAAGGACTCTTTTTCACAAGACTTTTATATACCCGTGAGGAATTGGAAGCTTCCCACGCACTGAGGCTATTGGGAGCATTAATACTAGTGTTAGTCCTTTTACTCGTAGGCTCGATTATTGAAATGGCCAAGCATTGGAAAAGCTATCTATAAACTCAACACATGAGGTCCATAGTGGGATTTGGTGTAAAAATGTGAAGTAGAAGGGCATATAAAGGATAATTCCCCTCAAAATTTGGTACTCACCATAGTGGTAGACTGTGACATCTGCCATGGGGATCATGATGCAAGTAGGTTCCCTCTACTACAAAGACAAAATCTGTAAGAATGTTTCTTACTATTGCAATATTTGTACCTCTCTGACAACCCATGATACCAGAGATTATAAACTGATTGATCATATCCATGATGCTATTGATCTTGGTGTATGACAAACTAGTCTTACAAGTAGTTCCAAGGATGAAGATCGTCTTTATGAAGGGCACAGAGATAAGGGAGCGTGTGAAAGGAGTTTTCGCAGAGGATTTTGTGGTCATAGTAACTACGGTGGAGGATGAAGTGAGTTCCCATGAGGAACTTTTTATAAATGTGGATCTATAGAGAGTTACAAATGTGAGTTCCCGATCTATTACAATGCTCATGGTGTGGAAAGAAAAATAAGTATGAAGAGTGTCTAGAGATTTATGAGCATATGAACCAATAGAACCGAAAGATAAAAGGGTTGGGATGGTGAGCATCAAGAGGGCTGATTCATTTTGGATTCCACGAGTGGTACATGAGTCAGGGCTAGAACCCATACTAGAGATGATGTGAGCAGAGGCCACACACACTAGGGAGATTCCAAGATAAAGGGCACTAGTTTCAAGAGAGGAAGTGGTACATGGAAAGTATCTGGACCCTACTCATTAGAAGGAGGTGTATCAAGAGACTATGGACGTGATTCAAAGTTTACAAGGGGAGATCTAATGTTTAAAGGAGTAATCAAAGTAGTTGGAGGAAAAGAAACGTGTTGAGGCTCCAAAGGATGACCGTGGTGAAGTCAAGGAAGTATGTAGAATATTAAGGCAAGAGGATAGTATTCCATTGCTAGGAGAATGATTGAGGGAGAAGGTACCACGCACCGCGGATCACAAAGGTAGGTTTTGCATGCAAACCTTCCTCCTCATAGCCTTGACTATGACAAGGAGATTACTTTGAATGCGGTTGTTTATGGATGAATTCTCGAGTAATATCCTCATCAACACAGAGTAGATGTTAATGTTCTTACCTTAGATGTCCGGCATTAAATGGGAAGGCCCGAATACACCATCTTCAAATGTGTTCTAAATGGCAAATAAGACTAAGGAAATATCCCATTGGAGTCTTGAAGGATGCATTTATCACCATTCAAGGTGCCAAGTTCACCGGAGACTTCAAAGTCTTAGCGCTCACCGAGGAAGAAAATTTTCCAAAGATTGCTAGGGCACCCATGGTTTTACAAGAAAAATGTTGACCTACGGTTTTAAAAGGGTATATCATCTTTGAGAACAAAGATGAAAGGGTGATTATCCCCTTCACAGATGGAAATTCAAAGTGCCTATATTGATCCCTTAGGAGAATAATTCCTTGATAGAACCGATGTGTGCTCCATCACGGATCCTAAGATAATTCATCCCATAGAAGAGTCATCTAGTTTGAAGATGCTCACCCCTTGAGTGATACCACTAGCATTGCATGCCAAAATTGGGCACATGGAAATTATGAGTTAATTAGATGACAGGTTGAGAGGGTTTGTAACAAGGGTAATAAAGGCATGCTTAGTCAAGCACCTAGGAGGAAGAATTTGTTAAGTTACTTTGGAGGAGCATACCCTGAAATTTTCTTCCGAGAAATGGAGGCTCAAGTGGAAGAATGTTGACGAGAGAAGAGGAATTCTTAGTTCAACCTACTTGGATATGTAGTGCGTTGGTGGGATACACATCGTAAGATCCTCCTAGAATGGCACAAACTAAGAATCACATTATCCTGTAAGGTTCTCCGAAACGCACGCACCACGGTCATACAAGACTATCATGGTAAATAAACCACATCATTTCATATCCAAGCATGTGAGAAGGCCTAGATGGGAAGCAAAGAAGTGTTACCACCTTCGTTATGGGGCATAATTTATATTCCACCTTAAAATGTTGTGCATGCACATGGTATATTCATTCAGATATGCATCGTCAAATAGGAAATTGGTAGGAGTTAGCAGTTGATCTCATTCAAACTTTCAAGTATAGGAGTACAAAGCCATCTGTAGATTAGGCATTATAAGTAATCAAGTGCCTTATGATGGGAGATAGTGCTATGGTAGAGGATAGGCTACTGGATTTGTTAGGTGAGACTTGTTTGGAGATGCGCCTCAATGAAAAAGAATGAGAGGAAGCACAACTTGAGCATGTGTGCATGGAAAAAGAAAAAGGAAAGATGGTCTAAGTAGTAGACAATGAAGAGATGGAAAATTTGGATGTTAACCATCTTGAAGGTATGCGCAAAGTCATAGAAATCACTGATGAGTGAGCATGTGCCTACCATGATCCTTAGAAAATAAAGAAGGTTAACATTGGGATGGAGACAGAACCTAAAGAAGCTATCATTGCAGAATATTGGTTGTAAAAGTATTTTCAAAGGTCATTTATCTGTTGTTGGAGTTCCAGGATTTGTTCCCTCATGGGTACCATGAACTCAAAGGATTTCACCATTCCTTAGGGGAGATTAATATCAAGTTATAGGAAGTTATGTGCCCGATTCGAAAGAGGCCTTATCGGATGAATCCAAATTTACGTGTATGGGTCAAGGAAGAAATAGACAAGATGATAGTATCTCGGTATCCTTGAGGAAATGGATGAATCAAAATGGATAAGCCCAATGGTTATCGATATCAAGAAGGATGGGAGGATAAGAATTTGTGTTGATTAAAAGGATCCGAATGCGTTATGTGTCATCGATCCTTTTCCAACCCCCTTTACTAAAGAAAATTTTGAGGGAGTAGCCATGCATGAAGTCTACTCTTTCGCAGATGGGTTCTCAGGGTATCACCAAGTTAGGATTGCAAAGGAAGACCAAAGAAATCAAAATTTCACCACTGAATGGGGAATTTTTTCCTACACGGTTATGCCTTTTGGATTGAATAATGTACCTGTTGTGTTCTCGTGCATCGTGGTACAAGCATTTTAGGACTTCATCCATAAATTTATTCAAGTTTACCTAGATGACTGGACTGTGTATGGGTTAGTGAAAGACCATTGTGACAATTTGAGGCTGATGTTTGAGAGATGTCGGTAATTAAGGATATCCCTCAACATTAAGAAATGTGTCTTTGCTACTCCATTTAGAACCCTGTAAGGACATATTATATGTAAATAACACTTACTAGTGGATCCCGAAAGTTCCAAAGTTATTGTAGGATTAGGGGAGCCTACTAGTCAAAGCGTAGTGTGCAGATTCCTTGGGCATATGGGGTATTACAGAAATTCATCAAGGGATAAGCCAAGATTTATGTGCCCTTGGAGGAATTTTAAAACACAAGAGTGCCTTTCAGTGGGGAGAGGCGCAGCAGAAGGCATTTGACACTTTAAAGGATAGGCTTTTCACGATGCCCATACTACATTTTACTTCTTGGGATAATCCTTTCCATGTGCATGTCGATGCCTCAAGAACAGCTATGGGAATAGTACTAGCACAACTTGGTGAGGTAATTGTTGATCATCCCTTGTGTTTTGCAAGTAGAAAGTTAACACCAACAAAACAGAATTACACAATGACCGAGCATGAATAATTACCTATGATCTATTTGTTGCACAAGTTCAGCGATGATCAATGGGCAACACCATTTATATTCTACACAGCCAACATGTCATTAAAGTACTTAGTTAACAATCCCATTACGAAGGGCACATATGTCGTTGGGTCCTATTTTTTCAAGAGTATGAGTTCACAAAGTGATTGTAAAACCAAGAAAAAACAACTCAGACCTAACCAGCTATCAAGAATAAACTCAAGGGAGGATGCATAAAGAATTGAGGATACAATGTTAGACGCGTAATTATTTAGCTTGTGGTGGGTACCCTCGGATTTGGAAGATATCACGGTGTTCTTAAAAATAGGTCCTGCACCTAAGGAAGGGATGAAGGCTCAAGAGAGAAAGTAGTTATCAATACGTGCCTCACCCTATATGTTGATTAGTAGAGACCATATAAGTTAGGTCGTGATGAGGTTCTCGTGTTGATGTGTATTGGAACATGAGCGTGTGGAAATTATGGAGGAATAGTATGGTGGGATTGCAGGAGGAAACTATCAAGAAATGATACCACAGAAGATTTTATTAGTAAGGATTTGGTGGGAAAACAAGGATCGTATTGAGTTTTGCAAGGCCCATGACCATTTCCAATGCCTTGAAGACCAGGAAGAGGGATGAAATGCCCTTTAGACAAATAGCGAGTTGAACTTTTTTAAAATGGGAAATTGACTTTTTAGGACCAATTTTTCAAGCCACGTGAAGGACTGGTTCGTGGTATATCATTACTTGCACTGATTACTTAACATGTTGGGTAGAGGCAGCACCTATGAAGGATTGCACCATAGCGATAATTGCTATATTTTTATGGGAGAACATAATCAGCAGGTCTGTTGTCCTTTAAGTTTAACAAGTGATAGAGGTACACATTTTCTCAATGAAATGGTCAAGATTTTGTTAATAGAATTTATGGTGGCCCATCACAAGACTACCCCTTATCACCCTCAAGTGAATGGAACTACTAAGGCATTTAACAAAATACTAAGTCACACATTGACTAAGATTTGTGACATTGGAAGACAATATTGGGATGACAAAGTATCAGTTGTTCTATGGGCATACATGATAACCTACAAGAGGTTGAACAAGGCCACACCATTTCAATTGGTGTTTGGTGCAGAGGCTATTTTTCTAGTTGAATTCATGTTACCATCACTACGTATAGCATGCTCGGGAGTGTTAGGCGATGAGAAAGTGCTTTGGAAGAAAGGATTGACAAGTTGATGTAGTTGGACAAAATGAGATCACTTGCTAGATGGATTCGAAGGTAGAAACACCAAGAAAAAGGCATGGCATGATCATCATATCAAAAATAAGTAATTTGAGGTTGGACGAGATAATGTTGTTGTATGATTCCAAGTATCTCGTGCCATCCTAGGAAGTTTAAAATCCATTGGTTGGGACCCTACATCATCTCATACATTCCTTATTTAGGTGTTTTCCAATTAAAAGTGTTGGATGGGATGATATTACTGTGCCATTTCAATGGGAGTAGGCTAAATCCCTACTATGTATAAGTCTTCTTGGTGTATCTAATAAGGTAGTATTTATAATTAGCTTAGAATTTCCATTTTTTCTTTTGTTTTCTTATTTTTCCCTTTCTCGTTGCTTGTTCCTTTCTTTTTGTTTCATTTTGCGCTTATGCACTAAGTAATTTACATTATTTTTACAAGTTTGTGTATGCGCAAAGGACCACACATCTGTTTTAGTGTGGGGTAGAGTAATGCAAACCAAAGTATAGGAATGTAATACAAGTTGAGATTCCCAATAGAACAAAGCACATAAGGTTGAAAAAGTGTGTAGGGGAACGATGGATGAAAAATTATGGTGTCAAGAGGATTATAACAAAGACCATGTGCAAAGGATGAAGACCGTAGGAAAAACATGAGGTAAGCAAGGAAAAAAATTGGGTAAAGGATGAAAGAAGTACCTACGGTGTTGTAGATGTACACGTAGGAGTCTTCAGTCATATTGGATTTTTACATGCTAGAAGGTTGTAAGGGATTTTTCATGCAAGATTGGGTGCATGGGTAAGGGCGTTTAAAGTTAGCTTAGTGAAAAAATCCAAATTTAATGTTAAATTACATTGGTAGGTGGCATAGTGTTTATTGTTGGAGGGAAGAAAAACTATAAATACAAGGTCATGCAAGTCATTATTCTATCTTACTATTACGAAGTTGAAGTGCTCTTGAAAACTAGGGAATCTAGAGAGAAATTTCTGTGAAGGAAGAAAAATCTTAAGAATTTAAGTGCGTGAATAGAGTAGATCTGCAAACTAGAAGGAAGGAGTACATGAGCATGAAGAAAGGTTATTTATGGTGCGTCATCTTGTGAAAGGTTTTCCTAGTTAGAGTTTGGTAGCTAGTGCACAAAGATAGAAGGATTTATTCCAGGAGTTGAGCTTTGGAGTTGAGTTTGGAGTGTAGCAGAGTAGCAGAGAGAGTAAGGAGTTCGTATTTTATACCAACAGAAAGCATGGAACCCAAAAAGGAAACCGTTTCACTGAAGAAACTAAAGGATAAGGGAAAAGGAAAGAAAACCACTTCCATCATGAGATCCAAAGAAGAACTAGTGCGTAGAAATGTAATACATAGATGGAGTATTTCTAGGAAAGGAATGGGTGTCGCATCTAAGACAAATGAATGTGAGTGATTATAACCATCATACGAGCACAACTGAGAAGGAAATGGCATTAGAGTTGGTTTTCCCAGCTAACAAAAGGACACTAGATGGGATGCCCATATACAACGATGAAGTGAAAGTCAAATTAGAGAAGGTAGGATTATTACAACTGTATGAGTTTCCTTATTTTGGCAAGCCCAAGAGCCTCGTATCAATGGTTGATGTCACGCATGTAAGAGGACCAGCTTTTATTTTACAAGGTGCAATATATGCATAACAACACCGTAGCTGATATCCGAGTTCACAGCCTTATTTATGAAGGAGAAAGTATAGACAATAATTTGAGCGACGAAGAGGCTATAAGGATACTATAGAAGCATGTTACTACAAGAAGGGTTCGTGATACTTTGACATCACAGAGAAACCATACCATTTTATGAGGATGGTTGTGCACTTAGTGACCAAGCTCAATGATAAGGACCGATGGACACAAGTGAACCGGGCATGGATAAATGTATGTTAGAATATATCATAGGGAACCATATATAACTTGTCTGCTTTCATCGTGGATGAGATCATAAGCAATGTGCATGAGGGAGAAAAGATATTATTTGGTAACATCTTCCTCACCATTGTCTTTTCTAAAATTGGGGTGCTAGATTGGTTGGAAAAGTTTGTTTGGGAGTATCCAGGATGAGAATCCCTCACCCATAAAGAGATTTGAAAAATACAATTATGAAACCATGATGGTTACTCACAAGGCAAACATGGAGAAGTGGTATAAATGGATGCATGACACATTTGGGGTAGAGTGGAGGATCTCAAATAAATTTCCCATGCTCATGGATGAAGAAGAAGAATTTTCATTGTACCAACAATTCTACATTGGCAGGTTTACTTTGACAAATGGGACTAAGGGTTCATGGTGCAAGTTGCCCTTCTCCTTTACTGCACAATACTTCCAGGAAAGGGTCAACAAGTTCAAAGAATCCAAAAGACTAAGGTTCAACCTTAGTGAAGTGGACCAAGACCACCACGAGCTGCACAGAAATCTCATGTACCCTAAAAAGTGCACGTATGTGGAAATGTATGTCTCCCACGAGGTTTAAATGATGAAAAAAATAACACTGACAATCGCCGCAATGGATGCAGCAAGGATGTACCTTCACATAAGGCCAAATTTCAAGAAAGGCACATACTTGGAGAATTATGTCTCCATCCTAGAAGACCCCACAGGAAGAAAGAAGGTCGTGCTGAAGAAGAAAGAGAGAGAAGAGGGGCAGGAAAAGAAAGCAACAAGTGTGTAGACTACACAATTGGTGGGCGCGCCTGAAGAAGTCATGAATCCTAGCACTTACTCATGGAGAAATAAGTCTCCTATCAAGGAAAAGACCACAGAAGAAGAGGTGTTGAATCATGAAGAGTACCTCACCCATGAAGAGTCACCAAAAAGAGGTCGCCCTCGAGGAGAAGGAAAAAGAAGAATCTCTTGTACTAGAATCTCTAGTAAGGAAGAAGCAGAAGGTGACATATGAGGTAGACTCAGAAGAGATAAACAGCTTATATGCCTACATTGGTGATAAGGATGATGACAAGCCTAAAGGAGGTGAAGACCATCTAGTGTATAATATACATTATTTTGAGGAAGAAGGAGATGAAGAGGAGTATAACAAGAAATATGAGGAGAAGAATGACGAGGAAGAATTTGCGACTCAAGGTAAGGGAGTGAGTGAAGAAGTAAGCACCAAGAACAAAATAACCCCAAGCCTCACCAAGGAGCACGTAGAGAAAACCACTAAGAGAGAAGTGGTAGGAATCATGAGGAATTTTTATAATAGGAGTTAGAGTGGAGCACAGATGAGATTATAAAGGAAATAGAAGAAGAGAGCATTGGGAAGGAGTATGGCAAAGCATGGGTGGAGATCCCAAATTGGCAGTGAGCTTCCCAAAAGTTTCAAAACATGTGAGAAAGGCATAGTGGTGGCACAAGGGAAGGGAATGGGATACATTGATGATCCTAACAAGGTGTTACATGCACGCTTCTAGAGCACTGTACCAACAGAGAAACTCCTAGCTATGTCATCATTTGATGAAAAATGTGCATACCCACGGACAAGAAAGATGTTATCTTGGGCATTTGAGTCCCACGTGGATGAACCAAAATTTAAGGTAAGCCAGAGAGCGCTAATGAAGGTGCTAGAAACCAAAGGAATAAATTCATTGGTGAACTCTCAAAGCTATCCGATAAAAGGGTCTATAACGTGCTAAATTAAGTTTCAGAGTCAAAATTGAGGCCAGACTATTTGGGAGAAATGATAGAGTGAGATTCTGGAGGAGGAATTAGAGAAGAAAAAGAAGGAGCTCATGGAAAAGAGAAAAGACCTAAATAAAGAGGAGTTTATCAGTGCTCAACTGAGGCATGAGCTGAAGGAAGAAAAAGATAAGGTGTGCGAGGTCTCCAAGAAGGTGGAGATGATTACATATGTAATTAATCTAAAGCACCCCGACTTAGCACCACCTGAAAATAAGTATGAATCATCCTTGCAATTTCTAGAGGATTTGACTCGTATTCTCACAATGGAGAGGTGACCAATTACTTTAGAGTCTGTGGAAGAGGCGTAGGCACACCAAGAAAAAGAGAACAAGAGGAAGGTTGTCGAGATTTTGGCTTGATACACTAAGCTTCTTACAGGGGTAAAGGCCACCACACAAGTCGTTAAAGCTACATACGATAACTACATGGATAGGGATATTGTGGCAATAATTTTGGTTACCACCCATGAAATAGAACTCAAGGAGTTCCAAGAAAAAAATAAGGGGAATAGAGCAGAGAGATATAAGATCTTGGCTAAGGTGGAGAATAAATCATAAAAATCAAAACCTTGTGAGACTCGATCAAAAATGGATGAAGGAATTCTACCCCCAAATCACCTATAGGATGAATTCCTTGAAGACTTGGGGAAGAAATTTGAGGGTATTGTCAACACCATGAGTGCCAAAGGGGAGGAGCTGAGTTTTGAGGAAGTGAGCACCCTAGTGGGTGACCTCTATCAGCAAGCTCAGAATGAGGTCGACGCTTGGGGGAAGTTAGAGGAATAATTAGGGAAGGATTTCCCTCTCCTCCTTCAATAATAAATAAGCTCCCCATTTCTTTCATTCTTTCTCCCAATTATTCACTCCCTTATTCTTCCTCTCCAACCATTGTAAGAACCCACCATTCATTATTATTTGAAAAATGTTTCCAAGGATGGATAATAGGCATAGTGTGGGGTGATGTTGGACCTCAGAATATTAGCTAAGTACAAGAAGGTGCATGGCCGTGCGGGAACAAAGCATGAAGAAGGGTGTGCGGGGTTGAAGGCATGCAAGAAAGGATTCTAGCGGGGTTCAAGAACACACGGTGTATGTGTAAGGAAAGATGGGTTTTGGACTTATCCATATTCAACATCCCAGGTAGCACATGAGAAAATCGTGACCCTTCTAGCATGCAGAGTGGATAAGGTGTCAGCCTAGTGATTGTAGGATCAAAAAGGGAATATTCCATGCATGCGATGAAAGGTTCCAGAAGAGCATCATTACATAGAGTGGAGAGCTTGGATCAAAGGAGGCATGATCCATTAGAGGACCACTTGGACACTTGGCATCTGATTTATTACCTCAGAAGGCATAACGATGGAGGCAGCGGGAAAGCTATATATTGAGATGTGTGGATGGTAGAAAGGGCAATGGGTATCTGTGCTAACAAAAGCTAGAGAGTGATTAGTGTGGTAGATTGGTGGAAGAGAGGCGAAGCTCTGTAGTAATATAACATAGAATTCTATGGGCTAGGATTAGAGAAAATATATGAGTGGTGACATACTTAGAGGGATGGGTTTGTATTCATCTTTGTAATATGATGGGCACATGTAGTTCGATGCATGACTTGGCTCTGCATTATTATATGAGGGTCTATTATGACCTAAAGGGATGTAATGTGGTTATGAAACATGTTAGTATGAATATAAGGCTCTGTTCAATCATATATGTGTTTATGAGTATAATCCTTATGAATTTTCTTTGTGTGAACTATTTTTACCTTATTACCCTCAAACCAACGGCCAAGCCAAATCCACCAACAAAACCCTAAACAAAATCCTCATGAAAGTGGTCAACGATACTAGGAAGGATTGGCATACACACATTCCTTTTTCCCTATGGGCATACCACACTAGTATTTGCACATTGACTGTTGCTACACCTTTCTCTCTCGCTCTACTTCAGATGCGAGGCCGTCTTGCCTCTCAAAGTCCAGATCCCATCTCTCTCGCATATCACTCAAAGACATGCTCACCAATGATGACTTTTGCCAAGATTGTTTGGTACAACTAGATTTTTTAGACGAATGACGTCTACATGCTCTAGATCACCTCCAAATATACCAAAAATGCATCAAACGCACTTATGACAAGCGCGTCCACCCCCAAACCTTTCAAGTTAGAGATCTCATCTTGAAATAAAATCAACATGTCACCAAAGCTGAGAAACATCTATGGGGTAAATTTTCTCCTAATTGGCTTGGACCCTATATTGTTACCCATACCTATGGATCGTGCACTTATTGTTTATCTTCACTCGGCAAACCCGAACTCCGAGCCCCTTAACATCTTACATCTTCGACCATTTTATTGTTGAACCAAGTGCTTTATCACCTATTGACTATTACTTGGTTCATCCCGTGAGCACCCACTCCTTTTATCACCACCTCACATACCTACGATTAAACAAAGAATCATGTGACTATCCGTCACTTTTTCAACCTTGTCTTCAATATGAGTACCACGGCTCTACTCATGGCATGATTCTCATGGATACTTTTTTTTTTCCCCTCGTGGAAGGAATCCCATGGTCGTATACCAATCCAACTTCACCTCCAACTCCACCTCCACCTCCACTCCACCTTTTGATCTATGTTGTTCGTATTCCTCTATAGCCTTTTCCATGGCTTAATTGGTAAAAACAAATTCACCTATCAAATGGGATTACCCTCCTTGAGTCAAACTTCCAAGCACAAAGATGAATCCCTCAAAAGGAAATCTATCATTTGTATCTAGTCACCATAAATAGACTGCTCCCTCAAAGGATAGTTATCTTTGCACTAGCCCTATTGTACCTAGTCTAGAAAAAGGACTAGGCCCATTCTCAAGCTTCTGCATCGATAGCTTCATGAAGACCTCAAGGAGATTATCTAATCATCCCACATAGACTTCCCGCATTGATCAGTCTATTAAACAAAAGTAACACACCCTTTTTTCCATGGACTTGTCTATCTGGGTTATCGACATCTTGTACAAAAGGTATGTTATTCCCCCACGTTTCCAAACCCTTCACCATATCACCCCTTTATTACCCTTCTTTTCCTACCCACCACGGGATGATGTCACTAATATGATTTTTCGTGATCTTACACATTGCTTCACCTTTGGAATATTCCAACATGTAAGGGATTTTAGGGGCTCGAGGCTTATCACACCTACCCTTGGTTTGCGCATTGATGAACCTTCCTAATTCAAAGCACCTCATCGACCTCAAGTTCAAGTTACCCACTTTTTACACTATTGACCCTCTTCAACCGAAACAAATATTCCAACTTACCTCCACCACCTTATCAACGCACACCCATACCTCTAACCTAGCATCTTACATATCTACCCTTACCCACAAACATTACCTATCTAAACATACCCATGACCCTTACCTACTCAACCGTACCATTAACCCTCACCTATTTACCCGTACCTACATAACCACAAACCTAACCTACCTCAAACCTACCAAACCCTCTTTTTACCTATTCTTTTCCTCCCTAGATTAAGGAAGAACTACATCATTCTCGAGGCCCATTTTCATCACAAATATGTAGGCAGCACTCGAGGAATGGGGCCCTTGGAGGTTATCTCAAACATCATATTTACCTTCTTCACCTTTTCTCATCCACAACCATTCACGTCTCACCTTTAGCTACCTGTTCTAGTCACATTATATTCTAGTTAGTTTCCATTTTATTACCAAACAATTGGAAATTAATACATTTTACAACATTCATTTCATCACATTTACCACAATCATACATTACATGTGATCATACCAACATGATCCATGTTACTATACATACCACAAATTAAACCAACACACATATATGCATCATCATTTCTTTTTCATCATATCAAATACCGAGAAATAAACCATGTGTTGATGGCGAATCGCAGCACCCCTGAATGTCTGCAACATGATGGGTTGAGACTCTCAGTGCGATTGCATAACATGGAGCTTTTCCCAAGTGTGGGACCTTACGAAATCGGAAAAGCTCTCCGGATGAAGGCCGGTTCCTATTCCTCTATTCAGATGCACACGTAAAAATGCAGAGGATTTACTCAAAAACCTAATCTAACTTGCCAAGGAGACAGGGTAAGAAGATGCATAAAATAAAACCTAAACTACAAAGGTGATGCACCGAGGAATGAAGAACACCTATCTTGCCAATAAACACAAACCATAAAAATGCAATGCAAGATCATGTACAGATAACTAGATTTGTAGTGAAAGATCAAGAGGATGCAAATGAACATAGAGAGGGTTGAGAATCATCCATAGACATGCATTATTTTCTCCAAAGATTGATACAACACACTACAAAATGCCAAGAGGCAAAGTTGCATTACAGTTTTTAATGGGAGGTTTGAACTCCACAAATTCACCTACCAAAGAGAAGAAGGGAGGGGAAAAACAAGAATGTCCAACCTTTAGAAAGAATCCCCTCCTTACAATTTATAGGAAGAATGAGAGAGGGAAGAGAGAGGAAATCCAAATCTACCCCAACCACCTCCAGGTTGCATTTAATTTATCTCATTATGGTGGTAGGTGAGAACCCTAGCAAACTTAAAAAGTGGCGAACTATATTTTGCATTTTTAAGAACTTGTTCCCACCCAATTAAAGATATCCAATCGTAGTTGGACAGAGGACCTCGTAAGATTTCCAAAAATTCCAACCTTGCATGAATCCGAGCTCCCTGTGAAAAGTTATGGCCGTCTAAATATCTCTGGGTCGTGGTCTGCGCTTCTGTCAAAGGCGCTCGTAATGTTGTGCCTCCTGAAGGTGCACCATAGGCGCATCCATATTCATGTCAACATACCCTTATGTGTGCCAAGGCACAAATTCTTTCATGTCGACATTCTGTGTCATGCACCCTTTACGTGCGCCAAGGTGCGACTTCTGCCATGTCAACACTCTCCTACCTGCGCCAAGGGCGCATCCATTTTCGTGTCAACACCTTCATCGTCATGCGCCTCTTACTGCACTGCAAGTGCGCATCCATTTTTGTGTCGACACCTTCTGTCATGCGCCTCTTACCTACACCAAGGGTGCATCCATTTTCATGTCGACACCTTCTGTCGTGCACCTCTTACCTGCGCTAAGGCGCATCCATTTTCGTGTCAACACCTTCTATCGTGCGCCTCTTACCTGCGCCTTCGGCTATTGGTGATGCAATAAAAATCGGGCTCTGAGTTTCTTTGATTTCCATATTCTTTTGTTTGTCTATATCTACCTGGGGGAGATATTTACAACAATTTGGCGACTCAACGGGATCACCTACCTACTAGGTAGAAGATCAGTGGCCTTTTAGCAATCCATTGGGCATGGAGTCATAAGTAATAACCTGAAACCAACTTGATCTCTGATCCCGAGCCTGGTATCGCAACTCCTTCTTTGAGAGCATGCTGAACTATAGAAATTAACCTGAGAGCAACAAAACCTGTGCCGGAGCACTTAGGGAAATTGAAACCTAACTACAACAAGACGATGTGCATACGCACTTAGAGGAATTTTAAATCTAGGCTAATATTTACAAGGGTAAACCTTTTCCTTTTAGTAGCAATGTTTAAGATAGATTCCGTTAACCGGAATCGGGAGTTCTTCTCCATCCAATGTAGACAATTGGAAGGCATTACTACTTTTGCATTCTATGACCATATAGGGGCCACTCCAAATGGCATCAAACTTGGAATGCTTTCCTGGTTTTTCCCGATCTGCATCCCATTTCAGGACTAGGTCCCCTTCCTGGAAGGTCCTTGCTCTTGCCTTCTTATCAAACCATCTTTTTACTAAGGCCTGATCCTTCTCAATCGTCTGAACTGCATGCTCTCTAATTTCCTCCAATTCCATCAACTCTGCATACCTGGCCTCCATTGGTTTGAACTCAGACAACTCCAACTGCTTCATGAGCTCCAATGCTGGCAATTCTAATGATATAGGCAATACTGCCTCTTTCCCATAGACCAACTTGTAGGGAGAATTACCAGTAGACCTCTTTGGCATTATTCTGTCAGCCCACAATGCTGATCTTAGCTTGGTATGCCATGTCCTTTGGTTTTCATCCAGAGTCCTTCTGATGATCCTTAGCAAATTCTTGTTCATGGACTCTACCTATCCATTACCCTGCGGGTAATAATTTGAACAGGTGCTCAAATATATTCCATTCTTGACAGCCCATTCTGTAATCTTGGAACCTATGAATGCTAATGCATTGTCTGATATGATAGTGGCCGGCACACCGAACTTGGTCACTATTCCTTCATAAAAGTCTAGTATGTTAGACTCATTTGCTTCTTTGAGCGCTACTGCTTCGGTCCACTTGGTGAAATAGTCCATTGCCGTGAGAATCCACTTGTGGCCTTGGCTTGAGTTAGGATTTATGACCCCAATGAAGTCCAATCCCCATTACATAAATGGTTGGTCAACCAAAATTGGGTGCAATGGAAGTGTTGCTAGTCTTTCTTTTCCTGTGAAGAGTGCACATTTCTTGCACTTTCTTATCCATGTATAGCAGTCACTGAACACTGTCGGCCAATAATATCCTACCTTCATTATCTTGAGAGCTGTTACTCATGGGGCGAAATGTCCTCCGAATCTCCATCATGAAAATCTTGTAACACCCTCTCAATTTGACCCATCCCAATGCACCTCAATAAAAATAAATTGATGTCCTTTTAAACAAAACACCATCAACAAACACATATTGAATGGCTTGTAATCTGAAGTATCTCCTCTTTGCTTTGCTCATTTCTGGAGGGCATAGGCCTGTCTGTAGGAAGTTTATCATACTCTGAGTCCAACAAGGAGTAGGCACATCATCATTTTCCTGTTCTTGACCACCCTGTAATACCAAGACAGTCTCTTTTTCATCACCTGCTTCAACTTGTTGACTCAAGGCTAGTTGTTTGCATATTCCCTTCCCATGTACTATTTTTGTGACCTTGATCTCAATGTCATATTCCATGACATGAGTTATCCATCCTACATGTTTCTCATTCAGATCCTTGTTTAGAAGGAAGTCCTTGACTCCCGCATGAGAGACCAATAATTAGATCTTGTTGTTTGAGACTAGGTGCTTGAATTTCTTTAAACTCCTTATCACTGCAAGGACATGCTTTTCAATGAAAGAGTACCTAGTTTCGTATTCCTCCAAGCCTTGACTGAAGAAAGCAACTGGTTGTTCTAATCCTTCTTTGTTTTGTTGTGCCAGGATTGCAGAAATTGTGTCTCCACCACCAAAGGCATATAGCATGAAATCCTTGGAGAAGTCTGGATTGACGAGAGTTGGAGCTTGAGATATAGCCTCTTTTATTGCCTCAAAACTTGCCTTGCCTTCAGATGTCCACTTAAATGCCATGCTCTTCTTCAACATCAGTGTTATTGGCTTTACGAGAGCTGTAAAGTTTGGAACAAACCTGCGGACAAAATTGATCCTTCCTAAGAAGCTTTGAAGAGCCTTCTTATGACTTGGCAATGGCAACACTCGAATTGCTTCAACTCTTTCTAGGTCAATCATCAATCCCTCCTTTGAAACAATATGGCCTAGAAGTTTTCCTTCATGAGCCAGGAATATGCATTTTTTGGGATTCAATGATACCCCAAATCTTCTACACCTCTGAAATACCTGCCTCAGATGAAAGAGGTGATCCACTGCATTTTTGGATAATACAAGATGTCATCAAGATATATCGTAACTATTTTATTGATCAACCCCTTGAATTCCATATCCATTGCCCTTTGGAAAGTGGCTCCAAAGATTTGATAGGCCAAATGGCATCTTCTTATAGGCATATGTGCCCCATTTGGTGGTGAAAGCCGTCTTGAACTGGTCATCTTCCTTCACCATTACTTGATTATACCCTGAGTAGCCATCTAAGAGAGAGAATCTCTCCGAACCGGATACCACTTGCAATATTTGTTCCATTGAAGGAAGTGGGTAATGGTCTTTAAGAGATGGCCTATTGAGGTCTTGGAAGTCTACACACAGCCTGATTTCTCCACTCTTCTTCCTGACCGGAACCAAGTTTGTAACCCAGCTTGAGTGCTTGATCGGGAATATAATGCTTGCCTCTATTAACTTGTTTAGCTCTTTCTTCATTAGAGGCTCAATGTGAGGGTTGACTGGTCTCTGCTCCTGCCTGATGGGTTTAGCATTTGGATCCAATTCTATGGTATGTTGTGCCAACTTCGGATTGAAACCTCTCAAGTATTCATAGCTCCAAGCGAAGGCATCTAGAAATTCTTGGCAAAGTTGTATGAAATCTGATTTCTCCTGCTCAGTGGCCACTTTGCCAATTTGAAGTGTTTTGCCTTCCCCAACCGAAATTGGCTTTGAATCTTCTCTCTTGACCTATATGTTAGCCTTTTCCTTACGGAATTGGTCGTTAGGGTTGAAGATAGACTCCAATGTTACTAAACCCTTGGGAAGATTTTTTTCCACAACTGCACTACTTGATCCCCATACTACTGCTCTAATCTGTCCTGATTCCTAGCTAAGAATTCAGCCTCTTCTTGTAAGAAATTGACGATCTGTTGATCGTTCTCAAACACCTACCAGCTTGTGTTATTATCTGGAACTGCTAGCCTCACAATCACATGGATATGTGGCTGTGTTTTTTCCCTTTTGATGTTTTCAACCACATCAAACATTTCTCCAACAGCTGCGAGCCTATCCGCGGCTTCATTTTTCTTCCTAGGTATGGACATGATGTTGAAAGCTTCGAAATCCTCAACGAGGTCCCATACCCTGTTCTTGTAGTTCTTTAGCAGTTCATTCTTTGTAGCATGTTGTCCCCTAACTTGATTGACGATCAGCTCGCTATCCCCAAACACCTGCAAGTTCTTTATGCCCTTTTTCCTAGCCCAATGAAGTCCATGAATCAAGGCCTCATATTCAGCTGTGTTGTTTGAACAAGAAAACTGGAAACGAAAAGCTGAATAATATTTGATGCCTTGAGGTGAAACAAGCATAGCTCCTCCTCCTGCACCTTTCCTACTCCTTGATCCATCGAAAAATAATTTCCATACCTCATTGTCATCCTTATGGTTTTGTTTGGTGATGCTAGGAATAGGCTGGTTTTCTTCATGTATGCAATAGACTCCTAGCTCAGATTCTTCTACTTCTTGGTAGGGATCAAAAGCATGTACCTTGCTTGCCCATTTGTCAAGAGTTAAATCTGGGATGCTTCCAACTTTGGTGTCAGCTTCATCTGTGCTTTGATAATCTTCTTGATCAAATGCTGAACAGTTGGCATTGACTTGGCTTGGAGTATGAGGCTCAATGTGAAAGTTTTCAATTGGTTTGGATCTGATTGTGACCTTAGTACCATATCTTGTTCTGAACAACATGTGTGACCAATCAGCAGATAAGTAGCCTCCAATTCTAGCTGTGAAATCCCTTGATAAGCATAGGGCAAATAGTGGTGGCAAATCTATCACTGACACATCTTGCAAAACGGTAACATTGGGGCATGCATGCAACATAAGATTCAAACCTTTAATCACTCCCACCATTGCCACTGTTGTCCCATCCAATTGCACTACCCCCTTTGATATGACTTCATATTGGAGACCCAGCTGATCAGCTATTTGCTTGGGCATGACAGAACTACTTGCCCCAGAATCAATCATGTAATTGTGTACTAGTTTATTGCCAATGATTAATGAAACATAGAATGGAGGGGGCTTCAAAACTTTACCTTGTTGTCCTCCATGATTCCCTTCAGGATGAGTAGCATTTGTGAGGACATTCTCTTGCATATGGACCTGCTGGTTCGAAGTTGACCAATTCTTCATGGCAGCTTGTAGAAGATCTCTTTGGCCTGGGATGGATAAAGATTCCCACATTGATATATTCACATTTGTCTTCTTCATTTGATCAATGATGCTAAATGGGGATGAAACATCTCTTTGTTGTCCTTTAGTCTGTGCATTCTTTTCTTGTGCATGGGCAGCAACAACTGGCATGTGAATTGGTTTAGAAGGTGGTTTGGGCTGTCCTTGCATGTTTGGAGCTGCATTTTGCTTACCGACAACTTGTGGAGTGATGGAAGGTTGTAGATCACTTGGAGCCAATGACTGCCCTTCACCAATATTCCTCTTCTTTGATCTTGTGTTAGCTGCTACACTCTGAGAAATTGTTTGATTCATGCCACAAAAATCCTCAGCTTGCCAATTCGCAAGTGCGGTATCATTTGTAGCTGTGTTTTGCTGAGATGTCCCTTGTTGCTGATTTGTTTCTTGACTCACTTCACCCTCAACGCCAGTATTTGTCACCATCAAGGCTTGGTTCAAAGCACCATTAAAGCACATAGATTGGTTGTGAGGTTCATTGCATGGGAAACACCAATCATACTCTTGAGCTATGTTGTTTTGGACTGGCACTAATGCTTTAGAAGCAGATGCAACATTGGGGTTATAGGGCTGAAATGGTCTATTAGCGGGAGGCCTTACTTGGCTTTGATTTTGATTTGTAGCCTGAGCTGGTGACCTATTTTGTTGGTATGGGGGCCTAGCCTGGTACTGCGCTTGAGGCTGATACGGTCTAGCACTTTGAGCTTGCTGTCTTTTGATAGTCACCAGCTCATTTCCAAGGTTCTGCAATTGTTTCATAACCTCCTGTTGGTCCAAAAATCTGTCACCTGGACAGATCTATGGATAGACGAGCCAACAATGTGTAGGGCTTAGCCCCTCTTTGAGTCAGCAAAGTGAAACTGGTTTATTGCTATTCTACCAGCAGGAATCTATGCAAGTCTCACAGATTCTGCCTTCGGGGGTTTGGGATCTCATCCCAGTAGAGTGTTTCAGGCTGCGAAAAGAAAGGAATGAAAGAGGGAAAAGAGAAAGAACAGATCCGAAGGAAGAAAAGAAATGAATTCCAAAGCAGAAAGGTCAGAAGATTTATGTTTTTGGGTTGGTAGTAAATAGAGCCAAACCTACTTGCATAAATAAACAAAGCAATACTGATGAGCAAATGACAGAAAAGTAGATATGAATCCAACAGATTAAACACATATAGATCTAACGTAAGGAAGATCTAATGCATAACACAGCTATTGAGCACAAAGTCTTAATATTTGTATTATCAAGCTTTCTTCATTACAAGAAAGCTCAAAGTCTTTCTCTCCTCACTTCTATTTTCATCTAAAAAATGTTCACCCTTGAATACAACAAGTATTCCAGTATTTATAGAAGAGAGGAGAAGAAAAGAAAAAAGGAGCCAACAAATATTTACAAAGATATTTACAAAATATCTAAAAGTCATGTTGACTTTTGACAACTTGATGGATGACATCATCCCATGATGCAACATGGATGATGTCATCATTTGTGCCAACACACTTTAGACATTTCAACAAGAAAGTCGGAGAATAGAGAGAAGAAGAAGAAGAAGAAGAAGAAGAAGAAGCAGCTACTCGTCATCGTCATCCTGCGGCCGAAAGGGGGTTGCCTGCTTCTGATGCTGCTCAGGAGATGATATGTGGAACTGAGCGCGGTATTCCAAAAACTTGTTAATCATGGGCCCAAATTGATCCTGTGATGGATCCTTGTGCCGTTCGCTGATTGCTTCGCAAGTCTCCCGCTCGCTTATGAGCTTTTCTGGGAGTTTAGAATAATATTTCTCCGCCTCGATGAGGAACCCGATGAAGTCCCTACAGGCCAGCAGGTTGTTGATAGATTCAAAGTCAAATGTGACCTCTGCGCCCTGCTCTTGAGAAGTGATCTCCTCAAGATCCGGATAGTTTCATCACCGATCTCATGGTAAAGGAAGGAGTGAGCAGCCCGAGACATGTTAAGAACAATTCGCTCCATTTGATGCATCGCATCCGTGGCCTCTTCCTTCACCTTGTCTATCTTTTCCAGAACAAATTCCAGCTGATCTATCCGATAGTCCAGAGTGGACATGGTTTTGTTGAGGGCCCTTAGATGGCCGAAAACTCCGAACTTGACTAGATCCTCGACTGAACAGTCGAACATTTGTTGAAAGGTCTCATGTTGGAGTCTAGCATGATCTAGCTCTTCTGATATGGGACCCGCTAATACTTGGAGTTCCTTGTTCACCTTTTTGATGTTTAGATATGAATTGACATACTCGGCGATCACTCTTTCACTGTCCTTGAGGATCTGGCTCCTCCAAGCAGAAACAGCCATACCCGCTTCGCCGATCTTTGAATATTCATTGATTTTCTCCTGGCTGAGAAGCTCAGAAGTCTCGGTGGCAGTCGTGGGAGGTGCACTACCCATCTTCTGTAAGGCTTGAAGCAGATATTTGTTCTACTCCTTCAGTAGCCTTTTCTCTTCTTTTATTCCTTGAAGCTTTTTGCAGAGGGCATCGATCATGCGAAAGAGCTTCCCCTGAGACTTTCGAAGACGTCCCCATTGTGACTTGAATCACAAGAAAATCTGCCGGAGACAGATCTTTTTCTCCTTGAGGGGATCAGTATGCTATTTCCATAACTCTCTCACCCGCAGCACTTTGAGAGAAGCGGGTTACAGCTTTTGCTTCTTTGCCCCTTTGGAAGGAATCACTGGAAAGTCCATCGAGCGATGGGAACTTTCCTCTTTTCTTGGCTCAACTGCTGAGAGATCCAGCCTGGTCCCATAGAAGAAGGACCAGAGACAGAGGAGGAGGGAGCAACAGTAGAAGAGGGGAAAATGTGGAGACACGCGGCAGTGGCATTGAAAGCATAGCCGAAGAAGTGTCCACGAGAGGAAGGGAAACCGCAATTGCAGAAGACAAAGGAAGGGAAGGGAGCCCGGAAATGAGGGAAGAAATGGAAGAAGATAAATCAGTGAGGGAAGAGAAGATAGACGAAGAGGCAGGGGAAAGAGTAGAAGAAGAGGCGGAGGACATGACCAAAGGGATGGTCACCTGAGTCACTTGAGGAGGAGAAGGAAGAGAAGAAGAAGGGATAGAAGGGACTTCTGTGGTTGTAGCAATGCCGACATCCTGAGTGGATGGGCGTATGGGACTATCCTCCGCTGCTTCTTTCTCTGGCGAATCTAGAGTTATTACCTGTTCTGGCGCTGTGGAAGGAGGACTTCCAGGGGCTTCTTCCTGAATGGTGCTAGGTTCACCTTCTACACCTTTGCCTTTTAGCTGCTTCTTGGACCTTGGAGGCACATTGCCCAATGGGGAGGTGGTGAAATCTACCCCGAGGTAGATCAGCCCATTCATGCGGCACCAGTGCTCTGTTCTGCGCATAGTCTCCTTGACCCTCTCCTCAATTGTTTGAGGAGCCTTGCTTCTGTCAATGGCCGGGAAGGGCCAATCATCCCCTTCCGTGTCATTATACACCTTGTCTACTTCATCTTCCGTAGTTTGGAAGCCTTTGGGGACAATGGCCACTCCGTATTGGATAATTTCTGCCAATGCTAAGCGAGAATGATCCTTTCTTCTGAGTTCCACCTCGTGGATGACATCAATGTAAATATCCTCAATTTGAGGGACATGGATCGGATCAAGCTTAGCCCTTGGCAGGCAGCTCCTTGGGTCAAAGGTAGGCCTGGCTGGGAAGTCATGTTTCAAATTGAGCAACTCCAGCTCTGCAAACATTTCCTTCGCCTTGTGATGGGAGGAGCATGTGTACCGGCCCACTGTGAGGGGGAAAGGAGTTCCGCCCTTCTTTCTTTTGAGGTATTTCTCGTGGTATGTGACCAGCTGCCTTGATAACTCTAGTAGAATCAGCTTAGGTCCAGCATACCTCGGTAGCCTGGTTGGCTCGCCCAAGAAGTTGACCGCCCTCAGATAGGTAAATGTGGGAAACTGGGTGAACAGGGCCCCCCACTTCTCCACGGTTGACACAATGTTTTTGGTCGTGCGACCATGAGTTAGATTTGGCCTTAACAGGCAAATGATGTGATAGAAGAAAGCATCATTAATTTTGGTGAATTGAGGGATGCTATTCTCCAACCTTAGTTCTGGATAATATTCATATATTTTGACCTGAGGCCAAATTCCACTTCGGTTTAGCCCTGGATAATCCCTTTCCGACGCTGCAGCGTAGACTACGTAGGAGTTCATATGGAACACTCCCGTTGTGGCGAATTGTTGTAGCTGCTCGGAGATGGTGCTGCTTATTATTTCTCCCCAGCAAAAGTGCTGCTCAGGCACATTCTTATTCATTGTTTCCAAGTACCTCAGCATCCATTTATGGAAGTAGTGGGCGTCAGAAAGCCCGAAGACCCTGCTCAGGAAAGTAATAGTATCGCTGAGCTCTTCTGAGAAGTCACTGCGGTGGATGATTTGGGGCCACCGGGTTACCACCTTCTTGTTTTTCAAGTAGACTTCGTTCATTAGTTGCATGCATTGGTCTTCATTGTCTTCCCAGGCCTTGATGCACTCTTCTTGGCTGACGGCCACAAAGTGCCGGTGGTGAGGGATGCCGAGCATTATCTCAAAATGACGGGCAGTGAGGTTTATGACTACCTCGCCCTTGTTGTTTTCGACACATCTTGTGTCCTTGTTGTAAGATTGTGTAATCACCATCATGAATTCATTGTTGACGGCACTGACGGGGATTCCTCCGTGAAATGCAGGGCACTGCCTATTAATTTGTCCATCCACGGACTTCTTGTAACCTTCTGAGTCCTAACCCAGAATTCTTCCATGTCAATGTGACCCAACTCTGAGTCCCTGACATCCATACTGCATTCAGCCTATGATTCGGGCATCCTGACCCTTTGATATTTGTACTTCATCTCTTCCTCTGTAAGCTTAGCCTTTCCTTTTGATTTGACGGGTCTCTTGCTGGATGTAGACATATGTTCTTTCGAATTCAGTTGCTGATCTGCATGAAGAAGAAGCGAGACCCAATCCAAAAAGGTTGAATTAGCCATTTGATCTTCCATCGGAATGTTAGCAGAAGAAAGAGTTAGAGATTTTAAGGCTCAGGGCGCGGGCGCATGAAAACTGCAGCTAACAGGGCTAAATAGATAAGGCGCACAGAAAAGGAGTGCTGCAGAGGTTAAATTGGCGCCAAAGGTGCATGGCACATGGATACTGCATATTCCATTTGATATAGGGCACATGAGCAGCGCGTGTTACATTGGGACAGGATGCACCCAAGGGAATATGGCACGGCACACGAAGAACTCACACAACATGGTGTTATTGCAATCGGGGATGCGCCTGCGCCTTTATAGCTTCATACTTAGCGCAGAAAAAACTTTTGTTGCATGGAAGCTAGGTGCGCCATGGGCGCATGGAAAAAGGATGCAACATGGACGGATGGTGCGCCATTGGGGCGCAGTTTCAGCACTTGCAGCACGCGGAAAAGGCGTGCCTTGAGGGTACATGAGCTCATGATGCAAAGAAAGTCCGAAAGGGTGCGCCATCAAGGCGCAGATTTTGCTTTTGTAATAGTATGGTAGATGCACCATGGGGGCGCAACTGTTTCTTAGTGTTGCAGGGGTTACAGACGCACCAAGGAGAAAAACAGAAAACCAAACTCTTAAAGGGGGTTATACATGATTCTTAGATTTCTTCTCCTCTTTGTTTTTTAAAATGCTCAGTGGGCAAACGAAATGGTTAAAACCAAGAGGATTACAACCACGGTTTCAAGAAAATGACCTTCTCCAGCAGATCTGGAAAGAGGAAGGATAGCATGGGGGGTACAGACAGCAAACGGAGGAGGCTAGGCCAACACATTTATATATAAACAACCACCCAACAAGCAAGAACCAAACCAGGAACACACCAGGAACTGAAAGCACAAAACACACAAGAGAGAAATAACACCTCTTACCTGGATATATAGCAAAAGTTGCAACGGGTCCACAAGACGATGAAAACGACGGAGCAGAGGCTGACAAGTTCAGAACGATCACGTGCTCAACAAAAGTGAAAATGACATTTGGGAGCGCATTCACATATATATAGAAAAACTGGTCATAAATGCGCCAACCACTTTTTCAAAGGTGCATGAGATTTTTTGTCGACAGGAGAAAGCGTGCACGCCCTTTGGCGCATGAGAGTATTTGACAACAGGAGACGAAGTGCGCCTTTGCGCACCAAAAGCATTGTCGACATGAAGTTATGTGCACCCTTTGGCGCACCAAAAAGTGGAGTAACAAAATTTGTGTCAACAATAAGGCGCATGCGCCTTGGCGCACGCAAAAGAGACTCAACATCCTTTGGCGCACCGAAAGATGTGTTAACATGGAAAACCATGCGTCAAAGGCTTTTAAGGGGGCGCATCAAAAGCTAATGTTACAAGGACATTTCATGCGCCCAGCTAAAAGAAGGCTCAGAAAGACTAAGTTCGAAAACTAGATTTCCCGGGAAGGTATTTTACAACGTTTCGAATGCAAGGGATCCCTAACGAGGGATCAGAACAAAATTTTTGGTATGGTTATCGGTAAAATTGCCCTTGTCAATTTCACGAGATAACAGCTGGCTCTTTCTGGGGACTATCCCTGAACGAACTCAGGGGCAGAGAATCCCAGATCACTTGTGCCTATCCATTGGGTACCAGAGTCAAAAACAAGGGGGACCGGAGGGAGAACGAAAGAAAACACACAACAAACCAAAAGCAAACAGACAACGGAAACAAACACACAACAAAAAGCAATCTGTACAAAGTAGAGAGCAAGCTCTACTTCCTGAAGATCTTCAGATGCTACCCGCTATAGGGAAGTGGGAGCTCAGTTCCATCTAGATACGAGAGATAGAAACTATTCTCTCCGTTGAGTTGCTTGATTTTGAAGGGCCCTCTCCATAGGGAATCAAACTTTCCATGCATGCCCTTTAGCTCTCTTCGCTTGTCCCATAAAAGGACGAGATCTCCCACTTGAAAATCTCTCTGCTTGGCCTTCTTATCGAAAAGCCTCTTAACTTGATTCTGATGTTCAGTGATCCTGTCAACCACTCTCACTCTCTTTTCTTTAAGTTCTGCCAGATATATGATTCTCTTTTCTAGAGAATTCTGGAAAGTTTCATCCTCAATCGCTCGTGCCGCGCAGCAGAGCAGAAGTTCCACGGAAATGGGAAGTTTGGCATCAGTGCCATATAACACTTGAAAAGGTGACATGCCGAGAGATCTCTTGGGAGTAATGCGGTCCGCCCACAAAGCGTCGTACAAAGACTTGTGCCACATCCGCTGATTCTCATCTACTAACTTCCGTATGATGGTCACCAAGTTCTTGTTACTGGATTCTGCCTGACCATTTCCTTGAGGGTAATAATCTGAGGCATGAGCCAAAGTTATCCCATATTCATAGCAAAAACTAATAACTTCTCGAGAGGAGAAGTTAGAAGCATTATCAGCAATGATTTTGTTTGGAACGCCGAACCTGACAATAATATTTTCCTTAATGAAATTGCAAACCACCTCAGACGTGGCATGTTTGACAGGTATGGCTTCCACCCACTTGGTGAAGTAATCCGTTGTTGTAAGGACATAGCTATGTCCGACACTCGATTGAGGATTGAGTGCGCCAATAAAATCAATTCCCCATTTCCTGAATGGTTCATTGATAATGACCGGCCTTAGGGGAAAGGCAGCCAACTTGGGCTTGCCGACGAATTGCTGACAGGGTTCACACTTTGCCACCCAGGTGGCTGTATCTTGAAAGAGCGTTGGCCAATAGTACCTGGCCCGAATGATCTTGTGTGCCATCACGGAGGAAGAAAAATGTCCTCCACAAGCTGAATTGTGAAAACTTTCCAGTAGTTTTACTTGCTGGGGCTTGTCGACACATCGCAGGAAGATGCCATCTATCCCGCGCTTATATAAGCCGTCATCCCAGATGACGTATTTAGCCACCCTGAGCTTTATAGTGCGCTTCTCCTTTGCAGTTAGGTGCATCGGGCATTCGCCGTAGGTAAGGAAGAAAGCGATGTCGGAGTACCACTCATCACTAGTTGCAACAAATAGAACCAGAGGCAGAGAATCAGGCCCTTCTTGCCGGTCCTGCGCTTCTTCGATGTAGTCACCCCTCTCATCAGGATTTTCTGAATCTTTGTTTTCAGCCATTAGCTGACACAGGCCCTTGCCCCTTACCAGCTTGGTTGGTTTAATATCCAGGTCATACTCCTGGACCTTTGCGATCCAATTTCCCCACAAACTTCCTAACTCCTGCTGAGTTAGAATTGATTTCACCACCGTGTCAGGGACCAGCACCACCGTATGCGAGTTTAGAATGTAATACCTGAAATTCTTCACTGCTTTGACAACGGCAAAGGTGTGCTTTTCCAATTGAGTCATCTTTAGTTCGTGAGGCTTGAGGGGAGAACTCATGAATGCAATCAGGGATTCAATGTCTTCCGAATTCTTTTGCATTAAGATTGCGGACACAGTATGCTCAGATGCATAACTATACATGATGAAGTCCTTGGAGAAGTCGGGACATACCAGGACTGGTGCATGAGCAACAGAAGCTTTTATTTCTTCAAATGACCTTTTCCCCTCCTCACTCCATCTGAAAGTTGGTGACCCCTTCATCATGTTCAATATGTGACGGGTCTTTTCAGCAAAGTCAGGAACAAAACGCCTGAGAAAGTTCACCTTTCCAAAGAAAGAATGAACACCAGTCTTGCTTGTAGGCAGAGTAAGGCTTTGAATAGCCTTAACTCTTTCAGTATCTATCTTTGTTCCTTCTTTGCTGACCACATGGCCTAGCAACTTCCCTTCCGTGACTCCAAAAACAGACTTTTTTGGGTTTAGGGAAATCCCATGTTCTCGGCACCTGGCCAACACTTGCTCCAAATGATCACAATGATCATTTCACTGTTTAGAGAACACGGTTAAGTCATCTAGGTAAACCACGATGACTTTTCCCATCATACCTTTGAATGCAAAGTCCATGGCCCGCTGAAAAGTGGCACCAGCATTAGTTAGGCCGAAAGGCATCCTGCTGTAGGCAAATGTACCCCAGGGAGTAGTGAATGTTGTTTTGAATTGATCTTCAGGTGAAACCTCAATCTGATTGTAACCTGAAAAACCGTCAAGCATGGACAGCATCTCTGATCCAGTTACTGCTTGCAGAACTTGATCCATTATCGGAAGAGGGTAGTTGTCTTTCAGCGAAGCTTGATTCAAATTTCGAAAGTCTACGCAGATGCGTATTTCACCGTTTTTCTTGCGCACTGGCACAATATTTGCTACCCAAGTACTGTGATGGATAGGGAAGATGATTCTTGCGTCTAGCATCTTCTGAATTTCGGCCTGGATGGTACCCGAAATCTTGGGATTATAGTGCCTCTGCTTCTGGCGGAAGGCTTTGACATCGTCTTTCAACGGAATGTCATGCTGAACGTCCTTTGGCTTGAAGGACTTTAAATCGGCATAGACCATGCCAATACATCCATATATTTCTTCAGCAACTTGACAAATTTCCGCTTTTCTTCAGGCGTGCAACATTTCCCGATGTTCACAAATTGCGGATGTGCCTCCGAACCTAAATTGACCGGTTCGGTTTCTGGGGACGAGCCAGGATCATCTCGCCTCTTCTTTCTTACAAAACGGTCATGCCTGTCAAACAGGCGTTCCAGAGAAACCAGGCCCTTCGGAATTTTATTTCCTTTGAGCTGACATACGCCGTCGTTCTCCTTTGATTCGTGGTTTTGACCGTCGATTGATTCACGGCATGTAGAGGTGGATCCTTCGAAATACAATTCTTTAAAATTTTCTGCCTTCTCCAGAAAGGCAATGAGTTGATTATCATCATTGAACACCTGCCAATGCTGAGAATTGTCTGCTACGCTCAGGCGGAAAACCACCTCAATGGTGTACTTGTTCATTTTCAAACCTGGATGTGGGAGCATGAGAGATGCTGAGACAGCCAATGAATCAGCCATGTCATTTTGAGCTCTTGGAATTGATTCAATTGAAAAGGCATCAAACTCCTCAATGTTGTCCCATACCGCATTACGGTAGTGCCTGAGTCTTTCATTCTTTACTTGATAAATCCTTTTGACTTGATTTACAACCAGCTCAGCATCACCTTGTACTTTTAAATTTTTAATTCCTCTTTCTTTTGCGGCTTGCATACCGAGTAAGAGAGATTCATACTCAGCAGTATTGTTAGTGTTGAAAAACTACAATTTGAAAGAGAGAGGAATGACTTCTTCCTCAGGAGATATCAACACGACCCCAGCGCCACATCCACTAGTTGCACAGCTCCCATCGAATTGCAATGTCCAGATCTTATTAAGATCTCCTTCCTGAATGAGAACAGCCCCTGTTTTATCCGTCTCAGTAGATAAGAAGTAATTCCCCATCCCTGATGATTCAAAAAGGATTTGAGCTTTGGGGTCTTCAGAGTTGGTAACCAAGTATTTCTTTTGTGATTCTGGCTCCAAAGTCTGCATTACGCCTTTGACTGGAATTCTAGCTTTGGACCAGTCCATATGAATTTCTCCACCAACTTCACTGCAAAAACTTCTTCCCAGCAATATTCCATATGCTGCCGGAATGTCAGCAACGAGGACTGTCATTTTTACTCTTTTATCCGGGAAAGCCGCAAATGCAAATTGCGCGTCCTTGATTTGGCCAACCAACGGAACTTGCTTAGTTTCCAAAGAATAACATCTGCCGAAAGGCTTGGTAAGAGTGAGGCCCAAAGCATGGGCGACTTTTGCCGGCATGACGTTGTCAGAAGCCCCGGAATCAATTATGCAATTACTCAGCTTGTGACCATTGATCAGCAGAGAGAGATAGAAAGGCTCTATCTTGCCTGACGCAGATGTTGAAGCTACATTTATATGGGATTCAGGGGGAGTGGAAAGGATTCCTTTTGGGGAAACCTGATTAGGTATAACAGCTTGACTTTGGATATACTTAGTTAATCTTACAAGTTGTTCGGGGTTTGACTGAAGATACTCAGCTTCAGACATTTGGATCTTGGTCTTTTTTGCATGATCTATAATATCAAATGCGCCAAGGGTTGCGTTGGTAAAGGAATGAGTCCCTCACCTCGCGATGATGGAATAGGATTGGTGGTCTTAGTAGGAATGTGAGAGGACTGATTTGGAGGAGAGATAGGGGGAAAAGATTTCTTTGTAAAAGATTTTCCAGGGAGTTGAGTAGGAAGAGGATTACCTCTTTTAGCAATGATCGGAGGCGCGTTTGACACGGCCTTCTCCTGCTGGACATGGGCAGCAACTTCCGCTTCTTTTCCTTGCGAACGAGTAAAAACATCATATGACTACCCGCTTGCGTACCCTCCCTGGGTACCCTCTTCTTCATCAGATTCTTCCTCATCAAATTCCATATACCCGATAGTAGAGTCACCAGTCGGTTCACCGACATCTTGATCATCTTCACCTTGAGACGAAGGTTCTTCATAATACTGCTCTTCTTCTTCAATCTCGGCCAGAGCATTGACCGGAGGGGCCTCAAGTGCCAACCGCGGAGCAGCTGTAGGTAAGCGCGGTCTTTGTGAAACATTGTTAGGAACGAAATTCCTCCGCGGAATATCCCGGTATGAGGAACTGGGAGAGGCCTGGGCCAACTGCTTCTTTAATGCGAGCAAATCGTTTGCCATCTTTTGGAATGCTGGATCAGACGAAGTGGTGGGCGAAGGGCCCAAAGATTTAGGCTTGGCTGATTCCTTTTTTAATTCACCGGATATTATCAGATTATCCTCTATGCGAATGGCAGCGGCTTGGGCGAGAACCAAGGTGGCAACTCATTCCTGAAGGAGCAAGAAACTAACTTTTGAGCTCATAGCGTTTACGAAAAAACACTTTTGATTTTCCGGCATTGGAAGCATGGCAACAGGGACACGGTTGATTAGTGCATTGAACCGGGCGACAAAATCGTGCATGGTCTCATTCGCCTCCTTCTTCAGGTGAGTGATTCGTGATAATAATGCAAATGCATCCTCTGAAGGCTTGTACCTATCTTCAAAAGCATCCCGCAAGGTGGCCCAACTGGTGATAGATCCGGCCGGCAAATGCTGAAACCATTCAGCTGCAGGTCCTTGTAGGGTTTCCAGAAAAAGGCGAACCGACACATCTTCGTGGGTCACATCCAAAATACTGCATGACATAATGAATGCAGATATGTGGGAATCCGTGCTTTGATTTCCGCTCCCATCAAATTTAGGAAAATTCTTTCGATTTCCGTGAGGGAGCGCGTGAACTGGATGTGGTAAAGCCAAAGGACCCATCGCGTTTCCCCATGGTACCGCCATCTGAAAAGCCGGAAAGAGAACACGAGCTGGAATTGTAGTTCCGCTGAGTAGCAAGGCACTACAAAGGGATGTGGATGCCCCCTGCAAAAGACTTTTTCTTCGTGAAGGTGAGACACTCCTGGATGACCGGCTAGCCGAGCTTAGTGCTGAAAAACGCGCCGGTGTTACGCTGAAATTGTGCCTTTGAAGCAGATCGAAAGTAGGATCAGCTTCTCCACGGGCTCGCCTGCTGCGCGTAAAAGGTTCACTCGCCAGTGTTCCTTCCAGATCTGTAATGTTATGGCGCAGATTTAAACTTTCTTTTTGGTTGTACTTGCTGATTTTCTGGTTTTTCTGTCAAAAACCAGCAGCAGGCACTTTTCTAGATATTTAAAAACTATCCTCTTCAGAAAACCGATTGCGGTTAAATGACAAATTACAACGAGGATAAGACGGCAGGGAAGATTAGTAAGCTGATTTTCTGATCTGATTTTGACTTTTTTTAGAGGGTTTCAAACTTTTTGCAAACAGTCAAAAACTCAGATCTATGGCAAAATACTGATTTTTTCAAAAACTCAGCGAACTAAAGATCTTTAACTGGACCAGATCTATGACTCTCAGAAGAAAATTTTTCAATTTGAGCACTTTTGCAAATTTTTGGATTTTTAACAAAAAGTTCAGATTTGCAAACAGGCAGCAATCTTTTGATTTTTTTATTTTTAATTTTTTTAACTTACTACCATCATAGATCTGACAGATCTATTCGATCCCCAGTAGAGTCGCCAAAAACTGTTGGTCCGAAAATCTGTCACCCGGACAGATCTATGGATAGACGAGCCAACAGCAGTGTGCGTGGCTTAGCCCTCTTTGAGTCAAGAAAGCGAAATCCGGTTTATTGCTATTCTACCAAAGCAGAATTTATGCAAGTCTCACGTATTCTCGCTTCGGGGTTTGGGATCTCATCCCAAGAGAGTGTTTCAGGCTGCGAAAAGAAAGGAATGAAAGAGGGAAAAGAGAAAGAACAGATCCGAAGGAAGAAAAGAAATGAATTCCAAAGCAGAAAGGTCAGAAGATTTATGTTTTTGGGTTGGTAGTAAACAGATCCAAACCTACTTGCATAAATAAACAAAGCAATACTGATGAGTAAATGACAGAAAAGTAGATATGAATCCAACAGATTAAACACATATAGATCTAACGTAAGGAAGATCTAATACATAACACAGCTATTGAGCACAAAGTCTTAATATTTGTATTACTATTTTTTTCTGTTACAAGAAAGCTCAAAGTCTTTCTCTCCTCACTTCTATTTTCATCTAAAAAATGTTCACCCTTGAATACAACAAGTATTCCAGTATTTATAGAAGAGAGGAGAAGAAAAGCAAAAAGGAGCCAACAAATATTTACAAAGATATTTACAAAATATCTAAAAGTCATGTTGACTTTTGACAACTTGATGGATGACATCATCCCATGATGCAACATGGATGATGTCATCATTTGTGCCAACACACTTTAGACATTTCAACAAGAAAGTCAGAGAATAGAGAGAAGAAGAAGAAGAGGAAGAAGAAGAAGAAGCAGCTACTCGTCATCGTCATCCTGCGGCCGAAAGGGGGTTGCCTGCTTCTGATGCTGCTCAGGAGATGATATGTGGAACTGAGCACGGTATTCCAAAAACTTGTTAATCATGGGCCCAAATTGATCCTGTGATGGATCCTTGTGCCGTTCGCTGATTGCTTCGCAAGTCTCCCGCTCGCTTATGAGATTTTCTGGGAGTTTAGAATAATCTTTCTCCGCCTCGATGAGGAACCCGATGAAGTCCCTACAGGCCAGCAGGTTGTTGATAGATTCAGTGTCAAATGTGACCTCTGGCCCTGCTCTCGAGAAGCGATCTCCTTGAAGATCCGGATAGTTTCATCAGCTGATCTCATGGTAAAGGAAGGAGTGAGCAGCCCTGGAGACATGTTAAGAACAATTCGCTCCATTTGATGCATCGCATCCAGGGCCTCTTCCTTCACCTTGTCTATCTTTTCCAGAACAAATTCCAGCTGATCTATCCGATAGTCCAGAGTGGACATGGTTTTGTTGAGGGCCCTTGGATGGCCGAAAACTCCGAACTTGACCAGATCCTCGACTGAACAGTCGAACATTTGTTGAAAGGTCTCATGTTGGAGTCTAGCATGATCTAGCTCTTCTGATATGGGACCCGCTAATACTTGGAGTTCCTTGTTCGCCTTTTTGATGTTTAGATATGAATTGACATACTCGGCGATCACTCTTTCACTGTCCTTGAGGATCTGGCTCCTCCAAGCAGAAACGGCCATACCCTGCTCGCCGATCTTTGAATATTCATTGATTTTCTCCTGGCTGAGAAGCTCAGAAGTCTCGGCGGTAGTCGTGGGAGGTGCACTACCCATCTTCTGTAAGGCTTGAAGCAGATATTTGTTCTGCTCCTTCAGTAGCCTTTTCTCTTCTTTTATTCCTCGAAGCTTTTTGCAGAGGGCATCGACTGCGGAAAGAGCTTCCCCCTGGAGACTTTCAGAAGACGTCCCCATTGTGACTTGAGTCACAGTAAAATCTGCCGGAGACAGATCTTTTTCTCCTTGAGGGGATCAGGGTATGCTATTTCCATAACTCTCTCACCCGCAGCACTTTGAGAGAAGCGTGTTACAGGCTTTTGCTTCTTTGCCCCTTTGGCCGGAATCACTGAAAAGTCCATCGGAGCGATGGGAACTTTCCTCTTTTGTTGGCTCAACTGCTGAGAGATCCAGGCTGGTCCCATAGAAGAAGGACCAGAGACAGAGGAGGAGGGAGCAACAGTAGAAGAGGGGAAAAACGTGGAGACACGCGGCGGTGGCATTGAAAGCATAGCCGAAGAAGTGTCCACGGGAGGAAGGGAAACCGCAGCTGCAGAAGACAAAGGAAGGGAAGGGAGCCCGGAAATGAGGGAAGAAATGGAAGAAGATAAATCAGTGAGGGAAGAGAAGATAGACGAAGAGGCAGGGGAAAGAGTAGAAGAAGAGGCGGAGGACATGACCAAAGGGATGGTCGCCTGAGTCACTTGAGGAGGAGAAGGAAGAGAAGAAGAAGGGATAGAAGGGACTTCTGTGGTTGTAGCAATGCCGACATCCTGAGTGGATGGGCGTATGGGACTATCCTCCGCTGCTTCTTTCTCTGGTGAATCCAGAGTTATTACCTGTTCTGGCGCTGTGGAAGGAGGACTTCCAGGGGCTTCTTCCTGAATGGTGCTAGGTTCACCTTCTACACCTTTGCCTTTTAGCTGCTTCTTGGACCTTGGAGGTGCATTGCCCAATGGGGAGGTGGTGAAATCTACCCCGAGGTAGATCAGCCCATTCATGCGGCACCAAAGGCTGCTCGTTCTCGCGCATAGTCTCCTTGACCCTCTCCTTAATTGTTTGAGGAGCCTTGCTTCACCAATGGCCGGAAGGGCCAATCATCCCCTTCCGTGTCATTATACACCTTGTCTACTTCATCTTCCGTAGTTTGGAAGCCTTTGGGGACAATGGCCACTCCGTATTGGATAATTTCCGCCAATGCTAAGTGAGAATGATCCTTTCTTCTGAGTTCCACCTCGTGGATGACGTCAATGTAAATATCCTCAATTTGAGGGACATGGATCGGATCAAGCTTAGCCCTTGGCAGGCAGCTCCTTGGGTCAAAGGTAGGCCTGGCTGGGAAGTCATGTTTCAAATTGAGCAACTCCAGCTCTGCGAACATTTCCTTCACCTTGTGATGGGAGGAGCATGTGTACCGGCCCACTGTGAGGGGGAAAGGAGTTCCGCCCTTCTTTCTTTTGAGGCATTTCTCATGGTATGTGACCAGCTGCCTTGATAACTCTAGTAGAATCAGCTTAGGTCCAGCATACCTCGGTAGCCTGGTTGGCTCGCCCAAGAAGTTGACCGCCCTCAGATAGGTAAATGTGGGAAACTGGGTGAACAGGGCCCCCCACTTCTCCACGGTTGACACAATGTTTTTGGTCGTGCGACCATGAGTTAGATTTGGCCTTAACAGGCAAATGATGTGATAGAAGAAAGCATCATTAATTTTGGTGAATTGAGGGATGTTATTCTCCACCTCAGTTCTGGATAATATTCATATATTTTGACCTGAGGCCAAATTCCACTTTGGTTTAGCCCTGGATAATCCCTTTCCAACGCTGCAGCATAGACTACGTAGGAGTTCATATGGAACACTCCCGTTGTGGCGAATTGTTGTAGCTGCTTGGAGATGGTGCTGCTTATTATTTCTCCACAGCAAAAGTGTTGTTCAGGCACATTCTTATTCATTGTTTCCAAGTACCTCAGCATCCATTTATGGAAGTAGTGGGCGTCAGAAAGCCCGAAGACCCTGCTCAGGAAAGTAATAGTATCGCTGAGCTCTTCTGAGAAGTCACTGCGGTGGATGATTTGGGGCCACCGGGTTACCACCTTCTTGTTTTTCAGGTAGACTTCGTTCATTAGTTGCATGCATTGGTCTTCATTGTCTTCCCAGGCCTTGATGCACTCTTCTTGGCTGACGGCCACAAAGTGCCGGTGGTGAGGGATGCCGAGCATTATCTCAAAATGACGGGCAGTGAGGTTTATGACTACCTCGCCCTTGCTGTTTTCGACACATCTTGTGTCCTTGTTGTAAGATTGTGCAATCACCATCATGAATTCATTGTTGACGGCACTGACGGGGATTCCTCCGGTGAAATGCAGGGCACTGCCTATTAATTTGTCCATCCACGGACTTCTTGTAACCTTCTGAGTCCTAACCCAGAATTCTTCCATGTCAATGTGACCCAACTCTGAGTCCCTGACATCCATACTGCATTCAGCCTGTGATTCGGGCATCCTGACCCTTTGATATTTGTACTTCATCTCTTCCTCTGTAAGCTTAGCCTTTCCTTTTGATTTGATGGGTCTCTTGCTGGATGTAGACATATGTTCTTTCGAATTCAGTTGCTGATCTGCATGAAGAAGAAGCGAGACCCAATCCAAAAAGGTTGAATTAGCCATTTGATCTTCCATCGGAATGTTAGCAGAAGAAAGAGTTAGAGGTTTTAAGGCTCAGGGGGGGTGCATGAAAACTGCAGCTAACAGGGCTAAATAGATAAGGCGCACAGAAAAGGAGTGCTGCAGAGGTTAAATTGGCGCCAAAGGCGCATGGCGCATGGATACTGCATATTGCATTTGATATAGGGTGCATGAGAAGCACGTGTTACATTGGGACAGGATGCGCCCAAGGGAATATGGCGCGGCGCACGAAAAACTCACACAACATGGTGTTATTGCAATCGGGGATGCGCCTGCGCCTTTATAGCTTCATACTTAGCGCGGAAAAAACTTTTGTTGCATGGAAGCTGGGTGCGCCATGGGCGCATGGAAAAAGGATGCAACATGGACGGATGGTGCGCCATTGGGGCGCAGTTTCAGCACTTGTAGCACGCGGAAAAGGCGCGCCTTGAGGGCGCATGAGCTCATGATGCAGCAGGCCGAAAGGGTGCGCCATTGGCGCGGATTTTGCTTTTGTAACAGGGCGGGTAGATGCGCCATGGGGGCGCAACTGTTCTTAGTGTTGCAGGGGTGACAGACGCGCCAAGGAGAAAAACAGAAAACCAAACTCTTAAAGGGGGTTATACATGATTCTTAGATTTCTTCTCCTCTTTGTTTTTTAACATGCTCAGTGGGCAAACGAAACGGTTAAAACCAAGAGGATTACAACCACTGGTTTCAAGAAAATGACCTTCTCCAGCAGATCTGGAAAGAGGAAGGATAGCATGGGGGCAGACAGCAAACGGAGGAGGCTAGGCCAACACATTTATATATAAACAACCACCCAACAAGCAAGAACCAAACCAGGAACACACCAGGAACTGAAAGCACAAAACGCACAAGAGAGAAATAACACCTCTTACCTGGATATATAGCAAAAGTTGCAACGGGTCCACAGGACGATGAAAACGACGGAGCAGAGGCTGACAAGTTCAGAACGATCACGTGCTCAACAAAAGTGAAAATGACATTTGGGAGCGCACTCACATATATATAGAAAAACTGGTCATAAATGCGCCAACCACTTTTTCAAAGGCGCATGAGATTTGTTGTCGACAGGAGAAAGCGTGCGCCCTTTGGCGCACGAGAGTATTTGACAACAGGAGACGAAGTGCGCCTTTGCGCGCCAAAAGCATTGTCGACATGAAGTTATGTGCGCCCTTTGGCGCACCAAAAAGCGGAGCAACAAAAGTTGTGTCAACAATAAGGCGCATGCGCCTTGGCACACGCAAAAGAGACTCAACATCCTTTGGCACACCGAAAGATGTGTTAACATGGAAAACCATGCGCCAAAGGCTTTTAAGGGGGCGCATCAAAAGCTAGTGTTACAAGGATATTTCATGCGCCCAGCCAAAAGAAGGCTCAGAAAGACTAAGTTCGAAAACTAGATTTCCCGGGAAGGGATTTTACAACGTTTCGAACGCAAGGGATCCCTAACAAGGGATCGGAACAAAATTTTCGGTATGGTTATCGGTAAAATTGCCCTTGTCAATTTCACGGATAACACCTCCTGGAGTTCATTTGAAGCACTAGAGGATGAAGTAGAAGTTTCATTTGAACTTTGATTTCTAGGAGTGGGAATAGGAGCCAAAGTGGGTGCTTGACTAGTGCTTGGATTTTCTAAGTTTGGATACAAGGGCATGGGAGGCCTAGGAGCTAGCTTACTAGCTTGAATAAGATAGTTTTCAGCCCTAATGGCAATGCTATAAGCAGCAGGTAAGGTTGTGCCTCCCATAGATTGAATTAACATAGAAATATCAAAATTCAAAGCCTTAAGATAGTATAGAAAAGCACCTTCAGTTGTTGGCCTAACAGCCACTGGAATCCTATCCCAAGACCTTTGAAATCTGAAGTTGAAGTCAGTCAGCTACTCATTGGGAGCTCTCTTGATAGTTGTCAATTGTTCTAGCAGAGACAAATTGTCTCCCTTTTCTCCAAACTGCTCATGGAGAACTATGCATAACTGATTCCAATTTTGGATAGTACCAGCTCCAAGGCTCCTAAACCATTGCAATGCCCTCCCTTTGAATGAAGATGCCAGCAATTTGATAGCAACATCCATTTCATTTATCTCATGGATTGCACAAATGTTAGCAATGTCTTTGACATGATCACCAAGAGTGGTATGATTTTCTCCAGTGAAAAATGGAATGTTCTTCAATGCTGCAATTGGAACTGGATTCTATGCATTGAGGGCAAGTGGACCACTGCCAGTGAAATTGACAAAGGGATTTGGTGGTTGCGCCATTCTGATTGGCCTGAGAACCCTTGTTGATGCGAGAAAAGGTCTACCAGGTGGAGGTGTAGACAAATTCTGGTTAGGTGGAGATGGTGATCTTCGTCCTCTCCTTCCTCCTCCTGGTGATAGTTGCAAGTGGACAAATAGCCCCTCTTCTCGAGTATCAGACCTGGTTTGAATTCTTCTCATATGCCTGGGCAACTTTTGCTGCTATACCACTGAATTCTACCCCTTCGGAGTCGCCAGATGTGTTAGATAATGAGCCTCAAAAGGCTAGCTTATGCCAAGTTACACACCAAACCTGACAATATTAAAAATAGAATTTAAAACTTGAAGGACCCAGAAGATACAGCTCTTCAATTTGGTTATGGGGGTATTGTTTTGCAGCTACTAATCTCTGAAAGGTACAGGTGAAAACTCAGGTCATGCAAGGCAACTGGGAAAACCCGAAATACCAAAAACCATGAAATTTTGAAAGTCAAAATCTCAAAAATCTAAGAATACCCTTTTGAAGATTATCCCCCGATCTATCAACTGGTGAAATTTTTACTTGTTTTGAGCAAGTTAAGCCCTTGAAAATCGATTTCAAAGTTCAGCCTGGAAGGTAAAAAATCTGAAATTGTAAAACCTGCAATTTTTAGTCCAAATTTCTTGAAAATTCCTTCAAATCTTGTGGAATGACCTCTTGGTCCCACCGGGCGTGCCAAAACTATTGATGGTGAATTGCAGCACCCGTGAATGTCTGCAACACGATGGGTTGAGACTCTCAGTGCGATTGCATAACATGGAGCTTTTCCCAAGTGTGGGACCTTGCGAAATAAGAAAAGTTCTCCGGATGAAGGTCGGTTCCTATTCCCGTGTTCGATGCACAAGTAAAAATGCAGAGGATCTACTCAAAAACCTAATCTAACTTTCCAAGGAGACAGGGTAAGAAGATGCATAAAATAAAACCTAAACTACAAAGGTGATGCACCGAGGAATGAAGAACACCTGTCTTGCCAATAAACACAAACCATAAAAATGCAATGCAAGATCATGCACAGATAACTAGATTTGTAGTGAAAGATCAAGAGGATGCAAATGAACACAGAGAGGGTTGAGAATCATCCACAGACATGCATTATTTTCTCCAAAGATTGATACAACACACTACAAAATGCCAAGAGGAAAAGTTGCATTAGAGTTTTTTAATGGGAGGTTTGAACTCCACAAATTCACCTGCCAAAGAGAAGAAGGGAGGGGAAAACAAGAATGTCCAACCTTTAGAAAGAAGCCCCTCCTTATAATTTATAGGAAGAATGAGAGAGGGAAGAGAGAGGAAATCCAAATCTACCCCAACCACCTCCAGGTTGCATTTAATTTATCTCATTATGGTGGTAGGTGAGAACCCTAGCAAACTTAAAAAGTGGCGAACTGTATTTTGCATTTTTAAGAACTTGTTCCCACCCAATTAAAGATATCCAATCGTATTTGGATAGAGGACCTCGTAAGATTTCCAAAAAGTCCAACCTTGCGTGAATCCGAGCTCCCTGTGAAAATTTATGGCCATCTGAATATCTGGGTCAGGGTCTGCTTCTGTCAGCGCTCAGAATGTTGCGCCTCCTGAAGGTGCGCCATAGGCGCATCCATATTCATGTCGACATACCCTTATGTGCGCCAAGGTGCAAATTCTGTCATGTCGACATTCTGTGTCATGCACCCTTTACGTGCGCCAAGGCGTGACTTCTGCCATGTTGACACTCTCCTACCTGCGCCAAGGGCGCATCCATTTTCGTGTCGACACCTTCTGCCCGCGCCTCTTACCTCGCACCAAGGGCACATCCATTTTCATGTCAACACCTTCACATGCACCTCTTACCTCGTGCCTTCGGCTGTTGGTGACGCAATGATAAAAATCGGGCTCGAGTTTCTTTGATTTCCATATTCTTTTGTTTGTCTACATCTACCCGGGGAGATATTTACAACACCGTGCCTATAACCCGAATCCAACATACCTAACACTAACCTGACTCAACCATGCCTATAACCTAACTCCATCATGCCTATAACCTAACTCCACCATGCCTAACACCAACCTGACTCAACCATGCCTATAACCTGACTCCATCATGCCTATAACCTAAATCCATCATGCCTATAACATGACTCCACCATGCCTAACACCAACCTCGACTCCACCATACCTATGACTTGACTCCACCGTACCTAACTACCTATTTTCCACCCATCTATACATTACATTCAAATTCTATCAACACAAATACATCATCAGAAAATCATCCATCTCATCATACAAATCTTTGTATCCATACAATCTACGGGGATGCCAAATAATAATATGTATCTCTCAAAAACTCTCATATACAGCGTCACCATCTTTGAGTACGTAGGCTAGTATATGATCCAAAATAAACAGACTTGTGTATACATCCTCACTCTCTTTGGCATGTAGGCCGGTTCAATAATAAACAACTCCATCAAAATGGAGGTACATACATTAGACATCATCCCACCGGATATCCTCCATATCTGTCTCGCTTTGTGTCCTCCTCATTGGCTCTGTATGGTGGCCTCGCTAAAATCTCACCACCCATCATGGGTCATGGCATCACCAGGGCTGGCCTCCGTGAACTGGTGGCCTCACCCTAACTCTCTGTCTCGGGGCTCATTCACCCCCTATGCTCTCCACACTATGGGTGAGTGATCTGGTCCTCTCACTTAAGGCCTACTGTTCCCTTTACTCTCCAAAGGATAGGAAATCTATCCCTGTCACCATCATCTAATCTTGATAATACCTGGCCTCACCTAGAGCATCCTGTAACTTGGCTATAGGTACTGTCTTTGGTGGCCCCATCGGCCTCTGACCCTATACCTGTCCTGTGGGACCTTGTCTCGCCCGCCTCGTAAACTAGGACCCCGTCTCGATGCCTATGGAGGTGGCATCGGCCTCAGACCCTATGCCTGTATCGGGCTTGTAGGGCCACAATCTATGCTCGTGTAATGGCCAACTGGCCCTGTAAACCTATCACATGTGCTTGTAGGGTGGCATCCTTTACCCCATCACCATCTCCACCACCGTATGGGTGCATGTACCTATGATATCATGGCACGTAGACCGCCACCATTGTAATAAAGTGGCCACCTATGCCTATGCACCTATCAACTACCCCTGCACCATCCCCAGTTATGTAATCAGGGTAGCCACCTACCCCTGTACAGCGTCTCTTTGAATAGTGATGGTGGCTAAATCTGGCTATCCCGGTCTCAGTGGTACCGCTCGTAGATGTGTATCCCACCACCGTGCTATATCTCGTCACCACCCCAGCATCATCAATCCTCCAGTCTCTCACCTACTCCTCCTGCCTTGTAGGAACTTTTGGCTATGGTAGAGGCAGTGGTCTCTCCACGTCATCTCTCATGTACTATGGGAAGGGTGGGGGTATATCCTAAGGCAGCCTAAACTGTCGTCTAACCCTGTCTACAGGTATCATCTCGTTCTCTCCTACACGGTGCCCCTCTATCCACCCGAGTAGCTACAATCTTTCTAACTCATCAGCCATCTATCTGTATGAGGGAAAACCCACATACAGTCTCCAAATGATGTCCACACTAGACAACCCATCTAGTAAATGCCTGTAGTAGGCTACATCATGCGTCATACTTCCCACTCGACGCTCTCCAATAGTAGGCACCCATTTCCTGTAACCCACCCGAACCAAACCTAGCTCGAATGCATCATCCCAAGGCATACCAACTAGATGCACACACAAAATGTGCTCATATTCCCAACAATGAAGTAGGAAAGTGCAGCATAAGCTGAACCTCCATAGTCACCCATACACCCATAGCTCCCTATATAACTGCACCAGAAATGCTATCGCCCATGTAAAATGGGTCTTGTCCATCACTATATCATGGAGGACCCCATCAATGATCATGGGAATCTCCCACCCTCTACATCTAGTAATGCAAAATAACAGATTGCCTCCATCAACAACACTACTAGCCTAGTCTCCTCTGGATGGGCCAAGTACATCTCTCCATAGCTCATATTGGCACTATGAAACCTCATCTCCACCAACCCCTCACCAAATACTATCAGCATCAACTCCTCAGATGCCTCTGAGGAGATCGAATATACCTGCGTCCCCAATATCGGTAACCGCAAGATCCTGTACACATCCTCCAGGGTGATCAGTGATCTCACTCGTCGGTAGATGGAATGTGTTGGTCACCAAATCCCATCTATTGAGGAGGGTGACCATCAAGCTCAATTATCGGTCTAGATGTTGATAGCATCGACCCCAATTAGGACAACCTCTGCAACATGTCACCAATCCTTGACCGTTGCACCTCCTCAAACCATCACGAGCAGGGACAACACCCTATCTTGCATCCACATTTGATCTCTCACCTGCATCCAACAAAGCATTATATTAATACACCTTAATCATACCCACAATCTCCCTTGACACCTCTTCTATGCCTATTCCCCTACCTCCTTTTCCCTTACAACTTACCTTCTACCCACCCCCACCCTAACAAACTATCATTCAACCATACCTATTTCAACCTCTTCCCCATGCTATGTTTTTCACCAAAAACATCTTCTTTTACCTCTATCTATCTCACTCACTCACCCTATGGATCTTTTAGCCCATTTTTTCTCACATCATGATCGGTATTGGTTATCGCTAATTGACCTAGTCTCCCATAAACCGGCATTGGTCACCTTATCTCAGGATCGATACCGGCTCACCATCACCAACGTTCGCCACCCCTCGATCGACACCGGTCACCGTCGTGTCGAATTCCGTAACACCCAAACCCCTTTTTCCTAAAAACTTCCTTTCTTTACCCTTCTACCCACCCATTCCTACCTAAATCTCCCCTCAACCCCTCCCCACCCCTTGTTCACCTAACCACACCCCTCTCCATTCCTATTTTACCTAATTTGGCTTCCCAAATTCAAATTCCCTTTTCCCCCAAAACCCATTTTTCCTTACCCGACCTCTATACCTAATCTACCTCAAAAAAAAGGAAGGGGGTTAACTCTTACCTCATCACATTGTCGCTTCCGTGGTGGCATGTTGGGTCATTGCACCAGAGGTCCACACAATCCCTCACCCACCTCTACCATTACCAAATAACTTACTCACCTCCAACCAACCAAATCGATCAATCCAATCTCGTGGACCCACCTATCGACTACTGATCACCCGCTACGTGGATCGCCAACTCAACTCTCTATTCCACTCGGTCGCTTTCCACATTTTTCTCTCTCTCTGTTATTTTCTCCTATTTGGAAAAAGACAAATGATTCCACAAAAAGTGGAAATTTCCTTTTTTATACAAACCCTGACCTGACCAACGTCGGTTGTACCTCAACCGACATCGGTCATGTGCCCTAGCTTACCGTGGTCGTTTCCCTTGACCGGCATTGGTTAACCTTGACCGGTGTCGATTACCCTTGTTAACCACATTTCCACCAATTTCACCCACTCTACTTACCCACAACCTTTTCCACCACACCCAAAGCTCACCCCGACCATTCACCTCATCCTTTGGACCTCACCATTCACCACTCACCCTCACCTTCACTTGGGGGCATATTTTTGCCCCTCCCATGGCCTTACCTACACCACACCTTTTTACCCACACCTGCCCCCTTGGGGTGACCATCAACCTTACACATTCGCTCTACCTTGCGATGTTGTTACCACATTGTTAGCCTACCAACCTTACCTTGCCTACGGTCGTGACCTTTACCCAAACAAACCTTGACCCTTTAGATGTACCAGAACCACCCTATGCATTCCTGCATCTTACCTTGTTGAGTTCCCAAACTGTATCCTTCACCATGGATACCGGACCTCAACAAACCTTGTTTAGCTAACCTGATCGACCCTAGACGATGTACAGTTTGAAAGCACTTCACCATGGTACCATTTCATAATCTATGTGTGTGTACACTTGATTGACACTACCCTACCCACACCTACCTACCCAACTATTGATGATGTGGATATTCTCATGTCCTCACTTGTTACACCTTGTGATGATAGTACTTGTTGTGCTCAACCTCATGAACTTACCTTACCTATGGCCATGACCCTTGTCCAAATAAAAACCTTGACCTTTTGACCTTTTGATGTACTGAACCACCCTATGCATTCCTGCATCTTACCTCATTGAGTTCCCGAACCGTATCCTTCACCATGGATACCGGACCTCAACAACCCTTGTTTGGATGACCCTTGCGACCTTAGCTAACATAAATTTGTTATGTTGAGAAACCCTTGTACCTCATTGCATTTTACAACATGTGTATACATTTGAATTCTCTACCTACTCACCCACCCTACCTTTCGCAATCACCATACCCACAAACCTCATCTCCTTCACACCTTCACCCTACTTTCTCAAACCACCCCCTGACTCTCTATCATTTGTCATTGATGCCTGATTTGAGGGGGAATCACTCATGCCCCTATTTTGGGCACCCAACCTTCGTTTTTGTCACACCACCTACCAATACAGGCTGCCCAACAAAAAGGGGAAAATTGTAGACACCAAAAACATGTCACCTTTCATCATTTTCCTCCAAAATGACCTAATAACCACATCCTACACAAGTGATCGATTCAACCCTAATTCATTCACTCATGCCCCCTTTCGCACACCATAATTACCCTCATTCACACACCCAAAGATTTAATTAATATCAATTAATTAAATTCCCCCTTTACCCACTCATCAATGCCACCTCACCTTGCCACTAGACCAGCCACCTCACCCAACCACCTCACCATTCCATTACCCCACTTGCCCCTCCACCTCACCCTTCCACTACCCCACTTGCCCCTCCACCTCACCATTCCACTTCCCCACCTTTCCCATACCTAGCCCATACCCTTCTAGAAACCCCAATAGTGGCCACCCCACTCATATGACCCCTCTTTGTCCTATTACCTATTCTAAGGGTGGAGGACACATGTGCTCTGCCACTCAAAATCAAGTGGGAAGGAATATTCCCCACTTTTGAAAAAACAAACCTCCCTAACATAACTAGTGTCGGTCACAGTCTGACCGATGTCGGTCAGGTGGGACCGGCATCGGTCACCTATAAATGCCCAGTTCAAGCTCTTTCCAAAGGGTTGGTGGACATTTCCATTGGATGGTTGATTGTTTTTTTGTGGGTTGGCATTTTCATTCAGAACTATCATTATCGTTGGCTACTCGTTGGAACACAATAGGGCCATCAGAACTCCAAGATGAGACTAGAAGTGGAAGTACTCACAAGAACATTTGTGAGAGCAACCATTAAAGGACCCTAAAGCCAGACAGAGCTCACACAAGATCTATCCAACCACCTACCAGCCTTCACTAACATTCGTCACTCTTCTTCATCAACTGCTCAATATTCTACATGCATTAGACTCTGGGTAAGTGGATCCATGCATCCTTCACTCGTGTTTTGTACTTTGTTTCTCTATTTTCCTCCCCCAAGAGAAAAACCTCTCTCCTGCTCCTTAAACTCGCCTATTCAACCCATATCCACCTATAAGACCTCTTTTCATCCCATAACACTCCTTGGTAACTCTCTATCTAAACACAAAGAACACCCCAACCTCCACTATCAAACTCTGGCCAAATCATAGTGACCATCACCGGTCAACCTAATCATGGTCGGTTGAACTCCGACCGTCATCGGTCACCCCGATGTCCGTCGGCTCCCCACCTTCTACCCAAACACACCCAAAACCACCCCCAAAGACCCCAAAACTCTGACCCTAAACCTACCATTCACCTAAACCTCACCCATATCCTTCCAACCCTCTATTCTGAGACAGAGTGGAACCCAAACACCACCCACTTAAACCTCTGTCACTTCTACAAAGGTGATCTTGTCGACAACCTTAACCGGAATTGGTCTAGCCTCAATCGCATTGGTCACACTGATCGGTGTCGGTCTCTATGTTTATTAACACAACGCAAACTAGCTACCTACCGTCTCACCCAAACAACCTAAAATACCCTACCCAACCCCAACAAGACCCTGTCTGTGACCTGCAAACCACCTAAACTACTTGTGACCTGACCCAAAGACCTTTTACCTACATCATTTTAGCATTTAATTGAATTAACACTGATAGTAATATGAGGCACATGAATCAAAACACTAGCACTAGATTTTCTTATTTACATGTTCCAGGTTATTTAATATTAATTTATAAAATAGTGGATTAATAGCCCCCTACGAAGTACCGCACTTCTCGGGGTCTAGCATATGCTAGGTAGTCCACTGCCATATACTATTTAACTCTCTCTTATGGTCTTGCTTTCTATTACAGGGTAGTCCTTCCCAGCCAAAAAGGAGTTCACATGATCGACCGAGATCAGAAGTCTACATGTGCACATTCCACCTTCTACCCATCACCAAACAACAGGTAAACCTCATACACCCTTATCTTTGATGTCGATTGTATGCAAAAAGATAGAAACACACTTATTGGGTTACTTTTATTGGAGAAGCATTCCATAATCACATGGTTGCTTTAGCGAAAAAAAATTAGATGGGTGACACTTCAGAGCTGGAATTCTACATGATGACCTACCTAATTTACAATGTTGCAGGGCATAAACATTTCCCAAGCCTGTTACCACGTGCTGATTTCAAATAGTGTCAAATGCATGAAATTTTTCCTCAAATGTAGCTGGTCAATTGGAGTGGAAATGTGAGGTTAGTTAATGATGCTTTTTTCGTGCACCAATTATCTACCTTTTCAAACCATAATGGGAACAATATAGAATTTTTGAACAAGCCAGAAAGTGATTTTGGAGTATGGGTGTTACTTCATTCAATATAAAAATTCACATACATAAGGGTTAGTGGTTTTGAGGGTAAACCTTATAAATTGCCTAGATATTTAGATGATAAATTAGCTTTATGTGAATTGGCAAGGCAGTTAACACATGTGCACAAATTGATTTCCGAAAGAACAAGACAAATATCAAGTTCCCCATTAGAATTGGAAGGTATTCATGCCCTTCCATCATAAAATCCAAATTGATTGAGGATGAAATGAATAAGTTTGACATGGAAAATTTTGAGGCAAGGGCCAATTATGACATCAGATGGGTATTCAATAACATTGCAAATAATTTTGAGCATGAGCCTCATTTTGAATATTATTGGATGAATTGTAGGGATGAAGAAGAGGTCAGATTAAGGGATTTCTCCATAATGACCCTTTCACAAATAATAGACTTCAAAATTGTAGTTATCCCGGAGGGAATTGTGGATGATCCACATACAATAAGCAAATATTACATTGATCAGAAGGTGGAAGGTCAGCCTATAGCCCTCTAAATTGGAATGAGATAGAATCTAATGATTCTTATATAAGGATAATTGATGTAATGAGGAGGACTATGAATTGGTTATCCCAAAAGAACATTGACTTGTCAATCCAGAATACAAGAATCTTAAACAACTTCAGGAGTTTAGGAAACTTAAGTGATGATATTCCACCCCTGAGGGAGGGCACAGATAGAATTGATCCATTGGGAGGAAAATCCCCTCGTTTCCCTCCAAAAGGCCCACTTCTGAACTCATAGATGAGTGGACTTTAGCCACTAGTAGAACTGGTACTTCTATGTCAATTCTCGGCAAAAGACTGAAGAAATTCTCTTAAAATCTATGGAGAATTCCCCATTACTTTTGTAATGCCAATTCAAGAAAAGGGGAAAGGTTTGGCATCTCATGTGGTCCACTCGGGTGCTTTTCCAAAGCCACATAGTGTTGAGAAACTAATGAGTGGAGCTATAGCAAGTGGTCATACTCATTCTAAGTCACATAAGGAGGAGTGAAGAGTAGCACCTGATTTGAAGAAGTTTGAAAGAGCACACAAGAAACACAAGGTGGTATATGAGCCATTTTTGGTGAGGGTGGGTGCCCACATGCCCAAAAACACAAACATAGAGATATGGTAATTGATCCTCCTGAGTTTGAAAGGAATGATGTTTTTCGGCACAACATGTTGCATCACTACCACAAGTGGAACAATCAGATCCTTTGTTCCCACCTTTGTCTTTGGAGGAAATAATAATGAAAGGCACTCAAGATCAAGTATCCCAAGAAAATGTTGCAACTAATCCAGTAGGAAGCCAATTTTTAACTCTAGGTATGAAAATATCGAGACCTTGCCTACTAAGGATGAAAATATGCCTTCGGTTGAAACACTACATGAGTTTGCAAAGATTCAGACTGATGTGATTGATTTTGATACTGGTGAGGGATTTTCTATGTTAGATTCCCTTAATTTATCTATGAGTGAACCAATAATGACACCAGTAGATGGCCTTCAAACAAATAAGGAATTGGAAAGAAATACTCATGTGTTAACCAGTGAAGAGAAAGTCCAAGCAAAAAATCCTTTCTACATGACAAGTAGTTTCAGAATCAGAAAAACCAAGATTGCTTGGCGGAGAAGACACTAATGCAGAGGTATTAGTTGAAGAAATTTCTTCCCTTTCTGTTAAAGTTACTACAGTTGATGAACTTTCTCATGTAGGAAAATTTATCTTTGAGGAGAAAATAGAAGTGGCACAAGATGTAACTATTGGTGAGAAAATCATTGTTGATAGGGATATATAGCCTCTAGATGGAAATGTGAAGTTGGCTTCAGAAGAACAACCTACCATGACATTACCAGATGCATCATCAGAACATAAGGATAGTAGGATGCTAACTCAATAGATTTTGGGGAAGGAAGAGCTGCGAAGCCAGTCACTAGTACAAGAAAATGTTGGAGGAGAAATTGGGTCTAGTATGGCATCAATTGGAGAAATAAGGAAGGAATCTCCCTTGAATACTGACACAAATCAAGAAAATAATGATCAATCCCAGGTTCTAAACCAAGGATAAGGACATTTGAAAGAATTATTAGCACAAGGTGAGAGTAGAAAAGTGGTTATCAAAATAAATGATGAAGAATAGGAAAAATCACTGGCTTAGGATGAACAAGGGGTGTTCAAACAATTGATGGTTGTCCCTAAGAAACCCCAATAGAAATCACAAGAAGCAAAGGCTAGAACAAGTCTGGCTAAAGGGTGGATTGGTGAATTAATTTTGAATGAGGAAAAGGAGGTCCTCCCTATTCAAGCTATTGACCTTACTATTTTTCTTTTCCAAAGGTAGTAAGAGCTTCAAAAAGGGCTAGGACTATCACCAAAACCCACATTGATTCATTAGGAGCCAAGACTCTAGAAATAACAATCCCTTTTGAGGAAAAACTAGAGAAGATATAACAACTAATGATTATAATGTTCAGATCATTCCCTTAGGAAATCCCTCAAGAGACAAACTAAAACAAGGAGTATCTAAGGTAGTGAATGACCTTTTGCAAAAGGTGGATGAAGATAGGATGACAAAAGGTAGTTAAAAGAACAGGTTAAATCCCTGAGTTCTAGTTTGTAGCAGTTGATTGGGAAACCTAGTCAAACTCAGACAAGTGCCTCTATAGATACCCCGAGGGAATGAAAAGGATTAAAAATCTATCAAGAAGGTCTAGGCGGTGGATACGTGGATTGAAAAATTAACAAAAAAGGAAAATAAGTAATTGTAGAAGCCAAATCAAAGTATGAAGAGCTCAAGAATAGACTCAATGAAATCGATGAGATAATTGAATAGTGTGACAATGAGATCTTCTACTTTGAGGAATTCTTCCCAAACTAGACCACATAACCCAGCTCAATGATGAATTGGTTGAGCAGAAAAACATTGTGCTAGTGGAATTCAAAGGAAGCCAACATGCCATAGAATAATTATCAAAAATCGAGTGGAAACCTTAAATGGGATCAAGGAAAAGCTCAAAATCAAGAGAAATTGGGTTGATGACACTCTTGATGCCATTGACTTGAAGTTAGAAGATATGGTAGCTGATAAATTCAAAAAGATTTATGGGGACCTGAAGATTGAATTTTTGTTTAATTCTTTTGAAAATAATATTCAGAGGGATGATTTCTCCTATGAAATCATTAAAACAACGAGAAAGGTTAAGAATAGAATTGCAGAGTTAAAGGCCATGTCATTGGAGTACAAATAGAAAATGGGCCATTACATTGATGCAATAGCTAGGAAAACACTAATCTTCTAGCACCATACTAGACCTAGATGAGGATGAGGTAAATGATTTGTTCCAAAGGTATGATGCATATGTGGCAAGGTTTCTAGAAGAAAAAGATGTAGAAATGGAAGATGAGGAGGAAAATAATGCAGATACAAAATATGATGAACATGCTTAAGCGTTTTTCCTTAAGCTATATTCTCTTTTCATACTCCTTTAAACTAATGCTTTAAAATAATATTTTTGTTACATTGGATGTAATTTTTATTCTAAACTTTATTGTTTCCTTATTTCAATTGTAAAGTGGAAGAATGCAGTAGTTTCACATTGACTTAGATAAAGTTTTACATACATTTGGATAAGCATGTAAACTATTGATATTTTTGTGCTTCTTGAATTTTGAATAAGGAACAAAATGGGGTTCTATAGGGGCCCCTTCCCATGATAAAGAAAGATATACACATGCCAAAAGTAGAGACAATGAAAGGAAAGCAACATTCAAACATTTTTTAGTCCTATTTCATAGTTTCCTCCCAGTAGGGGAAGCTTATTCAAAAGCTTATTCTTTCTCAACACAAACTCACTTGAACCTTGTGATGTTTGGAAAAAAATAATTGATCTTGCAGGTCCCGAGACATTCCCATGTCCATCAATGATTCCAGAGTCATTCTAGGATGACTCATGATCTGTTCAAGATCGATTTTCTTTTGTTGTGATGATACCCAATCCAAAAGATCCAAACCTCCTGTGAAGAACGTCATTTTCCCTTTCCCCTTGTGAAGGGTCAAATTAATAGGATGGTTTGAGAAGGGATATCTGGGGTGATTGGAAGGGCAAGCACTTGCATGTTGTTGATTGGGTAGATTGTGAGGTCTTGAGCCTAACCCAATCTCCCACTTCCTTGTGAGGGGTGGCTTTTTCTTAGAGAAGGAATGAGTTTAGGTCCCAAAACTCATGCTCAAACTAAGGAGCACGGTACATTAAATGGGTGGATGACCGAATTAAAAATATTCCCCTGTTGTCATGAGCGAAGGAGATTTCTACCCTTAAACGGAAAGCATAGAACAATTTATATTCTTCTTCATCCAGATAATGATTGGAAGTTGAGGTTTTGGTTCACCCTTTCTCTTACCTAAAGATGACGCTAGTGCTAATCCTGGAGTTTTCAAGACATAGTCTCTACTTGTTTTTCTCCAGGGAGTTGATCCTCCACTCTAACTCATCTATTTTATGGGAAATGATAGGCACAATGTCAATAGAGGATTTTTCATATAGCACATATGATTCCTTGGGAATATCCTTCGATACAAATCCTCATCACATAAAAAGGGACATTGAAAGTTGGTTTTCCCAGATACCTGAGGTCTTCTCTCGACCTAGTATCTCTTTAAATCTTTGGGATATTTCAAGTGCTCCCATTTGAAAAGATGAAAATACATAACTTGAAAGGATATAAATACAAGATTAATCCTAATCGAATTGTCAAAAGAGCTAATCATGAAAGGTTAATCGAGTACATTGGCCAAAACACGATCTAATCAAACACCATGATTAATAAGATGAAAGTAATTCCCGAATAACTTTACATAAAACCTTTGTTTTTAAGAAATATCATATATTATTATGGAACTCAATGCAATACATTGAGAATGGGCATTGCTTAAATAGGCAAGGAATAACAATCTAAGAACCCTAGTCAATTGTAGATCAAGCCATAAATCAAAAATGGAAATAACTAGTCATCAAAGAACTAGTCAAGACCATAGATTTAGGAGAGAACTAGACATCAAAGATCTAGTCAATACAATAGATCAAGGAAAGAACTATACCTAATAACTAGATAATACCTCTTCTAATATCTAAATAAGATAAAATAAATATCCACACACATAAGTGGGTGAGGATAAATATAATACTTTAAATAAAGTACCTAGTGAACATGAGCTAAGGTAAATACCTACTCTAACACCCCCTCAAGTGAAGCTAGGGGCCAAAATAGAAGTGGCATGTCCATAGTATGAGTCTCGCAACTAGGCAGATGAGTTACTCGTGTACAATAAGCTGGGGAAAAAGGGACACCGAACAATACCCAAAACTAGTAACATGAAAGTAAAGAGAGTAAAGACCCGCTCAAGGCATCCCATGAAGCTTGGCTCAAAACTCATACAATTAACTGAAGAATTTTGGTGTGCTATGGTCTAAATCCACTTCGATCACAAAACTCAAAAACAACCGACATTGGGCTCTACTTAGAATAGCTCCATACAAGAGGATATTGTCATGGAATGATGTCGAAAGTGCAAAAAAACACCAAACATAATTCAATCAAGTGTTGCAAATAGGTGTGCCATGATCAAATAATAATAACCATGCCAAGGGATCAAGGACACAAAATTGTCATGATCCAAGAAAAGCCAAGGTAATAAGGTAAGGACACAAACACTCCGACAAAGCGGATCAACACCACACCCTCCCATACTACTAAATGGGTGGAGTGGCACTACAAATATGTATGAGTTGTCAAAACAACTACTCAAACACTGATAAACTAACACTTTGGGCTCCACTAGAATAGCTCCCCCTTTTCAAAGAGACCTCTATAACATGCCAAAAGTGTCAAAATACATGTTCTCTCAACAAACAAGAGAGATACACTACACTTCAAAAAAAATGCTCAAATCAAAAGCATCACAATGCATAAGGTATAGAAAGTGGAGCAAGATGTCGAATGGTGGAGGAGCCACACCATGATTCCTCTCAATGAATTCCTATGTCGCCTCCACGAGTGATCGATATCCACCCCAAATCAACACGAATGGATAAAGAATATTCCTGCATATGACTTGGTGTAAAATGCACAATTGGTGCATGTAAAAGAATTTCAAAAATGTGTGTCGGGTTGATCATGTCAGATTTTAAAATCCTAGGTTTCTCAATGACCTTTTGAGTAAAGGTGCATAACTCATGTGTTGCTCATGATCCTCAGAAAGAGTTGAGCGAACAAAAAAAAGGAGCTCTATCAATGTGTGATCCCAATGAAGTATTTGCTTGAAAACCAATGTCATGATGAGAATTCCACTTAACATGTGGAATAGAGGAAACAATACCTGTGAATGTCTACCAATGACTCCTCTAGTGAGACCCATAGAACGGAGCATGCAAAATTTTATGTAGTGGTATGCTTCTTAAAAAAAATATGTAGTTTAAGCGAAGTAGGAACATGTGGTACTCGTAATAGGCACGATGTAGAAGAACATGTGGTAATAAGCCTCACTTTATGAAAAAGGAAAATATTTGTTTACCTTTGCCACGACCCGTCGACGGGGTTTGAAGCATCAAAAGTAGGTTCGGGCTCAAAGACTCGGTAGATCAATGTCCTTGGGTACAAGAGTAACAATTTTGGACTAGGAGCATGGATATGGTTGTCCACAATATGATGGTGATGTTGTAGGCTAGCAAGTTTGTTACAAAGGAAGTGTATTATTGTATCCTTATCATGAATGAGTGATTGTAGATGAGAATTTCACTTCTTGAGTGATCTATTTTCTTCCACAAATCTTACAATATCCTCTTGAAGTCCACATACTTTAGAGAAAAGCATAATCATTCTCGAATCCATGATAGGTACAAACTGTCCCCCTTGAAAAAATTAGGACGTTGAGCTCAAAATTTTACTTTAAAATTGTGTCCACAATTGATTACAACACTCCTCCATATTTAGCACTTTCTAACTAGTGTAAGTCTCAAAATAAATAGTTCCATGGAAAGAGCATTAAAAAACAAGCACTTTTTCAAAAACGGCACTTAAAACCGAGTTTATTGATCAAATGTTACAAGCTTTTTTTAATATTTTGCTCATTTATTTATTTTAGGTGCCACTAAAACAAAATAAAATGTTGTTGCCTTCACCACACAAATAAAATTAAAGGGGGCTGAAGTTACTTAGCACCTTTTAGGAATCACAAGTTAAGCACCTATTTTAGGAATCACAAGCTTTAAGCCCTCATATGACCATACCATATGACCAAGGGCTAAGGATTTTAATGGGTGTTTACATAACTTACTATTTTGGGGGGTGTCACGTGTTTTCTGACAAAGTGTAGAAACATTTACTTCCAAAATAGCGACCTGCGGATTTTCCTGAAATAGCAAAACCGCCACATCCATGGACCCCTACCAAAAAGGAAAGATCTAAAATGATGCCTTCTGCGTCGTGCAAACCGTGACAAATACACCGCATAAAAAACTTCGCATACCTCAAAAAAACCCAATTTTTTTCACAAGAAGAATCCCACGATTTCTTTTTCTTTGGACATGAATCCCGAGGTGAACCAGTTTACTTCTTAGACCTTGTAATAACAAAAAAATACTTTCTATAAAAACAACCAAGTTTACATTTTCGATCTTAGGGTTTTCACACCTTCCAAAAAATGGAAACCTAGATTTTCATAAAAAAGCGTGCAGAAACAACATACGACCAAATCCCAAATATAGGAATATATAATGAATTTATTTGCAAAATAAAACTTACATACGGATGTCAAGAAATCTCTTGATCATACCATTCAAAGGAGGATAATCATTTTTGAAGCGAACACAAATGCTAATCAAACACCATGATCAATAAGATGAAAGCAATTCCAACTAGAATAACTTTACATAAAACCTTTCTTAACAAATGAGAAGCAATATCATATATTATTATGGAACTCAAGGAGTTGATACATTGAGAATGGGCCTTGCTTTTAGGCAAGGAATAACAATCTAAGAACCAGTCAAGGTCGTAGATCAAGCCATAAGTCAAGGAAATAAATAGTCATCAAAGAACTAGTCAAGACCATAGATTTAGGAGAGAATCCTGGACATCAAGGATCTAGTCATACACATAGATCAAGGAAAGAACTATTTTCCTAACAACTAGATAATATCTCCCTAATATCTAAATGAGATAAAAGAAATATCCACACACATAAGTGGGTGAGGATAAATACAATAAAGGTAAATAAAGTACTTAGGTGAATATGAGCTAAGGTAAATACCTACTCTAACAAATCAAGCTCTTTGGTATGTCAAAGGCCCTCTGTATCACCTACACACTCTATGTCAAACATGGCCCTAACAAAGGCTTCATCAGGACCACTCAAATTGAATATTTGATTTAAATCCTCTAAGGAAATTTCCTTCAGACTATGTGCTATAAGTACCTTCACCATTTTTCTGATGAAATTCCTTATATTCAAAATAAGAAGGGAAATACATAATGATAATGAATTTGAACTAGGTTTTATAGTGAAAAGGGTGCATATGGTTTTGATTTAGAGAAATCTTTCCCATGAGATGAGGGATATTTTTCTCAGTTCACACAAAAAAGGATTTAAGAGTTGGAAGAGATTAGGAATGAGCAGAGATGGTAAATCAATGTGATTTGATAGGAACCATGTATGGAAATTAAGCCAATAAGACATAAAATAGAGTGTGTAGTGCCCAAGGTGGATTCTTGAAAGGTGAATGTGGATATATGTCATATCAAAGTCATCTGGAAGTGTTCAAAGATCATTTGAAATGATTATCTAATCAATATCAAGAAAGAACGATTAAATTAATTTTCCATAAATGATGACCTGATATCCCAGTTGAGCACAAGTGGAACCAATTGAAAAGACTTGCATTTTGTACACTTGGCAGTTTAAAGTAAAACTTTTAAATGTCATGTTCTAGAACAAGTATTGTAAAAGGAAATATTCCTTGGAATATTCGTGCTTTTGGGGGACTTTGAAGGTTAGAAAATGAATGGGTGATATAAAAGCAAAGAGATAATCACGCCAGAAGGGGGGTTAATTTTTCTGAGAATTATTCAAAGAAAAGAAAAGGAGAGAAAGCCGAGAGAAGCCATTTTCCCAAAGAACTTATCTAAGAAACCTGTTGTTTCCTGTGTGTCTTTAAATTTGATCATGTCAAGATGGTTGCAAGTGTCTAGCCATTGACAATATTTGAGATTGTAAATAAACTTTCCCTTACTGATCAATTTGAAGAACCTTGAGTAAATCATGTTAATCATGAGCATAGTTGTGCCTGCTTTCATTTTGAGATATCTTCAAGTAGTTATCCATGTTCTTGTTGCAATCTTATGTTAGGAGTTCCTTTGAATCACACAAGATCTTTTCCTTGTGATAGTATTGTGGCATTTGTAATTACATCATGAAGAGAGCTTTCATTTCATGATGCAATAAATAATTTAAATTCACTCTACTTTCATTATGATGATACAAATTGTTTGTTAGTCTATGAGTGTATCTTAGGTGTGATGAATCAGGGATTTCTAATGTTTAATTAAGTCTTTAACATGATCTTTTGTGTTAAATCCTTGAAGAATGTGTGAAATGTGTCTTTGGGCTTTCATGGATGCACATCTTCTAGTTGAAGGTTCATTCTGACTACTTGAAGCATTTTGTCATTTTTCTTTGTAGATGTTCCAACATTTGTTAAAAGTTCTCAAGAATTTGGTATAATCAACTTTATCTTGCTTAACTTCCCAACAACAAATTATACATTAAGTGATGAATCCTACAAGAAAACCCCATGTTTACATTGTGTATCCATAAATACTAAGGAAATTTGTTGATTTTTCCCATCCCTTACAAAAATATGCAGGTGCAATCATTTTTTATCATTATCTTTAGTAACCTGGACCTTGTCTAGAAGACATCTTCATTCTCTAGGGTGAAAACTCATGAGAGTTAGATTATGTTGCATTGACCATGTTTTCTCAAGGTATCCTTCAAACATTACAAAGGGAGAGTCAAATATTGTTGATCCATTGATATTCTTCACCAACATATGTTACAAAATGGGTCCTCTCACCCTAGTTGAAGGCACAACCTAAAGTAGTGAGGGTAGGTCAAACCCTTAGCACATGGTGCTTATCTACTCCTTTCCAAGATTGAGTAATAAAGAGTCATTTAAATCCATCCTAGCTACAAAATGACTCATATTATGATTTTTTTATCTCTAAGCATCCTGATCAACTTGTGATGCTTCTCGGTTTCAAAGGAAGAATCAATTTGGGTACCAATAGGTGGGAATGGGAGAGATTTTTGCAATGTTTGGGGAATTCTTTAGGCATAACACACTTTTTGAGCATTAAATAAAGGATAAGGAAGAAAAGAAGCTTCCTGGTTTTGGAAAGGAATGATGGATTTTTCATTTTTAGCACAAGGGGAAGGAAGAATTTGAGGTGGTGAGGGAAAAATTACTGGAGTAGAGATGGTTTTTCTCTTTCCATCCTTAATAAGTATCATCTCCACTTGGGATGCAATGGAAAAATATCGAGGAATACTTCTTCCCCTAAGGATTGAATCAATATAGATAAATCAACATCAAAGGATCTCAAATAATACAAGAATGCCATACCTTGTGAGGGTCTGTATTCTTGAGGAATTTTGTGCCATGTCCTTGTAAATATGATGTTGAAATCAGGAATAAACTCCATTGGAGCCTGTTGTATTTTGCTTTGAGATGTTCCATGAGGAAAATGACATATGCATCCTCCTTGAACTGGTTGTGTAGTTGTTATCCCAGTTGATTCCATGTGGAAATGGATTGTGGAGCCAAACTGAAGTACTAATATCATTTTTTACCTTTGAATGATGAAATCAAAATTATAAGAAAAACATTCACTTCTTTGAAAAAATGAATGGCGCAATGGTTTGAAATATTTTGAATATGATCAATAGGGATTGATCTCCATTTCCATAAAAAGGGGAAGATTTTTCAAGGCTATTTTGGGGATAAAATTGCACTATTGTAAATGGAGTGGATTGGAACTTAAATGAGGGAATGGAAAATATCCTTAGAGATCCATGAATGAAATGGAAACATTAAAAATAATGGAAGAAATAAGGGAGAGTTTTGTAACTGAGATGATGGGTTACTTGAATCGGTGGTGTCACCGATTTTCTTGAAAACTACCTCTAAAGGATCTCACCAAGATCATATCAAACTTGATTAAATGAAGATGTATAGCTCCTCAAACATGTCCCACTAGGCATACCAAAACTATTTTCACATGGATCGCGCACCTGTTGAATTTTGCAGTGATCCAGTGCAACATGGGAACATCCCCAACGTATGGGACCTTGGCCCTTGGGATGAACCTACAGAGAAGTTTGGATTCTTGTTAAACTTGGTGCATCTAATTTAAGATCAAGGTGAAGAACTACAATAATTTGAAACAAAACTAATTTATTTTTCTCGGGGTAAAGGGGTAGAAGGATATCTTAAATATATTAAGAGAGGTGATGCACCATAAGTTTTCTAAATAAGTAGATCTACCTCACATGCACAAAGTATTATTACAGAGCTCTATATAATTTGCATAAATCCTTACAATCTTCTCCATAAATTCTCTTAAATAATATGAATTTAAAATAACATAAGGGACTTGATATTTTCCACAACTGAAATAGTAAATACCATATACCACAACTTACAAGTTAATCAAGAAATATTATCAATATGGAGGCTAAATAAACCACTACATACAAGGAACTAAAACATCCACAAGTATTCAATGAATAATTTAAATACACAACATATTAAATATTCAAAGGAAAAATATTGTTCTAAATATACTGAGGCTAAATATTGTTTCTTGGCTCTCCAAAATGATAGATCCTCCTTACAAATAAGATCTAAAAGTTTTTGAATAAATTGTACATTTTTGTATATATAGGTAAAAATTTTGAGAAATATCAATGCTTCCTCTTAACCTATTACATTATAAAAATAGTATACATTTACATCTATGAAAGAGTCCTCAAAAATAGCCGAGGTGATTGTGTGATTTTCGACCGACCAAACCTACTTTGTAGCTGCCATGTTATGAAATCGAAGTTTTGATCTACTTTGTAGCTACTAAGTTACGAAATAAGCAATTGGGACCTACTTTGCATTTTAGAAGTAGGGACCTCTTTGTACATTTAAGAATTTGGGACTGCTTTATAGCTTCTAAGTTCCAAAATTGGAAGTTGGGACCTATTTTGCATTTCGAAGTTTGGACCTTCTTTGCGATTACTAAGTTCTAAAATTGGAAGTTGGGACCTATTTTACATTTCTGAAGTTTGGACCTGCTTTGAAGCTGCTAAGTTACAAAATCAAAAGTTGGGACTTGCTTTACAACTTCTAAGTTCCAAAATATAAATTTGGGACATGCTTTGCATTTTAGAAGTTGGGACCTACTTTGCAGCTACTACATTCCAAAATCGGAAGTTCTGACACTGCTTTGTGGCTGCTAAGTTCGATGTGTAATTCCAACATGCGATTCGACGTGTAGTTCTAGCATGCAATTACGATGTGCAATTTCAACATGCAAAAGTGAACTTAAACTCGAAATGCACTAGAAATGCAAAAAGGGGCTTAGATAAAAAAATTTAAAAACATTATCTCTGCTATGGATCATTAATTGTATGAGGGTATAGTCCCTTCAAAACTATGGACTTTTATTTTCTATTTTATATGGATTTTGAGAACTTTTTGTAACAGGGTATAGTCCCTTCAAACTATTTACCCCTAATAAAAAAAAATTAAGAAACACGAATTTACCAAGGAATAGTCATTCAAATGGGAAAGGTTTCTTAAAATTCAACACTTGCATGTTGGCTTGCTATTATGTTGCAGATGTTGTGATGATGTTACATGTGTGTGTTGAATTTATATTTTCCACTCCTTACTAAAACCAGATAACTCATGTAGAGGGAATTTTGATCCATTGGGGTATCAGTTTCCTCTTTTGTCATCTTTCACACGTGCAAGATATCTTTGATCTTCTTCATGCAATCATGATATATTCCAAACATGAAAAAACATAGGGGTGTGTTACATGCTACTACAAGTGGACCTTCAGTCATTGCATGTTCTCCTTGTGATGGAGATCATGCACTCTTGTAACCATCTAACATCAAAACCATGTAAAACATAAACTTAAGAAGTAAAATGTTAGGAGAGTGTTGTTGATCACCTGGGGGCTTATCACAACCCTTTTATTTTTCCTTGGATTATTTAGCAAGCTTAATATACCAAGGCCATTTGAAGTATCTCAATTCTTTAAAATATTAGAAGATGAATGAGCGAGGCTCAACATGTGATTTTGACTCAGATGTCCTTATTTCCATCCTTTTTTCATCCTCTAAACTGCTACATGAAGGTACTTTTGTCAGTTATATTCTTTTACAACCTCAACCTATGGCCACGACCAATATCTTGAATCCCACAAGATCTATGGTTGTGAGTTTGACAAACCCCATGAGGGAAGTTTGTCTTAACCTCATATGGGATAAACACCTTATCCTAAGTTTTCTCATATGGTCATTGTACTTTGAGTTAAACAAGAGTTCCTAATCACCTTCTTGAAACCATCTTATCTTGATGTACTGTCATTCCATTTAATTCTCTACTTCTGCACTACTTTTATATTATGTGCAGTTTGTCTTCTCATTTTATCCAACTAATTGAGTTCGATGATTATCTATCTTTGAGCTTCATTTAGATCTATTCCTAGATCGAGTGCATTCTTGATTTTTGTGATAAAATTCAATTGGAAAAACAAAATTCTGATCATACAAAATCTCAAACATCCTGCAGCATAGAAGGACTTTAAAGGAGCTTCTCAATAGCAGACCTGAAGTCTTTTCTCTTTCTTGTGGAGTATGATGCAAGAGCATTCTCCACTTTTGAAATTTTGTTTGTTGATAGGTTAGAAGTGTTTAGGAATTTTTACTGATTCCTTTTACTTCATTTCGTGTGTTTATCTTAGTGTTAGATTTGTTCAAATTTGAATTTCAACTTTCGCTCCAAAAGTGAAGAATTCAAATGTAAGTGCACTCTTCGGTTGTTTCTTGGAAAATAAAAGTTCCTTGAAGTCATTCTCATGTAAAAATAGTCCTCTTAGGTACTTATGGGGTCCATCATATATTATAAGGCATCAACACGAGTCTCTATCATCTAGAATAGGCTCATAAAAATTGTGTGTAACTTGGAAAACAAGTTCATATTCATTTTTCTAATGATTAGCCTGAAGGAAACCAAATTTTCAATAAAGCATATCCATCATGAGAAGCTAGTAACATTTTTATAGGAAGATGATGACCTCTTTTTAAGTGTTAAAGGAAAAATTATTCAAGAGAATAAGTAAGAAAAATCCAAGAGAGGAAAAGAGGGGGACTGTTATTGTTTATGCATGTATGTTAAAGAAAAACTTAGGGAATTGTGTGTGTAATCTCTGATAAAGAGTTTAATTGATAAATTCTTATTAATGAAATAATCCTTATGTTATTGTGAACTCCTAACCTTCTTTGTGCAATTTGGATGAGTAGAAGGTATAGTGACTTAATGATATATTGAATAAAAAAGCAGAGAAGAGTATGGTTTTGTAAAAACTCGAATTGTAGAGGGTTTAAGGAGTTGTTCAAAGAAATTTGAGGGATTAGAGATCTTATAATAGGTATGATAATTATTTGAAGTTCATAGATTTGATCAAGATTGAAAAATGAGCAAGAAATCTCTAAAAACCATCTCTTGGGTTGTTACTGATCGGTGAAACCACGATTCTATGGCATCAAAGGAAGAAATTCAATTTTTTTGACAACGAATAGATGGAAAATCCTAAAAATTTCAATAAATGTCTTCCTAGTGTTCATGTAAAGGATGTAAAAATAATTAAGTTGATTCAATTCATGATTTTAGAGAAATCTATGACAATTTTTCTAGACATACATGTCAGGTTAGAAGTAATAGTTCCATTTCAAGGGAAGTACATGTTGTGTTGATTTAGAAGTCTTGAAACCTTTAATATAGCACAAGGAGCTTAAAGGGTGGTAGGAAAACCCCTAATTTGGTTTTGAAATTTTTTTGAATAGATTCCACTGACATTGAATTGGTAGAGGCCTAATTGGGCTAGGTTGTACTGTGGATCAATAATACGATCCTCATAAGGTGAGTTCATGAACTAGAATCCCGATATGATTTATAGTATACCTGAAGGAGGTTATTAAAATGTTCACAAAGATGAAAGAGAGTATCAAATAGTTGAAGATATCTTTTAATCAAGGAAATTGTACTAGAGATCCTCGAAAATTGTACTACCTCTTTGCATCACACGACCCACGGGAAATGAGTCTTGTTCCTCTCATGTCTTGGAAATTGGCATCAACGTATATTTGTCCTGTAACTCCAAATATTGAAAAAATGGTCTTGTTGGAAAATTATTATCATGAACTCCAATTTGGCATCATTAGTTTTAGAGGTTTATGGAGATAAGTGGGTAAAAATTGAAAAATAGTCCCAAAGATTTAAAGCTACATTCTCGGGTAACTCAACTACCATATTTGATGAAGTATAGTCCACTTACCTTCTACAAAAAGCAATGTATCATAGACAAATGGGTTTGGTAGGATTCCCACACTTTTTTTCAGACATTTAATGCATGTTGTTGGTGGGTAAACTAAAAAATCTGAATTTCCCTCTCTTTTCCCTCCTCTCTCTCTCTCTCCCATTTTTCTTATGTTGTAAAATGATGTTAATTTTTATAGGTTGTACCCTCTCGAATATAAGGGACTCATTCAAAGTATTTCCTAAGTGTTTCATGAGTTACAAGCCTTGGATATAGACCTCTATAATAAATTTTTCATTCTTCCTCCATTGTAATAGTGAGCATCTTCTTAAGAAGTAAAAAAACTAGATAATATGTGCCTTATCCTTTGTTTTACTTGTAATCTTTCCTCTCTATTGTAGTTTAATTTTGTTGTGCATGTTTTATCTCCTTGTATTATTTTATTTCTTTTCTTCTCCTTGGTAATGGAAGATTAAATGTTATTTTGGACTGTGGCACTCATGTCTTCCCTCTCCTCCTTCATTTTTCTCCCATTTTCACTCATCTAAGAGTATCCTCTCCCCTCCTTATAGTGTTATCACCTCTCCATAGTTTAGTATTTTCCCTTATATGCATATCAAACTAAACCTGGTCCCTTAAATAATTAGATTAAGAATAAATAGTCTCATTTGCAGTTGTAGGAGTAGTTTGACATTAGAAATAGGTAGAGGAACCAACCTTCTCTAGAGGTTTGTCTAAAGCGAAAAAAGTCCCAGACTTGGAGACAATCCCATGCTATCCAAAAATATTGATTTTTAACTCATGACCAACAAAAGCGTGCTAGTTTTTGGTGACAACAAGATGAAAAGTATTTCCTCTTGAGTTTTGATTAAAAACCCAAAAGTGACTAAAGTAGACATAATGAGGTAGTGGTTTCTAACTATGAAGAATAACTATAAAAATCAAAACAAAACAAAAATATTGGAACATGTTATGTATTCCAATATACCTATTTTGACTATTGGACATGTTCCAAGATCTATCTGGAACTCTTGAAACCTTATGCTTAAGTTGACACTCCAATAAGGCTAAGGATTTATAGTTCATAAAGGGTTTCCATTTCTAATGCCTCCAAACATTATCTTGAACATATTTCATGCAGTATACCTAAAAAAATTTCTAGTTACTCTATTTTGGAATTCAAAAATCACCAAAATATCCTAAACATTTTCACATAATTTGAATTTCCTTTTATGACTAAGACTACCTTTTTGTCAAAAAGTGTGAATAACTAATATGTTCCCAATACTAGTGAAAATCTCCTAGAATCTTCCCTTAATCACATTGTCATGAAGTATAATTAGATACCTTTCTAATGATTGAAATCTATGAATTTGAAACCACTTGAGGCTCTCAATACATTTTACACAATTTAGTGCTTTTAAAGAGACAATTTTGATCAAATTTCTTGACAAATAACAAAAAGTTTCATATGGTTGTCAAGTAAAATGACTAAACATTTTACATCCCAACAAAAGGATAAATTAGGAGGATCCCCATGACACTCCCACTCCTAGACATATCCTAAGTTAGTACAACTGATTATTATTTTCACTAAATCTACAAAGTGCATCCCTTTCCTAATATGATCTACGAGTAAATTTTATGGATCCAAAATTGGATACATTGGAAGAGTTACATCTTGGAGAGTTATAGAATTGTATTTAAAAATATGGGTTTTTAGATTTATTTATTTTTTCCTTTTTGATTCATTTATTTTCAATTTAATATTTGTAGTGAACTACCCTTTGGATAACTACCCAAGCTTTACATAACCTAACTCATAGCCTCAAGCTTTTAGTGAGCTCTTGAGTTGTGTTGGCAAGTTGATCAACCTTGATCTAAATTTTCTTTTGGGAGTTAACAAGATATCCAAGATACCATAGCTCTTTTATAGTAAAGGTTAGTTATTTCTTGTCTTGGGAAATATCTATAGTGTACCTTTCCTTAATTTGATCTACATTAACATTACACTCTATTTTAGTCTTGATTCTCCCCTCTCTTCAAAGGAAGACTTTCTTCCAACCTTGGCATTTATAATGAGGTGATATCCTTAACAAATATTATTTGGGGTTTGTACCGGTTACTAAATACAAGGTAATATTTCGATTCATCACAAACTTGGAAAAAATATCACATATTTACCATATCTTCCAAATACTCCTACACCATATCTTACCTTGTAAACTCTATTTCTTTAGGCATTTTATCAAACCACGAGAGTATTTTAATTAGAAAATTATTTACGTCCTTGGTATATGGGAACTTATTCCTTAACTTTTATACCTTAGAAAATCCTACTCAATAGCTTGTAAATCCTTCCCAAATGTCATTTGTTTTCTACTCTCAATAATTGAGGATTTGGTAATTAATGTTGAATCCTTATCACCCGTGAATCCAAAATGAAGGGGTAGACCTATTAATACATAGATTCCTAAGCCACATAAAAATAAGAGATGCATCTATTCAAAGTATGTGGTAATTATTAAAATGAATGCATAAAATTAAGTACTAACAAGGATACTTTGATAATAGTATTTCCATCCTTAAATATGTTTTATTTCTTAAGTTATGGAGCTAGGGATGGCTTTTGATTTTTATAACAATGTTATGTACACCCATAATGCTAGGAATGAAACATTAAGATATTAGTATGTAGAACAGAAAATATTATCCTCTAATTTATAAAACAATCATCAAACATGTTGATGATGATCTTATAAAAAATAAAATGTGGCAATTTACTCTTTAACACTACTTGTTTTGACATTGCACTCTTGTTAAGATAAACACATCCTTTCAAAAACTCAAAATATAAAATATAAAACAAATCTATATTAAGCGCGCGTCAAAAGTGTATGGAACCCTAGCTCGTTCCAACTAACATCTCGATCCTAGATTTTTGTCTTAGAGGTAGTGTGTATATTTTTTAAATCATTTACTTTGCTTTGTTAATTTAAATACACTTTTTTGCCTTATAACTCACATGCACAAAGGAAATCACTTGGTTGGTGGAGTTTGCCAAGTCATTGTGAAGGGTGGGGTATAGGGTTCAAGCCCCACCCCCTCCGCCTTGCTCCCAAATTGTTTTTAGAGAAATACACTAATATTAAACAAACCACTACATTTAGATCCAACCAAGCAAGTTAGATACATGTCACTAAAAATAGAGGAGAAACCCCTATTTTAGGGTTTTAAAAACTCCCAAATTGCCCAAAAAGTAATATTTTGAAATTTTTTTAAAGGAGGGCCTAAAAGGAATTTTTTTATTTTTGGCATAAAGCTACAATTTTTAGCCATCTAGTTCTCCAAAGACTACCTAGGCCGAAAATTAAAAAATTCTGCTAAATAATTTTTTCTACATAAGAGGCTAATTTGTTTTTTTTGCAATGAATCGTAATTATTTATATTGTTCTAATATGTCATTTAGTTAGGAAAGTTGTAATCACTAAAATTTCCAAAAATTCTCCAAAGAAAATTATACATGACTCCCAACTACTCCATGGCAACAATTATACCATGTGGAAGACCAACATTCAAACTCAACTCAAATTTAAAAGACTTGTGGCCTCCTGTAAATGGTTTCATAACTAGATCACCAGATTGATTTAACACAAAAACATGAGTTTTATAGGATCAATCATAATTCTAAGTTAATCATCTTGTTGGAGGTTTTGATAATGTGTAACCACACATTCGAGATGACAAGATAGTAAAATAAGAATTGGATAAATTCATCATATTGTATGAGGCCAAGAACAAGAATACAATATTAAATTTATAGAGTTGGCTCTGTAGACACAAAATCACGCACTTGGCTACATCTCTAGGCCCTAAAAGACTACTTACATTCATATGATTCCTAAGTGAGAAAGCTAGTAATTGACATCTATCTTTGGCTTCTTTTTCTTTGTCTCTAGTCTTTTACACCCAACAACCCACTTAGTATTTCACTTGTTTATCTGTTATAATCTGTGGATGCCAACACCCGTGTGCCCTCATCCTTCTAGGTTTCTATGTGAATGAAAATCAACATGCGACCTTCAACCACACTCAACCTCCCGAGGTCGTGCCAAGACAACCGATGTGGAAGATGTGGATGGCTATGGATAGTGAAATATAGTGAATATGTGGTATGTGGATGAAAATACGTGGGAATGGGACAAATAAGATATCAAGGAAAAATAATGTCCTCGACACATAATATCAAGATCTTCTCATCAAGGGAAAAGAAGGCCCTTCTAACTTGAATGGGTCTAATGGATGGATCGGAAAGGATGACCACACAAAGACTCCAATCAATATCAAGCTCCATGGAAATTCCTTCCAATGGTTGTGGGATATGTGGAAAACTAATGGGTTCCTCGTAATGATTTCAAGACAAGGTCATGGAATGAATGAAAAAGAGTCTTGGTTCCACTGGCTCTACGGTCGATTAGCCAAATCGATCAAAAATGTGAGGGCTTGGTGAGCTTCTTCGTTCAGAAAATTCAGTTGTCTAATGATGTCTGGTGGAAGTGGGGATGACCTAAAGACTAATGAGTGTAATCTTGTGTCAAGGTCTAACTGGTCTTCGGCCCTGTGGTTGAGGAACATTCATATCATAACCATAAATTCTTGGTGACTTTGGCCCTTGTATGGTCATACGCATTTAAACTCTATTACCGGGTGCATTCCAGGTATTTGTAGGCTCTGGCCTTGTCACTGCGATGTTCAAAATGTTTAATTGTTCAATTTTCTCAACGTATTGTGCTAGTGTTCTGAGGACAAGCATACAAAGTCCTGTATCTACATCCGTAATTAGTTCAGGCCCATTTGGTTGTGGGACCAATGGATCACTAGTGTATGTTTGCTCTTGTTTTGGTTTGTTTATGGTCATGTATGCATTCAAAGTGTTTTAATATAATCAAGGTAAATAAAAATATAATCTAAATAAGAAAATTCTACACTATGTTTTTTTATTTTTAGAATATAATGGAAATAAACAATACAAAGCAACTAATCTAACAAAAGGAAATATTTTTGTGCTTTTCTAGAATTTAGAAGAAATGAAGAAATGAAAATATTCTAATCTAACAGAGATAAATAACCGGATGTAGTTATTTACCTGTGTAATGGTGTAATTAAATCTATACTAATCAATTAAATCCTCTCTAAACTATTGATCTGAATTAAATCTTCTATTTTTCCTCAGAGGCACGAGAAGAAATCAGAGCTTCTCATAAGCTTTTCTTCCCTGCAACTTCCCTGAAAAAGTAAAGAATATTTTTATGGAGGATTTTCTATATGGGATGATGCTTGATTTATTTCTAAACTAACACGAAGATTTCTTCCAAAATCACTTCTTTGCAAATCTACAGAGATAGGAAAAGGAAGCTATCTATCCTAAGAAAACTTTATTGAAGAAATTGATCTACTGTAACCACTCAATGATAAAAAAATGAAATTCCTTTTCTACTATAATGAATAATATGAATAAGATTCTCAAACAAAGAATTAAAGAAACCCAATTACAACCCCAACCTATTATTTACAGTACTATGTCAATCTAGTTGTGGTGTGATCCTATGTCTCCTTAGTTTGTATTTTCATAGATTGTGTTCACATGAGTCCATGATGTTGGGAATGTAGTAGAAGCAATAAGGAGAAAGCACTTGGAACAATGCTAGCTTGATGGTAGTCAGTAGCAATGCAGGTGGAAGAGAGATAACACAAGTGAACAGAGCTTGGCTATGTAATTTCTAGCAAGAATGTGGTAGCTCAACAATACAAGAATACACAAAATGATCTTCGACCCTTTGCTTGAGAACAAGTGATGGTTTTATAGAAGGTTGGATGGGTTGTGCACTATCACACTTGGCAGCCATGGGGTGCCACATCATCACATGAAGGGGTAGTTAAATAATCAATCACAAATCACAAGTGGAAGAGGAAGTTGATACAAATCATTCAAGCCTAAAATTAGCTAAAATGATTGAGAAACGTGCTCTAAAAGTGAACTAAAGTGAAGTAAACATGTGTCAATTATCGGGTAAAGAATTCTCAAAAAAGCACATATGACCACCGCCCTATGCACAACGGTGCTTATAGGACCACTGCCCTTATTAGGTGGTGGTTACAGGACCTCCTCCTAGGAAAGGAAGTGGTTCTACAACTAAAGGCAAAATATAAGGTGAAAAGATGTGGAAAGATGCCAAAAAGTAGAAAATGGCTAATTAGGGTAAACTAGGCTACACATGTAAGCTACAAAGAGATTTAGGGAGCTAGAAAACATTATAAAAGACGTGAATCATCATTGGGGAACTTTTGTAACTATTTTTTGAAAATGTAGACGGAGAAATTTGGGTGCGTACATATTTCCCCCTCGAAGAATTGTTTTAGCCATGAAGAGGCATAAAACGTAGAGTCCGGCTATGGTGTTCCCAAAATGGGGAATTATAAGCTATACCTGACACACTCGTGTGTCAAAATGTTGTCATCCAAGCTCCCAATACCTATAAAATGAAAGAAAGACTCAAGTACAAATAGATACGATATCGACAAATAAACACTAAAACAAAACGACAACGAAATTTACCACCTACGCAGGATATAATTATACCTACATCAACACTTTAGCCACCTGTAAGGCACATACACTCAAAATGAAGTTAAAACAAAGCATATATATAACTAAAACCATTCATTTTCAATTCATTTGCACATATCCTCTTAGTGATTTTGGAGCTCTAGACCACCTATCACCATTTTGAGCGAGAGTATAGTCAAAACGACTAGTGCAATGATAGCGTGGCCATGGCCCTGCGAGTGAGAGGTCGAATGGAAAACACAATGGTTAGTATTCTGCATTTGTTTATTTGAAACCTAAAATGTAAAATGTTGAAAATCTACACCTAGGGGGTATTTTTGAAATTTCTTGTGTTAAAATATTCCCTAGGAGGTGATCTAGGTGGGTCTACTTTTTGTTTTGTGTAAAAGGTTCATTTTTGTGTTTTTTTGAGTTTTTGGGTCAAAGGGAGTGGGTTGTCCATTTTGGACATGACAACCACCTGCCGCGGGGGCGGTCACATGACTTCTACCCTTCTCATGGCAGTCACTACAAGACTACCCCACGACCAGCGGCGATTGCAAAACCGCCACTTTGCATAGGGCGGTGGTTTTGTAATTGTCAGGACAGAGAGCTATTTTGACCAAGTTAGATTAATTTTTTTTTCTAAGTTGTTTTATGTTGTTTTTGATGAGCTTTCTTATTGAAACATGTAACTAACTTGATATTTTTTTGTTTTAATTAATGCAAAAGGATTTATACATCCGCTAGAGATGAAAGAGTGTGTGTGTGTGTGTGTGATTGGCTTGAGGCATTATTGATTGGTTGACTCAGGGTGAGAGAAATTTATTGCATTGGGCTAGTGTATGGAGGATCACACGGGTACCACACATTGCACCCGATCAGCCATATATATTTTGACTGTTGTCTTATTGGGATACAGATGAAAACGTTACTATTTCTTGGTGTTATGGGAGAGTGGAACATCTATCGGATCTCAAACTCTTGATTTTTGTATTTTTTATTCTCTACTAGGGATTTTAATGTCTTGAATCTTTTTAGATCTTTTGATTTCTCCTTAATAAAAGAAACCCAAGTCATTCTTTTAAAGTCATAAATTAGTAGCATGAAGTATCTTTCTCCTTGAATACTCTCATTCCTTTGGTCCAACAAGATCAATATGAATCATCTCTAGAGGCCTTGTAGTGGAATACTCCTTGGATTTAAATATTCTTCTAGTTTGTTTTCCATGTAGGCATGCTTTGCAAAGAGTTTCAGCAGGTTTAGTGATCTTGGGCATGTTTCTTACACATCCCTTGGAGTTGATCTTAACAATATTTTCAAAATTAAGATGTCCTAACCTCATGTGCCAAAGCCAACTATCATCTACCTTGCTAGTAAAGAATTTCTCTTTGTTAATCTCATTTACAAAATGTATATTGTTCTTGATTATTTTAGCTTCGCTAACCACCTTACCTTATTATTTATTTCTTATATCACAACCCTTTTCATGAAACATTATTATATACCCTTGCTTACACATATGAAATACACTCAAAAGGTTGTGTTTTAGAACTTCCACATACAAAACATTTTCAATAAGATTCTTTCCATTTTCAAGACTGAATGTGCCCTTTCCAACAATGCTAACGATGTATTATCACCAAATCTCAATGTTCCTGATGTATTTTCTTCTAGAGATGAACTTGCCTTTTTCCTTGTCATATGACTTGAGAAACCATTATCTATATACCATTATGTGTCTTAATTTTGAGTATAAAAGGTAGTTTGAGCTATAAAACCTTTCTCCTTCTTGCTTGTAGGATATGTTTTTCTATGTACACTTTCTTGTCATACTTTGAAATCTTCTAATAACAAAATCTTTCTATATGACAAAAAATTTGATAGTTATAGCAGATCAGTTCATTATTTCTTCTCATGTGATATGAATTGAGATGTCTACCATGACCTTTTGCATGTCTCCTACACATTAAATCTTTATGTCTAAACATATTACAAGAATAACAATAGCCATAGAAGGAATGAGCATAACTTATTGCATGAGATTTATTTCTTGGGATAGACTTATTCTTGACATTCTTGATAGAAACATTATTTTCTTTAGGAGGTTCTTGAGTGATCTTGACTTCATCTTTACTAGTTGTCTTGTCATCCTTGTGGTCTACCTTGAATCCTATACTAGCTTTGTCATTGAAGGATCTCTGATTTCTTAGAAGTTCTTCTAGGTCCCTTGAGCTCTTGTCAAATTTGTTATAAGCCTTCAATTTTCTTGAGGTCTTATCTAATTCAGTTTGGAGAAGCTCCATCTCAATTTTGAGTTTTATATATTCTTCCTCCTTGACTTTGAAAGATGTTTCAATCATCTTTATCTATGCTTCAATTTCCTTGATTACATCTTCATGTTCTTGGTCCTTCTTGCTTAGAATTTTCTCATGAAGACTGATCTTCTCTTCATAATTCTTCAGTGTTGACTTCAATTTTTATTCTTCTTCCTTTAGAGCTTGATTCCTCAAGAGCACCTTTGATTAGTTCGACTTGATATTTACTCTGCATCTTCCTCATCTGAGCTATCATCTTTAAACTTATTTTTACCTTTTGAGTTGCTTACAGAGGTCACTTTCATGGCCATGAATAGAGTCTCATCTTGAGTACCTTCATCTTCACTTTTAGACTTGCTAGAATCACTAGATTCAGATGAACTTGATTCTTCTTTGGTATAGAAATTCCTTTTATTCTTGAAATAATTTTTCTTACCTTCATGTTTCTTGAATTTCTTCTTGTGATTATGAGATGTTTCTTCATCATGCTCATATTTATCTCCTTTTTATTGTTAGGACACTTGGATGAAAAATGACCTACTTGTCCACTATTAAATAACTTGAATGGTAGTTTTCCCTTGTATTTTTCTGATCCTCTTTTCAGTTTCTTGAAAAACATAGCTTCAACCTTATCATCACCCTCCTTCATGTCAGATTCATCTTTGCTTTTATTTTCTGAAGATCTTTTATTATCTTTGGATGAATCCTCTTTCTTACATGATTTTATTTTTTTATTTTTCATTTCATAGGCAGTTAGAGTGTCATGAAGTTCATCTACCTTTAGAGTGGTTAAGTATTTTCTTCTTCCACAACTGAGACTTTGGAGTTATGCCTAGGAGTTAAGGATCTTAACACTTTTTGAACCACTATTTCTTCCACCTTTTCCCCTATTCCTCTGAATATATTAATGAATTCATCAATTATTTGTAAGTAGGATGCAACACTTTCATCTTCTTTCATTTTCATGCTCTCAAATTGACTATGGTAGGTCTAAAACTTGGCTTGTTTAACCTTGTCATCTCCTTCATAGATGGTCTTTAGCTTCTCCCAAATTTATTTAGTTGTAGTATAATTCATAACTTTCACAAATTATACCTTTGACATACCACACAAGATTACATTCATGGATTTTGAGTTATTCTCACTAGCTCTCTTTTTGTTGCATCAGTTAGAGGTGTAGTTGGAATGGTGTAACCATCAACTACTAATTTCCATATGTTAAATCCTAGAGACATGAGATAGGTCTTCATCTTGATACTCCAAAATGCATAATTGGATCCATTGAATAGAGGTGTCTTGGAAGTAGAGAAACCACTTTGTCCTTGACTACTAGACATACTTGTGATACCTGGATATCCTTTTAGTTGTTAAACTCTCTTCAAAAGAACCTCACTCTTATACTAATTGTTGAAAATCTAGGCACTAAAAGGGGGTGAGTCAGTGTTATTTCAAAATTTTGAAAAACAATTCAATTTTCTTCACCTTGTTATGAAGAAACAAAAACACCATTCATATGCAATCAACAAAGGAACACATAGGAAGACAAGATTTAACGCGGAAAGCATTAAAGGGAGAAAACCCATTGAAACCAATGCAATAAGCTGGAAAAAATTTCCAATGAGAAATTACAATGATTTCAAACTTGTTGAGAACCTATATAACTTGAGCACCAACCCCAAAATCTGATCAAGCACCTACTTGAAAATTTTGCAAGCTATAACTTGTATAGAAGCACCTACTCCTCAATTTTCTAAGATCCTACTAAGACATGAAATTTTTTTGATAACTCTTAGGTGACCTAGTTTCTTAATCAACATATTGTGATCACTAAATTAGCTCATACACTCTCAGCTCACTTCTTCATGCACCTTCACTAGTCTTCATACATCATCATCTCTCTATTTTTAAACAAATACTTTTATGTACACTAAAGTATTTATAAATTCAAGGATACTTTCTCACACACATTTTTCAATTCATATTCCATCAACCTTTCACCTACTTCTCTCTAAAACTCATTCAATGGAAATAAAAATGACCTCATATAAAATTGTCTTCAAGGAATCATTACTTCATCATAGGGTTAGGTACATATATTGTCTTTTAAGGACATGTCAAGATCTCCTTATACAAATGATAATAAAAAATGACTTCTAAACTCTCGACCCTTTGAAAACACCTCAACCCTTCCATCTACCCCCTTAGACCTGATTTGTAACGGTCAACATTGTTTTTCTTATTCTCTAACGAGTAAACTTGTCATGTGGCTCTTGAAGGACTCAACTCCAATTTTCACTAATATGAAAAAATTTTACATGATCTTCCTTTTTCTTTGTACCTTCCTTATGACTCGCTTCTTCACTCGTCAAGACACTACTTGAACCGAACCGCATAGCTAAATCTAAATGCATCAAAGGTGCTAACTTGAGCTTGTTAAATGAGCAGCCACATACACTTATGTCTTGAAATGTACTCATGGGAAATTAATATACAAGAGGTATACACCATCACAAATATCTTGGGAAACACTAGATCAAAACATGAATCCTTCTTATTCAACTATTCTTGAGACCTTTGTGAGAAAAGTCATTAAGGAATTATACACCAATTATGGAAGTTCTTAATCAACCACAAAGAATGAGGCCTCAAAAATATTCAGATCTTGGAAAAGATAGTATGTGATCTATAGAACACCTTCAACGCACTAGGAGTGGCAAGCCATCCTTATTCACTTCATGAAGTACCTATTGGAGTAGGGTAGAGACTAATTTACACCCATAGAATGAAATTATTCAAACTTGATAAAGTTAAATTTCCATTCAAGATTGGCATGGATTCATTTTCACCTTTCAAGAGAGCTTAAAGTCTATTGAATCTTATCAAGTCCACATATTGCAACATTTGAGGGAAAATGGATAAAAAAACTTTTTTTTCAAGACCACTCAAGTTGGGTTTCAAGCTCCAAGATCCATCAGGATTTGAAGACTTTGAAAACTTAAATATTCACTTTCATGTCAATAAAAATTATAAGAACTTCAACAGGGGACCCCTACTTCAAGTTAAAACCTTCTTTTACATGAATTGTGTGATGGATTTCATGTTTGCATTCATATTTCACAATCCATCTTGATTGTCCTAAAATGGCAGCTTAGGTCCTTTAAGATGAATTCCCAAATTCACCTTTCCTTCACAAGGTATTGGCTCAAACATGTTGCATTTGAATTCTTTCATAATTTCATGCTCGAGTTTACTTTCACAGTATGATTCTACTATAAATATTTCTCAATTCAAAAGACTGACTTTTAGCTTATTTATCTCTCGGTAGTAGGTGATATAAATTCATAGTGTGCATAAACATTTGCACTGAGACCTCATCTGGATATTTTCATGGACATCAAGGGCATGTCCCATACAAGCTTCTACATCAATATTTTCATCTTAACCTTTGTCATGCATGACCTGTACTACTAATTTTCTTCAAAATAGGGGCAAAAATGTATTGAAATAGTTGACTTGGAACATGCCACCAATGCAAAAATGTGATAGAAGGATTCCTTTACATCCCTAAGTGATAAAATTTGTTTTCCTAGTTGATTTGATGATCAAAAACTTCATTTTTTGTCCATCGCTTGATATTAGGGTTTTACTGAGGGTTTAAAGTGACTTACAAAGTATTAAGCTTTGTCTATAAATCTTAGGCCATTAATTAAATTCATTCCACTTGAAACTTGGGATAGACTACATTCTACAACACCGACAAAAGGATTAGGATACCATATATAATTTTAGCGTACCTTGATCTCTTCAAAGATGACCCTCCACCGGGAGACTACATTCGAGAGCTTGGTAGAGCCAAAAAATTCAAACCATCAAAATTCTTCTTCACATTACATGAAACTTGGTCCATATCACTGTAACAACTCCCTCCACATGTCTCATACCTTTTTTCTCATAAATGAGCATATACCATCATGACCTACTTTATTTTTCTATGTCTACACATCTTATTCTCAAGGATAGTCATAAGGAAGACCCCAAATATGCCTCCAAAAGTTGATATATAACTTGTAGCTTCATATAAATACTTTGGGAAATGTCCCTACACACATCCCATGCGTTCATTTTCTTTTCATATCCTTATTTTTACGCCATACACCTTACTAGGTCCTTGAACTAGGCCTAAATGAGCTAGTTTACACAATGACTCATAAGACTGGCCTATTTGTAATGCCCCGTGCTTTCATTATTATTGTCAAAGTAATGATAGGACAAATGGTTTTATCCTATGTTGTTGGCACCCTTGCATATCAAAAATTAAATGGAAACTTGATGTGAACACGTAATCACAATATCATGAATAAGCTAAGGATGATCTCCTTAGATGAGAACCCTACTAATCTGGGGTCTATCTTATTGATGAACTATTTTCGCTAAGGTGACATTACGTCATTTGTAATGTTGTATGTCATAAAATCCTTGGTGTAAATTTAAGCCTCGAAAGTGATTTGCGATGTTGTTGCTTATCTCTATTAAATTGTTAACATTATAGTTTTTATAACTAAGTTATGTTAAGGCTTTGACAATTTTGATAGTTTTCTTAACAACTTAATTTGGAATGCGATCAAGACTTCCTATTGGTTTATAATAGGTCTTAAACCAACCATCTGATAGTCTACCCCATTTGATGACTAATGCTATCATGATCGTATTTCCAGGGATAAAGGGGCTATAGTCGTCAATCAAGGACTTAATTATTAAGAATTAAGGGCATCAACTCCTACGAGTATACATGAGCAACTTTCTTGATCAATGCTAACATTATAACATATATATATATACATGTGAATATATATATATATATACATATATATAGATTGTGAAAGGGAATTTACAAAGTTTAAAGTAGTTAAGTAACTACTATTGTAGATTTATTAGCTAATGTAAAAACAAGACAATCTAATCCTAGTGGTATAGTTCTAAACTTAACATATGAACCTATTGTTGAGAAGATTGACTTGGGAATTACTTTAGCTATTTGAAAGGATGTATATGCATATGAAAATTGTATGAAGCCTAAAGGCATATTAGTGAAGACATCTAAATTTGCTAGCTCATTGGATATTGTATGTTCTTTGAAATATCGATACTAAATCAAAGGTTGTCCAATTTAATGAAGAGGTGAGTTGGCATTCCATCGCCAATGTGGTTGTACTTGAATTATTTCTTTGTTTAATTCATTGTTCCCGCCAACCAAAATATTCATTGTTTAAAGGAAATATTTCAGTTTAATTAAACTTAAAATGCTTGCATGGCGAGAGGAGGGACTTTGCTAAAAGTTGGAAGCTAAATATAGTTGGCTTGATAATCTTGGTGGCAAGATCCAATTACTCCTACGATTAATGTCATTTATTGTGCATTAAACACCCACCTTCCTCGGGAAGTGCATGAACAGTTTGGGGAAAACAAGTTTGGTTTTGGTATTGAATCGCTTCATTACATGAAACTCACAGAAGCTCTGCATGCAAAAGTGGAACTATGTGTTTTTGTGAGTTTTCTTGAAGAAAACATCAGTTGAATCTTTGGACAACAAAAGTCCCCCAAACTGCATATATATTGTGAAAGCATTGTGTTTCGAGGGATGAAGGAATTCGCTTCCAAGTTGGGGATCTTCTGAAGAATCATGAAAGTATTGCAAGGAAAGAAAGGCAGGTGTAATAGGCATGATATGCCCTAACCCGTCATAATTTCTTGCTCTATTTAGTCATTTCACAAATAGAACTTTACCTGGATTGAAATTTGTATTCTTAATCTTTGGTGATGTGAAATCGATTTAATCCTTTACTTCATAGAATGTGGTTTACCTTTGAGTTGTGATGTATGCTCTTTAGAAAATGGTTTTCGGGTGTATGCTTGTATATGGTTTATTCTAGTTAAGATATAACATTTTTTTGGATTGGAAGGAGTGTTGTGACTGTAATGATTGTCAATTGTTGGCTTAATATGCTAGTGTTATATTGAACTCTTTATGCAGCTGTGTTTTGTGTTTAGCAATACTATAAAACTTAGTTTAAACTCTACCCATCTCCTTTGGGATTATCTAAAAATTTAACAAGTCAATGAGGAAAATTGAAGTTGGTATTGTGTGGTTATGGTTGTAGATGACCTTCCATTTCAGGTATACATCGATTTATGTAACTAGGTTTGATCTTTTTTTTTGAGAAATCTTTTGTGTTGTCTGATGGAGGCAATGACTGTGCTTGTCATCGATCTGGTTGAGTTAATAAGGAAGCATGTTGTGGAAAAATAGTTGTTATTAGCATTTAATTTTGAGTCATAGGAAGTGAGGGCAGTTGTAGTAAATACTAAGTCACCTATTCGACCCTTAAATAGGCATCTTGGAATGATGTTTATGATTAACTCTAGAGCCACGTATCATGGCTTGACTTATTGCTGAGTTTTTGTTCCTAGCATCAAATTGTTGCATTTTGTTTGCAAACTAGGTTCCATAATTTCTCATCAGTCTATTTGTATCTTGGTTACTCCGTCATGTTAATTCGTATTGATCTCCTTTTATTTTTCTCCTCAGGTTGTGAAATATTATGTTTTAGAGTTGGTTTCTTTGAAGAGAAATCCCAACTCGTATTACACCTTAATGCCTTTGTTTTAGTCATAGACCCTTGATAACGGTATAGATATATATGCTCTTGAGAAAATCTTGCAAGATATTTGGAAGGCTAGTTTATTGGCCACTATTGTTATGAATTCTCTTAAGCTTGGTTGTTCTACTAACAATGCTATGTTGAGTTGAAAGAAAAGTCGACTTCGACTAAGAACCTCCTCCTTCTTGAAGGATTTGCATTTACTGCTGCTCATTAGGAAACAATCCTAAATAGGTAAGTTGATCTTCTTGAGCTTGTGCATTTGATCTTAAGGTCAAATGAGTGTTGAACATTTCCTTTCATAAGGTACTTCCCTATCTCAATGTATGTGTTATTAAGAGTAGTTGTAATTGATTTTGAGATCCTTATGTTCTTGGCTATGCTTAGCCGGGTTTATTGATTAACCTTCATCGTGGATCAGAAATCTGTAATGGATGATTTATGGTTATTTAATTCTGGAAGTGAACTACCATTTTACAGCTGCTAGAAGGTTTAGGAAAATGATATGGAATGATTCCATGAGTCTAATTGATTATTTTAATGAGTTGTTCAGTTTTATCTGAAACTAGTTTTTATGTTTCAATTGTTTGAATCTAAGTCATTTAGTATGGCTGGGGATATAAGTTGTCCGTGGTAGAAAGCCTCTTGGCTTCTAGATTGTAAAGTCTGGTGATAGTACTTCTTCATAGTAATTGATGTGGAACAAAATTTATTGATCTTATTAACCATACTTTGTGTTTTGTTATTAAACTGGTTTCATTGAGTTTGTGTAATAAGTTTTTTTTGGGACAAAATGGTTAAGCTATATATTCCTACATTGTTATGGTGGGTTAGCTAGTTTTTCCATCCAATTGAGTCCATGCGAATATGTGTTAGGATTCTAAGTTGAATTGTGTGGTATTCAAGTTCACCCAGAAGTGACTCTTTTTCTCTTAGCAGACTATGTTCCATTTGCCTTAGGAATTACAGAGTTCTCATGACATCTAAAAAGTCCCTTATTGATTTCTTTTGGGTTGTGTCATGAATAATTGGGTATGCTCCAACCTTGTTCAGTGGAATGGGTTGGTAGAACTCTTTCATTGTTCTAATAGAGTCTTTGACTCAGTGAGGAGTAATGAAACCTTTCATTTGAATTTTTTATGAGAAAATTCATGCGATAATGAATGCCTAGTTGGGATAATTGGTTTAATTACAGTCATGTTATCATGATTTCCCTTTCATTAAAACAACTTGAAATGCTTTAGTAATTATTCGGTATTGATATATTGATAACCAGTTGAAGAAAGGAATTATGTTCTCTTTCCTAGTCTTGGAATGTTCAATAAATGCTTAAGTCGAGGAAATTATTAGTTATGTAACCTGTCACTTGAATTTTACCTATTGCTATATGGAAAGATGCCATGAATGCTCTCTCTCATCCTTGAGGTTAATCGTTCTAATATCATATTTTTAACTAAATACTCTTGACGTCTTGGTGTTATTGCTTGGACCTTAGTAGACCTTATGGGTTTATGAAATCCTTAATTGGATCTGTTGAGAAGAGTTGAGAGATTGCAGAATGTGATTCTTGATATATATTTATGGTTACTTAATTGTTGAGTAAAACAATTTCAGGCATGCAAGTATGGGATTGCATGAGTGAAATCTTGATACTCCTTTACGGTAGTATTTTTAATACTTATGATTCTCATGTATCTTAAATTTTGATGACTATTTCTGAGGGACTAAAATAGTTGTATTGAAATGTAAGTCTGAAATTGATTTCCTTCATGGCTCATTAAATTGCTTGCTCTTGACATGATATAGAAAGAATTGTTTATTTTCTTAAGTTTTGTAATATTGATTCATAAAAATAATATGAGTTCTTTTTATGAAATAATTAAGTAGAGTATGTTGTTATGATGAGTTGAGGCTTATCATGCTCAGTTCATGTGAACTGACTCGTGCTAACAATTTTGCAGATAAACGCAGAGAAGGAAGGGTGAAGTATTTAGTTTTGCCTAATATTTTGATTGAGGAAAGTCTGAAGATATGATTGTTTTAATTCTCTTAAATAAAATACTTCTCTTTGTATATGAGAGTGTCCTTGCTATTTAATGTAATTGTTATTCATTAAAAGTAGGATTTTGATCAAGCTTATAAACATGAATTGTACTTATTCCTAGAAGGAATTAAAGGTAGATTACCAGTTGTAATATATTATATTATAAGAAAGTGATTGGAAAATGATGTGTTATGAGTTGGAAATCTATCAAGATAGGTATTTAGTGTCTTCAATACTATTGTAACAAACATTAGTATAAATCAAGTAGTAAGAGATACACACAACATACGTGTGAATGCTAGGGAACATATAAGGAACTATGAGTGGAATGTTTCCTAAGAATATCATGTTCTAACGAACCATACATTAAGCATACTTGGAAATAGTTAAGGTTGCTAATGGATAACTACCTCATTATAAAATGCAATATATCAACCTACTTGTAAAGTTGTGTTAAGTTCTCCAAAGGTTTTGTATAGGGTGTACTCAACCAGTCAAAGATATCTAGAAGTAAGATTGTCTAATCTTAATGGCCGCTACTAAGAAAGCAAGCTGGATTATCATGAAACCATGGAAAGGTTATGATAATCAGTACCTATGTGCTATGGTTGTATTATAAACTCAGGTTATACTAACTCTTAACAAAGATATAAGAATGTAATATTGATTTCTAAGTGAAATCAACACTAAGTCCTATACAAGGATGATACACATAAGCAACAAGAGAAAGGGGTTATGGTAATCTAACATGAAAATATATGGAGTATGGTTTCACTATTCGGGAATTGCATAATTGTGATAAATTGTGTTATGAAATATTTTTCTCAAGGAGATGAAATGTTTTTAATTAGGGGTTGTCCCATGATGCATCATTATGAGCACATAAGCATGTCGGATACAATGGAAGTAATATGGGAACATGTGTACTAAGTTAAAAAGAACATAGCATTTGAATCTCATCCCTGGTCAATATTGTAATTATCTCTAAAGAGAATTAGAGATATTTTAAAAAGGCTATGATAGGGAAAGATAAATGGGTAAGTGGTTCATAAAATCTATCATATCGGATACCCCAGATATATCTTACTTGTTGGAGATAGTAAAATAAATGAACACTCTTTACTAAGTTGCAATTAAGAAGAGTGATGTGCTTAAACTGAAAAGATGGTTGGCATTGATAGCCTATGGCACTTAATAAAAGGAATGAATCATACATAAATACTTAGCTTTATATAAGTACATATCCCTAGAATATGAAATAAGGAACATGAGCCTAAATGTTAAAGCTGGGACAGTTTTTTTGAAACTGCAATAATGACCATAGACCTTGATAGTATCATTTCTATCAATGGTTAACTTGGGTATGGGACATTGGAAGGTAATTAAGTGTTATAGAGATTGGGGGTCCTAGGATCAACTTAATCTGGACCTTAGGTATGACCCATTCATGGAGAAAGTGTCGTAAAACCTAACTATTCATTAATGATAATATTTACCTTGAAAACATCAAACACTATACACCAATGCAGGATTCTAGGTGGGAGAACTCGTTGCATATGCTACACGGTCGTATCCCTATGATGATGATTATCACCATTTGGATATTGTTGTATAGCAATTGTAATGAATTATCTCATCAAGAGACTAGATTGTAGTATGGTGTTGTCCTAAGTACAAACCTTGATAGAGTTACAAGATGGATTGGACCTCCTAGGTATGCACCCTTATATCAACCTATGATGGCTATGGGAAGAGATGTGGGTGAGTAACAAGGTGAATTGTTACGAGAACACTTTCTTTCCCATAGGCATCACAAGATGACATAGAGGTACATCTTTGTGTAGGTTAAACTGGTTTGTACCTTATTCAAGGCTTGTAGATGTTTACAATATATTAAGTTGTGAATCCATATAACTGAATAAGTGATTAAGGTGAAACGAATTTCCTTATGATGAGTGTTCCATCATGGAATTGAGCATGGCATACATGACTCTAAAAATTTTCACAAAGTGGTGTAAGCTACTGATTACACTGTCGAGATTTCCCTTTAATCTAAGCTGTCAGATGCCTGTGGATTTCATAGGTGGAACCTAGGTAGACACTTAGGAGCATTCACTTATATATCATACCTTGAAAAAGGAGAACCAAAGGTTACATTTCATGTAAGGGCTCATACAAAGCATTGAGGGAGAACAAGTAGGTTCAGTATTCTCTCATACAACTGCACATGGTTCATGACAGTTATCGGAAATGGATTTCATTAAGGTTTATGTAGATTTAAATATATGGGTATTTAAATCAGATGTATAAAGTTGAAAAATAAAAATAATAAAATAATAAAATTCTTGAGATGAAGTGACAAAAGTGGATGTTACACTATTTTTCATCATAGAAACCCGTGCACATTCTTGAATTAGAATTAGAGACATGTAGGAGACTTGTGAAGTAAACACCAAGAACCTCCATATACCCAAAGGACACCAACCACACAAACCAAGCACCGAGCATCTTGAAACCACCATGACTTCTCAAGAAAACACATTGAAACCACCTTGTGAAGGCACTACTAATCAACCTTCAATCCCCCGAAGAGTTGACACCTCATCACTCACTCTTTTCCATCAATTCACCATGTCATAAATGAAAACAACATCAAGACATGGTTCAAAATTTCTTCATCAACCAAAGCTTCATCTTCATCAGATTAGTCAACCCATTTTCTCTCTCTCCTTCTTCTCCCTCCATATTCTAATTTTCCATCAATAATTTACTTTTTTAATTTCATCCTATTCACTTAAGTGACATCCAACATTAACATTGTAATATTCCTTTTTCACTAATAAGAAAAAGACTCACTTTTGTATCCTAGGAATATGAAAGGTCACAAGTGATGAGGATAGGTGAAAATTCATGTGGGGGTAGATGAAGAGACATTTTTGTATGTTATAAATTGGAATGGCTTCTCCATTCCAAAGGGTTGAAAATTGTTGATTGATTGTATGTTGTTGAGATTTACCACTACCACATCAAGCAATAAAATCTATAATTTATCATATTCTTTTGTTTATGTTCCCCTATTCTCTCTCTACTTTCTAACTTTTTAAATATGCTAATCTTGCAAAACCATGAAAGGTGTATGTGCCTTTGATAAATGAGGGTATAGAATTTTGTGTCTATGATTTTTTCATCTTATTATTCTTAGCATTTTTTGTTCTTCTAATTGAATGTGGACCTACTACGGTTGATATATGTGGATTTTTAAGCATACTCACAACATTAACCCTCTCTCTCCTTATTTCCCTAATTCCCCTTAACCTCTCATAAAATTCATCCCTTGTACTTCATACAAGAACTTTGTCATAGATTTAGTGGAGTATTCCTATGTGATCCCCACCTAACAGCCACCCCATAGTTTTAGGTATTTTACATTCAATAATGGGAGCCTCCTCATACACAAGAAGGAGGGGCTTAACCCCGTGACCATTAGTGGAAACCAATAATTTATGCCATGCCAAATTATTTCACCAATAGATTTTAGAGATTTCACTCGGAAGATATTCCCTTTGTGGATATTTTGAATACTCACTAGATGAAGATTTTAAAGAATTCATGGATAAATACACTTGTGCAATATTCATTCAATCAAAAACAGATAAATAAACCTATTCTTCCACTTTCCAAGCTAAGTATTTAGATCTTCAAATGGTGAATCTACAAAAAAAAACAACAAAAGGAGGATCATTGATGTCTACTTCCATGGGGTCATAAAAGAAGAAGCTGAGGATAATTTAGTCAAGAATCTATCCGCCTCTTTAAGTAAGTCTCTTTCATCTCGTCTTTAGAAATCAGCTTCCATCGTTGTTGATCCTAAGGATAAAAATATTTCTCATGCCAAATTCATCATAGTTCCTGATGTGCTTCCCACTTCTACACATTCTAACATCATTGAACATTATAAGAAAGAAAAAAATTAAGATTTCTAATTTTGAGTAATTGAAGACTCGTCCCAAGTAATTTCATAGACTTGTCCAGTTCATGTTACACCATAGTCTATGTTTATCACAACTTGGTTTGGCACGCTACCCCTTAACCCATACAGAGGTCTATATGCTCACTCGATGCACGTGAAAACCCATCACTCTCCTTCTCGTGTTGGATGACACGGTGTAGCTCCTACACTCATGGTTATCACAACATATGAGAATACTATATGGAGAGTATATGGTCATAGATTCGAACATGCACAAGACCACCATTTGTTATCGAGGGAGGGATTAGTGCTTATTATTAATCATGATGCTTATATAGATTACATTTATTAGTAACATAACTCACGTCCTTTCATGCTCAAATAATCTCCATCTTCGACTTAGAAGCAATATTGGTTAAAGAACACACACACGGAATCACGCCACCGATTATATGGATATTTACAAGTATATATAGGGTGGGAAATTTTCCTTCACCGCTAAATCAAGCTACATTCTAAGAATATACCAATTGTATACATATATTACATGCTTTTACAACTAACACTTTCCTATAATTATACACATATCTACGGTTATCCACCAATGGTTGGATTTATTCGGAAGATATATAAATAGCTCTAATTTTATCCATGAATATTCCATGTCTATAATTAATCTTGCATGTTCTTATCATGTCATAGTCTAAATCTAGTCTATGTTCATTTTATTTCGGCCTAACTTTATGATCACGTCAACTTCTACTTTTTCCTATTTTTAGCTTGTTTGGCGATCACAATATCTCATATTCATGTGCACCAAACATTCACATGTTATGGCATACTTCTACATGTAATCGCCACCCTCTCTTAAACCATCATGCTTATCTAATACATAGTCATTTTATCGGACCAACATTACCCCACACTAGGTATATTATCTGTCCTTGGAAATACAAAGAATGGATAAATGAATCATAAAAGAATCTTGGGAAATTTCCCCAAAGAATGCAAAGAATGTCCTGAATAAAGAATTATGCTCCTATGTGACCAAAAATGATACTAAGGTATCTAGAGGAGTTCTGGAAATAATGTGTTATGATCTACCACCATTGTCTCCATTCATCGAGCGCGATGTTCAACCTTCCCGGTAATGCTTCAACTATTTCTTGGAGCTCCTCCATGGTTAATCCACTACAGTGACTCACCCATGGGCATACCCCACCACATGCTCTAACTCGTCTTCCTCCATCACCACCTCGTGTTTGTGCCATGAAGTCATAATACATCCAAATTTTGAATTCTAGAGCTCATTTCTCGCAATTTCGAAAATAGAAATAACCAAATCAAAATCAAAATCACTATATAAAACTCGATTTCTATTCAAATTCGGTTGTGATCAACCTAAATGTTCAAATAATCGTCATTTTCACTCCTAAATTCCACAACATGCATTGTTTTTTACATCTCGATTGTAATCTCATGTCACTATTTCGACCTATTACACGTATACTTTCAACGATCTTCAATTTTTGCATATTTTATGACTTGAAATCATGACATCTCAACACTACATGACACGAAATCCTTCCCATGGGCTCCTAGCTAGGTGATTTATGTCTTATTTTATTGATGTTCCTCTAGTGTTTCCTTTCAATTTTACTTCTCTAGGGTTCTTGCAACATTAATTGCGGTCGCATACATGGCGGAGACGAGCGACACTATTAGGTACACATTAGTGGGTATATTTCATTTTAGCTAGTTCTTTCAACGATTCCTTTATGTACTTACTTTCAGTATCGGTGTTATAGACTATTTTTTTATTTTGACCACCCCATGTTTCACTACTGCGACATGTGGTGTCAACGGTTGGGGCATATGTATACTCCTAATTTTTACTATTCATCTTTCATACGTGTTACTAACAATTTCCTTTGGGCGAGATAAGGGTCACCGATGAATCTATTTCTTAAGTGGATGCTTTAAGGGTCCTGTCAGGAATGGGGAATGGTTTTTCACATAACCCTTATGGGTTAAAGATAGTACACAAAGATATTTTCACTATTTAGTCTTGGCCTTAGTTTTCCTTGCACTAGTTATCCTTGTCTTATTAGGTATCATATACATTACACTCCCAACTTCTTGCTTATATCTCACCATTTGGATCTTTTTCATCCGTGTCCATGATCTATAACATCTCTTTTTCACTTTACATGACACAACATCTCATTTACCATCCTTGTTCGATGCCATCACCAATATTCAAAATGGTGTCGTTATAAGGTTTATCTTTGTTGATGCCATCTCCCACGGAAATGGAGTCCTATATATACACACCTCACTTTGACATTCAAAAAAGGAATCTCAAACCTTAGGAAGTGCCATCTACTTTTCTCTCGTGCCAACTTTACATTTTCTCACTTTCCTCTTGGTTCATCTTGCACTTGGCTTGGATTGGATTGGAAACTCTTCTTCTTGGTTGGATGATTGCACTATTGGGTCATCTATAGTGAGTCTAAGACAGGAATGGTGTTCCCCTTCTCCACCTAATAATGATTCTCTCTCATTTTTTTTCTTCTCTAGAGACATGGATGCATCAATGACCACCTTATAGGTATAAGGTGAGTGCTCTAACTATCTTTGTCATTTTTCATAGATTAGTTCATCTCCTTCCCTCATTGTGTTATGTTAGCTTAGTGTTACATGTATTTTGATACTAGTTAGCATAGTGATCTTATTCATGATCATCTCCCTACTTTCTCTTTACTTTCATTTCATTCATATTGTGCATTCTCGTCTTATCTATCCATACATCTCCTCACCCAATCAAAGATATCTTAGTAGGGTTCTCTCCTCTATCTTGACTGTGAGCCTTGGTACCCTATGTTGACCTCCTACTGTAAGGATTACTACCCTCTAGATTTGTGACCTTAGTGTTTGTTGTATCCCCTTTAAATCTACCCATTGTGTGTCGGTTCATGTGTGTTTCTTACTCGTTAGCTTGATACCCTTGTAGAATGGATGATTTAGGAGTGCAAGTTATTGATACACATTCTTGGCTCCTGTCGTATAGATCATATAGTCACTCCTCATGGCCTCCTTTACTCTTTCCTATAATGTGTACTCCATTCTCCAACTTTGACTACAGTCCAAACACTTCACACCCTACTTAGGGTTAAATTTGATGGTCACCTATGTTTCTCAAGAAATTTCTAGGTGATGCTTATTTTCCAATATTGCCTTTCAAATATGTAAAACAATTTTATTTATATATTATGTTTATTTGACTATTGTGTGTGTGTGTGTGTGTGTGTGTGTGTGTGTGTGTGTGTGTGTGTGTGTGTGTGTGTGTGTGTGTGTGTTACGGTTATATAATTATGTATGTTATGGATATGTGTGTGTGTGTGTTACGAGATATGTATTTATGTATGTAAATATATATAAAAAAATTATGGTTATATTTTAAATATGCAAGTTGTATAAAATTGTTATTTCAAATTTTTATAGGTATTTTTGGCTAAAATAATAAAACATGTCTAAATGGAATATTATCTCTTTTGGTTGTCTAAAGGCATCGATCACCCTCCAACATTATTCCACTAATCGGGCTTTATGTATAGCAAGAATCACCGACAAAAAATGTGAAGCCTCATGAAATGCCCTAAATCAAGTAGAATAATACAAAATAACTTTCATAATGGCCTTGGGCCTATCAGCCATGGAGAACATAAGCCCCTAAGGACTTACACCCGTGGCTTTTTTAACCATCACGGGGTCATTATCTGTGATCTATATGATTACCAAGGTTTTTGGGTGGCTAAGGCTTGCAAAAAAGGAATTGTAGCCATGAGATCACCAGGTTATTCTCCATGTCCACTATAACAAAATCATATCCCACGTAGCCCATGATCTCGAACACTATAAGAGAATCTAAGAAAAGCTAAATTAAAAACCCAAATAGCTTCCTTCCCTTTACGAGATAAACCTTTAGTGGGTTGTTTTAGCTAGCACTTGATGGGATTTAAACACATATGTTATTGAAATACATAATAATGTAATTTTAGTAATACCAATAAGTTACAAATCCATTAAAAAGGAAAACTTTCTAATGAGAGGCAATAATATGGCTCCCATAGCTTTGTTATGATTTTACATAATGTAAGAATCGACCAAACATTCTTGTGTGTCGAAATTTTGGGTAAATAATACTTATCTAAAAATCCCTAACGTATAATTTGAGGTCCCACATTGAAATTCCAACTCATATAGTTTCAAGTCCCTTATCGAAAAGATCTCCACACGGTTTCAAGTGTTATGTTTGATTGACAAGTAGTTACATGAATAACCATAATAATAATAAATCCATTTTCGTCATTTATTGTTGGAAGGAAGAGTGGTGATGTATAGGATCTATGGACTATCAATATTCAAGTCAACATATATTTCCATATGTTTCACATTACGACCCCTCATTGCGGTTGAACCATCAACAATAGAAATAAAAGCAAATTGTAATCATAGAATTATATAACTCTTTTTCTAAATCCTCTAATTCAAGTGGGTTTTACACAACAAACCATCTGTCAAAGGTGGTTTACATCCACAAAACACTCATGATGGATGAAGGTAGATAAATCCATGTCTTTAACTGAGAAACAAGAAGATAATAATTTGAGCAATGTCATGTATCTTGTTTAAACATTTACGATAACATTGCTAGTAGCGATGAATTTGAAGAAAACATAGCGGTTACTGAAAACATTGCATGATATCGAAAATAGGTATATAATATCAGAAAAAAAAGTTATTAAATTAATAGTTAGTGCATTTACTTTTGATAAGTTCCTTACAAAAATTATGGGACCACCCGCATGCTTGTCCCCTCTCATCTTCTTTGACCACTCACTCATATTGGAAATCCCCATAACCCTAATTTATTTCAAAATAAAAGCATAAGATTATACACATGACAATGCTTCAAATTTAATGTGTTAAGAACCTAGAATGTTGAGGAGGTTGTGTCAACCAAAATTCCACAAGGAAAATTTTTGCGACTAATATCTATTGTTGCATGGGCAAGCGTAGAGAATGTTCTAAAATAATGGTCTATAGATATGGCGAACAACAATATGGCCAACCATGTTTTTGGTTGATAAAATTCAACTAGTACAATTTGGGTTGACATGTGATGTTGAGTCCCCTCCACATGTCCCTATTGCTAAAGCGCCCTCGATACGTGCAAGAAACTTCCCCTAAAATTGTCATGAAATACGGGGTTGACATTGCAAAAAGTAACTATTGACATTGGGAGTATTGATCGACAAGGCCTTGCTTTCTTATATATCTCCAAAGTATGTTGTCTCAATAATTTGTAGGTCACACCCATTTCTCCTTCAATATGATTTACAAAAATTGGACGTGGTTCATGTATCTTAATGTAAGAAAGAAGAGATTCACATACATTCCCCACAACATTTTCCCACCACTAGACTTATCCTCCCTCAACCCTCCTTTTCATCACCCCTCTTCATCTTATAATGTCTGATTTGCTCAAATTTAACTTTTTTAGCACATCCTTTTCGACATCTCCATTAGAGTGCTCGCATGTAATTGCTAGTATATGAGAATCGGCAACATCTCTAATATTATTTGCTATATTAAGATTTGATTATGAAAGCTACCCTTATATCCGTACTTCTCTTGATAAAATTAATAAAATTGAACCTAGGTAAAAGGGACCTCCACGAGTATAAATTTATAACTGAAATGAAATATTTAATAGTGATTGCTAGTGGAAGCACATGAGGTGGTGAGGTAAGTGGGCTTTCCTTCATTTACATTATGAAAGTGTTTGACAAATTCTTAGTGTTTGAGTGGCTCTCTTAGATTTGAATGGAGATAATAAAAAATATTCTATTCGAATAATAAAAATATAAAAAGCAAGATGCATGCACTTGGAATAACACTAGCAAAGTACCCCACCATTGTACGTACTTATAGTGAGATATAATGGCATGGCATGGCCTCCCATATAATTATATAGACCTTACATGTTACTTTTCTTGACTAAGGGAGGTTCTTCTTTGGTCCAAGTTGTAAAGGCCGGCAGATGGTGGGCCCATTATACGTACTGCCTCATATCTTAAGGCCGCCAATCCCAATGGAACAACTTTAATCAATCACAAATTTCAATTCAATGCAAAAGATATGAGGGAGTACCTTTGAATGCAAAAGATATTCAATTCTTTAATCAATCACAATTTTCTATTTTGACATTTTAAAATACTATAAAGTTTGACATGTGAACTCGTTATGAATATTCCTAATACTTAAAACTTTATAACATGTTATTAATAACGAATAAGGGCATAGTATTCTAATATTATATCAATCAATAACTCCCATCAATAATTGATAAATATGTAATACATTTTATTATGTCATTTAGGTAGTCTTATTCATATTTAAAATTTTGATGGTCATTTACATATTTTTGTCGTAAAATATTTTTATATAGTTTTTAATTGAAAAGTGTTTTATTAATAATAAAGGAAAAGTACAATGTCAATTATACAAAAATGGGTCATATGAAAGCACACTCCGAATGTCAAATTGAATCAAATTTAAGATAGCATGGTACTTAGGCTAGGTTAGTCACAAAAATATTGTATCGAGTAAATAATGTTCAATCAAAAAGGAGCAACAAACAAATAAAGCACAAAGAAATTATGTAGCAAGAAGCAATCATGGTGGCAGGAGGAGGAGGTGGAGGGCTTTTCTTTGTTGCCGCCCAAGAACCCCAAAAGGCTCTTGATCCGAGACATCATCCTAGCCATCTTGAGCCTCGTCTTTGTTCTCCTTCTTGGAGGAGCTGGACAAAGAAAGGTGAGAACATTTTCCATACGAGGTGGTGCCCCAAGTGTCACCATCGAGCCACCGCCACCACCATCGCCACTAGGTGAATATCTCGTCCTTTATAAACCACTAGCACCACGAGCACCATCACCAAATTTCCCTCGGCACCAAAGCGGTCGAAATTTTGCCACCTACCACCCCAAGAAAAGGGTGGTCGGGACACTGAGACAAACTCCTACGTTTGCTTTGAGAGCGGCGACATGGAAGACTTTGACCATGGCCAAAGACGATAACATCATTGCGAGCAATCTAGTGGTTCTCATAACACAGAGCATCTTTGAACTAACGGTCGATAAGCATCTGTAGATACTCCACTTCTATGGAATTTCTTCACCCGAACCTCGATTTGGAGTAACACATTCTCAATAATGAAAACTTTATTAGAAACAAAAAAATCCATATGCATACGATTTAAAATAACATAATTTCTATCTTTCCGTATTTGAAAAGGAGTATCGCTCGAATAGCTTACCAAATCTGGTTGTATTTTTACAAGAAGCATGCCCGAGTCCTTAAGTAGAACCATTTTCTAGGTAAAAAGGCTTAGCAATAAATGGTTGAAACAAGGAGTGAATCCAAGTCCACCCAAATGTTAAAAAGTTGGAAGAACCAAAACAAGTTCTTAATGGTCTCGGTTTGGCATCGGGTAGGGTAAATGGGGTTTGTAATTCCCATATATGCTTTAGTCATTACCCAACCAAGAGGCTTTGGTAAATGATGTATCGAGGAGTTGACCAATCCAAAGGTGTAAATTTTCCAAATCTTGTCAAACCTCCTTTCCCAAACCTGTCCGAGGATTTAAGATTCCACCGGTGGTTCAAAAATCAATAAGAATTTAATGATCCACTAACAAATTGTAACCAATCTAGGGTTTATACCAGCAGAAAAGGAGTGACAAAAAAGTAATTCAAGTCTCTTCAAGTATAAAGAGAGGTTCCCAGTTGGGTTCCCAAATGTAGGGATCTAATTTAAGACCAGCCACACCATGTAAATATAAAGGTACTCGCGAAAATTGTAAATATAGAGGATTATATCCCTACTATAAATTTTTGAGGCCTATAACTAAGATAAAGATAGGTATCCTACTAGGATTCTAAAGTAGAAGGGATATAACCAAGGGTTGGATAACTCTAGGGCGTAATAATAAAAAGATAAAACAATATATCAAAGCAAACCTACATATACTCAAATCTATAACAATGAATAACCAATAACAACAAGCACATACAAAATGAAAGACTAAAGAGAGTTATAAATACTTACCTGTAGCGTGTGTGTGACCACTGATGCATAATCCTCCCTAGAGACAATAACAAAAAGACAAAATCACTATGGGTGGAGAATGGGAAATCTCAAAAAGAAGATTTCTAGTCCTAACTCACTATGGTGACCCAAATGTAAAAGAGGCAAGCTATAAGACTCTGAATTCAATTAAGAAATGTGAAACTAGTGTGAGTAAGAGTATATCATACACAATTTGAATGTAAGAAAACAGATTATCAAGTGGTGGTACTAAGAAAACATGGTGCCATATACCCAACACCATCACCCATATGCGATGACATCGACTATGGAAAAGATAAAACAAACACCATCACTCACGAGAAATGGTATAACCCTTGGGGAAACCCTAAGTGAAATTGACAAAATCATGATGAGCGGGGACTAGAATATTAGTGGGGATGAATGATGAAGGTCTAGAGTGACCGAAAGTACGGATAATAACACACAATAAGAATAAACAAGTGAATGTAATGGAATATGTAAACATAATGGGTTTAATGTATGAATAAAGGTAACAAATGAGGCATGTATAGGGTGACTAAGGATAATAACGACATATCTCAAATGTTTTGGTCTAACCCACGTAAAAATTCCGATCATACCCCAATCTTGGTAGGCCTCTTAAGGCACTTGCTCAAGAGGAGAATGCATCAACAACCCTTGCACAAAAGAAATGGTTAGAAAGCATCAAAAATATGGTGTATACATATGCCCCAACCGAAGATCATCGCATGTCACAATAGTGAAACAAAATATTGTCTGAAAAATATGTGCAACACAAAATAAAAAGGAAAAGTAAAGTGCTAAAATGAAAGTGTTGTAAAGAATTCTAAATGAAATATACCTACCTCATACTTACTTGTTGGTGTCACTTGACTTGCCTGTGGCGGGTGTAATAGATGTTTAAAGCCCTAAATAATAAAGAATGAAAAGAAACACTAGAAGATAATCAATAAAATAAGACATAAATCACCTAGATAGGAGGGTCATGGGAGGGAGAATAGCCAAGAGGCGGATAACACTGTTGAAGAGAAAAATAAAAAACAACCAGTAGATGTTATAATGATGATAAAGTGTGACAAAAGACTCTAACCGGGACGTTATGTCATGGTGTTATTGGGCACGAAGAGATATTTAAATGACCAGAGTATCCAAGATAAGAAGCAATGATTTTATAAACCCAAGTAGGGTGAAACTAGTGTAAAATAAGAGGTTGATGAAGTAGTTCATTTGAATAAATGGGGAATGGATAAGTGAGTAGATCAAGCATAGAACCTCTTGAGAAAGTGAGCATTGGTTAGTTCTTTGAAGATAAAAATTTCACCCAACACTCCCACTATTTCCATGACTACACACAATTAAATTCACTCGTCATCTCACATCTAGCTCGCATGATAATTCTTTTTACTTAGTCAATGATCAGTTGCATATATTCATCTATGTGTGTTCAATATCAAAGAGATTACCTTAATTTATATCAAGGTTGGTGGTTCGGATCTACTCGAATGCTAACTTAGTTCATGCTTATATTTTAAATTTAATTCATAAGCCATGAACGTTATTCTTTGGTGTTTTTCTATTAAATCAATTTCCCACTTAATATTACAACCCCAACAATGCACTAAAATTATTTTCATATTCATGTTATCTACAAATTCGGAGATCGTCTTCCACTAGAGAACTACCATACCATCACCATTGGGCATACTTTTTCTAAGGTTTTTTCTACAATGCTTGATGATTGTATCTTCAAGTGAGCATCGAACAAATGGCTTAGGGAAAAGGTCAAGCATGAGATATTAAACAAATGATCGCATATTGACTCTTACTTCCATTGTAAAGCAAGAAAAAGCTAACAAATGGATGGTATATTGTTGTTTTGTAGAATTTCGAAAGGCATTTGACACAATACCAAGAAATATTTTTATTTAGAGGCTTAAAGAGTTGGGTCTTTCTGACTTAGTAATTTCTCTAGTAATGACTTTATATGAGGCCATTTTAAGGCATATTCATACCATTATGGGCACTACTAATAATGTCCATAGTACCATAGGCATGCAACAATATTTTCCAGTCTCACATACACTAATTGGGCTTTATATTGATGAATTAGAGGATCATATCTCTACAAATTTAGATGGTGTGAGTGGTTATAGCCTCTTTAGGAATTTCATTTCTATTTTATTGTTTATAGATGACATTGTTTTGATTTCACATTCAATTACAGTCTCTGTAGACACAAAATTATACACTTATTACTATTAGATTATATATCTAGTAAGTCATTATATGCATGATTCTTAACCGAGAAAACTAGACATTGATAACACTTTTCTACTTTACATTGACATTGTTTTAGCTTTTCATGCTTTCATCCTCTACTTTTTGGAATTATCCTGTTATTTTTGGACATCACATAATGTGTTACTCATCTAAGCATTTTATGATTTATCATTGGATCTTTTGGGACATACTTTCGTAGCGAGGACATTAGTGGTCGATGTTATTGTCCCCATGTGGTTGTTTATGTCCCTTCGCTTGTGTTCTTACATTAACTTATATTGATCACTTTGGGTTGGTTTCTAGTGTTTTTAATGTCGAAAGTCAATAACATCGACCACACACACACACACACACACACACACACACACACACACACACACACACACACACACACACACACACACACTATTCTAAGTGGCATTGGGCTATTATTCTTTATCTACTACTTCGGGAAAAAAGGAGTAAATTACGGACAACATTTAGGCTACATTATTCACTACATAGGAAGGGTAAATTATAAATTTTATGACACACATTATCTAGGGAGAAAAGTAGTTGTAGCTCGTTATCTTAGTGTAAGTTGTACAAGGAAAGCCTAACTTTAAGGGAAATAATTTCTATCACATAAAAACCATAATTACATTGAGTCTTAAATGTAGTGCAAATCTTGGTGATAATCACATTGATGTGACTCCCACAGTTAGTTTGAATCAATCATATGCATCTTTTATTCAGTCTAATGTGTTCTTGAGTCTTGTGCATGTAACTAGGATTTGTTTTTGAAGGAACAAGTGTGACAAAAAAACCCTACATCAAAGTGGATATGACACATAGTGAAGTGAAGGTGACATCATCAAACACTAAATTAACTAGATCTGTTCCCATTAGTACCAAGATACAAGTGCCTAGTTCATACACTAGCACCCAAGCGATTATGTTCCCTTCTAAGAGGTAATGTCTAAAATAATTTCCATATCACTATTTTCTAAATGAAACATACATAGTCCACATTAAGCTTCTTCCACCATCATCCAACCTATATCCAGTCTAGATTACTAGATATTAGCTAAGTCACTCTTATCCTCTCATTGGTTACACTTTTTCATCATTTTACTTTGAAATATTGCATGTATCTAATATATACGATTTAGTCTAGCAATCTAATTAAGAAATAAATTTTGTTAAATCATTTGGTGAACCCGATTATCAAATTGTGCACATCGAGATCTATTTGTTTCATATCATGGCTAGGGATTCTCATGAATTTACTATTGAAAATATTAATGACCTAAATACATACATTGTTGACCATCCTAAGAACTTGGATCTCTTGTTATATGCTTCTCGTGAAGAGGCACACCAATTATCTAATTCAATTCCTTTGATTACTAATGATATCCCCATTAAGGCTTCAACATATTTTATTCCACTTTATTCTCCCCCTACTAATGTGAGGGCATCCACCATCCATATTCATATTCCCACACCTAAAACTCACTTTTATTCCCCCATAATTTCTCATATCCGACCTAGTACCTCTTCAAGAACCCACACCTTAGAGTCCCTGTACCATGATTTACGTAATCAAATTCATCAATTACAACATACTTATTATTATTATTCTTCTCCCTCTCTCAATTCTTCTCTTATCCTATATAGTCCTCTTATACCTAAAATTTATTCTTACCCAATTCCCCTAATTTGTTTCACCTAGTTTCCATTGTAGACACCAAATTTGAGTCACACTCCCCTTAGTCCCCTTTCAATCAGTTAACATAACATGTTCACCTAACCATGACCCCTTTACCCCACATTCATATTAATTTAATTACTTACAATTGAATTAATACCCATCCTCACATTATTTATTAATTTAATTACTTTAATTAAATTAATTTACACCTCACCTAACCACATCACCTAGACACCTCACCATGGACTTATTCTTAGCCTATTAATTAACTAAGAATCAGTCTACTTATCTTAACCAACTGGGACTTAGTCTAACCCTAACATTAAATTCCTATTTCTTCTCCAACAACATTCCCGCTTATCTAAGTGCTAACCATCACTTGAGACCCGGACTAACAAGCAGAGCACGCCAAAAATAGCCAAGATCTGCTATTTTTGGTAAACCTAGGATATCTCACCTTAACCGACGTCGGTTAACCCTCAACCAACACCGGTCACCTTGACCATCATCGGTCACCATATATACAATTTGGAAACCTTTTTTCGGGGTTGGTCATTTTCATTCAGGATCTCATTCTTCCAAAGACTTGGAGCACTTGAATTTCTTTAGCACTCAAGAAAAAGAAGACACATGGGAGCACTACCAACATCGGTCACCATTCATCATCCTCTTCACAATCACAGATTCACAACAAAGAGGCACAAGGTCCGAACTACCGCGACACGAATATAACAACTCTTCTCTCTGGATCTCTATTGTCACCATCTTCATCACCTATGTTCTCCAATCTATTTTCCAGTAAGTATTTAACATCTCTACATTGAATCTCTAGTTTCCTTGTGTAGATTTATTTATTCATATTTGTAGTCTATTTCTCTCCACACCCATATACTTCCTTCCTTCTATCAACCCATCACCTAATCATACCCAGACTTTTCACCCATTTTCACCCTCTCTAAATCATCTCTGAGTCTTCAGAACCATTTTACGACCCCACCCTCACCATTTCCAACCTCTGTGCAATCACAGAGTCTGGAAAACCAATTCTAAGAAATTTATACTAATTGCCTCTATCGATGCTAGTTATCCAACCGACCTCGATCACTCTTCTTAACTCGAAATCAATCACTCTTCTTAATCGGCATCGGTCATTCAACCAAAACTAGTTATTGTGTTTGATGATATAGCTCGGACAACGAGCTAATACCCACTTCCCAATAGCCTAGAACCATTTCTAATCCTTACCAAACCTTACCCAGAGCCTGTACCAGACCTGCAACTCAACACCATCTAATCAACCCTCCCGTTTTGACCTTAAAACAACCTTTTGCATGACCTTTCTTATTGTTTTGTATGAGATACCTAAATCATTTCAATTCCAATAGGATCTTTACTTCATGTATGATTTAACTAGCATTAATATTGTTATATAAAAGTGGATTGACATCCTATTCAGGAAGTATCACACTTCTTGATCTAGCTTCCGCTAGGCAGTCCACTCATTATTTTGTTTAACTCTATTTGGTGGTATTGTTTTATATCTACATGTAGTTCCTCCTAGCCAAAAGGGAGCTCTCACATCCATTTTGATCCAGAAGTCATCTACGCATGCATTCGACCTTCAACCGATATTACAACAGGTATTCCTCCTTGGCCTTCTACCCTTATCTATTTCATTAATTTGCTAAGAATCCGATGAAACATCCATCTTTTTAATGGTCATGGAGATCCACAAGAGCATCTTAGATCATTTCATATTGCATGCTTGAACTATGCTTGTGATGATGTATTATTGAACTAATTGTGTTTTGCAATGGTTCTATGATTTACCTTTGCACAACATGTATTGGATGAATTTGAATTACAATATCTATTTATCTTAAGTCTCTTGTCTCCTCTACAAGAATGTGTGTCTTTGATTCTTTTCATTATTTTGATCATTTATGTCATACTATTAAAGTATGTGAAAACAAGTTGTTATCCAATTTTTCCCCTCGGGTGAAATTGGACAAACAAGACCTCATAGAGAAGAAATGGAGGGATCAAATTAGCCATGGGAGCTCACGTTTCAAGCTTGAGCCAAGCAATTTAGTGAAGCAAGCCTAGTGCATTGCAGAGGAGCTCGGGAGTTCGAGCTGGTTCGGGAATGAAGGAATTCAAGTCTGAAATTTGGACTTCGGAGGTGCGGATGTTTGGAGGTAGGTCAAAGAGAAATTGGGGACTTAGTTGAAAGAAGTGTAGAAAAAGGAGCAAAAATTCTGAAACCCAAACTCTGAAATTTCAGGGTTCGGGGTTTCATAATTTCAGAGGTTTCATGATTTTGCACTAAATAATGCCACGGGGAGAAGAAAGGTCTAAAACCCAAAGTCTGAATTCATGCTTGAGGCTTTTGGGATTTTGGAGCTTTCATGTACAGTAGATAATCAAAGTCCTAAAACCCAAAGTCTCGAATCCTCAAACACAAGTCCCGAACCCCTAAAAAGATAAAGGTTTGAAACCCAAGTCTGAATTTCAGAATTTGGGGTTTCAGAATTTTGGAAATTTTGGCTCGAAGGATGAATGGTGTCAAGCAACATGATTTTGGAGTCGAACTCCGAAATCCAAATTTTGACTTCGGAGGTTCGACATTTTCGACATTTCAACTCTTGAGCCAACTTGAGCAATGAACAATACAACGATCTCTCGAAGTGGAAAATATTGAAGTTTTGAATCCTGGAAGTCCAAATTTTTAGATTTCAGAGAAGTGCGATGCGGGGTCGAGTCCGAAAATGAAGATCAATCACTCACATTTATTGCAGTATGGCACCCTCATCTTTAGATGGCCATAACTTTTGATTGGGAGCTCGGATTTGCACAAAATAGGACTTTTGGAAAGCTCTCAGTGTCCTCTACACAACTACGATTGGTTTTCTTAATTTTAGTAAGGTTAAGTATTTAAAAATGAGGAAATACAGTCTGCCATTTTAGAGGGTGTTTGAGATTTCTCACCTACCAAATGATGAAGATATGGGCTTCCTTTCTTCTCTAACAAGGAAAAGTACATGGAGGTATGGGTTTTGCAGTGGCACCCATCATTGTTGTAGGTGATTTTAATGCATTTTAGGGTGGTTAAAGCAATATTTTGAATTCCTCTCTCTCCCTTCTCTCATTCTTCCTATATATTGTAAGGAGGGGCTCATTTCAAAAGGTTGGACACCTTGTATATGCCCCTCCCTTCTTCTTCTTGTCTCGTAAGAGATTTTGTGGAGATTCCAAACCTCCCTATTAGACATTGTAATGCAAAATTTATGCCTTTGATCCTAAATGTGATGTATTGTATCAACTTTGAGAGCAATAAAATCATATATGTGGATGTTTCAAACCATCTTTTGTGTTATATTGCAACTTTATGATATTTCATTGCATGCAAGGTTATTGTGTATTGTTATTGTTTTCATTACAAGGTTCTAGTAGTGTTGTGTTTATTGTGTAGGTTGTTCAACATCCTTCTTGGTGCATCACCTTCCCTTAGAGTAGGTTTTAATTTTATGCATTTTCTCTAACTCTATCTCCTTGGGAAAACATTAGATTAGTGTTAGATTTGCAACTCTCTACACTTTGGAGTAGTTGGCACTAGATTAGGATAGGAATCCGACCTTCTCTGGAGGGATATCCTTATCACAAAGTCCTACACTTTGGGATAAATCCATGTTTGACGAATCACACTAATTGCCTCAACCGTTCACTTGCGAGCAATCAGGGGTGTAGTGATTTCGCCATAGCACAAGTTACTTTACATGGGCAAGCTTAAGTAGGGTGATAATACTTCCAATCAATCTAGTAGTAAATTTCAAAGTAAATATATCTTTAAAATAAAATCTAATGAACCTAGACCTCATCATTAATGTTGTATCTCAACCAACAAATCTACAAATATAACCTACAAAACACATTTTTACTAGATTTCCATACCCACCTCACATATTTTTACCTAAGCTCATTCAAATTAATTTTATTTCTCTTCCATCTCCTCTTGACTTAGATCCTAATAATCCTTATGGTAAGAATTTTGATGAAAAAGCACACTTTGATTATCATAGATGTAATGGAAATTCTACTGATAGATGTTTTAAGCTTAGACATTTGATTCAAGACTTGATTGATACTAATGAACTCAAATTGCCTGAACCTACTATTTCTAAATCTATAAATGACAATGGAAAACTTAATATTTTCAATGATCCATTACCCAAACATGAAAAAGTGGTTCTTGAGTATTCTTCTAATCATGCTTATCACGTGGTTCCACCTCCATCATCTGATCATCCTCTTGGGTTTCTTGTTGGTACTATTGATATTCCCCCATCTGTTATTACTTTCACTAATGTGGATTTTCATGCTTATTTTTCATCACATATACTTCACATTGATGATTATGTTGGTATTCATGTTGTTAATAATGTTATGGTACACCCTAATTTCAAACTAATGCATGTTCACTATCATTCTTACGAGTTATTGGTTTTACTTTATCCCAAATGACACGTAGAACACATACTTCTTGTGGGAATATGGTTATCCCAATCACTGTTGGGCCTATTACTATCTCTATGAATTTATTTGTTGGATCTAATGTTACACATTGTGACATGGTTTTTAGTAATTATTTGGTTTAAGGATGTTAAAATTGTTCCATCCCTACTTCATTTATGTCTCAAGTTTGTACATGAGCATCACGTTGTCACCATTTGAGGCATCCCACCATGATCTTCGTTATCTATGGCATCTATCATCCGCACCTCTTTAGTTGCTACTAATCCTAGTGCACCTACTGTACACCTATTGATGAATGTCCCATGGCTTTGACATGCACTACTAAAACATCTAGAATTACTATCACTCATAGTACTACTTTTATATCTCTTCCTAGATCTCCTTAACACGCGATTGATACTTCTCAACCACGACGTCTTTATTGGTCCCATACACCACCTCATAAGGATAGGTCCCTAAACATGATACATGCTACACATAGTATATCTAGGACCACTTCAAGGTCTCATTATCCACATGCATGGCACATTCTTACTCCGCACACTATTACACATACATTTTTACATAACATTAGGTCCTTGGTCATCTTCACATGAATTCCTCTTTCACATTAGAAAATAGTGGGCCCTCGTCATCTCTGTCCTCATTAGATATATCATTATGGCAGAGTTACACTTGGAGGCATATCTTTCCCCTTTTCCACCCAATAGCGCACTCTTGTTCTAGGTTCAAACATGACTATTGAGGGTGCACTTACATACATGAACCTCACTTTTCACACATACACATTGGGGGCAACCTTGCTTCCCTTCCTAGTCATAGGATCTCATATTCTAATAATACAAAAACATTCAAATATTTACAAAATATAAAAACATTAGCTTAGATCTTGGTTGGATGTATCTTTGCTTGTTTATACTATTCCATGTTATATTTTCCTATCATGTTAGCTTGATTCATAGTATGTTCTATCCTTTTACATGTACACATGTGTGTTCACATGGTACTTTGAGGTGTATGAATTCTATATAAAATTTATTAGATGATGCATGATTCTTTAAATTGTTATCTAAGTCCTATTGAGGCTCATGGGTGCATCTACTTTCCATTCCTTTCCACATCCAAGTGTTATCATTATGAAATCTACTACTTTTCATTTCTCTTTCATTTAGATATATGAATTGTGACACATTATTCATTATTATTATATGTTAACAAGTGCTTCATATGTAGCACTTGTATTGTAAACTTACTTCCAACCATGATTATCTGTTTATACTATTTTCTTGTTTCTTTTCTTATATGGTTGTGATTTTTTCCCATTATTTACGTGATATGATCTATTATTGCTTTTTTTCTTATATGGTCTTCAAGGCCTTTACCGTATTGTGACATCCTGAGTGGTGTCCCATGTTTTCCACTAATTACTATTTTTTCCTCTTGATGTGTTATTGCATGTTTGACTTGTTTTTATTACATTATGTCATGATTGTTTGTCACTAACACTTTTTTCTAGATTTTTTTTCCATTGTTTGGCATGTTCTATGGTTTCTACCATGCACATACCCTATTCCCCTATATGGATCCTTCTTCAAATGTGCACATCAAATTCAAGACCTCTCATTTGGGTCATGCTCACATTGATCCATCTCACACACCCCAAACAAGGGGGAAACTATCAGGATTATTTAACCTTCCCAACAGTTCGAAATAAGAGACAAAATGCTATAGATGATAATTGTGTACAAAAAAGGGACTTAGAAAATGGTTCATAATAAAAAAGGAACATAAATAATAGAGGAAAATAAGCACCCAAAGCAGACGGTAATGGTGGGCATTAGTGTCCCACTTGGGCGATTTTTTCCTTGGGTAAAAATAGACATTTGATAGTTGACACAACTTCTCGGTGACAAGTTTCCATAGAATGCAACAACAAACATCTAATTTTAGTTTAGTATCCAGAATGAAGGAACAAAATCAATAACATGTTTCATATTTTGGACAAAGGAACTAAAGACTTTACTTTCACAATTCACATTTTCCTTTCGGTATCTAATAAGGAGTGACACATAGGGCATATGCAAGGACAATGATATGTCTAGAACAAAGTGTCATCTGTGGCTAATTACTATTGGGTTAGTGACCATCTGTAGTGACATTTATCCATGGGTTTTGGGGAAGTTTCATGGACATAGGGAAAAGTTGATTGCCCTCCAACCACTCTTTCTCCATTTGTAGGATGCTTAAATCATAAGATTATTCACATCGGTTTAGGGATTGATCACCCCAGCCCCTCCTACCATCTCCAAAGAAAATTTATCCAAGGTAATAATACACAAGGAAATTTTATCCTTCCTCTCTTGGCATTCAAGTGTACTCTATCCTTGATTCAATTTTTTTATCTTACCCATTTCTATTTTGATTTATCTAAGCTAAATTTCATTATCATATACTATGAAAATTGACTACACTTTTCTTATTTTATAGGTCCATCCTTATCTCGATAAAAGGCAACACGATTGGAACAAGGAGAAATCTCAAACACAAAACACTTAGGAAAAGGAAATATTCAGTTACAAACTTGGGTATCTTTTTCACTATGTGCACAAGTCACCCTAAGGTTTTTATCCCCTCTTAGACACTACAATACACATCCTACAATTTCCATTCAACAATTATCGATTCTGATATTCTTCAACTCTCCACAAGGTATGCTCTTCCTATCTACTTTATGCTACTGAATATTCATTCACCAACATAAAGTGGGGGAAAATGTAGACACAAAATTATGCACTTATTACTATTACATTATGCCTCTAGTATATTGTTATATGTATGATTCCTAAGTGAGAAAACTAGATATTGATAACACTTATTTTTCTTTACATTGACATTATTTTACATTTTCATGCTTTCATCCTTTACTTTCATGGAAATATCCCCTTACTTTTGGACATCACATAATGTGTTACGAAATGAGAATTTAATGATTTATCTTTGGAGCTTTCGAGACATAAGCACCCAATAAGGGACATTAGTGGATGACACTATTTCCCTATGTGGGTGCTTATATCGATTCATTTGTGTTCTTACATTTTAAAATTACACACCACTTGTTTATATTTTCTAAACTTGTATTGATCACTTTGGGTCAGTTTAGTGTTGTTGAGGCGAAATTCAAGAAAAGAATTATATATATAACCTACTAAATATTATAAGGGCCACTTTGGGCTATTATTCTATATCTAATACTTGAGTAAAAGGAACAAATTAAGGATTGCATTTGGGCTGCATCATTCACACCATAGGAAGGGAAAATTCTAAATTTCATGACACACATTATCTTGGGAGAAAAGTAGTATCCCACTATCTTAGAGCAACTTGCACAATGGAAACCTAGCTTTAAGGGGCACACTTTCTATCACACACAACAAAACTACATTGAGTTTGAAATGTGGTGCATTACTATGTGAAAGTTACATTGGGGTGATTGCAGGTCTATCTGACTCAAGCATATGCATCTTTTATTCAGTCTAATGTGTGCTTGAGTCTTGTGCAAATAGCTAGGATTTGTTTTGCAGAATAAATGTGACAGGAGAACCCTACAACGAAGTGTATGAGACACAATGTGAAGTGAATATGACATCATCAAATAATGAAAGAAATTGATCTGCACCATTCTTTGGAGTTCTTGCTTGACGCTTAAGTGATTTTCCCCCTTCCGGTGGTACTGTCTAGAATAACTTCTAGATCATTATTTTCTAGGTAAAGCATACATAGTCCAGTTGAGCACATTCTACCATCAATATCTAGTCTAGACATCCGGATATCAACTAAATCACTCTTTTCCTCTTCTTTGCTTGCACTTTCTTGTCATTATACACTTTGGTGTATTGCATGTTTATGATATATCTGATTTAGTCTAGTTTTCTTATTAAGATTTAAATTTTGTAACTTGTTAAATCGGTCTCCAAAACTAGCTTGATGCATTGAGCAATTTTTGTGATAAAAATTACCTTGAAATAAATGTTGTAAAGACAAAACTCATGACATTCAACACAACCAAGAAAGTAGCATCTACCATCAATTTTATATACATAGGAAAACATGTTGAGGTGGTGTACTCTTACACCTACTTGGGTGTGGTTCTCTATGGACCACCTTTTAGTCTTGTACTTGCAATAGAAGTAAGACTCAACAAACAATATGCATCACTGACAACATTGGAAAGATAATGTTTTCAACTCCAATTTCAAGATATACAAACAAAAATTCATCTTTTTCATACATTAGTCACTCCAACAGTATTATATGGATGCAATGTTTGGGGTTTGTACTTGAGAAAAAAATGATTAAATCAAGTATATGGATTTGATAAAAAAAAATGATTCCTCACTCGATTATTCTTGTAGAGTTTGGGATATGTACACTCTTTATCTCTCTAAATTTCCATGTTATCGCTATGTTGCATAGGCTTCGATGCATGACAAATTATTTCTTTGGTTAGAATAGGTATCCATATTTGGCACTCCAATCTTCTATGAAACTTGTCAAACAAGGATGCAAATCTTGTTGGTATGCAAGAGTTATGACTCTCCTCCAAAAGTTGGATATTGATATAGAAAGACCCCCTCCTCTTAGGTTTTCTATTAATGCTCTTCAACTCACTAAACATGAAGTCAACAAAGGTATCCAAGAAGAGCTCAATAGAATTTATTTGAAAGTTACATTGTTTGCTCCAAAAGAGCCTTTGAAACCAAAACTTATTCATTATTTTCAATTGTATTCCTACTTTCATGAGGATCAAAATAAAATTCTGAATACATGAAGATGTTGCCTTCTTGCTTAAGGATTCATTTAGCTCAGTTTCACATTTTCTCTCACCCTCTTTAGATATAATTCGGTCATAGCTCCTCCTATAAGATGAGTGTATATGCCAGTTGTGTTTTCTAGAGCTTGAAAGTGAAGAGCATTTTGTATTCAAATGTCCCATCTATTATGAGATTCGTGGAAGATATCACTATCTTTTTAGAGACTCCAATGGATCTTTAAGGAGCTTCATTCGATATGAGACAAAAATGTTGAGCTTTATTTATTCGTGAGACACTTCAAATCGACAAAGAACACTTAAATTGAAGTCCTCACATACATATAATTCTATAAACATTGGTTCTTACTTCTAAATTATTGAATTCAAGAACCTCAAATGACGTTATAGTGAGACAAAATGGTCTAGATCTATGTGGCAACACACATTTAATTGGTTTCAAGATGTTTGACCTTTAGATAGCATAATTGTTGTTTTCACATTTTATTTCTTTCCTTTATCTTTTTGGAGATGCATTTGGCACTCCCTTTATGTATTGGGTTCATGCAATATATTTTTCTATCCCATCGCATCAACTATTCTTAACCTATAGTGAACATTAATATCAAACATAAATTAAATTAAATTAAATATACCACCATGTAGTACAATTGACAAAATACAACACTAATAAATGGCATGCGGTGAATTAAAAAATGCATCGTCAACCCCACAATAGCAAACACCTAATATATAAGTACATTCTTAACCCCACGATAGCTAACACCTATTATAAGTATATATAGAGAGAGGACGTAGTAGATAGTCCCATATGCACTAAGTTATGGGTGAGTTGACCCAAAACCAAATTACATTTCCCTTTTATTTGACGTCACACCTTTATTTTGGTTTCGATATGCAATAATGGAAGACACTGCCGTCTGACATGGGCTTCCACTAAGTAATAATAGCTTGAAAAAGTAGAAGCAACAACAATTATGCATGCCCCCGTCCCCACCACCATCTCCTCTCCCCGTTTTAACTATTGTTTTACCTGTTAGGCTGTTACATTAAAAACAAATCGTGACTTAATATTATTAATAATCTGTTTGAACATTGACAGGTCGCATAGGCTGTCAAATCTCGTCCCATTAAAGCCTTGCATCAAATGTTCTTCTGGTAATACAGATGATGGGAAAAATAGCAATGGGACGCGCACAGGAGGCGAGTGAGCCTGATGGTATAAGAGCAACAGTTACAGAAGTCATTTGTACCTTTCTCTTTGTGCTTGCCGGCGTAGGCTCTACCATGGCAACGGGTCAGTTAATTTAATTTTTACAAAAAATCCTATAAGTACCATAACTAAATCTGCCTTATTTGCGATTAGAAGGCCGGTTTTAATTTATTTTTTATTGTTTAGGGGTGAAGCCTAACTGAGCTAATTAGGGTGAAATTTCTTCATTGATTACTATTGAGAAAGAAAAGATTGAAGCCCGCTCACAGCCACAGGTAGTTGAAATTTTCTTCTAAAATATCATCCACTCTTTCATCTTCCGCAAGGATTTGTGCATTTAAAAGGAATCTTTTTAAATAAAAGAATACAAATTTTCTGTCAACTCAAGAAATTTCCATGGAACTGCTTCAAAGTTATTTCAATGATGCAAAATAATACTATTTATAAAGTACAATTTTACAAACTGAGCTCATATAAATTTTGTATCCATGGAATCAATCTTCATAGGTGTTGACCCAGTTGATATACTCTTAATTGATATCAATTAAGAGTATTTCTTATTTTGTAATTTATAATTTAGGACTAAACATGCAAGGGAGTACAACTGCACTTCTTTTCTTTTTTGTTTGTTGAAGGACTGGAATATACCCAATCTCTTTTAGTTTAGATGTAAGGTCTGAGGGTATCTATTTCGTTAAAGTTGTCTGCTGATTGGCTTCACTCTCTTATTTAATTATAAAAAAATAATGGCAACACTAGTATTCACCAAAACAATTAATCATTTTTACAGTAGCCAATCAAAATATGTTATTTGTAATTTAATGATTTTTAATCCTAAAGTTTGAACTGATTTTTTTAAAGACTTTTTCTTTAATTCTATTGGCTAGAGCTTTATTTCTCGTGGAACATATTTCAATTTTTGTTTTTAATTATTTCATTATATTTTATGTTAGTGAAAAAATCTAAACTATATATTGTATTTCCACTTCTATTTGTAGTCATTTTCTATATAAATTCTACAATATTTAAATAAACATTGATTATATTTTAAATACATTCGTGAGAGATTTTGATTTCAAAAATTCACAAATATTTTATGGTTAAAATTCTAAAAAAATTGTTAATGACTTATTAAGGAAGGATTCGTATTTTTTTGTCCAATTATATTAGGATTCTTTTTCCTTTTATTGGACTTATGAATCTCTATTTTTTTAGTACAAAAATTTAAAAAATTATATTAAAAATTGTGTGGATATTTTTATTAAATATTAAAATTAAAAAAATCAATAAAATGTCATAAGTAAAAAAACTTTGTTAAACCTTTACCAAGGGTGAAAATTATAGTCTCCAAAATTAAGAGCTTCCACTTTAATGTCCAATTAAAAGCAATAATTCTTATGGTATTGTGCTTTCTAACTTGTTACTTCACATATAATTTGTTACAGCCATAACTATTGCATTCTTTTTGGATTTAAGTGCTAGTTTAATATATCAATATAATTTGTATATAACTTTATATAAACATTGATTATATTTTAAATATATTAATGAGAGATTTTGATTTTAAAAATTATCAAGTATTTTATGGTTTAAAACATCACAAATCTATAAATGACTTATGACGGGAGGATTAATATTTTTTCTTTTTCATTTTATTAGATCTATAAATCTATAATTTTTTGACTAATTTTTTTAAAATTATATGAAAAATTGTGTGGATTTTTTTTTATCAAATATTAAAATTAAAAACACAATAAAATGTCATAAATACACAAAAACCTTCTTTAACTCTTTAACAATAGGGAAAATTATACTCTCTAAAATTAAGAGTTCATATTTTGAATTTGTTTAAACGCTTTTCCTAAAAAAGATTTATTTATTCTATTTTTGAATACCCACATCCTAAAAATTAATTTTTCCACAAGATCCATCTTCCATAAATGAAAGTCCAAGCCCAAGCCCCCATGTAGATGTTACAACTGCCATGATAATAAAAGTAACATAAATAATAAAAAGGAAAGAGATAGAGTAACATAAGTAACACATCCTTTTTCTAAAAATTAAGAAAATTTTGGAGGAAATATATTAATATTAATATTCATGAAATGTTATCACGCCTTCATGAACTTTATGACAGTGGAGCCTCCTGTCTCTCTTGGATAAATTTCTTAGAACAATTTTAGCCATCTTGTCTACTCACGATGGTGCGGAAGACAAGAAGAAGGTTGGGAGGTGCTTTGAGCAAAGGCAAGGACCTTCCTGGATCTAGTTGGGTGGATGATCATGATCCGCCCTTTGGTCAACTTTTTGCAGCAGCAACATAATTTCTGTATTGCTAATTTTTTTGTTAAGTTATAGTTGACTTGTCTTAGGCATGACCTAGTTTGTTCGTGGATTTGGGGCATGCTCTCATACCACCCACTTTTTTTATTGAATTATCTTGTATCATCTTACTTGTTAATTTAATATAAAATCTTATTCATAAAATAAAAATAAAAATTGGTTCATAGTTTCGATTGAAAGAAATATTTAGTGAATAAAAAAATTATTAGTGAAATATTAAAGATTATATATTCATGTTCATAAAAATTAAAATTAGCCAAAAAAATATAAAATATAAAAATAAAAGAAATATAATAATATGCTTTAAATTATAATTAAAAAATAAATATATATATTTTTTAATACAAAGATCATTTTAAAGTGTAAATTATTCTTAACATCATTAAGCACTCGTGGTGAGGCAATGCCCAAATGTTGTACTCTTTGAAATATTTTAATTTTATTTGTTTATTTTTCAATATTCTTTAAATACAAAAATAAAATTTGAGAATTTTGAGAAATAAATATATATATATATATATATATATATATATATATATATATATATATATATATATATATATATATATATATATATATATATATATATCGTGAACAAATGAAATCAACTATATGTAAATCATATATCAAGAAACACTAAAAGATTTGGAAGAAACATTGAATCAAAATGAAATAAAACTAAAATTTGTGACTTCATATTATTATTATTATTATTTTGATTTGCAGAGAAGATGAAGGGAAGTGAAGCAGTGTCGCTGGCAATAGTGGCGCTTACCCATGCCTTCGTGGTATACGGAATGATCTCGGCAGGATTTAACATATCCGGAGGTCATCTTAACCCGGCGGTCACATTGGGGCTGGCAGTTGGAGGGCACATCACCATTTTCATGACCGTTGTTTACTGGATTGCGCAGCTACTGGGCTCAGTTCTAGCCTGCTTACTCCTCAGCTTCGTAACGGGAGGAATGGTAAATATCTAGGAATTCTTTCATCTGTCTCATAGGCTGTCTTTGGTAGTCACGTGTCCCATACACTATCTTTGGTAGTCTTGTCGACGATAAAATGTTGTTTTCTTATATATATATATATACTCATATTAAACTTGTTTTAAATTTGCAGGAACTCCAATTCATACGCTGGCAAGCGGAATGGGATTGATTGAAGGAGTGGTGATGGAGATGGTGTTAACATTTTCGTTACTTTTCACGGTATATGCGACGGCAGTGGATCCAAAGAAGGGATCAGTGGGAATAACGGCGCCTCTGACCATAGGGCTGGTGGTGGGGGCCAATATCATGGCCGGGGGCCCTTTTTCTGGCGCCTCCATGAACCCTGCTCGTTCATTTGGACCTGCTCTGGTTAGCTGGGATTGGACAGACCACTGGGTATATTGGGTGGGTCCTCTGGTTGGAGGTGCTCTTGCTGGTTTTGTATACGACAACGTTTTCACAACTGAATCTGCCCATGTCCAACTCATCTCTGCCGCTGAATACTGAGCTGCATCCACATGACATTTCCTATTTCTTATTTCTTGTTTCTTGTTTCTTGTGAGACATTTAACTACACATTTTCTTAATCTGTGTTTTGTATATTGTCGTGTATCTGCTTCAGTTACTTTTGTGCTCTCAGACATCTACTACTATCACATTGTTATAGATATGCATGTATATAGATTATCAAGCTATGAATGCAATAAACAAGCACTTGAACTTCCATATGTGACTTCTCACTTTCTAATGGTGTAACTGAAATGACCTCAAAAATTGATGAAAAACACGAATCTGAAATATTCAAGGTTGATGAAAAACATAAAGAGACTTGAGAGGGTTAATACCTTGATTTTGACTTACATGTGCACTTTCAAAACTTGAGGATCACTAAAAATATATATATTTTCCAAAATGATTTCGGGGTTTTTGTTGGGCGAGTGCAAGGTAATGTGGAGCGAAAAGGGGCCTTACGTGGCAATGACTTTTATAATAATAGCCATGCGTCTATTTTAATTGATAATTAGAGGGGTTTTCCGGAGGAATTAAATCAAAATTATTTTGTAGGATTTTGAATGTAGTTTGTGAGTCTACATTTTATTTTTTCAATTTACTCAATTTTGGTATATGCATTTCATTGATTTTAATATAGTCTTTTTTTTTTTTGGATCATAAAGAGTGAACATGAGAATGCAAAAACTTATTTTGAAGCAAATGGATGAATGTATTAATCATTTTTAAGTATATATGGAGGACATAAGGATAAATGTTGATGTACATTTTTATTTTTTAAAATATAAATATACAAATTTTAAACAATTATTTAATGGAATGCTTGTGAAAAATAAAACATTAGTTTCTCACAGTGTCGTACCCTAACTTTGTCATTCCTAAAATTAATAGTGGGGACCATCAACATAAAAATTACAGAGACCATATGTGATACGTCATTGGGTTGGGAACCCAAAGGAGCTATATAGATGATCTAATCAGTAAAGGTTCATTTATGTCTTATGCGATTATACTATCCTAATTCATAAATTCAATTCATTGAAGTTATCCCGATAACTCAAGATATCTTGAGCAGATATTCGTGAACTAAACAAGTTGGACACCTATTCATTGTGTTTCATAATATAGTGTCAATACCTAGTGGGGATACCCATGTCTTTGATAGGTTATAATGATTCCATTGCTCCATCAAGCACTTTTATGCGGATAAAGCTTTAAAGCATCAATTTTTGGGCCCATACACGATCAAAATTTGAATTCCGGTGATATTGATGTTATTTCTTGTCATCGCCAAATATTTGTGTCACTTGCAGATTTAATGTCACAATTTGTGAAATGAGCTTGTTAAAATATATGGCATTAGTTAGGCAAATTGAGAAAATGTCATTTGGTAAGCGTAATGAAAACTTACAACCATATATGTTAAGTGTAAAATTTTGTATGTACATGCGTACATATATGAATGTAAAATATACACATCATAAATAAAAAAATATCTTTGCATAATGTTTTGATATTAGACTTGAGAGGGATGAAATTGGAATTGCATGATGATAATTGAAAACATGAAAATGTGGATTTTCATTCAATCTACCTCTACCATAATGTCAATGAAATAATTTAAGTGACATGGATGGGTGGTTATATGCCCCTCTTGTTTGCTACCAAAAATTTAATGAGGAATAATTTTTCCTTGATTACCACATGACCAACAAACTTAGTAACTAATGTAAGCTCCTCCCCTCATAACTATTGTGTGAAGAAGTTACCCTTTGGATGAATCTATCCTTTGGCATTCCATCATTGTAGTTGATATTGTAGCTAACAAGGTGCTAGGGTTTGTAATTAGGATATTGCATTTAGAAATTGTTGTTGTACATTTGGAAAAGGTACTTGAATGTCATTGGATCTTCATCTTAAATTCATGTAATTTTTGGCCTATTTCACTTTGATATAAGTCATGTGATCTCATGATGGTAGTTGTTTTCTCTATGCTATAATTTGATATGAAAACTATATATTCAATTCTATATATGATATATTTCCATTCTTAGGTATTGATAAGAGTTGATGATCATTAAAAGACTCTGATCAATTATGTTTTGGGAAATTGGGAAGCATTAAAGGATACATTTCTCTAGAAATAACCTTGGGAATTAAACTTATAAATGAAGGTTGTATAATCTCCTCCATAGTTGCTTTGGGAAATAAAATAAAAAATAAAATTTTCATTTGAAGACGAGGAGTGTCATGATTATCGATTACTTGAATATAGTCTACTTCAGAAACCTCCATAAATCATAATAAATGATTAAATACATTGAATCATATGATATGTGATGCCTTTGGGAGAATCACACCCATCCATATTTATATACATAAATATGAAGGGTTACACCATTTCATCATAATTAGGTTGGCCCAATTTATTAAGAACTAATAAATGAAAGGTTAAGGTTATGCACTCCACTACATAACCTTAATAATCATATGAATATATAATGTTAAGGACATAACATGCCCTTCCCCTTTAGAGAAGTGTTGACCTCAATTATTAAGCAACTCAAAATGTTTTAGCATGAATTTTTAATTTTCCCATGTCACTTCTTCAACTAGTATATTCTTCCATTTGATGAGAAATTATGTAATTGCTTGAAGAAATGGGAAGAAAATTGAATTCATAAGGCTCTAAAAAGTAGAAGGAGCATAAGTGAGACCAAATGACATCGCTAAGAGCTCAATGATAGTCATGTGTTTAACATGTTTTTTATGTACATCATCCTCCTTTACTCAAATTTTGATGGTACCTTGAAAACAAATCTAACTTAATAAAGAAAATAGAACCATTTAATATAATCTAATAATTCATTAATGATGGGGATGGGAATTTATCTTTAAGAGTGATGTCATTGAGTTCCTTATACTCTGGTACATTCTCCATGACTCATCATTTTTAAACCAAAATCACTTGAGATGAATATGCAATTTTATTGGGATGAACAATGCATGAGTTGAGCATTTCCTTAACCCACTTTTCAATTTGTGATTTTTTGGTAGGTATAGCGAGTAAGTTATACTATTAGTAGGGATACTTCTTAGAATCGACTCAATTATCATGATCTTAGATTGTAGGTAGGCTCTTTGGTTATTGAAATACCTATTGATGATTTTAATATTTTCTTGAAGATTTGATGGAGCCTAGTTTTCTACATCACAAGAAAAGAGAAAACACGACAACGCGAGGATCTGCGGAATAACACAAACATCAAACGAGTTACACTTTGGCAGTGTGACGAATTTCCATGGGGGAACAAACATCAACCATGAAATGTGCATGCAAAGAAAGGAAAGGGAAAAATATCATTCACCATCTCATTTTCCTCTCATAGATCTAAAAAGAAAGGGGTACAAATAGGGGTGTTGTGTAACCCCTAGTGTAAGTAATCATACCTCCTCAAGTGGAGAAGGGGAGTTACATTCCTAAAATGGAAATAACTCTCATTTGGCGCTTGACGACGTACATTGACGCATATGACGAAGGAATCATGTCATAACCCCTACGACACCTAAGACCTATGACCTCACCTAAATGAGATCACTCACCATGTAATGTGGAAAATGCACACACCAATAGAATCTACCCTTTGACATTCCATCATCGTAGTTGCTATTGTAGTTGACAAGGTACTAGGTCTGTAATTAGTATATTACATTTTGAAATTGTTGTTGTACATTCGGAAAAGGAACTTGAATGTCATTGGATCTTCATCTTAAATTCATGTAAATTTTGGCCTATTTCACTTTGATATAAATCACGGGATATCATGATGGTATTTGTTTTCTCTATGTTATAATTTTCTATGACAACTATATATTCAATTCAATGTAAGATAGATTTCCATTCTTATGTATTGATAAGAGTTTATGATCATTAAAAGTTTCCTTATCAATTATGTTTTGGGTAATTGAGAAGCATTAAAGGATACATTTCTCTAGAAATAACCTTGTGCATTAAACTTATAAATGAAGGTTGTAGATTCTCCTCCATACTTGCTTTGGAAAAAAAAAAATTAAGACAAGGAGTGTCATGATTATTAGACTACTTGAATATAGTCTACTTGAGGGGGAAACCTTCAAAATCAGAATGCATGATTAAATAGATTGAATGATATGATATGTGATGCCTTTGGGAGAATCACACCCATCCATATTTATATACATAAATATGAAGGGTCACACCCTTTCATCCTAATTAGGTTGGCCTAATTTATTAAGAACTAATAAATGAAAGGTTAAGGTTATGCACTCCACTACATAACCTTAGTAATCATATGAATATATAATGCTAAGGATATAACATGCCATTTCCTTTCAAAGAAGTGTTTTCCTCAGTGCTTAGAAACTCAAAATGTTGTATCATAAATTTTTCATCTTCCCATGCAACGTCTTCAATTGGTAGATTCTTCCATTTGATGAGAAATTCTGCAATTGCTCAAAGAAATGGGTAGAAAATTGAATTCATGAGGTTCTAAAAGTAGAAGGAGAATTAGTGAGACCAAATGACATCACTAAGAGCTCAGCAAAATCATGTGTTCAAAATGTTTTTTTATGTACATCCTCCTTTACTCAAATTTTGATGGTACCCTGAACACAAATCTAACTTAGTACGAAATAAAACCATTCAATTCATATAATGATTAATCAATGATGGGGATTAGAAATTTATCTATAAGAGTGATGTTATTGAGTTCCCTATACTTTGGGTACATTCTCTATGACTCGTCATTTTTTAAAACTATAATCACTGAGACGAATATGTAATTTTACTGGGATGAACAATGCATGAGTCAAGCATTTTGTTGGCCCAATTTTAAATTTATGACTTTTGGTGATAGGGATAGCGAAAAAGTCTTATTAGGAGGGACACTTCTTGGAATTTGACTCAATTATCATGATCTTAGATTGTAGGTAGGCTCATTGGTTCTTGAAATACCTATTGATGATTTTGAATAATCTCTTGAAGAGTTGATGGAGCCTAGTTTTCTACATCATGTGCTTCTAAGAAATGTAGTTGTACCACCACACCATAAGCTCACTTATTAATTAGTTTCTCCATCCTATGAGATATAATAATTTGGCTTGGTGATGACCGCATCTAGTGAAGTTTGTAATTTTTTCCATTCATACTAAAAGTCATGAATAAGTCTTGAAAATTGAAAGACATTATTCCCAATTGTTTAAGCCGTTGTTATCCAAAAATTACTTCGGATAACCCAATTGGGATGAAAAAAATTCTAGAATTGAGAAGATAGTTCCCCATTGATAGTTTGATATGATGACATTTACCACCACAAGAGAGTTGTTTCTTATCAACAATCATGACTTGAAAATTGGAGACATGAAACACAAATTAACTAATTGATTTAGATAATTTTTATTGATGAAGTTATGGGTACTCCCTATATTGATCAAAATTATCACCTTTTTATTTTTAATATAACCAACAAATTTGAGTGTTTGTGGTGTGCTTATCCCATTTAATGCATGTAGTGAGATAGTAGGATTTTCTTCCTCCTCCAAGTTAGCATGCTCATGTGCTATTGTTGGTTCTACATTATCAATTTATTCCTCATCCAATGCCTCATTTTCAATAACCATGAGTCTTTTCTCTCCACCAACACACTTATGACCTCTAGACCATTTACTATCACAATGCCAACATAGGCCTTTTTCTCATTTTTTCCCCTATTGAGGAGAGAGCTTGGTAATTTGACTTTGGTTAAAAGATTTTACCACATTTCTATTAATATTATTAGTCACATTTTTATCTCTCCATTCCATAGTTTGACCTTGTGTGAATCTCTTAGTAGCCAAGTTTCGTTGCTCAATGTGTAGTGCTTGTTGCATAGCTTTCCTAACTATACATGGTTCCAACAAACAAATGTCATGCTTAACTTGATCATTTAGTCCATTGATGTAAAATTGTAGTCTTTGGTAAGGTGTTGCTTCTAGAGTTCAGATTGCTAATCTCATATGCTCAACATTATATTTGGCTACGATCCTATTTGTTTAAGATTCATTAATTGGGTGAAGTAACTTCCCTTCCATGGCTGCTCATAGTGGGCTGCTAAGTCATTAATAAATTACTCATGGCTAATATTATTCCCTGTTTTTCACTTGTCATCCACTAGTACCATTGATATGGTTCGATTCTAAATGTAGTGAAGTTATGTCAACCATTACATCATCTAGTATATTGTGCAACTTAAAGTACTATTCCATGAGACTTATCCATGAAGTTACATCTGTACCATTGAACTTATGAATGTCCATCTTTGGTAGGTTCAATTTTGACCCTTGGAATGGTTGCCCTATATTTGGTCTATTTTTCCCTCCTATATGGTTTGGTTGTGTGTGAGTGGTTGTATGAGGTGGATTAATTAAGGTTTTCAACTCAGAAACCATATCCTTTTTAAACCTATCTAAACCCTCATTCAAATATGTTGCAAATGGGGAAAACAATTTCTCTTGTATAAAAGTTACCATTATTTCACATCCTATAGGAATGTCACCCTCAATTTTAGGTGGTGGACAATAAAGAGTGTCATTGGGATCAATGGTTGATGAAAACATATCTGTTTCAAAATGCATGGCTACTGATGTGACTTTTTTTCTAGTTCTTGATTTATTATCAATCTAAGAGGAAAGTATCTAAAGCGAGTAGTAACCATAAATTGTCAAAATATGTGTTATATCTGAATTGGATGTTCCACCATTGACTAACTTTGACCAAATTTGACCCAAGAATTTCTAAATATAGAGTGCCTTAAATATGAAAATACAAAGTGTTGGTGCCATTTTTGAGCTTGCACCGTTTTGCCCTAAATTTTTCCTTCATTCTGCGTGCTCTGAAACATTTTTCTCTCAAATTGATGGTTTGCAACTTTTCCCCTCTTGCTTGGATGCTTTGAAATGCTCACAAACTTGTTGTTTTCCCCAATTTGAAAGAAATCTACATGTGTGCCTGTTTGTGCCCTAATTTTTCCAAAATCTATGGGCTCTGCCATTTTTCCTTTTTCCCAATCGTGGAAGTTTAAAATTGATCGATTTACACTTGTATGCCATTGAAAATCCAATTCCATGATAAAAATGCTTTAAAAACATGTTTCAGTTGGTTCAATTTCGAGAAATTTGTTGTCCTTAGCGAAAAAATCAAATTCTAGGGCATCCTTGGTGTTTTCTGTGTTTTGACGGTCAGAGGGTGTCATTTTCTCGTTAATTTCTTCTTCAACATTCATCGACAACGTGGCTTGTTCTAATTGGCCAAGGGATGGTGAAAATTTGTTTTAACTTATCACTTTTTACTTTTTTGGCAAAAGGGCGAATTTGGTCCCATGGCTCCGCTTTACTCTGATTGGTTCTAATGTTGCTGATGTGTCCTCTTTTGATTGGATGGGAAGCAGCAGGTATTTTTGTGCCTTAAGGCATTTTGGAAAAAGAGTTAAAGTGCAAAGAAAATTCCTAGGGCTGCAACGAATTAGAATGGAACACGTGGCGGCTTCAGAGCCAAGGACGGAATTGCGGGTGGTCGGGTTCTTTTGAAGTTTTTGACTTTATTTGGTTAAAAGATTAAAGTCACAAAACAATCCGGAACTCGCAACGAATCATAGGTGGACATGTGTCACGTTTGCATCAAAGGCGGGAATGGAGGTCATGTGGAAGACTTAGAAATTTTTGCTTTTTGGCAAAAGGGAACAAAATTTGTGAAAAGGGCCTGAGTCCTGGCAGCCAATCGTCAGTGGACACGTGGCAGGGTCAGAGGCGGAACTTCGGGCCTCGGGGAAAAATTGAGATTTTTCCCATTTTTTGGCATAAAGGCATAAAATTAAAAGGAGGAACGCAAGCCCACAACGAATCAGCAATCGCCACGTGTCAGGGATAAAATCGGAGGTGTGGGTCTGCATGGGGATAATTTGGAAAATTTTCCTTTTTCGAAAAAGGTGGAAATGTGTAGAATCGGTCCATGATTCCAATGGGGCCCACTTCAGGACACGTATTAGGCCCATTTTCAAAGGGCGGAGGGGTGGAGAAAAATGTCAAATTTTTACATTTTTCCAAAAGTGTTAAAATGTCAAAAGGTGATCCCAAGCCCATTTCCAATCACATTGTGACATGTGGAGGGCTCAGATTAAAGGATAAAGGAAGATCAATGGTAACTATGCATTTTTCAGTTTGGCCACCATTTGAGCTCCAGGAAGCTTGGAGATGCAATTTTTGCATCAATTTTCACCAATTTTTGGTGAATTCATGTCATTTTTGCCTTTAAGGATCAATGGAATCAATTTGAAAATTCAATTTGCAGATCTGAGGTACTTTTGCAATGAAATTTTGTTCGGGCTCGAGTAGAAACGTGAAATACCAGATCCAAAAGTTGCAGAGGCAAATTTGGAAAGTGTAAGGATGAAATAATGAAAGGAAGGGGGTCTGCATGCTTTGAAGATGAAAAACGTGCCTCCAAAATGGATGATGATGTAAATTTTGTAATGATTCATCTCTTTTTGAGACAACTGGTAACTTTTTAGACATGTTCTATTAAACGTCCTTGTATGCGAATCATGGGAATTTTTTTAACAAATTTGATCCTTTGGCATATTCTTTTATTGGGAGAGAAGGCTCGAAGGATATTGAAAGCTATATATTGCATGAATTTTTCATGCAAAGGGTTGGAAGAGTTTAAAAAAGCCGGAAAACTAAAAATTTCACGAGAAAATCTGGGAAGAAGCCCATTCTTTGAGTGACCACTTGAGAAACTCATGTAACTCTCTCTGTATCAGATTTCAAATCATGTTAAGTTGGTTGCACATGTATAGCCATTAACAAGCTCTAAGATTGTTTTTCAAAACATTCCCCTACTAATAAATCTGATCATTTTTGAGTTATTTTGTGTTGTCTTTTGAAAAATCATGAATTCTTACATTTTAGAATGCATTTCAAATTTGTGTTTCTTGTTTCTTGTTGCAGTCTTGTGTTTAAAATCTCTCTTGATCATACATGGTCTTTTTTCTTGTGATAGTTTAGTGGCATTTTCAATCTCACATTCAAGAGCTATCATCGATAAAGAGATAAACAAATTTAAAATCACTTTACCTTCCTTGACTTCAGAGATTGTTTGTAAACCTTTGGGTGCACCTTAGGTCATGATTAAATAGTGATTGCTAAATGCTTCATTAGTTCATTCTAACTCAAGCTTTTGTGATAGATGATCAAAGATTGTGTGGAAAAGTGTAGATCTAGGCCTCCATTTGATGCACATATCCTAGTTGAAGGGATGATTAACCATTTTGATACTTTCTGCTATTAAGTTTCTCCATATTTTTGAAATCCTCAAAGAGTCTAGTGGACCTTGGTTTGTCTTATCTAAACTCCCACCCAAAAATCATTCAAAACAACTAATCCTACCCTGTTTTACCCTTGTTTTGACTTTGTATACCCACAAGATCAAAACCATTTGATAAAGTATGTAGAAAATATTAGGATTTCAAAATGTCTTGATAACCCTTGCCTTGATTGAAAGTATCTCCATAATCTGGAAGTGACAACTTGTGAAAGTCAGATTTGGAGTGTTGATCATATTTTACCAAGGCCCTTTTCATACTATTTGCACAAATTGAGGGATATCTTCATCTCCTTCACCATTTGAGGGTTAAAAATACGTTCTCTTACCTTGGTTGAAAGGCACAACCTAAAGCAGATTAGGAAAAGATCAAGTCCTATTTGAGTGCTATCCATCTCTCCACAAATCTGAGTGCTAGTTAGATCAATCCTTGGCTACAAAATGACACACACCATGATCTATCTATCTTTAAGCTTCATGCCATATATTCGATGCTACTCAGACTAAAAATGAGAACAAATTTGGGTACTAACATAAAGAATGGACCCTACCTAAAACTTTATAAGGTTTCAAAAATGTGAATAACTCAATTTTTTTGGCCTATATAGTGGATTTTTCAAAAATAATGAAATAAAAATAAATAAATAAAATTAGATCAAAAGAGAATGAAATTCAAAGTGAAGAATTTTTTATCATATACAATAACCTTGAAACAATTTCTCGATAAATTAGTAAATGTGTACGAGATATGGTGTAAATAAAATTGTTTCCAAAATCGATGCTCGATACCACTTTTGTTATGATATATATTTATGATATTACTTGACTATAGTCCAATTCAAGGTGAAAACCTCTAGAAATTAGAATAAATGATTAAATAGATGAATGATATGATATGTGATGTCTTTGGGATAATCACACCCATCCATATTTATATACATAAATACGAAGGGTCACACCCTTTCATCCTAATTAGGTCGGCCTAACTATTTATTAAGAACTAATAAATGAAAAGTTAATGTTTTACACTCCACCACAATACCTTAGTAATAATATGAATATATAATGTTAAGGATTAAATAAGGAGATTTTAAGGATATGCCGTATACACTAAAACTTCCTAAGGAGACTATCCCATGATCATCTAAGAATTAATATAACCAAATTAATATAAGAAAACTTATACTTTTGAGTTATTTTTATAATTAGTAAAAGGGTATATATAATATTATACCTTCATTTAACTAGACCTTTACTGATTACAATTACATCCATAAGATGCCATATGACATATTGGTTCTTGATTGTAACTTACTTATTTGATACAACCTCTTATATGGTTAGAAATCTTAGTTAGTTGAAGTTCTATAAGAGTTTGGCATGGTTACACTCATTGTTCATGTGTATCGGGCTATACCGAGAAAAACCTTAAGAATCCAATAAGATATGTGAAAGGATAATTTATAAGGGATATCTTGTGAAGACCAAGTAATGTGCGTCGATGGAAGCCCAAGAATAAATCGGTTTCACACAATCTTTGAGAATTTAAACATAAAATCTCATGCAAAAACTCAATAAAACATCAAGAATCCCCAATCTATCACACCTAAGATACACTCATAGACTTACAAATAACCTTTATCAATAAAATGGAAGCAAAGTGAATTTAAAACTGTTTATTGTGCAATGAAATGAAATCTCTCCTCACAACGTAATTGCAATTACCATAATGCTACCACAAGGACAATATCTTATGTGATTCAGAGGGATTCCTAACATAAGATTGCAACAAGAACATGAATATCTATTTTGAAATATATCAACTTAAAAGCAGACACAAAAATGCTCATGATCAAACACAATTAACTCGAACTCATCAAATTCATTAGCAAGGGAAAGTTTCATTTGTAGTCTCAATGCTATTCAATGGATACACACTCATAACCATCTTGACATGATTCTATTTAAGAGATAAAGAAATAAATAGGTTTCTCAAAAATTTTCTTGGAAAATGGTTTCTCTCAATTTATGCCTTTATTTTCTAAAATTTCAAAAATTTTAACCCCCTATGCGAGAGTATTCTCATCGCATTTATACAAATATCACTCACTCACTTTTCAAGTTTTCCCCCCAAAAACATGAGTCTCTAAGAGAATATTCCTCTTTACAACATACAACTTAATTTATTGTTATCCTCTTGAAAATATCTCATCTTGTGCTATTAGGTGGAAAAGTTGTGAGCTAATCATGTTTTTAGTCTCTTAAGTATGACTAGGGTGCCATGTCATCCCTTTTGACAGTTTTCTAATCATTTATTTCCTTTTGGCATGCAAGAAACTCCCTTTTGATAATCCCCAGGTGCCTCCATATGGCTTGATGTGACATGCAATCCTTTTCACCTTTTGAGAATCAACCTCGAGTAATACATACTTGTGTTCATGCCTTTCAGAGCTAAGTATCCTCATGTGGATTATATCACATCAATCAAACATCTTCTATTACATAGTGCCAATCTCTCTCAAATTTATTTCCTTCATGTGAGCTGAGTGAAAAATCCTCTTTTATCTGATGCAGAATGATTCTAGCTCAACTCAACATGTCTGTGCCATCCTCATTATAAGTTAGACTTTATTTCTTTATCAATATGCATTCTTTTTCCAGTTCTGAAAGTGAAGAATTATTGCAGAGCTCTTTATTGGCACAATGGTGAGTGTGGTTGTGTTATTTTAAAAATCTACGAGACAAGAATATTCTGTGTTTTCAAAGCCTATTCAAAGATGAATCTTTATCGAGTAGAAAGGACTTAATCAAATCACAAAGAGAGATGAGAAGCTAGCGGACATTGCCAAGTGTCAAGCAAGAGAAACTTCAAACATCAAAGGAGGGGATGAAGTCTCAAAATCCCATAGGGATGATAGGTGGAGTCAACAAAGGAGTAGGACAACAAGCTCGTGGACAGTGCCAAGTGTCTCGCTAGCGCTTTCATAGGAACCCTAAAGAAAATCAAAGTCATAAGTATGCGCGAGCCTTCCACATGGATCTTACAATAAATGGACTCCATTTTCAAAGTAGACCATAAAAATATGAAAATCCATCTGCCACGTATAAGTGATTTAGGGTCTTATCTGTAAGATTTAATGCTCGAGACTTTTTCAAAAGATCGGAGGCAAAGGGTCATTTCATTACAAAATACGTGTTGTTTGAATCAAGAGGCCGGAACCAATGCACAAAGGGTCAAAATATCTGGTTATGTAATAAATATCCAAAAGATTTTCTTCTCAAAAGGCGAGTCCATCTCAAGGGAGTCGGTCACACGATAATTAAGATGCATTAAATAGGCATGGCTCTCACTCTTCCAAAAGGGCCAAATTGTGAGAAAGATTTGAGTAAATCGATTTCTGTCACTTCATATCATTTATCATAATTGAGGGACAGTTGGGAGGGATTTAAAAATTTCTCTCTTACCTCCTCCTCCCCTTATAAAATTGTAATCGAAGTTTGATAAGAAGGGAAATTTTTAGTTAGATACTAGGAGTGTCGATCTTTTCTGCTCTGTCGCAAGTTTTTCTTTTGTAAAAGATAGATGTCTTGGAACTCTAGCCTTCTGCTTGGGTTTTGTAATATCAATATTGCCTCTTTTTAAAAATTAATACTGTGCATAATTCTTGGAGTAATATATATGCCTTGTGGTGTTTTCTGTTCATCATTTCCATAGCTTTATTATCTCTGATTGCTTTATTTTCACTTAGAAATTGTGAATCTCTCAATGTTGTTACTATCTTCAAAGCTGTGCTTAAGTAGTTTGAGGTAGTGTACTGTGTGACCATTTCTGACCTATGGTGCATTTCGTCCACCCTTCTTCAGTTATTCACTGTTTCCCTTCTCAAGAAGTTGTGGTATTGATTGATCTCTAAGCAGGCTTGTTCGACGCATTGCCTTAGCTTGTTTTATGTTTTTATTTAATCTTTCTCACCCCATATCTCCCCTGCAGAGAAGAACAAAATTCTTTAAACTACGGAGGTCTCCTTAGGGCGCACGTACCACTAACCTAAGGATTCCCACAAATCTAACAACTCTATCTGCCAAGGATGGTTGTCGATAGGTTGCGAGTGAACAATTTGAAGGATATTTCCTTAGAAGATTTAAATCAAATCTTCGATCTAACTAGTCTAGATGAAGCCTTTGTTAGGGATTTTTTTGATATTGTAGACCCAGGGGATGGTAAGGGACCCTTGACATATCGGCAAGTTCGGCTCTCACTCCTTTTGAGATTGATCAAGATCAATCCTATCTTCTCGACCTTCTAATCTATGTACTATCATATTTTTCGGTGGGAACACCAAAAATCCCCAGAAGAGTTGAAGAAATTATGGATTGAAAGGATGCCTATTGTGATAGGGGTGACTGAATATCAATATCTATTCTGTGTGATGAAAAATTCGTGTTGATGGAGATTCCCAAGGAGTCCTACCTGCTCTATGAAAAGTCCGCCATTGATATTGTGCATGCCATTTCTCATAAAGTTAATGAACTGGAGAAAAGAATCATTTCTCTGGAAAAAGGTCAAGTAAGATCCATGCCATCCCAACCATCCACCACACCAACACAATCCTCAAGAAAGAAGAGGGAGGAATCAAGCTCCCAAACCCCAATTGTCATTTTGGATGAGGAGGAAGTAGAAAATTCATCTCCTTAACATTCTAAAGAGTCATTATTTGCACCAGGGAAGGTAAGGGAAAGTCCACTTTTCAAGCTTCCATTCATTCAATGCGATGGGATTCTTTGATGGAGAAAACATTATCAAGACCTCAACCTATTCCTCTACCAAGAGAGCATCTAACTTTTATGAGGAGGTAATGGGATGAGTCTAGTTTTATATCTCTTGCTCCACTAGGTCTAAGGGACATAGTGCTTGCTCTTCTAGCCACTTCACAAGCTCCTCCTCGCCTACTCCCGACACCCACCCATTATAAGGTGAAAGGGAAAGCAATGTTTCTTATAGGTGGTTTAAACCTTTTGGACTAGGTATCTTCTTATCAGAAGAAGATCGAGCTAGGGAATATCATGGATGGTCCCAGAATGATTGTTGAGTCATTGATGGATATGGGGATGTCTTGGAATCTAGCGGGGTCAGTTGTATTTTTCAGATAGCTCAGGGTTCAAATGAATTCATATCAAGGAAGAATAGGCTATTGAACAAGATTCCTCCACTTGGAGGAGATTTCAAAGTAGGAGTAGAGGATAACTGAGTGTTGTTTCTCTTCTTGTGTCCTTTCTTCCAAATATGTATACAACTTTCTTCATCATGGGTTGGGGCCCCTATAGAACCCCAATTTTGATTTATGTCTGAAACTGCTTCACAATGATATTCAATTTTCATGAAACAAAGATAATAGTTGTAATGAGATAAAATAATGATTTAGGAAAACAAGCCTAGGCTTTCTCTTCAGTCTTCGTATGTGCATCTTTATCTCTTTTGTCATGCAATTATCCTCTATTTTTGTATTCAAAACTTCTTGGGCTTGACATCAACATTGTTTGCAAAAGAAAACCGCCACTACATATCCAATGGTGTCTCGCCATGTGTTCACTTCATCCTTTAATGTATCACAACTTTTCAAAAACCTTCCATGTTTCAAGTGGATGAGGTGACTTGTTTGATTGTGATTCATGACCCACCTTGCCCTGTTACCTTAGTTTTAACAAAATACTTAGAGCAATGTGGCTCTGAATATCTATCCACATGGCTTCTTATTTATTTTTCAGAACTTTCCTTCCTTCCGCGGACTTGTTCCCTGATGTAGCCTAGAATTTATGTTGAATAACCTAGACGCTGCGGCACATCACTCGGCCCGAGCTTAATGCTCACCCAAAGCGTGCAAAGGAACTAGGCCCCTCTTTAGATTTGCTTGTATAGAATGATATCATGCTTTGGTGCATATAGGTATTTAGATTCATTACTAATAGTAAACAACATAGTGCATAAATTAGATCTACTTCTTAGAATATATATAAGATGAACTAAACAATGACTATAAAAATATTTACCATGTAAGAACCAGATTCAGTCATGTTCAACACCAATATCTAGCTAATATGAACCATTGTATTAAATACTCTAAAACACAAAATCTTATTACATTACATAAGTATCTCCATGATTCATGCGCGTGAAAAAACCAACAACATAACTCTACAATTTGACACACACACACAAAAATAAAACTGTGTAAATCAACACACACACACACACACACACACACACACACACACACACACACACACACACACACACACACACACACACACACACACACACATAGGGGTGGGAAATTTCCCTTCACCACCCACACACTTCTCAAAATAGTTCACATGCTAATAATACCCATGCGCCTTTACAAAAGGATACAAAACATGCAAGTTCTCTTAAGAAATGACTTTCTATAGTTAACTCTGAGTAGAAATCCTCTTATTAGCTTAAACTAAGCATGGTGCTCACTGTCGCTTGTTCCCAAAATACCATTACGTGGATGGTAAGTCTTCATGTCTTTGTGTACTCAGCATGTTATCTCCCATAATAGCCCTTATCCACAAAATGACTAAGTCTTGAATTCAAAGTGTTTTGGCACACGCTTATTCTGCTATTCTTTCGCGCCCTCAATTACGCCTTGCTCCAGCACGTGCATCCTTTATGTGCCTTCACCTTAGATAAATATGATATCTTCTCAAAATTACCCCACAAAAGTACATTGCTGCCCCGAAAATGGGAATTCCTTCTTACGTCTCCAATAATAAAGAATGAATGATACACTCATGTACAAAATAATGAAGTTTACTTTGTAGTACCCTCTTCCTCGGGCAAGACCGACTCTGGGATATTCATTTTTAGTTCAACCTCCAAGGTCTCACGCAATCACTTAGCACACTCCATGTCTTTTCTAAAATGTCTCACACTATGGCATCGATTTCATCCCGAGTGATCTTTTCCTTTTCATTCTGCGTAAAGACATGGATAACATGTGCCATACTTGAGACCATTCCCTCCATGGAGTCCATTTTATCCAATATAATTTTCCCAAGTTCATTGATCCTATATTTGTGTAGATATTGGGCTATTGTAAGGTTCTCATGCTTTTATTTTACCAAAGATAACCGCTCTGCGCACCCAATTGTTTTTCCTTCATTTCCTTCAAAGACTTCATTATCCTCTCGCTATAGTTCTAATTATTATTATGGCATTTGGTGCTTGAACACATGTTCAAAGCTGGATCCACTTTCTTCATCTCATATTTCAATGTTTGGAGCAAAGCCTCAAAAATTAAAATTTTCCTAACAATTGTAGCCCTTGCTCTTGCTATTTATTTTGTAGGCTCTTTTAGTGTGGCCATAACAACATGATATTTATTCAAAACCAGATCCACCAGAGTGCACAAATAATGCATTACAGAGGGAAACTTTTGAGGAACTTTAGACTCCAAATGAGGCCTTACCTTAAGGATATGATCACCAAGTTCCTCATTCATGCTAATAAAATCCTCATTCTTTGCCTCTTCTCATTCCTTATCAACTTTCAAGTGCTTTATCTCTACAGTCTTAGCCTTATTATCTTCAAGTAGCGCTCGAATAGTAGCTGAATTATCAATGTTCCTTTGCACCACTTCAACAAATACCTTGACCAAGGCATTTCTTACTTGCTCATCAGACATTACAGGAGGTTTGAAAGTCATGTACCTAATCTGTGGTTGCTTCTTTACCTAGTGCAAGACACATGACTTCTTGCACACATCAAAATTTGGTTCATCCATGTGTGTCTGCATGGACCAGGACAACTACTTTCTAGTACGCACATTGGCCTTTTCTGGGTCCATTAACTCCCAGCCATATAAATCCTTTGGCCCTAGTGTGCTCTGGAACCTGGTGTAAATGATCTTGCTAGAGTCCTCTATGTACCCCATAACCAGAGTCACATAGTCCTCACCTGCCTTTCCTTTCTTTGTCTTCTTTCCCTTGGGAACCTGAGCACGCTAAAATCTGCAGTGGGTCCTTCACCTTCATGTGTGGAGTGAGGCATGCTAGATGACTCACCCATCTCCTCTTCTATCTCCTTGACCCCCTCTTCAGCATATTTCATTTCCTTATCACAATACTCCTCTGTATTTTTAGGCTGCACTTTGGCCCCTGGTGTGCTTTCACCAGACTCATCCTCTTCATCCTCTCTGAGCTTTAACTTTCTCCTCCTCTTCTTCTCAAGTACTTCTTTCTGAGGGGAGATCCAAGGTGATTTGTGTGGAGGTTGTGATGGCCCCACACTTTGAGTCCTTTTCCTTCTGAACACCCTTTTAAATTGGTGTTCCTCAATTATTGGGTCTGTACTTAAGTCTAGCGTGTCTATTTCTAAGTCTTCCTCCTCTTGTTGCTACTTGGGAGGAGTAAACTCATGCTCACGTTCCTTAGTGTCTAAGGGTTGCCTCTATCCTTTGTGCACTAAACCACTATTTTCCTCCTGTTCATCATCATCATCTTCTTCTAATGGTGAAGTGGGATTTTCAGCCGCTAGGCTCCCAACTGTATGTTTCCCCTTTGGCGGGCCTAGTAGCATAAATTCATTTTCAACATACTTACCATTTTCTAACCTAGGCTTAAGATGGATATAAATTAGCGTGGATCCATTTTTGCTAATGGACAAACTGACATGCCTCATGGTTATATCATCTGATATGAACCTCTCAATATAAGCAGACCTACTTGGGTATGTGTAAGTATTTCTCAAGGTATGGTAGTCACAATCTACCTTGTCTACATTGTAGATTAACCTTGATGCATCGAAAAACCTATGAAATGCCTCCTGGAAGAATCATTCTTTAAAGGCGTAATGGAGTTTACACCAAGGATTCCATGTCGCATACTTCATTGCAAAGCGCATAATGTAAAAGTGTTGGTACACAAAAATTGTACCGACTTCCCAACTACTAATGGCAACTCCTTAGGAATTCTCCATTCCTCTTTAAAGGCTGCACAAAGTCTTTCATACTACATCTCTGCCCTTTACTTGAATGGGTGCCTCATAGATCCCTCACATAAATACTTCTCAAACCTATTTGTTAGAGACTTATTCTTTGTAGGATACTCCTAAATCTTGTTCTTTGGCCCATCGAGCACTCCAATTTCAACAAAAACAAGAGATAGCAAAATGGCACTAGAATTTAATCTTCTCACCTTTACACGCTTCTTCAATGATGGTATTTTCTATGTATCCTGCCAAGTTGTAAATTTCTCCCTGTGACATCTTCTTGGCAATGTGTAGCCACATGGTGTTCACTTGTGACCACCTCTCCTGATCATTCAACTTTGTGAGTAAGTGCACGACTCTTGCACAATAGGGTACTTCCTTAGCTTGTAAATATCCATTCCACATGGACCCTTTGAGTAACCCAACTCCTTGTGGGTGGCCAAAATAGCTGCTTTGTCAGATAAGTCACTGGTAATCTCTATCCCTGTTCCCTTCAAACTTTTCAGGATCATAATTAAGGGTGCGGTGATCCTCATCCACCGCCCAAAAAATAAAATAAGTCCTCATGGACTCTGCTCATAAGCCATTGATATAGTTTCTCAGGTTTTCCAAAGTAAGGGAGTTCATATAGCTACAAGACCCTACCTTCTTTAATAAATTCTCTCTAGTATCATCATAGATATGCATGTCGTCAATTGTGCACTTATTTATCTTTCGCTTAACAACGTGTCTAAATATTCCTTGTTGTCGGTTATGCAATGATTATAGTCGCTAACCTTGCTCCTGCGCGAATGTGAGAATCCCACCACGTCCCATGATTACGTCTTACGGGTACTACATTTCTGAAAACTTACTTTCGGCGGCATCCTCAACCTCCACCTCGAGTTCTACCTTCTTTTCCTCTTTTGTTCCTTCTCGAGGTGCTCTCCTTGGTGCCATGATAAGACAAGGTTGTACCTTATTACTTCTGTTGAGTAGAATATCATGCCCTAGCTTGAAATCACGTTCCCTATCTTGAAATCATGTGCCCTAGCTTCTTCTCAAACCCTGGTACTATATTTCCCTTCTCCACATGCCTCTGCTTTGCTCAAACCATTCTCCAATGGGGACGTAAGCCAATTTCATGCCCAAATCTACTCTCCTCACTTGGTTTCACATCTCTCTTCACCTTAACATGTCTTGTTTAGCTTGGTCACAATTAGCTTGCTCAAATACTCGTGATCGTAAAGGTGTAAGTGAGCCCGCATCACGTCCTTATATAGATTTGGAAAAAGTTATCACATTTATTGCTCCTCCACCTACCACCGATCCTCTCATTAATTGACCATTTACCAAATTTCCGCGTGATACACCTGCATGCCACATCTATAACCTTCTAGCACACCTTTCTAACTTTTGGCTACAAACATCCTTTTGCACGCTTCCATGTGCTGAATTACCTCGCTAATGTTCCTTCCTCTAAGTAGTTTCTACAAATGACAACTTACCTCACATAAAACTACGCATTCATTTTTTTCAACTATGGTATTCCTTTAGGAGAATTTTTCTTTCTAGAGCAAAGACCTTTCCATACTATCTACACTTTCTAACAAGAGAAATCACCTGCACAAGTATTTCCTTATGCATACCCATGTTTGAATGACAACCACCCCACACTAAGGGTATGTGTAATCCTCTACGCATAAAAACACTTCATATTGTAATCAGCTTTCGGCACGCAAGCGCGCTTATTACAAAAACACTGAACTAAATTGACAAAGCATAATGACGAAGAAGGAAACACATTAAGGGAAAATATAGTAAGGGAAATCTAATCTAAATGGAAATACTACCTTATTACAAACACCAAGAATACTTATTTATAGTAGGGCTTTAGCCTACTCCCGTTGAAGTAATCTGGGTAACCATGTTCCATCAAGTGCCTCTAGCTGGAAAGCACCTGAATCAAGTATATGAGTGATAACATACGGTCCCAACCAATGCACCTTAAGCTTTCTTGGGTGGCGCAGAAAATTTGAATCATAAAGAAGTACCATCTACCCAACCTCAAGCTTATTTTCCTTGATGTTCTTGTCATGCCATGCCTTTTTCCTAGATTTTTATTACTTATGACTCCATTGTGCTATGACACACCTCTCATCCAATTGTATCAAATTATCAAATATCTCTTCCAATGCTTTCTCATCAGCGAGACCTCTCACGTGCGCAATATGCAAAGAAGGTAACATGAATTCCATGGGTAGAACTACCTCTCCGCCAAAAACCAACTAAAAGGTTGTTTCCTTATTCAACCTTTTGTAGGTTTTTTATATATGCCCAAAGACAACAAAATTTTTATCATCCCAATATTTCCTTCCAAAATCGTAAAGTTTTGTCAAATTCTAGCTCAATATCTTGTTGAAAGCCTTAGCAGTCCAATTTTCTTGAGGGTGATAAGGTGTCGTCTTATGGTGTGTAACCATAAATTCATCCAATAATATCTTGAAGGTTTCATTAAGGAAATGAGTTCGCATATCACTTGTCAAACTTAAAGGACATCCATAACTGGTAAGAATATTTTCCCACAAGAACCTTGCTTTTGTTGTTCTTTGTCTGATCCTTTATAGGTGCCACTTTCAGCCACCTTGTAAGATATTCTAAATAAGTGATGATATAACATGATCCAGTTCTACACACAGCTGGGGAAGTAAGACCCACAAAGTCGATTTCCCATTTCTCAAAAGGTTTTGCGTTAGTAGTAGGCCTTAAAGGCATTTCATCTCTCTACCCAGGTTTTCCAAGGTGTTGACAATGATCACACGCCTTACAATACTCCTTGTAATCCTTGTACAAGGTTTCCCACCAAAAACAAGATAGTAAAATCTTGCTCGCGATGGCATCACCTACATAGTGTCCACTTGTAATACCACCATGAGCCTCCTCCATGATTACCATGTGCGCATGCTATAGTACACACTGGCGCAAGACTTCATCTCAGCCTAGTTTGTAGAAGTCACCACTGATCAACATGAAAGGTGTAATGCAAATTGTAAGTTTTTTCTTTTCCAAGGCCTTAATTCCTTCGGGTGCCATACTTGTGTGTAAAAATACAACAATATCCTCTAACTCTGAGGAGGCAAGGTTCAACCTATATAAATATGCATCTAAAAATGTATCCTCAATACTTTACGTGTCGTCTCCTGATTGAATCCTTGAAAAATGATCTGGACCAGAATTGCTTCTACATGGATTTACCACCACTGTAAAGTAAAACTCCTAGAATAAGAGAACCCATCGGCATATGCGCACTTTTTAAAATGGGATTATTTACCAAGTATTTCAATGCCATATGATCTCGTATAGAATAAAAAAGGTGATGCTAGAAAGTCTCAGTATGAACTTATGTAGCGTGTAGACAATTGACAAATCCTCGCACTCTGTAGTTGTATAATTTTTTTCTCAGTAGGAGTCAAATTTTTCTAGGAAAGCATATAGGATGATATACAATACCTTCTCTAGGATGAGCTAGAATCTGTACCAATGGCCATGCTAGAGGCGTCCACATGTACATGAAAGGGAAGATTCCATGAAGGAAAATGTAAAATAGGTGCCGTAGTAAGCCTCTCCTTCAAATAGCTTAAAATGTACGATGCTATGGTTTTCCCAATAGAACTTCCCTTTACCTTTTAATAACTCCTCCAAGGGTGCAACAATCTTAGCATATCCTTTGATAAATTTTCTATAATATCCTGTGGCCCAAGAATCTACACACCTCACTTTGACTTGTGGGTTCCTCCAAGCCTAAAATGACTGCAATCTTAGCTGGATCTACTAACAAAACCCCTCTTGTAGATGATATTCCCTAGTAGAGTTCCAAAAGGTGTAGAATATATGCACTTATTGATATTTAAAGAGATGCTTAATTGTCTGCACCTCTTAAACATTAACCAAAAATTGTCACAATGATCCTTGATAAGCCCATACACTATCCAATAATCCAAGTAAACCTGCTAGAATTTGTGAATAAAATCCTGGAATGCTTGAACCACAATGTACAAAAATACTGTAGGTGTGTTCTTCAATCCAAAGGGCATCACTGTGTATGAAAAACTTCCCTATTTAGTGGTGAAATTTTTCTTCTCTTGATCCTCAGTAATGTTTACTTGATGATACCCCGAGATTCCATCTGTAAAAGAGTAAATTTCTCACCCTGTAACGGCTTCCAATATTTCCTCAGTGAATGGTGTAAGGAAAGGATCAATCACACATGCAACATTCATCTCCCTATAGTCCACAAAAATCTTGATTCTTCCATCTTTATTTATGTTGATTACCATAGGGATAACCCACTTTGATTCCTCTATGGGCTCAATAATGCCAGATTCCAACATCTTGTCAATTTCTTCTTTAAATTTTACGCGCAAGTTAGGGTTCATCTTGTAAGGTCTCTTCCTAATCGAGAACACACCTTCCTTTAACTTAATTTTCATCTCGCCCAAAGATTCATGCACTCCTTTCAACTCATGGTAGCCCCTAGAAACAAGTCCTAGAAATGATGTAGCAACGCAATTATCTTAGCCACTTTAGAGTCAGACAAGTAATCTCCAATTATGGCCTCCTTAGGTTCAACATCCATTGCAATGTTCACTTTCTTTGTCTTCATAGATTTATGGTAGGCATGCGCCTTCTCATTTGCACTATCTAAGACCTCATGTGTACCCTCCGAATGATCTATGTGCAAATTTTCAACTTCTTTATCATCCACCATATAGACCATCTTACTTTTCTCCTTCTCTAGAAAAGCACGCTCAACTTGTCTCAACTTGTATGAGTTTTTCAAAATAGTTACACTCAAAATGGGAAGATGTTGTAGAAATATGAATCTTAGAATTTTGATTCTAGTTTCTAAGATAATAAATTTTATTGAAAACGGATAAGTTTAAGTGGTTCAAACAACTAAAATACCAACATTTTTGAGCACCATTTAGGATTTTTGAAAACCCTTTGGTAGAAAGATAGATATGAGCATTTAGTTTGGGCTCCATGTTTTTAGATTTTTTTAGCAAATATTTTTTTATTTATGATTTTTCTAGTACATAAATTTTATGTTTTAAAAATAACAGAGCTCCAACCGTGCTCCCCTAACTTTGCCTCAAAAAGATCAAAAATTGGATTTTTTTAATATGTATAGAATTATGCCTAGTTTGGGATAGTATATTTTTTTAAAATTTTGATCACCCAAAAAAAAAGATACACCATGAAAGATAGACATATTTACAATTCAAAAATATCTATAAAAAGGCACAGTTAGAAAATGAATAATATGGAAACCTTATATTAGTTAGAAAATTTGAAAAATTCTATTTTTAGAAAGAAGAGACTCTGCTCTATGTCATGGTATAATTTTTAAAAATGGATCGATTGTTTTATTTTGATTTATCATAGAGGAAGTGGCATTTTTACATTTCCTTGTAAAAACACGCTATTTCTGTGTTTGTACAGTCCATGCCTCGAGCTTGGGATCCAACTAGATCCCAAGCCTTGAGGCATGGCTTGGGAAAAAGAAAACACAAAATTCGTATGCGTTACATAACACGTACGCATTATAACACTCTCGCGTTATAACACATACGCATTACATAACGCGCACGTGTTATGTAACGCATACAAGTATAAGTTTTTCATTTATTATTATTTATATATTATTATTTCTTATACTTTAAATTTATTTATGTAAATATAAGAAATTAGGTTCACTCTACACCGTATGGAATTAGTCTCACAGCTCCATGAGTCGTGGTTTAGGAGATAGTTTTTAAAGTATAATCTGGTCAGTACATAGGTAATTTTTCAGGATTTCAACATTCAACCTAAATCTTTTAGCATTTAACTTCTACAATCAAAACCTTAAACCATAGGCCATAAACCTAAACACTAAACTGTAAACCTTGAGCCCTAAAACCTAAATGCTAAACCTTTAACCATGATCCTTAGACCCTAAAACCTAAACCCTAAACCATAAACCTTAAACATTCAGCCCTTACTCGTGATCCCTAAACCATGAGCGTTAAGCCCTATACCCTAAGCCATAAGCCCTAAGCCCTAAACCCTAAACCATGAACCATAAGCCCTAAATGCTAAACCCTAAACCTTGAACCGTAAAAAATAAATCCTAAACCTTGACCCCTAAACTTTAAACCTTAAACACCAAATCCTAAACCCTAAACCCTAAACCCTAAACCCCAAGCCATAAACCATAAACCCTAAACCTTAATCCCTAAACATTAAATCCTAAACCCTAAACCCTGAACCCTAACCATAAACCCTAAAACCTGAACCGTAAACCATAAACCCTTATCCCTAAACACTAAATCCTTAACCCTAAACCCTAAACCCTAAATCCTTAACCTCGATCCGTAAACCCTAACCATAAACACTAAACCCTAAACCTAAAACCTAAATCCTAAACCATAACCCTGAACCTTGAACCCTAAACCCTAAACCCTAAACCTTAAACCCTGAACCATGAGCCCTAAACCCTAAAACCTAAACCCCAAACCATATTTCATCAATATTTCCTAGTCTCGTGCCTATAACCATCGTTGCGTATGCTTATAGAACTAAATTGTTTATGAGAGGTGGGACAAGTAACTAAATGGATATGTCATCTACCTTGTTCCTTGTAATGCATATATTACACATCTCTTCCAAACTTGTTTCTCCCCACATATACTTGCGCTCTTGAATGTAAATTTATTCACACTCTGAAAAATTTCACATTTCTCATATTTCCATGTATTGTATTATGCAAGCTAGGATGACCTATTGGAAGTTGGAAAAATAACCATCACAACAAAAAAATTAATCTTAAAGGAAACAAAAGAAACATAGAGAATATATCAATGTAGAGGTGTAGGATCATAATTGAATTTCCTATAGTATCCTCTCCTCCGGAGAAAGATAAAGTTCAAGTGTTCTACTGAATGGATAGTAAATTTGACAGAACTTCTTGAAGTGTTCAAAATAAGAATAGAAATAGGGAATGGCTAAGAACACTAAGGTGTTATCAATCACCTAGTAAATCTTTCTTGTTTAGTTCTAAATGGGAGTTACTCATCCTATGACTTAGTGACCTTCCATTCATTGATAATTCCTTATACAATAAACCCATGAATGTTTTCAAAATCCTCTGAACAAAAAGATAGGGGTAGTCATCAATCCTAGTGAAGGGTGTGATGTGATTTCCAAGAAACTTGAAATTCATATAGATTTATAGGTCATAACATGAATTTATAAATATCTCTATCATTATAAATGGAAGCCAAGTAATAGTGTCTCCCTGGACATCCAAGGATTAAGGACTACTGGGGTCTTTGGAAGTATTAGACGGTAAATAATATAACATTTCCCTCCTTCAAAATATCAACAGATGAAAACATAAAATTTTTATGACTCTCTTTAAATGTTCTACCTACAAATTCCATGAAACCTGAACTCTATGACCTAAACCCTTAACCCTCAACCATGAGACCTAAACCCTAAACTATAAAACCTAAACCATAAAACCAAAATAATAAATCCTAAACCCTAAACACTAAATACTAAACCCTAAAACCTAAACCCTAAACCCATAACCCTAAACCCTTGACCCTAGACCCTAAACCCTAAGCCCTAAGCCCTAAACCCTAAATACTAAATCCAGAGCCTCGAGCTCTAACCCCTAAACCTTAAACCAATAACTCTAAACCTCGAACCTTAAGCCATAAACCATGAACCCTAAACCATAATCCTTGAGCCTTGAACCCTACACCCTAATCCTTGAGCCGTAAACCCTAAACCGTAAACCCCGAGCCCTAAACCCTAAATCTAAAGCCCCGATCTCTAACCCCTAAAATTTAAACCAAACTAACCCCTAAACCTTAAACCCATAACTCTAAACCCCGAACACTGAGTCGTAAAACTTAAACCATGCACCCTAACCCTTAAACCTTAAACCATGAGCCCCGAGCCCTAAACCGTAAACCATAAACCTTAAGGCCTAAATGTTAAATCATCCCTAAACCCTAAACCCAAAACCCTAAAAATAAATCATAAACCCTAAACCTTGACCTCTAAATCCTAAACACTAAACCCCAAGCACTAAATCCTAAACCCTAAACCCTAAGCCCTAAAACTTAAACCCTAAACCCTAAACCCTAAGCCTTAAACACTAAACCCTAAACCTTGAACTATGTGACCTAAACCATTAACCCTAAAACCTAAACCCTAAACCTCAAGCCTTAAACCCTAAACCATGAGCTTTAAACCTTAAACCCTAACTCATAAACCCTAAACCCTAAACCCTAAATCCTCAACCCTAAACCTTAAACCCTGAGCCCTAAATCTAAACCATATACCATAAACCCTAATCTCTAAACTTTAAAATATAAGCCATAAATCCTAAAACCTAAACCTTGAACCCTTTTCCCTAAACCCTGAACCCTGACCTTTAAACCTTAAACCCTAACTCCTAAACCCTAAACCATAAATCCTAAATCCTCAACCCTAAACCTTAAACCCTAAGCCCTAAACCCTAAACCATATACCATAAACCCTAAGCCCTAAACCCTAAACTCTAATCCCTAAATCCTAAACCATAAACCCTAAACCCTAAAACCTAAACCCTAACCCCTAAACCCTAAACCTTGAGCCCTAAACCTTAAACCCTAAGCCCTGAAACCTAGGCCCTAAGCCATAATCCCTAAGCAAAAATTGTAAACCTTGAACCCTTAAACATAAACCCTAAACCCTAGGCCCTAAGCCATAATCCCTAAGCCAAAACCCTAAACCTTGAACCCTTAAACATAAAACCTTAACCCTAAACCCTAAAAACTAAACCCTGAGCCCTAAACCCTCAACTCTCAACCCTAAACCCTAAAACCTCAACCTTGATCCCTAAACCCTAAACCTTGAACCCTTTTCCCTTTTCCCTAAACCATGACCTTTAAACCTTAAACCCTAACTTCTAAACCCTAAACCGTAAACCCCAAATCCTCAACCCTAAACCTTAAACCCTAACTCATAAACCCTAAACCGTAAACCATAAATCCTCAACCCTAAACCTTAAACCCTGAGCCCTAAACCCTAAACCCTATACCATAAACCCTAACACATAAACCCTAAACTCTAAGCCATAAATCCTAAACCCTAAACCCTAAAACCCTAAACCATTAGCAATAAATCTTGACCCCTAAACCCTAAACCTTGAGCTCTAAACCCTAAACCCTAAGCCATAAACCCTAGGCCCTAAGACATAAGCCTTAAGCCAAAACCCTAAAACTTGAACCCTTAACCCCACACCCTAAAAACTAAACCCTGAACCCTAAACTCTCAACCCTATACTTTAAACCATAAACCCCGATCCCTAAACCCTAAACCCTGAACCTTGAGCCATAAACCCTAAACCCTCAACCTTGACCCCTAAAACCTAAAAATTTAACCTTGAGCCCTAAACCCTAAACCCTAAACCCTTAACCATGAATCATAAACCCTAAACTCTAAACCCTAAACCCTAAACTATGAACCCTAAGCCCTGATCCCTAAACCCTAAACCCTAAAATCTGAACTATGAGCCTTAAACACTAAACCTTAAACCCTAAACTCTAAACCTTGAGTCCTAAACCCTTATCCCTAAACCCTAAACCCCGATCCATAAACGCTAAACCCTAAATCATAAACCCTCACGAAAAGGAAAGTCCTACAAATATCATTCACGTCTTTTAGTTTGTAGGGAATAGTGTTTAAGGTGATTAATCGACTCATTTAGTTTTGATGAGAGACTACTTCCTTTAAAGGCCTAAAAAGGAATTTTGGCCATTTTGTAGTTAATTGAACACCCTTCAGAACAAGCTAAAATGAGCTAGTCATGTCACCGAGTTATTAAGGACCATTATTTGTGAAGTATTAAGGCATCATTTGTCTCCATAAGAGACATATGATCAAAAGCATGTATGAGAATCATGAATTTGATTCCATGAAAGAATGCTTTTAGAGCTAGGAAAGGTGAGGGGATGATCTTTATATGGAGCACCATGTTTCTAAGAATGAGCAATCATTTAAGTTCATTTGATGCAATTCATTTGGTACTATTCGTAAACTCATTCAACACCTAGTAGTGTTATCACACCTTAAGGAGGAGGCACATTACAATCACCTTAGTTTGGCCATAGGACAGAATCCCATTCAGTGGAACAATCCTCTAACTACAAAGCGAGGATCTCTTTTTAGTAAGAAGTAGACAAACATCATAGAGTTAATTCATGGTCACTAAAGTGAATTATGGAACAAATTTAAAAATTAGTATGGATTCAAGTAGTGGTAGGGCCAAATTCCATTTTAAGGTCAAAAACCTAAAAATGACTATATGCTTTCCTAAAACAAAGACCGACTACAGAATGAAAGTTTTAGGTCATTTGTTGAAATCCCGATAATGAGTAAGTACTTACTTAGATTAGATTTTGAAAAACTATCTTCTAGTATATAACTATTGAGCTACGAGACTACTTCCATAAGGTGTAGAGTGACCCTAATTTCTTATATTTACTAAAATAAATTTAAAGTATAAATTTTAATAAAAGTATAAGAAATAATAAAAGAAATCTTATACTTAAACATTTATTTTTGTAAGTATAAACCACCAAAACACATATGCATGGTCCATACTACACAAAACGCATACACGTTATAACGCGTACATGTTTTGAATTCTTTGAAACACATACACATTATAGGTTCGGTGATTACCAAGCCAAATAAATTAAAATGCGAGCACGTTTTAGAAAAATGTGTACGTATTTCGTCTCTGCTTTTCAGGGTTTTGTCCACTTTTGGCCCCCCAACTTCATGTATTTACCCATTTGAGTAGGTGCATTACTCCTGAGAAACCAGGTTGATAGAGCAATTCTCACTTCTCTCCATTCTATGAGATTATCCCTATGAACCATCCACCAACGCGCTACTGTCCCACGTAGGGTATACACTAACATATTCCTTCTATCCACTGATACTTCCACTGTACTTCCATGGCTCATAGGAATACCTCAGGGTTTCCTTCGCTAGTATATTGGGGTACCGTGTTGTTTCCTAACCGCTAAACACAAGATGGCCCGCTTATGCACAAAGGTCCACTTCTTACCTCACACGCAAACCATCTCGTAAGTACCATGTGCCCAATTGTCATAAGTAATACTTGTAGTATCATTGATGGAATGTGCATCATCCCACTAGAGAATTCCTTCCTTAGATGGCTCAAGTACTTCTCGGATCTCGAATGGTGCACACATAAATTTTGTTAAGGTCTTCTTCACTTAAGGGCTCAACATAAGGTGTATATTTCTCGTCTATTAAAGGGATAGTAAATCATTCTTCCTTATACTAAAAAATGATATATCCCTTATTACACCATAGATAAAAATTATTTACATAGAATCAAGGGTGCCTAAGTAGAGATGGGAAGCTTCCTGCTTCTGCAAGTGCTAAGACCTCAAAGTGTTCGGTGAACTTGACCCCTTGTATATTAGTGGATGCATCCTTCAATACTCCAATTGACATGGCCTTATTTTGATTTATCATATATAACACATTGGAAGATGGCTGCAATGGAGGTTTTCTCATCTGAACCTATGCATCTAAGGTAAGCACATTTACATCTGCGCATATGTCAATCAAAATATTGCTCAAAAGCCATCCATCCACAACAACATTTAGAGTGATATCCTTGTCATAATCCAAGCTATGGGGAGGGATATTAGCATGCAAAATATGTTGTATGTTCTCAACACCAACACACGAAGTGTTTCCTTTCAACCAACTCCCTAGTAATGGAATAATGTTCTCCTAATGAAAAATCTTGCATACTTGCTTCAGATCATCAACATTTGATTGGAAATTCTCAACTACCTTCTTCTATTCCAACTTCTGTGACTATTCCTTTAAACACTATATTTCACCATGCATATTTCTGAGTACCTCCATGGTTTCCTGATAAACCTCCTTTTGATGTGTAGGGTCTGGATATTTTGCATGTAAAACATCCTCCTTAGTGATGGTAGGATTATGTTGCAATGTTTCTCTAGCGCACCTCAACACGTGTAGTAATCTTCACAGATACTACCTTAGGATCTGGTGCTAAATTTGGCATCCATTAGTTTTCCACGGCACTATGTATTCTAACCATCCCTGTGCCCTTGTTCTCCTATTTGTGCTTCTTACTCAGATGTTCATATAAGTCCAAGAAATCTTCATAGTTATGATTCTTTCCACAAAAAAAGTAATTTTCTGAGAGCACTCACACATGTAATGGCTAGGTGATCCACACATATAACATGTTCCACTAGGGAACTCTCCTTTTCTACCACCGTGGCCTCGACCTCTGAACCCACCATGGTATCCTTGACCTCTACCACGACCTTCCTCAAAATGACCTTAATTTTGATCATAATGCCCTTAAGTATGATCATGATCATGATGCCCACTTTTATCCTTAGACCAATATCAATGACATCATGGATATGATAAATTAGTCTGTAATATTTAGTATTGTGAGTCACGGACCAAATTTTTTTACGGTGTAGTAGGACATGTTCTTTCTTATCACTAGTTACAATAATAGACAACGTCTTGCATCATGGTCTAAATGACATATCTCACATTCTAGTAATAAGGAGCACACCAATATATGAGGACAAATATCCTTAGTATGCCCCTGTACTTCACAATCTGTGCACCAAATTCCATTGCTTGTATCATGTGCTATATTGATGATAGTTTCTCCACCGCTTTGTCATTCTTGCAATGAGCTTCCAAAAATGGGCTCACTCTAGTGTCTATGATCCATACTACCTCGGTGTGAAAAATTGATTTAAGTTCCTCGTGCAAGTCTATCTATGTCTTATGTGAGAGTGCCCTCCTAAAAGGTGTAATCAGCCTCAAGAACCACTGTGCATGCTAACTTACATGGATATCATATGATAGTTTAGATTTTTTTTTTTGAAATGAGCATCATATTCCCGAGAGACTCTCGGTGGTGCCATGCTTGATATCCTTGAGCACACTTATAATTTTTTGTTCAAACTCAGGGATATTAAATTCTTTAATGAAAGCATCTCATAACGTTGTATAATCCACACAAGTCTGATCAGGGTCAAACTTCTTGTACTAGTTGTGCACATGTCCCCGTAATGTAGTTGTAAACCGACTAGCCTTGCACTCGAGCCGTAATTCCTTTCACACGCCATAGTATCTCACACATATTCACATGCTTAGAAACTTCTTCTATTCCCCTATACTCTAAGAGACAAAGTGAAATCTCTATGTAAATATTCTAGGGATGTTGAGGACCATGCCCACTAGATCCAAAACCTCCTATGTTACCTCCGCCTCCAGATCCACCAGATCTGCTAGATCCCTAGCCACATGTTCCTCTCGATCCTCCACCTATAAAAAGAATTGAACTAGAGGATGCACTGCCCTGTGTCCCAAAACTGAACTCCTATAGTCTCAAGGGTTGTGCTACTCCCCAATGTGAGTCCAAAGTTCCACACGCCTATATTATGCACCGATGACATGCCTGAAAAGGTTCCTCTAATGGTCCTCCAAATAATAGGGAATATGTCTGCTCGACCATAAATGTACTTGCCATTTTATTCACTCCCGAACTTCTTGATCAATCAAATCTACCTCTTACTACTCTACTACCCAAACTAGCTTGTTGACTACTGGTTGTACTAGAAACTAGAAAACCAAGTGCAAGGGATAGGTTTCCAGTAAATTTAGATGCGTGGCCGACAACCCAAGTTATCTTTGTTGGCACACTCTCATGAGAGGCTAATGAGGGTTCCTATCATTATTTCCCAAATGGGGGAGTTCTAGATGCTCTGCTCCACATCCTCTACGTAAGCTCTAAATCCTTCACGAGTCATCTATCTCCTCAACACCTTCCATTCTTCAATTTCATGTTTCTTCTCTAAATCCCTCTCCCACACGTCATTGAACTTAAGACACATTTCATATCTTTTCTTCTCTGTTACTAGGTCCACCATCCTTCACTACACCTACTCCTTTCCCCGTGTGTGGTGGGGTTTAGCTAGCCATGAACTTATCTTCCAAATTCAGGGTTACCATTAAGATTTTGATCGCCAAAGTGGAATTCGTTGCAGATAGGTTCCCCCGGGATAACGTAAAAACTGGAACTTAACTACCTCTGGAAAAGAGTGAGTGGAAATTGAGTACTCCAAAATATAGCTATTTAGAACACCATGAAACCAAGTATCCACAACACACGTCCAAATCAAATCAGCATCATAGAGGGCCTGAAATTCTTCTTACATCCAAAAAGTGTGTGAAACTTCAAATTCCTTTTAGATAAGTAAGTAACTAGCCACACATATGGATCTATTGGGAAGATAAGAAAGAAGCACTCATATAAGCAGTCATACAGATTCTTCTCCACCCATGCGCATGTATCAAAATCAGATCCAATGTTGAATCTCTGAGTGTACTCTTCTTCTAGATCTACTATCCACTCCTCAACACTTACCAAGGTCAACCGATACATATGAATCATGTAACATCCTTAAAGCAGTTGAAAAGGAGGTCCTAGAAATAGAAGCAATGATGTAACCTAGAATTTATTGTGAATAACCCAGCGTGCTGGCACATCACTCAGCCAAAGTTGAGTGCTCACCCGAAGCATGCAAAGGCACCAGTCCCTCTTTAGATTTTCTTGTACAAAATGTTAGCATGATGGTGCATATAGGTATTCAGATTCATTACCAATAGTAAACAACACACAATGTATAAACCAGATCTAGTTCTTAGAATATATATAAGATGAACTAAATAATGACTATAATAAGATTTACCATGTAAGAACCAGATTCAGTCATGTTCAACACCATTATCCATCTAATATGATCCATTTTATTAAATACTCTAAAACACATACGATTCTTATATTACATAAGTATCTCCATGAGTCATGTGCATGACACAACCAACATCATAACTTTATAATTTGAAACACACACACACCAAAACCGTGAAAATCAATATACACACACACACACATACACACACACACACACACACACACACACATACATATATATATTATATATATAAAAGGGTAGGGAATTTCCCTTCACCTCCCGTGCACTTCTCAAAATAGGTAACATGATAATAATAGCCATGCGCCTTTACAAAAGGATGAAAAACATGCAAGTGCTCTTAAGAAAATACTTCATATAGTTAACTCTTGAGTAGAAATCCTATTATTAGCTTAAACTATGCATGGCGCCACTGCCGCTTATTCTCAAAATACTATTGCATGGACCGTAAGTCTTCATGTCTTTATTTTCTTAGCACACTATCTCCTAGAATAGCCCTTATCCATAAAATGGCTAAGTCTTGAATTCAAAGTGTTATGGCATGCACTTATTTTGCTATTCTTCTGTGCCTTAAAATGAACCTTTCTCCAGTGTGCACATAATTTATGTGCCTTCACCTTAGAGAAATGTGCTATCTTCTCAACATTCCCTCTTGAAGTTAAGCCTGGGAAACACGTGGAGGCGTGTGCGCTCTTTCCCTATGTTTTGACTTTTAGCCCACCGATACTACCCTACCGCACTTAAGCCACGTGTTTTACTCTTACAATTCCAAGGTTCTTGATTTTCTTGTGCTATCTCAATGGTGTGCCGAGTGACATGTGGAAAATATTTTTCTTTCCTGATGCTCCTTACTTCCACATTTTCCCAATTTTTTGTCTTTGAATGCCTGCCAAGTCATAGAAGATTTTACAATCTGTAATTTACATTAGGGACAATTGGGGCAACATTCGAAAGGGAAAAATCACAGGGATTCTTCAATAATGACACACTCTCACAATCCTTGACCAAAAAAGAGGATCAATTCCCTAAACAAAAATTTTTCATTCACATTCGACATGACTATATCTTTCAAGCATACATTTTTCACATGAGCAAACTAGTCAGAGAAATTTTTTTGAAGGTGTATATTGGGTAAAAAGGGGAGATAAAATCAAGCACCAACACCGACTCTGACTCGGGGATGGGAATCCCCTATGGGTGCCACAAAACCACATAAACCAAATAGTGAAAATACCAAGTACTTAAATCCATTGGGTTACATAGTCATTTGAAACATGCGAAGGTCAAACCGAACCAACGTACTTCACGAAACATATACGAGGCAATCGGTCACTATAGATGAGGAAAACAAAAAGGGGAAAAATAGCAAATAAATAAATAAAAGGACTATACACTCGTATAAGAACACTTACCTTGTTTGTAATCAATTTAAGAATTTATTTAGATGCCTGCCATTGATAGAAAATTCAAGAAGATATCCATCCAGGTATTTCAGGAAAAAGGTGTGCTCACTAATTCTAATGTAAATAGAGTAAGGAACCATCCATAAGGCATCCAATTTACCATGTTTTCCTTTATCCTCATGCTTGCTGTCCTACAAAAAAAAGAAAATCTCAAATATGAAAAGTTCTGGGAGTCACCTTTTTATCAAATAATTTCTTGAGTTTCTCTCTAAACTTAAGGTGTCTTTGGTGAGACTCCCTTCTTTCTTCATCCAAATCCACTATCTGATAAATCCTGGCTTCAAAAGGGTTCACCTCTTCATCCTCAAGCTTTTTTATTAACTGATAAGAGGACAACTGCATATGTAGGGGAAAGAGAGCTTGGAATCCATAAAATAATTCAAATGGACTCTTTCCCACAAAGAAAATTTCAACTGCTCACCCCACTTTATTTTATTAAGCTCCAATTTCCTCCTAATTATCTTGAGTAGTTTCTTATTGCTCAATTTAGCTTGACAGTTCCTTTGTGGGTTGTAATTGGATGCATAGGTTATATTAATTCCATATTATTAGCACATAGCTACCAATGGTTTAGCCTTAAAACTCATGACATTATCAACAACTATTTTTGTAGGTACTCCAAACCTACAAATTATATGATTCAAGATAAAATCCATGAAAATTTTATGAGTTGATTTTTTAGTGGGGATAACTTCAACCCATTTGGTAAAATAATCAGTGGCCACCAGTATCCATTTTTGCACTACACTTGAGGGATCTGAGATCTCTCCAATAAAATCCATGCCCCATTATTTAAAGGGAGCTTATATTGACACTTTTTGCAGGGATAGAACACCTAAATATTTCATTATTCTTGAGAACCTCTGATAAATTTCACATTTTCTAACCAACAAGGTTGCATCTTTAAAAATTTTGGGCCACCAATAACTTGCCCTCAATATCTTGTGGGCTGTCACTCTTCCAGCAAAGTGGCCTCCACATACTCCCCATTAAATTCCATAATAAGTTTGGGAGCTTCTTCCTCTGTGATACATCTCAAAAGAACCCCTTAGGATTTTTCCAAGCCAACCCATAATCAGTTATGATATATTTCTAGGAGGCTAATTTGAGTGTCCTTTGATTTTTATCTAGATGTCCTAGACACTCCAAATTTTTGAGGTAAAATATTATGTCCTTATACCATATGGAATTGATTAATTTCTCATGGACATCCATAGTTCCTTCCTCAATTTCATTGACTTCCATCACCTGCAGGTTGATTTCTACCATCAGCTTTGCAAGACCCAAACCTCTAACCAACTTGGTGGTTTATATATCCATGTCATACTCTTGTAGCTTATTCACCCAATGACATCTTTTGCTGTAAATTTCCATTTTTGATAAAATTTCTTTGACCATAGTGTGGGGAACATAGGCTACAATTTTAGAACTCAAAATATAGGGCCTAAAAATTTTAGTTTCTCTTACCAAAGAAAAACCTACTTCTCCATGATGTTATACATCAATTCAGCTCCCTGTAAGGCTTTATTGAAAAAGGCAATAGGCTTTTCATTTCCATCTTCATCCTTTTGCAATAATACAAATGCAATAGTGTTTTTAGATGCAAAGGAGAATATCTTGAAAGTCTTCTTATCAAGGGCTGCTAACACTGGAGAATTTTTAACGCCTCTTTAATTCCAGTGAAATATTGGAGAGCTCCTTCCTCCAATTTGATAATTTGGTCCTTTGTTAACATGCTTGTAATGGGGATAGTATTTTCATAGAAATTAGAAATGAACTCCTAATGAAATTTATCTTGCCTAAGAAGGACTGAATCCCTTTCTTATTTTTTAGTACAGAACTTTACCGATTTCTTCCACCCTTTTAGGATCAATCATGACCCCCTCTTTTGACACAATGTGCCCCAAAAATTTGTCCTTCTGAACCCCAAAGTGACACTTATTTGGATTCAATGAGATTCCATATTCTCTACATCTAATCAACATCTTATCTACATGGCTCAAGTGATCACTTCTTTTCTTAGAGAATATTATCACATCATCTTGATAAACTACAATAAAATCATTGATGTATCCTGAGAATGCAACATCCATAGCTCTTTGAAAAGTATCCCTAGCATTCATCAGACCAAAAGGCATCCTCACATATACATAAGTACCCCATGGAGTTGTAAAAGTAGTTTTAATTCACTCTTATTACTTTACAACCACTTGGTTATACCCTGAGAATCCATCCAATGTAGACAAAAACTTAGATCCAATGACCAACTGTAGCATGTTGTCCATATTAGGAAATGGATAATTATCTTTAATTGAAGCCTTATTCAAGTTCCTAAAATCCACACACAACCTTATGTCTCCATTTTTATTTCTTATGGGAACTAAATTTTCCACCCATGAAGAATATCTTGTTGGCTATATTATCCCTCCATCCCTTAACTTTTTGAGTTCTTCTTGCATTTTGAGGGAGAGAAGTAGATTAATTGGCCTTTTCTTTTTCCTAAATGGTTTAACATTAGGTTCTAAAGGTATCTCATGTTGAAATAGATCCTCCCTATATGCTTTCAATTCTGAGTAAGACCATGCCAAACAATCTTGGTACTTCTTCAATAATTCAAAATAGGACTGCTTTTCCTCCTTACTCAAATTACTTCCCAGCCATAATTTTCTAGGTTTTTCTTCAGTTCCTAGATTATGTTCTTCCACATCCCTTGAGGCTGAAATATGTCTGTGAACCACCTTGTTTGCATTATCAAAGTTGGATTCTAAATCCACCAACCCTCTGGGATCATGTTTGTTTTCAATTGGATTATGTCCTTACCAAACAGGGTCTCTTTCCCATTGCATACTGTGACCATTGGTTCCCAATCAATGCAATGATAAATAAATTCTCCTTCATTCTGAAAAAACCTCTAAACTTGGGCATCATCATCAAATACTTGCCAATGTTTCACATTATCAGGGATAAATGGTCTTGACAATACTTCAATATCATAATCACAATAAGGAGAGACAATGTAGTTTTCAAACATGGATCCAAGCACTACCAACCTATCTACTGCAACATTTTGAGTTTTTTCATGATATAAAATGTTAAAGGAGTCAAACATCTCAATAAAATCCCACACTTTGCATGCTTATATTGTTTCATCCTTTGATTTTTTGTAGCATATAATTTTCTAACTTGTTTGACCACTAACTCTGAGTCTCCTTTAACAACTATGTCCTTGATACCATACCTCCATGCAATCCTTAAACCCAAAAGTAATGCCTCATACTCTACAATATTATTTGTGCACTCAAATTTAAGTTTAAAGGAGAAGTTAAAAATATCTTGGTTTGGAGACACAAGGACAACTCTCAACACCATTTCCCAAATTGGAGCAAGATCCATCAAACATCAAAGTCCAGGGGACACCAACTTGTTCAAGACACTTACTCTTATTAATACCATGTCCTCAAAATCTACATAGCCAACAAAGTTGTTAACATCTACATCTACATATAATACTTCATAAGAAGCATTATTAGGGTCTTCAATCAAATGCAACATATTTTTCTCACCATACAACTTGACAAGGTTCCCTTCTACTAGTATGGTGGCATATGACATATCCATTTGCACACTTCCCCCACACTAGCAGCCAAATTTCTTGACAATAACATACCCTATTTAGCAGGGCAATCCATAATGACTACATTCATGGTTAAAAACTTACCAGGATAAGCTACCAATTACACCACTAAACCTTTCACATACCCAATCATTGGTACTTCCCTTGAATCCATAATAAGTGCACTTTCCAAAGGCTATTGTTACCTTGATGTTCAATTCATTCATTACTTCAAGAGGCATCACATTACATGAAGCCCTTGAATCGAACATACAATTGTGAACAAGTCTATCTTTAATAATTAGAGTAGTGTAAAATGGATCAACATCAAGTTGGGATTCAAAAGGGAAGTGCCTAGATATACTTTAGGGATTCCCTAAAATTATCCAATTCCTGTGGCACTTCCAATTCTTCAATGAAAGGAGGGATATCTACACTGTTAACATATTTTCCTGGGGCTATTACCTCCTCCTTAAATCCCAAGTACTCAAATTATCTTCTTCTCGTGCTCTGTGATCCTAAACAAATCAATGGGTACAATGACTGTAATCTGACTCAAAATCTAAGCCATATCACAAGGGGTATATTTGGGTAACACTACGTTGGGAGGGAGAGTAACTAATTCTTCTTGCGGTATGAGACTCTTCATGGCTTGGGCATGGACAGGGGTATAGGATTTATTAGGAATAGTTGGAACCTTGTTAGGCATATCCTTCTTGGGAGGATCTTTTGGGATATTAGTGAGAAGGGTATTTTTGGTTTGGGTTGTGGCCCTCCTCCTTTGATAGTTCTACTTCTAATATTGTATTATTTTTCTTGAGATACTACCGCATTCATTAGAATCTGCTCCTCCTCCTCAGAAGTAATTCCTCCATCATACTTCTTAATCATCGAGCCCTTAAGTACTCAAAGTCATGATTAGGCAATTCAAAATCCTGAACCATATCAATCTCAACATCACCAGTAGAAGGAAGAGGAGAAACCCAGTGGACGCAATCCCAAAAACCCTCAATAGTCTGAGCACTTATTAATTCAATGGAGGAAACCCCACACCATGAATCATCAGGACACTCCATCATACAAACATCTCCAAAAGTGGTGTCATCTTTAGGCTCTTCACCCCCTTCACTTGGATCACATAGAGGATGGGGTAAGAAACATCTATCACACAAGTCAATGACATGTGCCTCTTCAACCATAAACACCCTTGCAATCAATGGATCAATGAAAAGTTTATTTTCTCTCTGAGGTCATTATTTAATTCATGACCCCATATACCCCTTTCCTCTATCTTCATTTCTAAGCCCACCTCTTAGATGACCACCAAATATATTAGGCCCTTGAGGATGATGATGTGTCTCCGAGATCTCTATCCTATTCCCTTCTCCACCCCGGCAAGTTTGTATGAAATTTATTTTACTGGCCCTACAAGTTTTTAACAACTTCTTCTAGATCCACCGCCTTTCCTTCCTTCGACACTTCTCGGGATTGACCAATTTAACACCCTCCCTCTTAGGAGGATTTCTTGTAGTATTTATATTATTCTCAATTTTCACTTCCATTATGAAGGATTTTCTCGTGTCCGTAGGGTCCTTGTCCCTTAGATAATATGTTGCCTTCTTATCAAATGCATCAAAATATTTAATTAAGAAAGACTCATCACTTGGTCTCAATGTTACAGGTAGTCTATTTAAATTTTTGTTGAATCTGGTGTTAAATTCTTGAATAGGATCATTAGGGGTTTTTTAATATTATTGAATTCAGATAGAAGAAACCTTGGATCAGTTTTATCACCATATTGTGCCTTAAAAGCATGTTTTAATGCGAGCTAAGAATTAATAGAATTATCCAACAAAGATTTATACCAATCTCGGGCATATTTTTGTAAAGTCTGTATAATTCTTTTACATAGACATCCTCATGCTTGATCTCAAAATATTCCATGATGTTAACAAAAATCCTGAGATGCTTTGGTCACCACTAATAACATTGTTTCCTTGAAACTTTGGTAACCTATTTCTTAGATCATTTGGTATTGCATTTGGATATCCCACCATCCCCTGAAAATTTATGGGTCGATATATATTTACAAAAAGGGGGTCTAGGTGGAGGTTGAGCCATGTTATTGATGGGGATATTGACAACAATGGGGTTGACAATGTTGGTGGTAGCTGTTGGCTTTTGGAATAATGGAATAGGATCTCCCAAGGATAAATCCCTTAATAACTCCCTCTCATAGTGAACCTTACTATCTTGAAACAACAGAAAGGGGGATTGAAAAATACCTTGATGATTTGTAAAGGAAGTTCCCTCACCAACAAGAGTATGTAGGTTACCTCTCGGGATATGTGTTCTAGAATGATCAAACATGCTAGAGTAATCTTCAACTAATGGCTGATCCAAATCAGGAGTAGGGATTAATTTTATTTCTATCTCTGACCGCGTAATGGTTTCCATATTTTTCTTCTTACTTGACTTGTTTTCCCCAGTTATGGAAACAATTTTCTAGTTGGATCTGACTTGAAGAAAGACCTTCTTCCTTCCAGTTTTACAAATTTTACAACAAATTCTCAGAAATAGAGACTTAAGGTACTTGGTATTTACCAAATTTCTCTGGGATGAAAAAGTTTCCACTAAGATCTTGTATCTTAGATGTATAAACCACTTGAAAAAATGGTTAATTGAATCTAAACACTTATTTCAAAAATATTAGCAAATTTCATCATCCTTTATCAACATTTACTTTTAGTCGAGAGAGATTTAATGGAAATCCTCCTCAAAATAGGAAAATATCAAGCAATTGAATTTTGATTTAGCTCATTTTTACAAATTTGGATAAAGGATTGAATATAGATCATAGATTTGCATTCAGATATACTTCACACATTACCTGAGGTTGATATTTATCTATATTTGCACAAATAGTCCCCGAAAATGGTGCCAGAGTGGTGTTGGTACCCAAATTAGTTCTCCCTTTGAAGTCAAGAAGCATCAACAGGATGAGCGGGATGCTTAGAGAAATATAGATCATAATTTGAATTGTTTTGTAGCCGAGGAGGGATCTAACTATCTCTTTGTTACTTGAGCTTGGGAAAAGTTTGATAACACCATGTTAAGGGTTTGACCTACCCTACTACTTTAGGTTCTGCCTTCAACCAGGGTGAGAGGACCCATTTTGTAACCTATATTTGTAAGGGAAAATAATGGACCAACAATATTTGACTCTCCTTTTTAGGAAATTGAGAAATAACCTTGAGAAGACATGGTCAATGCAACATAATCTAACTCTCACGAGTTGTCACCCTAGAAAATGTAGATGTCTCCTAGACAAGGTTCAGGTTACTAAAGACAACAATAAAACCAACTCACTCCTACATATTTTGGGTAAAGGATGGGTAAATTCAACAAATATCCTTAGAATTTATGGATAAGTAGTGTAAGAAGGGGTGGTTCTTGTAGGATTTATTAGTTATGGATGTATTTTTTTGGGGAATTAAGCAGATAAAGTTGATTATACCAAATCTTTGAGAACTTTTAACAAATGTTGGAAGATCTCAGATGAGAAGATAAGAACACTTCAAATAACTAACACTAAACCTTCAACCAAAATATGTGCATCCATGGAAGCCCAAGAATACATGGTTTCACACAATCTTTGAGAATTTAAACATAAAAGATCATGCCAAAAACTCAATAAAACATCAATAATCCCCGATCTATCATGCCTAAGATACACTCATATACTTACAAACAAATTTTATTAATAAAATTGAAAGAAAAGTGAATTTAAAACTATTTATTGCACAATGAAATGAAATCTCTCCTCACAGCACAATTACAATTACCATGATGCTACCACAAGGACAAGATATTGTGTGATTCAGAGGGATTCCTAACATAAGATTGCAACAAGAACATTAATAGCTATTTAGAAATATCTCAACTTAAAAGAAGACACAAAAATGCTCATGATCAAACACAATTAACTTGAAACTCATCAAATTCATCAACAAGGGAAAGTTTCATTTACAGTCTCAATGCTTGTCAATGGCTATACACTTGCAACCATCTTGACATGATTCTATTTGAAAGCTAAAGAAATTAACAGTTTCTCAAACAAGTTCTTGGAAAATGGTTTCTCTCAGTTTATGCCTTTCTTTTCTAAAATTTTAGAAAATTTTAACCCCCCTATGTGAGAGTATTCTCATCACATTTATACAAATCTCACTCACTTTTCAGGTTTTCCCCCAAAAACATGAGTCTCTAAGAGAATATTCCTCTTTACAACATACAACTTAATTTATTGTTATCCTCTTGAAAATATCTCATCTTGTGCTATCAAGTGGAAAAGTTGTGAGATAATCATGTTTTTACTCTCTTAAGTATGAATGGGGTGCCATGTCATCCCTTTTGATAGTTGTCTAATCATTTATTTCCTTTTGACATGTAAGAAACTCCCTTTTGATAATCCCCAAGTGCCTCCATATAGCTTTATGTGACATGCAATCCTTTTCACCTTTCTAATCAACCTCAAACAATACATACTTTTATTTGTGCCTTTCAGAGCTGAATATCCTCACGTGAATTTTATCACATCAATCAAACATATTCTGTTGCATAGTGCTAATTTATATCAAATTTATTTCCTTCGTGTGAGATGAGTGAAAATCTTGTTTCATCTGATGGCAGTGATTCTACTCAACTCAACTTGTCTGCGCCATCCTCATTATAAATTTGACTTTATTTATTTATCAATATGTATTTTTTTCTAGTCTTGAACATGAAGAATTATTGTATATCTCTTTATTGGCACAATGACGAGTGTGGCGCAACAAATAGTTTGAACGAGATTTCCATGGAAGATTTAAACCAAATCTTTGATCTAACTGATCCAGATGAAGTTGTTTGACATTGTAGACTCGGGAGATGGTAAGGGACCCCTGGCATATCGGTAAGTTTGGATCTCACTCCTTTTGAGATTGATCAGGATCAATCCTATCTTTTTGTCCTTTTAATCTATATACTATCATATTTTTCGGTGGGAACACCAGAAATCCCTAGAAGAGTTGAAGAAATTCTAGATTGAAAGGAGGCCTATTGTGATAGGGGTGACCAACTATCAATCTCCCTTCTTATGTGATGAAAAATTCATGTTGATGGAGATTCCCAAGGAGTCCTACATGCTCTATGACAAGTCCTCCATTGATACTATGCCTTCCATTTCTCATAAAGTGGATGAACTAGAGAAGAGAATAATTTCTTTGGAAAAAGGTCAAGCAGGACCTGTGCCATCCCAACCATCCACCACACCAACACCATCCTCAAGAAGGAAGAGGGGGGAATCAAGCTCCCAAACCCCAATTGTCATTTTGGATGAGGAGGAAGTAGAACCTTCATCTCCTCAATGTTCTAAAGCATCATTATCTGCCACTAGGGAAGGCAAGGGCAAGTCCACTTTTCAACATTCCATTCATTTAGTGTAAAGGGATTCTTTGATGGAGAAAATATTATCAGGACCTTGAATTATCCCTTTGCCAAGAGAGTGTCTACCTTTTACGAGGAGGCACTAGGGTGAGTCTAATTTTAGATTTCTTGCTCCACCAGGTCCAAAGGACATAATGCTTGTTGTTTGAGCCACTTTACAAGATCCTACTTCATCTACTTGTAGTCATTCCACCCCTTATAAGGCAAAAGGGAAAAAAATGTTTCCTTTGGAGGTTTGAACCTTTTGGACTAGGTATCTTCTTATCAGAAGAAGATTGAGCTAGGGAATATCATGGACAGTCCCAGAATGAATGTTGAGTCATTGATGGATATGGGGATGTCTCGTAATCTAACGAGGGTCAATTGTATTTTTTCAGATAACTCAGGTTCAAATGAATTCATATCAAGGAAGAACATGCTATTGAACAAAATTCCTCCACTTGGAGGACATTTCAAAGTAGGATTCAAGGATATCTGAGTGTTTTTCTCTTCTTGTGTCCTTTCTTCAAAAGATTTATACAATTTTATTCATCATGGGCTGGGGACCCTATAGAACCCCAATTTTGATTTATGTCTGAAACTACTTCATAATGATATTTAGTTTTCATGAAACAAAGATAGTAGTTGTAATGAGATAAAAGAATGATTTAGGAAAACAAGCCTAGGATTTCTCTTCAGTCTTTGTATCTACATCTTTATCTATTTTATCATGCAATTATCCTCTATTTTTATATTCAAAACTTCTCTAGCTTGACATCAACATTGTTTGCAAAATAAAACTACCACTGCATATCCAATGGTGTCCCGCCATGTGTTTGATTCATCCTTTAGTGTATCGCAGCTTCTCAAAAACCTTCCGTGGCTCAACCGGATGAGGTGACTTGTTTGATTTTGATTCGTGACCCACCTCACACTGTTACCTTATTTTTTGTAGCACTACTTAGAGTAGCGTGGCTTTGAATATCCATCTATAGGGCCTCTTATTTATTTTTTGGAACTTTTCTTCCTCCCACAAACTTGTTCCCTCTTGAAGTTGCACTTGGGTGACATGTGGAGGCATGCACACTCTTTCCCTTTGTTTTGAATTTTCAGCCGACTGAGAATTCCCTTCCATTCCTAAGCCACATGCTTGACTCTCGCAATTTGAAGGCTCCCAATTTTATTGCTCTCTCTCAAAGGTGCACTAGAGGGACATGTGGAAAATCTTCTTTCTTTCCACGGTGATGCTCCTTGCTTCCGCATTTTCCCAATTTCTTGTTTTTGAATACCCTCTAAGTCATAAAAGCTTTTATAGTTTAAAATCTACATTGGGGACAGTTGGGAAACATTCGAAAATGAAAAACCATAGGGATTCTTCAATGAATGACACTCTCACAATCCTTGACCAAAAATAAGGATCAATGCCCTAAACACAAAGTTTTCATTCACATTCGACATGACTATATCTTTCAAGCATACGTTTTTGACATGAGCAAACTAGTCGAAGAAAAAAATTCAAAGGCGTATATTAGGTAAAAAGGGGGACATAAAATCGAGCACCAACATAGTCTTTAGTGGATTTAAAGTAAACCAAGAATCCATAGAACAAAGGATTGAAAAAACTTGGTTCTTCACAAACTTGGTGAATATGGTTGTTTAAGGTAGTTTTTCGGTTAGTGATATTAGATGTAGAAACTACCTAAAACTCAAATGAGTAGGGTTTACTCGATACTTGTTACAAAATTCACAATGTCGGGATGATGGATAGTGGATAATGTGAAAATAATCCTCCTTTCACGTAATGAATATACCTGCAAACAAAGACTAGAAAATATATATTAGATTAATATGATAATGAGTTGCTCGGAAAGTGCCGATCCCAAGAATCTAAAGGGAATTCCTTAAAGGGTGTCGAATTTTTTTGATACAATTAAGTTTCATTGATAAAGATAATAAGATAAATGATTAAAAAGCTAAAACTCAAGGGGAATAGTAAGACCCTATTCAACTTTGTAAGTGGCCCAATCAAGGGTTGTGGCTAGCTCGAAGTCTTTAAAGTAATTGTACCATAACTCCTTGGTTGCTTCTCATTTTTCATGGATGATCTTGAACTTCTCTTCAATGTCTTCAAAGTTTAGTGTGAATGTGATAGTGCATAAAGTGAGCTCGTGGGGGCATCAAAATACTCCCACATGAATGGTTACTAGATGATCAACAAATCATAAATGTTGGTGATTAGGTGAGATGGACCTGGAATAGTCATCTACAGAACAAACATGCTTGCAGACAACTTATTAGATCAAACTAGATTGATAAAAATATAGAATATGGTAAAATTATTATAAAGGACATGATCGACGATGATCGGAGAAAAAAAAGTTTTTTTGATAAATTATAAATAAAATAGACAAAAACGAATGCATGGAGGAAAATGATGATGTAAGGGTAGACTATGAAGAGTTTAGGATTTTGAAAAAATCAGAGATTGATATTCAAATGTGTTTATGAGACCAAAATATAGAGAAAAGGGACAAAGACACTAATAAGTGACAATCAGGATCAACGACAATCGATAAAAAGGTTTTATATGAGAAAAATATTAATAGGTCAAACACTAATAAAAGAAAGAGAAGCTTGTCAACATAAATATGGGATATAGGGGATTTAGAAGCCTATGGGATTTTAAAAATGAAGGTTTGGGATTATTTAAAATACTAAATGGAAGAAGTAAAGACTAAAGGAGTGATTGACGTTGATCGGAGGTTGATGATGATCCCCGTGTGGATATTGCTAATATTTAATAGGTGATCCAAGGGTTTTGACAAGACTATACTAGAGAATACCGATGACAGACTATAGATTATAACTATTATGAAATGAACTAGTAAAATGATATAAAGAAGGGTAATAAACTTGATGATTTTCTTATAGATGATAGAGATGTTGACGGAAATATGAGAGAATCCTTGGGTATCCCGATAGCTTTTATAAAAATATATTGATATCTTTGACTCATGATGATGTTGTTTGTAGGGAAACACTTTGTCATTATTCATCAATTTTGAATAATCGGAGAGCTAAGAAAAAGTTTTATTAAATATAATCAGTGATATTTGCAATGATCTCCGCTAAACACAGATTTCTATCGATTTCATCATAGAGGTTAAAACCAACAAGAGGAATATTGATACATGTTTGAACCCACCTACCATATAGAATATTGGGTTTTTAGGAAATAGTGGGAGGTTAGGGATTCAAGTTGTAAGAGATTAGGGGGTTAGGATAAGTGGGGTAAAATGGGTTTAGGTTGTTTTGAGTTGTTAGGGGAGAGTAAATGGGTTTTTACATAATGGTAAAATAAGATTTACAAAGGTAAATTACATGATACTTAGGATATGGATAATAAGATAGGTAATGATAATTTGATTGATGTGTGTTAGGTTAATTAGGGGTGAAAAAGGGCATCTACATTTTCCCCCTTTTGAGCTTCCCGTAGGAACAGGTTGCAAGACAAAAAATAGTGCAAGGATGCCCTAGTTTTGTGATAAGGATATTGTGATATTGTTCCCCCTCAAGCCAATGATCAACTATGTTGGTCATTGGATTGAAGAGAGTTGATTATTTTTGGATAGGTTTTTTGTAATATGCTCCAAGCTCTTAATTGTAGTTTGAAATGACCAAGTTGGAGGAGTTTGCAATGATGGTAGTAATCTTAGAAAACACTTGGTAGGGGATGTGTAATGTATACCACTTATAGAATCATGTTATGAAAAGAATACTAAGTGGAAAGGGTCCAAGGGAGTGCTCTCGTGAGGATGTGTTGAGCCGTGGGACAAAAGCATCATAGACAACATCCATAGGGTGTTCCAAATTTGATATATGGTTAAAAAAAAAAATGTTAACAATTTTTTTAGTATAAAAGAAAAGACATGCAACTTTTTGATAAATTTGTGTTGTGATAAGAGAGGTCTAGGTGACCAAGATTGATGTGTTTTTGTAAAAAGGTCAAAAATTTGTGGTGATTATAGATTTTCGGTGTGTGGACATGAAATTGATGGTGATTCGTGGTTACTTGGTGATTCCTAAAATAATGAATATATAAGTCAAGAGGCCATACAAATAGTTCATTAGTGACATGTTTGATTGTGATTTGAGATTTCGTATTGTGATTTTTGAGTATTTTTGAGTGATGCATGACAACGATAGTGGTAGGAAGAGGTAAAGGACAAGGAGAGGGGTAAGTAGACTCAATTTTGAGTTTTATTTTGAGTTTTTTTTGTTTTTTTCTTTTTTAAAAATATGGCAGAATGCCCGATCGATGTCGATCATACGATTGAATCAATCGGGTAAGTCACCGGTGATTATGTTTGTGAAATCCTCGCAAAATAACAACAATGAATATTGATGTGGTTTTGGATGAAGTTGCTAACTAATGTCCTTTTTGTATGTTTTTAAGCGTGGGAAACTATCTTAGAGATAGGGTTCTGAGATGTTTGATAGAATCTGATTTGATGTTACTATTGTGGAGTGGGATTATGTGGTAGGCTGTTGGAATAGGAGGATTCGCCACTACGGGAAGATTCCTTGAGACTCGGGGATGATGATAGTCTTGATTTAGAAATGGGATCCTAGCACTGGGACATTCTCGCTTCTCCCGACCGAGGAGATGACTATCGCATTGGAGAATGTATACAGGATCTTCATATTACTAGTTCAGGGTGATCAAGTAGTTTTGATTAAACGAGAGGCCCATCTTGATATGATGAGATGGTTATATGGTGAGGGTGCTAGGGAGATATGATATATAATAGGGGATTCCATATTGAGTCCTACTATTATGCTTGATGTAGTTATGAGATTCATGTGTTGATTGAGTGATTTTGATGTTGATATTCATGATGTGATGTTGAAATAGTTTAAAATACAATGTTAGATGTGATGTTGAAATTATGCTTAGATGTATAGATATTGATTTTGATATATAACATGTTTATTTTGAGGTAAGTTTAGATATATTTGATGTGTTATCAGATGTGATGAGTATGAATGTTAATTTGATATATGATATGTTAATTTTGATGTTGATATGATGTGACTTCCAATATAATGGTGTTGATATATGTATTCTAAAATGTCCATTAATCATGGTTAGGAATAAAATGTGAATCATTTAATTTTAGGATATATTTGATACATATGTAATCTGACCGTAAAAGTATTTATGATGACCATGCACTTTGCGCCTTTTAAAAAAAAGTTAACACACAAATAATAATAATTAGTCACATGAAAGAACTTGGATATGGATGGAAGTGCATTGGTATGCCTTCTTGTAACATGGGAAGGGTTGACATATGTAGTTTATATAGAGAGAGTAGGTTCTCCTTTTGATGGATTGTAGGATCATTCCTAGTTATATTTTATTGATTCAAATTGATTAATGTGGGAATTTTTATTTAATGGAAAATTTGATCAATGCGGGAAGCTTTCCTAGGATGCTTTTGAATTTCTTAACTTTTTGAAGGCTGATCAATGTGGGAATCCTTTTTATAATGATATGGGTAGCCATCCTTTGAGGGAGTGGTCTACAATTTTGATTTTATGATTTTTGATTTTGAATAGTTTTCTTTTAAAGGATTGGTCTATACTTTGACCGACAACCGTATTTCAAGGTATGAATATATATTTTTGATAATGCTTAATAGCCATCCTTTGAGGGATCAATATATTTTGAAACTATGCATCGAGATATGTATATTTTGATTTTGAAAGCTGAGGGTAGGCCTAGTAGACCATGCAAGGAGGGGAAGGATGTATGTATAAACTACACATGTGTACCCTATAACATGTTTTTAGTTGGTATATAAAAGGTAAATGGAAGTAATGATTGCATGGTTTCCTGCTAAGGAGGAACTTTTCCATGTGAAATATGTGATGAACAAAGCCATGGTGCTCATCTTTAAGGTCTTAATTATAAGGCATTGATGGTAGACCACATGCTTCCAAATAATTATCATGGTAAAATGATAGGTTGGTGATGGAATGAGATATTTGATGTGAGTAATGTCATGGTGGTAGCTATCTTAATAGTAGATCGGAAAAAGTGCAAGGCATTCAAAGGTTCCTTTTCAAGTGTACCATCATAGAGGATAAATGATAGGATCCCGAACCATACTTGTGAGTGATGACATATGGACCGATCCAGCTTAGGGTAAAACTTTCCATGCTTACTCCTTTCTAGAGTAGTGATTGTAGATACAAAATAATGTAGTTTGGGTAATTATCTAGTCCTGAATACATACTCCTATTCATGTGATTCCTAAGTAATAAAATTACTAATCAACCCATGTATTTGGCCACCTTTCTTTGCTTTATGTTGCCACTTTTTGTCTTGCACCCTTACTTGCTTAGTCTGCCTCATACTTTGGCATGTATCATCCTCGACATCACTCCCAACTAGGATGCCAATGATAGGTGAACTTTGTCCCCTCTGGGTGCCTTTAACCTCTTTTTACTTTTTCACATCTTTTGGGTCCTTTCTATCTATTTGAGAATCTTATATTTTTGGTAGTTTCCCTTTTCGGGGTTAATTATGAAATTTAAGCAAAGGAATCATATAAATATAAAGTTATGTGATCATAATAAAGGACCAAGCACTAAGCACTAGCTTTCACAACCTAGGGTTGCATCCATCAAGCAAAATCCAATGGAAATAAGGGATGGTTACTCTGCATAAAGTTCATACGAAGGAATTTATTTCTATTCCATGTACACATCTATTACATTTCTTTACATCTAGCTTACTTGCTCGCTATCAAGTGTGACACACAAAAGAGCCACATAGGGATAAATTCATCATACACACATACACATAACTACATTGGGTCTGAGATGTAGTGTAATGATCAGTTGAAAGCTCAAAATTGTGACAACTGAGGAAAATCCGACCCCTCATTTTGCATTTTTAATTTTTAGGATTTGATGGTTATTTGAGGGTTTTACAAGTCAATCCTTCATTATAGGTTTCAAAGTGACTTCAGCGATCACCGTGCGACCTCATAGATACTAAAGGAAAACAACAATGAATACCTTGTGACCATCAAAGGAGGTTTTCTCGAGCATTTCCACAGACTCAGCACCCAAAAATAGGTATAGAGCGCCAACAGCACTCCTATCCCTCTCCATACGCCCCAATCCAACTTATTATTCTAGATCTACATTTTCTAAGCTTAAGTATGATGGTCGATTGCTTCATATTTTCTAGTTTTCCAGCTCTGTACACCTCCAAGATTTTTGTGAATTAGCTAAGGCTTCTTACCCTCTCTTTTCACTTAGGGTTTTTACTTTATTTCTTAGTTTTCTTGGGTTAATTTATATACTTAATTTTCGCATTTATTTACTACTACAATAACATCAAATTAGGAATATATTTCCATATTTAGCTTAATCATTTTGGTGAACCCGAACTTGATTTGAACACTCTTAGGATCCTCATACCTCCATTTTTCTTATCTTTCTAGGATATCTTCATCATGAGTATCTCTATTAATGATTTCTTGCTTATCAATCCTGAATTAAGAGATAGAATAAAAACCTCCTCTCTACCACTTGCATTCCTACTAATATGCATCTAGATTCAGTATATCAAACATTTGTTGATGCATTTTCTTAGCATATTGCTTTCTTATCCAATCCTAATGCTGATATTACTATTTTTGACAATGATCCACCCTTGCATATCATGATTCACATTTACAATGTGGGTGTCAAGCATACTTTAATCGATAATGGATCTGAACTTAATATTTTTCCTATGTCATTCCTTAAAAATATTGGTCTTTCTGCTACTAATGTTAGTCCATCGTGTCTTTCCCTTCATGCTCATTAAGGTTCTATTTGTCCATGTGTAGGTCACATTACTTTTCCTATCACTGTAGGGCCCAAAACCCTTAAAACAATTTTATTTGTCAATGACTTTATGGTTTTGGATAACTATTTACTCGATCCAGTCATGGATCCATGCAATGCAAGTGGTTCCTTTTAGAGTACATCACTGTGTCAAATTCATACATGATAACATAGAAGATACAGCTTTCTAGTGATCGTGGCCCACTCAAATATTATGACTATTATCCCAATACTATAATTCCTACTCCACACTCTGATACTTCTAATGAACCAAAACCCATGGATACTCCGGATCATTTACCACCACTTTAAGGTGTTATTTACATGCTAGATACGAGTCTCATCTACAACACCCCCTCCTCCTCCTCCTACTATTGCTATGATTCTTTATTAGGGGCCTATCCCACCATCAGACATCATTCCACATAATACACCTTCTCATGCATCATCTTTATTAGTACAACCTCCATTTACATGCAAATTTTTAATGAAATGATTCTTTTTGGGAACACATTTCGCCTCGATCCTACTTTCTTGGATACTATATGAAAACATGATGGGTTGGCTCGGCCAGCTTTATAACAGATGATATTTTTCCTCCCTCTCATGATCATCATCTCTACCATGGGTTTTTTCACATCACAAATATTTATGGTATTCAAGTATTTTATCTCACGCTTTTCTTTCCGTGGTCCTCACACTTCTCCAGTCATACTTGGGAAATATTGGTTGGATTACATTAGGGGCACGTTAGATCCTGATCATACTGATATATCTTTTCCCATATCATTTGGTCATTTTTTCATTCAAAATGATTCATTCCTTGGATATTCACCGAATCTTACTGACTGGTATGCACATGGGTGTTTATTACATCCTTTTATTAATGAGGAATATGCTATGGGAATGTATAATTTATGGCTTAATGGATCCTTTCTCGATCAACATGAAACTATCACTTATCAATTTTTGATGCTTCACCATTCAATTTTCATCATGAAATGATGACCTCTTAGATGACATTACTTGATCACACTCATCACCACATACTTGAGGGGCATCACAATTATCTCTTCCCCCTAACATCAAAAATCATAATATCTTCTCATCACTTCACATATAGACTTTCACATATGACATATACATCTCAACATAGTATCATTATTACCCAATGATGCACTCTTGTGCTTTGTTCAGATTTGAATGTTGAGGGCATACTATCTACATGAACCTCACACACCGCACACCATACACTATAAAATTGAAATCACACACTATATACTTCTCATCATGCGTTATACATCTTCTCTCACAGCCTCCACTATTTTTGCATCTTACTCACTCTACATGTTCATGACATATATTTTGCTCATCTACCACTACGTGTTGCACTCATTACCCTATGATGCACTCTATTTCTATGGTCCATACTTGAATGCTAAGGGTATACATCTCAAATTAACGTCATCACACTCACGTGTTTAATCACTCACTCATTTACTCACACACTCTACGCTTTGTGCTTTATCGATCACATCTTTCTATCACACACATTCAAACCATTTCCCGATGACACACTCTTATTTACGGTTAATTATTGATCATTAAGGGGGTATATACAAATGAACCTCATTACATACATACACACCCACTCGGGGGTACACGATTCCTATCATTCACACTTCCTTCCATTCGTACCATCCACATCATACTGCATATCTTGTTTGCATTTACTCTTTCTTACTTATGATTTCACATGTTCAATATTTTACACATGCTAGATAGATATCTTGTATGTCATTATCTTTATCATACACACATGCTCATTCACTTGAATTTCTAGTTGTGATCATAGATTATACAAATCTATTACATACAACATAGATTTTTGGTACAAGACTCTATTACTAGTCCCAAAGAGGCTCTCGGGGCATCCAATTTCGTACATGCTTTGACATAATTTTTATATTTCTAACATGTTAGTGGGTGCTTCATGTACAACATTTATTTTTTAGGTATATCTATTTCCATGGTTATTTCTTACATTACTTTTCATTGTTTTCTCTTTGTATGATCTTGTCTATGGGATTTTCCCTTTGTCTTGTGTGCACACATGTATGATTTTGGCCTAGTTAGCCTTGATTTTCTTGCGACATCATGAGTGGTGTCCCATGTATGAAACCCACCTTTTACAATCTACATTGTCTTCTTACTTGTTTAAATGATCTTCTTGTGTTTTAGCTTCCATATTAGTTTCTTAGCATACATTTTGTCTTTGACATGCGTGTTTGTCTTCGATTGTACTAAAAATTGTCTCCCAACTAATTTTTTTACATGTGCCTTGGTTTCTACCAAGCACATTACCTCCCCCATAGAGGTCATAATTTCAGCATCATTTGGGTGAATCACACCCCATATAGTAGTCTATAGTCATTACACGTAAAAAAAAGTACCGATACAACATAATTTTTACTTTCTCGGGATCAAAATAAGACTTGGGTTCTTAGCACAAAAATCCCTTCCCTTCGAACGCCTATAACTGGGGGTAGATAAAAATCATTTTGGTAGTTCAAAACAGTCTAAAAACTTCACACAATAGATTTTATAGGGCATAAAGTCCTTAGCACTTTTACGTTGGATCAAATTATTCATGATTTACACACCATCTGCATGGTTTCCTACATTGTGGGAAACAATTAAAGGTTGGAGGATAACACCGAATTTTTCTCTCTACACTTCTTTCATGACTTGGTGTGAGATCGCCACAAAACTCGTGACCGACATAAGTGGAGTGAGATTGCCCAAAAAGTGCATTAATCTACAACATCTTCAAGATCCTTTCTACACTCTTTTCTTATCACGGATCATGTGCACATGTTACTTTTTCACATTTTTATATTTTACATACTTTCCTTACACAATATTTTCACATTTTGATCATATACATGCATATTTGACTACTTTGTTTCGTTTCTTCTTTTGCAGTCCGTATGGGAAGTAGTAGTCAAGATAATTCAAACATCACATATAACAACATTGGCATCAACAATAGACACATAACGACATCTACACATGCATTTCCTCCCTAAGTTCATTTTCATCATCCAGGTTTTGCACTTTTTCCTAATTAGCAACCACACTTCACACTTTTATCACGCCACACTTTGTCTTATCCCTCGACACACTTTCTTCATCGATCTACATGGTTATCAGTGCACATGTTTTATCTAATTTATGTTACCTATATTTCTTCTCACAAACATAAAGTGGTGGAAAATTTAGACACAAATCACATACTTTGGGTAATTATCTAGTCCCGATTACATACTAGTATTCATGTGATTCCTAAGTAAGAAAATTACTAATTAACCCATGTCATTGGACACATTTCTTTGCTTTATGTAGTAACTTTTGGTCTTACACCCTTACTTTCTCAGTCTTCCTCTTTATACTTTAGCATGTATCACCATAAACATTAGTACCCATCCAGGCACTAGTGCTGTGCACCCTCGTCCTCTTTGGGTGCCCCTGACCCCTTTATAGTTTGTTCACATATTTTGGGTCTATTCACCTATTTGAGCATCTTATCTTTTTGGTAGTCAGCCATTTCAGGTTTAGTTACAAAATTCAAGAAAAGGAATCATATAAATATAAAGTTATGTGATTGTAATAAAGGACCAAGCACTAAACACTAGCTATCACTCCCTAAGGTCGCATCCATCAAGCATCTAAGAGCTCCATTACATCCATATAACATCATATAAGGGACAAACGGGATGGTTAATCTGTATACACTTCATATGAGGGAAGTTTATTCTATTCCATGCACACATTTATCATATTTCTTTACATCTAGCTTACTTTATCGCTATCAAGTATGACATGCGCAAGAGCCACCTAGGGCACAATTTTGTACAAACACACACATAACTACATTGGGTAAGAGATGTAGTGCAACAATTAGTCATAAATTCACCATTGTGACTATTGAGGATAGTTTGAAACCTCATTTTCCATCTTTTGTTTTTATGATATTATGACCATTTGATGGTTTTACAAGTCAATACTTCATCACAGGTTTCTTGTGACTTTGACGATCACCGTGTGTCTTCATAGAAACCAAATTTAAACAACACCAAATACCTCGGGACCACTTAAAGAAGGTTTCCTGAGAATTTCCACATATCCATGTGTCCAAAAATAGGTCTAGGGTGCTCCGCAGGCTCCCCTATCCCTCTCTAGATGCCCCAGGTTCGACTTATTCTTCAAGATCTACATTTTTCTCGAGCTTCTGGTGTGATAGTCAATCGGTGCTTCATATTTTCTAGTTTTCCACCTTTTACACCTTTTGGATATTTTTGAATCATCTACTACTTCTTACCCTCTCTTTGCACTTAGGGTTTTTACTTTATTGCTTAGTTTGCTTTGGTTTATAGTTTTACTTAATTTGTTGCATTTAGTTACTACTACAATAACATCACATTAGGCATATATTTCCATATTTAGCTTAATCAAGGTGACATTCTGATTTTATTTTAGGATAAGATCACCAATTTTGAAGTCATGTTCTTTGACATATTTTCTATATGCACATTTAATGTGTACTTGATAAACATGATAATGTTTGAGGGCTGTTTGAAGATGTTCATCTAATAACTCAAGTTGTGCTGTACATTCTTGATGGTAATCCTCACAAATTCAAATTCCTTGAGGGACACATGGATAGAGATAATTTAAAATTCAAGGGGTAGGGATGCCTTAGATCCATAGACTAAAGAGAAGGGCGTAGCACCTGTAGGAGTACAGATGCTAGTATGATAGGCCCGAGGGAAAACATGATTTAAAGATACTAATTCCTACCTACTTTGTTGATGGTTTTCATGAGGATTTTTTTGAATGTTTTGTTAGAAGATTCTTTTTGTCCATTTACTTGTGGGTAATAAGGAGATGAAAACCTAGGTTGTATGTTGTAAGTGTCACATAATTTGTTAACTTCCTTGTTTTTGAAATATTTTTCATTATCAATGATTATTTTGTGAAGGATGTCAAAACAACATATGATATTTTAATAAATGAAATCGATGATTTTGTTTGATATAGTAGAGACCAAGGGAATTGTAACACCTCTAAAATGACTAGTACATATGATGACTTCTACTATAGAAGGTACAAACATTGACAAATGATTTTGTCTTAAGATGGTGTACTTGTTATGACTTAGGAAATCATGTTTGCGAGAAGATAGAAAGTTATCTCTGTTACGAATAGGTACATTCTCATCATGTTTTTGCTTAATTGAAAATGAAGCAATACATATCTTTTATGAATAATAAATTCACTGCTAGGGATTATGAATTTGCATTTTAATTTTCGTATATTTTAGGGTTTCAGATAACATTACCTTGGATCAATTCCATTGATCCAAGGTATGCTTCTAATTTTCATGTCTTGTTGTCATGATGTCTGAATTGGATAGGTGGAAGGGTTATGGATCTTGAATGTGCAAAGGTTATGCACAAACCTCTCCATGGATCTCTGATTTGTATTTAATCAAGTAACAATTTGGTTCTTCTTTTTTATTCTGGTATGATGAAGTTTTCATTGGGGACCTGGGACCTAATATAACTATGTTCTAAAACTAGTAACTCTATCCTAAGGGTTAAACCTAACCTAAGTTAATATGTTCTTTTGTTAATTGGGATGAAAAAGAATTAAGAGGGACCTAGACTAAAACTATGGACCTACCTATGGACCTATGTTGATTTCCTAAATTAGTGTCTAACCTAACTAAGGGAATGGCTAACCTAAGGGGGCCTATGAAACAACATGGGGAAAGAGGCAAGTGGGAGGCAACAAATTCAAGGAATTTAAGGCAATTTATTAATCCTTATCTCTTTTGAAATCCAAATTTGGAAAAGGCAGTTAGAAACTTAAGATGGATGAGTTGGCATTTTCGCCAAAGTGTTATGAGGCATGTTTTGTTTGAATTAAGTCCACTCCAAATTTGGAGATGGTGGTGGCGGGAAAGTAGGAAGGACTGACAATCCTACTCTGCATTTAATTTTTTGAAATTGGTGAAACCACCTAGGAAGAAGATAAAGGGTTGGTTTTGTCGATTCATTTAGTTTTGGAGCTAGAGCTTTGTATGTTTTTTTAATTTTTGAACCTCCAGTTTAATTTTTGCATGTAATGTGTCAATGCATGAGTTTTCCTTCCTTGCATGGTGTGGAAGAAAGGGTTGGCACTGTGAGACTATAAGAAGGAGATAGAGGAAGTTTTTGTGTGGTTTTGGAATTTAGTAAAGAAGATTGAGGCTCTGCTTGGAAACTTCTATGAATCGGTGAAGGAAAAGTGCTATCGGAATGATAGGCTCTATCCATTAAGTTTTATGCTTTTACTTAAATGTTCATAAAAACAACTATGCTCTTTGGAATAGACTGGTTTTCATTTTGCTAATATGATTTCTCTACTTGAGGTTTTGTGTTATTTATTGGGAATGATTTTTTGATTTTGTTTGAATGATGGAAAGAGTGATATAGGTTTTGATTCTCTTGATTGATAGCTGGGTTATGCTTTAATCCTATTGCATGGGCTTGAGATCAAGTTGAAAAATGTATATGATCTTGTTTGAACTGTTTAAATCTGTAGGAACTCGGTTGTTTAAATCTATGGAACTTGTTCTAAAAGATCTTGTTTCTTCACCATTGGAAAAATTTAGTTGATAAAATGTTTGAATATCTTACTGTTGTTTGATCTTACATGATTTTATTTTAGGAGAATAAACTTCTGTGACTTTGGCTTAAACATACTCTATTGAGTACAGAAGGAATGTTCAAAATTGGTGAACGTGTCGGTTTTCTTATAGTTGTCTATAATTGTGAATCTGGGTTTTGTTGTATTAATTTGGTTGCAGACTTCTGACCCTGTGATTATTTAGGAAAGGTAAATTACTGTGGGTTTTTCTTGCAATTGTTATTTTAAAAAGCCTGCAAATGTATACTTCTTCTATTCGCTGGAATTGTTTAGTTGTTTTCGTAGTTTTTGGAAGCCTGTAAGGGAAATATTATTCAGTTTTCTACTTTATTGGGTCTTTGGATAACCTTTGAAAGTATGACATCTGGTGCTAAGAAGGGAAAAATCCATTGGGTATGGTTTATTGTATTTTGGTTATTGTTTTCAACTTGAACTTCTTGATAGTTCTATTGACATTGTTTTGATGTATTGTGTTAGCCTGTTTCTTAGACCTTGGACCATTAAAATTGGTTTTAGTTCTTACAGAGCTTAGGCAATGTATTCTTCATGAAAAGGGAATGATGAATTCTTTTAGGTTAAATCATTTTGATTACTTCTTCTCCTATACGGATCTGAGTTAGGAAGATTGTTCAGACTTAACCATCTGTTAAAATTATTCCTTCCATCTCTGTATCTTTTGAGTAATGGTTTATTTGTTATCTTGTGGAAATAAAGGCTATCTTTACTATCTCCTAGAATGATGAAAGGTAAGGGAATTTTGTTTCTATTCTTCATTCTTTCCTTTCTCCTAGTTTTTGTTCATTCAATTCAAACCCATATTAGATCTCTATTTGGGATTTTGGTTTGAGACATTAGATAATGACCTTGTCAATATAGGTTATTGGTTTCTTTAGGTTCTCCTTTAATCATGAAATATTTAAGGGGTTGTGATCATTCTCCCTCTCCTTCCTTTCTTCTTATTTCATCTTTGCACTTGGTGAAGATGTTGTCTTTCTTTGGTCTATTTCATTATGTAACTTCTTGACTGTTTGATAAGAATGATTGCAGAATGTTGTTAGGGAAGTATAGTTAAAGTTGAAATTTAATTCAATGGAATAATGTGTTAGGTTGGAAGTAATTGAATGGTTTAATGATTTATTCTAGAGTACAAACTCAACCATTTAAGTACTTAAGGTAATGATTGTAATGGTGCATATTTTTGAGATTGGAGTGTAAATCTTTTTCTTGTTGGAAGTAATCTTGCATCTTTAAGTGGTATGATTTATCTTGTTTGGTTGTTAACTTGAATTGGTTCTTAGTTTTGAGTTTGAGTATTAGGATACTCTAAACCAGGACACTTAAATGTTATGATGATTGGTTATTTTAACTTATTTCTTATGATATTTAAGTTCAATTATTGGCAGCTCAGATTTTAGGATGAATTTAGGTTAATGAAATATTGAGATGGAAGTATTGTTGTAAATGATCTACTACTAAACTATGCCTAAAAGCTAGTTAGGATAGTTACCTTTTTTTGTTAAATGGATCTAATCAAATGAGTGATCATGAAAAGAAATGTATGAAAGTAGTAGTGAAATTATGATGAAATGTTACTTATCGAATTATTGTTTATATTCCTTTGATAAAAGACAATAGTATGGATGGTTGAAGTTGTTATATTTCATGACCTAACCTTACTTTTGATTTGTTGTATATCTCTTTCCCTCTTTTTTATTTTTTTTTTTTAGTATTATAACTCCTTTTGGCTATGTCTTTCTGAATTGCTTTAGGACTGTTTCATAACAACAAAGTTCTTTTTATGAAACAATTAGTTAAAAGCACATGATTTAGTGTTTATCATGCTCAGTTCAATGAACTGACCCATGCTAGTAATTTTGTAGATGGAATTCATAAGTGATGAAAGGAGAAAGATATTTAGGAAGTTACATTTTTTTATCAAAGAGACTAATCTTTTTATGATGAAATATGGTTCATTACTAAAATTTATTTGATGGAAAATAAAGTTGTATCTGAAATTGATTGAAATAGTGTTGTTTGATATTAGTAATATCTGAAGCGTTTGGACTTGTAAATGTATAATTTCCTCCTTGTTGAATGAAATATGTGTGAAATTTGTTTGTACTTGATGTAATTCCTTTTAGCATGAAATGAGTGGAAATAATGAATATTACTCTATTTCACAAATAGTAGCATACTTTTATGGTTTGGAATGGAGTAAATAGAAGTATGAGGTGTTAGATGTATTACCCTCTCTAGTGAGGATGCAACTTATAAAGTTTACTTTCTTACATTGATACTCAACTATATCTCTATGACTATATTAAATCAATGTTTGTTGAGAATTAAACCTTGATAATAGTTTATAATGTACAATGGGTTTATAATAGACTTTAACCCTTAATAAGGGAAAGGAAAGACAATTCCATTGAAATGAATCATAGTCCTAATTTAAGACCTTTTTGATATGAATCCTGATTGTTATTTGTAGTTAGAGAAGGTGTTTTTCTCATGTAGACTTCCTTAATTAAAATAGGAATGTAGGAAAAGACAATTAAAAAGGGAATTAGACTTCATTTCAATGAAGTCTAATATGAAAAAGGACCTGCTCAGAACTTATATAAGCTAGGGCTGAATTAAGTGAGTAATTAAATGACACTTCCATGTGTATTGGGCCTTTAATGTAAAATTTGAATCAGGTTGTTAATAGTTCAAATCATAGCATGTGAGTTGGATAGAAAGAATATTTATCTACATAACTTCATCTAATGCAGTTTTAACTCTGAATCTTAATAATTAAGGAACCTAGTTGTTCAGTAGGGTTGTTGTAATTAATCTATAATAAGGAAATTAATAAGATATAACTTTCTATCTAAGGTATGTTCATCTAGATGAGGAAAACTCAGTTGGATGTTGACACATGCCAACTGTAGCATAGTACCTTCATGATGACAAGGGTCTTCACAAGGATACTATGTTGCAGTTGACATGTTTCAACACCCTTCAGAGTTTTTTCAACTAGACTAACATAAATTCTGACTTGATCACAATTCTTCCCTAGGTAAAGATAGGGGCATGATCTAGTGTCGGGTCAACTCATGTTGAATTAGGATAAATAGACACGCCCAATCGACATAATTTAATTGAGTATGTCTAAGTACCCTTAGTCACCATAAGCATTCCTCCACACTTGGCCATGTTGTTAACCTTGGCTAGGGTTAAACCTTGAATGAGTGGACTGATAGAAGTCAGTGAAGACCATTCTAGATAATAGATCAAGTAGGGTGAAGGACTTATTCCATTTGATGAGTATGTCATCTAGGAATATAAACATGAACAATATGTTTAAAATATTTTTCCAAAGTATCGCAAGCTGCTGGTTGCATTGTCCTATGTCACCTAGTTTAAGAAGCAAGATTTTAGATGAGTATCGGTAACAAATATTTAGATAGGCCTCTTAAACAAAACACTTGATACCTCTAAAAGGGTAATAGAACCAAGTATACATAGTAAAACAATTATAGATTTAACATGAGAGATCAGTATGATACCGAGTCATGAAATGAGAGATCGGTGTTCACTGAGTCATTTAGAGCTGCATATGGATTTCTGTTAAGAGATAGATTGGATTTGGAATGTGTGTTATAAATTATGATAATTTAGCATAGAGAACATATGTAATTCCCCCTGTTTCTAAAGTCTTATTAGAATCCCTTATGAGAGAATCCATAGTTTCCATGAATTTATTAGAAGATCGTGGAACTTCTTGGATGGTGTAATGATCAAAGGCTTCTAAGAGGAATTCAAACATGTTTTTATATATTTATAGAGTTTCATTTTTTCATTGATAAATTCCTTTGATTTGATTTATGATGAGTTGAGAGTCCTCATAGATGTCGAAGATTTTAACACCAAACATGGTAGCTATTTAGAGGCCCATGATAAGAGCTTCGTATTCAGCCATGTTATTAGTGCATTCAAAGTTTAATTTGAAGGATAGAGGGATAGGAGTCCCTTAGGGAGGTATGATAATGATACGACACGTCCCCCCTCTCTTGACACTTAGATCCATTGGAGAAAATTGTCACTTTGATAGGAGTGTATTCTTGATTGATGGTATTGATATATTCTTAGGAAATTTTTTGTGAGGTAATTGGTTGTCAAGAAGAGGATCTTTGGAAAGCTTATTGAAATGGATTTTCCTTTAATATATTTTTGTGGGATGAATTCTAGATAAAACTTGGTCATGAGAATAAGCCATCAAGTGATATAGTCACTATGGTATGGTTTGGAATGCATAGATTTAAGGGGGTTGAAACTGGTGAAAACATAAGTTTTGTGATTAAGAAGGTAATGAAGAAAATTGGAAGTTACAAAGCAAAAGGAACAACACAACCTATCAAATTTGATGTAATGGTTTTCATAATTATAAAGTGTACGATCGTATAATAGACAACCTATTCAGGGCCTTGATTGTCTCAATGTGCTATCATAGTATAGGCGACATGTATAGAAACATATATGTATAAATGAAAGGGATCCCCCTCGCATGGAGATGTAAGCATAAGAGAAAATAAGAGATATTAGTTGAGGTCATCGAAGGCCTTCTCAAAAAAATGGGAGATGTTTGAAAGGTTGACAATGATTTCAAAGTCATGTGAGATGAAATGATGAAACGATGAAACAATTGAAGTCTACATTGAAGGATGTGAATATTTTTAAGGTTTGATGGAGGAGGAATCTTGATGATGGCTTTGATATTAGAAGGGTCTACATCAATTCCCCTGATACAAATGATGAACCCTAGAAGCTTACGGATGAGAAAGTGAAACACACATTTAACAGGGTTAAGGTGAAGCAAATATTGGATGAGTCAAACCATAATAATGTCAAGGACATCAAGATGGTCCCTACATTGCTTATATTTTCCTAGGAGGTCATCAACGTAGCATTTGATTTAAAAAAGAATGCTTTCTAAACCATAATTATATAATAACCGATAGAAATAATGAAGTACAATTCCTAGATACACTAAGCCATAAGCAATAAGATAATAAAATATAAAACAATAAGTGCAAGAGAGAGATGAATGAAATTAGTTGATTTCATGCTTTTCTTGGAACTAATATAGACTGGAAAATCGATGAATAGGAAGATAATACTATCAATGATGCTTAGGTAAAATTCTACAACCGTTGGATAAAGCTATACAAGGGCACTTATAATAGGTTAGGGGTGCCTGGGTGCAATATTTTGCTATTGGGTACTGTGGATCGTAAAATGCTCGTAAATTTATTTTTACAAAGTAACACAAGTGTCGTGATAGTCATTGTTGAATGAATGTATGTCACAATATGATCACTAATGTACATGTAACCTACAAAATAGAGATTCACCCGCAAAACCCATAATCAAATAAAATCCAAAAAATAAATATTCAATATGGGGAGTCAAACTCGACCCCGGTGGTCACCCAACTAAGTGAAATTACGACCGAGTGATTCACTACATCTCAAAATCTATTTAGTTATTATAATTGTGTGGTAAGATACCCTTGTGCAAGTGCACTTGATAGCACACTAGGCATATGTAGAAATGCAAATAGATGTGTGGATGGAATAAAGAAACATACCCTTCCTATGTTGTGTATGCAGAAAATACAGTCCCTTGTCCCTTGAATGGATGCATTTAGTGCTCTTAAATTCCTTTGGATGTAAACTTAGATGGTAATATTAGAGGCTTAGAGATTGGTTCTTTATTTTGGCTTCACAACTTCGTATTTATATGATTCCCTTGGTTGAATTTCTTAATTGATAATTGGAAGGCTGACCCATAAGAAAATTAGATGCCCAAAAGATAAAAAGGCCCAAAAAGAGAAAGTAAGGTAGAAAGAGGTCGCAGGCACCTAGAGGGGACGAGGTTACCTAGGCGCCGGTGTCCCGGCTGGGTGCTGGTGTCTCAAGTCAAAAAATATAAGCTAGTAAAGTCTTGACTATGTTATAGGGTGTAAAAGACTAGGAATAAGAAAATAAACAAAGTAAAGAGGCCAAATCTAGTTGTTAATTACTAGTTTTCTTGCTTAGGAATCATATAAATTCAAGTATTCTTTTAGGAACTAGAAATGTACGCAAGTGCATGATTTTGTGTCTAAATTTACCCTCACTTTAAGTTTTTAGTGAATAATCGATAACATAAAGTAGTTAGAAGATGTGTACTTGATAAACATGTAGAGTGTAATGGTGATAACATGCCGAAGAGATAAGTGAAATCATGAAATGATAAAATTTAAGTGTGGATGCTAAGAAAGAGGAAGTGACCCTAGGGGTGAAGTGTATTTATTGTACTATGTTATACTTGAAGTTGTGCTCGATGTAGGGATACTTCTTGTTGTGTATTAAGGAAATACTTGCAAAAGAAAAGTGAAAGAGTAGGCAAAGTCATACATTATGAAAACTCTTGAAAAAGTATGTAAAATTATGTAAATGTGAGAAAGTAGTAAAATGAAAGTGTGCACCTAATGATCATGAGTGTAAAAGAATAGAAAGATGTCCTGAAAATGCTATGTAGAGTGAGTATTTTGGGTGATCTCATGCCAAAGTGATTTTTGGGTGATCTCACGCCAAGTGTGAGTTTTTTGGGTGATCTCATGCCATGATAGAAGAGTGTTTGGGAGAGAGGTCTAGTGTTACTCTCCTTCCATGACTACTTCTTGATTATACACCATTTTAGATGGTGTGATCCTATTTTATTCCAAGTTGTATAGTATTAGTTCCAAATTAAAATGGAGAAAGAATGCATTCTACTTGATGGAAGACTATTCTTGTACTCTAAAAACTACTCTATAAACTAATGTGAACTGTGCTGATATGAGAAAGTATCTGTATATGCTCTAAGGACATAGGCACCCAGGAGAAGTTAGAAGCGTTTAGATGCTAGTGTCTATATGTGAGCACTAGAGTTTGACCTCAATTAAGGACCCAAGTCGATTCAAGGTCATTTCTATAATTGCAAGTATGTTATGTTTCAATACTATGTAGACTTGTATTTAAGATCTGATATGTTGTATGGGGTTACTGATTCACCCAATGTATGTCCCCCTCATTTGGGGTATATGTGACATTGTTAGGAGAAAGTGGCCTCAAGGAGAGGAATTGATGTTGATATGAAACTCGTATCCATATAAGGGGAGGGAAAGTGCATGGTAGAAACCAAGGCACATACAAAAATGTGTCTTAAAACACATGTTAGTATAAAAGAGTAGCAAAATTTCATACAAAAGTAGTGTCAAAAGAAAATGTGGATACATGATAGAATTTAAAAAGTGGGTTTCGAGAGATGGGACATCGCTCACAATGTCACAAGAAAATTAATGTCAAGCAGCCAAAAAATATAGTGTGCATAAAAGACAAAGGGCATAGCCCACAAACAATGAGATATAATGAAAAAAATGAAAAGTAAAGTCTAACAAATATCCATGGTGGTAAATAGTTCCTGCAATGAAAATGTTGCACATAAAGCACCCATTAGTATGTTAGAAAGATAAAAATTATGTTAAAGTTTCTATGTACTAATAGAAAATACTGTGCTAAGAAGTAGAGGTAGTAAATAATGGAACAATAACACTTGTAATTTGTAAGAGTTGTAAATGTAGATGCCCCCAAGATCCTCGATGGTACCGGTAAGAGGTAAAATGCCATACATCATTGCAATGTGTAAGGACATGCAAGAATTCTTCATTCATAACTAGAGAACAAGTGAATGCACATGTTTATATAATAAATATAATGCTACACTAGATATCCAACTAAAATAGAAAGAAAAGTGTAACATGTAACTAGTATAGGTAAAAAGAGTAAGTGAAACCAAAATATGAAAATGTATGAGTGTTATGGAATGATATGCAATGTGTGGAGATTATAAAAGAACCATACCCCTAGCGGATGTGTATGTATAACATGGGGTTCATTTATAAAATACCCCTAAACAAAAAAGAATGAACCATAGAATAAGAGTGTGTCATCAAGAAATTGTTTGAAAGAGATTCTATAAATATATATCATGAAGCATAGAGCATGAAATGTAGAAAATGTGAGGTTCATTTCATATGTATACCCCCAGTAGTCAAGTATGAACCCTAGAAATAGAGTGCGTCATAGGGTAATGGTTTGAAAATAGATGCTAGGATGATAGTGTTATCATCAAATTACATCACCCCTCGAATGAGATAGTTTGATGGACTGGGGTATCCAATGTAATTTGTGTAACACGAGGTTATCTCTCAAGTTGTAGGACTTGCGGGATTGAGATAACCCTCCATAGAAAGTTGGTTCTTGGTCCTAATCCTACCTACCAAAAACTACTCCTAATGTAGGCAATAAAAATATATAATCCTATTCTAACCTTCTAAGGAGATAAGGAGACATACACATGAGAGTAAACTTACACTAAGAGTGGTGATACACCAAGAAAAGGAGGTGCTAGACACAATCCAACTGCCTGAAATGAAGAGAGGTGAGAAATGGAGAGAGTGGACAAGACACCATTTGTTTCTCATAAAACACATCTCCCAAAAGCTTGCAATAAAAATTAAAAGTATGCACAATATACCCTATAACGAAGAGATGCAAGTAGAGAACAAAACATGCAAAGGATGGACAAAATGCATCACAAAACTTAGTCTATTACTCCATTAAAATTTTGCAGAGTACATCATTAGTGGGAAAGATGAAAAATAATTCCATTACAAAGCATGGAGAGGAGGATTAAAGATCCACATTAAACCTAGGAGAGAGGTGGCAGAGGAAAAATGACTAACTCCTTTACAAATGGTCCCCTCATTACAATTTATAGAATTAGATAGAGAGAGAGAGAACTGTCATCTCAAAATAAAATTTCTAACCAATTGAAAGGTACCATAAATGTTATCAAATGATGATACATGACCTGCAAAAGGCATCCCATGTTGTCCCATAACTTGGAGCAGAGAAAGAATGATTGTCCATGCCCATTTAAAGCTCTCTTAACCACTTGAAATCACTATCATGGAATTGGATCTGTTTCCCATGTAATCCACCATCAAGTATTCATCAATCCATACATTTATTAGTAACTATGTGAAGGTATCAGATCCATGATTCCAACAAGACTGATTTTGTGCAATTCCATTGAGAAATGCTCAAGTTATGAGTTTTGAGTGATTGTAGCTATTCCGAGTTTTCTAGGATTTCTTGTATTTCATGGGAATGAACAATTAATTTCTTGCTGAAAAATAATCATTTTAAATATTTCCATCCTTAACCTAATGTTTTACATCATTTTAAAGTGCTTGGAACATTAAAATACCATGGTGGGCCCATCATTATATTGCCTTTTTATTTATGTTGATTTGGGGTTTTGTATGTTTTAATGTTTTAAATTCTTTGCCAACTAAGCCAACTCATCTAAGATGGATCCTATTTTTACCTACCACATGGGATCCTCCTTTTGATTTAGGTGCTAAGCACCCAACACATTTACAAACCACCAACTTACCTTTATGTAACTCAGTGCCACATTTTCACCGCCCACCGAGCCATTTCCATGTGTCGGGATCTCTTCATCCACGTGGCTCGCTTTCAACATGACGAGCCCACATGTCCACCATCAAATGCCTTATATTGTGGGAAAATGTTTCCCGTGGAAACCCCAAATCGTAATGGCCCACCCATTTGTGTTGCTCCAACCCGCATCGCCCACAACATGGGCCTTCAACATCCCTTTGTACACTGTAATGTTTTCCCCCTTTGTTGATTGGGACGTTTGTGATGTTGACCTCGACTCACCCGTAATGCATCATGTAACTCGGTGAAATCAGACTCAAGCCACACCAAGTGTCCTCGTGCCATGTGGACCATTTTCTTCGCTATCCCCGTAAAGCTTTGAGTGTGCGAGTTTGGTATTTCAAAGTACTTGTGTCTTGGGATCACATGGGACATCTAGGCCATGTTCATCCACTTTTTCCGCAAAGGATTCCCTCATTCCAATTGTGGGCTTGCCAAGATTTAAGGAAAAAATCCCGCCATTCACCAAGTACTTGACTTATTCCACATTTTCTTGTAGTGATTAATAGCTCGGTGGACTAACTCGGTCCTTTTACATCCGCTAAATGACTTGGCCTTCAATATTTGTCCTAATCAAAGATCAAGCTTGCCACTATCAACGAGCTGAGGTTAACCTTCAATGACTCTCCATTCTATTAAGTGTTTAGTTCTAAACAACTCACCAACATATCCATTTAATGTCCAAGCTCATCTCCCAAGAAACCATCATCCTACATGATGTAAAGTTCAACCACCTTACATATTGTGACCCTCGAGAAGCTCGACTTGTTCCTTGTTATGATGAGCCACTGTTTTAACTTGAGTTTACCCTTCCAAATTATACTTGAACTGGTTTTATATCTCTCATGTAGAGTTTCCCTAGTCCAAGCTAGGTCGCCTCTTTCCCCATTCACGCCACTAACAAGTCAGCTCGACATGTACTAAACATCCCACGATCTGATCTTTTTCTAGCTCAGTGAGCTTTTCTTGATGTGGATTTATAGCTCAATATAATTTTAAAATGGCTAAACCACATTATTGGAGTTTCTTGACCCCTCCAATATTTATCTTGATGAGTTTTGGCAGAGCATAATTTGGTCTCAATAGCCTGGTCCACTTTGTAACCTACACATAACCATGCCTTCCCCAAACAACTCAATCAATAGCTTGGTATTTGAACAAACAACTCGATTTCCTTAAAAATAGCTCATCCATGTTATAAAAACTTGGGTATGAGCTCGATGAGATTGATTTAGAGGTAAGGCTTCTATAGAATCTCTTCATTTCCCATAGGCGTTCCATGCAACCTTTTTGGGGTTTTAGTTTTCTCAGTCTACATGAAGATGTTTTGGATGTCCATGGGAAAATGTACCTAGTTTTTGACATTTATTACCAAGTGGACCCCTTAACCAATTATCACAATGCAAGCTTTCTTGTTGTCTAATTTTTCCAGGGTAGTGCAATTGGATAAGAATTTGGTGACTCACAGGGCCATTTACCTACTAAATAGAGCATGACCAACTTCCTGTAGCAATCCATTGGGCATGGAGTCTGTATGATCATCATGGAATGGTATAAAATTTGAAAATATTGACAATAAAACACTTGGAATGTCATTGTTAGCTTCTAGAACTGCCCTCCACTGTTTATATTTTCCAACTCTTGTAAGGAAATCTTGAAATTCATTTTGTGAGAGTAGAAAATGTTTTAAAAATTGAATTTCACCCATTCTTGCAACTATGACCTATGAGGTTGACTGATGGACACCTACAACCACTGCCTCAACATCTGAGTTTTTCCATGTATGGATAAACAAGACTTATTTTCTTGGCAAGGTGAAGCATACTACAAAATTGGAGTGAAACACATGTTAGCTTGGACATCATAGAAATCTATTAAAGTTTGATTTTGTTTCTTCTTCTGAAAGTTCCACTTGTGGCATGCTTCCTAGGATGCAAGTGGGATGTAAAGGCTGTTATCAAATCTTGGAGGTATGTACGGTGGCGGATGTTTGCTACTTGAACACCGCTTGAAGGATGAGAAAAGTGTTGGGGCTGATTTATGACTTAGGATTCCAGCTGATCTTTTTATTTCTTGCATGGGCATAGAGGCTTGTTGCAGTTGTTCTTGGAGAGAATCATCAAGATCTCCTCCTTAACTGATTTTAGTTGCTTTGTATTTCTCTTGATTTGAAGTTTGCAAATCATGTTATGTGCAACTATGAGTTTCGTTGATGGTGAGTCACGCACCCCGAACGTCTCTGCAACTTGATTGGTTGAGACTCTCAGTGTGATTACATAACATGGAGCTTTTCCCAAGTGTGGGACCTTGCGAAATCGGAAAAGCTCTCTGGATGAAGGCCGGTTCCTATTCCTCTATTCAGATGCACACATAAAAATGCAGAGGGTTTACTCAAAAACCTAATCTAACTTGCCAAGGAGACAAGGTAAGAAGATGGATAAAAATAAACCTAAATTAACAAAGATGATGCACCGAGGAATGAAGAAACATCTGTCTTGCCAATAAACACAAACCATTAAAATGTAATGCAAGATCATACACAGATAAAAGATTTGCAGTGAAAGATCAAGAAGATGCAAATGAACACAGAGAGGGTTGAGAATCATCCACAAACATGCATTATTTGCTCCAAAGATTGATACAATACACCACAAAATGCTAAGAGAAAAAGTTGCATTACAGTTTTAGATGGGAGGTTTGAACTCCACAGATTCCCCTGCCAAAGAGAAGAAGGGAGGGGCAAAACAAGAATGTCCAACCTTTAGAAAGAAGCCCCTCCTTACAATTTATAGGAAGAATGAGAGAGGTAAGAGAGAGAAAATCCAAATCTACCCCAACCACCTCCAGGTTGCATTTAATTCATCTCATTATGGTGGTAGGTGAGAACCCTAACAAACCCAAAAAGTGGCGTACCCTTCAGCATGTCGACAAGAACTTATTAGCACCCTTGGCACACCTTTCAGCATGTGGACAGGAACTTCTCAGCGCCCTTGGCACACCTTTCAGCATGTTGACAGGAACTTATCAGTGCCCTTGGCGCACCTTTCAGCATGTCGACAGGAACTTATCAGCGCCCTTGGCACACTTTTTTTTCGTGTCAACATGAACTTATCAGCGCCTTTAGCACACCTTTCAAAGATGTCGACAGGAACTTCTCAACGACCCTTGGCGCACTTTTTAGCATGTCGACAGGAACTTCTCAGCGCCCTTGGCGCACCTTTCAGCATGTCGACAGGAACTTATCAGCGCCCTTGGCGCACCTTTCAGCATGTCGACAGGAACTTATCAGCGCCCTTGCACACTTTTCAACATGTCAACAGGAACTTATCAGCGCCCTTGGCACACTTTTCAGCATGTCGACAGGAACTTATCAGCGCCCTTGGTGCACTTTTCAGCATGTCAACAGAAACTTATCAACGCCCTTGGCGCACCTTTCAGCATGTCGACAAGAACTTATTAGTGCCCTTGGCACACTTTTTAAGATGTGGACAAGAACTTATCAGGCGCCCTTGGCACGATTTTCAAAGCATGTCGACAGGAACTTATCAGCCATGCCCTTGGCGCACTTTTCGTCGTGTCAACATGAACTTATCAACGCCTTTGGCACACCTTTTCAAAGATGTCGACAGGAACTTATCAGCGCCCTTGGCGCACTTTTCAGCATGTCAACATTCTTTGTCGTGTGCCCTTTACCTGCACCTTCAGCAGTTAATGACATAATAAATATCGGGCTCTGAGTTTCTTTGATTTCGATATTCTTCTGTTTGTCTATATCTACCCGGGGGTGAGATATTTACAACAATTTGGTGACTCAACGGGATCACCTGCCTGCTAGGTAGAAGATCAGTGGCCTTTTAGTAATCCACTAGGTATAGAGTCATAAGAAATAACCTGAAACCAACCTGATATCTTTAAAACTTCCCTCTGAGCCACTTGAAACCCATTGAACTTAGAGTTGTTCTCACCAAAATGCCACTTAAAATGAACTGTGCAAGAGCAAAACCAGCAGCACCAAAACTATGTACAAAACTAAAAATCATACATGCTCCAAATGGAACATGCAGAGTGTGCACAAGCACTTCTTTTACTGAAAGTAAACCTACCTACTCTACCTAATGGAAACAAAGGTGAGCTAAACAAACCCTGCAACTGGTTGTGCAAAATAGCTTCCTTTCTTCAAAATTGGCAACCATGCAACTAATTTGGCATTGAACATGGCTGATTGGATGAGTGGAAAGTCAACAAGAAGCTGGTCTTCTACCCAAATCATCAAGGTATCAGCTGAAGGCAAATTCAATACCTCTTTTAGTTGTTCTACATCTAGATTGGAGAGGTATGACAGCTGATCCTTGGTTCTTTGTAACTCATCCTCATGCTTAGAAGCAAGCATGACTGGTTGTGACTTCTCCTTTGGCTCCAATAAAGCCAAATACCTGATTGGGCAAGGTATGGTCCTTTGAGTATGCCCATTTCCCTGATTTTCAACTCCAAGAATGGAGTTCTCTTGTAGACCCTCTTGAATGGATGGTGTGGAAGCAATGGTAGAACCTTTCTGCCCTTTCTCTTCCTCCAATGAAGGACATGAAAGATTAAAATCTTCCAATCTTGGTTCCAAAGAGCTGCTATAAGATGCAGGCTACTGCAAATGGGTGCTCTCCTTCATGACAGTAGGCTCAGGTGTTTGGAACGTGGATGATGAAAGAGAGAATGGTAGGAACTCAACCGGTTCTTCTTCATCAAAACAGTCCTCCAAATCGACGAAAACTACCTCATTGTTGTCCCTACCGCAAATGCTCAACTTCCTCCACGGTATCCTCTTGATCTGTAACTTGATCATCATGGTTTCTTTCATCCTCCAACATTGAGTTTGAGAGATCAAACTCTTCTTCAGCACTAGAACATGAGAGGGATGAAGTAGAAAGAAGAACTGAAGGTTCTCCTGTAGCCTGCCTTGTGTTCAAAGCCCTTGGATCTACACTTTTCTTCTTCACAACTAGAATGTGCTCCTCTTCTTTCACATTTGGAGTGGCTTCTCCCTCCTCTACTACTTGAAGGCAATCTTGCTCTTGATAGAACTCTTCTTCTAGCATGAAGTTTGTCAAGTCAAACTCTTCAATCTGCTGCTCTAGAGGACAAGTTGGGACTGCAAGATCTTCTTCTGAGCTTTCTTCCTCTATGGCTGATTGTGTAACTTGAATTGAATCAGCATTCCCTTCAAATAGAGTGCCAACATGGACACTACTTTCTGAGCAAACTGACTGCTGATCTGCTTCTTCTTTTTGCTCTTCTTCTGCTGCCACAAAATCAGTCTTAACCACCACCTGTTCTCCAACTCCAACCTCTTCTGAAGGCTTAACCATCAAGGGGATATTTTTCATCCCAAATTTAAGAGCCCAACTCTTCAGACTTTGAATTTCTTCATCCTTGTTTGGCTTTTCTTTTTGTTGTTGTTTTCCTTGACTGGAATTCTGATTTTTATCCTCCCAACATGGATTTGGGAATGCAAGAGGAGAAGTGGATTGTAACTCAAATGGCTTGGAAATTTTTCATGGTGGTGGAGGAGGTAGAAACTCTTGTTTCTTTGGAGGAGAGGGTATTTCTGTTAGCTCTTGTGGAGGGGATGACTGTTTGGAAGGAAAGGGGAAAGAAGAATTGAGATGTGGTGGAAGACTAGGGGATGGAGAAATGGAATTAACTCCTGGGGCAGCATTGACTGGATTTAGAACTTGGAATTCCAAATGAGATGATGCTGCTTGAGTAATGGGAAGAGAAAAACCAGATGATGGTGTAGAACTTACCCATTGACAAGGTTGTTCAACACCAAGTGTATAGGCCTCTATTTCTGCTGTCCATTGTGTAAGTTGGGGCAGTATCTCCATCATGAAGTCCAGCTTCTCCTGAGGGCTGAAGTGTCTTGGAAAAGGGCCTCCCCATGGACAAGGAGTCTTGCAACTAATTCTAAAAGCCTTCATTTGAGCTGCTTCTCTTGATTACACCATCTTTGCCTCCATCTTTTGGATTTTTTCCACAAAATTTGCATCTTCCATTTGATTGTCTTCATTGCATGCGTACCCTTGTTCTTGATGTGCTTCACAACCAAACTGACTTTGACACTACTGCTCATATGGGTAGATATGCTGATTTTTAATTTGATCAAAATGCTGATTTGGAGGATTTGTAAAACATGTTGGAGGTGTGATATATTGCTGTTGTTGAAAATGTGAATTCCATAATGGAAATGAAATCATGATTGCACAACTTCATGGAATGGAAAAGAATGGAAGAGATGGAAAGAAATATGGATGGAAATGGATGAAAAAGTGGTCAACTCAGAGAATGAGTTATTTACCAGATGGAGTCACCAGATGTGCTTTTGAATATGCCTCTAAAAGGCTAGATCCTGCCAAGTTACACACCAAACTTGACAATATTGAAAATGGAATTTAAAACCTTGAAGGACCCGGAAGATCTAGTTCTTCAATTCGGTTATCGGGTCTTGTTGTGCAGCTACTAATCCCGAAAGGTATAGGTGAAACTCAGGTCATGCAAGGCAACTTACAAAACCTAAAATACACCATGTCGGAACTTGGGACAGGCTCAACACCTGGGAAAACCCGAAATACAAAAACCATGAAATTTTGAAAGTCAAAATATCAAAAATATAAGAATATTCTTTTGAAGATTATCCCTTTATCTATCAACTGGTGAAATTTTGACTTGTTTTGAGCAAGTTAAGCCCTTGAAAATCGATTTTAAATTTCAGCATGGAAGGTGAAAAATCTGAAATTGTAAAACCGACAATTTTTAGTCCAAAATTTCTTGAAAACTCCTTCAAATCCTATGGAATGACCTCTTGGTCCCACCGGGTGTGCCAAAACTATTGATGGCGAATCACAGCACCCTTGAACATCTGCAACTTGATTGGTTGAGACTCTCAGTGCGATTGCATAACATGGAGCTTTTCCCAAGGGTGGGACCTTGCGAAATCAAAAAGCTCTCCAGATGAAGGCCGGTTCCTATTCCTCTGTTCAGATGCACACATAAAAATGCAGAGGGTTTACTAAAAACCTAATCTAACTTGCCAAGGAGACAAGGTAAGAAGATGCATAAAAATAAACCTAAATTAACAAAGGTGATGCACCGAGGAATGAAGAAACATCCATCTTGCTAATAAACACAAACCATTAAAATGTAATGCAAGATCATACACGATAACAAATCAGAGTGAAAGATCGTGAAGATGCAAATGAACACGAGAGAGTTGAGAATCATCCACAGACATGCATTATTTGCTCCAAAGATTGATACAATACACCACAAAATTCCAAGAGGTAAAGTTGCATTACAGCTTTTAGATGGGAGGTTTGAACTCCACAGATTCACTCCTAAAGAGAAGAAGGGAGGGGCAAAACAAGAATGTCCAACCTTTAGAAAGAAGCCCCTCCTTACAATTTATAGGAAGAATGAGAGAGGTAAGAGAGAGAAAATCTAAATCTACCCCAACCACCTCCAGTTTGCATTTAATTCATCTCATTATGGTGGTAGGTGAGAACCCTAGAAACCCAAAAGTGGCGCACCCTTCAAAGATGTCGACAGAACTTATCAAAGCACCTTGCACACCTTTCAAAGATGTGGACAGAACTTCTCGGCGCCCTTCGTGCACCTTTTAGCATGTCGACAGAACTTATCGGCGCCACTTGGCACACCTTTCAAAGATGTCGACGTGGAATTTCTCAACGCCCGTGGCGCACTTTTCAAAGATGTCGACAGAACTTCTCAGCGCCTTGGCGCACCTTTCAAAGCATGTTGAGAGGAACTTATCAGTGCCTTTGGCACACCTTTCAAATGTCGACAGAATTTATCAAAGCACCCTTGGCGCACTTTTCAAAGATGTCGACAGAACTTATCGCGCCCTTAGCGCACTTTTCAAAGATGTCGATAGGAACTTATCAGGCGCCTTGGCGTACTTTTCAAAATGTCGAAAGGAACTTATCAGCACCCTTGGCGCACCTTTCAACATGTTGATAGGAACTTATCAGCACCCTTGGCACACTTTTTAGCATGTCGACAAGAACTTATCAGCGCCCTTGGCGCACTTTTCTCGCATGTCGACAGAACTTATTAGCACCCTTAGTGCACTTTTCGTCGTGTCAACATGAAATTATCAGCGGCTTTGGTGCACCTTTCAAAGATGTCGACAGAACTTATCGCGCCCTTGGTGCACTTTTCAAAGATGTCATCATTCTTTTCGTGCGCCTTTACCTGCGCGCTGTACATTGGTGATGCAATAAATATTGGGCTCTGAGTTTCTTTGATTTCCATATTCTTCTGTTTGTCTATATCTACCTGGGGAGATATTTACAATAGTTTCCTAATGCAACAACCGAAAGCATGGTGCACTTGTTCTAGCTAGAGAAACAATGAACAAAAACTATGTACAAAGAAACAAAACATACATGCCTCAAGTAAGACATGCAAAATGTACATAGACACTTCTTCTGATAAAAGAAAACCTACTCCTACTCTACACTAACCAGAGAGATGGAAAACTTCAAAAAAACATACCACTGGTGATGAGAAATATCTGCCCTACCTCACAATTTGCAGCCATGTAAATGATTTGAAACTAAGCTCAGTTGTGTTTGAGAGTGAAAAATTGACTGCATGCTGATTTCCCACTCCACCATACATCAAGGTATTAACTAAAAACAAGATAAATACCTCTCCTAACTACTGCTCATTTGGCCTCAAGAGGGATGGGAGGCATTGTAGTTGATCCTTAACATGTAGACATTCTTCCTTATGCTTAGAAGAAAGCATGATTGGATTTGGATCCTCCTTTGGTTCCAACAAAGCCAAGTATTTGATTGGGCAAGGTTTGTTTTATTGTTTTTTCTCACTTATCTGATTTCTTACTTTAGTAAGGAAGTCTTCATGCAAACTTTCCTAGAAAAGGTGACTGATGAGATGATATTTCCCTTTTTGTTCACCTATGGACAACTGAGGTATCACCTTGGTGAATGGTATGAGAGAGATGGGATCTTTGTTCTCTTTTCCTCCCCCTTCATCTGGTGTGACATTTGGAAGACTAAAATCCTCCAATTTTAATTCAAGAGGCATGTTACAAATTAAGATTGCTCTTGCACATTCTTCTTCATGGCAACAGGATCTTGTTGTTGAAGGGTGAATGATGGGGTAAAAATGTCATGATTTCCATGGGCTCATCCTCATCACAACATTCCTCCAAGTCTAATAAATATTCAATCTCTTCACTTTCTTGTTATGCAAAAGAGTCTTCCTCTTGCATGATGACCTTCAAATCTGCAATATTTTTATCATGGTCTTCTTCTTCAAACATGAAGCTAATGAGTTCAAGATATTCCAAAAATCAAATTTTTGGAGAGATGAAGTAGGAGATATATTTGAAATCTCTTATGCAACTCCGCTCATGATTCAATGCCCTCAATTTTATTTTCTCACCTCATTGAGCTCCTCCTCAACCGAACTTGGAGCTGATTGTTCTTTCTCCTCCTCGACCGATTGTGTAACTAGGACTAGATCACCATTCTCTTCAAGTAATGTTCCATCATGAACACTAAACTCTAAAAAAACTTATTGTTGATCCTCTTCTTGCTCCACTTTGCTATAACAAAATCAAATTTAGCCACCATTAACTCATCAACTTTAACCTCCTCCTTTGGCTTCAAAATCAAGGGAATATTTTTTATTCCAAATCTTTGAGCCCATCTTTTCAAATTTTCTGTCATTTCTTCTTGACTCGACTCTCCTTCTTATTTTCCTTAGTTGGTTTTCTGATTACTTTCTTCCCAAGATGTAATTTGAAATAAAAGAGGAGGGGTGGGTTGGATTACAACTGGTTTTTCTATTATTTGTGGTGGTGGGGAAGGTAGAACTTCTTGTTTATTTGGAGGGATTCCTACATGGAAGGGAAAATGGCTAAAGAATTGAGGTGAGATGGAAGCTTAGAGGATGGAGAGGGGAACTCAACACTAGGGGAAACATACAATGGGCTTGAATCTTGAGATTGCTGAAATGATAAAGCTTGGGAAGGAGAAAAATAAGGACAAGGAGTTGGTGATTGACTTGCCCATTGACAATTTTGTCTCGCACTTTTCTCATATGCATTTATCTTCTCACCATTGTGCAAGTTCTGGGTAATATTTCCACCATTAAGTCAAGCTTCTACTATGAGCTATAGTGTCTTGGAAAAGGGCCTTCCCATGGACAAGGTGCCTTATAACCAATCCTAAACATTTACATTTGAGTTGTATCCCAAGATTGAACCATGTTATCCTCAATTCTTTGAATTTTCTCCAACAAATCAGCAAGTCTCCATTTAAGTGTTGTCACTACATGCATACCCTTGTTATTGATAAGTTCCATATCCAAAATGGTTTTAACATTATTGATAAGGATAAGAATAGTGGTTCTGAATCTAATCATAATGATGATATGGATGAGTTGTGAAGCTCATTAGAGGTTGATTATATTCTTTGCATGTGTGAATACCACTCAGGAATGAAGCCATGAGCGCAAAAATTGATAGAATGAAATACGTGGAAAGAAAGATGAATGAAAATGGATAGAGAAAATGTATGAAACTTTAGATAATGGGTTGTTGAAAAATGGAGTCACTAGAGGTGTTTTTAAATGATTCCAAAAGATGAAATTTCAATAAGAACGCACCAACTCGTTGAAATGAATTATGCTCCAAATCTTTGATTCTCGCACTCTAGCTAAAGATATTGAATTCTTTTGTGATCCCATGGGGTGTGCCAGAACTATTATCACCAAATTATATCACCCCCTGAATGATACAATTTTATGGACTCAGGTATCTAGTTTAATTTGTGTAACACAAGGCCATCTCTCAAGTTGTGGGACTTGCAGGCTTGAGATAAACCTCTAGAGAAAGTTAGTTCTTTCTCCTAATTATACCTACCACAAACTACTCCTAATGTAGGAAAGAAAACTATCTAATACTATTCTAACCTTCCAAGGAGATATAGAGAGAGATGCATGAAAGTAAACCTACATTCAGAGTGGTGATACACCAAGAAAAGGAGTTGCTTTAGACACAATCCAATTGCCTAAAATGGAGAGAGGTGAGAAATGGAGAGGGTGGACAAGATGCACCATAGAAAAAGATAAATTCACAAAGAACACCATTTGTTTCCCATCAAAAACATCTCCCACATAAACTTGTAATAAACATTAAAAGTATGCACAATATACCCTACAATGAAGAGAGGCAAGTAGAGACAACAAAACATGCAAAGGATGGACAAAATGCATCACAAAACATAGTCTATTGCTCCATTAAAATTTTGCATAGTACATCATTAGTGGGAAAGAGGCAAGAGAATTCCATTACAAAGCATGGAGAGGAGGCTTGAAGCTCCAAATTCAACCTAGCAGAGAGGAAAGAGAGAGGGGGTAGAGGAAAAATGACTAACTCCTTTACAAATGAGCCCCTCATTACAATTTATATAATTAGATAGATAGAGAGAGAAGTGTAATATCTAAATCAACTTTCCAGCCTCTTACAAGGTATCATAAATGTTCTCAAATGATGATACATGACCTGCAAAACACACCCAATGCTGTCCCATAAATTGGAGCAGAGAAAAGAATGGTTGTGCATACCTATTTAATACTCACAAACACTTGAAATCAATGTCATGGAATTGGTTCCATTTCCAATGAAATTCACCATAAAATATTCATCAATCCCTTAATTTATTGGTTTCTATGTGAATTTATTGGAGTTATGATTGTAATGATACTAATTTTATGTAATTCCATTGGGAAATGCTCAAGTTATGAGGTTTTGTGTGATTGCAAACTATTTTGAGTTTGCCATGCTTACTTGTATTTCACGAGACCGAGCATTTAATTTCTTGCTGAAAATAATAATTTTAAATATTTCCTCCTTAACCTAATGTTTTACATAATTTTAAAGTTATTGGAACATTAAAATACCATGGTGGGACAATTTTTATATTACCTTTTGATTTATGCTGATTTGGGGTTTTGTATGTTTCAATGTTTCAAATTCTTTGCACACCAAATTAACTCAGCCAAGTTGGATCATTTTGTTTACCTACCTCATGATATCCTCCTTTCTCTTTAGGGACTAAGCACCCAAAACATTTACAAACTTCCAAATTACCTTTATGCAACTCGGTGCCACATTTAGTCTGCCCACCAAGCCGTTCTCATGTGTTGGGCTCCATTCATCCACGTGGCTTGATTTTAACCTAGTGAGCCCACACGTCCACCATCAAACACCTTATATTATAGGAAAAAGATACCCACAATGTACCAAAATATTTACGACCCAGTGCCATTTGTGTCACTCCAACCCATATCACCCGTAACATGGGCCCCCAATATCCCTTTGTACCCGCAATCCTTTCTCCCTCTTCATTAATCGGGCCATTTATTCTCATTGACCTCGACTCGCCATTTTATTCCACCATCCCCGTAAATATTTGAGTGTGACGTGTTTGGTAGTTTAGTACACTCATGTCCCGGGATCACGCAAGACATCCGGGCCTTGTTCATCTTATTTTTCCACAAAGGATTCCATCATTTTAACTATGGGCTTACCAAGCTTTAAGGTAAAACTCACATTCCATTTACCAAGTCCTGGACTTGTTTCACATGTTCTTACAAAGATCAATAGCTCAAAGGGACTAACTCACCTTTTACATATGCTTAATGACTCAACCTTCGATATTTGTCCTAATAAAAGCTTGAGCTCACCATTATCAATGAGATGAGGCCTGACTTGACTCAAAATCCAATGAATTACCATTCTATCGGTGTTTAGTTATCGAAACTCACCAACTTATCCATTTAATGTCCGAGCTCGGCTCTCGTGTTACTTGTCATCCTATGGGATGTAGAGTTCAACCGCCTTACATACTACGAACCCCGAGAAGATCGAATCATTCACTATTACGATGATCCACTATTTTAAATTGAGTTTCCCCTTCTACATTATACTCGAGATGGTCTGATATCTCTTGCGTAGAGTTTCCTGGTTAGAGTTGGGTTGCCTCTTTTCCCATTCATGCCACTAATAAGTGAGTTCGGCTTCCATTCAAGAGCCCATGGTATGATCTTTTGCTAGCTTGATGATATTTTCTTGACGCGGATATATAGCTCGATGTATTTTTAAAGTGGATCACCCACATTATTGGAGTTTTTAGACCCTCTCAATATTTAGCTCAATGAGTTTTGGCGTAACAAAATTTGGTCTCAATAGTCCGGTCCACTTTGTAACCTGCACATAACCATACCTTCCCTAAAAAAATTAGTCAAGAGCTCCATGTATTTGAACCATAAGCTCATTATCCTTAAAAATATAGCTCATCCATGTTATAAAAGCTCGATTCTGAGCTTGATGATCTCGATTTGGAGCTAAGGCTTCTATACAAGCTCTTCATTTCCCATAGATGTTCCATGCAACCATTTTTGGGATTTCGGTGTTCTCAAGCCTACATGAAGATGTTTGGGATTTTAATGGGGTAATGTATCTATTTTTTTCCATTTCTTACCAAGTGGGCCCCTTAACCAATTGTCCTAATGTAAGCTTTCCCATTGTCCAATTTTTCCAGGGTAGTGAAATTGGATAACAAATAGATCATGAAGCACAAAGTGTGTAAAATGTAGTAGAGGTGAGGTTCATTTCAGATTTAGACCCTCAAAAGTTGAGTATGAAATGTGGTAATAAATTGAGTCATAGGGAAATGGTTTGAAAATATATGGGAGGAAGATAGATCATGAAGCACAAAGAGTAAAGTGTAGAAGAGATGAGGTCCATTTCAGATTTAGACCCTCAAAAGTTGAGTATGAAAAATGAAACTAGAGTGCGTCATTGGGTAGTGACAATACAAAGTGTATCAAGTTAAGTGATGATGCTTATAAATATGAAATATGAAGCACAAAGCATATTTGTAGAAATGATAAACATTGGATAATTATAGGAGGTAGGGAAGGAAGTAAGCATGATGCCCCTAAGTGTATGATGTGTATAAGAATCAATTAACATCATCTAGAAGATCATCATTGTCAAGATCATAGCCAATTGGACCTGGATCAGAGACTTGGTAAGAAATAGTGTGGGGTTGATCATATAAAGATCCATTGTGATGTAAATTGTACATGCCCATAGCATATTCTTCATCAGTGAAAGGTGGTTTTGGAAAACCATGTGCATACCATTGAGTGAGATTTGGAGAATAGTCGAGAAATGAATCATTGAAAATAGAAATGTGGCTGAAAGGCATGGAAAATGTGATACTAGTATGATTAGGATCCAAAGTACCACCAATGTAATCAAGACAAGAATGTTGAAGTGCAAGTGGAGAGGAACAAAGAGTTCGTGTAAGGAAGAATAATAAATGGCACTCGTGAGGCCATAAGAAGCAAGAATAACTATACATCCTTGATAAAGGTGACGAGAATGGGGCGGTGGGTGGAGATCATCAAGTGTGAAGCCAATCTAGGATAAGCCCTCTTGTGTGCAAATTATGTAAGAGAAAGTGTGATTGAATGGAATATGAGGCCAATAAGAGTTATGTATGAAAAGATTACATGTGAAAGGAGGTAGTATCGAGGTAGAGTGAGTTGAGGCATGTGATATGACGTCCAATGTATGGAAAAACCCCTAAAAAAGTATCATAACATTAGTAGAAGGAGGGGATTTCTTGAATTGATATTCATTAGGGCCAATAGAAACAAAAAGTATCATTGAATTAGGATTTGTCTATCTCTAAAGGAGTAAATTTAAGAATGTGTTATCCATATTTTGCACCCCTAAAAATGGAAAAATTAAAAGGTTGGAGCATTGGCGGTTGTTGAGGGAAAATAAATACTTCACAATATTTAGGGTAACTTATGTTTTGGCTCATTGAGTTGGTCTTAACTCAATGAGCCGTGCATGGCGAATGGCTGAGTTGGTCTTGATGGGAGAGCTATTTTTACAAATACTGCGAGTCGAGAAAGTGCCAAAGAAAATATGCCAAGAACATTTTATATTCTACCAACTGGTAATAGGTGCGGATGTTACCGATTGATAGAATTTTATATGCTACCAAATAGTAATGCCAGTATGGATGCTACCATTCGGTAGCATTTTATATGCTATCGACACTAGTAGACAACAACAGATGCTACTAACCGGTTGTATTTTAGGAACTACTAGTGGTAGTAGGATCAAATAGGTTGTAGAGGGTAAAAATGACACGAAGCACCGATAACATCCTTAGATGCTACCTTCTAGTAGCATTCAAAATACTACTAGCCAAGAAAATTAAAAATTCTACCATCGGAGCATGTACATGATGCTATTGACTAGTTACAAAAAGGCAAAAAGAGTAGTCATGTGAAAATAAGGGCATCAAGAGCATTTGTATGGATACTACCAAATGAATTTTTTTATGCTATTGGGGTAGTGGGAAGGGGGAGTTCGCACCATGATGAATCAAGGTGTTAGTAGTGGAAAACATGGTACCGACCAGTTGTATTTATGCAAACGATTGACAATAAGAGGTAATATAAAGGCACGTGATAGACCGACACCGTAAAGAATTATGCAACCGGCCACGAGGGGATAAAATGCTATCGTCCGAGAGTAAAATTTCATGCATCCCGTTGAAGTAGGGATAAAATAGGAATTAATGAAAGTAGTAAAAAGTTGTTCAACCACCCGTTTTATGAGGTATGGTGCCCATGTTTGACCATGTAAGAAGAGGACCAATTTGTATAGCTGCCAATACCTCTTTAAGGAAATATTTTGGTAGGTGAGGCAATTTCAAGGATCTTTATCTATATATTATAAAATTTTCCTCATTTTAAGGGGAGACATTTTGTAATGTAATAGAACTCGTTAAAATTGTTCAAGCACTTTCGTGATTCGCAGCCTCAAATTTGGGAATTTTGTTAAGGATTCTTACCTTGTGCCTATATTGTAATGGATTGTGCATCATTTTAAGTAATAAAATTGGTGTTTAGTGGCTTTTCTTTCCTTGGCTCGAGTTGTATTGCATTATTTTCATTCTATTTCACTTGCAGCTATATTGTGTATACTGTGTCCTTTTGTAGGATTCAAGTTCATTGTGCTCCATGAAATTGTAGGTTTGAATGTGTTCTTCTGACTATGACACTTATGTCTACCCTAAAATATCTCAATTTCTTCCACTTTCACTTATTAAGGATACTCCACCCCCTTGTACTTGGTTGTATCACCTCCCTTAGTTTAGGACTTCGATTTTATGCATCTCTCTCTCCCTGTTCCTTTTGACTTTTAGGTTAGTGTTAGAGTAGTTGCATTTCCCTTTCTAGGATTAGTTTTAGCATTAAGAATTGGTAGAGGAACCAACCTTCTCTCGGAGGTTTGTCTAAATTGTAGGGTCCCACTAATTCCATGTTAGCAGATTGCACTAATTTCCCAGCACAACTCACTTGTAAGAATTTAGAGGGTGCTTTAATTTTGAACTAAATTTTTAAAGACACCAGGTGGGACCAGTTTGAGGAGTTTCACATCTTCATTTCAATAAGTGGATGTGTTATTTTTGAAATATCAACCTTTGGAGGCTCTACAATAACATATTTGGTGACTCTAATAAAAAAATAAGCTAGTTTTAGCAAAGTGTTGGTGCTTCAAGTTCATGAGAAGGATTCAAACAAGGTATAGGACAAGAGAACAAGGTGTTTTTTTGTATTTGTAGTTATCTCTAGGGAGAGGAAGAATTGGAAGGAAAGTTCGAGAGATCTCCATCTCTACCTAATAGAATTTTGTCAACACCTCCACCTCGATAGGCCATTTCTTTAATCAAATAGAGTTCTTCAACCAATCAAACTGTCTTAACAACCACCGAATCCATTTTTCAATTTCACGGGAAGTATTCCACTTAATCTTAATTCAAAAATCCAATTCTAGTGGAAGAATTAAAAACATTCCATATTTCACTGGAGAGAATCACATCCAGGACATTACAAATGTATGTGCCATTCATGAAATTATTGATATGGATGTGGTAGTCAAACTTCTTGCCTCTTCTCTCAAAGGAAAATCTTTGCAATGGTTTATAAGCTTAGTAGTGGGATCAATTCAGAACTAGAATGAATTATGCTTAGGACATTGCAACTAGTTCGGGAAAGGGAAGACAATTTATCCCTTTTGGAGTAGTTGACTATAATCAAAAGAGCACCAAATGAGCAGATGGATGACTTCAATTTCAGATTCCAAAGAACATGGGACATGATTCCAATTGTCATAAGATGAGTTACTAAAGGTGCATTTCTCTATTTCCTTAAAGCTCTTAATTCGATATATTTGTTATGATACAATCTATGGGAGGGATAACCTTACCAAGAGCTTATGCCATAGCCATTAGAGCTGAGAATTTCCTAATTCAAGCTAGTAAAATTGCACCTAGGCCACCTATGCCTATTTATCTAGAAATGGGGAATCCTAGTACTAAAAGTACACTTGAGTTGTCCCCTATTCCCACTTGTATAAATCATAGTTCCAATGAAGCTTCTACCTCTTCTTCTAGCACCTCAATTGAACTCCATGGAGGTCATGAAACAATTACAGAACCTAGGGAATGAGTTAGTAACTCTGAAGAGGCCATAAGTTTAGAATTTTAGACCCTATCAGCCTCAGTAACAACCTAATAATCCCTCATATCAGTCTAATAAACCTCCTACTCAAGCTTCCAACCAGAACGAAGGACGATCTCTTGCTTCTAGAACATTTCAACCATACAATCGTAATTGAACTTCAACATGTAGACCCCAGGTTCTAGTTCATAATAACCTTACAAAAGAATATGAATGGTGTTTCCCTTATGGTCAATCCCATAATTAGGAAACATATTTCAATGGTATATTAAACCAAGCCTTGATGGTACAAAATGTTGGTGTTTCACAAGAGACAAATGAAGAAGAAAATCAACAACAAGTAAACACTCAAGAGGCACCTCGAATGATACTTCATTAGTAATCTAGAAAACAAAGGATTTTTGTGGAATTAATCATCCTCTTTCTCGGGGTGGTGTAGAAAACACAAGGTCTAGAAAGAGAGATATTGAAGATGGAAAATAATCAAACTAAAATGCTCCTCACCTTATCTCATACTTTAAGGAGTTAGCAATCCAAGTGTAGTATCAAATCCACAAAATCAAACGAAAGAACCAATTGTATCAACTCATGTGCAAGAGAAGATAGTGCCAAGAAAAGGGTAGCAGAAAGAAAACCCATATCCATTCAACATCATTGATCACATGAAGAAAACAAATGTAAACATCTCTATGTGGGAATCATTGGAAATTCTAGGACAAATGGACCTTTTGCAAGTAGCCACAACTAACTTGTCCATCTCAAATGAGTCATCCAAGGATCAAGAGAAGGTCCTCACCAATGTAGTGCATCAAAAAGAGGGTCAACCAAGTAGAAATATGAAGCCTCCACCATTTTATGTGTCCTTGATTATTGGGAACAACCTGGTACACAATTGCATGATTGACTGAGTGGGAAAGCGAGATCGGTGATGCCTAAAAAAATTATAGATCAGTTGGGTGTCAATTATGAGCCTATTTCTAAAGGATTGGTATAATTAGATGGGATAACAAGTGGGAACCATAAGAATCATCAAAAATATGATTCTAACATTACATGCATGCCCAAATGTCACATTTTAACAAGACATCAGTGATTTACTTACAAATACTCTTTTCCTTGTGCTTATCAAGGATTTCACAGTAAAATTTATAGGTACCTATCAGCTAATTGGTTCCACATGATCTTCGAACAAGGTATGGATTGAAAAATATAATTAGATCGAGCCAATTTCCAACTACCATATTGAGCCTTACATGCCACTCCAACCTAGGCCAATTTTTCACCTTTGAACAAGAAGATTACTAGAGCACTCAAGAAATAGATACTAAGGTTGGGGGCATTCCAGATTTAACACTTGACAAGTGAGATCATAAAAGATGATCCATACAAAGAGATGGAGGATGAATTAGGAATCTATTGTCTGACAAGGAGAATCCACTCTTGCTAACATCACCAAATTGAAGGAAGAATATGAGAATGAATTTTAGTAGCTATTCTTTGATGGTTCAAGGAGAAAACAAGGTGCAGGGGGGAGCAATGCTTATATCTCCCAAAGGTATGAGATATTACTCCAGATTAATATTTTAGTTTGGTTTCTCAAATAATACAACTGAGTATGAGACATTAATCCATGGGTTGCATTGGGAAAGGAAAAGAGGTATTAAGAACATACATATTTTTAGGGATAGTGAACTGGTTGTAAATAAGATTAGAGGGCTTGATGCCGCAAAAAATGATCTCCTCAAGGGTTATAAGAACCAGGTATGGGATCTCATTAAAGACTTTGAGGCATTTAATGTTGATTCCATTCCAAGGAAGAATAATGAGGTCATGAACATGATTGCAGAAATTGGATCAACATTTTATGTTTTTGGGGATATCAAGAAAGACCAAGCTCACCTCATATCAAATTCGTTGTGAGAAAATCAGTTACAAATAACAACACAAGCTAACAAGTGTTTGAAAGTGATAAAAAAACATCAATTTCTTCCAGAGGAAGTTGAGTTCTCCTCAAGAAATCAAGACAAATTGGAGCAGTAGTATGGTGATCAAGTGGTCGAGTGAGAAAAATAATATGCCAAAAGTCTAGTGACTCTTGAATCAATATTTAATCCCAATGATCAGTTTTGAAAAATATAGAAAACATCACAGTCAAAGGAGAAGATTCAGAGTCCATTTCAGGGATGAAGGCAAGGTGCTAAAAATTGGAAAAGTAAGTACTCATCAAGAAAAATATGATTTCATAAAGCTTTGTCAAGAATTCCTAGATGTATTTGCTAGGAGCTATAAGGACTTGAGAGGATTAGGTTGGCACAACACACTATTGATCTAGATCCGAATGTAATCCCATTAGAAAGCGGTAAAGAAAGGCCGATGAATCCCCATATTGATCCTCTCATGAAGAAGGAACTCAATAAGCTCATAGAGGAAAGTATCATCTTTCTAATCAAGTACTATTCATGGATTGCTAATTTAGTGCCGCTTAGTAAAAGAATTTGAGAAATAAATTTGTGTGTGGATTTCTAGGATTTGACAAAGCCTCACTCAAAAATTATTATCGACTTCCTTCCATGGATCAAATTTTACAGGTAGTATATGGATAAGAAAGTTTCTCTCTCCTAGATGGATACTTAGGCTATAAACAGATTATGGTGAAAGAGGAAGACCAATTCAAGACATCCTTCACCACCAAATGGGGAACATACACTTATAGGAAAATGCTATTCATATTTTCAAATGCCAGGAAAAATTCCAGAGGGCTATGGACATGGAATTCAAAGGGATGATAAAAATATAGTTTTTGTGTACTTAGATAACATTACCATATTTTCCAAGAACGCAACAAGTCACCTCCATCACCTCTAGAAAGTGTTCTAAAGATGCAAGAGATTTAGAGTGTCCTTAAATACGAAGAAGTGTATATTCCTAGCTCATGAAGGCAAGATATTAGGCCACATGGTGTCTAAGGAGGGGATAACAATTGATCTATAAAGAGTTGAAGCTATCCATGCTCTACCATTGCCAAGTCACAAGAAGGTTCTCCAAATATTTTTGGGGAGAATCAATTTTGTCCGAAGGTTTGTTCCTGATTTTTCCACTCTTATGAAGCAATTAACAATGATGTTGAAGAAGAAGATTGCATTCAAGTGGAAAAGGAAGGGAAAAGAGAGTTTTAGGCTATCAAACATGTCATATATCAAGCTCTAACACTCAATAATCCATACTTCTCCAATTATTTCATTCTCTATGCCTTTGGTGGTTCCGATGCCATCTCTACAATATTGGTGAAACAAAATAAGGAGGGACCCGAGAAATAGACTACCTTCTTCAGTCAAATCTTGGATTATTAGGAGGTGAGGTATTATTGTATTGAGAAACATGTCCTTGATGTAATAGTAATTTTAAAGAAATTTAGGAATTTAGTATCAAATAACAGAATCCATCTACTAGTTACACATGTTGGTGTAAAAGAATTTCTTTTAAACAAGGACCTTAACAAGAAAAGAGATGGTTAGATAACCAAGGTTATGGAATATGATATTGATATTAAGGTAACTAAGTTGGTTAAGGGTAAGGGTATTTGTGAGCAACAGTTGTATTGAAATCAACATGCTGAGTCCAAAGGTAATGAAAGAGTTGTTTTGGTGTTACAAGATGATCAAGAGAAATCAGCCAATGCCTCACCCGATCCTTGTTAGAATTAGGATATAGTCCACTTCCTTCAAATAGGTCAATGTCATCAAGGATTGAGTAAGGCAAAAATAAGGTATTTCAGGTTTCATTGTATTCCATTTGCATTGATTGATGGTTTTTGTTCAAAAGGGATGTGAATGGTATCCTCCTAAAATGCATAAAAATCAAATAGAAAAAGTATTACATGAGTTTCATGATGGAGAAATAGGTGTCCATTTTCCCTAAGGGTGATAAATCTTAGAATTATGAAGTTGGGGTACTATTGTTCTAACCTCTTTAATAAATGTTATACATGGATTAGGAAATATAAAAAGCGTGCCTTCTTTATGGGTAAAGAGAAGCTAGCAGCCCTTCCACTCCACCCCATTTCTATAAATGATCCATTCATTCAATGAGGGCTGGATTTTATTGGAATAATTAATCCAAACTCTAGCCTAGGACACAAGTGGATATTGAAAGCCCCATATTACTTCACCAAGTGGATAGAATCAAGTACATCCAAGATTTTTATGAGGGTATTATAGCTAGATTTGGAGTCCCTTCAACTATAATATCAGATAATGCCTTATATTTTCTCGACAAATATATCTGAATGGGTAGTGAAAAATGACGTCTATTTGAGAACTTCCTAAAATGATCACCCTCAAGGTAATGAGAAGGCTAAGTCCAGCAACAAGAATATTTTAAAAATCCTAAGGATGACCCTAGATGAAAACCAAAGGACTTGGCACACAAATTGAAATCAGCTTTATGGGCTGATAAAATTACCCCTAAAAGGTCAACATGGAACTCTCCTTACATGTTAGTTTAAGGAAGAGAAACAAGGCTACCAATATCTATAGAGTTTCTAGCACTTGAGCTTCTTAAGAAGCTGAAGGTGTCTGAATTTGGGACAATAGAAGCCAAGTATGTAGATCTCATGGAGTTTGAGGAGTTGAGATACCAAGCAATACAAATCACGGAGAAGTATCAAACATTGATCAAAAGGTGCTTTGACAAGAAGGCCAAAAACAAAAATCTTCCAAGAAGGATATTTAGTAATGAAGTGGGATGCTAACAAGGAAAAACTAGGTAAACATTATAAGTTTGATGCAATATGGAGTGGCCCTTACTTTATTTGAAGTTGTAAGAAAAAAATGCTTTCTACTTATCTAGATTGGATGGCAAAGAATTACAGATTCTAGTTAATGGGAACTATCTTAAGCATTGTTATTGAATCAAATTATCTTTTGTATATAGTAGAGTAGTAAATTTTCTCTAAGTGCTTGTAGCACATTGCTTTGTTATAGTTTAGAGTTTCTTTTGTAATAAGTGCTTGCCCACTCTATGCATTTTCCGTTTTGGATGTGTATGACTTTGTTGTTTGTAAATAGTTGTTCCCCTATTACTCTTGCACTTTCTAGTTTCAGGAAAGGTATGGTGATGGAACAATTCCCCAATAGTGTTTCAAAGGTTTGAGGGGAGAATTATGAGATGTTAGACCAATTTCAACAATTAGAATTACTCCATACCTAATGGATCTTATGAGGTCACTAGTATTTCGATCTAGTAGGTAGATCACCCCATGAGTTGCCAAATCATTATCCATATTTTGTACCCTTGCAAGATGGAAAACTTAACAGTTGGAGCATTTGCGGTTGTTTGGGGAAAGAAATGCTTCACAATATTTAGGGTAGCTTGTGTTTTGGCTCAACTAAGTTGGTCTTAACTTGCGGAGAGCTAGCAAGTGTGGTGAATGGCCAAATTGGTCTTGATGGGTGAGTTATTTTTTTGAATACAATGAGTAGGAGAAAGAAACAGAGAAAATCCACCGGTAGCATCAAATATGCTACTGTCTAGTAGAATTTTATATGCTACCGACTAGTAGTAGGTATGGATGTTACTAGATAGTAACATTTTAGATGATACCAACTAGTAGCAAGACAATGACCGATGCTACTGGATGGTAACATTTCAGTGCTACTAGTTGGTACTAGGATCAGCAGTTGTAGAGGGAAAAATGGTGCGAAAGTTTCGACAACATTCAAATTACTACCACCGTGGTAGCATTCAAAATAATACCATCCGGGAGCATGTATGGATGCTACTTGTCCGGTTGCAAAAAGGGTGACAAGGAGCAATCATGCCATAACAAGGGAGTCAGTAGCATTTATATGGATGCTACCAACCAACATCAAATTTTGCACTCTTGATCTATAGTAGGAAGGGGAGTTTATGCCATGATGAATCAAGGTATCGGTAGTGGAAAAACATGCTACGAGCTAGTGTATTTATGCAACCAAATGACAACAAGACGTAAGATAAAAGCACGCGATCGATCAAACTAGAAATAATTATGTAACTGACCATGAGGGGATAAAATGCTACCATCTGAGAATAAAATTTCATGTAATCGGCTTAATGTAGGGATGAACCAGGAATTAGTGGAAGTAGTAAAAAGTTGTTCAACCACTAGTTTAATGAGGTATGGTGCCCATGTTTTCCCATACAAGAAGAGGACAAATTTGTATAGGCTGTCAATACCTCTTTAATGAAATATTTTGGTTGGTGAGGAAATTTCAAGGATCTTCATCTATATATTGTAAAATTCACCTCATTTTAAGGGGAGACATTTTGTAATGTAAAGGAACTTTGTCAAAATTGTTCCAACACTTTTGTGAGTTGCAGGCCTCAAATTTGGGCATTTTGTAAAGGATTCTTTCCTTGTTCCTATATTGTAATGGATTGTGCATCATTTTAAGCAATAAAATTGGTGTTTTGTGGATTTTGTTTCCCTAGATTAATTTCCTACTGCATTCTTTGTCTTATATTGCACTTGTAGGCATATTGTGCATTTTGTGTCCTTTTGCGGGATTCAAATTCGTTATGTTCCATGAAATTAGAGGTTTGAATGTGTTTTCTGGACTATGGAACTTTTGTCTGCCCTCTTCTACCTCATTTTCTTCCACTTTCAAACAATAAGGATATCTCCACCCCCATGTTCTTGGTGCTATCACCTTCCTTAGTTTAGGTCTTTGATTTTAAGCATCTCTCTCTCCATGGTCCTCCTTTGGAATTCTAGGTTAGTGTTAGAATAGTTTCATTTCCCTTTCTAGGAGTAGTTACATAATTAGGAATATTTATGGAATGCACTTCTCTGAAGGTTAGTCTTAATTACATTGTCCCACACCTTGAGATAATACCATATTAGCATATTGCACTGATTGCCAAAACAACTCACTTGTAAGGATTTAAAGGGTGTTGTAATTTCACACTAATAGATTGTGTAATGTATAATTATGAGGTTATACGACATCCAATTCATCATCAAAATTATTAGTAATGGCATTATCGTGTTGAATAACAATATCAAGGATATTGGTGAGAGTGGAGCCGATGTAGGAGCAAGAGAGATCTCAACAGGTGGAAATGCAGTGGTAACTTTGGGGTTGGATAAGGTTGGTGTAATATTGTCGTAGTATGAGTGGGAATAGATGAGACACATGCATAGGTGGAAGAAGGATGTGGATCACTAAATTGTCCCACATCATAAGTACCAATATTACTATATGGAATAGGCTACAATGGAGGAATAGGCATAATAGTAACAAGGTAAATGCATAAAAATTGAATGGGTTTGGGTTAGCAAAATTGTACATTCATAGACATCATGTAAGAATTTAATGCATCGATGAAAAATAGAGGGGAAAATGTCCTTTGTATGAATCCATAGTCTACCCAAAGAAGAGACTAAATTGGAATGATGCATTAATAACAAAGAAAACCATAGGAACATTCTTAAGCCCAACTTGTGTAGGTAGACTATTATTAGTCTTGAGATATGTGCGAGTAGTGGAATCATAGCCACAAATGAGAGTAGAATTTTTAGTAATTAGATTATCAATAATGCTAATTTTCCCAAGAAGTGAGTGAGCACATAGATTTATAGCAAATCCATTGTCAATGAGTACATGCTTGATACAAATGGTACCAATGGTAGTGGTGATAAGAAAAGGTGCAAATGGATTGTCAACAACAAATGGTGGTATATCCTCATCACTAAATGATATAACATGTGGCGATTCTTGAGATAATCAATAAGATTTGTGAAAGCCACTAACAAATTGTTTCTTTCAATTTGAATGTTGTGAAGGTAAGCCTCAAATGTATGACAAAAATCAGGTGCCTTGCATAATAAATCATAAAGAGATATTTTTGCCGGTGTATTCTTAAGTTTCTCTATGATGTCATAACCATTAGAGGTGGTGGTAGGAGTTGTAGAAGTGATAGGTGGTGGGATAGAAATGGGTTGAGCCTCGGGAGGAAGAGTGTAGTGAGTGATAACTACATTGATGCTTTGATCAACCTTAGGAGTAATGAAGAAAAGATGATGCTTGAGTATGAACTTGTAAAATCGGGAGTGGTAGTAACCATGCTGAAAACCGTACTTAGGGTGAAAGAAGGATAAGAAGATTGATCCATGAATTTAGAAGAAGGAGAAATATTGTGATGCATTCTTAGAAGGTAGGGTTTTAGTGAGAAGGTTCACCAAATGATTTTAAAAAATAGAATTATTGCTAAACCCTAATTATAGAGTAATTGGTAGAAAAAATGAAGTACAGTTACTAGATACACTATGACACAAGCTATAACATAATAAAATACAAAACCCTAAGTACAAGAGATAGAGGAAAGGCCTTAGCTGATTTCATGCTTTTCTTGAAACTAATAAAGACTGGAAAAATGATGAACATGAAGATAATAGTGTCATCGATGCTCGGTAAAATTTTGTAACTATCAGATAAGGTTAGACTAGGGTGCCTGGATTGGGTCAGGGGCACTTGAGTCTCGATACTGCACTCGTGATAGTGAAAAATGCCCGAACTTGATTTTTATAGTGTCCTAAGAGTGTCAGCGATAGTTCTTGCTAGTCCCTTGTATGTTGCAATATGATCGGTGAATGTACCTATAACCTATGAAACAAACAATACCACATAAACTCTAAAAAATAAATTTGCAATATGGAGATTTTGACTAACCCCAATGGTCACTTGACCGTGTGTGAAATTACGATTGAATTCTACCCTACATCTTAGACTCCATGTAGTTCTTATGAGTGTGTGAAAGAATAGTGTCCTAAGATTCCCTTGTGTAAGTGAACTTGATAGAGGGCTAGTTAGAAGTAGCAATGCGAGATATATGTGTGGATGGAATAAAGAAAATCCCCCTTCCTATGTTGCGTATGTAGAAAATGCAGTCCCTTGTCCCTTGAATGGATGTCTGTAGTGCTCTTAGATTCCTTTAGATGTAAGCTTAGGTGATAATACTAGATTATTAGATATTTCTTCTTTATTTTGGTCATATAGATTTGTATTTATATTATTCCCTTGGTTGAATTTTGTAGTTGAAAAATAGAAGGCCAACCCATAAGAAAATCATATTCCCTAAAGAGAAAAGAGGCCCAAAAAAATAAAATAAGGTAGAAGGAGGTCGGGAGCGACTAGAGGGGACGAGGGGGCCTCAGGCTGCTAGTGTCCAAAGTAATAAAAAATTAAAAAAATTAAAGTCTTGACTAGGTTACAGGGTGTAAAAGACTAGACAAAAGACAAAAAACAAAGAAAAGATGCCAAAGATAGTGGTCAATTAACGGTTTTCTCACTTAGGAATCATATGAATGGAAATATGCTATTAAGACCTAGAAATATACACAAGTGTGTGATATTGTGTCAAAATTATTCAACCGTTTTATGAATGTGGTCATGAAATACATATGTCATAACACACTAATAAGTGGCTCATAAGTTTTAACATATAAAGAGCATGAATCGATAGCGAAAAAGTCACCTAAGGAGTAATAAATGAGGTTTTATGTTGATCTTCTGAAGACATGAGAATTTGATTATAGCCAAAAAATCCATCCATAATAAAGATAATTTCTTGGCTAGTGCTAAGGTCGACGATCCGGTCAATGTTAGGAAGAGGAAATTCATCTTAGGAAAAATGAGATTGAGGTATAAAAATATGTGTAGGTGCGTAACTTACCGTGAGGCTTTGGTTATGGGTACGATATTAGAGACCCATTGTGGATAGTCAATGGGTAAGATGAAGTTAGCAAAGAGAAGACATTGTAACTCTTATTTGATAAGGAGGGCTATGTGAGGGTGTATCCTATGTAGCTTTTGTTTGACATGATTTATGTTATGGTAGGTGACGATATTATGGACAAAGATGTGACGGTAAATATCCGACATGTCACTAAATGACCATGTGAAGGCTTTACTATATTAAGAGAGGAAGGATAAAAAGTCATTCAATTATTTTTAATCTAAGGATTTGCCAACTTGAACTATGTGGGGATCTTGTGAGGTCCCTATGTTAACTTTAATAGAGGATTCATTAAAAAGTGTGGATGTGTTAGGTGGTAGAGTCTTCTGAAGATAATGGTCCTCCACCCCCATATAGGATAGGATAGAATAGTCGTCTTGGTACTAAAGGATGTTGATGGTAAGGGAGTTTTATTCTACCATTTCAAGTAATACGAGTGGAAGTGTCTTAGTATCGTTGTTAGTCTGATAAGTAAGTGGTCTTAAGGTAATTTTACTTGACTAAAAAAGTTAGATGAGAAGGAAATAATGTCATTTATGTTAAGGGAGTTGTCATGTGAATGTAAAGAAGATGGTTTGGGTTCTATTATGGATCTAGATACAATTCTTGTGGAGGTGTCCACGAAGGTTTTTGAAACCTAATCAAAATATCTCATGAGGCTTGTGGGAATGATCAAGGATTAGGTCATGAATACCTTGTTCGTAGCATCCTAGGCCAAATCAATTCCAAGAACATCAATGGAGATACATATGGGTGAAGGCTTGATTATATAAGAAGGTGAAATATAATATGAATGACTTTGTGTGATGTATATTATATGATCCAGGGAAGGATGATCAATACCTCCATAGACTAGATTAGTTTTAAGATGTGGTGGATCAAAGGAGATAACATGTCCAAAGTTAGGTTCGTACATTAGTTGTTTGTCAGGCCTTCCACACGTTTTAGATATAGGAAGAGAATTAAGGGTAAGGAGGCAATACTCCCCTAGTGAAAGGCATTGCATGACATCTTTGAAGGAGGTGTCATATGGTAATTTTGATGCAATAATCGACAAACCGTAGAGGCATCATTAGGAGAGCTTGAATTTTTCTTTGGAATGAGCATGTCTTTAGGTCGATACATCATTTGACATGCCTTGAAATGGTTCAGGTTGGCTAGAATAGTGAAGGTCTTACCTTCATGTTCATATTTTAGATAGTGATGGAGGGTGGATGGGATATAACACATAACATGTATCCAATATCGTCCTAATAATAGGTTGTATTGAAAATATTCCTTTACAAGGTAAAAGAGTTCATTAGGGTCTTGACACCGACTTTTATAGGTAAGATGACTATTTCTAGCATGGGGAAATTATGTTGTTAAAGGCATGTAGTACTTGCATTCGATTGAGTGATGATGGTCTTAGGTAATTGAAGATGGTCGAAAGCATACAAAGATATGATATTGATGATGGTGTCATTTTTGATCATAAATCTCTTAATGAGAGTATCATGTATTTGGGTGGTAATGAATAATGGAAGGTCGTGATCTTTAGGTTATAAAGACGAGATTCCGTAATCGTCAAAATAAATTACAATAGACATTTGAGGGTACCGACCATATTCACGAATAGTCATGGATCATGTGAAGATACCGATATGAATTGAAGTTCTTCAATCATGGATTATCGACGTTGTGGTGAGGTTTGGAAAAGATCATAAATGAACATATTTATTAGAGCTTGATAGAGTTGTTCAATGATGGTATTTTATACGTAGTGATGGATTGGGTATGTAGAGTGGCAAGGGTAAACACCTTCATGTTTGTATAAGGTGGTGGATTAGAGGCTTCAGGGGTGAGAGAGATGGAGAACTTGGAATTATTTTGATCTGAAGTGTTAGGGTCTTGTGCATGAGCTCTAGAAGTTATATGCACTACGTCAATTTGATGAAGTGGGGTTTTTCTGGAAGAGGCCTTTCCCTTATTAGATGTAAATAATTATTAGGTGATGGTTTGGGTGTTATGGTTTTGAATGTCTAATGGGTTTTTCTGAATAGATTTGGTTGTTCTAGATCTATGAGGAGAAGTTCTTTATTAACAAGGTTTTGAATGACAACATGGAGGGATTTTTATTACTTAGTGGAATGTATTAGTGTTTGATGGTAATCACAAAATGCTTCAACATTGTATCAGATGGTTTCCATCCCCAAGAGTGAGATGGATTAAGAGGAGGTAACTTTATGATGGATCGTTAGATAATCATTTCAAGGATTTTTTCATAACATCCTATCGAGGATGAGGTTGAGGGAATTGGTGCTTCCTTAGATGATCTAGAGGTTAGTAATTTAGGGGTTGTTTCTTGTGTGACATGTTTAGGTGTGTTGTACCTTTTTCATTATCATATGTGTTGTCATTAATGTCAAGTTGCATTGATGGAAAAAATGATTAATTGGTAAAGTGAGAAAATAAGAAAGATGAAGGTTGATTGGTAGTGTTAGCTCATAGAGGCTTCAAGATGATCAAGGATAAGTTCTAAGGGACTTAATCAATTTTTGTACAAGCCGCATACATAAGAAGTTATTCGCTGAAGTCCTGTAAGATGCCATGGAACTCTATAAGAAGTCAGAAAGCTTAACGAAGGCCACCAAGAAAAGGAATGACGTCAAAATATCAAAGGAAGACAAATAACAAGTTAAAGATGAGAAATGTGAAGCTAAAAAAGTGAAGGAATATCCATGCAAAAAGGATGCTTTGAAGGTAAAGGCATGAGAGTAAGAAAATTTTAGAGGAAGTGCGAGTAAAGAGGAAAACCCACAATGAATGAAAATCCCGCAAAACTACAAAGGCCACACATAGAATAAGATAGAGTTGCAGACATGAAACAAAGTTACGAGAAGGCATCGATAAGGAGGAAAGCCACATAGCATTGTAAAACATGCGAAAAGTAAAATAAGAAGCTGCAGAGATAGCTGAAAATTCACCAATAAAGGAGAAAATCCACAGATCAAAGGAAAGTGCCACAAAAGATAAAGGAGAAAGTCAAATAAGCTAAGTAAAGCCATAGATTGAAGAAGTATGAACTGAAAATGCTTGAGGAAAATCAAATTGATTTAAACATGGACAAGTGATATTTTTTTCTCTAAAATCTATGGTGATTTGATTGTCTAGAGTTTGTGGCTGAGTATACAACTTGAGCTCCACGAAGAATGAAGAAATCTACAGTTCTAGTTGTCAACATTTAATGCTCATTGACTTTTGGAAATGCAATTACTGATTCTCTATGTGATTCTCGATTTTAATGAAATTAAGTATCGAGAAGAAAACTAATCTCATCTTGATCACATTGGAAATACTAGAAAGATGAGAAATCTATTTTTATCTATCATCTCATAAATAATTTTTGGTGAATGCATAGAAAAAGGTGAAATCAAGTCAAATATAGCAAGATAAAAATTTGGAGTTAGCTGTATTCATTTAATGGACCATATTTTTAGGTGACAGAGACCAAGAAAGGATGCATGAAACTCTAATCAAAGTGATGGAATGTGTTGATTGTTTATAAGGAGGAAATTTGATGCCAATAGAGAAGCTTCTCAAATGAAAATACGATGTAATCGATCAAAGAGAGAGTGACAGAAAGAAAATAGAGAGGAAAGAGAAGAGCTGACATATGAAGTATTAAAGCTAAAGTTAGATAAGCTAAGTAAAGCCACATATTAAACACGTATGAATTGGAAAATCCTTGAGGACAATCAAATTGATTTAAAATGGATAAGTGAGAGTTTTTTCTCTAAAATCTTTGGTGATTTGATTGTCAGAGTTTTTGGCTAAGTATACAACTTGAGCTCTATGAAGAATGAAGAAATCGATAGTTCTAATGTCAACATTTAATGCTCATTGACTTTGTGGAAATGTAGTTATAGTTCTCTATGTGATTCCTGATTTTAATGAAATTAAATATCAGAGAAGAAAACTACTCTCTCATCTTGATCACATTAGAAATACTAGAAAGATGAGAAATCTACTTTTAGCTATTAGCTCATAAATATTTTCTGGTGAATGCATAGAAAAAAGTGAAATCAAGTCAAATATAGCAAGAGAAAAATTTGGAGTTAGTTGTATTCATTTAATGGACCATATTTTTAGGAGACAAGCAGGAAAGGGTGCATGAAACTCTAATCAAAGTGATGGAATGGGTTGATTGTGTATAAGGATGAAATTTGATGCCAATAGAGAAGTGCTCAAAAATGTGAATACAATGTAATCGATTTAAGAGAGATTGAAAGAAATAAAAGAGAGAGGAAAGAGAAGAGTCGACATATGAAGTATTGAAGCTAAAGTCGAGAGAAGCTAAGTAAAGCCACATATTGAACAATTATGAACTGGAAAAGGCTTGAGGATAGTCAAATTGATTTAAAATGGACGAGTGAGAGTTTTTTCTCTAAAATGTATGGTGATTTGATTGTCTAGAGTTTGTGGCTAAGTATACAACTTGAGCTCCATGAAGAATGAAGAAATCTACAATTCCAGATTGTCAACATTTAATGCTCATTGACTTTGTGGAAATACAATTGTAATTCTATATGTGATTCTGGTTTAATGAAATTACATATCGAGAGAATAAAATGACTCTCTCATCTTGATCACATTGGAAATCCTAAAAAGATGAGAAATCTATTTTTAGGTATCAGCTCATAAATAATTTCGGTGAATGCATAAAAAAGGTGAAATCAAGCCAAATATAGCAAGAGAAAAATATGGAGTTAGATGTATTCATTTAATGGACCATATTTTCAGGTGATAAATAGGAAAGGATGCATGACACTCTAATCAAAGTGATGGAATGGGTTGATTGTGTATAAGGAGGAAATTTGATTCCAATAGATAAGTTTCTCAAATGAGAATACGATGCAATCGAGATAAGAGAGAGCGACGAGAGAAAGAAAAGAGAGAGGAAAGAGAAGAGTAGAGACAGATGAAGTATTAAAGAATTAGATGAGAAGAGAATCAGTGTAGAAAATTGATTGAGTAAGAGAGATTGAATCAGATGAGTAGAAGAAAGTGACATAAAGAACACAAATAGATACAAAAAAATGATCATAATCTATTATGTAAGAAATTTTTGTAACTAGATGATCAAAATTTGTATGTAAATCAGTCTAAGTTATAGCTTAGCATTTTTAGGGGGTCTGCCTCCTTGTGGGTAGGTGCCTACAAAATATTAGTTGTAGTTTATTAAATTAGGGTTTTGTGATCCTTGCAAGTTGGTGCTTTCTAAAATTTTCTAAGTGGGTGCTCATTAAATCTTCAAGTGGGTGCTTCATAGGTTGAGTGGGTGCTCAACCGAAACCATTGTAAGAATTTTGAATTAGTGTTCCTAATAAAGTCATGGTTTTAAGTGGGTTTTTCTCCCAAAAGGGTTTCCCACTATAAATTATGTGTTCAACATTTTTCTGTCTGATATATGTTTGAAAAAATGCACATGATATAGTAACTGCTCAAATTTAAGAAATTATGGATTAAGTATAACTCTAGAAATTAATTTTAATCTACACTGATTCAACCCCCTCTCAGTGCTTGTGATCTCTAAAAATTGGTATCAGAGTGAGCCCTTCTATCAAAATCTTAACATATTCAAGGAGATCCTCTTTTCACAAGCATGGCAACAAATTAGGCTCAAGGTGGTTTATCACTGTCAAGATCACCTCTCTTCACTGAACGAACTATGCATTCTAGAGAATAAGGATGAAAACTTATCGATGTCACTTGGTTTTGATATCTGGGAATGTATTGAGAAAGGATATTATCCTTCAACCATGCTAATCACCTTCTTAGTAGATAAAACAAAATATAGATGTAACTCAAGAGAAATGAATGCCATTCTATGCGGTTTGTCTGAAACAAAGTTTGTAAAAGTTATGCACTGCATAAAAAAGGAGATATGGACCAAATTTCAAAGTATTTATGAAGGACATGAAAAATTCAAGCTGGAAAAGTTACTGAGACCTATAGAGATCAGTTTGAGAAAATGAAAATGAAGGAGGATGAGAGCATATTGGCTTACATGTAATGAAAGAATAGATGAAGTAAAAACATGATCAAAGGTTTAAGAGAGAAACTAGAAGAATCAATTATATTCCAATAAATTATGATATATTTGACTGACAAGTATGATGCAAATGTTTTATCTATAGAATAAGCTAAAGACATGAAGACTCTCACAATGAATGAATTATAGAGCATTATTTCAACATACAAGATGAGAACTATTGGATTTAAGACTACCAAGAAAGAGGTAGTATCTAAGGTCAATAAATAAAACCCATTTCAAGTAAGAAGAAGAAGAATCAATTTCAAAGGATGAGTTAGATGATGAAAATATTGAAGAAATGTTCGTAAGAAGACTGAAAAGAGGTTCAAGTAAGTATAAAGGAAAACTCCTTTCAAATGCTTTGCATGTGGACAAGTAGGTCATTTTGCTATTAAATTTCCAAAAAAAATAAAGAATATCAGTCTAAACATGAAGAGGATAATCATAAAAACAATAGAGAAAACTTGATATACAAAGAAAAATAGAAAGAAGTTCTTTAAGAACAAAATGAACTTCTATTCAAAAGAAGAATCAAGTGAATCTGATTCAAGCAACTCGGACAGCTCTGAAAATGAAAATGATGAAGATTAGTCTGAATGCTTATTTATGGCCATGGATGCCCATGAAGAATGTAGTTCAAAAGGAAATAATATAGTTGACTTTGAAGACTTTGATGAAGAAGAAGCTGAAGTAAATCTTGAAGCTGAATTAGTATGTGCTCTTGAAGAATTAAAACTATGTAGAAGAAAGAATCAAAAGATATAAGATGCACATTAAAATATTATGAAGAAAAAATCCACATCTTTGAGGAAATACAATATCTAAAAGAATAAGAAGAGGCTAATGAGCTCAAAGAGCTTGAAACTCAGCTAGAAAATATCTCAAACTATTACAAATCAAAGGAGGATGAATGCACAAAACTGAACTCGAGATAGAGCGATTAAAAGATGAGATGGAAAAAATGACCAATAAGATGATTATGTATGAAAAAATATAGAAAGAGTTCAAATTTTTTGACTGGTATACTAAGTAGCCAATGTGATACAAATGATAAATCTGGATTGGTTTTAAGGAAGAAAGTAAGGAAAAGGAGCCTACAAAGAATGAAGGAAACAAGACTACATCAACTCTAAGCACATCTTCTGCTGTAAATAAAGTGTTCAAAAAATCCACCAAGAGAAGAACTACTACTCCCAGAATCACCTATGTTATGAGGTACACACATTCTTTCTATGGTTATTGTTATTCATGTAATCAGTTTGGACATAAGGCTGCTAAGTGTAGAAAATTCTCTAGAGGCTATAGAAGAAACTTTGGCCCATCTTACACCAGACTAAACTATAATGATGTCCACTACAATTATTACAAGAAAATAAATGAGGCATCAATAAGTAAACAAGAAACCCCTAAACAAGAGAAATGGGGTAAAGAAAGATGAAACCAAAAGAAAAGAGTCTTACACAGTAGTGAAAATTGCATTTCATGTGCAAAATGAAGATAAAATATAGTACTTGGATAGTGGATGCTCAAGCCATATGATAGGTGAGAAAAGAAAATTAATTTCCCTATCAAACAATGCATCGGGTGTTGTGAGATTTGGTGATAACAATTCAACCAATATAGTGGGAAAAGGAACCTTGAGTCTAGATAATGGAAAGACCATAACTGAAAATGTTCTATATGTTGAAGGTCTCAAGCACAATTTGTTAAGTGTGAGTCAAATGTGCAAAAGGGGATACAATCTGATCTTTCATGACAAAGGTTGTGATATCATAAATGGAAAAATAGGAAAGAAAGTTGCAAAATCCAAAAGGAAAAGAACAACATGTATGTGCTAAATGAAATAAACAATGAAAAATGTTTCACAAGTAAGGTTGATCACATCTGACATGGCATAGAAGGCTTGGATACGTAAGCTTTGAGAATCTAGTAAGAATAAGTGCTAAAGGGTGTGTAAAACATATGCCAAAAATTGTAAAACCAAAAATACTCTTTGCAAAGCATGCCTGCATGGTAAACAAATAAGAAGACCATTTAAGTCGAAGGAATACTCTACAACTAGACCTCTGGAGTTAATTCATACGAGATCTATACGGGTCCTACCAGAACTGAAGCTATACAAGGTGAGGTTTATTTCATGTTGCTGATAGATGATTACACCAGAATGACATGGGTAACATGTTTAAAGAAAAATCAGAAGCCTTAGATAGATTCAAGAAATTCAAGGTATTGGTAGAGAATGAGAAGAACAAAAATATCAAATGCTTAAGATCAGACAGAGGTGGAGAATTCTAGTCTAATGAATTCAATGAGTTTTGTGAAGAACATGGAATTAGAAGAAAATTCTCAGCCACCAGAACACCTCAACAAAATGGAGTTGTTGAAAGGAAAAATAGAACTGTGTAAGAAATAGTGATTTTTTTTGAATGAATCCAAATTTCTAGATAGATATTGGAGTGAAGTGGTATACACAACGGTGTACATTTTAAATAGAGCCCAATTAAGAGTAAATAGTGACAAGACACCTTATGAACTATGGAAGAACATGCCTATAAATGTGAAACACATAAGATTTTTTGGAAGCAAATGTTACATCAAAAGAGATGAACATGATTCGGGGAAAATTCGAATCAAGATGTGATGAAGGAATATTTCTTCTCTACTCAAGATCAACAGTCACTTATAAGTGCTATAATAAGAGGTTGTAGAAGATTGTTGAAAGCACAAATGTAAAGGTAGATGAGACTCCCAAGTCTAGCACTCAACATAATAACAATCATGAAGAAAAGAAAGATGATGAGGAAATGGACAGTCTTCGTGAAGAAGCTGATGAAGAGGAATAAAGGAAAAAATCAAGGCACCCTCAAGGCAAGTCAAAAAGGAGCATTCAAAAAATCAGATCATTGGAAAAAAAGAAGGAAACATTATTACCAAAATAAGGCTAAGATATTAACAAAATCATGAAGACATAACACTCTTGTCAATGATAGAACCCAATAATGTTGTAGAAGCAAGCAAGTAAAGATCAACATTGGGTGGATACAATGAATGAAGAATTGATCAGATAGAAAAGAATGAAACCTAGGAGCTCATGCCAAGACCAAAGGATAAAAATGTAATTGGAACAAAGTGGGTTTTCAAAAATAAACTGAATGAGAAAGGAGAAGTAACAAGAAACAAGGAAAACTTGTATGCAAAGGATACACGCAAATGGAAGGAATCGAATTTGATGAAACATTTGCACCAGTGGCAAGGATGGAAGCAATAAGACTATTTTTGCTTACATGACTTACAAGAAGATCAAAGTGTTCCAGATGGATGTGAAATCAAATTTCCTCAATGGTTTTCTGAATGAAGAGGTATACATAAAACAAAATAATGAATTTTCACTAATTGAAGATAAATATTATGTGTGTAGGTTGAAAAAGGCTTTGTATGGACTAAAACAAGCTCCTAGATCTTGGTACAACAGATTGGATTCATACCTCATTGAGAAAGGGTTCGAAAAGGTGTTGCTAACAATAATCTCTACATCAAGGAAGAAGAAGATCATCTTCTTATTATCATTGTATATGTGGATGACATCATTTTTGGAGATATTATGAAAAAATGACATATAAATTTGTTGATATAATAAAAAAGAATTTGAAATGTACATGCTTGGAGATCTTTCTTTATTTTGCGCAGCTTATAAATCAATCAATCAGATCAAGGTATATTCATATCCCAAACCAAGTATATAAAATAAATGTTGAAAAGGTTTAGGATGGAAGATTGCAAACCTATAGAACACCAATGGAAGTTGGATACAAGCTGAGTAGAGAAGAAAACTCACCAAAAGTAGACAAAAATCTATATAGATCGATGATAGGAAGTCTACTCTCTCCACGACATCAAGACTCAATATCATGCAGGTGGTAGGTCTTGTTGATATATTTCAAGAAGATCAAGGGAAACAAACTTCAAGGAAGTCAAAATAATTTTGATATATCTCATGGGAACACTTGAATATGGACTATGGTACCCTAAAAGTAATGACTTTAACATAAAAGCATATACAGATGCTGATTGGGTTAGAAGTGTTGATGATAGGAAGAGTACAAGTGGTGGATCATTCTTTGTTGGAAATTATTTAGTCTCTTAGTATGGCAAGAAGAAATCATCAGTAGCCCTCTCAACATGTGAAGAATAATATATAGTTGTTGTAATGTGTTGCACTCAATTTTTGGATGAAGCAAACATTGGAAGATTACAAGGTAAAATCTGATAGTCCAATTCCCTTATTTTGTGATAGCACAAGTGCAATAAGTGTCTCTAAGAACCTTGTGTTCCACTCAAATACCAAGCATATTCCAATTAGATATCATTTCTTGAGGGAAAAAGTGAATGACAAGAAAATCAATTTATAAAATGTGAGTAAAAAAGAACTTGCAGATATAATGACCAAGCCACTACCAAAGGCCACTTTTGAGCACTTAAAAAATGAATTGGGGGTCATAAATGATCCCACAAACAACTAAAAGGTGTAAAGGGAAGGAGAGGGAGCATTATTAGGTAATATCAACTCCTAAACAATGCCAAATAGTATTTGTCATAGGTGGAGATAATATGCTAGCTTGAGATTATCAAAGTATGCATTAACTCAAGGGAACATTTCCATGAGCATATCAGGTCATATGGATCAGAAGCATATACCAACGGGAGATTATTTAGGTAGGAACATGATATATTTATCTTATTAAAATTTTCATATAAATGTAATATATATGGCCCTTTTTCATTGTTGTTAAAGGGGAAGAGAATCTGAAATTCAAAAACCATCTAGTCATATCAAAAGAGGAGACACACCAAATACATCCAAGTAATATCAAAAGGGTAAAGAATTCGTGGAGAGCTAAAGAATGTTTTCAAAAACCATGTATGCAATATTTTCCATCAAAAGGGTATAGGTTTCTGCAATATTAAAGTGATGTGGTGTTTCCATCAATGCAAAGGGGGAGATTATTGGACCATTTTCATTATCATATGTGTTGTCATCATGTCAAGTTGCATTGATGGAAAAAAGAATTAATTGGTAAAGTGAAAGAAGAAAGATGACGGTTGATTGGTAGTGTTAGATCATAGAGGCTTTAGGATGATCAAGGATAAATTCTAAAGGACTTAATCATTTTTTGTACAAGTGACAGACATAAGGAGTTAGCTGCTAGAGTCTATAAGTAGACGCCACAAAAACTCTAGAAGAAGTCGTAGAAGCTTAGCGAAGGCCGCAGGTAAAGGAATGAAGCTACAAAAGAAAAAGAAGCCAAAGAATGAGCCGCATATGAGAAAGGTGAAGCCATAAAAGTGAAGGAATAAGTGTAGAAAGAAAGGATGATCGAAGGAAAAGCCGTGAGAGTAAGAAAAGTTTGGAGGAAGCCAAGAGTAAAGAGGAAAGCCGAAAAGAATAGAAAAAGCCACATAAAACTACAAAATCCACACATAGAAGAAGATAGAGTCACGGAAATGGAACAAAGCCTGAGGAAGGCATCGGACAAGGAGCAAATATGCATAACATTGTAAAAGTAGTGAGAAGTAAAAGAAGAATCCACAGATAATTGAAAATCTACCAAGAAAGGACAAAATCTACAGATCAAAGGAAAGTGCAATGATATAAAAGAAAAGTTAGAGAATCCAAGGAAATCCACGATTGAAAAATTATGAACTGGAAAAGGCTTGAGGACAATCAAATTGATTTAAAATGGACAAGTGATAGTTTGTTCTCTAAAATTGATGGTGATTGGATTATGCGAGTTTGCATGCTAAGTATACAACTTGAGCTCCATGAAAAATGAAGAAATCTATAGTTCCAACTGTCAACATTTAATGCTCATTAAATTTGTGGAAATGCGATTCCAATTCTCTATGTGATTCCTGATTTCAAGAAAATTAAATATCAGAGATAATAAAATGGCTCACTCATCTTGATCACATTAGAAATCCTAGAAAGATGAGAAATCTATTTTTAGGTATTAGCTCATAAATAATTTCTGGTGAATGCATATAAAAAGGTGAAATCAATTCGAATATAACAAAAAAAAAATCTGGAGTTAGTTGTATTCATTTAATGGACCATAATTTTAGGCAATAGAATAGGAAAGATGCATGAAACTCTAATTGAAGTGATGGAATAGGTCAATGTTTTATAAGGAGGAAATTTGATGTTAATAGAGAAAGGCTGCTCAAATGAGAATACGATGCAATTGATAAAAGAGAGTGATAGAAAGAAAAGAGAGAGGAAAGAGAAGAGAAGATAGATGAAGTATTGAAGAATCATATGAGAAGAGCATCGGTGTGGATGATTGATTGAGAAAGAGAGATCAAATTAGATGAGTAGAAGAGAGTGATAGAGAGAACACAAACAGATACAAAAAAGTGATCATAATCTATTGTGTAAGAAATTTTTGTAACTAGATGATCAAAATTTATATGTAAATCAAGTCTAAGTTGTAGCTTAGCATTTTTAGGGGTTGCAGCCTCCTTGTGGGTAGGTTCTGCAAAAGATAAGTTAGTAATCGATTAAACTAGGGGTTAGCACTCCCTATAAGTTGGTGCTTGCTAAAATTCACTCAGTGGGTTCTCAATAAATCTTTGAGTGGGTGCTTGAAGTTGTGAAGTGGGTGTTTCATAGGTTGAGTGGGTACTCAACTGAAACCATTGTAATAATTTGGAATTGGTGTTCTTATTAAAGTTGTGGTTTCAAGTGGGTTTTTATCTTGAAAGGGTTTTACACTATAAATTCTATGTTCATCATATTTTGTCTGATCTATGTTTGAAAAAATACATGATATAATAACTACTCAAATTTAAGAAATTGTTGATTAAGTATAACTCGGATATTAATTTTAATCTACACTAATTCAACTCCCCCTCTCTGTGCTTGTGATCTATAACAAGGTGCTCATTGAAGAATGATCTTGGATTACTGTAATGGTGATTAAAAATTTATATGAGTGTGGCCCCAATATATAAGGAAATGACTTTAAATCCCACACCGAGGTTTTTGGGTGATTTTGAGACATGTTCATTACGTTTTTGGAAGGATGGATGGGAGGTTTGTAAAGGAGTTTTGAAATTGCAGATGTAGTTTTAGGTAACATGAGCTTCATAAGAGATCTTAATAAGTTGTATGATGGTTTATTTTCCTAAGGATTTAGAAGAGGCCACATGTGAGCTTGAAGTAGATGCGATGGATGTGGAGGGATTCATGGTTTATCTAGAGGAAATGCTAGGGGAGTTGTTTGATTTAGTCAATGCTTATGTGGTAGAAATACTAGGTGTTGACAGGTGGATAATTCAAATGGTGTTTTTGTGACATAAATAATAGGTGTTGAAGATATGGATGATTTGGGTGGTGATTCTAGGGTAGGGGCATTAGTTGTTGAAGATGCGAGTGATTGATATTTGATAGTGTTGATGGTGTGATGAGATTAGATGACGTTGGAGTGGGGTTGACTAGTGGATGGGGCATGGTTTGGAAAGGTTTGTTTAAAGACATATAAGTTCTAATTTAGAGGTGCATTTGGGTTATCTAGTTGTAACTCACCTTTTTTGATAAGGTCTTGAAGGACATTTCTAAACAAATGACACCTTTTGATGTCGTGACCCTTGACCCTATGGTATTTACAGTAATCATTTTATCGATACCAAGACAAATTTGAAACATATGTGTCAATAGGATAAATATGTGGGAGTGTGATCATACACGGAGCTAGGATTTTATTGAAAACCATGTTATAGGATTCTCTAATGGGTGTATAATTATGTTGAGGATGAGTGTTTTTGGGAGTTGAGCGTTCCTTGGAAGTGGATTTTACGACAACCATGTTTGCTGAAGTTTTAGATTTATCATGACTAGAAGAAGGTTTGTGTAGACACAAAATCACACACTTGGGTACATTTCTAGCTCCTAAAAGCATACTAGCATTTATATGATTCATAAGCAAGAAAAATAGTGGGTGAAAAATATCTTTGGCCTCTTTTCTCTGTTTCTTACTTTCTCTTTGGTCTTACACACCCTACAACCCATTTATTATTTTACTTATTTATCTTTCATGGCTTCAAAAACTAGTTCCCAACAATGACAACAACGCCCAGGATCTCCTGTCCCCTCTGGGATCCCTCGAACCTTTCTTATCTTACTCATTTATTTTGGGTCTCTTTTATATTTTAAACATATTTTTCACTTAAGGGTCGGCCTTCCAATTGTCAATTATGAAATTTAAAAAAGGGAATCATATAAATACATAGTTATGTGTTAAAATGAGTAACCAAACACTAAGCATATACTATCATCACATAATCTTGCATCCAAAGGCACTAAAGAGCACTAAAGGCATCCATCTAGAATCCATTTAAGGGATAAAGTACTATACATTCTGCATACATTGCATAGGAAGGGGAAGTTCATTCTATTTCAACAACACATGCTATACATTTCTACATTATAGCTAATACCTCTATCAAGTGCAACTTGGACATGGGAATCCTAGGGCACAATTTCTACACACACTCACATGAAATACATGGAGTCTAAGATGTAGTGCATCATTTGGTTTTAAGTTCACTCTTAGTGTGACCACCGGAGTTTAATCCAACTCCCCATATTACATCTTTATTTTTATATTTGATGTGGTTTATGGTCTTGTGTAGGTGAACTTATGTTTGTGAGGTTACAAGTATCATCAACGATCATGGTGAGATCAATAGGTGATCAATAGGAAGAAACTACAACAATTTTGCAACATAGAGAAAATCAGGTTACGACCATTGGCACAATCATGAGCACCCAATAATAGTCTCTAGATCCCAATAAACCTTTCCCTAGTGTGGGCACCCTTGTTCAACATTGTCTGTGGACTCTTGAATTTACAAAGACATGTTATGACATTGTTTAATTCTTTCTCAACACTTTTCCCAACTCGGACTAGGTCTTAGGATGAGTGTAAATCAACTAAGTTTTTTGTCTCATCCTCTTTCTTAGGGTTTCTACTTTACATGCTTATTTTCTTGTGTCATATCATATCTTAGCATATGTATATAAGTGTTTATATCAATTACTCAGAAATATGGCTTACTAAAAATTATATTTTTTGTTAAATCATTTGGTGTACCCATCGTTTGAACCAAACCTTGTAATTTTTTTCATCCTTTTAATATGGCTAAAACCTATGCACCCTTACTTGATGAGTAAATTCATGACCTCAATGCTCATACTGTTGAACATCCGTAAGAATTATATCTTATTTTATTTTTTTCTCGTGAGGAAGCCACCAACTCAACTAAGCTCAACCCCCCTACCTATAATATTTATTCCATTCCTATTACAATAAAAATACCTCTTCTACCCTTCCACATAATTCTATTGTTCCCATGTCCATTCCTACTCCTACCAACCATTTCACTCCACCTCTTATTTCTCACACTTGGTAAGTATATTCTTATGGCACTCAATACCTAACTTATCTATACTAGGATATGAAAACTCATATCATTAACTTAACTACAACAAGAAACTTCACTCTCCTCTCCATATCTTGATTCCTCATTACTCCTTAATACCCCTTTCTTACCCACCATTTCTGCCTATTCACTTCCTCATAACTTTTCACCCCTAAGCTGCCCAATTTCAATGGCCACAGTGACCCTCAAGAGTATCTCCAATATTTTCATGTGGCATGTCTCGAATATTCAAACAACCATAAATCACTAGCTAAGCTATTCCTAGAAGTCTTCAATATTACGACATGCGTTGGTTTTATGATATACCTATTCATTTGGTAACTTATTTTACACATTTAGCTGATGCTTTTCTTGCTCACTTTTCCATCAATATCGGCACCAAGATATCTTATGCACAAATCACTCATATTAAATAAATATCTAATGAGCATCTAGTTGACTATGTTTTGTGATACAAGAACAATCTAGTTAAGATGACCAATGTAGTTTCTGATTCTGAATTGCAAGATATTTTTATTCAAAGCCTCTTGCTACCACTTTAATAGAGTGTCATCTTTGAGATATCTCCTTCATTTGATCAATCATGCCATAAATTCAAAATGTGTGGATTCAAGCTTCTATTTATGGGTAAACTAAAGAATCATGGAAATGCTTCATCTTCCTCCTCTAATCAGTTTCAAGGAAAATATACTTTTAAGACATCTCTTAAGCCCACTAAAGCCAAAAAGATCATTAACACTATTTATACTCCTAAAAATATTCAATTACAACCTCCTAAGCATACATTTACCAAGTTTCCTTATGAACCTCACTTCTTATTGCCACAACTTATTGAGAGAAATATTATTATTCTTCCTCCACCACTTAATCTTGATCCTTCTCATCCTCGCGGCAACAATTACGATGAAAATACTATATGTGACTATCACCAATGCATTGGGAATTCTACTAATCACTGCTTCAAACTCAAGCATATCATTCAAGATATTATTGATAGTAATGCACTTGAGCTCCCTAATCCATCCACTTCTAAACCAGTCAATGATAACAAAAATATAAAAATATTAAAAGATCCTTTTCCCAATCATGACACACAAGATCCCGATTCTTATGCTAATCATACATATTGAGATGTGCCCCATCCTCCATTAGAGCCTCTTGGTTTCATTGTTTCTTCTATTGGTGCATTTCCACCAGTCATTTTATTTTCAGATCTTGATTATCATGCCAATTTCACATTTGATTCATTACATATCAATGATTCCATCGGCTCATATACTGTCAATAAAATCATGATCTACCCAGAAGATCCTATTAGTGTGTGTTCTATTTCACTTGTTGTGGATATCAAATGTGCAATATCTAATATCACATATTTGATTCCTAATTATTTTGGCTACATCAAGCTTACTATTAAAGTTGGGTCTCTTACGATGCTTGTTTCATTCACTATGGAATCTTCAATCAAAGGTTGTGACATGTCTTGATCTTCCTTCGCTCCATGCCACTCAAGATGTTACTTCTAGGAATCATTTGTGTCTCAAGTTCATTCACAATAAAATTTTTATCACTATTAAAGGAATTACACCATGTTCACCGTTGCATCTACCTCCTATTGATGAAATCCTTCCACTAGCTTTAACATGTAGGCCTTCAAAATCTAAAGCACATTCTGTACCTAGCTCTCCTATTTGCTCACAAACTACATCACGACCTTGTCATCTTCATCGGTCCATTATCACATCTCATAAACCTAGTCCCCTATTTGGGAAACCCCTTCCCGTAGGTGTTCACCACCTCCTTCACCACATAGGTCTACTTCACATAGGTGTTCACCACCTCCTTCACCACATAGGTTTCCTTCACATGCACATCATCACTCTCATACACCACCAATCTTAGAGAATAGTCACATGCCTTTATCACCTCAAATATTAGGTGCAGGAACCTTTCCCTTCACTCTCTTTTAGATAGCTTACTCTTCATCACACACTTGGGGGCATCACGATTACTCCCCTACTAATATAATTGGTAGTCTATCATCCCTACTAATGCACTCTATGCTTCACATTTAATATTTCTAAGCACTCTTACACACTTTCATCACCATTGATACACACACATTGTATCGACAAAATCCTATGACGCACTCTAGCTCCATGGTTAATAATTGACTTTTTGAGGTTCTAAATATTAAATGAACCTCACCACATTTTCCTTTCATACTCTATCCATTATGATCTATCTTTCTAACAAAAATTTTCAAACCATTTCCCGAGGATACACTCTTGTTCTATGTTTCATTCTTGATGTTGAGGGGTGTTTTATAAATCAACCTCATCTCATATACATCCACCGGGGACACTCGATCCTATCACATTCACTCTTTGCATACCATTCCATCACACTCATTCAAGTACATTTGCATATCTTGGTTACACTTAATCTTTCTTTCTTATATTACTTACATGATTGTAATTTTATTACTATGTTATCTAGATACTCGTATGTAATTATCTTTATCATATGCACATGTGCCTTCACTTTGTCTCTAGTTATGAATACACATATTACATGTTATTAGATGTTGTAATGATGCTTGACATTGTAAATTTTCCCAATCCCACTTTGAGACTCCTAGGGGAATCTACATTTCCTACTATCACACATTATAGGCATTATTGTTTCATCGTTTACTACTTCTACTTACTATCACATTACTTTCCACTGATACATACATGATTTGACATATTTTTAATCTTTCTAACATGCTAATGGGTGCTTCATGTGTAGCATTTTCTTTTTAGGACTATATTCCACCATGGTTGTGTGATACCTTTTTCTTTCCATTTCTTTCTATTATATGATATTATTTTCATGCTATGTCCTATCTACTAAATGCTTATTATCTAATTTTGGCTACTTCAGACCTTATTGTCTTGTGACATTATGAGCGATGTCCCATGTATGAGACCTAATTTTTGTGGTCTATTTTGTTTGCACAATTTCTTCCTTATATTATCTTCTATTGCATGTTTGCAAATTTTTCTAAAAACACATGTTACTAGCTAATTTTTTTGCATGTGCCTTTTTTTTTTTTACCATGCACATCCCCTCCCCCATATAGGGATATAGTTCGAGATCAACATCATGATCTCTCTTTTGGGCCACATTTTCTTATTGACATCGCATGAAACTAAAATGAGGGGGTAAAACATTGGGTGGATAAATAACCCCTAAAACACCTCGAGCTACAATAAAGTTACTGACAATACAAAAACAACAAAGGTAACAATTATAAAACCTACTCGAGAATTAGACTTGGGTTAGAATCACAACACACATAAGCACCTAGACTCAGTCGAATGCCTAGGTGCTTGTCTCATCCCCTATGAGACTATGTCTTGATTGCACACACAATCATCTTATCATATCAACACAATTCATAGAATCCTTAAGAGTAGTTTCACAATTATCGAAACAATCTTTCAATTATAACATGCATACAATCCATTTCAATCAAAATAATCGGTATAGTAAGAACTAATTTAGAACAAATGAGGACAACAAGAACTAAATTTGGATGCACCATCTATAGTGATGCTTATCGTGCAGAGTCATGGAAGGAGAGTAAGACTATACCTCGTACTTGGCATGAGATCACCCAAAAAACTCATTCTTTGCATGAGATCACTCAAAAAACTCATATTTAGCGTGAGATCTCCAAAAATTATTTTTGGTGTGAGATTGTTAGTGTGAATTATTTTCCGCATCACGTGGCGAGTCATCTCACTTAGGTGAGGTCATAGGTCTAGGTGTATGTTGGAGCTCAAAATAGCATCTTTCCCGAGTTATGAAAAACCCGATATTTTGAGGCAACATGGGACTATCTCCAAGCTGCGGGACTTACGAACTGAGATAGACCTATAGAGAAGGTTATCTCCTCTACCTATTCCTAATGCTAAAACTACTTTTGAGAAAGGAAATGTAGCTAGTTAATCCTAAACTAATAATTCCAAGGGACCAAGGAGAGAGAGAGGGTTATAATATGCATGCAAGGGAAATAATAAGCTAAAATGTTTTGATAGCACCGGAAAAAGGGATAAATCTCTCTCCCTAAGGGGAAGGAGAGAAAGAAAACGTGGGAGAAAGGGAAGAAAAACATGCCATAGATCAAGAACCATATAGACTCTAGTCTCCCACACATTGACAACACAACAAAAATGGAAACTATAAGCATAAGATACACATAACATGACAAAACTAATAGAGAGGGAAGAATGTAAATTAAACAAATTAGGCGCGAAAGAACGTGCCGGAAAAAAAATTATTTTTAAAATATAGACAACTTCATTACATTAATGACATAAGGAAATAATACATTAAAGACTAGATTCGAGTCTGAAACTCATGGGAAGTTAGCCACCATTTTGGCATGGTGTCATTACAATAAAGAGCACTCCTTTATAATGCACAAGTTCTAGGTTCATAGAGAAATGGAAAAAGGAAAGAGAAGGAGAGAGATGTGCCAAAAGGAGAAGTTCAACCACAAACGATTAACCTCCTTTAATGCATATAGAGAAATTTTGGAGTCTAACATGAATTATATCACAAAACATTAGATTTCATAGGTCGTAGAGGATGACACCCATAGTTCATTAATTTTGGTCAGAAGAGTGGTTGAGAGTTTTAATTTCAAATAGGCGTGGCTTTGAATACTCCCAAAAGAATTTTTGATTCTCTAGATCTATAATGTCCAGTGGTATTTGTCTTTATTTTGTGCCTTTCATTTGTTATGCGGCTTTGGATGTTTCACAACTTTGAAAAATTTCACACTTTACTATTTATACTCCCAATATGCTACAAGGATTTAACGTTTCCCTTGTGTGGTGTTATGTATGCGGCTATGATCCATTGTTCGTGGATTCTGGGAAAACCACACAAAACTTACATTAGAAACCCAAATAACACTAGGATAGTGTTTTGCGCTTCCATCCTTAGTCACAGTTCAATTTTATTTTAGTTCTGTGAAGCACCTTACGACATTACTCCTTCACATCGTGGATTCTACTTGTGGACTACATCATTTTTTCTATGCAATGATGTGTGTAATGGGTTTTCATGACATATTACTCCCAAGCCATGAAGGTCTATTTGTATCAAAATATTGCCTAAGTCTTGCATTGATGATATTTTGTTTCATGGGTTAGGAGAACCCACAAAACACTACGTTACTACACTCTGCAACAAACTGAATCAGTATTATATGGTTTTCTTAGAGAAAAATGGATAAGTAAATTTTTATGAGTTATCCAAATTTGTAAGGGGTTTGAATTATGGAAAAGACTTTGGTGACTTTTAGGGGACATCTATTTGTAAGATGAAGAGACCAGTAGCCTTGAAGCATCCATTGGGCATGGAGTCAAGATTATCCTTGAATAAATATATATTTTCCTTTGAAAATCTTTCTCTTGAATCCTTTATGAACTTAATACCAAATTGGAACGGTTTGAAGTTGATCTTCTGGGCTCTGAATAAAACTTGAAAATTTCCCAACATATTTGATTTTTCCCTAAAAGGAATTGTGCACAATAACAAAAAAGAACAAAAACTATGTACAAACATGGAAAATAATACCTATTCCAAGTGGAAACATGTAGAGTGTGCACAATAAATTCTTTTTCTAAAAACAAACCTACACTAACCAACTCTAACCAGAGAAAAAAGAAACTCAAATAAATCCTACAACAGGAAGGGAGAAGTAGTTTCCTTTATTCACAAATTTAGACCACGTTATTGATTTGACACTGAACATGGTCTTTAACAAGAGTGAAAAACTAAATTCAAGCTAGATCTTCATCCTTCTTGCCAAAGTATCAACAATAAACGAGACAAATACCTCTATTTTCTCTGCATTTGGATCTAAGAGGCATTGTTATTGACCTTTGGTACCTTGAAGCTCATCCTCATGATCTGAAGTGAACATGACTAGTTGTAACTCCTTTGGTTCTAAATTAGTCAAATATCTGATTGGGCATGGGCCGATCCTTATAATTTTCCCATTTCCTTGAAGCTCAATCCCACAAATGGGATCATCATGTAGTATTTTCTGAAGAGAGTGAGTGTTAAAAAGATGATTAGTAACTTGTTATGCTTCTACAAATAACTATTTCTCCTTAAAAATAACATCCTTTGAGTCTAACTTACTTCCCTTTGAATCGATTACCTATTTTTATTACTTTATGTATTTTCATCTTCGTAATCGATTCATACCACTCTTCAATAGTTCTACAATAATCATACATGATGATATTGGTTGGGGATGATGCATAAGTGAGGGACTGGTGGTTTATTACTGGATTAGACAGAGAGGGTGTGGAATAAGGTGATGATTTGGGAGGAAAAATGAAAAAGAAATGAAGGTGATATGGAAAATAAGAAGATGGAAAAGGGAATCCTTAATGGGGCGATCAAAATATAGGAACATGAAAATTAGGTTGAGATGGTGTAGGTTGTGGATGAGTAATTGGAGGGATATGAGATGGTAGCGTAGGATCATCCCATTGACAAGGTTTCCTAACACTAGATTGGTAAGCCTCCATTTCTTCAACCCACTCTTGAATTTTGGGAATCATCTCAACCATGAAGTTTAACTTTTGTTAAGGGTTGAACCAACTTGGTATAGGGCAAACCCATGGAAAAGGTACCCTAAAACTAATTCTGGTTGCATTCATTACACATGTATCCCTGATCTGCATCATGTTCACCTCCATTTCTTCAATTTTCCTTTGAAAATCATCATTTTCCATGAAGTTCCTTTCATCATCTGCATAACCATGTTCTTCAAAACATCATGGTTAGAAGGATAACCATATTGATAAGTGAGTGTTGGGGTATATGTACATTCATCATGATAGGGCTCATAGAGCTGATTTAGAGGGGGATTTTGAAAATATAGGGATGGAGGGGACTGATATTTTTACTGCAAATAAGAGTTCTAAGAAGGAAATGAAGTCATGATTGCACAACTTCATGAAAGAATAAAATAGAAATATGGAAGGAAGTAAAATATGAATGGAAGGAAAGAGAAAGGTCTACAACAAAGATAATGTGTTTATTGGAATAATGGAGTAGCCATATATTCATGAAAATGCATCCAAAGGCTGAAATATCACCAAGAACACATCCACTTGATGAAATGAATATGTAAATATATTCAAAATTGTCACACCAAGTGTGCCAAAATGATTAAACAGTGAATGCACTAAGGTGGCTAGGATACACACCTGTGAAATATATATTATTCAATACTGTCCCATCGAGCGTGTCAAAACATGTTGAGAAGTGAAGGCACCAAGGTGGATAGCATACACACTGTGAAATATATAACTTTCAATACATGTCCCACAAGGTGTTACAAAAAATGTTGGAGCTCAAAATTGTACCCTTCCACTGAGTTATGGAAAACCTAAGATTTTGAGGTAGCGTGGGATTTTTCCATGTTGTGGGACTTGAAAACTGGGATAGACCTCCAGAAAATGCCAAATCCTCTACCTAATCCTAATTCTAAAACTACTTCTAAGAAAGGAAATAAAGAGAACTAGTCCTAAACTAACAATTCTAAGGGACCAAGTAGAGAGAGGGGTTATAAAGATGTATGAAAGGAAAATCCTAAGCTAAATGGTGGTGATAGAACTAGAAAAGGGGTGAATCAATCTCCACAAGGGGAAGGAGAGAGAGAGAAAACATGGGAGAAAGGGAAGGAAAATGTTCCACGGTTCAATAACCATATAGACTCCACTTGCCCATGCATCGATACCATAAAAAAATGAAAAACTACAAGCACAAGATACACACAACATGCCAAAACTAATAGAGAGGCATGACTATAAATAAAATGAGCTAGGGAAAAAAATGTACCAAAAGAAAGATGTTATTGCCTAATATATTCACAAATTTGTTACATTCTGGTAGAAGGTGAGAATACATTGCGAGAGACAAGATTTGAGGTTTGAAACTCATGGGAAGTCAGATACCATTTCGGCATGGTGCCATTCTGATAAGAGTGCTCCATTTTACAATGGATGATTTCCATATTTATAGAGAAATGGAAAAAGGAGAGATAAGGAGAGAGAGGTGCCAAAAGGAGAAGTCAAAACACCTAGGATTGATCGCCTTTAATTCCTGTAGAAAAATATGGGTGTCGACACGAATTCTATTACACACCATTGGATGTCATAGGGCATAGAGAACGATGCCCATACTTCATAAATTTTGGTGGGCGTAGTGGTTGAGCATTTGAATTTCAAAAAGGAATGGATTAGAAGACTCCCATAGGATTTTCTAATTCTACGGACTCTGAAGACTCCCATGATATTTTCTGATTCTAGGGATTGATAATGTCCTACGGTCTCTATCTTCTTTTTTTGGATTTTCTGTTTTGTATGTATTTGGATGTTTCATAGCTTTGAAAATTTCTGCACTTTAATTTTTATGCTCTCGATATGCTACTGAGGGTCTTGCCTTTCCCTTGTGTAGTATTATGTATGTGGTTATGCTACATTTTTATATGACTTCTGGGGAAATTGTGGAACACTAAAATCAAGAAACCTAGAGAACACTAAGATAGTGTTTCATAACTTCTAGCCTTAGTCACACTTCAATTTTATTTAATTTACATGAATGACATTGTGGAACTAATCCTTCATATTGTGACTTCTACTTGGCGGAAAACATCATTTTTCTATGGAAGGTTATGTGTAATGGGTCCGCATGACATAATGTATCCAAGCTGTGAAGGCCTATATGTATCAAAATTCCACCTAAGTCTTGAAATGTTGCTCCTTTGTTTCGAAAGTTAGGAGAACCCATGGAACACTAAGTCATTATACTCCATGGTAAATTGAATCAGTTTCCCATGGTTTTCTTAGAGAAAAATGACTAAGTACATTTGATGAGTTATCCAAATTTGCAAGGGGTGAAAATTTGGGATAACATTGTCATAGAGGTTTCATAAGGGTCATCATTATATTCGTTACTCATAATTATGTGTGAGTGCACCATATGTGTCATATGGGAGTTACTTAATTTCCGAGAATGTAACTCCCCTTCTCCACTTGAGAGGTCATGATTACCAATATTGGGGGTTACACAACACCCCTATTTGTACCCCTTATCCTTTTATGATCTATGAGGATGTATAATGATATTTTTCCTATTTAAAATCTTTTCATTCAATACATGGTTGATGTTCACCTCCATGAAGCCTCATCACGTTGTTGGAGTACAACTCGGTTGATGTTTGTGTTATCCCACATGATCCTCGTGCTTCAAATTTTCACATTCTTCATCATGGTATCATATATTACATTGTGAGGATTTGTGTTACTCATCATCTATCGTTCCTCTCTTTCTCTTTGTTCATGATTTTTAGGTTTCATTTGCATCCATCATAATGGTTATTCCATCTATGCTCTACTTACATTGATTTAGGTTTTAAATGTTATTCATAGTTTCTTGTTATTTTTTCAAGTGTTCATGCAAATATAGGAGTTTTTATGGCCTTTTCATGTGTATTATTGAGGTTTAGTAGAGTTTTTAAGGTTCCAAACCTAGTTTTCTATTGTGGGTTTAGTGCTGGTTGTTTGAGGTTCCTTGAGGTGGTTGTGTGTTTTTATCACCTAACTCGGCCCCAACTTGCTAAGCGGGGAATCGATATGGCCCCTCCCTAGATCACGGTCTCACTCTTTGACAACTCTGCATGCTCACCTTGTATCATTGCAACTCACACTATTTGCTATATTTGTGTGTTGCTCTTACGCACATGTTTTTGTTTTCGTCTTTGACTACTCGTGACTATTGTGTTTGTATTGGATATTTGTATCATGACACTTTACTACGGTTCTAGTTTGGAGAAATTTGTTATACATGATTGGTTTGACCCTTGATTGTGGCTATATCTCGACATGAACACTTTACAACCTACTCTTGCAGCTTCTGAGCTTGGCTTTATGTTTACTCCAACTTTCCAAGTTCTCGTGCTCCTCCCCCGTATTCCCTTCTTTTGGATCATCCAAGTTACTTTTGAATCATTCCCTTCTCATGAGATCATTGTTTTCTGGTTTGTGTTTATGAATCAACCCTTGCATCATTATTTTTGGCCCTTGTACCCTCCTTTATTTGTGTCTCTACTTGCATCATGCACGGCTCACATTTCTTGTCTTATCCCAACATGCGGTAGTTATGTTTTTATCGGGATTTGAGATTTGTGACCTCGCCATCAACTCTTGCCTTAAGATCTTCCCTTTCTTGGATTCCCATCAAAGCTAACCATATTTTGCACTAACCTCTATCACTCAATGATCATCTCAACTCAAGCTCGTCACTCTCACACCGTACTCACCACGCATCACCTTGATGAAATGTCTCGGTGGTGTAGCTCTCCACGTCAACTTGGAGACCTCTTGCTCAACATTCAACAACTTGATGTTACATCTCCAACATGACCAGCTCACTGTTCCCCTCCTCAACGCATTGTGATGAGATGCTACAACTTGCCGATATCTACCCACCGAGCCAACACATTATCTTACCGAGTAGCTCTGCCAAGATACTTCTAATTCACTCACCCTCCAACTTTGCACTTCCCTCCTTCCCTTTTTGATTTTTTTTTTTTTCATTTTTCCCTTTTTATCAACATTTTTAATAAATTAAAGTGGAAAATAATTAAAATTCATCATTGTAAGGGGGATTTTTTAGGAGCTCCATGTATAGGATTATTGGGATTTCAGAAACTTTTCTCGGCTCACTTCTTTGTAGTGATCCTCTTTGCTCGTGGCTAGTGAGTACGTCTACCACAACCTTACAGAAAGAGATCCTTTTTTGTAATGTGAGATGCCTTCTCTCACACTGAGTAATGTTATACTCTTGTGTTGCTTTCACCCTTTTGTGCTTGATCGTATGTCATTCCTTTACTTTTGAATAAGACTCATTGTGACCTCCACTCTTGCACAAATTTTCACGTACTGCAAGGTGAGTGGTTAACCATATGACATCGCATGAATGCACACTATTGTCATCATTGTTTCTCAGGTGTTGTATTTAATGCAAACAGGGGTTAACATTGTTTCTCATGTGTTTTAATACACATAGACACATTCTTGACTGAGTCGATGTGTTTCCACCTTTCTTGTATCCACACACCCTTCTTCTCATGCAACTTGCACTTCTCACTTTCGTATCATAGAAGATGCTATTTATAAAATTGAGCATCGTAGGATTGTTTTATGGCCTTTGCCACTACTTATTAGGAGAGATAAATACACATTATGGTGTGCTTCTATAGAACAGTACTTTTCCTACAAGGGTATTTCAAACTTTCTACTTCGGGTAGTTCCTACACCCACCGATTCTATTCATCTTAAGGAATTGTTATGAAAAAAGTAACACCTTGGGATTTTGTCATTACTGGACCCCTAATTTCTGCTAAAATGGGATTTTCTCTCAAGTTGTGGTACTTGCTTCCCCGAGAAAAATTCTAGAGAAGGCTAGTTCCTCTACTATTCCTAATGCTAAAGCTTTGCTCTTAGAAGGGAAATGCAAATGTATGCTCCTAAAATAAAAATCCAAGGGACAAGGGACATGGAAAAGTACATGAAAATGGAAAATTCTAAAATAAAGGGAGGTTACTGAGAACTAAGAAAGGGGGATGGAGATATTCCATAGAGTGAAAATGAGAGAAAAATATAGGAAAGGGAAAAAATGTGTGCCACAATCCAAAACAACATTCCAATCACCATTTCTATAGATCATAACAAATTTGAACCCTACAAGAACAATATATGCACAATATATCTAAAAATGGAATCAAAGGAAAAAAATGTAATACAATACAAGTTAGGGTAGATCAAGCCACATAACATAAAGTTTATTACTTAAAAGGATGCACAATTCATTGCAATTTAGTAGATAAGAAAAAAATAACCTTGTAACATGACCAAATCGGAGGATTGGAACTCATAAAAGTTTTGGAATAATTTTGAAATAGTTTCTTTACATTTCAAGAATACCCCCTTAAAAATGATTGGAATTTACATTATTTAGAGAAGGAAACTTGAATTTACTTCCAACAATCAACAACCTGCATTAAATCTCTAAAAAGAGGTATAAACAACCTTACTATTTATTTTCCTAATGGTACCTTTCCCACAGAGAAAGACATGGACACCATACCTCATTAAACTAGTTGTTGAACTTATTTATAATACACTCATTAATGTGTGGACCGATATTGTTGGTCCTTTAGTAGAGACGGGTGTAATATAATCTAGTGAGGGCCAAGAGAAACATGTTCTTTCTAGTTACATGTTCACTAGGTACCGCTAGTTGTAGTATTTCTTCTTTACATTCTTATTATTGGCCGGTTAGAACATGCTTGGTGCTGAACGGTTGTAGATAAATTGTTGTTGGATAGTATAACTATTCTTGCTACTAGTCGGTAGCATCGGTACCCTCAAAACCTTCCACACCAACTTGAATTACCATTGTCCACCCTTATTCTTGGTTGGTAGCATACTTTTTGCTATTGGCTGGTTGCATAAATATTTATACTAGTCGGTAGAATTCTCCATGCTATTGTCAAGAACCCAAATTCCCGTGACTTGTGAAACTCACCCCTCTACTTTGTAATATCTCCTCGCAGCTCCAAAACTTTCTTGAGTCACTTATACGCTTTCTTTGATAAATTCCTTACCTCAATAGTCGGTTGGTAGAACCCAAATTTGATACCACAGTGACATTAACCTTTACTACTGACATGTGACATTGAAAATTGTTTTCATCTGCAGAACATCGTTTATTTCCAAATGACCTATACGAGTTACAAAAATGATCTTGGGGAAATCTTGGATAACAATTTGGCAACTCAACGAGGCCATCTGTTTTCAAGATGAATATATTAGGGAATAATGCATCCATTGGGAATGTATTCAGCCTAAAAATAGGATAAATAATATTTACAACCTTAAAATTATTCTCTCTCCATACTTCCTTAGAAACAACCATGAATTGTGTAACAACATGTCATCCAAAAGAAACAAAATTTGTACATAGGAACTTAGGAAATAAAACCTACACTACCAACAAGGAAATGTACTAAAAAAACACTTAGAGTAAATAAAATCTAAACTATTATGTACAAGGAAATGTTTCCTTCAATAATAGTGCTTGAGGAGGATCCCATTGACTGGAATATGTAATTCTTCTCCATCTAATTTTGATAGTGGAAAGCATTTTTGACTGTAACTTGAAAGAACATAGGGTCCACTCCATAATTTATAAAATTTTGAGTGTCTGCCTATATTTTCCCTATATGCATCCCATTTCAAGACTAATTCCCCTTCGTAGAAGCTCCTAGCTTCCACCTTCCTGTCAAAACTTGTCTTGATCTGAGTTTGATCTCTCTCCATTGTCTACGCTGCTTGATTTCCTTAATCTTATAACTCCATGTGATTTTCTTATATGACTTCCATTATTTCAAACTCATACAATTACAACTATTTGATGAGCTCCAATTTTGGTAACTCACGGGAGATTTATATCCTTACTTCCTTCCCATAAACTATTATGTAGGGAGAACTACCGATTAATATTTTGGAAGTGATCCTATCATCCACAAGGAATATTTCAATTTTGTATGCCATGTTCTCTGATTCTCATCCAAATTCCTCCTTATGATTATCAAAAGGTTTTTATTTATGGAATCATCCTAACCATTACCCTAGGGGTAATAATTTGAAGATGTGCTCAAGTATATACCATTCTTCACAACCCAATTAAAAATATTTGTACCAAGGAATGCTAATACATTATCAGAAATTATAGTTAAAGGAAAAAAACCTGGTCACAATACTTTCATAGAAATCATGAATGTTGGCCTCACTTGCTTCCTTTAGTGTAACTACCTCTATTCACATATTAAAATGGTCTCAGTGGTCATGAGGATCCAATTATGTCCTAATCTTAAATTTGGATTGATCACCCCAATGAAATCTAGTACCCATTACATAAATGACTGATCAACTAAGATGGGATGGAGTGGAAGTTACGATATCCTCTCCTTTCCTATAAATAATACACATTTGTTTTATTTCTTGATCCATGCATATAGTCATTGAAATGATTAGGCCAATAATAACCATTTTTATGATCCCGAGAGCTCTAATCCTCGGAGAAAAGTGACCCCTTATTTCCCTATCATGGAATTCATGAAACTCTATCTCTATGTTATCTATTTTAATGCATCTTAGGAGGAAACCATTCACATATTTCTTAAACAAAATTCCATACATAAACACATATGGGATGGAATGAAGCTTGAAGTACCTCCTTTTAGCTTTATTTAATCCTCGAGGAATTGAACTGTTTGGAGAAAGTGCACTATAACTTGAGTCCAACCGAGTTGGGAAAGGCATTGGTTGAATGCTCTGGTCATCTTGAAGCACTAAAATAGCCCCTTGCTCAATTGTTTGGTCTGAAGACAATTATTCACACACCCTCTTACCTCGACTAGCTTGTTTACCTTGATTTTAAAATCATATTCCATCACCTTGGTTATCCAAACATATATTTTCTCTTTCACATCCTTGTTCAAGAGGAATTATTTAGCATGCAAAACTAGAAAATGAATTTAATTTTTGGATAATAGGTGTTTGAATTTATTCAAACTCCTTATAACAGAAGGACATGTATGTCAACATAAAAATATTTCACCTCATAATCCTCAAGGCTTTGGCTGAAGAATGCAACAAGATATTTTGAACCCTCTCTATTTAGTTGTACCATTATGGAGGATATCATCTCACCACCCCCAAAAGCATAACAGTGAAATGCTTAGTGAAATACGGGTTGATGAGAGTTGGGGCATGTGTAGTTTCTATCTTTATATCTCCAAAACTATATTTTCCTTCAGCTATCCATTTGAAAGCCATGCTATTATTTAGCATTAGCACCAAAGGTTTGAAAATATTAGTAAAGTTAGGAAAAAACCTCCTAAAATTTTTTGGAGATATTTCTCGTGGCTTGGTAGTGGAAATGAGAGGATAACATTAACTCTTTCTTGATCAATAGTCAATACTTCTTTAGAAACAATTTGGATAAGGATTTTACCTTTGTGGGCTAGGAAGATACGTTTTTAGGATTGAGAGAAACCCCAAAATACCTACATCTCTCAAATGCCTACCTTAGGTGAAAAAGGTGATCAAATGCATTTTTGGAGAATACTGTGATATCATCCAACTACACAAGAATGATTTTATTGATCAGTCCCTTAAATACCATGTCCATGTCCCTTTGAAAGGTTTCACCAACATTTGATAAAATGAATGGAAATTTACTATAAACATAGGTTCCCCATTTTGTAGTGAATTTGTCTTGATCCAATCCTCCTCTCTTACAATGATTTGGTTGTATCCTAAATATCCATCTAGGAGACAATTTTTTTAAAAACCTACTACCATTTACAATATTTGTTCCATAAATGCGGGAAAGGAGTAATGATCCTTTAAGGAAGCCTTGTTCAAATCCTTGAAATCAACACATAGTTTGATTTCTCCATTCCTTTTCCACACAGAATAAGAATGGAAATTGATGATGAATGCTTGATAGGAAATATTATGCTTTATTCAATTAACTTATTGAGCTCCTTCATTAGGGGCTCAATGTGTGGATTGACAGGTTTCTGTTTTATCCGATGCAGACTTGGTAGTCATATCAAACTCAATAGTATGCTGAGATAAACTCTAAGGTATTCAGAACTCCATGCAAAAATATCAACAAATTATTGACAAAGTTCTACAAAATCATGTTTTTCTTATGAAGTGCTTACCTTGCCAATTTGGAGACACTTGCCTTCATCAACATAAATGGGATATGAGTCTTCATCTTTGACCGATAGGTTTTTTTCTTAATTGGCCAATGGGATTGAAGATGGACTCTAAGGTCACTAGGCCCTTGAGTAGCTTGTTTGATCTGAATTGAACCACTTGGTCTTTATACTACCTCTCCAACTTATTTTGGTTTGTTGAAGAAAAATCAATTTCTTCTTGAATGAAATTGACAATCTATTGATCATTTTAAAACAATTGCCAATTTATGTCATTTTCCTATACACCAGCCTCACTACTACCTTGACATGAGGTTGAACTTTGTATCTCTTCACAGCCTCAACAATTTCAAACCTTTCTCCAATCACAAGTATTTTGAAATTTTCATTCTCCTTTCTTAGAATGGAAATTATATTGAAAGATTCAAAATATTTCAAAAGATCCCATACTTTGTGCTTGTAGGATGAGAGAATCATACTCTTCTATGTTATTAGAGAAGCTGAATTGAAATATCAAGGAGGATTAATAATTTATACCCATAGGAGACATAAGGACTACACCCCCTTCTACATCTTATCTTCCTCTTGATCCATTAAAGAGCATTTAAAAATTCCATCTTCTCCATCATTTGGCTTGATAACACTAGGTAGGGGTGCATTCTATTTATGTAGAAAATAAATTCCAAGGGAATTTTCTTCAATCTGTTGATATGGGTCAAAACCATGGTGCTCATTTCTCCAGTCATCAAGTATAAAATTAGGAATTCCTTCAATTTGAGTACCTAATTCTTTAGCATTTGGGTAGTATTCTTAATCAAAGATGGTACAATTTTCTTTGATGGGGCTGGGAACATAAGGCTTTATATGATATGTAGAAATACACTCATACTTAATAGTATCGTTAGTACTATACTTGGTCTTGAAGAGCATGTGATACCAATCAGCCGATAAATATCCTCCAATCTTAGCAGTGAAATCTCTTGATAGACAACTTAGAGTAAAGAGTGGAGGTAAATCAATTATGAAAATGTCTTGAGAAACTGAAACATTTGGGCATGCATGTAATATTAGGCTTTACCCTCTAAAAGCTCCAACAGCTCCCAATGTTGTACCATCGATGAGATGTATAAATTTCTTTCATAAAAACTCATCTTTTGTATTTTGATAAGACTATTGTAGCCATGTCTATGTATTTCCAAAGAACATTGTTGAAACATCACCATCAAAACCATGAAATTTTGGAATAATGAATAATTAATATAGTTATATCTAATTATATTTATTTTGTGATATTATGTGTGCATTTATTTTTGTTATCACAATCAATTGTTTAGATGATTATATGTGTTGATGCCACTTTTGGTTGTAAGAAATTTGTCATATGCAACAAAGGAATCATTCACAACAAAGAAATTTTCCGCAACATAAGGATATCACCCACAACAAATTAAAACACATTTATGAAGATATTTTGAAACATGAAGTGATGGAACTCAAGTCCTATGCACCATTGAAGAAGAAGTTACAATAGAAACTTGGAAAACTGAGAAACAAATCAATATTTTATTTGGTCATTGATGAAGAAATAGTGAGGAACTTATTGTTAATTGAACACTTGTGGTGTGTTTCAAACACATGTTGAGTCTCTCACTTATTTTGTTGAAGATTCCTTATTGTATATTTATTATTCTCATGTCTGTAAATGATAGGACACGAAGGAAAGGGATGGTGCCTTGTAACAAGTTAGCTAGTGAAGAGTTAAAAGTAAGTTAGAGTCAGATTTGGAATTGGAGAAAAGAGATCACTCTGATATTTTTTTCTTAGATGTGATGTTTTATGCAAATCAATAAAGATCTGAATTTTGTCATTTAGTTCTTAGTTATGGAGCCGAGAAGGGATTAACACCCAATTCATGGCCCACTTGAGGTCCGATAAATCCCCTTCATTATTTCATTTCATGCATATTTACTTAGGAAAAATATACTTTATGAATATGCAAAATTTTTTAGTGATAGCATTTAAAAGTAGTTCATTTTAAGTTTACGTTTTATTTTACTTTCAACACTATTTCATGACAATTATTTCCTTTCTAATCTCTTAGATCACTATAACTATGCATACAACACTTTGAAATTTTTTGATTCTAAGCTCGAGAGTCCGATAATTACATGAATTTAGCTCAATATACAACATACTAATTGTTAGCTACAATAACAATTAGGCTTCTCAAATGAAGAACATCTCTCCACCGTCTGTTTCCTAATTTTGATGGATCTTTGATTTGAAGACCCATAAAATTTATTGTTTGAGTGTTATGTATTGTGTAGGAGTTATGACTACATAATCGATGCAAACAAGCTAAAGTTGTTCCTTGATATCTTGAAGGATACAAACTTGAGATGGTTTATAGGCCCAGAAGAAATGTTGTTACTACTTAGAAAAGGATGAACGAAAAGTTTCGCTCAATTCCCAAGACTACTACAGGACAAGTAACAGAGGAGGAGATGAAATATTAAAGATGGCACAGAAGGAAGATGAGACACTAGAAAATTACTTGGAAAGATTCCTATTTTGTGTTGGAAAGTCAAGACACACAAGGTTAACTCTTGAGTCTCTCGAGTTATTTTAAAAAAAAAAAGAATTAGTGAGGAAGATAAAAATGTTTTGGAATTAATAAGAGCTAGAGACATCTCCAAATCCACTTTTGAGGAAACTTTTGAAGCCTACGAAACTATTCTAGAGAAACCATGAAAAGAATAAGAAGTGTTAGATCAAAGGGTGGAGAAACTACCAAAGGAATTGGGTAAATATCTAAATAAGAGATTGTAAACATGTTTAAGAACATGAAACAGAAATAGTTAACGACATGGCCACCCAACTTGATGCTCTTCATGCAAATAAGAAGAGATAGGATGTAAAGGTAACACTTACAAAGTTATTCCATTCTTGCAGAAGAAAGAAAGATGATTGCACATGCGAGGGACCCACCAACATAACGTGAAGGACAAGAGGCTGTAATAGAGTTTAAAATGATAGAAATGGAGGATGGAAATTTTTATACATTTCACAAAGGAAGCCATGGACATCAAGAAAAGGAGGTATGTTATAAGATCCTATGCCATATTTTCAAAATTGGGTTAATAGTTCTTATAATAACATGAAACCCCACCTTGGGCTAATACTAAACAAGGTTGGGCTCCTTACCCTAGCCAATACCAACAACCATAACAACCTCATTTCTCATGAAAATAGTGGTAGTACCCCTTATTCATGCCAACAATTGTTGATCAGATAACACTTGATAGAACTCACACAAGAAGTCTGCACGGGAAAGCAAGACTAGGTTTAAGGGTGCGAATGGATAGGAAGAACCTGCACACATAGGGAAAGTTCAGTATTCAGGACTTAGCTAATTTTGAGTATGAAGACCTATTTTTAGAATATGGTGTGTGGAATACACCAACAATACAGAGAGACATGCATGCCACACATTTTCTATCTTTAGAGGATCGGATCGAAGCGTTTTGCATGGAGACGAGCTAAGAATAGGATTATCACTTTAGTTAACTATAAGAGGTCTATAGATAGCACACTTGCATGTGTGGCTATGCCTATAAGTGGTGTGTGGATATTAATAGCATGTGGCCTATTTCTCGAATAGATAAGTGATGAAGGACAAGTCCCCACCCTACATATATGATAAGAATCACATAGTAGTATGATATGTTTGGTGGAGAGATGGGTGTATGGAGGTATAGAGATATGTGCTTATGATTGGATTACTGTATCAGATCCATGTATGCATTGGTATAGATTTCCATTATTGTAAGGATATTTTGTGTTTATTAATAGATGGAAGATATTGGCCGAACCTAAGTGTCATTCCTATGTGTAATTAAATGGTGCTTATTATTGATTCAATCATGATTATTGTTTAAGATTGTTCTTTCATAAATCAATATGACATGCATTATAGAATGATGTATTAGTTATGGATCTATATGTTTCTTCCTTCATGACGCTAACATCCTACAATAACAAACCTAAAGAGGGATGTGGTACCTTCGTGCACTTCAGTGCTCAGTCTAGGCTGAGTGATGTTCCAACACGTCTAGGGTGTTATCTAGGAAATTCTAGGCTGCATCATTGGTTTTGTTTCCGGGACCTCTTTTTAGTTGTTTTTAGGATGGTTCGCAATGAAGACATACCGGTTAACTCTAGCAAGTATTGAGGAGTGGATACATGATCTGGAGGAAGAATATGCATGGCGGTTCAATAGTGGATCTGAGTTTAACATGCACACTTGGGTAGAATAGAATCTGTATGAAAGCTTATATGAGTGCGTTTTCACTATCTTTCTAGTAGAACTATACAAGTGGCTTCTTTGCTTATACATCTTAGTGGAATTGGAGGTATCGTGCACTTGTGTGGACAAAGGAAGAATTTCGAGGCCCTTTATGATGCTGATCGATCTAGACTTACACCGTGGCTACGTGGTTTTGTGGTGTTCTAAACAGCTTATATTCGGAATATTCAATTTTGATGTATTCTTTCCTAGAGGTAGCTAAATTCCAGCTTTTGTCGTATCCAAGAGGAGTATATCTGCAAGGTATTCACCTGGCAATCAAGATCTTGATGGTAACTTTGAGCTTGGAGAGTAAACTGATGGCTAACTAAACTTCACCAAGCGCGAGGGAAGGAATAGGTTTGGTGAAAAATGACATACCTAGCGGAAGAAAGGTAGAGAGAGGAGAGGCGAATTAAGTATAATGAGGCACGTGACAGGGAGATAGAGAAGCAACATTCCATTATAGAAAGTATGGTGTTGAGGAGAGAGATAGATTGTGAAGGATTTATAGCTCATGTAGAAAGGCGTGGAGCCGAGCATCGGAACTCCCTCATATTACTCCCCATCTTGGAAAACATGATAGAGATCCCCCTTATCCTCACACAAAAGTGCACTAAGAGAGACTACTGGCCGCGGTGTGCACCGTAATCCACACGGTGACCTAGCCCTTACGCTTGGTTTTCCAGTATCTAGTAAGACAAGTAAGCATCAAGCTAACTTGGGAAGTAGGAGAGCAGGAGTAAGTTAGGGAGCAAGTACATCAATGGCAGGAAAAATGACTTCAATGATATTTGGAGGAACATTCTTAGGTGCATCATCCACATAGAACGTGAGTGCACATAATGTTGGATTCACCTTTGAAAGTGGAACTACCTCACAAACTGTAGGGGTTCAATATAGTACTACTATCGAGCACAAGGGAGTACATCTATAGGTCCTATTCCAGCTACATGTGGAGGATCAAGAGGTATAGGTGGTTCTAGTTCTAGTGGATCTGGTAGTTTTGGAGGTAGAGGGAACACAAGAGGTTATGGATTAGGTGGTCAAGGTCTGCAGTAACCACATAATATCTATATGGAGATGTCTCTTCATCTCTCGAAATATAAAGGTATAGAGGATGCTTCCGAACATGTGCATATGTGTGAAATATTTTGGGGTGTTAAAGGGATCACGGTTTTTGAGTGAAAGGAAATTCAATTTGCTACTACATTATAGGGACGTGCACACAGCTGGTATAGGAAGTTTGACCCTGATCAAACTTGTGTGGATTATGCAACATTAAAGGATGCTTTCTTGAAAGAGTTCCATATCCCTGAGTTTGAGAAGAAGAGTATAAGTGCACTCAAGGATATTAAGCAAGGCACTATTGAGAGTGTACATGAGTATGATGCCCATTTTAAAACAATTCTATCTAAGCTTTATTATGATATTCACACTAGCCAACAGGAAAAATGGTTTGTTGGAGGATTGATTACACTAATTAGAAGAGTGTTGTCACACAAGACATACACTGATCCATGTGAAGCAACTTTTCATGCTTTGAGGCGGTTGGGAGAATTGACAACGACATTAGTCCATTCTTAGAGGCACAAATTGTAGCTATGGGAAAGTAGTTAGAGAAGATATCAACAAATTCACCCCATGAAATGCGCTCAGGAATTTGGTGTACAGATTGTGAAGTGGAAGGTCACACCAAGGATAGTTGTCCTCACAGATCTGTATGCTCATTACTGTTGGATTGTGAGATCTGTCATTTAAATCATGATACTAGTCATTGTCGTTTGTTATAGCGTGCTAAAAGGATGAATGTATCTTGCTTTTGCAAAATTTTCTGTTCAACAACCATTGATATTGAAGATTTTCAGTTGATTGGTCAGATCCAGGATGCTATAGACATTAGGGTATGATAGAAAAGTGTAATAGATAATTCCAAAAGCAAAAATGAGCACTAGGATTAGGATCATAATCAGACACACTATGATAAGAATGAGGGGAGTTTTGAAGTAATTCATGGAAGAGGATGTGGATATCGTGGTGGATATGGAGGACGAGGCCGTGGTGGAGGAAGAGGTGAGTTCCCTCATGGGACATGTTATACATGTGGATCTCCTAACCACTTTAGGAGAGAATTTCCTCAGAATATTTTATGTTCTTTCTATGAAAAGAACCATAGCTATGAAGAGTGCCCAGACTTATATGAGCATCTGAGTAAGCAACATAAGAAAGAAAACAAAGGCACTGGGATGGTTAGAATCTAGTGTGTGATAGAAGATCAGTGGATGCCCAAGATAGCAGAAGGACTGAGGCATTGACAGTGAAGATTACTACACAAGCTGAAGTGGCGCGCATAAGAGAGGCATTACACCAGAAGCCTACGATCACCAAGGAGGAGGTTTTGCATGCAAGGTACCTAGATCCTGCTCATTAGAAGGAATTTTACCAGGATACCATGGAAGTGCTAAGGAATAATCAAGGTGAGATACAAAACTTAAAGGAGTACAAGAAAGCATCAGAGACAATCCAAACTGATATCGATGATCTGATATAAGTGTGCAAAATGTTGCGCCAGGAGAACATCATTCCACTATTAGTAAGTTGGTTAAAATGGAACACTCATGCGCAAGTATTGATACCGGATGGCAGATCCTACATGTAAATCTTCCCCCTGATAACATTGACTATGACAAGGAAATTACTCTTAATGCTGTTGTGGATGGATGACTGTTGAGCAACATATTGATTGATACATGTGCGGAAGTAAATTTGATTACATTAGATGCATGGGTACAATGGGGAGGCCTCCATTACAACCATCATCTCATGTGTTGTTTATGGAAAACAGGACTAAGGCCACTCGCATAGGAGTTTTAAAGGATGCATCTATAACCATACAAGGGCCAAGTTCACTTTGAGGATTTTGAGGTATTAGCACTTACAAAAGTAGACAATTTTCCAACCTTTCTTGGATGCCCTTTGTGTTATGCGAATAATGATGACTTGAGATTCGATAAGGGGTATATCAACTTCGAGAACAAGGAGGAAAGAGTTGTTATACCTATAACAGATGGGAAGTCTACACCATATGTTGAGCCTCTAAGTGAGGAGGACTTAAAAAATAATTTATGTACACGCTATTTAGTACCTGGAGGTCAATGAGCCATCAAAAGAAGGCATCCTATAGTGGGAGGATTCTAATTCTATCAGTGATACTATGAGTATTTCTTGTGACAATTGGGCTCATGGTACATATGAACTATAGGGAATGAGGTAAAATCGTAGTTGCACACAAGAATGGACTTCGTTTAGTTTGACGGATAGGTAGCACAGTACCTTGGTATACAGGGGCAGAAGATCTTCCTATATTTTTGAAAGGAATGGAAGGATAGTGAAAAGTTCAAATTAAGAGGAGAGATATGTTAGTATATACCTTGTCTTTGGACAACAACGCACCGGTGAGTAGTCCACGAGAGATAATCTTATAGAATGGGAAGAGATTGGAGTCACCTTATCTATTAGGTTTGTAAGGAACAATGCACGTATGCAGATCTACACTTATCATGGTGATCAACCTATTCATCATCACATTCAGCAATGTGAGAGACTCTGGATAGTAGGACAGGAAGCATTACCACCTTCACTTTGGGTGCATAGATTAAACTCTACTCTAAAAGGATGGGCATGCACCTGGTATGTACATGCAGAACTACATCGAGAGACTGGAAACTGGAAAAATTTGACTGTAGGAATGATCTAGACCTTTGACAAATTTTCTTCCCAACCTCCAATCGAAGAGGCATTAAAATTTGTGAAGCACGTAACTATGGGAGATAGTGCAAAATCGGAAGAGAATATTCAAGAATTATTTGGGAAGGCGAGTCTGGAGCATGTTTTGAAAGGGAAGAAGAAATGGACTCCATACTAATTTAATGTTCTTGACTTGAGAAAGAGAAAGGAAATATGGTTTACATCGTGGATGATGAGGAAGTTGAGAAAATGGATATTGAACATTCTTAAGGAGTGCACGAGGTCTTGGATAGTGCAGACAAGGATATACGTGCCTATCATGAACCCATGAAGAAAAATAGGTGAATATAGGTTCTAAGGTTGAGCCTAAGGAGGCCATAATTGGAGACTACTAGTCAGACTCAGAGGCGGCAAAGATTATTGAGTTACTCAGGGATTATTAGGACTTATTCCCTTGAGGGTATCATGAACTTAAAGGCATGGATGAATCACTTGAGGAAACGAATATAAAGATTAAGGACGGTGCATGCCTAGTTAGAAAGAGGCCTTATAGAATGAATCCTAATTTGTGCCAAAAGGTAAAAGAAGAAATTGAGAAAATGTTGAAATCTGAATTATCAAGCCCTTGATGAGTCATAATGGGTTAGTCCAATTGTGATCGATGATCAAGAAGGATGGATGAATTAGAATATATGTGGACTATAGGGAGCTGAATGTTGTATGCATCATAGATCCATTCGCTATGCCATTCATCGAGGAAATACTAGAAGGAGTGGAAGGGTGTGTCATATATTCTTTCATAGATGGATTTTCCAGTATCATCGAGTTAGGATTGCTCAAGAGGATCAAGAAAAGAAAACTGTTACTCTTGAATGGGGTAGTTTTTCCTATACTTGTTATGCCTTTTGGATTGAAAAATGCACCTACATATTCTCATGAATAGTTGTTTAGGAATTCAAATAATTTATTCATAACTTCTTACAGTCTACCTAGATGCTTGGATAGTACATGGGCTTGTGAAAAATCATTGTGATAATCTACGCTTAATTTTTGAATGGTGCGGATAATGAGTACCTCTTTGAACATCAAGAAGTGCATATTTACTACACCATTTAGGATACTATTAGGACATATAATTTTTAAGGAAGGTTTGTTGGTTGATCCAACTAAGGTCATAGTCATTCTAGGCCTGAAAGTGCCTACTAGTCAAAGTTAAGTGCATAGAGTTTTAGGTCATACATGATATTATAGAAAATTTATCAAAGGGTATGCCAAAGTTGCTGCACCCTTGGAAGATTTACTAAAGGGGAAAGGTACATTTTATTGGGGAGAACTGCAGCAACACACGTTTGAAATATTAAAGGAGAAAATTACTACCGCACCCATTCTACATTTTCCCTCATGGGATAAACCATTTCATGTACATGTGGATGCTTCTAGCAAGGCCATTTGGTGCTTTGTGTTAGCTCAACTTTGGCGAAGGTATTGTCGATCATCCAATTTTTTTGCTTGTAGGAAACTGAATCCTAATGAATATAATTATACAACTACAAAGCGTGAAGCTTTTTCAACGATTTATGCATTACACAAGTTTTGATAGTATTTGTTAGCAACCCCATTTGTGTTTTATACATATCACATGACATTGAAGTACTCAAGTAAACAAGCTCATATTAAAGGGGTGCATATGCATATGGGTACTCCTATTTCAAGATTTTGACTTCATAGTCGTGGTGAAGCCGGGGAAAAGTAACTTTGGACCAGGCCACTTGTCTAGAATTCACTCGGGAGAGGAGGTACAAAAATTGAAGAAACCATGCTAGATGCATAGTTATATAGGTTACAACACGCGCCATCGAATTAGAAGACATTGTTGTCTTTCTGGGATCGATGTGGTACGAGAAGGAATGCAAGAATTAGAAAAGAAACAAATTACTATATGCACGACACGCTTTATGTTAATCGGTGGTGATCTCTACAAGTTAGGCGAGATAAAGTGTTACACCATTGTGTAGTAGAGCATGAGCATGAGGATATTATGGAAGAAGCTCATGGTGGTATAGTGGGAGGACATTATGCAGGTGATGCAACTACACTGCGAAATATCCTACTTGCTGGATTATGGTGGGAGACATTGTATAAAGACTATAAATAATATTGTAAGGTATGTGATCATTGTCAGCGCTTAGGAAAACTAGGGAAAAGAGATGAGATGCCTTTGAGACCAATTACTAGTGCTGAACCATTTGAGAAATGGGCCATTGAATTTGTAGGACCTATTTCACCAGCCCCGCGTAGGACTAGATCACACTATATGATTACTTCAATATATTATCTAACATGGTGGGTAGAAGCAACACCTACGAAGGACTGTGACAATAGCTACAAAAACTAGGTTTCTATGGGAGAATGTTCTTACAAGATATGGATGTCCTTTAATCTTGACAAGTGATAAGGGTACACACTTTTTGAATGAGACAATCAGGATCCTATTAGATGAGTTTATGGTTGTACACCATAAAACTACACACTACCATCCTCAAGCAAATGGAACTACCGAGGATTTCAACAAAATTTTGATGTTGGAAGAAAGGATTGGGATGAAAAAGTGTTAGCTGTTCTTTGGGCATATAGAACAACTTATAAGAGGTTGAACAAAGCCACACCATTTCAGTTGGTGTTTGGTGCAAAAGCCATTCTCCCTATAGAATTTATGTTACCTTCTTTGCGCATTGCACGCGCTGGAGGTCTATCCGATGAGAAGGTTGTAGAAGAGCGTATCAGAAGATGATTCAACTAGATGAGCGACGATCCATAGAAAGATGGAGTCAGAAGAAGGAAAAGGCCAAGAAGAAGGAATGCCATGACAAAACATAAGGGATAAGAAGTTTGAGATTGGAAAAATGGTACTTCTTTATGACTCTAAGTTCTTGTGCCATCTAAGAAAACTTAAGGTACATTGGTTGGGGCCATATGTCATCACTTACATACTTGAATAAGGTGTTTTCCATTTAGAAACACTTGATGCAACATGGCTACCTGGTTACTTTAATGGGAGTAGGTTGAAGCCCTACTATAAATAAGACTTCTTGGTGGTTGTAGTAAGGCAGTATCACCATTTTGATTAGGTTTCCATTATGTATTTTCTTCATTTTTCACTATGCTTTGTCAATTTAGTTGTTCTTGTGTAATAAGCATGTTTGCACTCATGAAGCTAATTACTATGTGAAGAATGTTTATGCACGAGGACTGCACATAATTTTAGTGTGGGGTGGTTGTAGTTATCCAAGTAAAAGACTATGGGAATTGAAAGGTGAAAGGAATAAGCTGCTACAGGTGTGCTTTAAGTCAAAGGAAGATTGCTTCTCAAAGGTGACCAAAAATGGAGATGAATGAAAGGAGAGTATAACACGAGGTAAACAGAGGCCATGATAACTACGAGGTGAAGGTACAATGACAAGGTACTCATGCATGCACTAAAGAGAAATCTATGACTAGAGGGTAGGAAGGTGAGCTAAAAGGTTATAGGTTTGGGCACAAAGATGTACCACATGAAATGAATAAATTTAGTTAATGAATGAGGGGTTATTTGGTAGGTGAAGGAGCAATAAATGTGTCAAAATTTGAAAAATCTATATAAGGATGGGATGTGAATTTATTTTTACCATTCGATTAAGAGTATTTGAAAGAAGCCAAGTGCGAAGAGCCGAGTGATCGTTTTAAGGTGCGAGAGGTGTGTAACTAGTCATGACGAAGATATTTGTGTGCAGAAGAAGATTGTGTCCCCGGTGGTGAAGGGTTTGAGCAAAGTGAGGCAACAAAGATGAGTTAGGGGCATGTAATTTAACCTAGGGCATGTTGAATTGAACTAGGGTTTTCTTCGCACATTGTAGAATTTGAATGGAAAGGATCTACAAAGGATTGCAAGGTAAAAATGGCACCCAAGAAGGTAGTTGCAGCAAGAGTAAAAGGAAAGAAGAAGGTGGTCATCGAGGAGGAAGAAATGGCTCCAGAAAGTAATTTTTCGAGAGATGCAATATCTAGAGGGGGTTATTGTCGGCCAAGAGTGGGATTCTCACATAAGGAAAATAAAAGTGAGTGAGTACAATCACCATACCATTGAGAACAAGAAGGAGCTTGACGCGTTGTTGAACATGAAGACAAATAAATGCATGATAGAAGATATGCCGGTGTATGACGATGCTAGTGAGAAGATCTTGTAGAGGATAGGGGTTTACCAACTTTATGAGCTCCCTTATTTTAGGAAGTATGAACCATTATACCAGTGGCTTATGAGCAAAGTGCACGAGGATTTTTCTACTTTGCAGGTGCGAGTTAGAAATTGTAGTTGTGCTCATCTCCATAGTGACAGAGTTGAAAGGCATAGGAGACAATTTGTGAGATGATCTGACAGATAAAACCACAATATTGGAGACCAAGAAGGAGTTGGGATATACAAAGGGTCCAGTGCATGCGGTATGGGCATCGACAAAATAAGGAAGTATCCAGGTTGTATAAATAGCCGCACATCTCATTACAAAGCTCAATGACCAAGCAAGGTGGTCGAAAAGCGAACACCATGTGGTTGCACATTGCCAAAAATATGTCTAAAGGAGTAGTCTATAACATTTCATGGTATATCATAGAGACAATCGTTGAAGAAGCACGCACAGGAGGAAAGATCAACTTTGGGGCTGCTTTTTCATCACTAGTGTTCATAGAGATCGAAGTGCACGATGGACCGAAGGAGGAAGGTACGTGAGTATTCGATGGAACACAAATTTCCTACTAAATGCTTCAAGAAGTACCTATGTGAGGGATCCATGACATAACAGGTTAGCAAATGGGCTGAGAAGTGGTATGATAGGCTCCATGTGGCTTTTGAGGAAGAATGGCACATCCCTAAGGAATTTCCTTTAGTGGTTGGAAAGGCACTTCAATTTGTTGTATACTAGCATTTTTGTATAGCACGGTTTGTAATGAAATATGGGGAATGGATTACTTGGTGCAAGTTGCCATATGCATTCATAGCAAGGTACTTTTAAGCATTAATACATAGGTTTATAGACACATGGCGATATATGTTCAACGTGGATAAGGTAGATTGTGACTACCACACACTAAGGAAGAAATATGTGTATCTAGGGCAAGGTGCATATGTTCAAAGACTCATTTATGATGTTTTAATAATTAAACCAATAATTTTAGTGGTGGGAGATATTGGAGTAGTGCTGGTGTATCTCCAAATGAAGTCAAGAGATGGAGAATAACAAGTATGTGGAAGGTGAGTTCACACTTCCATAACCACCAAAGGGAAAGCATACAATGGAGAACATCCTAGTGCCTAAGCCCACAGAGCCAATTGAAGTGGAGGATGAGGAGGAGGATCATGAAGATAGTGGTGATTTGGATCATATAGGTAGGAGACATCCTACGAATAAGGGTGAAGCTGAGTGCTCCACTACACCACCTCAACCACAAGAGGGGGATGATGAGGACTTGAATGTAATCCAAGGGGAGCAAAAATTTAAGAGGGTGTTTAGGAGAACAAGGACCCAAGGTGCTACTCCAACCACGGTGCATAGATCACCCAGACTCTCTCCATAGAAGGAGGTAACCGTGCAAAGAAGGAGGAAACTGAAGTTAAATGAGGAGGCAGAAGAGTCAGAGGAAATCGCACCTAATTCTCCTACACTTCTAGAGAACATAGAAGAACAAGGTGAGGAATCAAAGGAAAGAGGAGAGGACGAGAAGGGACCAGAGGAGACAGTTGTAGAGAATGTTCAGGACATGGAGACACAAGTCCCAAATTTGGAAGCTAAAGTCCCTAAGCAACAATGGTCTAGAAGAACAAGTGGAGAGAACATTCCACCAGCCATGGGGTATGCGGAGGATGTAGGTAAAATTGTCTATGCTCACTTCGAGAAAGATAGAATAGAAGGATTTATTCAGTTCGAAGATAATGGATGAGGATATGATGATTATGGGAACTTAGAAGCAACTATCATGGTCAATGCACACCCATATGGATGAACCTGATTTTGATATATGTGAAGAGTCATGTGTTTCAAGATGGTTGAAGAAGGCACCACAATCTAGACATATGACAGTAAAGCCTACTATCATGTTAGATGAGTAGGTCAGCAATGCATTGGTGAAGGTTTCTGCTGAAGTTGCTAGGAGAAACATGGATAAGGTTGCAAAAATTAGAGCACTTTGCATGAGGAGCTAAAGACAAAGGATGTGGAGATAGCGTGCATAACACAAGAGAGGGACTTGGCACGAAGAAGAATAAAGTATTTATCATCTTCGCAGAGGAGATTGGGGACAATTTCATAAGAGCTAGGCCACACTTGGAGACCAAGGTACCACAGATGATTCCCTCAGTGGTACATTATGTAGGAAATTTGGTGGACCTAGTGCTTGAAGATGAGCCTCTTGGCATGACAACGCCAAGGAAGTTAGAGTAAGATAAATAATGAGAGAAAGCCTCGGTGAATGCAAAATATTACATCTATGAGGGGCCAGCTACAAGCGTTCTGATAAGTATTGAAGAAGGTAGACCAAGATTGAATATATGCACATATCCAGAGGTGTTTATCAAAGCATAAAGACCCTAGAAGAAAACAATGAGGTCCAAAAATAAATTAAGGACAAGACATTGGGCCACGTAGATTTATTATCAATGGTTAAGCAAAATCATGAGGCCTTGGCGATGAGCAAAAAGAACCACATAAGAGTCGATTGGAAGAGCTTGGGAATCTAATTGTGTAGAAAATGAATCTTCTAGAAGGAATAATGACCTCAAAGTCTAGCATTGTGTTGGTTCTACAAAATGAAAAAGGGGAGATTACGAGGGATGAGTTGGAGTCTTTTGTTGTGGACATTCTCGAAAAAGCAGAACAAGCACTCGCTAAATGAAAAGACTTAGAGGCCGAAATAAAGGAGGAGTATCCAGATTTGATACTTAAAAATGATACAGAGGAGGCTGCCTCACATCCTCATAAAATGTCTTTATTTATCTACATTCTTTCATTCTTATTCTTTCCATTCTTATATTATTTGCTGTAATTTTTGAAGATACCCATTGTGGGGGAGACAATGCGATTAGGGTGGGGTAATGTTGATAAGAGAAAACTTGAAAGAAATCACACAAGAAGTCCACATGGGAAAGAATGTCAGGTTTAAGGGCACGAATGGACAGGAAGAACCCGCACGTGGAAGGCAAGTTTAGCATTCAGGACTTAGCCGATTTTGAGTATGGAGACCTATTTTGAGAAGTTGGCATGTGGAACACACCAACGATGCAGAGACATGCACACCACACATTGTCTATCTTTAGAGGATCATATCGAAGCATTTTTCATGGAGATGAGCTAAGAATAGGATTGTCACTTCAGTTAACTATAAGAGGTCTATAGATAGCACACTTGCATGTGTGGATATGACTGTAAACAACACGTGGATATTAATAGTATGCAGCCTATTTGTGGAATAGATAAGTGATGAAGGGGAATTCCCCACCCTATATATATGATAAGAATCACATAGTAGCATGATATGTGTGGTGGAGAGATGGATGTATGGAGGTATAGAGATATACACATATGATTGGATTATCAGATCGATCCATGCACGCATTGGTATAGATTTCCATTATTGTAAGGAGCTTCTGTGTTTATTAATAGATGGAAGATATTGGCCAAACCTAAGTGTCATTCCTATGTGTAATTGAGTGGTGCATGTTCTTGATTCAATCATGATTATTGTTTAAGATTTTTCTTTCATAAATTTGAATATGGCATACATTATAAAATGATGGATTAGTTATGGATCTATATGTTTCTTCCTTCATCATGCTAACATCCTACAATAACAACCCTAAAGAGGGACCTGGTACCTTTGCGCACTTCGGGTGAGTGCTTAGTTTAGGCTGAGTGATGTGCCAAAGTGCATCTAGGGTGTTATCTAGGAAATTCTAGGTTGCATCAACAACCTTGGAGAGGAGTGTAAAAATGGAGTAATCAACATCCTAACTATCAACAACCCTACCAACAACCTCCCTACCCACATTAACAAGCTTTGATGTTAAACCCTTAATCTAGCTCTCAACCAAAAACTACTCAATTCCCAACTCAACCAACAGTTAACCCCAAAAATATAGCTTCTCAATCACCTATAAAAATGAATCAACCTAATACTATGATTATTTAGTTTATGTCAATAATATCCATCTCCTCCCAAGAAGAGAACTTGTGCCACCAAGTAAACATACAATCACATAGATACCAAATGAACCACATTCTTTACAAAATGATTTGCATCAAAGCCGGAAGACGCTGCAAGCTGATCTCGAAACAACATGAATAAAATTATAGCAAAATTAAGACACATGTCAATGGAACACCATTTCTAGAAGGATTACAAGAGATAAAACCCGATCTTACATCGGATTCTGATTCGATTTGTTTAATCGGTAGAAGGACATTTGGGTTAAGATTCCACTCATTGAAGTCCTACAAGATGTGCCTATTTACATCAAGTTGATCAAGGATATATGTATAAAAAATATAGGAAGAAAAATAAAAGATCCACCCATTGCATAAGTCCTTGGACAATTGGATGAAATCATGCTTGGAAACTCTGTGCTATCTAAGTACATAGATCCAAACAGTCATTTGGTGAATGTTACTATCAATGGAACTACAATAAAAAATACATTGATTTAATTAGGGGTAGAAATGAAAATTTATGACCAAGAAAGTCATAAATGACCTAAATTTTGAAGGATTGAGGCCAATGACTATAGTATTACAACTAGCGATAGGTCAACAAAGAAGGCTTGAAGGAGTCCTTAAAGACATTGTTGTGGTGGTAGACTCTTAGGAAGACCTTGCTAATTTCATTGTCCTACAACCAAAGGCAATTCTAGGAGGTTACCTTCTTATAATAGGAAGGCCATGGATGGCCACTACTAATTAATTTTAGGGTATAGGTCTAGAAATATGATCATCTCAAATGGAAATGATACCAAGAAACTTATACTCTATCCTCCTTCCCAACCATTGAATGATGGGGATCAAACAGATTTGGGTTGATGATCCGAAATTGGTCAATGCTCTATCCAACAGACTCATGATGTTAGAAAAGTCTTTTTATATTGAATATCGGGATGAAGATGTTGTTATCTATAGTATTCTATAGAACAAATATGGAATAAATTAAGTAGTTGATGACATATTAAGGTGCTTGAGCTATCCTTTGAATCAAGTCTTACCACAATAGATCACCACGAGTATTTTGGTTAAGAATTATTTTTTCACAAACTTTTTCCTAATGAATGCATATTAAATTCTGTTAGTTACAACATGTGTTCAATATAGGACCTCTCTAAGAAAGTAGAAACAACGGTGGAGGCCACTAAATGTAAGTAAGATCTTTGAGTGTACAACACGAGAAATTGTTGATTGCCCTTCTTCAAGAACATAGTACAACATTTTCTTGGGATTATAGTGATATAACTGGGATTCATCCTAGGATTTTTACTCATAGAATTTATATTAAAGAAAATTGTAAACAAATCGGACATCCAAAAGATGCATGAACCCAATAATAAGATAAATTGTGAAGGGTGAACCACGAAGTTTCTAGATGTTGGATTCATATGCCCCATATATGACAGCTAGTGGGTATCACCTCTAGTAATTGTACCAAATAAGATGGGGAAATGGAGAATCTATGTGGATTACAGAGAACTAAATTCAGCCACAAAGAAATACCACTTCTCATTTCCTTTCATCGATCAAAGTTCAAGCCTAAATATTGAATAAATTGTACAAATAAGAGAGGGGATTATTTAGATGACAGTCACTTCTCTTGGTCTTACACCTTTACTTGCTCATTCATAAATTTAATACCTCAACATTTATTATCTTAGATACTAGCACCTAGCTAGGATGCCAACACTAAGCAGCCTCATCTTATCTAGGTGCCGCTAAACTTAGTATACTTTGTTCACATATTTTGGGTCACTTCTAGTAATTTTAGCATCTTATATTTTTGGTAGTCATCCTTTTTGGGGTTAATAATGAAATTCAAGAAGATGAATCATATAAATATAAAGTTATGTGATCATAATAAAGGACAAAACATTAAGCATTAGCACCCACCACCTAAGGTTACATCCATAAATAATCTAAGAGCTCTATTGCATCCATATAAGACCATCTAAGGGGCACAAGGGATGCTTATTCTTCATACACTTTATAACAGGGAAGTGTTCAAATTTTTTGCACTCAAGAAAAAATGGGCAACTCGAAACTTTGTTTTTAATGGAAGGAATTGATGAGATTGACCTAACTAGATGGAGTCATAAAAATTTATTGTGATTTCAATTACAACAATTTATTAACTACATGTAATCTACAACTATGTGTGTTGTTACAGAATGTAACACCTCACATAGACTATCATTCCATGTTCATCTTCAACAAGGAAACATAGAAGCCCTGAAGGACTAATGCATTTCCTTAATGAAGGTGGGAATCACAGTTTAGGTGAAATGTTATATTCAAAAACAAGAAGAAGAATTGCAGTTACATGGAATTGAGAAGAGTTCATTATTAAGTTATAGGTACATCAAAACTCATTATTTATGCATGTTTAAATACTATTAATCATGTGATTGAGTTGTTTATTTCATTATAAAATCAATACATATCATAAGATGAATGTAGAAAGAAGTATACAACTCAATTATAGAAATTAATGTCATTTATTCATGAAGAAATTCAATGTTTCCCACACAAGCCGTGGGATGTAACTCATAACTTTTGAAGTAGAAAGTACATGTGCATAAAGTTAAAAGTAAAAGACTATAGAAGAAACCCATCATTTCCTTGGGTTTTCTCTAGTATTTTGTTTCTAGTTTAAGCTCCATCTTTCATATGTTTTATCTAGCAGCTACTGTGTACCTGAAAAATGAAGAAAAAATGATATCACTCAAGAGCTCAGGGTTTAATTTATACTCATGTATTGTCTAAAGTAATGCAAATTAATCTCCTAAATCAAAAGGCATAAGGTACATCAAATTGTGAATACGAAATTGAGAAGACACTATCTTGTAGAAGATCATGGAATATAGAAAAATCATGACAAAAAAATGAAACAGAAAGAATGTCATTGTGGAACATAAGAGAGGCCAAAATGCATAATTATTTTCTAACTATTTTCTTAAGTGTGCAGGTACAAGTTACAACAGAAGAGATCAATGCATGTTTTAAAATTATGTACTATCAAGTATAGATTACACTCAATGACCAAACAAAATTCAAGGACTACAAAAGAAGACTCACTCATGCATTCAAATGTTTGAGGAGAAGACTCAAAATGATAAATAAATTACAACTCTTATTTCTAGATGCATATTTGAATTAAAAATGCCAGAGTATAGAATTAAATTACATCTTTATGTTCGAGAAGGTTAGAGATACAAGTTCGGAAGATTACGAGAATAAAGAAGTGTTGCAGATTTTCATAATCAAAGATATTTGAAAAAATATTGCATTTTTTTGTTTTCAAAGTTACTTCCATTACAAATGTGATCAAGTATAGACCCAATTAGTCCACTTCTAGAACTCATAGTTTCCATCATTCAGAATACTTATGTAGATGAAATAATCATTGAATAGTAATGTTATCAAGCATTAGAAGAACATATCAAGCCAAAGTACAGAAATTGTTCAAGTCATGATTGCAGGAAAGGTGAATAAAGAAAGACATTGTGAGTATAGACATTTGAAAAATAAGGAAGTACACCTAATAAAGAGCGGGGTCCAACTTTGTACAACATAGTATGGATCAAAGAAGAGATTGAATATAGATGTTTACGTCATGAACAAAAAATATATCAGATTATAGATTACGAGAATATAGGTAACAAAGATGCAAGCTGACTAATGAAAGAACAATATGTATTATGCAACAAACATCAACAAAGAAGAATGGAGCTGTAATCATGATGGGATTTAGATAATTTTTCAAGACATAACAAGTTGAAGTAGAGCATCAAGTATCAAGACAACCATATGAAATTTCATGTTCAATTATGAAATCCATGAAAATAAGTTTCCGGATGTAAGCAAGTGGCTACATCATAATTGCAAAGGAAATATCATACAAAAAACAAACTTTCAATTAGCATTCAGAAGATCTATCTCGAGTTCCATCAAGTTGATAAAGCAAAGTAAAATATCAGATTAAGATTTTAAGACACCTTCAACAAATTTATAGTTTTCATCATGCAAAAATCGACTTGAAGAATTTAAAGCTTCACACAATCTGCAATGAACGTATATAATCTACAACAAAAGAACAAGTTGATTTTCTAGATCATGGAGCAATAAAAAATGGATGGATTTTTCTTTATGATTGACATGTGACCAAAATTCTATTTCAAATCTAGGAGTAATTAGAATGAAGGAAAATGCTTAAACATCAAACTTAAAAATGAAAATATGAAATTGTTATAATACAAGCAAAATGAATCAAAACAACATTCCAATAGATCAAAGGAAGTCAAAATTGGGAGAATTTTTTTAGAGGATAGCACCAGTGTTATCAACATTTCAAGAAAAGGACAACTATTAAGAGCTGAACAAATTTCCATCTATAGCTACAAATTTCAAATATCCATGATATAAAGGAAAATACAACAATAAGGTACCCAAGTTGGAAGGTACTTACAAGAAAAAGACCAGTTGCCAATCAATTACAAAATTACGAAATGCCTCTTCCAACAAGGGATTATCTTAGGCATGATTCTCAATACATGAAATTCGGAAAGAAAATAAATTTACATCTAGCTTATCTAGCTAGGGTATATGGTGCCAAATCATTGACCATATAGGAAGAACAACTCTTCATAGTTTTGGAACTCAAAATACATCAAGCATCGGATGAAACAGGAAAATTATGATGATTCAATACACATATCAAAGAATACAAAATGCAAAACCCTTTTTGCAAAGAAATGGAAAGAAAGTATTTCAAGCTCGGATGAAGCTAGAAACAATGAAGAGAAAGATCTAAACCCAGGACCAGAGATTCAAGGTCGAGGTAAAATAGAAACCCAACAACATCAAGGTAAATCAAGCTTGAAATGGGAATAAAATATCTCATTCGAGTGACAAAGAACTAAAATACAACTAATGCCTACATTCAATATGTCGAGCTAGTAATGAATGCAATAAGAGGCAATATAAAACTACATCGAGCTATTGTAGAGTAGAAAAATAAAAGTTCAAGAAACCGTAGACAATAATAATATCATTTGAAACCCCAAAAATGTAAAATTTTTGGTCAAAAGACAAGTATCGAGCAAATAATGAATATCCATGTCAAAATCTCACCTTCAACAACAAAAGAAGCTTTTTGTTTACTGATTCAGACACGAATATTCACATAAAGTTCAAAGAATAGAAAATAAGCATGAACAAAACCTCACAGTGGTTTGAGAATCAGGATTAAGAATCATAGTTTAGAAGAAAAAATTTTAGCAAGATTAATAAACACCCAGTTCAAATTCAGGTCACCCATATTGTAAAATACAAACAGAAGAAATAAAAATATATAGATCATGGAGGACAAGGTTGATTGATCATTTTATAAATACAGAGGAGAAATTGAGTTTATACTCAAGTTCAAGATCTACAAAGAGTTCGAATGGACAAGTGAATACACAAATATTTTACCTTTAATAATGATGTCGAGCTATAATGGCACAAAACTCAAATGGAACTTGACCTTATCCTTTAATAACAACTATGGGAGTCTCGAAAATGTAGAACATACTGAGATCAAACCCCATCTTCGAAAGCTCCAATAGTGGCCATCCATATATCAAGGGTAAATAAAATTAGACCTCATATTTTTGGGCATACCCACAAGTTTATAGCACCCAAAATGCTGAACCACAATAAAGATCGATATCAATATCGAGATCATGATGGAATCATACAAAAAAATTGAAGACCCATAAGTTTTTAAGCTCAAATATTGAAACATAGAAGAGAAATCACAAGAAATGCAATGGATTTAGAAACTATAGTTGAAAAGTGTCAAGGATTTGAAGAGAAAAGTTATTTGAATAAGGGAAAATAAGAATCAAATCATTTAAATATTTTCTTAGATCTCAAGCTCAAATCAGAGCTTTATGCAGAAAATCATAGCTTGCCAGTTGAAATAGAACTTGATTCGTGTGAGACCTAGAAAAGCTTCAATACTACCAATAACGATGAATAGAGAAAATCTAAAACAAACATTCAATGTGAGAAGAGTTCCTACAACTCAAGAAAACCCTTGAGAAATATCAAATACAAATCCCAAAAATGAAGACCCGAACTAGATTCAAGCTCCATAAGGTTTCACGAGAATAAGAGACAACAAGAAACAAGAAGCTCACCTTCAATTTTCATAAAAAGCCATTAAAACTTCCACATGGTTTTGCTACAAACGAGAAACCGAATGTAAGCTAATTTTCATATCCTTGAGCCATGTTCGTAATGGATTCACTAGAAATGCTAGAAATCATGAAGAATGAAATCACAAAATCGAGGTAGAAAACCATGTCGAGCTTTAAGATCACATTCATGGATTCCTTGAGCAATTTTGATATGGATTCACTAAGCCAAAGTGAATCCAAGTGAATAATGACCAAATGATGGTCAAATTCCCATTTTTCTATCTTAACCTAGGGGTTAGGTGAACCTTCTCATCGCAAAAAATCATTGGTTCAAAACCAAGAAGTATGCAGATCAATGTACAAAGATCAATCACCAAGATCAATGCAAACCATTCACATATTAGTGATCCACATTCAAGACGTACACAAATCAAGGGTTTGCAAAGCACCGACCTCATTTATTGCAAATCCTAAACCCTAACCGTGGAGCCAATAGATCAATGGTGAATATTAAGTAAAGTACAAGATGATGGCTAGAAATCAAAGTCCCAATTTCTACAAAAACCGAGGTAAGGTTGGAGTTACATCATTGTCATAGATAAACCTCCCAAGGGTCGAGTTGTCGTGGGGAGTGGGACATTGACAATAATTCAAATAATCATCGCATTGACATTTCTAAGGTCCAAAATGTTATGCTATGAAACAATCATATGTCTCGACCAAATCAAAAAGGTAAAATCTTTTATATGATTAATGATGAATCAAAACGGGTTGAATTATATATATGCAATGATAACACCAAATGTGGTCCAACACTTATATATGCTATTTCCAATTCAAACAAATATTATTATATACCACATTTCAAGGTCCCAAAATGATTATTAAACAAAAGATTATGCCAAGTAATATATGGTCAAACGATGCTAAATGCCAAAGTCAGAAAAGAGAGCAGTGATTACCTTAAACTTCTCAAAAATTACCTTAATCTGGTCAAAGGTCTCATGCCAAGGAGGATGTGAAGTTAAGAGGAGGGTGTTATTTTTTTCATATGCAAGGAGGTGGTCCCCACAGGGTGAATCAGTGGGAATGGAGTATTTTGCTAAGAAAAGGAAATCAAAACATTATTTAGCAGGAGTATTTTTGTATGCCTCCACAAGAGGACGATCAAACAAGAAGACAAAAATACCCTTGAAGTCGGTGAATACACAAATGTGAACATCAAACACATGGAGATTATTTGAAGTCCAAAATTACCTTATTTTTCAAAAACCAAAGGAGTATTATGATATGCATGTGAAGTGCACAGTGTCAACATCAGCACTTACATTAGAGGATACTCGAATGGTAAGAAAGAGTTATTTTAGCAAAAATATTCACCTAAATTTTAAAAATAGATCAGAGTTAAGCTCAAGTTTTGAATTGAGTTTATTTTTGTAACTAAGGTTGTTAATGCCTCATTGTAATCAACATGTCTATTTTTATTCCTCTATTTATTCATAATAAAGGGGTAAAATTAGCATGCATGGGTGAGTAAAAATTTTAACCTATTTTTAGGAGGGAGTGAATTATTTTGCTATATATTATGTGCACTAGCAAGGCATAGAGGAGGAATTTTGACATAGAGTGCTGAAGCATATTTTGCCAATTTTTCCTTGAATGAGAATGAGTTTTGCCTTTCCAATTATTTATAGTGGTGTGCATCTCTCCATTAATTATTGTCAATGTTAATTATTTGATTAATCATCTTACCTTGCTACAAATCTAGTATTTTCTACATAGTCTTAATGTGCATGTTTATCATTTTGTGTTGTTATGATTTTTCCCTCAATACATAAGTGTTTTTCCTTAATAGTCTACTAAAAGCCATTGATTTGTGTATCTAAAATTCATTCTCAATTTTATCATACATATACTCACAAATCCCTCAACAACTTTGGTGTATGACCCATTTCAATTTCAGATTTGAGTCATCCTTTTAGCCTCAAAACCTAAAAAAAAAGTTTAGGATACATCAATAAGTAATCGGCCTTGATACCGGAGACTCACTTCAATAATAGGTATACCCATGAACTGAGGTGTTTCCATTGTATCTACAAAAGTGAGAGATTTAAGAAATCTTAGAATCTCTGCTGTCATCTCTCAACCAGGGTGCCCTTTCAAGAGATAATAGTTTTGGAATGCGGGGTGGGACTCATATCATATCTGTAATAGATTACAATACTTTAATATATATTTACAATGAAAGAAAGTCAATTTTGGAGAAGCAAGCTGCAACAATTTATTCTAAAAATAAAATATTTTCTTTAGCGACTCCATAAGGCTTATTTCAGATCGGTTTCGCGAAGCATGATCCATGCCTAAAGTGACTACAAGATCATCGGTAAGAGGAATTCCTGCTGAGTTTATTTCTTTACCTTTGAATTCTACTTAGAAGAAGAAGAGTTGGAAATACCTTATCTTATAATAGGCCAGTTTTTTACAACCCCGCTGCTCCTAATCTTCCTTCACCATGTATTAATCTTGTTGAAATACCTATTATTCCAATGGCTATAGAACCACCTAGAAATTTTGTGACCTTTACTAATGGCATCCCTTTAGTAATTCAAGTTTATCATGATATACTTGCTTCTTCCCTGAAAGGTTTACCTTCATTTACTAGTGAAAATTAGATTACCCCTATAGAGCACATTAAAGATATTGCATCCCTTTGTGTAGTTCATAATATAACTCATGAAGATGTAGCCTTAAGACTCTTAGCTGCATCATTTAAAGGACAAGCTTTATAATGGTACAAAACCTTACCAGATAGGGAGTATAGAAACTTGGGATGAGTTAGGAGAGAAATTAATTAAGAAATTTCAAGACAATTATGATAATTTATCTCTCATAGAACAAATTTCTACAATCAAAAGAGCTCCTCATGAATTTATGGCTAGTTTTAACATCGATTTACTAGAAATTGCGAAAGAATTCTAGGCAGTGTTAAGCCTCAAGCTGATCATGCATTTATATATTATCTCAGAGCTTTAAATAGTGATATTTCAGCTATGATTCAGTCTATTGGAGGAGATACTCTCCTAGTAGCTTATGATATTGCCATTAGGGCTTAAAAAACCTTATTCAAGTTAGAAAATTATCCCCAAGGACTTTAATGCCTCTTATAGTATATTTAGCACCCATTCCATAGCCTATTACCATTATAGATCCTATTGTAATAGCTTCATCAGATGATGTATTTAAGGCTTTGCAAACTATGGGAAATAAATTAACGTTAATCGAGAACAAACTAGCTCAAATAAAGAGCCTTACCAAGCTTCTTACTAACAAAATTAGCACAATAGGAAGCCTTAACAACAAAATCAGAACTATAGACAACCATATCAGCAAAGAAATTTGATCTAAAGGCTTCTAGTTCATCTAATGCACTTGTTCCAGCTTAATATGGCTTTAGAAGACTAGTGTTTACCTTATAAGTAGCCTCATTCAAATTTGTAAATTGTCTAAATGCATTCCTGAATATAAGCCTTGTTGTACAACCTCAATCTAAAGCATTATTTATGCCTCAAATGGAGGGTGAGCAATAATATGCTCGAAATAATAAACCACTTGAACAAAATCTAGTCACTTTGGAGAGGAAGACTTTATTACTGATCTACAAGTAGGTCTCAAGAAAAGGCTTAGGATTAAAAAAACAATAGATAGACTATGTAAGCTTCATTTTTAGGGAGCCAAGAAAAAAAAGGACAAGGTGTAGGTTTGATGCTCACTTACCCTACAAATGAAAGATATTTTCTTCTTTAAGTCTACAATTCTCTTGTACTTGTAATGTAGTGAATATGAAGCATTAATTCATGGCTTACAATGGGCTAGAAAAAGAGGTATCAACATGTTGAAAGTTTTTGGTGATTTAGAGTTAGTGATTAATCAAGTAAAAAACTTTAATGTGTGTAAGAATTCATTACTGAAATCTTACAAACATAGAGTTTCAAACTTAATGGAGGATTTTGATGTTATTAATATGCAATTTGTTCCAAGAGATGAAAACAAACATGCAGACAGACTTGCAATAGTTGGTGCTAGATTTGAGGTGCTAGAAAAGATCAAAAATAATAAATTACAACCACATATAAAACTGATTATCAGACCTTTAGTACCTAATAATGAAGAAAATTGGCAAGTTTTCAAAGATGATGAACAAATCTGCAGATTTCTATAGCAAGAAGTTGAATTTTCTACATTAAATCAAGAAAAATACAACATTCGTATGGTGACTAGATTGTCCAATTGAATAAAAACAAGCCACCCTAAGGATTGGTCACATTAGAATATATTTTCAGTTCTAATGATCAATTAAGAAAGGATAAACGAAAGATCTCAACTCACGCAAATAACTACGAAGAGATCTTAATTGATGATGAAAATAAATTATTTATGAGAAAGGTATGCTCCTCAACTGAAAAATAATCTTGTATAAATTTGTGTAAATAATTCGAGAGATGTTTTTTCTTGGAAATACCAAAATCTGAGAGGTTTTGATCCCATTTATCTCAAAGATGCTATAGTGTTATAGCCAAATTCCAAGCCAGTTAGGTAAAAACAAAGGTCTGTAAATCCTAAGATTGGACCCTTGATGAGAAAAGAGTTATCCAAGCTCATTAAATCAAGAAATATATTTCTAGTCAAACACTCAAGTTGGGTAGATAATCTTGTTCTTGTTCAAAAAAAGAATGGAGAAATACAACTGTGTGGATTTTAGAGATCTTAATAAATCTTCATTAAAAGATCATTATCCACTGCCCAACATGGATCGGTTTTAAGAACAATTTTGGTTCGACAGGCTCTCCCTTTTAGATGGTTATATCAAATACAATTAGATTCTTTTTCGTGAAGAAGACATATACAAAACAAATTTCACTTCAAAGTGGGGTACTTATGCTTACAATAAGATGCCTTTTGGACTTTCCAATGTCGGTGCAAAATTTCAATGTGCAATGGACATGGATTTTCAAAACCTAGTAAATAAATGCATATTGGTTGATTTATATGATGTTACTTTGTATTTTCAAATAATTATGATGATCATGTTATGCATCTAAGGTATACTTTTCAGCTTTGTAGTCGTTTAGAATATCATTGAATCCCAAAAAGTCTATATTTTCCATCCATCAAGGTAAATTACTTGGACATATTATTTCTAGACAAGGTTTAGCTATTGATCCTTTCAGAATTGAAGAAATTTCATAGCTATCCTTTCCTCATCATAAGAAAGCACTACAAAGTTTTCTTGGAAAAATCAAATTTGTTAGAAGATTTGTTCTAGATTTTGCAGCATTAGTCAAACCATTAACAACCATGTTAAAGAAAGATAAAACTTTCTTGGACCAGGAAGGAAGAAAAGGATTTGAAGCCATCAAGATAACTATTTCACAAGCTCCTACTTTGGAAAATCCAAATTTTGATAAGGATTTTATAATGTATGCACTTGCAAGAGCTGAAACCATTTCAACCATATTAACTCAGGTTAATGATGAAAATATTGAGCAACCAATTACTTTCTTTGGGCAAATCTTACATGACTATGAGATAAGGTACACTTTTCTTGAAAAACAAGTACTTTCGTAGTTAGAGGATTAAAAAATTTCAAGTACATACTTTCCAATAATAAGATACATGTCTTAGTCTCTCATCCAAGTGTTAAAGCATTCTTGTTGAACAAAGAACTGAATGAGAAGAGAGCAAGTTGGATTATAAAGGTTATGGAGTATGATGTTGACATCCTGTTATAAAAACAATTTGAGGAAAAGGATTGTGTGAACATTTGACTACCGACATGTTAAAATAACAAGCTACAAAATCGATATTTTAGAATAGAATGATGAAATCACATACCAACAATCAGAAATCTTATTACAACCTAAAAATTAGGAAATAAAACTCAATCTAGAATTTTAGGAATCAAGATGGATGAATGATTTGATTAATTACTTATAGCATGGTACTTATCTGGAAGGTATGGACAAGAATAAACGAAGATATTTCAGGTTACAAGTTGTACCTTATGTTTTCATTGATGGTGTGTTGTTTAAAAGGGATATAAATGGAATTTTTCTACGATGTATTGATTATGATAGAATTCAACAACTATTATCTGAGTTTCATGAAGGACCTGTAGGAGGTCACTTCTCAGCACATATTACAACCTTAAAAATTATGAAAGATGGTTACTATTGGCCCAAAATATTCAAGGACTACTTTGAATGGATTAGAAAGTGTAAGAAATGTGCTTTCTTTGTTGGAAAAGAATGTTTAGCTTCGTTTCCCTTACTGACCTATTTCAATGGATCAACCATTCATGCAATGGGGTCTTGACTTCATTGGCATGATAAATCCACCTTCATCACAAGGACACAAGTGGATCTTGACTACTACGGATTATTTTACACGTTGGAATGAAGCAATAGCTTTGAAAGAAGCTAACGAGACTTCAATCTTATCATTTTACGAAGGTATAATTTATAGATTTGGTGTTCCAATAACTATCATTTCAGATAATTCCTTAGCATTTCTTGGTGCAAAGGTAACAAATTGGGCTATCAAGCATGGAATTTATTTGAGTACTTCGTCTAATTATTACCCACAAGGTAATGGGTTAGCTGAAAGTACTAACAAAAATCTTTTGAAGATCATCAGAAGAAAACTCAAGGACAACCAAAGAGCTTGGTATCTAATGTTAAATTCAGCACTTTGGGCTGATAGAGTGACTCCTAAAAGATCATTTGGAAATTCATCATATAAGCTTGTTTATGGATGAGAGGTAAGAATTCCCATTTCAGTTGAGTTGCCCGCATTAGACTTACTGCATCAGATGAAACTACTTGAGATTGAAGCAATGCAGGTTCGTTATGCATAGTTAATGGAGCTACAATAGTTGAGAGATCAAGCTCATCTGAATATGGAAAAGAATCAAAGACAAATCAAGAAAACATTTGATAAAAAGGATAAGTTCAAAGTCTTCAATGAAGGATACATTGTGTTAAAATGGGATGTTGATCGTGCAAATCTAGGAAACCACACGAAGTTTAACACTATATAGAGTGGTCCATATATGATTTCAGCTTGGAAAGAAGCACAATGCATTTAAGATTTCAAGGTTGAATGGAGAGGAACTTCCCATTCCTATGAATGGTATGTTTCTTAAACATTTTTATTGAAAATCCTATAGTGTTTGGTTAGAGTAGGATTTCCCTTTCAATAAGTACAATTCATGCACATTGCAATGTTTTTAATTCAATAAGTGCACTCATGCACGTGATCTTGTTTACTAGATCCTTTCATAGCTTTAGTTTGTTTTCCAGAAGGGTTGGTTTTTTAGAAAAGGTAGATTTTGTTATATACTTTGACTCCATGCCTAATGGACAAGATCAAGGCATTGGTCTACAAGGTAGTAGGTAGATTTCCCTGTAGGATCGCCAAAAATGACAACAATTTTTACACTTGTGCAAAAATGGGAAACTCAAAACTTTTTTTTCGATGGAAGGAATTGATGAGATGGACCTAACTAGGGGATTCATATGATTTTATTGTGTTTTCAATTGTAGCAATTGATTAACTACATGTAATCTACAAATCTATATGTTGTTACTGAGAATATAAAACCTCACATAGATTACCATTGCATTTTCTTCTTTAGAAAGGAAACAAAAAATCCCCGAAGGAGTAATGAATTTCCTTGATGAAGGTGGGAATCATAGTTTAGGTGAAATTTTATATTTAGGAACAACAATCAAAGTTGCAGTTACATGGAATTGAGAAGAGTTCATCATTAAGTTATAAGTACATCAAAACTAATTATTTCTACATGTTTAAATACTATTAATCATGTGATTGATTTTTTAATTTCATTATACAATCAATGCATATCATAAGATGAATGCAAAAATAAGTATACAAATCATGTATAGAAATTAACGTCATTATTCATGAAGAAATTCAATATTTCCCACACAAGCCGTGGGATGTAACTCATAACTTCTGAAGTAGAAAGTACATGTGCATAAAGTTAAAATTAAAAGAGTATATAATAAACCCATCATTGCCTTGGGTTTTCTCCTAGTATTTTGTTTCTAGTTCAAGCTCCATCTTTCATACGTGTTATCTAAGCACTACATGTACTTGAAAATGAAGAAAACCGATATCGATCAAGAGCTCAGGGTTTGATTTGTACTCATGTACTGCAGTCTAAAGTAATGTAAATGAATCTCCTAAATCAGGAGGCATAAGGTACATTAAAGTGACAAGATACATAAATTGAGAAGACACTATCTTGCATAAGATCAAGGAATACACAAAATCATTATAACAAAAAGAGAGAAAAAAAAAAGTCACTATGGAACATAAGAGAGGCCAAAAATCCTAATTATTTTCTAACTATTTTCTTAAGTGTGTAGGTACAGGTTGTAGCAGAAGAAATCAATGCATGTTTTAAAATTTTGTACTATCAAGTATAGATTGCACTCAATGACCAAATATAATTCAAGGACTACAAAAGAAGACTCACTCATGCATTCAAATGTTCGAGGAGAAGAATCAAAAGGATAAACAGATTACAAATCTTATTTCCAGATGTATATTTCAATTGCAAATGCCGAGTACAAAATTAAATTATATTTTTAAATTTAAAAGGTCGAGCTATAGATTTAGGAAGATTGACAGAATAAAGAAGTATTGCAGCTTTTCATAATCAAAGAAAAAATAGATTGCATTTTTCATTTTCAGAAGTTACTTCCATTACAAATGTCATCAAGTATAGACACAATTAGTCCACTTCTAGAACTCACAGTTTCCATCATTCAGAATACTTATGCAGATGTAAGAATAATTGAATAGTAATGTTATTAAGCATTGGAAGAACATCTCAAACCAAAGTATAGAAACTGTTCAAGTCATGATTGTAGGAAAGGTGAATAAAGAACGACTTTGTGTTTATAGACATCTAAACAAAGAAGGAAGAACACTTCATGAAGAACGAGGTACAACTTTATGCAACATAGTATGGATCAAAGAAGAGCTTGAATATAGATGTTGCATCCATGCAAGCAAAATATATCAGATTACATATTGTAGAATATAGGTAACAAATATGTACTTTGACTATTGAAAGAACAATCTGTATTATGTAACAAGCATCAACCAAGTAGAATGGAGCTGTAATCATGATGGGATTTTGATAAATTTTCAAGTAATAAAAAGTTGAAGAAGAATATCAAGTATCAAGACAACCATATGAAATTCCAAGTTCAATTATGACATCCATGAAAGAAAGTTTCCGGCTACAAGTAAGTGAGACATCATAATTGCAAAGGAAATATCATACACAAAGGAAATTTTCAATTAACATTCAGGAAGATCTATCTCAGCTCCATCAAGTTCATAAAGAACATAATAGCCTTTGATTCATATTTTAAGACACCTTCAACAAATTTATAGTTGTTCATCATGCAAGGAAATCAGCTTTGGAACAATTTAAATGCTTCTACACAATCTGCAAAGTATATAATCTATAATAAAGAACAAGTTGATTGTCTAGATCATGGAGCAGTCAAAAGTGGATGGATTTTTCTTTATGATTGACATGTGACCACAATTCTATCTCAAATCTAGGAGCAATCAGAATGAAGGAAAATGCTTGAACATCAAACTTAAATAGGAAATGTGAAATTGTTATAGTACAAGCACAATGAATCAAAACAAAGTTCCAAGAGATCAAAAGGAAGTAAAAATTAGAAGAATAATTTTTCAAACGATAAGCACTAGTGTTATCAACATTTCAAGAAAAGGATAACTATTAAGAGCTAATTTTTTTCCATAAAACCTAGGAAGGGTTAAAGGATCCTCTAGAGCTACAAAGTTCAAATATCCATGATATATAGGAAAATACAAAGTAGTACCCAAGTTGGAAGGTACTTATAGTAAGAGAACAAATTTCCAATCAATTACAAAATTACAGAAATGCCTCTTGCAATAAGGGATTATCTCGAGCATAATTCTAAATACATGGAATTTAGGAAAGAAAATAAAGTTCTGACCAATTTATCAAGCTAGGGTATATGGTGCCTAATCATTGGCCATACAAGAAGAACAAGTCTTCATAGTTTTGGAACTAAAAATACATCAAGCATCAGCCTAAATAGGGAAAATCATGATGATTCAATACACATATCAAAGAATACAAAATACAAAACCCATTTTTGTAAATAAATGACAAACACAAAGTATGTCAAGCTTCGATGGAGCTAGAAACAATGAAGAGAAATATATAAACGTAGACCAGAGATTCAAGGTCAAGGTAAAATAGAAACCTAATAACTTCAAGGTAAACCAAAGTTGAAATGGGAAGAATAGAGCCCGTTCAAGTGACAAAGAAAGAAAATACAACTAATGCCTACATTCAAGATGTACAGATGGTAATTAATGTAATAAGAGGAAATATAAAACTACATCGAGCTATTGTAGAGTAGAACAATACAATTTCAAGAAACCTCGACACCAATATCGGTTGGAAACCCTTAAAATGTCATATTTGTGGTCGAAAGACAAAGATAAGAGAAAATAATGAATACTTGTGTCAAAATCTCACCTTAAACAATAATTGAAGCCTTCCTTTTATTAGAAACAAACCTAAATATTCACATAAAGTTCAAAAAATAGCAAATAAGCATGAACAAAACCTCATAGTGGTTCAAGAATCAAGATTAAGAATCACAGTTCGAAGGAAAAAATTTGAACAAGATTAAGAAACACCTAGTTCAACTGAGTCACCCATATTTGCAAATACAAATTGAAGAAATAAAAATCTACAGATCATGGGGGTAAGGGTTGACTAATCATATTTCAAATGTAGAGGAGAAATTGAGTTTATACTTGAATTCCGGATCTACAAAGATTTCAAAATGACAAGTGAATACACAAATATTTTACCTTTAACAATGGAGACGAGCTATAATGGCACAAAATTAAAATAGAACTCAACATTCTCCTTTAATAATAACTATGGTGAGCCTTGAAAACAAATAAAATACGAGCTCAAACCCCATCTTTGAAAGATCTAATAGTGGCCATCCACAAATCCAAGCTAAATAAAATTAGACCTCATATTCTTGGGCATACCCATAAGTTTATAGCACCCAAAATGCTAAGAGACAAAGTAAAGATATACCTCAATACCAAGATCACGATAGAACCATACAAAAATTGAAGACCCATAATTTTTTAAGCTCAAAGATCAAGCATATTAGAGAAATCAAAAGAAATGTAGTGGTTTTAGAAACTACATTTGAAAAGCATCAAATATTTAAAGAGAAAATTTATTTCAATAAGGGAAAATAAGAATCAAATCATTTAAATATTTTCTCAAATATTGAGCTCAAACCGAGCTTTATGCGAGAAAATCATAGCTTACTAGTTGAAGTAGAACTTGATTCGTGTGAGATCTAGAAAAAGCTTCAACGCTACCAATAATTACGAACAAAGAAAATACGAAAAAATCATTCAATGTAAGAAGATTTCCTACATCTCAAGAAAAACCCGAGAAATATCAAATACGAATGCCAAAAACGAAGACCTAGAACCAAATTTGAGCTCGATAAGGTTTCACGAGAATAAGAGATGACAACAAATAGGAAGCTCACCTTCTATTTTCACAATTGGCCATTAAAACCTCCACAAGGTTCTCCTACAATAAGAACCGAATGAAAAGAAAATTTTCATATCCTTGAGCCATGCTCGTAATGGATTCACCAAAAAATCTTGAAATCATGAAGAATGTATCGATAAAATCAAGGTAGAAATCCATGTTAGAGCTTCAAGATCACATTCATGGTTTCTTGGAGAAATTTTGACAGGGCTTCACCAAGACAAAGTGATTCCAAGTGATAGTTAAAATTACCATTTTTCTATCTTAACTCGGGGTTAGGTGAACTTAACTCATCTTAGAACATCAATGGTTAAGAATCGAAAGTACACGGATCAACGTTCAAATATCAATCACCAAGATCAATGCAAACCATTCATAGATCAACAATCCACATTCAGAAGTGCACAAATCAATGGTCTATAGAGAACTGATCTCATTTATTACAAATCCTAAACCCTAAAGATGGAGACAACAAATAAATGGTGAAGATTAATCAAGTACATGACCGAAAACTAACAATCAAAGTCCCGACTTCTATGTAAACCAAGTCAGTAAAGATGGATTTACATCATTTCCACCAAAAAATCTTCCAAGATTCGAGTCATCATGGTGAGGGGGTAACCCCAATAATTCAAATAATCATCGCATTGACCTTTCTAAGGTCCAAAACCATATGCTATGAAACAATCATATGTGTTGAATAGATAAAAAAGTTAAAATATTTTGTATGATTAATGATAAATCAAAAGGGGTCGAATTATATATATGCAATGATAACACCAAAGGTGGTCCAAAACTTAGATGTTATTGCCAAGTCAAACCAAGATTATTGCATACCACATTTCCAAGTTCCCAAAATGATTATTAAACAAAATATTATGCCAAGTAATATATGGTCAAACTATGCTAAATGCCAAAGTCAAAGAAAGAGAGTAGTGATTACCTTGAACTTCTAAAAATTACCTTAATGTCTGTCAAAATTGTTGTGCTAAGGAGGATGTGAAGTTAAAAGGAGGGTATTATTTTTTGCATATGCAAGGAGGTGGTCCCCATAGGGTGAATGAGTGGGAATCTAGTATTTTTCTAAGAAAAGGAAATCAAAACATTATTTAGCAAGAGTATTATTTGTATGCCTCCACAAGAGGACATATAAAAAAATAAGACAAAAATATCCTTGCAAGTGTGTGAATACACAGATGTCAACATCAAACACATGGAGATTATTTTGAAGTCCAAAATTACCTTATTTTTTACAAAATAAAGGAGTATTATGATATGCATGTGAAGTGCACAGGTGTCAACATCAGCAGAGATATGATTAATTTAATCATACTACAAGAAGACAAAAGCATGCACTTGCATTAGAGGAGACTCCACAAGAAGAAAGAGCTATTTTAGAAAAACTATTCACCCAATTTTATTAAAAATAGATCAGTGAATTGTGGTTTTGCCTTGAGTTTATTTTTGTAGCTAAGGCTATTAATGCCTCATTGTAATCAACACGTCTATTTTTATTCCTTTATTTATTCATGATAAAGGGATAAAATTAGCATGCATGGGTGAGTACAAATTTTATCCTATTTTTAGGAGGGGGTGAATTATTTTTTCTATATATTGTGTGCACTAGTAAGGCACAAAGGAGGAATTTTGACATAGGAGTCTTTGAAGCATGATTTCTACCGATTTTACCTTGAATGAGAATGAGTTTTTCCTTTCCAATTATTTGCAGTGGTGTGTATCTTTCCATAAATTATTGTGAATTTTAATTCTCTAATTAATCATCTTTGCTACAAATCTAGTATTTTCTCGCATAGTCTTAGTTTGCATGTTTATCATTTTGTGTTGTGATTTTTCTCTCAATACATAAGTGTTTGCCTTAATATTATACTAAAAGCCATTGGTTCGTGTATCTAAAATTCATTCTCAATTTTATCTTGCATATACTCAGTCAAATCCCTCAACAAGTTTGGTGTATGGCCCATTTCAATTTCAATTTCAGTCATCATTTTAGCCTCAAAACCTGAAAAATTAGTTTAGGACACATCAATAAGGAACCGAAGTTGATACCGAGACTCAACTCAATAATAAGTATACCCACAAACCTGAGGTGTTTCCATTGTATATATGAAAGTGAGATATTTAAGAAATCTTAGAACCCTTGCTTGTCATCTCTCAACCAGGGTTCACTTTCAAGAGATAACAGAAAGTTCATTATATTCATGCACACATGTATTGCATTTCTTTACATCTAGATTACTTTCTCGCTATCATGTGTTACATGCACAAGAGCCACCTAGGGCACAACTCCAAAAAACAATTAGAACTATATTGGGTCCGAGATGTATTACAATGCTCGAGTCATAAGATCAAAATTATTACAGATTGATGATAGTTTGACCCCTCATTCAACATCTTTATTTTTAGGATTTGATGTCTATTTGAGGGTTCTACAGGTCAATACTTCATTGTAGGTTTTTAATGACTTCGATGATCATTGTGTGACCTCATAGTGACTAAAGGAGAATAAAAAAAAAAAAAAGATACCACTCAGAGGATCTTTCTTGAGCATTTATGTAGACCAAGGCACCTAGAAATAGGCTTAGGGCACCCATAGGGTTCTCTGTCCCTCTCTAGGCATCCCTATCTAGCTTATTGTTCTAGATATGATTTTTTCCGAGCTTTGGTGCAATGATCGGTTCTTTCTATTTTCTAGTTCTCTAACTCTGTACACCTCCATAGTTTCTACAAATCAGATAAGGCTTCTTACCCTCTCTTTGCACTTAGGGTTTGATATATTTTGGATTGGATTGCTTTGGTAAATTTTTGTACTTCATTACTGCATTTATTTACTGCTAAAATAGCAATCAGATTAGGCATAAAATTCACATTTAGCTTAATAATTTTGGTGAACCCAAACTCGATCTAAATGATATTACGATCCTCATACCTCCATGTTCTTATATTTCTTATATCTCTTCATCATTTAAATATCTCTATTAATGATTTCTTGCTTATCAATCCTGAATTAAGAGATAAAATCAAAAATCTCCTCACTACCACTCACATTCCTGCTAATATGCATCAAGATTTTGTAACATCCCCATTTTAAGATACTAGAACAAGGGAATTTTTTTTTTTTTTTTTTTTTTATAAAACGTTCTCTGTTATGAATTATATAATTCAAACACACGTTCAAGTTTTAATAATTGTTCTCTGCCCAAACAATGTAGTTTGGAACACACAATTTCCTTTTAAAACTAATGTTCCCTGTTCACATATTTGCAATATGGAACACACATTCAGTGCCATTCAATCTTATAACAGATTCTATATGCTGCTGTAAATGACTCGAAGAACTGCCGATCTCCCATTTTCATGGCTCGAGTTTCAACGATCTCTCATTTCATGACTTGGCAACTACCGATCCTTCATGTTCATTCATGCATAGTATAATATATATACAAGGTTCTCTTTACCATTTCCAGTTATCATAGTGATCCATTTAAGAAGCCTATCTGAATATCTGTTATTGATATTCATCTGACATCCTGCATCTTAAATTAAGTGATTAGGACAACGCAACCAGCACTTGCGATACTTTGGCCAAATATTTTCACATGCTTTGCATGATCATATTCCTGGATGTGATACACACCAATGGAATACGTCCTTCACCTCACTTCACCTATTATCTAGAATGGTATTTCCTGGTTCCTACCATTCCTTCCAATTTAAGGTCAAATTCTAACTTCCAATTTCCAACTAGCAATATGAACGAATATAGGAAGGCACTCATGGTAACTAAATATACGTAGACATACGGTGTCGTTCCCAATGAATCCGTGTGTCTAATTATCTTTACTCCTCCGGAGTCACTTCGTATACGTGATCATACTCATATCCCCAGCCAAGAACTTAATATTCAGCCTATGTATTCTTGATGATTTAGTTCGGGAGGGCATTGTAATATGTCATCTATAACATTGTGTTGTCATGAAGACCCTACCTTCATGAAGACATCGTCTTGTAGTGGCGGCGTATGTCAATGTCCTACGGAATCCTCCCATCGAGAGTACACATCCTACTTGAGTGATTTGGATATGATCTTAATATTTAAGATCAAATTTCAGCAACCATGCTTTGATCCTTTATCCTCGTTCCTGTTACAGTTGTATGGAGCTAAGAGAGACTAAATCCATCTTCTAGCTTGCTATGCATCTTCTCCTTCATACCGAAGGGTTGCATTTTCCCTACTTGGTTCTTTTCTTAATCATTGGATTAAGCAGCCCATTACCGACAGACGTAATAAGTTTAACCTATTAAACTTAACCAAGTTTTTCACAACTGTAACCAAATTCAGAATTCTAGCTTATTAGACGTCATTTAAACGAGGTCTAATTCTCAATAAATGTATTCATTTATTCTCCTTAACCTTACATAGTTAAGGTCTATTAGCCCTGGATATATTTATCCTATATCCTTACTTTTGAATTTAACATTCGAGGCTATTAATGGAGTCCAAAACGAAGTTCGGCTGCTCCTAAGTTATTTGATATTCCTTAGCTTCCAAGCTAATCATGAATATCTATCAGTTATGGAATCATGTTCTTCCTAATCCTTTTAATGTCAATTAAAAATTCATCTTTACCCAAGTATGAACTAATTGCACATTTCAACTTAAAAGTTGTATTTAGGTAAGAATAGAAATCAGTTCCCTTTAAATCCATCCAAGGACAATTGAATAATTCCAAATCAAGAAATAACATTATATTTCCAATTTAATCAACAATATCAAACTGATATAGTCATCAAAATATCACACTTGTATTCATTAATCCATTTCATAATCTATACAGTTTCCAGTCCAAATTACTGGACTTTGTTTATATAAAACAACATTACAACTCATAGATAGAAGAATGTACTTTCTTCTTTTCACAATTCCTCGTAGAGGAATAATAAACTATCAAATACAATTCATCTTCGACAATCAAAGAAGCATCAGAAAACAACCATGTCTTCATTTTAATCAAGTTCCATTGGCAAAATTACTTACACACGGGTCGAGTTCTTCAATGAATTGAGCATATTAAGCACTTGTCATTAAAATGAGGTGCTTCTAATTAACTGTCTCAATAAAAGAACCCTGCTCTTATGAAACGAGCAGTATGAACATCAATCAAGAATTAAGAATCAAAAGAATGAACAAAGATATGACAATTGAACCATCTAAATACCATCTCAATTAGTCAAATAATTGCTGTCCTATTTCCCACATAACCATACAAGACGCAATTTCCTTCCATAGTTCCAGATTACAACATTTGTAAGAACTAGGATTATAAGTAAGCATACTGCTGTTATAACATAACTGCTATTCTTTCTCTTTCCTTACATTAGTAATAAATGCAAAGGATATAACCTAACTGAAATGTAAACCAATTACTTTCCTTTCAGTTCATGCATCTCATTTGATTCCAAGTAATCAAGTACAGACGAGAAAGAAAACAACAATAAATATAGTTGCTTATACCCAAGCAATTACAAAATTCGTTCCTAAATGATTACATATTTCCAACTATATGAGAGAAGAAAAGATCATTTTTCCAAGTTTTCCATTCACATTCCTATTTCTTTCCTCATGACTGTCCTAAAAATTGAATCCAAACGAGACACCAATCAAGATAACAGTTCAGAGTGAAACTTACAAAATCCATTTGGAATTCACTTTCCAACAACGCAAGAAATAGTTCCGTTCATATTCAGCTTTAAATGAAAACAAGGATGAATTTATCATCCTTATCAATACTTCATTTAAATCAAGCTCATACGAATACCATAAACAGGTTAGTAAAACATCGTATTCATCATAGGACAAGTAGTATAAAGATGCATACTATGTACTTACTGTACTAGAAGATTCCATACTTCTTTCACTGTATTTTTAACCAAATAAACAGTTATACAGCCACGTAATCACTTATTCACATGACCTTCTATATCCATGAATGCATACAGTTCATAAATATCCAATTGCACCTTGCTGTTACCTACAGCAAGTCCGATTCATAATGCACAGTAAAGCTCTATTATTGCTATTTCCAGAACTCAATCAACAAAAGAGAAAAATTCATTCCCTTAACTATTTCAATAAGAAAACAACCATTTTCTTCAAACTCAACAAGAATTACTCAGGTTGATTTCATTTCTTTTTAAATGACTGTGCAAAATCGGAGACCACAAGAAACATTTAAATATTCCGTTTGTACAGAAAAACACAGCACTCAGGAAACAATCTAAATGCCACTGTCATCTCTATCAAGCTGAACCTATAAAGTTCAACAAATTCCCCAATTAACATTTCTTCAAAATTTAAAATAGCAGAGGAAGAAGAACTCGTTTCCTAATAATTTTAGAAAAGGAACGATGCCAAAACCAACTCACACAGCATGCACAATTTTATTCAATATACCATATGAAAAGAATGCCCAGTTCGAGTTCTATCTCGATCAACCATTTAATCCAAAAACAACATTCTCCTATTTCCTAATGAGGTACAGAACTCAAAATACAATATTCATATATCAATACCTCTATCAAGGCAAACCCGTATAGGGTATTAAATACGTAAGCTTGGTACAGTCAAGACAGACCCAAATAGCAAGACAAATTCCCATGTTTTTCCATTTATTTGCATAGAAATCCCAAGCCAAATTCGTATTCACGAAAACAGTTCGAATCAGAAGATCAAACCGCATCAATAAGACACAACAAAATCAACTTTCCATCACAGCAAGGAAAGAATATAATCCTTTATAAGTTCAGAAGAAAAACAGTTACCTTCTCCTACTTTCACGAATACCCAAAACGTATTCGTTCATTTCTTATACAAAGAAAAAGGCACAGCAATAAAAATATTACTATTACTTCCTTCAAACCGAGCTCATGATGCTCAATAAAACTCTAATGCTATTTCCTTAAAAATCCAAAACAGCAGAAGGAAGAGGAACTCATTTCCTCAAAAATTTCAATAAAGAAACAACTTCAAACAACTCACACAGATAATACGTTCCACCACTCCAGTTCGTAATAGCAAAAGAACAATTACACAACAATGAAAAACCACTCATACTGCCTGTACAGTTTCATTGTTTAAAGAACGAATTTCCCGATACTGTCGAATAAACCAACATAATATAACTGTATTACCAACTCAAATATATACAAAGGCAGTGTAATCACAACAGCAAGAAAACGATTCTACCCAAATCATTTCCAAAAATGACAGCAAAAATCGACTAAACCCAAATCATCTCAAACATGACAACAATCAAATAAACCCAAAACCCCCTTCATCAGAAGAGCAGGGTTGTTTTAATGAGACGCTTAAGTAAAGCAAGTGTTTTAAAGAGAAGGGCTTAACATGCCTGGTATTCTTCCTCGAATGCTCGAAGAAAACCGCGTCTACAGAAGGTATTTCCTTCCACGGCGACAACAACAAGCTTTCCAAACAATCCCTTCCTCTACAGGCTCAGAAAACAGCCTTCAATTTCCAAAGAAACAGTGATAATCAACCAAACACAACTGGTTCGACTGAACCAAGAAAAACCAAATGCAGAGCAACTTCCCAAAAATCTGAACAACACAATAAACAATCAAAATTCCTCCATACTCTTTCCAAGGCGGACTGGTCGCGAAGACCAAGAAATTAAATGCATTAAAGGCTCTGCCTTTTTCTATTTCCTCATGCCACCGCCGACTTGGGTTGGCGAACTCCCAACTTCAAATTTTGCATGCAAACCAAGTTTACTCTCATGACTAACTAGATACCTCCACCTTTTTCCCTGTTCCCGCCAAACTTGGCGCTGTCCACGCAAGGACTTCATTAATGCCATTAAATTCCTTTTCATCCTTATCCTTTCCCTCAAGGGTCTGTGCGTCCCCTTCTAGGTTAGGATTAGTTTAGGATTAACAATAGTGTTCATACCTAGGTCATCGCCTAGTTCTTAGGTTAATAGAACTTAGGTCTATTTTCACCATTTTAGAATTTAAAAATCCACTTAGGATAGTAGTTTAGGATGTAAGGTAGAACTTAGGATTAGATTAGGATCTAATTTCCCCTTAGCACCTAACACTTAATCAATCAACTTCCAGTCAAGTCTTCCCGACTGACTTCCAATTCAATGTTGTGCAGGACGTTTCGTCCCACGTTTCACATGCCTGAGCCACCCGCATCCAGGCATTTCCCACCTTACGAGGTCTCACGTTACGATAGTGCATGGTTCGAGAATCGAACCTTTGTCGCTTAGCATCTACGTGCCACTGCTCTACCACAAATCAGCGCTGCACATTTATATCAACCTTTAGTCCGGTTTAAAAGTAAATCGACAAAGTGATTACACGAAGGCCTCAACATACTTTAGATCAATGGAATTGATTCAAGGTGTCTTTGTCGATCAGCGATTAGAGTTCAGCAAGACATACGACAAATTTGTCGTCACATCAAAATCATACAAGCAACAATAATCTGCTGTCCCATGTAAACAAATTACGGTGACGAGAATCCAGTTAGCAAAGACACATTCCCTTAAGATCAAAATATATCTTAACATGTTTTCCTTCATTTCAGCAGTTACAACATTATGAAAAATAATCACCAAGATAGCTTACAAAAATCGGGCGTTCTGATTTAGTATATCAAACATTTTTCGAGGCATTTCCTAAACATATTGCTTTGTCATCCTATCCTAATGCTAATATTACTATTTCTTACAATGATCCACCTTTGCATATCATGATTCGCATTTACAATATGGGTATCAAGCATACTTTAATCGATAATGGACTTGAACTCAATCTATGTCCTATGTCATTCCTTGAAAATATTGGCCTTTCTACTACACATGTTAGTCCATCAAATCTTTCCCTTCATGCATATGATGGTTCTATTTGTCCATATATAGGTCACATTACTCTACCTATCAATGTAGGGCCAAAAACCCTTAACATAATTTTCTTTTTCATTGAATTTTTGGTTTTTGTAAAAATGTTTATTACATCACCATGACTCAATTCTATGAAAAATTTCCTTCTATAGTACATCATTGTGTCAAATTCATACATAAGGTCATATAATATATAATTCATAGTGATTGTGACCCATTCATATATTGTGATCGTAATCCCAATACTAAAAGTTTTACTCCATGCTTTGATACTACTAATAAACCACAACCCATGGATACTCTAGATCATTTACCACCACTTGAAGTTGCTATTTGTATACTCAATAAAGTCTCATACACAAGATCACCTCCTCCTCATACTACTACTACGATATGGTACTTTATCTGAGGCTTTTTCGCACATCCGATGTCATTCCACCTACTTCACTATCGCATGTGCATCCACCATTAGCACGTCCTCCCTTTACATGTACGATTTTCATGAATGATTCTTATTGGGAGCATATTCTATTTGATCGTACTAGTGAGAACAATAAATTCACACATGATGTCTTGCTCGGTTATAATTTGAGGTTGGCGACATCTATCCTTCACCCTATGCTCCTAAATTTTATCATGGTTTATGTTATCGCCAAATCACCGCACCCCCGAATGGCCCGGAGTTGAACATGAAATTTGGTGTGATTGGGTAACATGGGATCACCTCTCAATCTGTGGGACTTGAGATCGAGGTGAATCTCCGAGAGAAGGACAACTTCCTCTTCCTAATCTAAGCACTAGACTACTACTAATGCAAGAAAAATGGCTACCTATACCTATACTAATATTTCAAGGGGATTAAGGAGAGAGATTTGCAAGAAATAAAATCTAAACTTAGAAGTGGTGATGCACCAAGAAAAGGGTTTTTCTAGACAAAATTTTGGCTTTCCAATGAAGAAAGATGAACATGGGAAGAATGAATGCACATTACCAATCAAACCACCTACAATACTTCATTCCTTGAATAAGCATAATAACTTCCGAAACTTGCAATGGAAATCAAAGTTGCACAATGTACTACAAAAATGAAAGAGACAGAATAGAGTAGAAAAATGATGCAAGGAAAAAATTCTTCACAAATTCACAATAACTTCACTTGTGAAGAGGGGAAGCTTGGAAAATTTCTAACTTTTTTAGAATAAGCACCCCTTTACATTTATAGAAAATTCTGAGTTGTTGAGAGAAAGAGGGAAGAATCCTAAAAACTAGGCAAGAATGTAGCTGAATGGGTCAACCATGATTGCTTCATTAATTACACCTCCAATTCCTAGGCACAGATTCACATAATGAGGAAAATATGCAACTTTGGAACACCAAAACCTCCAAAAATCAATCTCCTAATGATTCCATGGCGTAGATCTCGTTTTCTTGATTCCAACGACTATAATTTTGTGAAAAATGGGCAGCTAGGGAGGAAGTTGCGGCTTCCTGAGTGAAAGGTACTTGTTTGGGTATCCTGAGCATTTTACTCCATCATCATGTCTCAAAAACTTGAACTTTTATTCATTAAATCTAAAATAACATTAATTTTTTTAATGGAATTAATTTGAGCCTTCCGTGAAACCCTCTGGGTCAAAAGATGTATTGGAGGGGTATTAATATAGTAATTTCGAAAACTGGTTTGCCAACCATCTCACCGAATTGACTGACGAGCTCTTTGTCAAGTCCCTCACTCTTCTTCCATGAGTTTCCTATCATTATTCACTCAGTGCTTTCTAAATCTTTCTTGACCTCTTCATTAATTCAATGATCTTCCAAAAGCTAAGTGCCTCGAATTGGGTAAATTCCACATTTACTCATGCTACGTTTGCATGGCCAACTCTTCGATTAAATCAGCGGCTCTTTGTATTTTCTTTAATGCTCAAACCCATGTTTTTATCAACTCACTCGATCTTCACATAAGCGAGCTCCAATACTTCCTCCGAGCCAACCCACAACTTATTTTTGTCATATTGCCGAGCCCACATGGCTCGTTGAGTGAGCCCAGGTATTCACCTCCCGTGGGTTCCTTTACATGCGTTACACGCGGATCCACGTTGATCAACTGCCGCTTTGCATTTATTTTATCCACCGATTCACTTGGCCAACCACTCAATTACCTCCACCAAATTATTAGCTTGACAATATCCTTAACCTTCCACCGAGTCATCGGTTCCTTTATATTCACCACGTAAATCTCCGCGTAGAAAAACAACTCCGATCAAACCAGACCATAATCGATGAACAATCTAAATTTACCGCCACAACGGTTTCTTTCGGACTTGCAATTCAATTTTACATGTAACTAGACTCGACTTGGTGATTCAAAACCACCCATTCCCAGACTCCGAAAAATGAAAACTTTGAAGAATTTCATTTGAGTTGACCTCTGAGCTATACCGTTGACTCCCGACACTACTCGAGTTCCGAACTTCAAAAATTTGGAAATCAGATTTTCAGACTCTCTCCATGTTTTTATCAACTCACTTGTCCGATGTTTCGAATTGCCTTGGGTCTGAAACCTGAATTCCAAAATTCGGACTTCTGAATTTCGGAGCCCAAGGCTTCAATTAGAATCAACTCACTAGTGCATCAAACAAACATGAAAATTACGAAATCTCAAAATGGGCAATATTCGAAACATCGTAAGCTTAAACTCACTCAGTTTTGTCAATGTCACGCCTGAGTTAGCCTGAGCTACTCATTCATTCGTTGAGAGCTTGCAAGAACTCATTAACCAATGAGCGCTCATTCATTATACTACCATCTTATCTCGACACATAATTTCCTATGTTCCTTTTTCGTGAGCTCTATAATGCATGGCTCGCCGCGTCATATAAGAGCTCAATCAATCATTTCTCTGCCTCATATTGTGACTGATCCTTCTAAATTGAACTTCTTCGACACCCAACTAATTTTACATTTGAGTACTCGCCAAGTCAATGATACGAGCTTAGTGTGCTCTCAATTGCTTTCTCCGCAAATTATGAACTCATCTGTATGAGCTCCATGCTGAGTTACTTTACATTTAGCTCACACAAAAACCGAAACTTCGAGCTTTTCCACATTCAAACGTGTGATCACGCCTTGATTCAAGTTAGGAAAGCCTTGACATGCCAATTTTCTCCACTTGCTCGATTCAATGACCTATTCTTTAAATCGGTCTTCAACACTTGTGTTATCTTGCAAAATTTCCTCGATTTGTTCTATTCCTTGAGCTTAAACTATGTTGTTGAGTTGTTGGGCATGTATTCCTGGCTTCATCTTCATCAGGGATCCTATCTTTGTGTGTTGATGTCGCAACACCTTTTAGACTGAGCTAACCTTCATTGTGTCTTCGACACTCCACCATGGAATTTTATTTCTTGATACAACATTTTACTGGGCATTCTACTAACCAATGGCAATGTTCGTGACCCTTAATCACAACTTACCTTTCCTATCACTACACATGCCGAGTCATAGGGCTATTCCCAAATTTTCTACAACAATTTTATTACCTTTAAAACTTTGAGCTCCCTGTGTGACCCCTTCACAATCATGCTACCCAATCTATCTCAACCAGAGAGCTTGAGATTCACCGAGTTCTACCCTATGGCATGAGCCTAAAATGAACTATTGGTGATGTTATTTCCTCCACTATGAAACTTCATGACTCCATGAGCCATTGTTCCCTAGCTCGCTATGAGCTCATCCATGTACTGAGCTCTCAAGTTCCTTGGACCGATAAGATCCCTCATTCTCATTTCGAGTTCAAACCTTGTACTTGACATTGCATGAGCCCCATGTAGCCTGAAAATGCAACTCTCTCAAACTTGTTCCCCTTAATGCAAGATGTGAGCTTGCAGAGATATTTTGAGCTCAAAACCCCTTATAAGCCCCCATAGGTATTTTTAATATTCTTTACATTTTTAAAGGAATTTTCCTAAACCATTTCGCTAAGGAAAGGGCAATGAGTTGCAAAACTTGAAACATTGTTTTTCTTCCATGGGCCATTTTGGGTGGAAACTCCCAAAGGTTGAAAATTTTCCTGATAACCCTAGAATCTCCATAAAAGGATTTTCACTCCCATGGTGTGGTTTTACCCCGTTGTCCATTCATTCCTAAGCGGGAAAAATGGATAACAGCTTTCATCCACATTACTTTGCTACTTTATGGGATTTATATATTTCATCTCATAATGTTTTTTGAATGAGCTCGTCTTACTACTCTCCTTACACTTTGGAAATCTTGGCTTTCTTGTATTAGAGGCATCTTAGATCCCGATCATATTGACATTTCATTTTTATGCTTTTCACCATGTTTTCATTTGCAATGATTCCTTTCTCAACTATTCGTAAAATATTACACCTTTGGTATGCACATGGTTTTTGCTACCCCCTTTCCCTGATGAAGAATATGCCATGATCATGTACAACCTTCATAGTAATGGATCACTACGTGTTCAACCAAACACTATTTATTATCATGTATCAAATGCTTTACCTTTTGGTTTTGACCATGACAATGACGACCTCCTAGATGACATTACTTGATCTCTTTTCTCATCACCACTTGGGGATATAACAAATTTTATTCCCCCTCTAGCACAAAAAAACATCTTATTTTCTCACCATGCCATAGCTAGGCTATCACGTACACTCACATATCATCATTTCCTATGGTTCTTATATGACCATTGAGGGATCTATTCCAATAAGAACCCATTCTATCTCCTTGCTATATCTATCCAATACATACTCATTCCTACATGCCTACATTTATCACCATCTATTCGTGCATATAATACACTCTTTATTCATCACTACCACATTTATACTACATTTTCATTTCCCAATGATGCATTCTTGTGTTATGGTTCATACTTGATTTGTTGAGGGAATACTATACATATGAACCTCAGTACACTACACACTACACACTACACCACACAATACATGTTACATTCTTCACACATCATGCGAAATTCATATATCTTTTTATTTTAGCATTTACTTGCACACTTTACGTCTTATTCACTATACACATTCACACTAAGTATGATGAAATGAAATAATATTGCTTAGGAGGGTTATTCTTGGGAGGAGGAAGCTCCAAATTTTTATATGGGTGTGTGAGGGGTTTTTGGATGGGCATGCTAAGGCTCTTAGACTTAGGTTGGGAGGATTTACCCTCGGTATAGATGATGACAATTTCGACGGTTGGATTTATGGAGGTGGAACTCGGTAATGTATATTGCATCATAGAGGTAGATATAGAAGGTTGAAGTGGATTTTTATGATGTGTTTAACAAGATCTAAAGGGGTGTTAGATAGTATAGGATTAATATTGGTTGATGTACGAGATGCTTAGAGTTGCATCTGTGGTGAGAGTGTCATTTGTAGATGTATTGATTACGGTTTTTGCATGGTAGAGGATTCAATATGTGGTATGAATGTGGGCGTAGATTCAGATGCTGACATGGGTATATTCATAATAGTATAGAGAATTGATGTGGTAGTAGGTGTAGAGGTATGAGAAGGACTAGATGCGATGAATGAGGATGTGGATGATGTGGATTGAGAAGTGGGTGTAATTAAAGTTGATGGGGATGTAGCAGTTGTTGTTATAGTTGTTGTTGATATGATAGGCATAGAAGTTGATGACATTGTGATTGTGAGGGAAGAGTCTAAAATAGGGGTAAATTCAATGGTTGGTGAGATGGGTGTAGGTGACAATGTTGGATTTTTGTCTATAGTGTTAATTATATGGGAATTAGGTGCCTGTGATGTGGGGGTGGATTTTGATTATTGGGTGGATGATTAGGAAAGGGTTGTTTGAAGATGTCAAGGGGTTGACTAGGTGGCACATTAGGATTATCAACTTGGAGCTCACCATAGTCTATGATTTTTTGCACGACATCTTTAAAAGAGAGACACTTTTGAATGTCATGACCACTAACTTGAAGATATTTGCAGTAATGTTCATCATGATACCATGCTAGTTTGGGTAGTAAATCACCAAAGGGTTAGATGGGAGGAAGGAAAATGAGATATAATGTCATTAAATTATCAAATATTGAACTATAAGATTCCCCAAGTGGTGTATAGTTAGGAGGAAATCTAGGATATCGTTGTGGTGGCTCTAAGTGAGAAGTGGATGTGGAAGATTATTTAACCTTGATGGAATTAGCGGTGCTCTTATATTTGTCACCATGCGTGGAGGAATTAGTAAGTTAGGATGTGGGCTTGTTTGATTGAATCTTAAGATAACCTTACTCAAGGGTGTGGAGTTAAAGTTTGCGAGCCATGGTAAATGCTTCTTCAAAGGTTTAAAATGAAATAATTCAAAGAGTATAAGATATATGTTTCACACAAGACTCGTGAGAAAATTTTAATTAATTAAGTCCATGGAAAGGAGAATAATAGTTGGTTAACTATGACACACCATCAAGGGATGGAATTTGAAATGGATTCGTCATCATATTGTCTAATGGCATAGATTTCTATAATTGTGATCTTACACACAATGTTGATCAAGAAGTTTTCTAGGAATAATTGATCGAGTTGGGTGAAGTAAAATAATGAATGTTATGGGATGCCATTATACCAGTCCAATCAACTGGTTTGAATGTGCGAAGCATGAGGTCTTGAGCATTGGAGATAAGGTAACATGAATGTATAAAAGTGTGAAAGTGTTGTTGTGGGTCCTCCTTTCTATTGAACATAGAAATTTTTGGTGATTCCCAATGAGGAGGATTGGGATTTATGGGGATGGATGGATTAAATGGTTTGTTACATTTTAATTCATATGAGAATGTGGTCTTGGATCCCAAGGTAGTAGATTCAATATTATCCATTCTACTCAATAACACTTGCATGGGATCGTTATATGGATGAGGTTGAGATGTTGAAGGATGATATTGTGATGCATATGAAGTAGATGGGTTGGGTTATTGATAATTTTTATATGTTTGAGGATGAGTAGGTGTTAGTGGAAGTGGTTGAGAAGGGTAATGTAATTGAAGGGTTATGATTGAATAGGTTGAGATAAAGGCTGTTGTTGAAAAATAGGGATGTGATAAGATTGGTGAGATTGAGTTGGTTATTGAGAAATGGAAACACTTGATTGGTTTGTTATGGGATGAGTTGGAATTTGAGTAATGGGTAGCTGGGATACTTGAGTTGGTTGAGTGGGAAGTATGTAGTGATATGAACCTTGAAGAGAAGGTTGATGGTTTTGCATTGATTCTCATGGATGAGGCTGTGAGTTAATCACATTGACATGGACATGGGAAATATAAATAAGGGGTAGAGTTGTGTTATCCTATTTAGATATAGGAGGAAGAAAGTGATATTCTTGAGATGAATTGATAGGGACTCAAGTGACCGTAGTGGATGATGGGGTCATGGGGATATAAGAAGTGATAGTAGTGTTAACACAAGGTAAATTAGGGAAAATGGGGACCACCAATTGAGTGGTTTGATGATTTTGAGGAATTGAAGAAGAGGATTGATTAGGATCAAGCTCACGTTGAGCCCTAGCAAGTTCATTCATAGATCAAGGAGAGAATACATAAAGTTGTGATGTGAGGACTTGTGTAGATTCAAGATTGGAATGGTAGGAATAATTGTTTTACAAAGGAGGTTCGTAAATGGGGAGGATGGTAGTCTTATGAAGGAGATCATCATGGAGGGAAACTAGATTAACATTAATAATCTCTTGAAACTCTACACATCCACAAGGGATGATAGGAGGCCCAAAAACTTTGATAGATGTGGTAGAAGGGGATGTTTTTGGTGTAGATGGGATAGATTATTGATAAATAAAAGGATTGGTCTCAACATGAGTGGTAGGTTGGACCAACCGAGTCTTTGAAGAGGGGTAATGGAAACAATAGGTTGAGTAACCATGGAAGAGATGAAAAAAGGGTGGAGGTAAGAATAGAAAGTGTGGAAGTTGATGGGAAGCAGTAGTGGAAATGGGAATGTTGTTTGATGACATGTTTTGTTCCATTTTTTTATTGGGATTTTGTAATAACGGCATGAAACAAAAAATAAAAAAAACTATGCTGATTTTTAATTAGATCAAGCAAGTTACGTAAAAAAATTGATTTTATTGATTATTAACTATGTGAATAAAATAAAAAAATGGGCTTGAAGGGAACCTAGGAAATGGAAATCTATGGATGGTTTCATGTAGTTTTATTTGGATTCTTTGATATAACCAAATGTACATGAGGAAAAAATTAGTGATGACTACTTGGTATGGGGATTTGTATTGGGGCCTACCCTCTCACTTCACTGTCATGCAACAATAAGGGAGTCGGGTGCTTAGCAAATATATTAGTAGACAAAAAGTGTAATGCGGCCAAAACCTAATGGAAAATTTCCTATTGGGTGATGAAATACCAATAGTTCCACCTAGTATGAGATGTTTAAATGTGTAGTTTTATTTTTTTAGGATGTGTGTGATGAAAGCATATGCAAAGTATTAAACCCCCTAGTTAAACTAGATTTCCAAGAAAATATGAAGGGCTCTTTTTAGAACCAAAATAAAATTTGTAGATTTGATGAGGAAAGCATCCAACTGATGCAATGCAATAAATTAAAGAGATGGGGACTAAAAACAAGGAATACCTTGATAACGGTTTTCCTTTTTATCTGTTTTTAAATTTTTAAGCAAGCAAGTAAAAGATAATCCAAAGAAACACGATCCAAAGCACGCAAGAAAGAAATTAATGCTCCTTCCTACGAGGTTAGTAGGAATGGAAAAAATATGACGAAAATGAAAATAAAATAATAAGACTCACCAAGAGAGGGTGGATCTTACCGAGAGTGCCGAATGTCGACCAAATTGCCTTATTCCTACTCATATTAGTGATCTAGTACTAAAATGGATAAACAAGTCCAAATATGTGATGGTTTAAGGTAACTCGATATGGGATGACAATGAACACATGTACAAAATGAGATCCTTCTCCGCAATGAGCTATATTACCTCTAAATCAAGTAAAATAAAAACAAATGGATTAATATATATATATGGGTGTGTTACCTAACAATGTCACCCGAGAAATGCAAACTTCTTAGGATGGATGTTAATCCATGTTTTTCATAAGATAAGTAAAATCAATGATTGATAAATTAAATGTAATAGAGTCTCAAACTAAAACATAAACTGAAATGCTAGATATTATAGACAAAAAAATTAGGTCACACTCCTCTTTGGTCCCTCAACAAATAAACACCTTGAACACATCCACCTAGCCATGGCCCCTTCACCTCACTATAATATTAATTTAATTATTTAAATTAAATTAATTCATTATCCTCACTATATTTATTATTTAAATAGCCTAATTTAGATAATTCCCACATATCCACCTCACCTAGACACCTCATCAAGCCACCTCACCCTAAGACCTATTCTTAGTAAGTTTCCATAACTAACTAAGACTTACCCAAACCCTAAAAATCAATGCCTACATTCCCTCTAACCACATTCTCGCATGCTTAAAGGAAGCTTCTAGTCTGATCCGTGGATTAACGACATGAGATCCCAAAAAATCAAGGGGATCTGCCTAGTTTAGTAAACCTAGGAAATCCTACCCTAACCGTGCTTACCCTTAACCAAAGACCGGTTAAGCTAGAACCGTCGTTGGTCACCTTTTAATCCTCAAAACAACCTTATTTTCAAGGTTAGAAAAAGGTTGCGTTTTTGTAGAGAGATATCACATCTTTTGAGAACAATATTCATGAGAACACACATACAAGGAAGAAGATCAAGCAATTTCTCTTACACGGACACCCAACATTCATCCAAAGAACCACCCAATACAGATTTGATTTAATCATGAAAGAAGGAGAGCACATGCAGCCCATGCGAGAGCTCCCAAATGTTTGATGATCCTTTGCAGCATTAAACCTCTTATCAACACTTTCATTCCTCATTCACAAATGTCCGAACAAGATTCCAAGTAACTAGAACATTTTACTCTTCTCCTCGGTTCATTCATTTAATCATTGTATCTTCATCCTTTGTTCTCCCAGCCACCCATTGACCTCCTTCAATACTCACCCCTCCATATCCCCATCAAACCCTCACCAAATGCCATCCAAATAGCTTAATACCTCATTTCAACCAGCCTAGTCCTTTGTGCAATCATAAGGGAGATCCAAAGCTCATTCTGTGACATTCCCAGTATTCCATAATAACCGGCACTGGTTCTCCCCACCGGCATCGGTCTCTGTATTTACCAATACAACCCAGAATAGTGACCTACCCACCTATTCCCACATCACCCTTAATCACCTGTGACCTACCTAAGACCTCTATCAAACCTATAGAGACCTAGAACTAGTTACTTGACCTTCGGATCTTATTTTAACCTAGCTTGTTAGATTAGATCTTTCTTATTGTGTTTTAAATGAGATACCTAAATCATTTTAACTAAAATAGGATTTACTTTATTACCAACATTAAATTGTTTTAAACAAAGGACTGTGATGACCCTTTAGAAGTATCATACTTATCGGATCTAGTACACGCTAGGCAATTCACTGCACATATTGTTTAACTTTTATTTGGTGGTCTTGTGTTCCATTTCAAGTAGTTCCTCCTATCTAAAAGGAAGCTCTCACGATCAGTTGTGGATTTAGAGGTCATACACATGCAACAACCTATCAACCATCATTTCAACAGGTATTCCTCCTACGCTCATTACCCTATCTATTTCGTCATTTTTAAAGAAACGTCTAAGAATCTATTCTACCCTATAGTTCATGAGTCGGTCCTTAAATAACTTAAGCTAAGAAAACATAATAGAAAAGGCACTCTTAGGATCACATTTTTCTTAGTGTTTCGCTTGGATTTTGTTTTGACGTGAGAGGTCATGTTTATTTTTCTTATTTCTCCTTGCATGCTCCTCATCATAGTTGGTGTATTCCGGCTTCTTCTGAGTGTGCCTGGACCTTATTCTCATTGTTCATAGAATTTTGGGTTTGATTCCACATCAAATTTTAATTCACAACCACTTTTATTTCATCACTATTTCAATTTCATAGTGACTAGTGTCGGTCTAGTGACCATCGCCAGCTACTCTCGACCACCATCGTCGGTTATACCCAATTGGCATCGGTTCTAGGTCCTTTTGGTTAACCTATCCAAAGGACATTTATTCACCTTATTTAACTATTCAGAGTCCCTATGACTACTATCATTCCCATTGACCTTGTAAATCTCATCAGTATTCGGCATACCTATCAGAATTGGCCTTACACCTTGTTTTTGACTCACTATTCATTTCCCTAGTGATGAGTAATTACCCCTAACTTGCGTCGGTTTACCACGACCCACATCGGTTATCCTATGCCATTTTCTAGTGAACATTTGGTACTTAATCCACTTATTACCACCTATTTTTCATGTTCTGTTGTATTTCGTGTCATTTACTGAAAGGTAGCCCAACTTTGATCGATGCACTGCTTCATAAGGTATTGATGCGTCGACAAACTAGCACCCTCATATTCCATGTTAGTTGTCAACCGCTCCCACCTCGACCTTCACCACCTTCAATTTTATCACTCGCCATGGATCCTATCCAACATATCAATATCGCTACAAGAGATGAGGAGTTCACATAACTCCTTGACCAAAACCCCGCCACCTTGCAGGTTTTACCTTTTCCACTCATCCACTCAAGATGCCTCAGTCAATTGATATATGGCATGCTCGTATCTATCCCGCTAAATCTCGCGCCTACTCCTGCGTTAGCCCCATCTGGCTCCATGCTGCCCGCACCTACCTTACCCCCAATCATTTTGTAGCTAGGCCCTATACCTGTTGTGACTGCAACATCTCTTACATCCATTGCACCCGCCACATCTACCATACCTTTGATAACCACTCAAAACACAACCTCATATGTCCCTGTTGTCTCGTATATAACCATAGCTACACAACCACCTCCCGTGTCCATGACTCCTACCCCCTTTCAAAATTTGGTCCTTTCTATTCCCCAATCGTTAGCTCCCATTACCACTAGGGTCACCATGACCCTTCCACCTCCATATAAATATTATCAATAGCCTCCTGTTTCATCTATTATTCACTTTGGGTACGTACCCCTATTTCACTACCTCCTTCTCAATCTACCTACATGGCAGCACCATATACTGGAATTCCACCCTTGTTACATGCCCAACACCAACCCTCTTACACTACAGGAGGCACCCAACCATCGCAACCTACCAACGACCTAATCAAATTAATGATGGACAAGATGCAAACATTGGAGGCATCGGTTTCTAGCTCCCGCAACACCCTCACCTACGATGAAATTTGCAATGAGCCTATCCACCCATCCATTCCTATCCGTCCATACCCCATGCATTGGGAAATGCCTAAATTCAACCATTTCAATAGCAAGGAAGACCCGCAACAACATTTGCGGTCGTTCAAACACGGGTGTTACCTAATCACCCACGATGATGCTTTGCTCTTGAGGACCTTTCCCATGTCTCTGACTGGACTTGCGTTAGATTGGTATAGTGGGTTACCTAGACACTCTATATTTTCATTTAATCAGGTAGCCCAAGCCTTCTTGGATCACTTCTCCATCAATATTGTTAAGAAGGTTACCATGACTGACCTATATTCCACGCGTCAATATGATGATGAATCTATCGCATATTTTTTTGCTCATTGGTGTAGCCTGATCAATCAACTCACCTTCCAACAACCATAACCAGAACTCATTGATCTCTTCATGTAGGCTTGTGTTAGACATATCTCACTGACCCTACAGTCCAGACCTTCCGAACATTCAATGAAGCATTCACCATGGCACGAAAGTTAGAGATTCAGGCCATCAAAGAGAATAAAATTCAATTTCGCAATAAGAATTTGGAATTCAAGTTGAATGATACCTCCTCTTCTTCCAAACCACGTAATGCAGTTATTCAGAGACCAAGGGCACCGCTAATGCAGTGGTACTCAAGTTTGGCCCAGCTCATCCATCAAATCAAGCTAGCCCCTCATCTAATCTCTCACCCGTTTAGAATTTTCAATTCAGACGAGAACAATGAAAATACACCCCAATTGAGGAACCTTATTCTTCTATCTTTGAAAAGCTCATCAAATCTGGGGCCATCACCCTTCTTCCTATAAAACCACACACTAGTTTTGACCCTTCTCACCCCACACCCACATGGTATAAAGAACACGAATTCTATAAATATCATTGAGTAAAGGGTCATAGTAACGGAAATTTCATCACTTTCAAAAACATTATCCAAGAAATTCTCGAGAAAGGTGAGCTAATTGTGGATAATCCTAACGCACCTGCTAATCAAAACATGCACATCTTCAAGAAACCCTTTCCCAATCATGCCCCTTCATCTGATCAAACCGATGAGACCTCAACTCACGATATCCATACCTGTGAGGTCCACACTATTTTCAGTGAAGCACTCGTTGCTTCCCAATTACCTCATATTCCTTCCATAGAGGAAATTCTAGCTCAAAATCCTCCTTCTACATTGGAACCCACCTCACCTATTCCTCCACCCACAGAGGAACACCTTTCACCTCCTTCCTCACCTATGGAGGAGCCTTCCACTAATGTCGAGACCATTTCACCTTTGGCTTCTCCACCTAGGGAACCGTCACCCACAATACTTCTTTAGTCCATGGAGGATACTTTTTTATCTCCTCCACCCACAGAGGAGCACCCATCATCTCCTCCACCTACAAAGGAACTCCCATTTTCTCCTCCACCTATCACGGATCTAGTAGAGATACCTTTTCCTCTAGGTGAACATTCTCCATTAGCTACCAAAGATCCAGCAGACGTACTTTCGCATCTCTTGCCCACTAAGTGAAGCCAAAAAAATCCCCATTTCTAAGACACAATTGACAGGAATTTCCATTAGGTCCTCATCAACATCACCTACAGACATGTCATTCTCATGTTTGGCTGATCACCTAGATTATGTGGACAGAGCCTTATTGTGGGGGTGTCTTTTGCTTCCGGTCTCAACACAGATGCAGATGTCACTTGTTGATACTTCCACTATCTACCCAAAAATATTTTGACCAATCGAACCAAACGCAATCACCTTTACCACAACTTCTTCCACAACACCCATCATAGCTCAACACACACCCTTACCCATAACCCAACATACATCTAAATCCAAACCCACACCTACAACATCTACCTCGACTAAACCTATTACTACCTTAGGGTCACCCCAACCACCACCTTACTCATCCACTTATCAAACTAGATTTAGCTACATTTTCCACATTCAATACCCCACCTACTCCAGAACCAAATAGAAAAACAAACCCATAGAGCTCATACCATGGCTGTGGCAATCATACTTGCATCACCTTCACCCTTTCCATCCATTTTAGGACCTCAACCTCCCAACATGGTCAAGAAACCTCCACCCGTCAATAAACCAAAAACACAACAGCCCATTCCTTCCTCACACACCTCTAACATACCCAGGCACCTGACACGACTTACACCGACACCTCGTAGTAGCTTTACGAACCATACCTCCAATACCCTTAACAACTTCTTCACTATCCACTACACTTCAGTCTCTATCCCTCACACCCCCTGCACGACCCACATCATCTACCTTCACATCACCTCCGATATCCCCATGGGTAACTCGCACTCTTCCCCATCTACTTTTCCTTCTAGATATCGGACATCCGTATCGCCTTTACCCAAGAAGGTGCAACCCAAAGACAAAAATTTATTACCCTCCAATAAGGTAGTCAAAACAACCATACTTCCTCCTGCCTGTTCATCTACCATACCCCTACCAAAACAAACACGACCAACACCCAAGACCACTCCAGCACCTAAAACCATGGCTCGACCCAATTCCTCCCCGCAAAGACCATTCCTCAATAATCAACCGCACCTACACCCAAACACACTTTCACTTCCCATTGTGATCTATTAGCGGGGTCCTATGCCAAAATATTAACCAACATCCTTGAGACTTCTCATCACATTACCACCACTCAGACCTTATGACCCCCTCAAACCCAAGCCAAAAGGGTTTGATGACACTAAAATTTGTGCCTACCATCATGTGCCAGGGCACAATGTGGAGAACTGCAAGGCTTTGAAAACCATCCTTATCCAGTTGTGTCCTCCGGAAGCCAACTTTGACAATGATGACCTTCTCGATGAGGACCCTGCTTCACCAAAACCCATTCCCATAGTCCTTCCCTCACTACCCACTCAACAACCATGACCTCCACCCCCACAACTCCTAGAGCCACCTCCAAGATTCGAAATTAACATGGTTCACATCAGAGAACTTGCTACACCATCACCCAAATGTCATTGTACCCAGCTCACCTCAAAAGGTTGTTCTCCTCAAATATGTTTTTTCCCGTCATGTCGTTACACCACTCACCCTACACCTTTTCCTTTTTCCAACTCCCCTCAGATCAACATGATCCATGTCACTACCCGTGCTCAGAAAGACAAAGGCAAGAAAAAAGCAACTGACCCACCAACCAATCCTATACCCAACATACCATCTGTACCCACACCTAAAATCACTATCCATAGCCCCACATACCGTGTTTCTAATGGGGTCACACATCACACCATGCTCAAGCAATTACACCAATCTCCCCTCAAAATGTCCCTATATAACCTCATCCAAACCTTGAAATCCCATCGTCAAGCTCTTATGGGGTTCTTCAATCTATTGAGGTTTTACCCAATGACCCTACACCCGTAGCCTCCATTATCACACCTCATCATTTAGCCTCTCTCACCAAATTGCCACCTTTATCCACGGTGTACCTTACTCACCAAGTAGCCTCCCTTAGCTTCTCGGAGAGATGAGATCGTATCGCACCAAACAGATGACCTAGAACCATTCCTCTTCATCTCTATCCACATCGATGATATACGTGTACGATGTGTAATGATCGATGGTGGTGTTAGAATTATTATCATTTCATCCCATGCATTCTCTCAAATATGCATACCTAACAATTGCATGCATAAACATCCTGTCATGTTACGTTCATTCAATGACGCTATCATTTCTACACTAGGCACCATCATTTTCCATGTTTGCATGGGCTCCTACATTGTTCCGAGCTATTTTACATCTTGGAGGGGAATTTCAATATAACTCGTTGCTTGCGACCTTGGATTCGTGTCATGGGTTGTGTTCCTTCCACTTTGCATCACTGTAAAGTTTGAGCATGAAGGGCACACCTATACTATTCCAAAGAGATCCATCACCTTTCAAAACATGTAAAATTCTCTACTAACCCAATGACGTGATCATACCCATTAAAGCCTCTGCGACCACTATCGCTTCACCTACACCTCTCGCTTGTCGGTTCCGCCACTACCTCGACCACACCTACATCCTCCATTCCTACCACTGCCACAACCTCCACGACTAACCCATCGGCCTCCCAATCCATTAACTCTACCTCCGTTTCAACCAACGACCCATCATCTACTCCAGCTACCCACATACCAACCACCGATCCTTGGAAGGAATTTTTTAATGAATCACTCGAGAGAATATCGCTTATATAGTGTCAACACATTCCTTACTCCACAAGAGTATGGAAGTCTTCACCAACATCCTCACTACGATCACCGCATAGGAGAATGCTTCCTTTATGGTCCTCCTCATCTCCTACTAGTATCACCTATGGGGGACTTGATACTACCACTTACGCATCCGAACCACCATCACAAACTCACCCATTTTCTGCCGACTTCCAAAGAACTCACCAATCACCGTTATGCCCACACATTCCTGCACTTTGATGTGCATGGAAGGATTTTGGTTTTGGATTTTACGAGCAAGGCCACCATACTATCATTCCATGTACCAACCGCAAACATAACGACTGTAGTAGTATCGGCTTTCCTGAACCACCTACCAAACAAGCCCGCATTGAACTCATTAAGGACATCAGCCCTTCTCCACCCTCTTCACCCACTCCGCCTTCATCACCACCTTCACCGACGGAGTTGATGGATCTGAATCTATCCCTCCTAACTTTTTTTTTCATAAACACCATTTCCTTAGGGCTTTTGACTTATCAATGCGAGGGTAAGGCCCCTTCCTCTCTTCCCTTCCTGTATCTGAAATGATCGATGATGATACACCTTTAATTAACGTCATTCAATGTCAGGATGATGAATCTATACTCACCTACCTTGGTGCAGAAGACTCATATATTCATCGGTTGTTACCTTCTGAGACACAAACCATGTTGAATGAATTGACTATCGAGATCAAAATTCATACTTAGGATGACCTGCACATCCTAAAGATCGGTCAATCTTAAGATCTGTTGAACAAGAATCCATCACTTCTTTTCTCAAAGATCATAACAATGCTTTTACTTGGTCTTACGTAGACATGCCCGTATTGACCCTACCATAGTGGTCCATAATATCATAACCGTTCGACACCAAACCCATCAAACAAAAGCTGAGAAAAATGCACCCTCACATTGCCCTTCTCATCAAAGAAGAAATTCATCGCCTTCTTTCCGTTTCCTTCATATTACCCATTGATTATCCTCATTGGATTTCTAACATTGTCCCATCCTCACTAAGGTGATAGGGGGAATCTACATTTTCACGGACTTCATGACCTCGACCTCACCGCCTAAAAGACGAATTCCCTCTACCTGACATTGACCAACTGGTTGACCTTACCGCTGGTCACGAGATGCTATCACTCATGGATGGCTTCTTGAGTTATAACCAAATCCTGTTTTCCCCATAGGATCAACACAAAACCTCGTTCATCACCCCTTGGGGGACCTTCTACTACCGAGTCATGCCTTTCGGCCTTAAAAATGTTGGTGTTACATATCAGCGGGCTATGAATTATATCTTCCATGATATCATGCATCATATATTGGAAGATTACATGGATGACCTCCTCGCCAAATCTAAATGCTGCTGCAAGCACCTTGCATTCCTCAAAACCATTTTTGACCGCATCATTAAATATTACGTTCGCCTTCAGCCAAAGAAGTGTGTCTTCACAGATCTCTAAGGAGAGCTCTAGGGATTTATCGTTTCCTTACATGTTATAGAAGTTGACCCTGCTAAAGTCAAGGCCATTATAGAAATGCCTCCACCCACTAACCTTAGACAACTCCATAGCCTACAAGGTAAGTTGCAGTCTATTCACCATTTCATTTCATAATTATCTGATCGGTGTCAACCATTTCATCATCTACTCAAGAAGGATGTCTCCTTTAAATGGGATGATGAATGCCACAAAGATTTTGAGGCCTTAAAACAATACATTCTCCAACCACCCATACTTATCCCACCTAAAGACGATCAACCCTTCTACCTATACATCTCTGCTACCGATCACTCCTTAGGAGCCATGTTCTCTCATCACAATGAAAAACATAGGGAGCAGGTAGTTTATTACATAAGCCATACTCTTTTAGACAATGAAACCTGATACACCCATCTCGAAAAACTTTGCTTAGCCTTAGTTTTCGTTTCCACAAAACCTATGTTATAACCAACACTAACCCCCTACACTTCACATATGCCAAACCTTATCAAAATCAATGTGCTGCATGATGGCTTATAATTTTGGCCGACCTTCACCTCGAATTCATCCATCAAAAGTCCATTAAGGGCCAAGCTATCGCTGGCCAATTGGCCGATGCACCTATTTCAAGGGATCAACCCTCTAATTTTGATTTTCTAGATGAGTCCATTTCAACCCTTTCCTTGGACGAACCCGCTTATCAAATGACACTCTTCTTCGATGGTTCCAAGTGTCAGCGTAGGGGTGGGGCTGGTGTTATCCTCATTCTCGCTTGATGGTGAACCCATGCCTTTGTCTTTTAAACTCAATTTTTATTCTACAAACAATATTGTTGAATACGAAGCACTCGTATTAGGTCCCCAAGCTGCTTATGCCCTAGATGTGAAATCAATCAACATCTTTGGTGATTCCAAATTGGTCATAAACCAATTCAATGGTTTATACCAATGTCTTAATGATTTACTTCAAAAGTATAAATATCATGTAGACATACTTTTGACCATTTTTTACTTGTTATGACCTTGAGCGTCCCCTTCAACCAATAAATTTGTAGATACGATTTCTGATTGGCCTCTCAAATACCCACTTCTCCCAAAAGTTCTAAAATATTTGTCACCATACAACGTCTCTAATCACCCTCCTATTTACCTCGTGACGTTTACTCTATCCAAACCACTACCCCTGACTGAGTGACCTTTGGTATAAACAATATTCCGACTATCTTTCTCTCTCCATCTTACCTCCTGATCTCACCTGTAATGGACAACGCACCTTCCTTAAAAGGTCTCTCATTACGTCATCATGGGGGGCCTTCTCTATAAGCATGGCTTTGATGGTATTCTCTTACGATGCCTCACGAGTTATGAAATTCCTTATACCATTAAGGAAGTTCATGATGGTATATGTGGAGGCCACTTCGGTGCCTTCTTTGCTGCTCGATGTATTCTTCGCCTAGGCTATTACTTGGCCAACCCTCAACCATGATTATTGTGACTATGTCAAACATTGTGTAAAATGTCAACAACATGCCAACCTTCATCATATACCCAGTCACACCTTATAGGTTTCCCATGAACTTTGGACCTTTTCTCAATGCGGTTTGGATCTTTTCGGAGAGATTAATCCCCATTCTTCCCAAAGACATCAATGGATTATCACCGCTACCGAATACTACACAAAATGGGTTAAGGCCATACCACTCATCTATATGAAAGCTGAGAAAATAGGTGAGTTCATCAATCACCACATCATTTTTCATTTTGGTGTTCCTCATCACCTCATCACTGACAATGGAAAATAATTCAAAAATAAAACATTGCAAAAAATTTGCGACGCCTTTGACATTCTACTAAGTTTATCATCACCGTATTACCCACAAACAAATGGCCAAGCCGAATCCACTAACAAAACCTTTAAAAAAATTCTCATGAAAGTGGTTAACAATACTGGGAAGGACTGACATTCGCACATTCCTTTTTCCCTGTGGGCATACCGCACTAGTATCCGTACTTCCACTGCTACCACACCATTTTCTTTGGTCTACGGTACAGAGGCTATTCTGCCTCTCAAATTCCAGATCCCCTCACTCTGCATTTCTCTCCATGACATGCTCAATGATGATGAATTTCATCAGGACCATTTAACACAACTTGAGTTATTAGATGAACGTCATCTTAATGCTCTTGATCACCTTCAAGTTTACCAAAAATGTATCAAATGTGCCTATGACAAACGTGTTCATGAACAAACCTTCCAAGTTAGTGATCTTGTCTTGAAAGAAAATCAACATGTAACCAAAGAGGAAAAAAATAAACAGGGAAAATTTGCTCCTAATGGCTTGGACCATACATCATGACTCATACCTATGGATTAGGTGCTTATCGTTTATCTTCACTCGATGGTAAACCCAAACCTGAGCCCCTTAACGCCTTGCATCTTCGACCATTCTATTGTTGAATTTTAGTCCTACATCACTTTTTGCCTCTTTCCATGCTCATCCCTTGAGTGCTCTCCACTTCTTACACCTCACCAATGATTAAACAAGAATCATGTGAGTACCCGTCACTTGTTATCTTCTCTTGAATATGTGTACCACGGTCTTTGCACATAGCATGATTCTCATGGATACTTTTCGTCTACCTTTAGATGAGATCCCATGGTTGTTTCACCCTACTTTCTGAATAAGAATCCTATTCTTCACCTTGGTCTTGTCCATGACTTCAAAGCCCTCACATGGGATCCAACTCCTTGAGTCAAAATTCCAATAAAAATATGACTCCCTCAAAAGGACATCTTTCTCTCTACAATCACTACTATAAATAGATTGCTCCCTCGAAGGACAACTATGTAAAGCTCTTTCAAAAAAGAGAGAGAAACTGAATCTTCCCGCATCGATCAGCTTCACAAATACCTCAAGGAGTTAATTTCCTCATCCCATATAGACTTCCCGCATCGATCAGTCTATCTCAAATATCAATCAATACAGAAAGCCTTTTACTCATGAACTTGCCCATTGTGCCCTTGGATCTCTTGACCAAAGAGCATGCTACCTCATACCATATCAAAACTTACCCATCTTTCACCCCTCTCACCATTCGCACTCCCCTTTCCTACTACCTCAAGAGACCTCTTGGAAATAAGACATTTGGTGATCATGTGACTACTTTTCACCCTTAGAACAATCAATCATGCAATTTATTTTGGGTCTTACGTTCATCACCTTCTCTAAGGTATGATCTACTTAGGATGATCTTAACCAATTAGGTGGCTTTATTGCCCCTCTTATCTTTTAACCTTCTTTATTTACATTTTTATTACCTTACATACAGACTTGTTCCTCGATGCGTACCTTTGGGGTAATTTTCTTCTTCCACCACAATCGACATCACCTATACCATTTTGCCTATAACCCACTCACACCTAACAGACCTAAACCCATCATGCCTAAAACCTACCAACTCATTTTCATACCTCCTCATATTCTTCCCTAGCTTATGAGAGAACTACATTGGCCTTGAGGTCCCTTGTCACTTTGGGACTATGTAGGAAACACATTGAGGGCATGGGGCCCTTAAAGGTTAGCTCAACCACTCTCTACCCTAACTAATTCATCTTTCATTTTCCTCAAATAACATTCCACCCTACTTATTTTCCTTTTTATATCTAAAAATCAGAAATTAAACCAAACAAACAAACAAGTTGATTAAAATTTTTATCATCACCACAACATACATTTATCACGACTTCCATTTCTCTATCATCATCATGCATATATTATAAAAACATCTTTAATATGATCCATATCATTATTCATTACACACATTAATGAATCACAACCCCAACCAATTTAAAATCAATCACGCCTAGACCACAAACCTGACTCAACCATGCCTAAGACCTAACTCAACCATGCCTAAGACCTAACTCAACCATGCCTAAACCAACCTGACTCCATCATGCCTAACTCACCCAATTTTCATTCATATCACAACAAAAAATTAAAATTCTCATAAAACACCACCAAATCAAGTATCTCGTGTATCTCATCATATAAATAAATATGTGTGTCTCAATACAATATACATGGATATCCCATCATGTGTATATCAAAAAAATCATCGACACATAGGCTGATACTCAATACAAAATGTCATTGGCACGCAGGTCGGTATATGCTCAAAATATACAAAAATCTCATACATCCTCACTATCTTCGGCACGTAAGCTGGTATATCTCAAAAAATGACTACAATACATCAAAAAACAGGAGTCATATATCAGGAATCTCGAGGACATCCACCATATTTGTATCATTTTTACCCTCTTCCTCTTTGGCCCCTGTTTGGCGACTTGCTAAAATCTCCCCACCCATTATAGGTGGTGGTTGGGTCCCAACTGGCACATCACCTAGAGATGTTCTCCATGAGCTGGTGGCATCTCCATGATTCATCCTTGGATCTTGATGGCCCCCTGTGATCTCTACACTATGAGTGCGAGATCTCATCCTCTTACTCAAGGCCTATTGTGCCCTATACTCTCCATAGGATAGAAAATATATCTCGGCCACCATCAACTGATCTTGGTAGTATCTGGCCTCACCTAGGGAATCCCGTAACCTAGATATAGGCATGGTCTGTGGTGGTCCCATAGGCCTCGACCCCTATACCTGTCCTATGGGACCTTGTCCTGCGCCTTCCCTGTGACACTGGGACCCTATCCTGGTGCTTGTGGTGGTGCCATCGACCCCTACCCCTTTGCATGTATCCGGGCTCAAAGCCCCAATCCGTGCTGTGTAGTGGCCAGTGGCCTGCGCAACCCTATCACTTGTGCTTGTAGGGCAGCCACCTGACCATCATCCCCATCTCCATCTCCATCCCCACCCCCAGCCATTTGGGCCTGAAGATTGGCCACCTGTACATGTAACTCCGCTACCTCTACCTTTGAGCTAGAAAGCTGTGTCTACACCATACCCAATTAGGTAATCAGCATCGCCACCTATCCCCTGTAGGGCATCCTTCTACACCATGATGGTGGCTAGATCCAGATGCCCTGGCCTGGGTGGTACTTCTCGTAAATGAGCTGCTCACCACTGTCTATATCTATTTGTGACCGTGGCATCATCAATCCTTCGGTCCACTACCTGCTCCTCCTTCCCTATGGGCATTGTCGGCTATGGTAGAGGTAAGGGCCTCTCCACATCGTCTCTTCTATACTATGGAAAGGGTGGAGGTATGTCCTCTAACAGCCCAAATTGCCACCTCACTCTGTCAATCGGGATCATCTTGTGCTCCCCGACACAGAAATCTTGTATCCATCTCAGTAGTTATAGCTTAGCTAGCTAGCTCATCACACATATGCCTATATGATGGGAAACCCACATACGGCCTCCATATGATGTCCACTATGAACAACCCCTCCAATAGTTTCCGAAAATAGGCCACATCATGTGTGGGCCTGTTTGATCTCCACTCTCCAATAATAGGCACCCATCACCTATACCCCACTCGTACATAGCCTAGCGAGAAAGGCATCAGCCCGAGGCATGCCCACTGGATGCACATAGATAATGTGCTCATATGCCCAATAGTGAAGTAAAAAGGTATAACATAGGTTGAACTTGTGCAACCGCCCATATGCCCACAACTCTCTGTATAGCTATACCAAGAATGCTGGTGCCCAGGAAAAGCAGGTTTGGTCTATCATCATGTTGTGTAATACCCCCATCAATGATCGGGGAAACCACCCACCCTCTGCATTTAGCAGTGCAAAGTAGCACACTACCTCCATAATTAGAAGTACTAGTGTCACCTCCTTCGGATGGGTTAGGTACATCTCTCCATAACACACGCTGGCATGGAATGTCAGCTCGGTCATCCCCTCTCATAACATCATCAGCATCAACTCCTCTGAGGCCTCGGAGGAGATCGAATAGACCTGTGTACCCAATATGGGTAGCCACAAAATCTTGAACATGTCCTCTAGGGTGATTGTAATCTCACCCATCGGCAGGTGGAACGTGTTGGTTGCGGAATCCCATCTATCGATGAGAGTGACCATCAGACTCGATTGCTGAACTACATGTCGGTAGCGTTAGACCCCACTCAGGCCCACCTCCTCCACATGCCGCAGCTCCTTAGGGGTCGCTATGCCATGAACTATCACAAGCAGGGGTGGAACCCTATCCTGCATGCGTAGCTGATCTCTCCCCTGCATCTAATACAAACAACAAATTAATCTACATTTATCACACCCATACTCACCCACTATCCTTTTCCCACACCCTATTTTACCCCTACCCATCCCAACCACCCAACCTGTGGAACTTTTGGCCCCTTGCTCCCCAAAATCTAATCGGTGCCTGTTCTCTCTCGGTGACCCAGTCACCCCTAAACCAAAGATCGGTCACCTATTTTGTGACCAATATCTTGGTTTAACCCAACCGACACCAACCCGATCGACACTTGTCACTTTGTCGTGATGAAAACCCGCGACCCCAAAACCTCCCTTCTCAAAAAAATTTTAGTACCCCGACATTTCTACCCACCTAAAATCACCTACACCTCCCCCTCTGCCTCGGCCCTTCCCCTCTTCTCTAACTTATCTCTCTCCCCACTCCTATTTTACCCAATTTACCCTCCCATTTTGCAAATTTTATTTTCCCCCACCCAAAATAAAATCAAAACCCAATTTGCCAAATCACCTAATCTACCTAACAAAACACTACAAGAGTTGGACACTTACCTCATCATGCTTGCCGTTGTCATGGTGGGGCGTCCGCCACTATACCAAAGTGGCCCACCCGATCCCTCTCTGGCCTCTACCATCACCAAATCACTACCCATGACTCCAACCAATCAAATCACACACACCGATCCCGTGGACCCGCCTCTCACCAACCACCCACCCACCGTGCTCACTCACCGACTCAACTCTCCATTCCGTGCATAAAATTTCCATTTTTCTCTCTCTTTCTTGTGTCATTTTCTCAATTCGCTAAATGATAAATGAATTACAAAAAACATGGATTTTTTGTTTTTATAACAAACCTACCCTAACCGACACCGGTATCGGTCACATGCCCTACCTTACCGTGGTTGGTTACACTCTATCGGCGTCGGTTACCCTTGACCGGCATCGGTCACCCTCTCTTGCACATTGCCCTAAATTTTACCCTATTACCCTGCCCATCACTCCTTTTTTCCACACCTACCCTTTACCCTGATCATTTACCCCACCCCACCTTTACCCAAAACCATTTACCTCACCCTCATGACCTCATTATTTACTTGCCTAATCTTGTCCTCCTTTAGGGACTTGTTATTTTACCCATACCTCGGCCCTACTCGTGCCGTGACCTAGATTCTTAGCCCCGGAACATCGCTAGTGATCTTTGACCTCATGTGTTCACTATACCTTATGGCACTGTTACCTATGTTGATTAACCTAATGACCTTACCTTTCCTCTTGTTGTGACTGTTTATCCTAACCCTACCTTTGGTGTACTAGAACACACCTAAACGTTCCTACACCTGACCTGCATTGTGTTTCCTGACCATATCCTATACCTTGGATACCGTAATCACTTCAACCTTGTTTGGATAAACCTATCGACCTTAGACAATGTAGAGTTTTCCTGCTCTTCAAATTGGTAGTGTCTTTGTAGATTATATGTGTGCGTGCATTCAATTTTTACTACCTTTGACCCTGACCCATTACCTAGATTACTCGAGTAGACCTTACTCCTTTTTCCCCTGTTACCCACCTTCCTTTTCATCACATTTACCTTTTATCAAACCACTCATTGATTCTTCCTTCCGCTTCCGCCTTCTCCCTCGTCGGTTCCTAGTTTGAGGGGGATTACCTCGATCCACACATGGGGCAGCCATATCTTATTTTTGTCAGCGTCGCTTACCAATACAAGCTACACAACAAAAAGGGGAAAAATGTAGACACCAAAATTAGGTCACACTCCCCTTTGGTCCCTCAACAAATAAACACCTTGAACACATCCACCTAGCCATGGCCCCCTTCACCTCACTATAATATTAATTTAATTATTACAATTAAATTAATTCATTATCCTCACTATATTTATTATTTAAATAGCCTAATTTAGATAATGCCCACATATCCCCCTCACCTAGACACCTCATCAAGCCACCTCACCCTAAGACCTATTCTTAGTAAGTTTCCATAACTAACTAAGACTTACCCAAACCCTAAAAATCAATGCCTACATTCCCTCTAACCACATTCCCACATGCTTAAAGGAAGCTTCCAATATGATCCGTGGATTAATGACAAGAGATCCCAGAAAATCAAGGGGATCTACCCAGTTTAGTAAACCTAGGAAATCCCACCCTAACCGATGCTAGTTACCCTTAACCGCCACTAGTTAAGCTAGAACCTCCGTCACCTTTTAATCCCCAAAACAACCTTATTTTTGAGGTTGGAAAAATGTTGGCAGTTTTTTCCAGAGAGATATCACATCTTTTGAGAACAAGATTCAGCAAGAACACACATGTAAGGAAGGAGATCAAGCATTTTCTCTTGCACAGACACCCAACATTCATCCAACAACCACCCAACACATATTTGATCCAATCAGGAAAGAAGGAGAGCACATGTAGCCCATGTAAGAGCTCCCCAATGTTTGATGATCCTCTACAACATTCAACCTCTTATCAACACCTTCATTCCTCACTCAGAGATGTCTAGGACCAGATTCTAAGTAAGTAGAACATTTTACTCCTCTGGTTCATTCATTTAATCATTGTATCTTCATCCTTTGTTCTCCCAGCCACCCATTGACCTCCTTCAACACTCACCCCTCCATATCCCCATCAAACCCTCACCAAATCCCATCCAAATAGCTTAATACCTCATTTCAACTAGCCCAGAACTTTGTGTAATCATAAGGGAGATCCAAAGCTCATTCTGTGACATTCCTAGTATTCCACAATAACCAACACTGATTCTCCCCAACCGGCATTGGTCACCCTTAATCGCATCGGTCTCTGTATTTACCAATACAACCTAGAACAGTGACCTACCCACCTATTCTCGCATCACCCTTAATCACCTGTGACTTGCTTAAGACCTCTGTTAGACCTATAGAGATCCAGAACCAGTTACTTGACCTTCGGATCTTATTTTAACCTAGCCTATTAGATTAGATCTTTCTTATTGTGTTTTAAATGAGATACCTAAATCATTTTAACTACAATAGGATTTAATTTATTACCAGCATTAAAAATTTTAAACAAAGGTGGGCTAATCTGCCGTCTAGGAAGTATCATACTTCTGGATCTAGCACACGCTAGGCGATTCACTACACATATTATTTAACTTTTATTTGGTGGTCTAGTGTTCCATTTCGTAGTTCCTCCTAACCAAAAGAAATCTCTCATGATCACCGTAGATTCGGAGGTTATATTCACGCAACAACCTATTAACCATCATTTCAACAGGTATTCCTCCTACACCCATTACCCTATCTGTTTCGTCATTTTCAAAGAAACGTCTAAGAATCAGTGAAAAAAATATAAGATAGAAAAGTATATTTGATCTAAATGCATGCAAAGTAAATCAAACCTATATGGCTATAAGACAACCTATGACTACAAAACACGATTGATGGTGAGCAAAGTAGGATGAGAATGATATGCAAAAATAGGCCTACATGACCTCCTATAGTTAGATCTCAAGCTGATTTGAATGCGAAGTGGACTTAGGTAGGGGAAGAGCACCGTAAAACAACCTAGATCTTGATATATTCGAAAGGATGTAGGAAAATTATGAAATTTTATGATGAATGTAATAGAGATAGATATATTCAATGGTGACCAAATTGAGTCGGTAGTGACTGGGGATTGGGATAACATATCACAGATGATAGAAAGGGAAGAATGACAAGATCTGAACATTGAGTGGCTATGGAAACATAAAGTGCATGACTAGGGATTTGAATGGAAAAATGGGAACAAAATGGAATTTGGGTCGGCATCGACTAGACAGGGTCGATGGTAACTAGGAATGATCTAGGGTTGGTTGAAAATGGATGGACTGAAATGAGGATTTGTAGATGAGAAATGAAGGATTGGGAATGATAGAGACAAAGAGATCCCGATGATAGTTGTAATTTCACAAGATTTTTGATAATAGTTGCAAAGGAAGATCCAAACATGCAATGATGAAAGAATACCTCCAATATCCAAGAGTGGGCTCAAAATCTTCAAAGGTGACTCCAAGAGAGTGATGGTAGCTGCAAGGACACACAAAAATGAAATCAAGATTGCAATAGCTCGAAGTATTCAAAATTACATCCTCAGAAAAGGAGGGGTAAGGGCATATTTATAGGATCAAAGACAACATGGATGGGTCTCTACCGATCATGGGGATCTTTCCATTTGGGCGAGTGGGAAGGTAGTGATATTGAGAAAAAGATTTGATAAGAGGTGGGATTAGGGTTTTGAAGGGTTAAAACGAATTAGGGTTGTTTAAAATGAGTAAATGGGTAGGTGGAGGGTGGAAATTATTAAATAAAGTCCATGGAGAGGTGAAATCATTAAATGATGGCCTAGAAAGGATAAAATAAAGGATTTAAGAAGAAGAAATAAATTAAATGGGTGTTTAGAATTAACTAAACATGATTAGGGATGACTAATGGATGAATAATGATGGGAAATAATGATAGGTGGGATAAATTGAATTTAGGAGGAAGAAGGGAATTCAAAAGGAAGAGAGGTATGCATATAGAAAATATGATAGAGAGTGAATGTAGGGTGAGGGATAATGATACCAAAAATTGGTGTCTACAAAAGTGTGGAGTGATAAAAAATTGAAGCATGGAAGCTAGATAAGAGGAAGTGAAAAATTGTGATGATGACCCTAGGGGTGAAAGCGTAGCTGTAGATTTAGTGTTTTACTTTTCATTGATGTCACTAGACATTTGATGATGTGTGTTTGATGTGAATACTTCTTCCCATAAGAATGGACCTCCAAAAGAGAAGAACGGACAAGTAGTCAAAGTCATGTATATGAAATTTTTAATGAAAACAAGTGAAGAGTATGTAAGAAAGTGTAAAGGAACATTAGCACTTGATCTGACAAGTAAAGAGTGTAGAAAGGATCTTTAAGATGTTGTAGAAGAATGAGTTTTTTAGGTGATCTCATGCCGCTTGCACTTAGTACAAGTTTTGGGGTGATTTCAAGCCAAGTACAGAAGAAGTGTAGGAAGAAAGGTATATTGTTATTCTTCAACCTTTGACTGATTCCTGAAGAGTAAACACCACTGCATATGGTGTGTAAAAATGTGATCCATTTCGAACAAGTCTAATCCAATGTGAAAGTAGAAAAGAAGGTGTAGTACATGCATGCCGAGTGTGTTGAAGGGTTGCATCCTATAAAAGCCTCTATGAAAACTATTGAAAAACTATACTATACTTGAGAAAACTGTGTAACCCCCTAGTCGAGAGGATTCCAAGAGTGGTCAAGAGTGCCCGAGTGCTAATGTTTGTGTCTGGGGTGCTAGTGCATGTCTTGTCTTGAATACCCAAGTTAGATTTTAGGCTATTTCCCAGTTGAAGATTGTGTTGTAATGACACTAAACTGTACTAAATCGTGGCTATAAATTGTTGTATGGGGTGACTGATTAACCCAATGATGCCCCTCCTCATCTAGGGTGCATGTGACATCATAAGGAGTATGTGGCCCAAATGAGGACTAGATGTTGTGCTAAAAATGAATCCGTATAGGGGGAAGGAAGTATGCTTGGTATAAAGCAAGGCACACTCAAAATAAAATTTCTCGAAAGAAATGTTATTATAAACAAGATAATCATGCATATGGAAGAAAAGATGTAAGCTAGCAAGAAATGCACAAGAATACAATGTAGACCATGAATTTTTTTGCAAACATAGGACATCACTCATGATGTCACAAGAAAATCAAAGCTAAGGTGGCCAACAACATATAATGTGCAAACAAGACAAAGGGAAAAGCCCACAAAAATGGCATATAATAGAAAGCTATGAAAAATAGAGCAAGATGTTAGACAATCATGGTAGAAAAGATTCCTTGTAAGAAAAATGTTGTACATGAAGTAGTTGTTAGCATGTTATAAAGATAGAAAGTATTTCAAATCGTGTATAATATGATATAGTAGTGTACTAGTGAAAAAAGTAGTATAAATTTAAACAATAACACCCGTGATGTTTACGAAAGTAGATGCCCCGAAGCCGTTGTGGGATAATTAGAGGTATTATACCAAGAATCCTTCTATGTGTAATAGATTTGTGTAGAGTATGCAATCAAAAATAGAAGGCAAGTGAACGCACATGTGTGTATGATAAAGATAATACCATAAAAGTATATGTATAACATAGTAAGAAAAGTGTACATGTGAGAGTAAGTAATCATGACAAATGTGAAACCAAGATATGTAGTATTTTGCGGATGAGTGAGATGGATTGGAATGCAATGTGTGTGTGATAGGAGATAAGTTCTCCCTCAAGAAAATGTGAATGAGTATGCATAAGATGAGGTTGATTTATAAATTCCCCCTTAACAATCAAGAATGAACCATAAAACAAGAGTGCATCATCGGAAATGGTTTTAAGTTTGCACACTAGAAATATATGAGTATCAAAGCATAGAGTGTAGTGAGTGAGTGTGGTGAGGTTCATTTAAGATTTAGACCCTCGTAAGTCAAGTATGAACCGTGGAGCTAGAGTGTGTCATAGGGAACTGTTTCATGATCAAATGTGTGTTAGAAAGATATGTCATGAAAACATAAGTGTGAGATGTGTCGTGTTATGTGAGGTTCATGAATTTAGTGAGCCCTCAATAGTTAAGTGTGAACCGTATCAAAATAGTGTGTCATCGGTAATGATGATACAAATGTATCAAGATGTGTATCATACACTGTGATAGACTAGATGTGAAGTAAAAAGTGAAATGATAGAAATGCAATACACCTAAGATTTCTAGAAGGGGAGGAGGATAAGCCTGATGCCCCCAAGTGTGCTATGATGATGGAGATATATGCAATGATGAAAAAGGTACCATGTCATTTTGGGAGAGTGTTATATGTGTTGTGATAAGAGAATGAGCCTATATAATGTTAAGCAAAAGCAACGGTAAGACCATGCGATGGTGGCGGAGCTTGAAATGTGTCCTAGTCATCGGAGAAGGATTAGTTGCTTTGAAAAAAATTATTTTTTAGATCTTATGTGGGATTGATGACGCTGCAAAATACGATGGACTTATTTTTGGAGGTGGTTATGTAGTTTTACTTGGTAATGATGTGGATGACTTCAGAAGATGAGGAATGAGACTAATTTTGAGATGTAGTTTTTTATTTTGAGTGGATTCCATAGGTAGTGCATGAGTGATGGAGGAAAAAAATATTAGAAGTGATGACACGATGCTCATTAGACATAAACAAATCAGATTTAGGAAACCATTGATATGGAACAAGTGGAGATGATTATGTACCACAACACTTTGTGTAGTGAATGAGATAAAAGCATAACACTCAAGATACTTGATTCCTCATTGTAAAGCATAGAAATCATTGTCATTATGTCCATTGATTCAATGATAAGAACAAAATGGGAGACCTTGATATTTGGATAGCCGATAAGGAGGATAACAATGAGTAGATGGAAAACTGATCAATTGATGATTAAGGAGTGCAATAAGAATGTCATGTTGCTTAGTATTGCGATCAAACTTGAGAGGTGCTGGTAATGGTAAGACTTGAGGTTCACTGATATGAGCACATGTAGAAGACATAGAATGAGGGCGAGAAAAAAGTAGCATGAGCTTGAGAATCATCCTTAAGATGTTGGATTTCATATTTTAGATATGTAATCGTTGATTCCATAGCCTAAAATTTATCTTGAAATAAAGAATGTAAAGCTTGAATATACTTGTAAATTGATTGATTGGTATTAGAATTAATAGAGTCATTAGAGAGATGATTGAAGATGACATTAACTTATGAAGGCAACATGTTGATAGGGAGATACATAATCCCAGGGTTTTGTGAAAAGTATCTTTATAATATGGGTGCATTTAAATGAATTAAAGCAAGGAGAATTGAGAGACCTTATGAGCCATGATCAAAGAAAAATGAGGATTCAAGAGTGTCTGAATGAGATGAGTTCACCAAATGATAGTAAAAATATTTAAATTAATAAATTCTAAATCTAAATATGTACTTAGGAAAATGATATAAGAAATTAAGTACAAATTTGATCCAAGTAAATAAGAAATTTAAATTTGAGTCCCTAGTTACAAATTAAGGGAATAAAATAATTATCTACTTTGAAATGATGTCAAAGTTGTGCTATGCTGAAAAACTAATGGAACAGACTCATAATGTCAAAAATGAACCCATAAAAAATACAAGAGTGTCGGGAATGCCAAGACTAGGGATCCTATGTAAGGTTAGGGGTGCTTGGGGCAAGATAGAACGTCCTTGGGCACATGTGACTAATCAAAAGCTACAAAAGTTTGTTTCGGAGGGTCGTGAGATATTCGCTGGATGTCACCTTTAGTTTCCTATATTTCGCTTCACTTTGTCCTTATTCTCATAAAACCTGTAATAAGTAAGAATCACAAGTAGAACCCCAAAACACATCAAATCCTAAAAATAAAAATATGAAAATTGGGAGTTAGAATGATCTCAATGGTCACCTAATTGAGTGAACTTATGATCTGGGAACTACACTACATTTCAGACTCCATGTAGTTTTGTGTGTGTATGTGTAGAATTGTGGACTATGTGGCTCTTGTGTGAGTTGTACTTGATAGAGAGCAATATCTAGATGTATAAATATAAATAGATGTGTTCTTGTAAAAATGAACTTCCCCTCCTATGAAGTGTATGCAGAAAAATGCAGTCCCTTTCCCTTGTGAGGATGCTAGATGGATGTTTGAATGATCTTATAGATGCCTTTGGATGCAACCTTAGGTGGATATAGTAGATGATTAGTTCTTGTTCCTTTATCATGATCACATATATTTGTATTGATATGATTCCCTTGGTTGAATTTCATAATTAATCACTAAAAGGACACCTAGTAAAAAACAAGATGCCCAAAATGCTAGAAAAGTCCCAAAAGATGTAACAAAAGTAAAAAGACATCGAGGGTGCCCAAAGGGGATGAAGGCGTCAAGGTGTTGGCGTCTTGGTGGGTGCTAGTGTACATAGTTAGAAATGTTGTAGTATATAAAAAAATACTTGGACAAGGAGTGTAAGATCAAAAGAGGAAACAAAAACAAGCAAATATGGCCAAAGAATGTGATCACATAGTATTTTTTTGCTTAAGAACCATACGAATAGTGGTACATGATCAAGATTAGATAAATTATGACACTACGTGAATTAGTGTCAATAGTTACATCTAAGGAGGGATATACAAAACCATATTGGTTTGATCCTAGGATCAACCCTTCCAAATTAGGTAGACTACAAGATGATCCTGAAACATAGTGAGGATTTCAACAATCAAGTGAAAGTTCTGATTCAAAAGGATTAGTTAGAGAAAGTATGAGTCCATGTTCAACTCTAATAATATTGATTCCAAAAAGGATGGAGAATGGAGAATGTGTATGGATAGTAGGGAAATAAATAAAATCACAATTAAGTAACAATTCCCAATTCCAAAATTGGATGATATGATAGATATGATATAGGGAACCTTATATTTTAGTAATTTTGACCTATGAAGTGGGTACTACTACAGATCCAAATCCATGGAAGGGATAAATAAAAATGGGTTTTAAAACAATGTATTACTTGTACGAGTGGATGGTGATGGCATTACTATTTAATAATGAACCCAATACATTCATGAGGTTGATGAACAAAGTACTACAAGAATACAATGGTAAGTTTTTGGTTATCTATTTTGATTATATTTTGATATTCAATAGGAAAATGGAGGAACACTTTTTAAATTTAACATTGGTGTTATAATTTTTATTAAAAGAGAGTTTTATGCCAAATTAAATAAGTGCCAATTTAGTTAGAAAAGCATTGTTTTTTTAGTGTTTTTCATCTCGAGGATGGGGTGAGGATGGATGATGAAAATGCGAAGGAAATTTTGGAACATGACGTATTCCAAAGAATGTGACAAAGGTTTACATTTTTAATATCTTGGAAAATTTTTATAGGAAGTTCATTGGGAATTTAAATAAAATTATTGCACCCATAACAAAGTGATTGAAGGAAGATGAGCTTGTATGGAAAAAGGTATCAATGGATAGTTTTTAATTGTTTTATAAAAAAAGTGTCGAGGCACCTATTTTGGTATTGTTGGATTTTAGAAAAGTATTAAATGTTTATTGTGATGCCTCAAATGTGGGGATTGGAGTTGTACTAAGTCAAGAAGGATCACCTCTAACATTCTTAAGTGAAAACCTTAATGAGGCTAGGAGGAAATACTATACTTATGATGTTGAATTTAATGTTATTCTTAAAGCATTAAGGCATTGAGACATACCATGGTAGCTAAGGAATAAGGAATTTGTACTCTTTAGTGACCATGAAGCATTGATATTTGTAAACACACAAAATAAACAAAATAGTAGGCATGAAAAGTGGGTTTCATATCTACATGAATATAATTTTATCTTAAATCATAAATCAAGTAAGAAGAATCAAGTTGTTGATGCCTTGAGTCTTGCTTTTAACACTTTTGATAAAAATGGAAAATGAAGTAGTTAGGAGATGTATGCAAGTGATCCAAATTTTGGCAATGTTGTGAGACAATGTAAGGACCCTATAGTGGGTAGTGGTTGTTGTGATTATTTGATGAAGGATGGCTATTTATTCAAGGGAAAGTAATTGTGCATCCATGTTGGTTCAATGAGATAAAATATTATAAGAGAATTACATAGTGGGTATTTGGATAAAAACTTTGGTATAAGTAATAAAACTTCTCTTTTGGTAGATAAGGGTATTTGGATGAAGGTAAAGAGGGAAATAAGTTGGATCATATCAAGATGTAGAGTGTCTCAAATGGCTAAAGGCCATGCACACAATACTAGGAGGTATATACCATTACTTGTCCCTACAAAGCCATGGATTGAATTGAGTATGGACTTCATGTTAGGAATTCCTAACACACAATGAGGTAATGATTATATATTTTGTGCTATATATATTCTCTAAAATGGAACACTTCATTGTGTGTAAGTTAGCTAATAATGCCTAGATAGAGTTAGATATTTAATTTTCACAAGTAGTTAGGTTGCATGGAGCTATAGGAACAATCAATTCAAATTGAGACAAAGTTTTTGAGTCATTTTTATAAGAATATGTTGAGGAAATTAGGGAGAAAAATAAATTTTATTTGTAAATATAAACCCTAGAATGACAAACTGATGGAAGTAACAAACTAGATATTAGGAAATATTCTACAATACATAGTTGGAGAAAAGATGAAGTAATGGGATCTAGAATTACCATAGGCTGAGTTCTCTTATAATAGCTCAAGAAATATGTCAATAGGGGTATCCTTTATAAATGATATATGGTAAGAATCCCATGGAGTGTTAGGTTTTATTATGCTACTAGGTGAAGATAAAACCAATGATGATGGAGAAGCTTTTTTAGAACACATGTAACCATTATATGAAAAAGTGAGGGAGAAGATGAAATATAGTAATGCAAGATATAAAGTAACCGCATATTCAAGTAGGAGAGTGAATGCATTTAAATAAGGATATATGGTGATGGTTCATCTCAGGAAGGAGAGGTTTTCAAAAGGGACATATAATAAACTAAAGTATAAGAAGATTGTGATATGTAGGATTACTAAAAATGAGTGATATGCCTAAAAGGTCAAGTTATCCGACAACTTTCCTATTTTTCCAATTTTTAATTTTTTTGACTTCTATAGGTTTCCAGGTCATGAGGAAAATTTTGAGGAGGAATAAGAATTAAATTGGGAGTAAAAATTTCCAAAGAATAAAAATGAGAGGGTAATGCATGTCTTGGACAAAAAAACATCACTATTAGGCATGGGAGCTACAACATATATTTGGTACAATGGGAAGGTTTGTAGGAAGATGAAAAACTTGGATTCTTGAGTGCGAGTTGAAGAATATTGAAAATGAGAAATTGAATGAATTTAATCTATTGAATTTAGAGGAGCATATTCTTTTTAACCATGAGAGAATGATGTGGGAGAATAACTTCTAGAGACCAAATGTGTTTTTATGGTATCAAGGATCGTCTTGAAATTTTATAGGGAGTAATATATTGATTAGTACTATGCCATGACCACCATTATTGTGAATGGTGGATACCATTCGGGGAGTATTTGTGGTGCCAAATTCCTTCATCTAGTGTTCTAAAATCGGCTCAAAACCCTTTTTATTGTGTAGAACTTGGAGTTTTAATATATTTTACTCCACTTTATGGAATAAGATAAGATTTTGCATAAGCCTTCATTTATGAAGGCATATTTGGCACGCAAAATTTGGGGCCCATCTAAGGTGTTTTAATTTTAGGGTTTTCTTAGAGATAGTGGGAAATAAAAGGAAGATTGTAATGTTGTAAAATATTAGTGTGGATTTAGAATTGAGAAGGAATTTTATTTGAAGTTTATTGAGTTTTTTAAAATAGTTTTTATGTGTTTTAAAGGCATTTTAAACTATTGTTTCTAGATCCTTATCAAATATATAATGAATGAATATGAATAATCGGTTGAATCATTACAATGGTGTTAATATTCACTTTATAACTAGTCATTAGAATGGGATTTCTAGCAATATTGTAAATACAAGTATTATACTATTAACGTTGTAGGTTATTTTCGACATCACTAAAATAAATTAAGACTTAGTGTACCCAAAATTTTCACTTGTAAATCTTGGGATACCCCTTTAAAATTTTGGTCTTTTTGAATTGTGTTAATTTTCTCAGGATTCCTTTAGAAGATTACAAGAGGTTACTTGGTGTGTGCAATAACGGATTGTATAAAAATAAGAAAAATAATACCACCAATGCATATATTTCGAGAAAATATGCAATTTTAGAAGACACAACACCTAAAATGGAGCCACGGACTCAAAGTTATGGAACTTGCAAGTTTTTGCTACTACATCTTCCCGGACCCTTTCCAAAAATGAAATTTTTATTCTATACTTGTGTTTTCTTCATTCACTAAAACTCCAAAAATGGAAAAAAATGCTTCCTATACCAAAATGTAAAAGTTCAAGCTGCCGTAACTTTGTAATTTCTCGTCACCCTTCCATTTGGATTTTCACACAAATTTTAAAATAACTCATAAATCAAGTCGTGGTTTTGGGAAGACAATTTCAAGAACAATTCACACTTTATAAAGTTGCCTTCCATGTTGAATTTTAATGCTTTCATGACTTATTGTTTTCCACACAAATATTAGACAAATTCACTTATGAAAGTCACACTTTTTGAAGCTTCCCTCTAGGTTGAAATTTAACGCCAAAAAATTAAGTGAAAAGTGTGATTTTTAGAGCTGCCCCGCATGTCTAAATTTAACGTTGCCTCTCCTTCATGTTTTCCATGCCAAGTTTAAGTGAAAAATCCCAAGCAAGTCATGGTTTTTGGGAATTCATTCCAAGTGCAAAGCGTGAAAATTGAAGCTTCCCTCCATGCTTGTTTTTAATGCTACCATGAATTATGTCTTTTCACATAATTTTTAAAGAGTTTTCAAAGTTAAAGTGTGAATATTAGCTTCATTTCCTTCATGTTTTCCATGTTTCCTTCATCCCTGATTTTTCACACACTTTTAAAGAGTCAAGGCTAACATTTCAAAAGCAAATCATGATTTTGAGAGGTTTCTTCCATCTCTTTTTTAATGTTGCCTTCCGCTGCTATTTTTCACACAAATATCCCATGCAAGTCGTTGAAGTGGAAATTTCTCTCTTCCTTAAAATTTCAACACAACACTTTTGCAATAAGTCAAAATTCACTAGGTTTTGTTGGTAATTTTAAAAGCTTTCTTCTTATATTCCAAACGTAGCCCATTAAAATGTATCCTAAATATCTAGTTGATTCATTTAAAATCCCATGGATGTTGATTCCAATCTCCATTTGAGCCCATATTTCAGCCTATTTATATTTATGTTCACATGGAGTGATTTCCATAATTCAAAATTGGTCATATGTAATTAAAAATAAAAGGGCGATGAATTTTGTCTAAATTATGTACGAAAAAAATTACACTTTGGTGTACATACTTGAGATGAACTGCAATGAACTTCAAGGATAAGAGGAGAAGACAGTCGAGGAAACACTAGTAGGGAAATCATAGTCGGCTACTTCCGATCCTCTTTCGTGAGAAATAAAGGCAAAGAGTCAACCACATTTGGGAGAAAGACCTTCTCAAATTCAAGGTAGAGGTATCATTCATATCATTCATGAGGTAGATGGAGCAAAAATCGTTGACCGAGAGTGTTGTAACTTTCTTCTAATTTCTTCTCCTCTTTCTTCTTATTTCTCTTATTTTCTCTGACAAAGCAATTGAGTAATCAATTAAAATTGTAAAAATTAGGTAATTGGTTTTAAAATACGTTACTTCAAGTCACTGGAAGAAGTCAATTACTTGGAAATAAGTGGCAGACATGTAAAATAGAAGGTTCTATTCTAAGTTGTAAAGCATGCATGTCATGTAATGAGAAAGTCTAGGGAAAATATTGCTAGCTGCTTCCCTTTTTCATAGCTTCCACATGCAACAATTCATTGAAAACTTCCTATTTGTAATTTCCCTCTATGCACTATAAATAGAGGAAGAGCCTATGGGTTAAAGGATCACAATCTTGTTTATTATAACTTGTTTTAGCAAGAGCTTTGTAACCAGAGCATTCTTGAATTGTCAGAATTTGTGCTAGAACCCTTGGTGTGATTGTTGTAGAGGCTTGGGATTAAATAAAGGTGGATTTATAGAGAATTTTTGGCTACAATGTTTTCTGAATTCATCTTTCAAACGTTTTTATATAAAATTTATGTTATCTCATATCTAGGTTAGAAGTTATTTCTTTCCCATCCTGCTAAAAATTGTGTTTTGTCTATTTATTTCATTTGTATGGATGATACCAACTCTGATAGATATTGGTCAAATTGGTATACCCTTCTTTCTTCTTTCCTAAATTTATAGTTTTCCTCCTTTTACGTAATTAGTTTTATCACAATCACTTGTTTACTCGAAAAATTACCCGATTGTGGTTCACGAGCTATGGGAATTAAAGTAAAACCCCTTAAATAGTTATTAGGATTCACCCTTACTTAATTGATAAACATATTACATGGGAGCCTCACCATTGAATGGTGCTTAAAATCTAGCCAACATTTTGGTGACTTTCTTTGGAGAAACGAATAAATGGCGATGATATTTTCATATCCTGTGAGTCTTTTATATTAAAAAATAAATATAATATTCGCGACTCTGTAAAAAAATAAATAAATACAAATTTGGTGACTCAGTATCGCTTTATCGTAATGTTTCTTTCCAGGATCTAGTTGGCTAGAATGGCGTACACTCAAGAGTAATTATCTGCAAACAATCTTCATGGATTTTCAAAAACCAGATGCTCTGGTTCCTTGGGGTCCATCTATTGGCCCTCTTGCATTGGTTTAGTTGCTTCATGAATTTACACGTAGATCATAAAATAATTTTCAAAAATTCAATGGAGACGGGAAGCAAAACCTAGATGATCATATAACTGCATTTTCTATAGGTTGTGGAGTATTGAGAGTGCCCAATGAAGATGTATGTGTTCTAATTTTTGGTGAGTCACTTAAGGTAACTATCATGCGGAATGGTTTTATCACCCACAATCTGAATTTATCACTAACTCAGCTACTATGAGAACAAGATTTGAAGCCAGATTAAAACACGGAGAAGATTCACATGCTTTTTTATCACAACTCATCCAAATTAAATATAACCATATGAATACACGAGGGATTTCATTTCCAAGATCAAAAGGATTCTTTGCAAGATTCCACCTAGTGCTTCTCATAGTGATGAGAATTAGAAGCTATTTTTCATTAATGTTTTGTCACCTAAAGTTGGTTATCAGCTGCGTAGAGAATGTCCTACTAACTTGTTGGCAGCTCAAAAAATTTCTATCAAAGTAGAGGATGATCTCATCATGGTAGGTAAAATCAAGCTTTCAACTCCTAAGGTTGAAGGTTCTACTTTAGCTAGTACTTCTGATCCATTGCTGCAAAATTTAGCCAATGATATGTTGCAGAAAAGAAATAGCTTGTGCAATTTTATGATGTTGTAGATCCTTCTTGTGAATCCAACATTGGAAACTTAGATTATGAATCAGAAAATGAGGCTGATTTCTTATCAGATTTGGAAGACTACATAGAAGAAGAAGAAGCCAAAATTTAATCGCTTATGCATTTTCATCATCTATCTTCCAATACCAAAAGCCTCTTGCTACAGAGAACTCCCACAAACCATTCATGGAGGAAATAGTAAAAGAAGAGCCTACTGCTCAAATCAGTCTGCATGAGGAGAGCCATGATGAAACAATTGTAGAACCAAAAGTCATGTTGGAAAATGCAGAGTCTTTTACAAAGTTGTTTGTGGAAGTGGAATAAGGATCAAATTGATTTGTAAGTAGCTTTATTCATGGAAAGGAAACTCTACAGAATGTCCTCATTCATGAGGATGAGTTTCAAAGGAACAAGAAAATCATGAGGATTAGGCCTTTCCCAATAAGATATATGGATAATTTAGAGATACACGATAAGTTGAAACTAGTTGTGCTTATTTCAGAGCATGAGGATGAGCCACAACACACCAAAGATCAACCACAAGTACCTCTCAAATCCAAATACATAACAACTAAAGGAGGTATTTATTTTTTTTGTTGATACTTTGGTAAAAAGGGTGGAGAAATGACTTCATAATAGTTTTTCAATCTTGCTAAAAACCATGTTCAATGCAAAATCAATTATGTGGTCTATGTTTGTGAGGAAAAGTAGTTATTTCTCCTTCCTTTGTAGGATTCGTTTGAGCTTCCTTTTCCTCTAGCTAAAGTAGAGTAGGTAATTTTTTTTTTACCAAAATAAGTGCTTACACACACTCTGCATGTTTCCACTTGGGACATGTATGCTTTAACGTGTTTGTGTATAGTTTGGTTATTGTGTTCGATTATCTTCAGAGATATGATCAGATATTTGGATAAAATTATGAGATTTATTAAGAGCTCCACAAATCAATTTCCAGCTAGCGATTATTAGCCATATTCATCACGAGATCGGGAGGTAATTTTTCATAGGGAAAGATCAAGGTTAAAATTGACTCCACAGCCCAATGGACAAGACAGAAAACCATAGATGCTTTGAGATCTCATCTTCATTTCACCCATTCTAGTAGAAGTAAAGATTTGTATAGACAGAGCCAACCGTTGTACCCAAAAATTTATTTTGGAAATCTTGGGATACCCCTTTAAACTTTTGGTCTTCTTGAATTGTGTTAATTTTCTTAATATTCCTTTAGGCGATTGCAAGAGGTTGCTTGGTCCCAAAAGGTGCAATAAAGGATTATATGAAAATAAGAAAAATATTGCCACCAATGCGTAGAGCTCAAGAAAATATGCACTTTTAGAAAAAATGACACCTAAAACGGAGTGACAGAGTGAAAGTTATGACACTTGCAAGTTTTTATTGCTACATCTTCCTAGACCCTTTCAAAATTGGAAAATGCTATTCTATACTTGTGTTTTTTTCCTTCAATGAAAATCCAAAATGTAAAAAGATACTTCCTAGACAAAAATGTAAATGTGCAAGTTTCCAACACTTTCTAATTTCTCAATGCCCTTCCTTTTCGATTTTCACACAAATTTTAAAAGAAGAAGTGATAAAGCAAGTAGTGGTTTTGGAAGCCAATTCCAAGTACAAGTCACAATTTTTAAATATGCCTTCCATGTTGAATTTTAACGCTGCCATGACTTATTTTTTCCATGCAAATATAAGAGAAATTCACTTATGAAAGTCACATTTTTGAATTTCTCTTCTATTTGCCAAAAATTAACACCAAAAATTAAGTGAAAATGTGATTTTAGAGCTTCCCCACATGTCTAAATTTAACGCTGCCTCTCCTTCATGTTTTCAATGCCAAGTTTAAATGAAAAATCCCAGAAAGTCATGGTTTTTGGGAAGTCATTCCAAGTGCAAAGCGTGAAAATTGAAGCTGCCCTCCATGTTTGTTTTTAACGCTGCCATGACTTATGTCTTTTCACACAATTTTAAAGGAGTTTGCAAAGTTGAAGTGTGAATATTATCTTCCTTTCCTTCATGTTTTCCATGCTTCCTTCCTACCTTATTTTGCACACAATTTTGTAGAGTCAAGGATAAAATTTTAAAATGCAAATCATGAATTGAGAGGTTTCTTCCATCTCTATTTTTAATGTTTCCTTCCCTTGCTATTTTTCATGCAAATCTCCCATGCAAGTCATTGAAGTGAAAATTTCTCTCTTCCTTCAAAGTTCAACACAACACTTTTGCAATAAGTGAAAATTCACTAGGTTTTGTCGGAAATTTTAAAAGCTTGCTTCTTATATTCCAAATGCAACCCATGAAAATGCATGCTAAATCTCCATTGATACCTGTAAAATCCCATACATGTTTATTCCAGTCTCGGAGCTCAACCCATATTTGAGCCTATTTATATTTACCTTCACTCAAAGTGATTTCAAGAATTCAAAATTGCTCATATGCAATTAAAAATAAAAGGGTGATGAATTTTTTGAATTGTTTACTTAAAACACCGCACTTGTGCACATACTTGAGAAGAACTACAAAAGCTTCAAGGATAAGAGGAGAAGACATGTCAGAGGCAACACCCACAAGGAAATCACGGTCAACCACTTCTAGATCCATTTAGGTGAGAATCAAAAGAAAAGGTTCAACCACATGTGGGAGAAAGAGCTTCTTAGATTCAAGGCAGAGGTATCATTCATATCATTCACAAGTTATATGGAAGAAAAATTAGATCATGTGTTGTAAATTTATTCCAATTTCTTCTCCTCTTTCTTTTAATTTCTCTTATTTTCTCCAACAATGCGGTTGAGTAATCAATTAAAATTGTAAAACTTAGGTAATTGGATTTAAAAACCATTACTTCAAGTTACTGTAAGAAGTCAATCAATTGGAAATAGGTGGCATATATGAAAAATAGAAGGTTCTAGTTTTAGTTGTAAAGCATGCATGTCATGCAATGAGAAAGTCTAGGGAAAATACTACCAATTCTTTCCTTTTTCATAACTTCCACTTGTGACAACTCTTTGAAAGTTTCCTATTTGTAACTTTTCTCTATGTAATAGAAATAGAGGAAGAGCCTCTGAGTTAAAGGATCACAATCTTGTTTATTAGAACTTGTGAAATTTATAACCGAGAAAATTATTGAGTTATCATACTTTGTGTTGGAACCCTTTGTGTGATTGTTATAGAGGCTTGGGATTGAATAAAGGTGGATTTATGGAGAACTTTGTGTCTACAGTGTTTTCTAAATTCTTCTTTGAAAGGTTTTTAGATAAAAGTTTTGTTATCTCAGATCTAGGTTAGAAGTTATTTCTTTCCCATCCTACTAAAAATTGTGTTTTATCTATTTATTTAGTTTGTGTGGATGAGACAAACTCTGATAGCTATTGGTCAAATTGGCATACCCTTCTTTCTTCTTTCAAAAATTTCTATTTTCCCTCTTTTTCTAATTAGTTTTTATCACAACTACCTACTTGCGACAAAATTATCTAGTTGTGGTTCATAAGTTGTGGTAATTAAATTAAAACCCTTGAAAATAGTTACTAGGATATACCCTTATGGAATTTATAAATATCTTACACGAGCCTCACCATAAAATGAGGGAGATTTATCTCATGACCGCCTAGGTATCATGATGTGCATAAAATCTAGCCAACATTTTTTAATGCGACTCACTAGGGAAATGAATAAATAATGTTGATCTATGCCTATCCCATGAGTATTTAATATCCAAGCAAAAAAAAATATTGTTGACTCAGTAAAAAAATAATAAAAGTAAAAATAAAATTAAACAATTGATTTAATTTGTATTTGTTTTGTCCTAATGTTTCTTTCCGGATCTAGCTAGCAAGAATGGTGTACACTCAAGAGAAATTCTCTGCAAATAATCTTCATGGATTTGCAATAACCACGGGCTCCAGTTCTTTAGGGTCCAACTATTGGCCCTATTGCATTGCTAAGCCGCTTGTATGAATTGTAGCTCGTGTTGGGCCCCTAAAATATTGACTAAGTACACAAAGACGCATGGGTGCGTAAGGCCTAAGTTGAAGAGTGGGTGTGCAAGAAGAAGGTGCACAAGGCAGGGTTCTAGGAGGGTTTTAGAATGGATGTGTTACGTGATGACAGACAAGGTATCGGGACTTAGTCATATTTTCCGTATCGTGCGGGACACGAGAAAAGCGTGACTGACCGCACATACAAAGTGGATAAGGTGCTAGCTTGGTGACAGGTTGGCCTAGGAAGGAATATGCCCTATGATGGAAGATTCTAGAAGACCATCATGGAAAAGAGTGGAGAGCACAAGCGTGGAGGAGCATGCTCCCATGGAGGACCACATCTTGACACTTGGCGACAGATCTCGAAACCACGAAGAAGAGTTGGTAGTTCAACAGCCTATAAATACAAGTGTCCACAAAGGGAATTAGGAGAGGGGTCGATAGAGAGCGGAGCTCTACTAAAATGCTGCGAGGAGTCATATTGGGTTGAGTATATGAAATATAGGAGAAGGATGTATTAAGGGCTTGGGGTTATAAAATTTCTTTTTCAGAGATAAAGGATATGGATCCAGTTATGATGCATGACTTCAGTCGGCCATAATGTGGTATTTTTAGTGAGTCTAATGAATGTAATGAGGTTACCAAGTTATATGAATATGATCTTTCTTGGTTCAGATTCATACATGATTCTTCATATATTTTTTTCATGTATGTTTAGTAGATGAATATGAATTCCTATGTATTTTCCTTTCTATTTGGATTCAATTCTTTAAGTCTATTAAAGTATCTATGTCTGTAATGACTGCATTGATCTAGAGCCATTCTAAGCTCTATGATGTTTGCATGTCTCATTCCCACTCACTTTCTTTAAATTTTGGATCATAGATGATGTTTTCCCACTCAAATCACATAAAATAGAGACTTGGCACCCACACGTGCCGGTGAGCATCCAACACCATTTGGGTGATAGGCTGGTGCGCATGGGATTCCCTTGTTCTTTGGTGGGTGTAAAAATGACTAGACAATGCAAATCACAAAAGAACTTTCCAAAATTCAATGGTGATGGGAAGAAAGACCCAAATGATCATATAGAAATACCTAGAGTGCCTCATGAAGATGTGTGTGTTTGACGAGTTCATTGATATATTTCAGCGTGCTACTACATAATGGTTTTATTACCTTTAATCTGCATGTATCAAAGCAAATGAGCTACTATGATAACACGCTTTGAAACCAGATTCAAACCCACAGAAGATTCACATGATTTTTTATCACAACTCATCGAAATGAAAAAATAACTCATATGAACACATTAGGGATTTCATTTCCAAGTTCCAAAGGATTATTTGAAATATTCCTTCAACTATTGCACTTAGTGATGAGAATCATAAGGTATTTTTCATCAATGCTTTGTCACCTGAAGTTGGTTATCAACTACGTAGATAACATATTGCTAACTTGTTGTGATTAAAACATTTCTATTGAAGTAAAGGATGATCTCATTATGGTATGTAAAATCAAGATTTCAATTCGTAAGGTTACATGTTCTACTTTAGTTAGTACTATTGATCCACTTCTACAAAAGTTGGCCAATCATATGTTGCATATAAAGAAGCAACTTGCACAAGATTATGATTTTGTAGATCCTTCTGGTGACTCCAAAATTGGCTACTTAGATTATGAATAAAAAAAAGAGGCCGATTTCTTATCATATTCTGAAGATTGCATAGAAGAGGAAGAAGCCAAAAATTCACTGCTTATGCATTTACATCATCAATATTCCAATACCAAAAGCCTCTTGCTACAGAGAACTCTCACAAACCAGTCATGGAGGAAATAGTCAAAGAAGAGCCTATTGCTCAAATTAGTCTGCATGAGGAGAGCCATAATGAAGCAATCGCAGAACCAAAAGTCATGTTGGAGAAGGCGAGTATTTTGCAAAGTTATCTCAGTGGAAGCACAAAAAGGATCAGATCGACTTACATGAAGCTTTATTCATGGAAAGGAAAGTCTTATGAAAGTACTCATTCATGAGGACAAGCTTAAAAGGAATGATCAAATCATGACTAGTAGTACTTGCCCAATAAGATATTTGGCTAATTTAGAGCCACCTGAGAAGTTGAAACCAATCATGCTTATTTCAAAGCATGAGGATGAGCCACAACGCACCAAAGATCAACCACAATACCTCTCAAATCCAAATACAAAATAAATAAATGAGGTATTTAATTCGTTTGTTTATATTTTGGTAAGAAGGGTGGAGAACCGAATTCAGAATAGTTTTTTGCTCTGCTAAAAATCATGTTCAATGAAAAATAAATTACGTGGTTTAATTTTGTGAGGAAAGGAAACTATTTATCTCTACATGTTGCGAGATTCATTTGAGCTTCTTTTCCTCTGGATAAAGTAGAGTAGGTAGTTTTGTTTTCAGGAAAATAAGTGCTTTCACACACTCTGCATGTTTCCGCTTAAGACATGTAAGATTTTACATGTTTTGTGTATAGTTTCATTTCCATATTCGGTTCTCTTCATGATTAGATAAGTTAGTTGGAGAAATTTCTAAGCTTTATTAAGATCTCCACAGATCAATTTCAAGCTAGTAGTCATTAGGTAGATTTGTGACATATTCTACCACGGAGTGAAAGTTATGACACTTGTAAGTTTTTGCTGCCATATCTTCTCGTACCCTTTCCATAAATGGAAAATTTTATTCTGTACTTGTGTTTTCTTCCTTCACCAAAAATCCAAAACAGGAAAAAAAATTCTTCCTTGACCAAAAATTAAAAGTGCGAGATGCCGCAACTTTCTAATTTCTCGTCACTCTTCTGTTTGGATTTTTCACGCAAATTTTAAACGAAGTCCTAAAGCAAGTCATGGTTTTGGGAAGTCAATTCCAAGTATATGTCGCACTTTTAAATCTGTCTTCCATGTTCAATTTTAACACCACCATGACTAATTTTTTTCCATGGAAATATTAAAAAAATCACTTATACAAGTCAATTTTTTGAAGATGCCCTCCGTGTTGAAATTTAACGCCAAATTTTAAGTAAAAAGTGTGATTTTAGAGCTTTCCCGCATGTTTAAATTTAATGCTTCCTCTCCTTCATGTTTTCCATGCAAAGTTTAAGTGAAAAATCCCAAGCAATTCGCGGTTTTTCGAGAGTCATTCCAAGTGCAAAAGCGTGAAAATTAAACTTCCCTCAATGTTTATTTTTCACGCTGCTGTGACTTATGTATTTTCACTCAATTGTAAAGGAGTTTACAAAGTTGAAGCATGAATATTAGCTTCCTTTCCTTCATGTTTTCCACACTACCTTCGTACCTAATTTTTTACACAATTTTAAAGAGGCAAGGCTGAAAGTTTAAAATGTAAATCACGAATTTGAGATTTTCCTTCCATCTCTTTTTTTAACATGCATTCCCTTGCTATTTTTCACATAAATCTCCCATGTAATTAGTTGAAGTGAAAATTGCTCTATTCCTTTAAATTTCAACCCAACACTTTTACAATAATTAAAAATTCACTAGGTTTTGTCAAGAATTTTAAAAGCTTGCTTCATATATTCCAAATGCAGCCCATAAAAATGCATGCTAAATCTCCAATTGATCTCTCTAAAATCTCATGCATGTTGATTCCAGTCTCCAGTTGAGCCCATATTTGAGCCTATTTATATTTACCTTGACACAGAGTGATTTAAAGATTTCAAAATTTCTCATATGCAATTAAAAATAAAAGGGTGATGAGTTTTGTCTAAATTGTTTACGGCAAACATTGCACTGGTGCACATACTTGAGAAGAACTGAAAATTATTCAAGGATAAGAGGAGAAGATAGATCAAAGGAACCACCCACAAGGAAATGACATTCGATTTGCTTCAGATTTATTTTGGTGAGAATCAAAGACAAATATTCAATCACATGTGGGAGAAAGAACATCTCATATTACAGGCTTAGGTATCTTTTATATCATTCATGAGGAATATGGAAGAAATATTAGACTCGAGAGTGTTCCAACTTTTTCTAATTTTTCTCCTCTTTCTTCTTCTTTCTCTTATTTTCTCTTAAAAATAAATTAAGTAATCAATTAAAATTGTAAGACTTAGGTAATTGGCTTTAAAATCCATTACTTCAAGTTACTGGAAGAAGTCAATTACTTGGAAATAGGGGGCAAACATGCAAAATAGAAGGTTCAATTTTTAGTGTTAAAGCATGCATGTCATGCAATGAGAAAGTCTAGGGAAAATACTATCAAATGCTTCCATTTTCATATATCTAATAGGTGGAAATTCATTGAAAGCTTCCTATTTGTAATTTACCTCGATGCACTATAAATAGAGGAAGATCCTACGGATTAAAGGATCACAATCTTGTTTATCAGAACTTGTTTTAGTAAGAACTTTGTAACCGAAGCATTCTTGAGTTGTCAGACTTTGTGCTGGAATGCTTAGTGTGATTATTGGAGAGGTTGTGAATGAATAAAGGTGGATTTCTGGAGAACTTTGTGTCTACGGTGATTTTTGAATTCTTCTTTCAAAGGTTTTTAGATAAACTTTGTGTTATCTCAGATCTAGGTTATAAGTTATTTCTTTCCCATCCTGCTAAAAATTGTGTTTTATCTGTTTATTTCGTTTGTGTGGATGAGACCAAATCTGATAGCTATTAGTCAAATTAGCACACACTTCTTTCTTCTTTCCTAAATTTCTATTTTCCCCCTTTTGTGTAATTAGTTGTATCTCATTTGTTTACTTTCTGTAAAATTACGCAACTCGGTTCATGAGCTATGGGAATTAAATTAAAACCCTTGAAAATAGTTATTAGGATTCACCCTTACCAAATTGATAAACATATTACATGGGAGCTTTACCATTAAATGAGGGAGATTTATCTCATGATTTCCTAGGTTTTGGTGACTACGATGGGGAAATGAATAAATAACACTGATATCTACCTATCCCGTGAGTCTATTATATATCCAAAAAAATGAAATATTAGTGACTCTAAAAAATAAAATTGGTGATTATGTATGTGTTTTGTCCTAATGTTTCTTTCCAGGATCTAGCTGGAAAGAATAACGTACACTCAAGAGTAATTCTCTACAAATAATATTCATGGATTTGCAACAACCATAGGCTCCGATTACTTGGGGTCCATCTATTGGCCATCTTGCATTGGTTTATCCATTGCATGAATTCTTGTGTGGATCATGAAATAATTTTCCAAAATTTAATGAAGACAGGAAATAACACCCGGATGATCATATCGATGCATTTTTGTAGCTTGTGGAGTTTTGGGATACCTCATTAAGATGTATTTTTTGACTGTTCATTGAGATGCTTCAAGGAATTGTTGTAGAATGGTTTTATCACCTTTTTTCTGCATGTATCACCAACTGGGCTACTATGAGAACATGATTTGAAGCTAGATTCAAACCCACAAAATATTCACATGCTTTGTTATCACAACTCTGAAAATGAAAAAATAACCGTATGAACACATGAGGGATTTCATTTCTAGGTTCCAAAGGATTCTTTGTAAGAATTCTCTTACTTTTGTGCTTACTGATGAGAATCAGAAGGTATTTTTCATTAATGCTTTATCTCCTGAAGTTGGTTATCAACTGCGTAGAGAACATCCTGCTAACTTGTTGGCAGCTCAAAACATTGCTATCAAAGTAGAGGATGATCTCATCATGATAGGTAAAATAAAAATTTCAACTCCTAAGGTTGCAGGTTATACTTGATTAGAACTATTGATCCACTATTACAAAAGTTGGTCAATGATATTTTGCTGATAAATAAGCATCTGGCACAATATTATGATTTCATATATCCTTCTGGTGACTCCAACATTGGCTACTTAGATTATGAATAAGAAAATGAGGTTGATTTCTTATCATATCTAGAAGATTGCATAGAAGAAGAAGAAGCCACATAATTCACTGCTTATGCATTTTCATCATCTATCTTCCAATACCAAAAGCCTCTTCTGTAGAGAACTCCCACAAACTAGTCATGGAGGAAATAGTAAAAGAAGAGCCTATTTCTAAAATTAGTCTATATGAGGAGATCCATGATGGAATAATTACGAAACTAAAGGTCATGTTAGAGAAGGCAGATTCTTTTGCAAAGTTGTCTATGGAAGCGTAGCAAGTATCAGATCGACTTGTAGGCAACTTTATTCATGGAAAGGAAAGTTTGCATAATGTCCTCATTCATGAGGATGAGCTTCAAAGGAATGAGAAAATAATGAGGAGTAGGCCTTTCACTATAAGATATCTATCAAATTTAGAGCTACCCGAGAATTTGAAACCGGTTGTAGTTATTTGAGCATGAGGATGAGCCAAAATGCACCAAATATCAACCACAATACCCCTCAAATCATAATACAAAGCAAATAAATGAGGTATTTTTATACTTTAGTAAGGGTGGAGAATTAAATTCGGAAAGGTTTTCACGGTTCTTTAAATATCATGTTCAATGCAAAATTAATTACGTGGTCTAAATTTGTGAGGAAAGGAAGCTATTTCTCACTACCTTTGTAGGATTTGTTTGAGTTTCTGTACCTCTGGTTAAAGTAGAGTAGGTGTTTTTATTTTATCAAAATAAGTGGTTGCACACACTTTGCATGTTTCATCTTGGTACATGTATGATTTTACATGTTTTTGTATAGTTTCATTGCCGTATTTGGTTCTCTTCTCAATTATGTAAGATAGTTGGAGCATTTTCTAAACTTTATTAAGAGCTCCAAAATCAATTTCTAACTAGCAATCATCCGGTATATGCATCATATATTCGGAGGTAGATTCTCTCAAAGAAAGATAGGGGTTAAACTCGACTCCATAGCCCAATGGACAAGACACGAAAATAGAAATGTTGAGATCTCATCTTCATTTCTTCCATTTTGATAAAGTAAAGATGTCCACATATGGAGCCAACCGGTGTACTAAAAATTTAGCTTGGAAATCTTGGGATACCCTTTTAGAATTTTGGTCTTTTATACTTGTGCTGATTTTCTCACGATTCATTCAGGAGATTACACAAGGTTATTTTTAGTGCGAGAATAACAACACCCCCAAATGGATTGATTATGAAGTGGGGCATTCACCGTGATTGCACAACATGATACCATCTCTCAAGATGTGGGACTTGAAGAACTTGAGATGGACCTCTAGAGAAAGTCGATTATTGCTTCCTAATCTACCTTCCATAAGCTACTCTAATGTAGGCGAACCTATTCTATCCTAAACTAACCATTCCAAGGGACAGATAGAGAGAGAGAGAGAGGTTGAAAGAGCCTATGCTAAGCGGTGATACACCGAAAAGGAAGTGGTTGATCACGGACCATAACTACACCTCGAAGTGGAGAGAGGTGAGTAGAGGAGAGGGTGGACAAGATGCACCATAGACCAGAGATAGTTTTCACATAGAACACCACTTCAAAACCCATTAAACACGACTCCCAGAACTTGCAACAAACATCAAAGTATGCACAATATACCTTGTAACAATGAGAGGTAAGAAGAGATAATAAAATGAGCCAAGGATGGACAGATGCATCATGAAATAGATTCTATTGCTCCAAAATGTTACATGGTACATCATTAGTGGGAAAGATGTAGTAAAATTCCATTACAGAGCCATGGGAGGAGGCTTAGACTCCGTGTTATACCCTAAGGAAGAAAGAGAGAGGGGGCAAGAGAGAAAATATGAACAACCATTTGAATATGCCCCTCCTTTACAATATATAGGAAGAATAAGAGAGAGAGGAAAAATTTGAATCCTACTTCAACCACCTTGAGATATGCATTGAATCCTATTCTGAAAGCTCAACCACCGTCAATCAATGCCGCTCTCAAATCCACCTACAATCTGTCAATTCTGGTTCCCTCTGTCGTCTCACTTGGCATGTTGAAGAAGGAAGAATGACAGATCGAATCGAATTAGATCTGGTAGTTGAAGAAATCAGATTCTGTATTAATGGCCTAGAATTTTTTTCCCATTTTTCACCCACTAAAGCCTATTAAGAATGATATTTTATGTTTCCATGGTGTAGAGGGTGTTGAGACATTTCTAAAAAGTTTTGTATCACCCAAATATGAGTTTTCAGTCAAAATATATGGCCATTTTAATATTAGGGCTGTGCGCACACAAAATTTGAAAGAATGTCCGTACTGGGTCCACATGGAGCCTCACGCACCTTGAAGATTCGTCCCTTACCTTTCACTTGTGAAATAGCGTCATACTAACACGTGGTGGATTCCACGGGCATGTCTCTACTTTGACTATTCAACCCCTGACTCATCCCTTTTTTTGGACTTGGGAGATGTGGAAGGTCTGCACTCATTTGAAAACCCGCTCACGATTTTACCTTTAAAGAAGCGTCGTTGAGACACATGGTGTCTTCCACCCGCACTCTTATACTTAGTCATTTTGGGCCCGCTCTTGCTTTTGAATTTGACTTATGTTGACCATTTTCCACGTGGAGGGCTAGTGCAAGTTTGAGTCTCCTCCTTGGGCTCCCATCTTGAAATTACACCAAGCCGACACTTGGCACCTTTCGTTGAGTCGAAGAATTTTCAATGGCCAGTGTAAATTTTGGGGTTCTAGACATGTGGAGGCCTGGTGCTTGTTTGGGTCTCCACTTTTGGATTTAATCTTTGGATGTGTGTCATTTGGACACTTGGTAGCTTCCGTTGAATCCTCTATACTTATCCAATTTCGGGGCTCATTCTGAGTCATTTACAGAGCTCAAAGACTTTGAGTCTTTACCGTTTCTTTTGTTTGAGCCTCTAGTTCTTTGACATTGTTTGCTCCTTCCCGACACTTCTACTCCATTTTAGAGCCCACCTGTAACTTGTTTGTTGGATTTGAAGCGTGGGTTCATTTGACGGAACCATTTTTGAATTTCTTTCCTGCGGGTCATGAGTGATCCAATTTTGTTGGGGCGAAAATTGAGACAACGGTTGCTTGGTCCAAAAAGGTGCAATAATGGATTGTATGAAAATAATAAAAATAATGCCACCAATGCATAGAGCTCGAGAAAACATGCACTTCTAGAAAAATGACACCTAAAATGGAGCCACGAGTAAAACTTATGGCACTTGTAAATTTTTAGTGCTACATCTTACCTGACCCTTTCCAAAATGGAAAATTTCATTCTATACTTATGTTTTCTTCCTTCACGGAAAATCCAAACATGGAAAAAAATGCTTCCTAGAGAAAAACCTAAAAGTGTAAGCTACTGGAACTTTCTAGTTTCTCGCTGCCCTTCCATTTGGATTTTCACACAAATTTTAAAAGAAAAAGTCATAAAGAAAGTCATGGTTTTGGAGAGCCAATTCAAAGTACAAGTTGCACTTTTTAAAGCTGCCTTCCATGTTGAATTTTAACGCTGCCATGATTTATTTTTTCCATGCAAATATTAGACAAATTATCTTATGCAATTCACACTTTTTGAAGCTACCCTCCAGGTTGAAATTTAACGCCAAAACTAGAGTGAAAAGTGTTATTTTTAGAGTTTCCCACATGTTTAAATTTAACGTTTCCTCTCCTTCATGTTTTCCACGGTAAGTTTAAGTGAAAAATCCCAAGGAAGTTGTGGTTTTGGGAAGTCATTCCAAGTGCAAAGCGTGAAAATTGAAGCTTCCTACATGTTTGTGTTTAACGTTGCCATGAATTATGTCTTTTCACATAATTTTAAAGGAATTTTCAAAGTTGAAGTGTGAATATTAGCTTCCTTTCCTTAATGTTTTCCACGCTGCTTTCCGACCTGATTTTCACACAATTTTAAAGAGTCAAGGCTAAAAGTTTAAAATGCAAATCGTGAATTTGAGAGCTGCCTTCCATCTTTGTTTTTAACGTTGCCTTCCCTTGCTATTTTTCACGCAAATCTCCCATGCAAGTCATTCAAATGCAAATTTCTCTTCCTCAAAGTTCAACGCAAAATTTTTGCAATAAGTGAAAATTCACCGTGTTTTGTCAAGAATTTTATAAGATTTCTTCTTATATTCTAAATGCATCCCATAAAAATGTATGCTAAATCTCTATTTGATCCCTCTAAAATCCCATGCATGTTGATTCTAGTCTCCAGTTGAGCCTATTTATATTTACCTTCACCCGGAGTGATTTCCAAAATTCAAAATTGCTCATATGCAATTAAAAATAAAAGGATGGTGAGTTTTGTTTGAATTGTTTACGGAAAACATTACACTAGTGCACATACTTGAGAAGAATTGCAAAATATTTAAGGATAAGAGGTTAAGACAGGTCAAAGGAAACACCCTTAAGGAAAGCACTTTCGTCTACTTCCGAGATCAAATTTGGTGAGAATCAAAGACAAAGAGTCAACCACATGTGGGATAAATAGCTTCTTAGATTCAAGGTAGAGGTATCTTTCATATCATTGATGAGGAATATGGAATAAATATCAGACTTAAAGTGTTGAAACTTTATTCTAATTTCTTCTCCTCTTTCTTCTTCTTTCTCTTATTTTCTCTGATAAAGAAATTGAGTAATAAATTAAAATTGTTAAACTTAGGTAATTGGCTTGAGATACCATTACTTTCGATTACTAGAAGAAGTCAATTACTTGCAAATAGGTGGAAGACATGCAAAATAGAAGGTTCTATTTTAAGTTTTAAAGCATGCATGTCATGCAATGAGAAATTCTAGGGGAAAATAATGCCGCTTGATTCCCTTTTTCATAGTTTTCACATGCAGAAATTCATTGAAAGATTCCTATTTTTAATTTCCCTCTATGCCCTATAAATAGAGGAATAGCCTACAGATTAAAGGATTACAATCTTGTTTATCAGAACTTATTTTAGCAATATCTTTATAACCTAAAAATTCTCGAGTTGTCAAAATTTGTGCTGGAACCCTTGGTGTGATTGTTGCAGAGGCTTGGGACTGAATAAAGGTGGATTTCTAGAGAACTTTGTGTTTATGATATTCTCTAAATTATTCTTTCAAATTTTTAAGCTAAACTTTGTGTTATCTCAGATCTAGGTTAGAAGTTATTTCTTTCCCATCTTGCTAAAAATTGTGTTTTATCTATTTATTTCATTTGTGTGCATGAGAAGAATTCTGATAGCTATTGGTAAAAGTGGCACACCCTTCTTTCTTCTTTCCTAAATTTCTATTTTCCCCCTTTTCTGTAATTAGTTTTATCACAATTGTTTACTTGCTGCAAAATTACCCAACTATGGTTCACGAGTTGTGGGAATTAAAGTAAAACCCTTGAAAATAGTTATTAGGATTCACCCTTACCAAATTGATAAACATCTTACATGGGAGCCTCACCATTAAATGAGGGAGATTTATCTCATGACTACCTAGGTTTTATGTTGTGCATAAAATCTAGCAATTTTTTTTTGGCTACTCCACAAGGGAAATGAATAAATAGCGCTGATATCTTCCTAAACCGTGAGTCCTTTACATTTAAAATAAGAAAATATTTGAGACTCCGTAAAAAAGAAATTGAAAACTCTGTATCTTCTTTTTCCTAATGTTTCTTTCAAGGATCTAGCTGCCAATAATGATGTACACTCAAGAGTAATTCTCTACAAACAATCTTCATGGCTTTACAACAACCATAGGCTCTGGTTCCTTGGGGTCCAGCTATTGGCACTCTTGTATTGGTTCAACCGCTACATGAATTATTGCGCAGATCGTGAAAGAATTTTCCAAAATTCAATGGCGATGGGAAACGACATCTAAATGATCATATAGATGAATTTTCCATAGTTTATGGAGTTCTGGAGTGCCTCATGAAGATGTATCTATTCAACTGTTCATTGAGATGCTTCAGGATGCTGTTGTAGAATGGTTTTATTACCTTTTGTCTGTATGTATCACCAATTGGAAAACTATGAGAACACGGTTTGAAGCTAGATTCAAACCAATAGAAGATTCACATGCTTTGTCATCAAAACTCATTGAAATGAAAAAATAATCATATGAACACATGAGGGATTTCATTTCTAGGTTCTAAAGGATTTTTGTAAGATTCCTCCTATTGATGCACTTAGTGATGAGAATCGGAAGATATTTTTCATCAATCCTTTATTTCCTGAAGTTGGTTATCAGTGTGTAGAGAACATCTTGCTAGCTTGTTGACATCTCAAATTTTTTTATCAAGTAGAGGATGATCTAATCATGGCGGTGTAATATCAATATTTTAACTCCTAAAGTTACAGTTTCTAATAAAGTTAGTATTGTTGATCCAATTCTCGCAAAAGTTGGACAATGATATGTTGTAGATAAAAAATTAGTTGGCACAAGATTATGATTTTTTAGATCCTACTGGTGACTCCAACATTGGATAATTATATTATGAATCAGAAAATGAAGCTGATTTATTATCAAATTCTGAAGATTTCATAAAAGAAGAAGAAGCCAAAAAATTCACTGCTTATGCATTTTCATCATCAATCTTCCAACACCAAAAGCCTCTTACTGCAGAGAACTCCAACAAACCAATCATGGAGGAAATAGTCAAAGAAGAGACTACTTCTCAAATCAGTCTGGATAAGGAGAGTCATAATGAAACAATTGCAGAACCAAAATTCATGTTGGAAAAGGAAGATATTTTACGAGTTATCTGTGGAAGTGCAACAAGGTTCGAGATCGACTAACGAGATAGCTTATTCATGAAAAGTAAAGTATTCGAGAAGGTCCTCATTCATGAGAAAAATCTTCAAAGGAATGAGAAAATCATGAGGAGTAGGTCTTGCCCAATAATATATCTAGATAATTTAGAGCTACCCGAGAATTTGAAACTGATTGTGATTATTTAAGATCATGAGGATGTGCCAAAATGCACCAAAGATCAACCACATTACCTATCAAATATAAATACAAAACAAATAAAGGAGGTATTTATTTTATTTGTTGATACTTTGGTAAGAAGGGTGGAGAACCAACTTAAAAATCATGTTCAATGAAAAATCAATTACGTGGTCTAAGTTCGTGAGGAAGGGAAAGTATTTCTCCTTCTGTTGTAGGATTAGTTTGATCTTCCTCTCGCTTCTATACAAAGTAGAGTAGGTAGTTTTATTTTCATCAAAATAAGTGCTTGCACACACTCTGCATGTTTCCACATGGGCCATGTATGATTTCAAATGTTTGTGTATTTTTTTTTGACATGTTTGGTTCTCTTTAGGATCAGATCAGATAGTTGGAGAAATTTCTGAGCTTTATTAAGAGCTCCATAGATCAATTTCCAGCTAGCAATCATTAGGTAGATTTGTCACAAATTCAAGATGGAGATTATCACAGGGAAAGATCAAGGTTAACTCGACTCCATAGCCCAATGGACAAGACATGAAACCAGAGATGCTGGGATCTCATCTTCATTTCTTCCATTCTGGTAGAAATAAAGATATGCACAGACGAGCCAACTGGTGTACCCAAAAATTTCACTTGGAAATCTTGGGATACCCCTTTAAAATTTTGGTCTTTTTGACTTGTGCTGATTTGCTCAGGATTCCTTTAGGAGATTGCAAGAGGTTTCTTGGTCCAAAAAGGTGCAATAATGGATTTTATGAAAATAAGAAAAATACTACCACCAATGCGCAGAGCTCAAGAAAACATGCACTTTTAGAAAAAATAACTAAAATGAAGCCACAGAGTGAAAGTTATGGCACTTGCAATTTTTGCTGCTACATCTTCCTAGACCCTTCCCAAAAATAGAAAATTTTATTCTATACTTGTGTTTTCTTCCTTCACCAAAAAAAAAAAATTAAAAAAAAAAAATCTTCCTAGACCAAAACCTAAAAGTGCAAGCTACCGACACTTTCTAATTTCTCGTTGCCCTTCCATTTAGCTTTTCACGCAAATTTTGAAAGGAGTTATAAAGCAAGTCATGGTTTTTGGAAGCCAATTCCAAATACAAGTCACAATTTTAAAGTTTCCTTCCACGTTGAATTTAAACGCTGACATGACTTATTGTTTTCCACGCAAATATTAGATGAATTCACTTATGCAAGTAACACTTTTTGAAGCTGCCCTCTAGGTTGATATTTAACACCAAAAATTAAGTGAAAAGTGTGATTTTTAGAGCTTCCCCACATGTCTAAATTGAACGTTGCCTCTCCTTCATGTTTCCCATGCCATGGTGAAAAAGCTCAAGCAATTCATTGTTTTGGGGAAGTCATTCCAAGTGAAAAGCGTGAAAATTGAGTCTTCCCTTCATGTTTTTTTAATTATGCCGTGACTTATGTATTTTCACACAATTTTAAAGGAGTTTGCAAAATTGAAGTGTGAATATTAGCTTCCTTTCCTTCATGTTTTCCACGGTTCCTTCATACCTGATTTTTCACACAATTTTAAAGATTCGAGGCTAAAATTTTAAAATGCAAATCTTGAACTTGAGATTTGCCTTCACTCTCTATTTTTAACACTTGCCTTCCTTTGTTATTTTTCAAGAAAATCTCCCATGCAAGTTGTTGAAATGCAAATTTATTTCTTCCTTCAAAGTTCAACACAACACTTTTGCAATAAGTTAGAATTCACTAGGTTTTGTTGGGAATTTTAAAAGCTTATTTCTTATATTCCAAACGTAGCCCATAAAAATTCAAGCTAAATATGCGGTTGATCCTTCATAAAGCTCATGCATGTTGATTGCGGTCTCCGAGTTGATCTCATATTTGAGCCTATTTATATTTACCTTCACTTGGAGTGATTTCAAGAATTTAAAATTGATCATATGCAACTAAAATAAAAGGGTGATGAGTTGTTTCTGAATTGTTTAGGGAAAACATTGCACTAGTACACATACTTGAGAAGAACTACAAAAGCTTCAAGGATAAGAGGAGAAGATAGGTTAGAGGTAACACTCGCAAGGAAATCATGATCGATGCTTCTAGATCCGGTTTGGTGAGAATCAAAGGCATAAAGTCAACTACATGTGGGAGAAGTGGTTTCTCAAATTCAAGGTAGAACATATCATTCATGAGGCATATGTAAGAAAAATAAGACTGAGAGTTTTGGAACTTTCTTCCAATTTCTTCTCCTCTTTCTTCTTCTTTATCTTATTTTCTCGACAAAGCAATTGAGTAATCAATTAAAATTGTACAACTTAGGTAATTGGCTTTAAAATCTGTTACTTCAAGTTACTGGAAGAAGTCAATTACTTGGGAATAGGTGGCAAACATGCAAAATATAAGGTTCCATTTTTAGTTGTAAAACATGCATGTCATGCAATGAGAAATTCTAGGGGAAAATACTACGGATGCTTCCCTTTTTCATAGCTTCCACATGCGAAAAATTCATTGAAAGCTTCATATTTGTAATTTCCCTTTGTGCACTATAAATAGAGGAAGAACCTATGTGTTAAAGGATCACAATCTTGTTTATCAAAACTTGTTTTAGCAAGAGCTTTGTAGGAGGAGAATTCTTGAGTTTTTAGAATTTGTGATGGAACCCTTGGTGTGATTAGTATAGAGGGTTGGAACTGAATAAATATGTATTTTTGGAGACCTTTTTCCTACGGTGTTTTTTGAATTCTTCTTTCAAAGTTTTTTAGATAAACTTTGTGTTATCTCATATCTAGGTTAAAAGTTTTCTTTTCCCATCCTCATAAAAATTATGTTTTATCTATCTATTTAATTTGTGTGGATGAGACCAATTGTGATAGCTATTGGTCAAATTGGAACTCCGTTATTTCTTCTTTCCTAAATTTCTATTTTCCCCCTTTTACGTAATTAGTTTTATCATAGTTTCTTACTTACTTTGCCAAAATTACCCAATTGTGGTTCGAAGCTATGAGAATTAAAGTAAAACCCTTGAAAATATTTATTAGGAACCACCCTTACTGAATTGATAAACATCTTACACAGGAGCCTCACCGCGAATGAGGGAGATTTATCTCATGACTTCCTAGGTTTTATGTTGTGCATAAAATCTAGTCAAAAAGACTTACAATCTTACACATTTTCTTGCTATTGGTGGAGCCGTCACGAGCTACATGAACCAACCCCTAAATTCCACAAGTTGGATTGGTTGTTTATATCCTCATAGATCATTTAGATAGTAATATACCTTGTATAAAAAAAAAAAAATTAGATAATATTTTGTATAATGTTTTTTACGTATTTTATTAGTTTTAAGTATGAAATCTAGTTTTGAGGTATATTTGAATGTTATAAGTTGTTCCCATCTGGAAACACACGTCTTATATAATACGTGTTCCTATATTAGATTAGGGATTTCTACACCTGATGAATCCTAAGTACTCAAAAACCCCGAGTTCGTCAAGGGGAATATGTAACTTGAGGGGACAAATTATAGCAGACAATGTGATCTTTAGCTCTAGAATTGAATTATAAGTTCTTGTTTATTGGTTTCATTATTTAATATGTTTGAGGTCGACCGTTTATTAATAATGAGTGTTTAACACCCCTTTTATCTCATTGTTCTTAAGTTTGAAATTATCATATTTAGAAATATGGTTTTTTGAAATTTATTTTTATTAGTGTGTAGTGATCTAGTGTGTTAGAATATATAACATACATTACATTTTTGTGGTGAATAAACAATACAATGTGTCTAACTAACTTTTCATTTAATTTAATAGTAATTTGTTTTCATTTCTTATTTTGAATGTATTTGTTTTCAAGTAATATGCTCAAGTCAAGGGTCTCCTCACCAAAACAATGACTTGAACTACCTAAAATATCGAGGGTTCTAAGGGTTTATATAATATTCTTTATGATTTACACAATTTATCGTAGGTCTTACACAATTCTCCCTAAAGTTTACTGATTTTACACTATAGTTTACATAGTTTACTTTATAGTTTACACAATACTATCTATAGTGTACACAATTTACCAGAGGGTTTGCACAATTTACATTACACTTTGCAGAATTTATCCTACCATTTTCATAGTTTACTAGGGAATGCATAGTATATCATATGATTTACATAATTTATCATAGGGTTCTTCAATTTTATTTGGGATTTACTTAATTTCCTTTCAAACCTATTATAGATTTACATAATTTCTCCTAAGATTTGCATTTTAGTTCCTAGATTTCACATACATTATTAATCAACTTTAAATGAAAATACGCATACCCATAATTTGGTATATGTCTCTTAGTCTTAGTGTTCCAATGGAGGGTTTTCTTGCCTTGAATTTTATAGTTTGGCTTCTTGTCTATGTCATTTTTCAGTTTTTTGTCTATTTTTTCCTCTATTTTGTCTTTGTTCATTTTCCCTCTTCCTTTCTGCTATTTTTACTATTTCCTCTCCCTTATTACTATCCATTTTTTTCCACTATAATTCTGTTAGGAATATTAATGATTATTAGTGTTCCACATGGGTAGTTATGAGAGATAACAATATATGATATATTTGCTGTAATAACAAAGACTAAATTGTAAATAATATGGTGAGTTGTTGAGTTTTTCACAAATCATATATATTTGGTATAGCATTTTTAACTCTCATAATTTATACTAATCTTATTCCCTATAAAAAAATCCTTATAATGTGAAAAATCCTCTCTTATAAATTAAATTACATTCTTTTATTTGATTGAGTTTTTATTCATGATAAAAATATAAGCAATTTTTAATTTGATATCAACGTAGGATGTGTTTCTATGGATCATTGATTTGTTATAGGGGCTGCACTATAGCATGTTTGCCCCTATGCATGAAATTCATTCTGTATGTTTGATAGTTTGCAAGTTTAAGTTACTACATTTGGGCTATGGTGCAACTCTTTTCTACCCCCGATGTATTGCATTTAAACAGAATTGTAAGGCTTAAGCTTTGTAACATGTCAGTTGTGTGAGTAATTTTTGGATGCAATCATGCATTTTTGTCACTCTGTTAGGAAAGGGATATCGTTTCTATGAAACAAGTGTGGGATCTTTCGATTGAACTAATGTTAATTTTATAAGTTAAATTGTGTACACCTGGAAATAGCATTAAAGGAAAAATAAATATGTTCTTGTTGCAAATCAAAAGAGACGACATTATAAACAAACGAGAGGCAGACAGCTGTGCCATTACTTTGGACTATCTGTCCATACATTGATATCTCTGTATCTTTAGATTGAAAGATTATGATACGTTCATTATGGTGAGAGTGAATTTAATAAAATCCAGAATTCCAATTTCCAAATACAAAATTTTCTTCGTATTTCGATCCTCTTTTCCTAATTTTTGTGTCCTAACGGTTCTAATTATTAAATATCATAGAGCTATGGAGCATTTAAGCCTGCAATTACATTGACGTATTTCCTACGTTCAGAACTCGTATCATGCTTGGCATTTTCTCTATGCATAATATTTCCACGTAAGAGTTGATCTCTGAATTCATTAACTATACTAGGTTAGAATTTAATACATCTTCCAGAGTCATCTACAGATATATGTTATTTGTTTGTGAACCCATACCTGCAGAGGTGTAAGCTATCCATGCTCATATTATCTATTATGCCATTGGATCGAGTGCCTTATTTTATTATTACTTCTTTCTGAAGTGTATTTCCTTCGATGATTGCAAAAATTATTATCTCAAAGGCTCCCAGCTTACATTGTGAGATACTCTAAAGATGCTTACTTTGAAGACTTAGTAATAGTCAGTATATGGTATAGATAGTTCTAATTACGCCGAAGGCGTATTCTCTATGGGGTGAAACCTCATGGCTCTAACATCAGTCAGAAGATGAGCCGTAGAAAGCACGCTCTGAAAGTATGGAGGAGATCTAACAGTTGTTCAACTTGCGTGAATTTTTTCATGTCCGTCTATTTCTTTCTGTGGATTGTGAAATCAAAACCCAGCCTATCAGATCTCACTGACATGCAGCAGTGGAAGTCAAACTGCCAGCGAAACAACAACAAAACCTCTAAATCTTTTAGCTGTGGACATCTGTGCGAAACCTTTGGCTGGCATCAGGTAGAATTTAGCGGATCTATTTTGTGACTTTGGGTTCATAGGAGGACAATTTGACAACAAAGCCAATAGTCACTTTTCTTTTTGTTCATGAGGAATCATTACATTTTACAATTTAAACACAGTCTTCCAACGTCCCTAAATTTTAACCTGGTGTGAGGAAGCGACCACCAGGTGTGCAAGTTTCATACTGTTTTTGTACAACTGGAACCTACGTTTCATACTGCCTTTGTATAGCTGACACACACTCAGGGACGTTGGTCGGACTACTCTTTCAACACACAGAGACTCGGTCAGACTATTCCTCACAACGAATAGACATGCCAATGGGGTTTTAACCTTGGACCTCCTCTTAGTAAATACCCAGACTTTACCAATGAGCCAAGACCCCATTGGCAAGCCAATAGTCACTTAATCAGGGTCTTTTACTTTGGAGGGTTTTGCTACATCTGCAGACTGCGATTATGTCTTCCATCCATCAAATCATAGTTTGTTTAGTATAACATGAATTCTTGTCATCTTTAGCCAAATTCTACGTCTCAGCCATTGCAAGAACGAGAACACATCCCGTCTCTGTCATACAGATCCAACTAGTACCGAATTTATTTAAAATTGGTCGAAGTGTATCCAAAAGAAATTGTGACAATTGGGTTTCGAACCAGGAACCTATTGGATTTCTGTCGTTTTGGAGGTCAAGACTATAAAATGGACTATGTAATTATTTTAAAAATGGATCGAGAGAAGGAGAACTGGGCTGCAAGATTGTTTGGTGAGGATAACAGAGAGTCTGTTAAGATTTCTCCTTCATGGAAAAATGGTGATCCACATCTGGAAATTCCGGGATCTGTTATAGACAAGGCCAAGACAAGATTAAAGTTTGCACTCGTTGGAAGTTTTGTTGGGCAAAGACCGAACATTGATCTTGTTAGAGATTGGTGTAAAAGGAAATGGACATGCATGGTAGATGTCAGAGCTCTGGCTGGAGAAGGTTTTTTATTCTGTTTCCAAAATAATCATGATAGGCTAAAGGTGCTTCAGGAAGTTTCGTGGTTCTTCGGTAATGCTGCTTTGAGTCTTCATTGCTGGGAACCAGGTTTGTCACATAACTTAGTTTTTAAATCTCTCCCTATTTGGATTCATCTCCCTGCCCTTCCTTTGGAGTTTTGGGAGGTCGAATTTTTTTTTGGAATCACCAAATCGATGGGTACTTTGATTGCTGTTGATCTGATGACAAGGGCCCGATCTAGATTAGTTTTTGCACGATTTTGTGTTTCTGTCCCAAGGGGAACAAAAATTCCCAAAAAAATATGTTTGAATTACCTGGAAGGCATTTGGGAACAGGAGATTGAAGTGGAGGGCTCAGGGCTTTTTAACTCCCAATGTCAAAAATCAGAAGTGAGCCAACAAATTGTTGCGAGGATGTGGAGCCTGATCTGGAGATCGATGAAACAGAATAAGATCTAAAGGAGGACGAATAAGATGCTGCAACAGTTCAAAGTGAGGATATTGAATTTTTCTAAACACGGTTGAGCCTGTTAGCATTGGAAAAGTAGCAGAGTTCATTGGGAAGGAGGACGTTGGAATCGGTAAAGGTGACCTGCTAAACCGGTTAGAAAGGAGGAGATTCCAAATTCAAAAAACCATGCAAACAACACATTTACTGCAGGCAATCACGGTTTACAAGGAAATATGCAGGATTTGAGGGGAAATAAATATATTTCAAATAATATGGCCGTGGACCTGATCATTAATTTAGGATATTCAAATATGTTGCATGAAAATTTTGTTAGACAGAAGGAAACATTTAATGATGACAGATGGACTTCGGTACATCCTAAAAACATTGCTCGACGTTTAACTCGGAGTAGCTCTCTGGCTACCTCCTGAGTTTTATGTTTCCTTTTTGGTCTTTTAGTTTTGGTGTGGGCTTCTTGAGAGACAATTTCCCTTTAGTTTCCTTCCTTCCTTTGGTGTTTGGTTTGTTAGTCTTTTGTATGTTTTTACGAATATTTTTGTAATGGACCTTGGATTCTTTTCCAAAGTTTTACAAATAAAAATAAAATAAAATGGACTACGTATTATTTGGGCAGAACCAATCTAAGTTATGCAAAAAGTGTGGGACATGCAGCTATTTATTTTCCAGTGCTTAATTTTCAACTTTTCATTCCTATCTTTCTTATCTACAAAAAAATTATAGTTGGAAATGAAAGATACAAAGGGCTACAAAAAGTAATGTGGTAGGGTTCGAACTTAGAACTTCTTGGATTTTCCGCATTTTATTTTTGGATCCTTTTAGCACAAATTACACACACATGAATAGAGCTAGTGAGATCGAGAATAGAAAGTGGAGCACATAAAATAGTTATTGTTTGGGCGAAAACAATATGAGTCATGTAATAGGTATGACACATGGAGGCATTTAATTTCCACCTTCTTATTTCCAACTTCCCATTCATGTCTTCCTCTTATTTAACAAATTAAACATCATCCAATCAATAACTTTGATCCCAAAAAAAAATTAAAAAATCCCATTCTATGTTGGTATCAAAATCCTTAATGGACTAATAATAATAAAATTTAAAAATAGCAAAACCCATGTTTCTTTCGGCGACCATTTGAGAATGATGACTTTATGACATTGGATGTGGGAAACCATAATCATTACGTTGATAGCTAGAGAGAAATCCTTATCATAAATGTGCATGGAATTGTTTACCTTGGGATGTGAGATCCATTCCACATTTCCTTGTCTCTTATGTGTCCCATGAATCATGCAAGTGAATCCCCATTGTATATCCCCTATTTTATTTCTAATTTTTCATTCATTTATATCTTATCTAACAAATTACATGTCCTCCAATCAATGGCCTTAAAGACAAAAATAAAGTAGAATAAAATAAAAGTAAATCCCATTTTATGGTTGTTGTCATGTTGCAGTGTCATACAACCCTTGACGTGTGAGAGATTGGATGTTCTTCCTACCAATAAAAATATAGGTAGCACCCATGGATGAAGGACATGGGCCGCATTTCTTTCTTGATTTTGAAAAAGGAGCAAGACCATCAAATTGTGGAGGATGTTAGATTTCATTCAAGCTCAACAAGAAGATGTCAAATATGGGACCATCATTTCTACCCGTTTTCTTACCTACTTTAGGCAAAAATTGTTGTAGGACATGCAACTTATTAATTCCCATAATTTTATTTCCAACTTTCCATCCATGCTTTCATCTTATCTAACAAATTATATGCCCTCTATTCAAAATTTATAACATCATACACCAATAAATTATGAAAATAGAAAAGACTATTTTATGTCGTTGTTCATTGATGGATAATGCCATAAGGACTATTGATGTGGGAAACCTTAATCATTATGGTGATAGCTAGAGAGAAACCCTAATCATAAATGTGCATGAAATCACTACCTTGGGATGTCAAGTCCACTCCACATATCTTTATCTCTTAAGTGTTTTGTGAGTTGTGTTGGCAAATTCCCCTTACATTTATATGTGATCTAACTACCCTAAAAATCCAATGGCTCAAATTGCATAAATAAATTGTTGACATTGGCAGTATTGATTGACCACTCTTTTCACTTTGAGATATCTCCAAAATATGTTTTCTTAAAGAATTCCACACCCTTCAAATTCTCCACCCTCAACCCCCATAGTCATCACCCGTCTTCCTCTCCCTCTACTTTACTCCCTCTATTTTTACCACTTGTATTCACCCCCTTCGATGTTTTCATCATACATTTCACATGCGATTGCAAGTGTAATTATTGTTTCTAAATGTTACGGTTGGTGGTTTTTATGTTCGTTTAAAGTTTTTATTTTTTTATTTTTTGTGTCCTGTTATTTTCACTCTCCATATTTGTAATATTTTAACATCAAAAGTCAATAATTTATTCCATTATAGATTTATTTATAAATATAGGTTTAGCTATATTAGAAATTTAGGTCTTGTTGTATAGGGTGTAATTTTGAATTGTGTCTTTATCAAATCATTGGGGTGTTATTATTAAATATTGTCTTTTATAATTGTTAAATGTCATTTGGGTTGGGTTGTATTCTAATGTTTTGTGGTCATTTTTGAGTTAAAGCTTTGTTTATGTGTATTGTCACTTAAATGAGTAATTTGTTATCAATTGTCAATTCAATACTAAATCATTGGGTTTAATTTGTGAGGCATTCTTAAAAATATCAAAAACCTAAATTTCCTTACAGATGCATATTCGGTCTAACTTGATGCTATATCTTTTTGGTAGGAGGGTAGGAAGGGGGAAAGAGATGAAAAATATTATATTTTTGATAATTATTTTGAAGATTGCAAAGAAGGATGAAGTTGGGTTAAGGGCTCCACCCTCAACCACACCCTTTCTTGTGATAGGTAGTGTTGAACTTAAGTGTCAACAATAACGTGAGGGTTTAGAAGTTCACCCTTTTGTTAAGGATATTATAGGAATGATAATTAAATTCATAAGATGAATAGAAAGAATGTAATTAAAGACAATAAACATTACACATTACATCAACCATAATTCTTTATTTTTCATCAAAATTGTTACATCGGTCTTCACATCCATCTCGGACACACCTTCTCAATTATAAATTCTTACTCACATTACCTCATCTACATACTCTTATCGACACATATTTTCTCATACACTTTTGACTTGTGCACACACACATACCATCACCTATATTCTCATTATACTCTATCTTCTCTACATACTTACAAGATTACATTTTAGTAGATTAAGTATCCATTTTACTAACAATACAAAAGACACTATTTTTTGAGGTGACTCTATCGACTAAGTTTTCATTCCATTATGATCTTATTCATGTTACAGTAGTTGATAGACCTTTGCATGGAATTATGTCATCTTCATGGATTTTGTAGTGTATCACAGATTTCACACGGTATTCCTCAATTTTTCTTAGTGTTCTGTGGCTTGCTTCAAACTTCGGTGGATTTTCCTTTTATCTGCGACTTCTCCTATATTCTAAAGTTTTTCTTCCTTCCTATGATTATTCTCAAAATTGATGAAGAAACCTGTTAACATCATCCCCAGCATTTAAATGTGTTCATTTGTTGGATGTCCTTTATCCTTACAACTTTACTTGGAAATCTAAAGCATCAACTTACAAGAACTTAGATGTCTCGTGTTAGGAAATTTTCCCTCACTCAACTCACTGAATGGATTTATAAGACACAATGGCTTACCCCAAAAATTTGTTCTTCTCCTCTAAGACGTTATTAGTGGGATGTATTAGGCATATTAAGTTGTGATATTCATCTCTAATGTATGTCATTGTTCTTTGTGTTCCTTAATTTCTTGTTCCCATACTTGCATCTGTGTATTCTCTTGGATGATGAGAGGTATCTCTGTGGGTGGCTTGTTTTACTAAATATGCGAGCTATATATTTTCTTTAATATTGCTAATTATTGTTGCATCCTTATTATGGCCCTATCCATTGTTATGTTGTATTCTTTGCATATCTATAATTTTCTCACTTCGTTATTCTTTGCTTTATTATGATATTGTTCAATCAGTTCTAAAATTTTTCTCCGTTGTTTTACATCATCATCTATAGTAATATCATACTCAACTGACTCCTTTTTGAGTTCATGTTCTAAGTTTTATATCTCATCTTTATCTATTTGTGTTGAATATGTCTAAACCATGGCATATGTATAATATGTCGCTGCATTTTCAAACTTTGTTTCCATCTTTGTGAGAAGTGTCTTCATGTCTTTCTATCGTCTCGATTTTGTATTGCTTGATGTTGTAGTATTTTTCCTTGTATTCTTGAATCATCTCATATGTAATCTTCTTCTTTTCTCTCTTCTACGAGGTGACATTGTCTATTAGAATTGAATTCAATAAATGTTCAAGTGTTTTTTTCTCTTTGGGAGGTTGGAGTTAATATTGATTTGATGTTTATCTCTTTTTATGTATGACATCTATAGAGACAAAATCATGCACTTGATACATTTATAGGTCCTAAAAGCATATAATCATTTACATGATTCCTAAGTGAGAAAACTAGAAATTGAAAACTATAATCGGCATCTTGTTTTCTATTTGGTCTTACACACCCTATAGATTAGTTAGAATTTTACTTTCTTATCATTTTAGACTTCGGGCATTAGCACCCAGCCATGACGCCAATGCTTAGGAGCTCTTGTTCCCTCTTGACATTCCACAGAGTTCATACTTGATTGCCGAGGGTCTAAATATTCAATGAACCTCACCTCTTTCACACTTCACACTTTGTGCTTCATGATCGATCTTTCTAGCATCTATTTCCAAACCATTTCTTGATGACGCACTCTTGTTCTACGGTTCATTCTTAATTGTCGAAGGGTATTTTATAAATTAACCTCATCTCATAAACATCTCTGTTGGGGAGCAAACTTCTCCTATCATATTTACCAATTGCATACCATCTCATCACATCACCTATATATCATTTAACATATTGGTTGCACATACTCTTGCTTTCTTATACTTACATGTACAATTTTCTTACTATACTAGTAATATACTCAGCATGTCATTATATTTTCTATATACACATGCGCGTTCACTTAGTCGTTTGTTGTGAATTCAAACTTATTCCAGATCTTTACATAGAGCAATGATGCTTGACTCTATAGATATTACTAGTCCCACCGAGGCTCCCAAGGGCATCTAAATTTACTACCTTCACACATCAAAGGTCCTATTGTTTCATTTTTGGCTACTACTTCTTTCTAGCACATTACTTTCAATATATATATATATGCTTTGGCATCTTGTTTATGTGCTAACGGGTGCTTCATGTGCAAAATTGTTTTTACAAGACTCTAACCCACCATGGTTTTGTATTACATGTTTATTGACATTGCTTTCTATTATATGCTATTATTTTTAGGCTATTCCCTTTGTCTTGTATGCACATTGTATGCTTTTGGCCACTTTGACCCTTATTGTATTATGACATTGTTAGCGATATCCCATATTTGAAACCAAATTTTTGCAGTCTATCTTGTCTTCTTTCTTACTTAGCACATTGTTTTATATATGCATAATTGATTTTATTACACTAAAACATGTTTCTAGAAATCTTGTTTACATATGCCTTCGTTTACCATGCACATCACCTCCCCTTGTAGGGTATCCATTTCATCACAATAGTAAGTCCTCTCCTTGGACCACATGCTCCAATAAGTGTCACAAAAACCCCAAATGAGGGAGTGATTACATTGGTTGAATCACTTACCCCATACAAAAACTCATAGCTACAGTACATGCTAACACGATACAAAAACATAAGATAAACAAGTTTATAAAATGACCGAGAATCTTCTTGGGGTCCTTAGCATAGTACAAACACCAGCGCCCAAAATTAGATAACAACGTCTGGGTGCTCGTGTCATCCCCTACGTGTCCATGTCATGGGGGCATACATAGTTATTTTCCTAGATTAGCACACTCTATAGAAGTTCAAAGATCAATTTTTACACAACAACAAGCCTCCAGTAGTAGAATGCATTCTATCTCCTTTCAAATGACAACCTATACAATCGAACTAATTCAAAACAACCGAGACATCGGAAAAAAACATTAACATATCATCTGTAGTGGTTTTCATTTGGGAAGCATTCATGGAACAATAGTAACACTAGACCTCTCTCCCCAACACTCTTCTACCATCGTGTGAGGTCACCCAAAAAAATCGTACTTGGCATGAGATTGCCCAATAAACTCGTACTTGGCATGGGATTGCCCAAAAATGTATTCTTGGCAAGATATCGCCTAAAAAAATTGTTATACAAACCATTATTAGGATGTTTTCTATCATTTACATTCCTATACAATAGGTACACACTTTCCTTCTACATACTTTCACACACTTTTACATACTTTTACAGAGTTTTCATAATACATGACTTTGACTACTCTTTTTCTCTTCTTTTGTAGGTTTTCCCTAATACAAAACAAGAAGTAGTCCTACATAAACAACTTACGTAAAAAACATGTACAAATAAACACATACACTTCACCCCTAGGGTAACTTCCTCTTTCTTAGTTTTCATGCGTAATTTTTATCACTTCACGCTTTCACTTGTTTCTTGGCCATGCTATCACCATCACACTCTAGAGAAACAAAAGGAACACACATTAGAAAAAAATTTATGTTATCGATTATTCACTCAACAACATAAAGTGGGGGAAAATGTAGACACAAAATCACGTAATTGAGTACATTTCTAGGTCCTAAAAGGATACTAGCATTTACGTGATTCTTAAGCGAGAAAAATAGTAATTGACATTTATCTTTGGCCTCTTGTATTTTTTTAATTTTTCTATTTGGTATTAAACACCCTACACCCTAGTCATAACTTTGATTTCTTATATTTTATGACTTCAGACACCAGGACCTGACTAGGATGCTAATGCCCAGTGCCCTTGTCCCCTCCGTGCATTCCTAACCTTTTTCTATCTTACTCGCTTCTTTTGGCTGTCTTTTATCATTTGGGCATCTTATTTTCTTATGGGTCGGCCTTCCAGTTGTTAATTACGAAATTCTATCAAGGGAATGGTATAAATACATAGCTATGTGATCAAAATAAGGGAGAAAGCTCTAAGCATTATTATCGGCACTAAAGCTTGCATGCAAAAGGAACCTAAAACACTTAAAGACATCTATCTAGCATCCATTCAAGGGATAAGGTATTGCATTTTATGCATACACAACATAGGAAGGGAATTTTATTCTATTCCATACACACATTTGCATATTTTAGAAAATCTATCCCGTTATCTAGTGCATCTTATACAAGGGCATCTTATGGCACCATTTATACACACACTCACAAGAACTAAATGGAGTCTAAGATGTAGTGCAACACTCGATTATAAGTTCACTCAATCAAGTGACCACTAGGGTCAATATTAATCCCCATATTGCATCTTTCTTTTTTAATTTGATGTGATTTTGTGGGTTTTATAGGTGAACATCACTTTTACAAGTTACAAGAACATCCAATGATTAAGGTGCAACACACAAGTGACCGACGATGAATATCGGTGACACTCTTGTGACATAGTAAAAATAAAGTTTCGAGTATTTTTGCAGTCATAGGTTCCCATTAGAGGTATCTAGTGTTGGAGTTAATAAGGACTGAGAGGAAGGGTGAATCATTCCTTAATAAAAATTTGACACTTGTGCTTCAAACCCTAACCACACAAACTCATGTAGAACACATATCAAAACATATAGTATTCACAATGAAATATTATCAATGCAAGGATCACAATGATAAAAACATAAATCCACTTATATTGATAATAAAATCAGATCCACACACTTATATATATTAAAATCATATCACAATGAGTAATGTCTTCAACAATGATCAACAAGATACAATCAAGAGCTCTCAAGAAAATCAACTTTGTCTCATGAGTACATATGAAGATATACAACTATGAAATTATCTTCAACTCAATATCAGATTTGTAAAAACCTTAGAAACTTGCAAATGACATCAATAAGATATGAATGTAGGATCCAAACACAAATCTCCAAGTGTCCCTTCCTTCTTCAACTCATTATCAAAGAAACTTCTCCACCTTTGCTTCACTCAAATTATCCTCTAGAAAACACAATCCATCTACCGTCCTAGAATGAAATTCCACAGGTTTTTCTATAGAACCAAAGGTTTCTTCTTTTAAGAGAAAGGGTTCTTCAAAAGAAGATAAAAGGGGTTCCAAAATATTGACACCATTGTACCCAAACTCCATTTTTATAGCCTCGCCTTGATTAAAATTCTAAAGAGGCTGGTTTCCCTCTAATTACATGACCATATAATCCTAAAAACATCCCATAAGAATCATTAGAATAGTAACAATTAACCCATATAGGTCAACCTACCAAAAACACCTCATTTATGCACCAAAAATCCAAAAATCCCATCATTCCAAAACCATGCTTAGTCATGACCCAAAAACCACCATTCATGATTAAAATAACATTTAACATCCATATATGGTTGAAATTTATCTCAACCAATCAAATTATTTCATTTAATGGGCCTAGTACTCTGTGTTTTTCTAAAAATAGTTGTTTTCTATACCCTTCAACACCCTAGAAAATTAATTATTCCACCAAATGACTTAAAACAAAGAAAAATATGTCATGTAACAACTTTATGGAAATTCCAGAGCCTTTATAACACTTATAATCAAGTTTGAAGCCATTAATCAACAACCTACTCAAACCACATTCACTTTTGTCTTCACCAAATCAACTTGCCAAAAAATTGTTTCCAAAGGTTAGCTCATAAAAATATTTCTAAAAATATTCAAGAACTAAAAATCAATTCATTTTATGACCAATTAATCTCTCTTAACGTCCCCGGTGATAGAAAACATCACGCATCCATCACACGCAAACAACTCCAAATTTACACCAAAACACATCTTGTCATACAATGGAAAAAATATTAATATCCAAATAGAACTGGAAACAATATCAAATGACCTTATCATGAAAAAAATATTATATGACTAGAAATATATCTGAATTGTATTCCCACAAAATTTTGAATCACCTCAAAATTCCACATGTAGCGCCTATAATGGCCATTTCTATCAACACTACTTTTTATGGCCTCAAAAATGCCATTTGATTAGTAAACTTGAATGGAGCTCAAATTGCAATTTTTATTCAAAAAAATTATTCTAAACATTCACAATTATCAAGATAAAATCTCATAAATTCCATAACATTATTTATCTCATACCTCATTTGGATAACTTTTCCGCATAAACATGAACTCTTCGAGAAATGGACATTTTTAGGTGGCACCCACATATTGTCACATGCTATATCCTACATTTATGAAAATATGGAAGAGTCCTCTACAACATTACATTATCAATTTTTCATAAACAATCAAATATTTCTCACTATATTTTTCATAAACAATCAAATATGTGACGATGAATTGACCTCATTATTTTTGTGAAACATTTTAGAATTAATTTATAATTATACTCAAAATCCACGAGTTCCTATGTAAACCCCATTATTCATAGTGAGCATCCGAAGTTGCAATTTGAACTAGAATTGCACTAGATTTTGACCTTGTCTCACTAAAAATGACATAACATGCAAAATAATCAGCATGGAAATCTGAAAATTTTCCCACAAAACAAGGATAGACCCTAATAACATATCTAGTCATCATCTTGCAATATGTAACACTCAATCTTTCTATCCATTGATACTTACCTAGCTATACCTTAGGGTTTCTCACTTTGTAGAAGCTAGGGTCAATTGAAAGAATGTTATAACTCATCATGAAACCACTAAAAATGACCCAAACATACCTGATACACATTTATATTCTGAATGAATGCATCAATGAGTAAATACAACTCCAAAGCTCAATCTCATACCTCCTAGCAACCATGCCTGCTCCAAATGAGCACCTATAACATAGCCAATCACATGTGACTGCTCTTAGTTACAAAGTAATCTCCAAACCTATAATTAAACATGAAAAATGTATTCTCAAGTATCCAATAATCTCATAGTGTCATGATACATCACCTAGGCACTGACGAGTAGCCTGTAAGAGCAAGCAATCCTTATTGAATATCACTATACGAACATAAACACATCTGAATCATCATGTTAGCAAAATATACATCATCAAATGACCATAATACAACATCCAATTTTTCATTAATGTGGTTTTTCATCAATGAAAACACCTAATAGGACCACATGCCAACATTTGGTGCCTATGAGCCCTCTTCCCATCCAGGCACCTGGTTCGACATTTTCCATCAGTTCTAGATTTTGCGGTGCGAATTACAATGGTCTCCCCTTTATGTTCATCGGTTTACCTAGTCTAGATCAGTTCAAGGAAAATCAAAAATCAGTGCATGAACAAGGAAAATTTGAAAATCTATATAATGAGGCAAGAACACTTAAGAAGCCCCAGAACATAACCAACAAGACAATGTACCATCAAGATAAGAGATAAAAAGAACTATTTCTTTGCATGCATATATAACTTGAAATAAACAATCAAACCTAGCATATCTAAACAATTCTCTACTCTTTGAAATCTATGAAAACATGAACCTATTAAAGATTCTAGCAATTAGTCATGATCATTTGATTCTCAATGTTTTTGAGAGTGAGAGCTCGCCATTAATGGCTACAAGACCATGTGGTCCCTCTCATTTATGCAAAGCTCTAGTCAAATATGGAATAGCAAATAAAATAGCTCAATAAAAATGAAGAAATCTCTTAATCCTAGCAAAAATACTATAGTTTAGCCTAGAGAGGGAAAGTGATATTAGAAAATGACTTGGGATAGTGGGGTATTTATAGTTTTCCAATTCCAAGAATGGAATGATTTGGGTTTATGTGGGACAAAGGGTGAGTCCAAAAAGAAATTTTAGGTTTATAAGAGGTAAAACATGCCGTAGGCTAGCTAATCTTGGTTAAGGCTAATTAATCCTATTTATTAATGTATTAGTAACCTAAGAGAGTTATGAGGGGCCCACTTAATCCAATGTGATGGATTGATAGCCTAGGAAGCTTATAGAAGGGGTTTAGAAGGAGATAGGAATGAGGTTTAGTTAATAAGAGGGTACATTAGCCCGATTAGTCATTTATAAGAGGAATATGACCAAAAGAATGCCATAAAAGGAGAGTTAGATATGCCTAATTGACAAGGTGTCGTCGTCATTTGTGGGGAGTAGAATAGTTAGTGCAATGTTAGGAATAATATTGATTTGGTCAAACTATAGCTTTCTACACAACTAAGTCATTTCCTCTTTCTTACACTTAGGGTTTCATATTTTTTTAATGTATTTCATATGTAAAGTTATATCTAACAGCTTTTATATCATAGTTTACATTCAATTAATTTGTTATTAGGGTTTATAATTACCAAGTCAAACTAATAAACGACATATAAAAATAAGACCATCCTCTTCTCCTATCAAATATTCTGCAGCGTTATCAATCCCAAATAAGCCACCACCATTCAAGGTCTCTTTCCACCCTCCACTTCAACAACCAATCACTTTTGTCAAGAAAAATATTCCTTACATTGATGGCTGGGACACATTTTAAACACCACCATAGATCTTCATCTCTTACACACTTGGGGGTATCACACTTTCTTATCCTTCTTTACATCGCTATCGCTTGTCTCTAATGTCTATTATTACACTTTACGCTTTGTGATTCATGTCTAAATATTTCTAAGAACTCTTACACACATTGATACACATATTATATCATCACTACCCTATTAAATACACTAGTTCCATGGTTCATACTCAACTGCTTCAAGGGTATAAATATGAAATGAACCTCACCTGTTTCACACTACATGCTCTATGCTTGATGATCCATCTTTCTAGCATCTATTTTAAAAACATTTCCCGATGATACACTATTGTTCTATGGTTAATTCTTGGTTTATCGAGGGTTATTTTATAAATGAACCTCCTCTCATACACATCCACCGGTGGGCATGCTACTCCTATCACATTTACATATTGCATATCATATCGTCACATCACTTATACATCATTTGAACATCTTGGTTACACATACTTGTGCTTTCTTATAATTACATGTACACTTTAATTACTATGATAGTCATATACTCAGTATGTCATTATATTTTCTATATACACATGCACGTTCACTTGGAATTTACTTGTGAATGTTGAATTTTTGCGAGATATTTATAGACAACAATGATGCTTGACACAATTCCTCTTATCGGTCCCATTGAGCCTCCCGGGACATCTACATTTACTACCTTTACACATCACAAGTGTTATTGTTTCATTACTGACTATTACTTCATTCTATCACATTACCTTCCATAGATCTATACATGATTCGATTACTATATATATTTTTAACATGCTAACACGTGCTTCATGTGAAACATTTCCTCTTTAGGACTCTATGCCACCATGGTTGTCTATTATACATTGATTGGAATTGATTTCTATTGTATTTTATTGTTTGTGTGCTAGGTTCGTTGTCTTGTATACAAACTATACACTTTTGGATGCTTTGGACCTGATTGTCTTGTGACATTGTGAGCGATGTCCCATGTCTGAAACTCACTTTTCACGGTCTATCCTATCTTACTAGTTTATTAGTAGATATTATTCTATATGCATATTTGATTTGATTGCACTAACACATGTTTCTATAAATCTTGTTTATATGTGCCTTGATTTCTACCATGCACATCCCCTCCCCCTATAGGGTATCCATTTCATCACGTTATCAAGTCATCTCTTTTGGACCACATGCTCCTATAAGCATCACATGCATCATAATTGAGGGGGAAACATTTGGTGAATCATTCACCCTATATAGAAGCTTAGAGCTATAGTATAGGCCTACACAGGATAGGAACAAAAAATAAACATTGTTACAAAATGACCCAAAATATGACTTGGGTCCTCAACATAGTATAAACACCGTGTCCAAAATCGAGATACCGGTGTCTCGGGTGCTTGTGTCCTCCTTGGGAACCTATGTCCTGGGACATTATTTTTTTGAGGTAATCACACTCTACATTAGTTCACAAATATATTTTTACAACATAATCATGGGCCTCTAGAATCAAAATGCATTCTATCTCCTTTCAAATGTAACAACCTATTCAAGAGAAAATTTGAAACAATCACAAAAATAGGAAAAAAATAGTGAAGTACCATTTGTAGTGGTGTTCATTCAAGAAGCATTTATGGAAGGAGAGTAACACTAGACCTCTATCCGCAACACTCTTTTGTCATGGAGTGAGATTTCTCGAAAAAACCTATACTTGGCATGGGATCACAAGAAAAATTGTAGTTGACATGAGATATCCCCAAAACTCATTCTTTGCATGAGATCAACCCAAAATATCATTATACATAACATTTTTAGGACATGTTTATCCTTTACACTCCTATAAATTAGGTACACACTTTTCTTATTACATACTTTTACAAACTTCTCATAATACATGATTGTGACTACTATTTTTCTATTCTTTTATAGGTTTGTCCCTAATATGCCACATTAAGTAGCCTTGCATAATAAACTTAAGAAAATTAAATTACAAATAGATGCATACACTTCACCCCTAGGGTTACTTCCTCTTTCATAGTTTCCAATGTTCATTTTTATCACTTCATGCTTTCACTTGTCTCTTTGGCACACTATCGCCATCACACTCTATAAGAACAAAAGGTATGCATATCCTAAATACTTTATGTTATTGAGTATTCACTCAACAACATAAAGTGGGATAAAATTTGAACACAAAATCACACGCTTGGGTACATTTCTAGGTCCTAAAAGAAACCTAATATTTACATGATACAGTGAGGAAACCAATAATTGTGAGATATCTTTTCTCTCTTGTATATTTTGATTTCTATTTGGTCTTACACACCCTAAAACCAAGTAAAAACTTTACCTTATATTTTATGACTTCAGACACTAGCACCCAATGAGGATGCCAATGCCCATGCTCCTTTTTCCCCTCGGGTGTTCTGGCCCTTTTCTAACTTACTCACCTCTTTTGGGTATCTTTTATTATTTGGGCATCTTATTTTCTTATGGGTTGGCCTTCTAGTTGTCAATTACAAAATTCAACAAAGGGAATCATATAAATACATAGCTATGTGATAAAAGTAAGGGACCAAGCTTACATCCAAAAGGCACCTAAAGCACTACAATGCATCCATCTAGAATCTATTCAAGGGACAAGGGACTCTAAAAAACATAGGAAGGGGAAATTTATTCTATTCTATACACACATTTACAATTTTTAGGAAATCTAACCCGCTATCTAGTGCATCTTGCACAAGGGCATCCTAGGGAACCATTTATAAACAAACTCACAAGAACTACATTGAGTCCGAGATGTGAGTGCAATACTCGATTTTAAGTTTACTCGGTCGGGTGACTATTGGAGTTAGTCTCAATACCCATATTATATCTTTATTTTTGGATTTGGTTTGGTTTTGTGGGTTTTATAGGTGAACATCCCTTTTGTAGGTTATAGGTACATCCATCGATCAAGGTATGACACACGGTTAATACCAACGAATATCATTGAAACTCTTATGATGCAACAAAAATCAAGTTTCAACCATTTGGGTAGTCACGTGCACCCAATAGAGGTATCTTGCACCCGACACCCTCAATCTAGTCCAAATGTTCTAATATGACATTATATGGCAGTTCCATATTTTACAATGCACGATTATGATGGTTACCCCTTTGTGTTGATCATTTTCCACATCAATTAGTTCCATGAAAGGTGTAAATCAGCCAAGTCCTTTCCTCTCTCTCTCTCTCTCTCTTACACTTATGTTTTCATATTTTATTAGCGTATTTCTTGTGTCAAACCGTATCTAGCAGATATATATCATATTCTACATTCGGTTAATCAGTAATTAGAGTTTAGCATAAAATATCTATTTTTGTTAAATCAACATCATTATGTTCATTTCTTCCTTGAGGTCAACAAACCTTTTCATCAAATATTTCTTTGTAATTTGATCTAATATCTGACTCCATGTAGGCTTTTACATTAGTGAGAGCTTATACATGTGTATTATGTACCCTATTTGTCTGTTCTACTACACCTGTTGTAATTTTATGGTTTTTTCCTTCCTCCTTTGTTACATTTATTTCTTGATCAATGTCAATTAATCCTATAGAGATTCAATGTGAACTAACCCATGGGATTCTTCAAGTGTTTTTGTAGTGTTGGTCTAGGGTTGTGCTGTATCTCTAACTCTTGATTTTTCTCTATTTATTTTTCTTTTAGTTTTTGTTTCACGTTTTCCTCTTCATGTTTCTTATATTCTTCTTCTTTTCTTTTCTTTTTCTTGACCTCCTTTTGTTCTTCCTCTTCCATCCTTTTTTATTGTTCTTTTCTCTTCTTATCATCCTCCTATTTCTCTTCTTCCTTCTTTTTCTTCTCTTTAGGTTGCCTCTTTTATTCCTCCTTTCTCTTCTCATAATTATCCTTATTCTTATGTTCTTATTCTTCCCTCTTCTGCTTATTATGTCTGTCCTTTGTTTCTATTCCTCCTACTTATTTTATTCTCTCTTTCTCTTCTCATACTCCTCCTTTTTCTGTTCTTCTTCTTTACTCTTGTCCTTCGTCTTTTTATACTCTACTTCTACTCTATTCTTTCCTATTTTCTTATCTTCTAATTTCTTCCTTATTTCTTTTTCCCTTTTCTATTTTTATTTCTCCCTTTCTTCCATATAAACATCCTTATACTTATTTTCTTTTCACATTTTTTCTCTCTTATTGCTCTCCCTTTTTGTGTCTCTTTGTTCTCTTTTTATATCAGTTGCATCAAATATTCAAGTTATTTCATGTGGATTTTGTCCTTAATTTTTCTAGGATTTATAAGGAGTATATAATAAACTATTTATAAATCCACAATATAATTGTTGAAGACTATAGATTATGCGGTGTAGTTATTAAACATAGGTTTAAAAGTTTATTTTGGAAATTACAAACCATGAACAAAAGGTAAATAATAAACAAGTAAATAAATGGTAACTGGATTTATAGTAGGTAAACCCGGAGGAAAAAAATCCCCCAGAATAAAGTACTACATGTATTAATAATTTCATATACAACTTTTACCCAACACTTCCACTTCATTCCTTGGCCTTATAGAACACTTGCTGAACATTTTCTAGCAATTTTTCAATACAATAATAATCATACATTGATCTCATAATCTTACCAATCTTATCTAATCTAGCTTATGTATCAATATGGTATAAATGTATACATTGGTCCAATCTGAGAGGGATCTCAGTGAATCAGTCATGTCATTTCACTCTTAAATGTGGAAGACCTTCATAATAAAGTTTAATAAATTAAACTTTAAAATAATATGGGGTGTAAAGCGGTGGTCCTCCCAAAGAGGTATCCCCACTTTAAATTATCACCATAACACTTCCCCTTAATGTTGAGTGGGAAATAAAACACATCAAATTACCTTTTTCTACAAAAGGATTTACAGATCCATAAATCATCAACGATGATTCAAGATAGCATGTAAAGAATGGAAATCATACGAGATCTTCCCACAAGAAATTATAAAGACAAGTGCTTTATATATGAAGAATTATATTAGATTATGGATCATTTTGTAAAATATGGAAATTCCATAACTAATGATTCACTTGGATTTACAAGTAAATTCACATAATGTGAACATTTACTTATCACAAAATGAAGTATTGGAAGTTTACAACATGTTGTTAAGAGGTGGAATTGTCATGCACACTCCCCCTTAATTGCAACTATGAAAGGCCCAAAAATGAAAAAAATTTATAGAACTTTACAAAGCATAACGAATTTGTGAAAATATTTGCAACTTGAGATCAATATCCCCATTTAGGACATTCTCTCAAATAAAGTGCATATGAACCTTGATATGATTTGTCCATTGATATTGAACTAGATTATTTACAAGAGAAATACAACTATGGCTATCACATAGAAGAGTATTAATTCCTTTGATGCCAATATGTAGTTCATCCAACATTCTTTTCAGCCACATAGCTTCCTTTGCAACTTCCATAACACTTCTATACTCTGCTTCAATAGAAGAGATAGACACTATTGGTTTTTTCTTGCTACTCCAAGTGATGGCACCTGCACTCAATTTGAAAACATATCTAGAAGTATATTTTCTATCTATAGCATCACGAACATGGTCGAATCATAATATCAAAATAGTTTTGCATCATCACAAGAAAAAAAAACAAGACCATAATCAATTGTTCATTTAACATATTTTAGAATTATTTTTTCCATTTTCTAATGATCCTCATAAGGATCCTGCATGAATCTAGAAAAAAATCCTAATTTATAGGAAATATAAGGCCTAATAATATTTAAATAAATTAAGCTACCAACTAGTTATCTCGTATAGAGCGGGATCAAATTCAGCACATGCATGTTTAGTATCTAGTCTCACTCCAATTTCAATAGGAATGGAAATAGGTTTACAGTCAATCATGTTAAATATTTTAAGTAAATTAGTAGCATACTGAGATTGAGATGCAACAATATATTTATGATCCTAAAATATAACCATGCCTAAAAAATGATTTAGCATACCTAAATCAGTCATTTCAAAATGTTGTTTTAATATTTATTTGATTCTAACAATTATATTTTTATCACTGACTAGTAATCAATAGATCATCAACATATAAAACAATAATTATAATATGATTATTTTCAAACTTAAGAAACAAATAATTATCAGAACAATAGTTTTTGAATCCAAGGTCTGAAAGAAACTATTAATTTTAACGTCTTGAAACTATAATAGCCTTCTTAAGACCACACAATTTTTTTTTTAGTTTATAGACATATACTTCTTTATCGTGTTCTTTAAAACCTTTTGGTTGACACACGTAGATCTCTTCTTTCATATCACTATTAAGAAATGAACTTTTAACATCCATTTGGTGAATCTCCCAGTCATATTGGGTTGCACGATAACAATAATAATTCTGACAATGCTCATCTTAGCTACAGTAGATAATGTCTCAACATAGTTAAGACCAAGTTTCTGAGTGAAACCATGAGCAACTAACCTTTCCTTAAATTTATCAATTTCACCTGCAGAGTTATGCTTGATTCTATACAACCACCTAGATCCTACAATGCTTTATTTAGATGGGGGAGGTACTAATTCCCAAGTGTTATTTTTAATCAAAGCATTGTATTCATCTTTCATAGCCTTGATCCATATTTCATCTTGACTGGATTCTTTGAAATATTGTGGTTCAACCTCATATAGGGTCATTAAGGCATGATAAGTATGTTGACTATAGGTAACCTTTCTTAGGCTAATATGATTAGAATCCTTAACAAGATTTTGAGCCCATTTAGGAATCTTGGGATGTAACATATTTTGAGATGACTCCCCCTCAATATCCATCATATCTAGATCAGGATAATCATCCTCTTGAACTTTTGTTTCCATATTGTTAGGAGAAGGATTGTCAGGAGCTATTTTAGGAGAAATAAGGAAGGTTCATAAAAAACATCACATAATGTTTTTCAAAGATATGAACATTCTTCTTTTCAACTATGTCATACTTGAAAGGTTCATAGACTCTTAATCCTTTTGTTTTACAACCTGTAACTAACAAAAATACAAGAATAAGGAGTTGGAACTAATTTTTTCTGATTAATTTTTAGAATAAAAATAGAAACAAGACTCTCAAATATTCTTAAGTGAGAGATATCTTGTTTTTTTGTCAATACTTCTTGAGGTGTAGTTTGATGAATTTATTTAGAAGGAACTATATTTAAGATATAGACATTAGTATTTATTGCTTCTTGAAATAAAATTTTAGGCTCATTTGTTGCATGAATCATAGTCCTGGACAACTCTAAAATAGTCCTATTTTTCCTTTCTACAATGTCATTTTACTATGGAGAATAGGGATTTGTCAACTATATCTAAATCCCAAAAGACACATGGAACTCATAAAAAAATTATAATATATTCACCTCCATTATTAGTTCTAATTATTTTTATTTTCATATTAGAAGAATTTTCAACAAGGGCTTTAAATTCTTGAAATTTAGACAAGACATTAGACTTTTTCTTAATAAAATAAGACCAGATCATCCTAGAGAAATCATCAATAAAACATACAGCATAAAAATCTCCAATTTGATAAGGAACTTCAAGTGGACCTCTCACATCACTATGAATAAGCTCTAATCTATGAGAGGAATTTGATTCATGATGTTTGTGAAAAGGTTCCGTATGTTTCTTACCATGTAGGCTACTTTCACATGTTTCATGATTAGATTTAATCTTAGGGAGACCAACTACAAGATTTAGGTGAGACATTTCATACAAACTTCTGAAATTTACATGTCCAAGCATTTCATGCCAAAGTTGAAGATCATTTCTAGATGAAGAAGAAAAACAAGATTTAGAAACAAATCCATCAAAAATATATAAACCATTATTTTATCTATAGAAGCAATAAAATTACTGAGTTTATCTTTCACATACCATTTATCTTGCAGAAATAAAAATTTATATTTTTCTTTAGTTAACTGAGAACAAGATAAAATATTATTTTTCAACTAAGGAACATATAAAACATTCCTAATTATTCCATTTTTCAATTTAACATTTCCACAACTTACAGATCTAATGATGGAATTATCTCCTAGATATATATTTTCCTCACATTTAACAACATTTGAGAGGATACCATGAATACAAGTCATGTTCCTAGAGGCACCACTATCTAGGATCCATTCATTTTCATTTGAAGCTAAGAGAGAAATATACAGGGGCAATAGAATGCTCAACATTATTTACATGGTTTTTATTTTGATTTTGATTATAATCTTTCTTTTGATTGCTAAATTTACTATTTTTAGTATTTTTAACAAACTTGTTAGTTTTTACATAACAATCAAACTCTTTATGAAAAACTTCCCATTTGTTACATGTGAAATTGAATTTCACTAATAAATTCTAAGTGGCTCTAAAAGGATTAGATTTAGGATTAGGTTAAAATGTTGATATGAGGTTAGATTTCTAATTGACATTGACATTATTTCTCTTATGAGAGGGTTTATGATTATGAGAGAAAAATGCCTAAGTAGCAATCTCTTTTGAATCAAAATTCTCCATTACCCATTCTTCTTGAATTAAAAGAGAAGACAAAGTATCCAAATTAGGCAGATCATTCTCATTCTGATATTTAGAGTTAAGAATGGAGATATAGTTTCTGAACTTTTCATGTATATTGATCTGAATGATAAAATATAGCAGTTTATCTTGAAATAGTTCACAATTACATCCATCCAACTGAGCTTTAATGTTTTTAATTTTAGCCTAGGTAATTAACAATTTTCTCACCCCCTTCATGGGAGTTGTAAACAATTCCATAATTATCTTAATTGTTTTGAAAAGTGAATTCCTTCATTTATGGTTTCTAATTTTTCCATGCATCTCTGTAGAATCCATATGAATTATATATAGAATAAATTCATCCTTTATGCTTTGCAATAGGATTGATAGGTCTTCCTGAGATCTTTGGTAGAAGGAGCTAAGGTTTTAAGGGTTTTCTTGTCTTCTAGTGGGTCATTTCTACACACTATTTACAATATCCCATAGCTTTCCAACCAATACTATATAAATACTCTGTAATTAGTTCCATTTAATAATTGAGATTTATCCATTAAAAACTAGAGGAACTATCCATTTTAAGAAAAATTTAAAAGCAGAGAGTAAGAAATTACAATTTTAAATAAAATGGCTTTATCTTGATAAAAAATCCAAACATGATTCAAGAACCAAGAAGGAAGTCTAAATAACAAAAAAAAGAGTCGAGAAAGACTACAAAGTAGAGAAAAAATTTATTACACTTTGAAATCCACAATTCAAATGGAATATAACCTGCAGATCTAAACAAAATTGAAAACTTGTGGTAAAAGTTTTTTTGAAATCTACATACAAGGAAAAATTTTAAACTCATGAATGAAGAAGGATAAAACACATGTCGAAGATCAAAATAAAGTGAAATTTAAAATGTCATCTTTTTGGAAAATTATAAAGTAGATCCCTCAGGAAGACGTGAAGTCCCCAAAATTTAATTAAAATATATAAATTATCGGGTTCGCAACAAGATTAAAAAACATGACGAAAAGCAAAGAATTATGCATCAGAAAATAGAAGAAACATGTTTCCAAAACATAAATCAGCATGTGGAGCTAATTAAAAACTAAGGCACATGCGTCACCTTTCTAAAACATTCCACACAAATGAGTCCAACGGATGTGAAGTCCGCTGAATTTAACACAAACAATAACTTGTTGTGTCTGCGATAAGTTTAAGAAGGTCAACAAAAATAAAACGTGACAATAAAATAAGTTGAGAGAAAGAAACAAGACATATGTCATATTTTTGGTGATTCCTAAAGGCGATACGCTTCGATCGATAGATGTGAAGTCCATGGAATAAACTAAGACACATAGTTTATCCAGAGTTCTAAATAAGGTTAACAAGTCAACCGAAATATGTGGTGAACAAACAAAGAACTACGTGGAAATAAGATATAACAAGTTTGATGCTTGAGAATATCAATATATATGTGGTACATAGGTATTAGGTTGCACTTCACGGTCAATATATCAAACACAAAGACAAATTAATAGAAAAATCATACAAATAAACTGTACATATGTGTTGTTAATTTATTGGATCACTTATTCATACTCTAACACAGTTATAACAAAGGAAAATGAAAATTTGAAAGTACGTGAACATGTTCTATTTGTTTGCAATTGAAAAGGACTAAAAAAGTATTAAAAAGGTGAAAAATAGCAGCTTAATCTTATTGGTTATCCACCCACACATTTAACAAAGATTGATGATGAGAAATGTGAAAATACTTGGATCTTTTCTATTATACTAGATTTCGCATGGGTCGAAACAAAACAAAAGATAGATAACGTGAGAAAATGAAAAGACTTCGAGAAATTATATTGGCTCAAAATTTAGAAGCGGACAGAGGCAAGATAACACAAGTTTGACAATGTGAAATATGACGCGACTTGGATCTTTCCTATTAGATCAAATTTCGATGAGTAAGAAACAAAATATCAAAATACTGAATTTGCAAAGAGAGTGGAATGAAATTATCTGTTCCTACTTCACAACCGACAAAAATTCAATAAATATGACAAGTCAAAGCTATATGGAGCTTAAAGATTGGCTCAAACAACATAAATTTTTGAAAATAAATCTTTTACTATCGGACAGACTTAAAAGCACCAAACTAACTAGATATAAAGAAATCTTTCGAGTCTAAAACCCAAAACAAATACAATGACTATAAAAATGTGAAAAAATTCAAAAATACTTACACACGACATATTTAAACCATGAAGGACTAAGACTATGTCGCAAAACACATATATATGCACGCAAATGCACAACAAAGATCTAAGTGGAAAATTTATCAATATTAATAATATTTGGAACAAAAAATTTGAATTTTGAACCTTTTTAACTTGAAGTCGATGGCGGAACAACTTGGGTTTCATAGATCTGAAAAAATTCAATTTTATTCACCATGTAAATAAAAACATTAAGATCTATCTCTCAACAAGCATAACCACGATCTCTTATACCACATTATGATTTATAAGGAATGTATAATAAACTATTTATAAATCCACAATATAATTTCTAAAGATTATAGATTATGAAGTGCAGTGATTAAACATAGATTTAGATGTTTATATTACACATTACAGAGACCATGAACATAAATTTAAGAGATGGTAACACTAGATTTATAGTGGGGAAACTTGAAGGAAAAAAACCCCACTTAGAATAAAGCACTTCCTGTATTAAGAATTTTATTTACAACTTTTACCCAACACTTCCACTTCACTCCTCGATATCACAGAACACTTACAAACACTTACAAAACAATTTATCACAATTGTTCAATAAAATGATCATCATATATATGTTGGTCCAATCCCGAGAGGGATCTCAGTGGATCATCCACGTTGTTTCAATCTTAAATGTGGAAGACTGTCATAATAAAGTTTAATAAATTAAAATTTAAAATAATATGGGGTGTAAAGTAGTGGTTATTCTAAAGAAGTATCCCCACTTGACATTACCACCCTAAAAATTGTATCCTTTTTATTTCTTCTTATTTGTACCAATTCCTTCTCAAATGTTTCTAGGAGCATTGTTTCCTCCATGTCTATTTGTGTCTATTTATTTTAACAAGCTATGTGGGAGTATATGTACAATGTATTCAATCAAAAGGAGAAACTTTTTAAATAATAAATAAATGATTATTCTATTTCCGCTTATTTTGTAGTTGTTCTGAATTTTTACTATTGAGCCGGTTGTGAAATTTCACCCGAGATTAAACAAGTTTTGTAGAAATTGTATGGAGTCTTTCTTAGGTGTGATTCCTCCAATAATTCAATTTTGGCTATGAATTTTGGCCCTGATTCTTCCTCATCTCATGATTTCCTTAGAGGGGTGAGTGGGTTATGTGGGGATTCCTCTTCATCCGAGTGTGGTATTTCCACTTCCTATGTTATCGACTCTTCTATATCCTCACTTGTTTCTATCTCCTTCATTATTGTTCTTGTTTCCTTCATTTTTTTGTCTTTGGGCAGGTGGTTATAGAGGTGATTTTTCTTTTTGAGCTCATATTTTTATGTTTTTGGCTCTAATTTCACTATTTCTCCTTATCCATTCTCTTCTAGATATTTGTTTTTACATTCCTCGCATGTCTCTGTAATAACATCATAAACATTTGGAGAGGAACTGGTTTAGTGTTTTCCATAGGAAGATTTATAATGGGCTGAATTGTTGTGGCTACTAGCTCATATGGCAGTGGAGATATATGTGTTGTCTATGTATTAAAAGTCCTCATGAAAGTATAGTCAATGTCTTCTATAAATACCACATCGTTATTGTACTTGGCTACTATTTTCTCATAAACTCTAGCTTTGTTTGCCTCTATACACCTTATGTTTTGTGTCCAACCTATTAAAGATGTAATCGATTACACACGGGTCATAGTATCCATATGGTGAAATATGTGCTCTACAATGGGTAAGTTTTGGCTCCATTGCATGTTATCTGTTTTAGCTGGAAGGGTGTTTGTTAAATACATAGCTAGGCATAATAAGATGGAGCCATAATAGAAGATGTGTTTCTCCTCCTTGATCTTCCTAGTGTTTTCATGGAATTCCAAATCTAATACCTTAGACATTTTATAATCGCAGTATGGGATGAAAGCATATATAGGGAAACTTGTGCACTCATCCCATGAGTACCATCTTCCTTATTGGGTGATAATATTTTAAATAGATGGCCTTAGTTTGTATACCTCATAACAAGGTTTTTTATATCTCCAATCCTGAATCCTCTTTTCTTCATGGTGACATCCATAAAACACATAGTTTTCTTCATGGGAATCTTCTTCTTGGTCGAGTGTGGACTGCTTTTTTCCAATGAAGTCGGTGACTCTCTCTAAGACCACAACATTGATTTGATATGGTTGATTCAAGTATAGAATTTCATTCAGAGCCACATAAGAAAAACCCTAATTAAATTTTTGGCCATGGAAAACTATATAATTTTACACCATGCATCCAACTTTAGTTCTACAATTACCTTAGCATTTTTCTTATATTACAAGGCCTATGTTGTTGTGTTTGGTTGGAGTAGTATCTACATATCGGTTTCCAAATGAGTATGATCATATTTCATGATTGTGGAGTGTATGTACTTCTATATGTCGTGAGCATGTATGATATTTAATGGAATATAGGAGAAGGCTCCATTAGGATCTTGATGCATTAGTTTGAGGAATGTTTCTAGAATTTTTGTTTTGGAAGGTTTTTTTATGTTACAATGGTCGAGTCTCCATTATACTACCCGATCTACTTCTCCTCTCCATGCCATAGCTTGATTTTATCTTTTACTCTTTTCTTTACTCTTTCTCCTTTAGAATTATTTCATTTGTGAGTTATTTCTCCCTTGGTTCATGGATTTATACCTTTATGTTTCCACCAACTTTATTTATTGTGTTTTGGGTGGGAAATGTTTAGTGAATTTTTCATTCCATAGTTTACTCATCCTTTTTGTTCTAGGTTTGTTCTTATCTTTCACCACGGTTTTTTTATTCTTATTTGTTCCGAGTTTTTCTTCTTCTTCGTTACATGGTTTTATTCTTCTTATTTGTTTCATCGTATTGTTCATCTTTCTGTAGGTTTCTTTAATTTTTTAGTTTTTCTTCTTTTTCTTTTCTCTGTTGTTATATCCTTCCTCACTTATGCAGTATTTTCCTTTCTCCTTTGTTCCATGGATCCTTCCTTCTGTAGTATTTTTCCATTCTCCTTTATTTCACAGATCCTTCCTTCCATGGTATTTTCCTTTTCTCCATTTACCTTATTCTCTGATTTGTATTTTTGTTTGTATTTTTTATTTTGATTTCATCCTTGATTTATTTGAATTCCTTCCTTTCTTATTTACTTTCTTATTAAATTATCGCATCCTATTTCTTCTCTTTCTATCTTGTTTATGGCAGAGAGGATCCTCTTGTAGGTTTTCGCCTCCTCCTCATCTAATCCGCCAAATTTCAAGTTTTCGAGAGGACAATTATTTTTTTGCATTAATATGTGGTGTTGAATTTCTTTATCCTAGATTCATTTACATATCCTTTTATTTCTTTATGTTATAGTGTTTGTAGTTTGGAAGCTCCACTTGGTTATATGTCTTTAATAAGATTCTTTCCTGAGAGCAGATTTTTAACTTCCCGTGTATTTTCAATTTGTTTTCATATAGTAGGACTTGATCTCCTATATAAAATTATTTTTTCTTGATATGTCTATCATGTCATGCTTTCTTCCTTCATTTTTCTTGTGTTTGGTTATAGGTGGCTATGAATATTTTCTCATCTAATTTTTCTAATTCAATTATCCTTTCATGTACTTGAGGGATATTCATTCATCTTGAAGGATATGGCCACCCCAAGACTTGGGAGTATGAAATCCATGGGTACCATAGCTTCTAGTCCATATACCAACTGTAATGGTGAGTACTTTTTATCCTTTTTTTTTATGTTGTGTGGTACGTCTCTAATGTTGATGGTATTTTAAGTCCCAATCTACTTTCTGTAATGAACATATTTTTGTTAGTACTTTCTCCAACACCTTTTTAAAAGATACAACTGTGTCATTTTATTGAGGGTGGTATGGTGTAATTCTATTATGGTTTATTATTAAATATTCTAGAATCTCTTTTATTGCGGCATTGGAAAATTATTTTCCTTGATCACCAAGAATGACTAATGGATATTCAAATCGGTGATGATATTTTTATAGATGAATTTAGCTATTGTTCCTCCAAAGAAATATTTTGTAGATGTATCTTCTTCACATCTTGTTAAGTATTCCATTCCTCTGATGATGAATCTTTCTTGTGAATGTATTGCAATAGGTTTTATTGGTCCATTGAAATATATATCCCATTTCTCAAATGGATCTAGTGCTAGTACCAGATTTTAAAGGAATTTCATCTCTAGCATTTGGTTTTCCTACCCGCTGATAAATATCACATGATATTGTATTCTTGTGTGCATCATGGAATAGTTTGGGCCACCATAATCCTTCTGAAATTATTTTCCTCATTATTATTTCTTCTCCATTATGTCCTCCTGCTACCCCTTCATGTGTTTCTACTAAAATGTTTTTTCTTTTATGTTTGAAAACCACCCATCTGCGGACTTCATCTTGTCCCTTTTTGTATAATTTCCTTTGAGAAATTAGTCTATTGTCAATATTTTTGCTATATCATCTAGTTCTTTAGGAATAGCCTCAATTAAAAAAATGTGCTCTGAAATTCACCATCGATTGCTCTTATATATTCTCCTATTTCAATTATAGAAAAGAATTTTGGCTCATTATTGAGCTTTCCTTATTTTAATGATATAATGAAATCAAGCTCTTGAAATAACATTAATCACTGACATATTCTTCCTTATAATATAGGCTTATTCAATATCTATTTGAGATGTTCATGATCTGTGTAAAATACAAATGGTGTTGCTCATAGATAATGTCTAAATTTTTATAGTGCATACATGATACTTAGGGATTATTTCTCTATTGTAGAATAATTATTTTCATATTTTTCCAACTTTAGGCTTGCAAATGCTATGGGGTGATCCATTTTTTCCCTTGGTTGTGCCAAAAACACTCCTATAGAAATACCTCGATGCATTTACATAAACATTAAATGTGACTTTCCAATCTGGGAAGATCCAAATAGGTGCATGAATTTTTTTATCTTTGAGTATTTCAAAAGCATCCACACATGCTTTGGACCATTCTATTTGTTTATTTTTTCTTTTATTTAGAAGCTCTTCCAATGGTGCACTAATCTCTGCATAATTCTTTATGAATTTTCTATGATAGCCCATGTATCCGAAGATTGTTCGACACATTTTTCTATGTGGTGGGAGTGTTACAATTGCTGATGTTTTAAGTGTGCCTATCAATAGTTATTCGTTACAAATTATGTGGCCCAAAAATGTGCCAAATGGTGTTAAGAAAATGCATTTACTCAAATTTAAATATATTTATAGTGCTTGAAATATTTCGAACATAAGTCTTAGGACTTGTATGTGATTTTAAAATAGGCCATATATTGTTCATACATAAAGTAATCTTATAGGAAGTCATAAATAAATTATTTGAATGCATTGATCATAATTCTACTAAAGATGGCATGCACATTCTTTAGGCAAAATGGTATTACAAAGTACATTGTGCACTACCAAAACTCTTGCAAGGCTAAATAACTAGACTAACACAACATAGCCTATTAAAAAACCTAAGAATTAACAATAGTAACATCAATATCTTAGCTTATTAGAATTCTTAAGAAAACTAACATGTTATCAATAAATCTAAGTTAAAGCATGCATACTTAGTTTGAATTACTAACTAACACAGACCTATGAAGACCAATAGAAAATAAAATTTGGTTGTTTCTACTCGAAAATGGTGAAAGGACCTCTCTAACAATGGCTAAAAGGACATATTAGATATTCCTCTACTAACCAAGCATGAAGATTGGATGCAAATATTGAGCAAGCTAAACTATCAATGGAAGTAAGGATCTTGATCATATGTTTTATAATATTAATGCTATTCAAATTTTAAAAAACATGGTGTAAAGTATGAAGCTAGGAGCTTAGTCCTTTTATAGTTTTCTTCTTTGAGAAATTTTACATTGTGGTGCATGTGGGACTCAAAAGGATAAAATAGATTAATGCTTGTTAATAATGATTAGGGAATTAATAAGTGATTAGCATGTGAGGAGCCTTAATTCACCAATTTGGATCAATTAAGAGGCTAGGATAAGATTTTGAATCCTTTTGAGATGTTTAAGAGGGAAATGGGGTGATTTTGAATGGTTGAAAGAGGGGTTTTAGCTAATAATAGGGTTTATTGACCAAAAAAGGGATAATAGACCTAATTAGCTAATAATCATTAATTTTTGCTTGGAAGAGGATTATAACTAACAATGTGTTGTCAATTAGAATCCAAAATGTGGTAGAGGTTAGTTAATAAAAAAAAATCGTTACTTAACCAAAATAGAGGGAAATATTAGTTAATTAGAAAAAATCACTAATTATAATGGAAATGGTAAGAATGAGGGTAATTAGTTTGGATTTAGAAATAAAATTGTCTAAGAAAAATTTAGGTGTCTACATTTTCCCTATTTGAGGTGAAGTACATGACATCACTTCAAACATAGTAGACAAGCATAAACAAGTAAATTTTTGAAGAAAAATTATTATAATGAAGGATTCCCCTCGAGTGTTGATGGGGTGATAGAATAAGTCAATCAATGATAAAAAAATTGATGGAAATAGATAGAAGGAATAAGATAGGAATAAAAGGTTTTTTTACTACCCCAATTGTTTTGGAAGAAAAATGAATAGTGATAAGACATGATAATGAAGAATATAGGAATATATTTTTCATCCAATCATTCAATAGACAACTTTGTTTCATCATGTTCCTTGTGATCTACATCATCAACTCTTATTAAAATAAATGAATACAAGAAACGTGTAAAGTAACATGAAAAACTATAATATTAACGTTTGTTCATTGTTAAAATTACGTAACTCTAAGCAACATACATAATGAAATGCAATACGATAAAGTAAACTAGCTAAATAATAGAGAAACAATTAAAATAACACATACTCAAACAAACAACATTCAAGAAAGTCGTACCAATGTTTTTTTATCAAGCTTCAGTTCCCAAATGTTTGTTTTTAATGACAAGGGTTAAAAATGGTGCCTCAAGCAAGGATACATGCAAGGGTAATAACATAGGAAACAAGTAGTCCCATGAAAACCATTCATTTGCTATTACGTAGTCTTTGGCAACTCATTTTTGCATGGGAGTACCGATATAATTAGCAAGCAAGCTTTGTTAATGGAGGTAGATCAAAAATGATCCACGAGTAGTTTGAGACAAGAAAAAGTAAGAACCTAAGAAAGATCTTTTGTAGGAAAAATTTAAATGTTCAAGGACAATGCATTTGATACGAGCTTCAAATTGCAGTGCATTTCACTTATGAATTTTTGAGAAATTTTGAAATTTAGAATTTTTTGGATTTTTATTATTTTTTTGAATTTTTGGTTTTAAAAATTTATACAAGAAAATGGCCTACAATAATGAAAATGTTATGGGACATCACCAAATAACACTGGAAAGAAATAATATGCCCCAAGTAGCGAGAAAGGGTTGTCGGACGCAAAACATGCCCCAATGTAGTGAAAATGGGTGAAAAAGGATTATTTGCTAAAAAGTAACCATCGTGACGAGTGCTAGAAGAACCTGGAAGAAAATTTGATTTTCTAGTGAATTTAAAGCACTTATTAGCCTGGGTACATAGGAAATAATGTCGGTGTGCAAAGGCGCAAGAAGAGCGCGTATGCACAAAGGAGCGCATAGGCACAAAGTAGGGGCGCACAAGTGCAAAAGTGGGCACATAGGCTCAAATAAGAGTGTGCAAGCACTAAATAAGCACACATGTGCTATAAAGGGCATGTAGTTGCAACACTTTATTGTTACACTTACTTAAATGTTTTCAGATTTTTATGTATTTGAATGTTTTGGGATTTTATTTCAAAATTTATATGATTTTTTTACAATTTTTGAGAAGTTTTCTCAAGCTATATACGTAATGACGAAGAAACATGGATGCTCATAGCAGCAGATGGGATGTCAAGGGTAGAATTCCACACGTATGTGTAATAAGGTGAAGATGAAAAGTTTCCCCAACATTAGATGGGAATATACAAAGGAAAAATATTCACACACAGAAGTTGGATCGGAACCAAGATAGATAGGTTCAATATGATGATGAACACCATCAATGAAGTGCTAGGAAGGAGAAAACATGCCCCTAGCGTAAGCTAGCCAAGAAACATATGATGTAAAATAAGTAGAAGATTGTTTTATTGAAAGAAGGGACATATTTTCCCTCTAACATGGCAGAATGGAAATCTTATACACATGGATGTTCTGAACAAAGTTGAATAATAATGAATGTTATGAAATGATATGGAAAATTACCTTGAGGATTAGCAAAAAAAAGTGATTAGCCAAAGGCAAAAATCATGAGACAAGATATGGACTAAAGCAAGAGTCTGAACAAGGTCCAAAAAAGACACTTGGTAACATACTAATCATGTTAGCTCATTGAGATCCAATGTGTGTACATGGAGATTTATTACCTCTTGGAGGGAAGATTTGATAGAAAACAAGTGAAAAACCTTATCCAATGTGTAGGAATGATTTATTTTCAAATTTTACTAGTAAATGGATAGTGGAAGGAGAATTGTACATTGCTCTCATCACAACAAGGCATCCATAGCCCCGATGGAGATGTATTTGATTCTAATCACAACATTTCTCTCTTTGCCACTGTCGGCATCCATAGTCCGAGTAGAGATTATTGGAAATACCACAAGAAAGATTTATATATAAATTTGATTTTTGCTTTTGATTTTGATTGATTATATTTATTTATAAAATTTTATTTCATCTCTCTTGATTTGACAAGGGGTTAAGAACAACTTATGGCTTGTTGAAAGGATATGGAAGTGATTGTGATGACAACATTGGCTAGTCTCAACAAATATATCCAAAATTTCTTCGCAATAATTTTATTAGATGTAGATTGTGATAGGATCTCTACAAGGTTAGTCATTCTTTTAATTTACAAAGGTAATGAAAGAATAAGGTCATACATATACCATAGACATAAATGTCACAAAACATGTGTGAATAAACTAACAAAAATATCATCGAAGGGATGAAAATGGTGGATGAATTATAGAGGGATAATAAGAAAGGGAAGAAAGAAGATCCATGTGTATACAATACTTTATTGCAATGTTTGATCTTTGTACCTTTGATTTTTTGATTTTTTTAATGTTTTTATCATTTTTTTGTATTTTTGAAAATTTTAGATTTTTTAGATTTTCAGAAATTAGGACCAATCAATATAAATCTGTGTGATAAGATCCAACAACAATGTTCACGTTTTCCTTTATAAGGGATATTAAGTGTGTTTGTTTATCAAGAGTCATATTATCTTTGATTTCGATGATCGTGGTGAGCTCATACTCAAAAAATGACTATGATTTATCTTGAAACATGGATTTCATATGTGGGAGGTTGAGTTCCCTATCTAGAGTTTTATGCACTTTGTGCCATACTTGATGGTTGTGTTGGTGTGAATTCTTGAATCGCGCTTGATTTTGAACTTTATGATTGTTTAAATTGTTGGGAGCTTTGGAGCTCTTGGAATTTTTGATCTTAGCTTGATAAAGAAACTGTTTGGGTTTTCTATAAGCTAATACATGCCTTGCCTGATCCAAAAACGGGAGAAGAAATGTGATGTATAGAATTGATGTGCGAAATGACTATCGGTTTTCCATAATCATTGATAGAAGGATAATGTGATGGAAGAAAAGGATATGGTCTAAGAATTGAAGAGGATGGGATACCAAGAGGTGTCCCATAGACTGAAGATGAAGGGATACTAGGATGTGGCCCAAGTATAAAAGAGGATGGGCTACCAAGAGGTGTCCCATAGACTAAAGATGAAGGGATAATATGATGTGACCCAAGTATAGAAGAGGACGGGCTACCAAGAGGTGTCCTATAGACTAAAGATGAAGGGCTACTAGGATGTGGCCCAAGTATAGAAGAAGATGGGATACTAGGAGGTGTCTCATAGACTAAAGATGAAGGGCTACTAGGATGTGGCCCAAGTATAGAAGAGGACAGGTTATTGGGAGGTGACCCCTAAATAGATGATGAAGGGCTTCTTGGAGGTGGCCCACATATAGAAGAAGATGATGGGCTACTAGGTGGTGACCCAAGGTGAGATTGTGATTGAGGAATCATGATATATAAAGAATGATTGGGTAATGAGAAGATAGGTTATGGATCAATGCCAAACCCATAAATTTCATCACATAATGAAGAATGTGAAGATGAATGAATAAGATGAGGTCCAAGTGTAATTATCCTAGGGTCTTCCTTTGTTTCTTGATAAAAGGAATCAACCTCTTCCCCACAATACATGAATGCATCGAGGTCTAAATAGAATTATTTCTTGCAACCTTCTAGAGGAATGTCTTCATGTACCCCTATAAATTCTCAAATCACTTCTTCCTTCTGAAATTAATCGATCAATATGTGTTATTAATCAACCATAAGAGGTTGATTGGAAGAAATAGGTTTAACAAGTGTGGAAGATTTAGAAGATGTTTGATGAGGGGAAGGTTTAACCTTATTATGTCCATAAAGGAATTGGATAGTGCATTGAAAATATATCTTAGCACATCATTTCTTGTGAATGGTCTGACATGGACACAAACATTGACCTTTAGAAGATTAATGAATATAGAATAAGGTACCATCGAAATGACCCAAGGGCCAAAGAAGGATTGGATTTCAATTGATAGAAGAATATGACTCAAGAGACGGAGTAGATATGGATAAATATGTCTCACAAGGAGAAGAAGATGTAGATTTGGAACTGATTGGCATTGGTTTTCCTAGAAGAAAACATATACCTAGGAAACAAAGAGGATTGTACAGAAATTCAAAGATATTACAACGTAGGAGTTGGCTTGAATAATTACAACGCATGTGTCAAATTGGATGATTACGTCATATGTGTCGACTTAGATGATTGGGATGTATGTGTTGACTTGGATGATTGTAATGTATGCATCAACTTAGATGATTGCTATGTGTGTGTCAACTTAGATGATTAATGTATGTGTCAACTTAGATAATTGCGATGTAAGAGTTGACTTAAAATGATTATGATATGGGTGTCAACTTAAATGATTGTGACATAGGTGTCAACTTAGATTATTGTGACATATGAGTCAACTTAGATGTCACCCAAATATTCAACAGAGGAAGAGTTCATTGAGGCGGTAGATAAGGAGGGTCCTGTGTAGAAAGGGATGACCATGACTCAAGAACTAAATTAGATGTTTGATTTTTGGAACTTGGAGTCACACACATCTTCAAAGAAGGAAGACATTGTTAGGGAGACTTATAAGGGGAGACCTATGAAGAAAAGGAGGACTGTGATTCAAGATTCTAATTGGTTGAATAGCTCGATGAGAATCTTCATAATACCGAGGGGAATCAGAATAATAGTTTGGATCATAATCCTCGTAACACCGAGGGGAACCCCAATAATAGTTTAGATCATTAGGATCCAAGCCATACCACTGAATATGAGATGAAGTTTGGGTATGGGGTACCTAATTGGGTTCTCTAATGTGAAGAACCAAACAAATCTTAGTCATTATGGTCATCCTTTGATGGGAATTCCAAGATCTAGGTTCCCTATTGTCATAAGTATGAGGAACCATGCGATAATCAGTCATGGTTGGTATTGTTGAGTATAAATTCTAAGACCTATATAGTGATTGAAATCCTTAACGATGAAGAAAATTCTACATTAATTTAAGCAGCATAATAGAAACCAACTAGAATTTTTACAAATATGGAGCTTAGGATAAATCAAGCGATTTAACGACATCAAATCATCATAAAGAATGTGGAATAACAAATGGTCACAAATCCAAAGGATCAATGTGAACCCAAGGACACCAAAGAATAAAGAATGAAATACTAACAAGGTTATATATATATATATATATATATATATATATATATATAAGACCAAAACTATCTAGGACAAGACAATCAAGTACAAGACTATAATCCAATCACAAAAATAGTTTACTCCCTACGTTTTCCAAGATAGGTTTAGTGAAAATAGTGACAACACAATATCACCACTTAGGTCAAGTTTAAAATAAACAAGACCTAAATACTAAGAAAGTGTTGACGCGATCTCCCAACAAGGTATACTAAAACCAGTTTTGGATATAAAAAAGTCCAAATCTTTGAAAATGGAAGTTATAAATGCGAGCAACGTAACAACACTATTTGGACACGTTAATCAAGATTTGCAAGAAAATAAATATTTTAGTATCAAAATGATGTTATCACAATGTGAACAACATAATGTCAACACTCTAAAAAACTCAAGGCAATGTTAGATCAAAACTAAGCCTAAGTATATCAAGAAGTTGTTATTTATGTGAGTAGTGTAACAATACAATTTAGAGACTTAGGTTTCAAAATGGAAACAAGACGTAAGTATCACAATTGTATGGCTATAATGTGGGAAGCATAACAACTCAAAGGAATTCAATGATGAGACAACCTAGCTACAATATGAAATCTCGATTATGGGTATCGAGACGATGGCTACCAAGATATAAATATGTACCAACACACTTTCAATGTTTACCATCCAGTCTCAAGCAAGGACAAATGTAAACAGGTGCAAAAGTGGTGGACACAATCAATCAATAACACTACATAGGTATGTTTTATTTTTTCCCAAATGGGAAACAAGAAAACAAAGGAGTAGACCAAGTGGTGATGAAAAGTACTTGGTGTAACTTTGGTGGAGTTTCACCTTGTCTTAGGACAAGTGAAAAACTAGGACAAAGTAACACTTCATAAATTTTGTGATGAAATAAAACATGGTTTCAACTTTAATGGACTCTCACGTTATTTGAATAACACTGCTCTTGAATCCAACAAAGTTGTCACATTGTCAGAGCTATTTGAAACATGATGTCTAAAGTCAAATTGGCTCTAAGCCACAAGCTTCCTAGTGGTTCTTGCTCTAGGTGTCACAAACTACCTTTGTGAGTGCAGTTTTCCAAGAAATTCACACTGACTAAATCTTGGAGTATCCCAACTTTACTTTACCCCCTTCAATACAATGAGCAATAAATTGCGTTCAATTGTATCTCACTGGGGTCACATGAATATAATTTTGATGCTAATCTCTCCAAGGCATACTAATAAATTGGGTAGTGGAGAACTTTCCCATTTCATCCACAAGGTTCCCTCTTACGTGGACTACTTTGGGGTTCCTAGAAGCATCCCTTTTGTGATTTTAAGGCTTATGCCAAGGGAACTTCTCCTAGTTCAAAGCGAACGAGTCGTATCTCTTAACCAAAACCTGCACATATAGTGTGATGAATATAGATGGTGTATTTTTATCTTTTGGATTAAGAAATTTAGTTTAGACCACCATTGACAACCTACAACACACGTGTGGTTAGAGATTTGTTTAGATTCTCCTTTATTTCAAATCATTATGTCCTACACACAAATATTGAGTAGTTATCGAACAAGATCTATAATATGATAAAAATAGAATTAATTTTTGTTTTTGGTTCTCAAGATCATCCAAGGATGCAAGATAAGAGCATACACAACAAACAACCCAACAAGATAACAATGAAAAACTTATAAATCAAATAACCAACCACGATAATGATTTATAAATCAAGGTTCATTCCCAATTAATCCAATTACTTTTTCATGAAAAAATAAATTTGTTTTTGATTATCAAGATCACACAATAGTAAAAGAGAAGAGCATACACAAGCTTTAGCTTTAAATGTTTATCAAATGAAAATATTTTAAATCAAAGGATCATACAAATGCCTTACAAAAAATTCATTTCCTTAAGTATAAAAATGAATAATGAAATTTCCCCCTTACTCTAATGTTAGAAAAAGAAGATTTAAATCTGATTTTTATTCTCAAGATCACTCAATGGTGCAAGAGAAGGGCATGCAAAAATTTATCCCAAACTCATACAAAGCATGGAAATAAAAGAGTTCATCAAAAATTAAGCAAATGTAAAAATATAGCGATTAAAGTTGGTTTTGATTCTCAAGATCACCAAAAGGTGCAAGAGAAAATCATACACAAGCTTTGGTATAAATTAAGTAAAGCATGGAAAAACATCATTCATCAAAGCATTAGAAATGTTAGAAAACAAATAGTTTTCTAAAAATGAAAACCCTAAATTTTTGGAACTCTAAACCCCAAATTTATGTTTCCATTGCATAGTTCTCTTCAATACCTTTCCAACACAAAAAAAATAGAGTTGTTTCAAGTTCGGGAAAAAATGTTATGGCCTCTAGAAGATCCTTGTATATGTAGTGTTACACATGTGTGCCAAGAATAACATATGCATGCCCAGAATAGTGTACACGTGACTCTATGTCAAAATACATAGTAAGTGTTGTGCTTGCACAGCAAGAATAACAGATGTGAACCTAGTTTTGGTACCCAAATTGATTCTCCTTCAACATCTGAGCAGCATCACAGGTTTGGCATGAAGCTTAGAGACGAGATAGATCATATTGATTTGTTTTGTAGCTAGGGATGGTATCTAACTAGCCCTCTATCACTCAGATGTGGAGAAATGGATAACACTCAAGAGGATTTGATCTATCCTCACTAATTCATGGTTCTTCCTTTTTCAACAAAGGTGAGAGAACCATTTTGTAGCCTATTGTTTATGGAGGAGATGGGAAATTCCTTCCTTCTGAAGTGCTTAAGGAGACCTTGAAGAAAATATAATCAATGCAACAAAACCTAACTCTCACGAGTTGTCACTCTAGATAATGGAGATATTTTCTAAGCAAGGTTTATGTCACTAAAGACAATGAAAAATTGAGTGTTTCTGCATGTTTTGGTAATATAAATTGTGCATCTGTATACACATAGGAAAACAGGGGTGGTATGGGTAGGATTAATTGTTTTTGAATGATTTTGGTGGGAGGTGAAGTAGGATAAAGTTGATTATACCAAATCTTTGAGAATTTCTACAAAAATGGAGATCTTGAATAACATAATTCTTCAGAGGAGTTAGGATGTCCCTTTAACTAGAATATGTGCTTCAATGGAGGCCCAAATTAGCACTTTTCACACAAACTTCAAGGATCCAAAATGAAGGCTCAAATTGGAAAACTTAACTAAACATTATCAATCTCTGTTTCATCACGCCTAAGATACCCTCAAAGGATAACAAACAATCTTATAGTCATGCTAGGAGTCACAGTGATTTTAAATTTGTTTATTTCACTATCAAATGAAAGCTCTTATGATAAATGAAATTACAAATGCCACCAAACTATCACAAGGATAAGATCTTGTGTGATTCACATAGATTTCAATGTAAGAATGCAATGGGAACAAGAAAAACTACTTGCAGACATTCAGAACGAAGCAAACACAATTTCGCCCAAAATAACACAGATTAACTCAAATTTGGTTAAATTTATTAATAGGGAAAGTTTATTGAAAAATATCGTAGCTTGTCAATGGTCACACTCACAACCACTTGACATGATCAAATTTAACACAAAATATATGAATAGGTTTCTTCTGATAGTTTCTCAAAAAGACGGGTTCTATCCACCTCCGGTAGATCACTCTTCCTTTTAATCACCAACCACTTCCACCCCTAATCTGTCCAATCTAGTTCTTTACGTGCCCGAGAAGGAAAAATGGAAGATCAGATCGAGCCCAAAGATTAGATATCATCTTAATGGTAAAATATGTCCCTGGATTTTCCTCACCAAACATATATATCAACAGGTCTTTCACTTGCCAAGGAAAGAAAAATCAGGTCGAATCCGACGGTTAGATTGCACATTTAATAGTGAGATATGTTTACAGACATTCCCAACAAACTAGGCTACCAGATTAATGTTCCTCTTCATTTGGCATGCAGGAGACTCCAATAAATGATAAAAACCACAAGAATACACATCCCCAAGAGCTCTGGAGTGAAAATGGTGGAAAAATCATATACAAATGCATAACTATCATTGATTTCTATTTTCAATTTGGACCATCCACGTGGGAGATCTACTTTTAAGATGGGCCTATGGGTTCCCTTTTTCCTTTTGTAACTTTTGAAAAATGTAAATTTTTCACATTTTTCTCCACACCTCCACCTTTGAGTAATGATCTCGGCACGTGTCCCAAAGTGGGTCGCAGAGGAACCACGACCAAATTTTGCTATTTCACCTCCTTTTTGGAAAAAGGAAAATTTTCCAAGTTTCCCCATAGCTCCATCCTTTCGCTTCTAGCCTTTGATGTGGGTCCCAATGGAACCATGCTTCATTTTACACTTTTAACTCCTTTCTTCACAAAAGGGAAATTTTCCAAATTTCCCCCAAAATTCCGCACCTCCGCCATTGACCGGGAAAATTTTTGACTATTCTTTGTTGGGTCTGTGGGCGATTTTGATGTTTTAATCCTTTTGGTGACAAGAGGAAAAAATCCAAGTTGCCCTCGATGGTTCGCTTCTCTTCCTTTTCACCTTTCAAATTGCCACGTGTCATAATGGTGCATCTTGAGATGGTCCCCAAAATCTGAGACCTTGAATGAGTGTGGGCTCACCACGTGTCTCGGGCCCTTTAAGAAGTTGCTAAAAAGTATAAGGAAAGAAGACTCAGTGGAGACCTCCACGTGTTGTTATGGTGCAACTTCAAAACCTCAAGGCTTCAAAATGACTCGATGGGGGTGCACTTCCATTTTAGAATTTTACTCCATTTTTCCATAAGGTCAAAACATCCAACTTGCCTCTGAAGGTCTGCATCTCCACCTTTAACCTTGCCACGTGTCCTTCAAAGTGGGGTCGAATAAAGACTTTTACCCGCCAATGAAATTTTTCTTTAATCAAAGCCTAACAGGGCCACAAGGTGGGTATGCACCTTTTTCCAAAGTAGCCAAAAAGAAATAGTTAAAAAACAAACTCATCATGCCTCTTTCAAATAGAAGAAGCCACATAAGCACCAAAAGAACCAATCAAAATTGAGTGGAGCTACGAGACCAAATTCACCTTTTTCCAAAAATCAAAAAGTGACAAGTTAAAGCATTTACCCATTGTCCCTGCCAACCAAAAGAAGCCACATTTCCTGTTGATGCAAGGATGTAAATTTGACCGAGAGAAACTCTCAAATCATAAAATGTAGAAGAACAACCATTTGAGCCTGGAGATGAAATTTTCTCCAAGGACAGAGAATTTAGAAATGTTACAAGGCTCAAATACATTCCTCTCGAACTACATCCATTCATTTTTCCTCAAGTATTTAGGGAAAAATGACAAGGACAACAAATTTCAGCTGTGGAAAATGAAAAACACGGGACAACCCAAGTTTTACACCCAAATATAGACCTTCTCCAGACAAACAGAGAAACAAGGAAATAACCATGGATCCATACGTGATCCTCGACCCATGAACGGGTTGATTATGGAAACAAAAGTAATGCAGGGACCTCTTAGACACAACACGAGGAGATACAATATGGAAGAGGCCGTAAAATGACAGATTTTCAATGGCAAAATGCTGTGAAACTATTTTGAGCACCAACATTGGCTCCGAATTGGGGATGGGTACTCCTTGCGAGTCTCACAAGAAAAAAAAAGTAGACCAAGTGCCAAAAATATCCATTGGTTCAAGGAGTCATCTTACGAGTAGAGAAACAGAGCTGTCTCCCCAAAAATGAACAGAGAAACCAGTAAAAATAGGCCACCAAGGATCAGAATGAGCAAAAACACAAAATATAGAAAACAAACCAACAAACTATACACTGTACAAATAATGCTCACCTTGATTCTGGGAATCAATCCAAGAAATGCTTCAAATTCCTACCATTAATAGGTAGTTTGAGAAGTTCCCCATCTAATTCCTTTAGGAAGAAGGTATGTTCACCAATCCTAATATCAATGGAGTAAGGGCCCATCCATAATGCGTCAAATTTCCCATGCTTTCCCTTATCTTCATGCCTTTTATCCCATAGCAGCACAAGATCTCCAACATTGAAAGCTCTGGGAGTGACCTTCTTGTCGAACAACTTCTTCAGATTTTCTTTGAACCTTACATGCCTTTGGTGGGATGCCCTCCTTTCTTCATCAAGTTCAACAATCTGGTTAATGTGGGCATCATATGGACTTACTTCTTGATCTTCCAGTTGTTACATGAACTGATATGAGGATAATTACATATGTAGGGGTAGTAGGGCCTGAGTTCCATACACTAATTCAAATGGAATCTTTCTAGTTGCTCTTTTAATAGTAATTCAGTTAGCCCAGACAACAAATTTCAATTGCTCACCCCATTTTCTCTTGTTAAGATCCAAAGTCCTGATAATCTTTAGAAAATTTTTATTACTAGACTCAGCTTGTCCATTTCCTTGGGGATTATAATTAGAGGCATATGTAAAATTTATCCCATATTCTCTACACATTGCCACCAAGGGTTTATCTCTGAAGCTCATGGCATTGTCAATAACAATTTTTACTGGCACCCCAAACTTGCAGATGATATGGTTCAGCATGAAGTCCATGACAATTTGGTGTGTTGCTCTCTTGGTGGGGATTGCCTCCACCCACTTGGTGAAGTAATTAGTGGCTACAAGAATCCACTTATGGCTAGCACTTGAAGGGTCTGAAATCTCACCAATGAAATCCATTCCCCATTTCTTGAATGGGGATTCAATTGAAACAGATGCAAAGGAAGGGATCCTGAAGCTTTCAGTCTTCTAGAGAAGTGCTCACAACTCTCACATCTTCTAACTAAAAGATTTACATCCTTAAAGAGAGTTGGCCACTAATAAACAACCCTCAAGATCTTTTGTGCTCTCACTTTTCTAGAAAAATTCCCCCCATAAACTCCTCCATGGAGATCAACAATTATCTTGGGGGCTTCATCTTCAGTGATGCACCTTAAGAGGAATCCCTCAGGGTTCTTCCAAGCTAACCCCTAATCAGTAATGACATATTTCTGGGAAGCCAATTTAAGGGCCCTTTTTGGGTTCTTACTCAAATAATCGGGTAATACAAATGTCTAAGATAAAAAATCACATCCTTTTACCACTTAGAACTAATCAAATTTTCAAAGACATCTACACTTATTTCTTCTACCTCATTCACCTCAATAGTTTGCAAGTTTCTATCATCCATAAGCTTAGCCAAGCCCAAACCTCTCACTAACTTCATGGTTTGGATGTCCATGTCATATTCTTGCAATTTTTTCACCCATCTGCATCTTTTTCTTGAGACCTCCATCTCTGATAAGATGTCTTTGACCATGGTGTGGGGAACATAAACAACAATTTTGGAACTCACAATGTAAGGCTTGAAAACCTTTTTTTCTTTCACCAAGGAAAATGCTTGTTTCTCCATAATAGTGTATTTCAGCTTAGCCCCCTATAATGCCTTACTAAAAATTCAACTAGCCTCTCATCCCCTTCATCATCCTTCTGCAATAGGACATATGCGATAGTGTTTTCTGAAGCAAAAGAAAACAATTGGAAATGCTTCTTATAATCTGGAGCTACCAAAATAGGGGCATGCTTTAATGCCTCCTTGATCCCATTGAAAGCTTGAATGACATCCTCCTCCCATTTGATGGCTTGGTCCTTCTTCAACATGCCAGTGATTGGAATGGTCAACTCGAAAAGTTTGATATGAATCTCTTGATAAAGTTTATCTGCCCAAAGAAGGACTAAATCCCCTTCTTGGTTCTTGGGATTGGAACCTTACTGATGGCCTCTACCCTTTCTAGATCAATCATCACCCCTTCTTGTGACATAATGTGACCAAGCAACTTTTCCTTCTGCACTCCAAAATGGCACTTCTTTGGATTGAGTGAAATACCATACTCTCTTCATCTTATAATCATTTTTTCCAAGTGCAGCGAGTTAACACCTCGCTTTCTAGAGAACACAAATCCACATCGTCTTGGTAAACAACAATAAAATCATTGATGTAACTGGAAAAAGCAACATCCATTGCTCTTTGAAATGTTTCTCTAGCATTCATCAGACCAAAGGGCATCCTGACATACACATAATTCCCCCAAGGAATGGTAAAGGTTGTTTTAATTCTTTCTTATTCTTTCACCACAACTTGGTTATAACTAGAGAAACCATCCAGGTGGAAAGTAAATTTGAACTAGACACTAGATGCAACATGTTTTCCATGTTTGGTAAAGGATAAGTTGAAACAGATCCTCTATGTATGCCTTTAGCTCATAATTAGTCCAAGCCATGCAATCTTGATATTATTTTAGCAATTAGACATATGACTATTTTTCCTCCTTGCTGAGATTACTTCCTAACCAGATCTTCCTTGGCTTCTCCTTTGTGCCAAGGTCATGATCCTCAATATCCCTTGAGGCTGCTATACATCTGTTAATAATGTGATCAACATTATCAAAGTTGGATTCAAGAGCAACCAGCCCTCTAGGAATGGTATTAGTCTTCAGTTGGATAATGCCTTTGCCAAACAAGGTTTCTTTACCCTCTACTATGCACACCATTGGATCCTAATCAATATTTTGATTAACAAACTCTCCTTTATTCTATAGAAATATTTTGACCTGAGCATCATCATCAAAAACTTTCCAATGCTTAATGTTGTTGGGGATAGTTGTCCTTGTCAATAATTCAACATCATATTCACAATATGGGGACACTTCACAATCATCAAACCTAGATCCCAACAAATCAAGCTTGTCTGCCAAATCATTGAGCCTCCTATCATGATGCATAATGTTGAATGAATCAAAAATCTCAATGAAATCCCAAACCGCATTCTTATATTATTTCATTTGTTGATTTTTTTATGGCATACGCTTTTTGACTTGCTTGATAATTAATTCTAAATCTGCTTTGACAATGATGTCTTTAGCACCATCTTTCCAAGAAACCCTCAGACCTAATAACAATTCCTCATACTCAACAATGTTATTAGTACATTCAAAGTTGAGTTTGAAGGAAAAGACAACTATTTCTTGACCGGAGAGACTCGAACAACACCAACACCATTTCCAAACTTGGAGCAAGCTCCATCAAATAATAAAGTCCAAGGAGAGCCTTCCCCTTCAAGATACTTACATTCTTCAATTTTTTTCTCTTTTCCATCAGCATCAACACTTGTGTACAATACTTCATAGGATGCATTGTTGGGATCCTCAATAAGGTGCAGAATTTTATTTTCCCCATACAACTTGACAAGGCTGCCCTCAATTGGGATAGTGGCATAGGACATATCCATTTGAACACTCCCACCAACACTTGCAACCCATTTTCTAGACAACAACATACCCCACTTGGCTGGGTAGTCAACAATAACTACATCAAGCTTTAGGTCCCTACCTAGATAGGCTGCAAGTTGTACCACTAGACCTTTCACACATCCCACCATTGGCACCTCTCTAGAGTCCATAGAAGTACACTTCCCATATGCTGCTATTACTTTAATATTCAGCTCATTCATGACTTCCAAAGGCATGATATTACATTAAGCCCCTAAGTCAAACATGTAGATGTGCAACAGGCTGTCCGTAATGATGAGAGTGGTGAAGAATGGATCCACATTTAGCTGATAGTCCACCAAGGATGTCCCCAAGTAAACCTCAGGTGGTTCACCTAGTTCCTCCAACACTGGTGGTGTTTCTAACTCTTCAATGACTAGGGAGTTTCCATAATGTTTATATTTCTACCCAAGGTAGTCTTCTCCTCTTTCAGTCCCAAATATTCAAAAGCCCTCTTCTTGTGCTCAAGAATCCTAAGCAACTCAACAATTAGAACTGAGATCTTAATCTGACTCAAGACTTGTGCAATATCATAAGGGGTATAATTTGGCAAGGTATCATTGGAAGGAAGGCTGACACACTCATTAGATGGCACAAGAATTTTGACAGCTTGGGCATGAGGAGGGGTATGAGTTTTGTTTGGGACAGTAAGGCCTTTGGAAGATGCATCTTTCTTAGGAGCCTCTTTAGGAATATTTGAAAGCAATGGAGTTTTTGGCTTGGCTTGAGGCCCTGTCCCTTTGACGACCCTAGTTCTTGTGTTGTGTTCTTTTTCTTGAGCCACAACAACATTCATCAATAACTATTTTTCTTCCATCATACTTCTTTATCATTAAAGCTCTTTGATATTTAAAGTCATTATTGGGAAGTTGAAAATATTGTACAACATCTACTTCTAAAGTATGAGAGGGAGGAAGAATAGGTACCTGGTGGATGCAATCCCAAAAGACAACAATAGTCCTAACACTTATTACCTCAGTTGAAGTTTCCCCTTGTTATAAGCTCATAGAGAAACCCACCATGAAAACATCATCATCATCATCATCATCAACTTCTTCTTCTTCTTCTTCTTCTTGATCTTCCTCACATGGAGCATGGGGCATGAAACATTTGTCACACCAATCAATGACATCTATCTCCTCCATAACAACAACTCGTAGCCAAAGGATCGTGTATCATTCTATTTTACATGGCTTAGACTCATCTATTTCCAAATCCAACAGTCCCTTTCCTCTATCATCATATCTTTAGTGATTTGTAAACTGTGTTGGCCTTGTTGTTTGTGTTGACCTTGTGAACTCTGTCCAATTCCTTTTCTACCCGTGACTAACTTGTATGATATTTCTTTGATAGCCCCGCCAAAGTTTTCACAACTTCCTCCGAATCGATAGCCTTACTTTTATGGGGATTTTATGGGTTAATTAGTTTTACACGCTCCCTTTTTAGAGGATTTCCAATTGCTTTGATGTTTTTTCAATTTGTAGAGCCATGGTGAAGGATTGCCTCAAATTAGTAGGGTTTTTTTCCCTCAAGTAGTAAGCAACTTTTTTATCAAATGCATCTGAATATTTTATCAAACATGATTCATCACATGGTCTTAAGCTAATAGGAAATCTCCGCAAGGTCTTACTAAACCTTGTGTTGAAATCATGTAATGACTCATTAGGGTTATTCTTGATATTTTCAAATTATAATCAAAGAAACCTAGGGTCAGTTCTATCACCATAATGTAGTCTAAATACATTGTTCATCTCTGTCTCAGGAATCAATGGAATTATTTGGTAAAGCTTTATACTATTCCCTTGCATCCTCTTCCATAGTATGGATAAATAACTTGATATATACATCTTCATGTTCAATCTCAAAATCTTCCATCATATTGATAAAAATATTTAAATGTTGATCACTAGTTATAGTGTTGTTTCCTTGGAACTTTGGTAATCTATTTCTTACATCCTAGGGAACTACATTTGGATAACCAGCTATCCCTATAAAATTTATAGGACCAAAGGTGTTTACAACAAAAGGAGGTCTAGGTGGGGGCAAGGCCATGTTGTTGTGAGGAGGTGACCCTAGAGGGGAGACAAATTGATAAGGGACAGAGGGTATTTGAAACACATGAGTATAACTTCCAAAATGGATATCCCCTAAAGGCCTTGTTTCTTGGAAATCCCTATCAAATTTTGAAAAGACAAGAGTAGAATGAGAAGAAAACTTTTCAAAATCAAATGAAGGCCCCTCTCCAGATGGAGAATTTAATTCCACAAAAAGACTACTTGATTCATAATCACTTGAATAACAGTCTTCAATGATAGGCCAATCAATTTCATCAATGGAGATCTCTTTTCTTGTATGCTGATCTCCAACAACCCTCTGGGATTTTCTTCCTTCTGAATTTGTTTTTCCTAGCTCTAGAAATAATGTCCTAATAGGATCTCTAGCAAAGAAAGATATTCTTCCTTCCAGCTTTGAAAATTTTAGTAAAAACTCACTTCACAGAGGTAATGACACTAGTATTCATTAAGAAACAGATCAACAGGGATTCACCACTAAGGATTTCCACCTTAGTTGTGTAAATGCACTAAAATATGATCTGCCAAATGTCTGTCAATACTAGAAATTGGAAATGGAAATATTTGACTTTTCTTTACCCAGATTTATCAATGAAACTTAGTGCAATAACTATAGAAAATGGAAATATTGCACATAGAACTTGTAACTTTGAAACTTCTTACAGGCCTGAACATAAGATGATGCCTGAAAAGATGTATTAGCACTTTGAGCATACAAGAAGTGTTTACTAGGGTCTGAATATGAACTGTAATCACTATGTCCCTGACAATGGCGCCAGTAAGGTGTTGGTACCCAAATTGATTCTCCTTCAAAGTTTGAGCAACATCATAGGTTTGACAGAAGCTTAGAGACAGATAGATCATAGTGAGTCATTTTGTAGCTAGGGATGGGATCTAATTGGCCCTCTATCACTTAGATGTGGAGAAATGGATAGCACCAAGAGGATTTGATCTATCCTCACTACTTTATGGTTGTTCCTTTCAACCAAGGTGAGAGAACCCTTTTGTAGCCTACTTTTTATGAAGGATATGGGGAATTCCTTCCTTCTAAAGTGCTTAAGGAGACCTTGAAGAAAATATGATCAATGCAACAAAACCTAACTCTCACGATTTGTCACTCTAGATAATGGAGATATTTTCTAAGCAAGGTTTAGGTCACTAAAGATAATGAAAACCTGAGTGTTTCTGCATGTTTTGGTAATAGAAATTGTGCATCTATATACACACAGGAAAAACAGGGGTGGTATGTGTAGGATTAATTGTTTTTGAATGATTTTGGTGGGAGGTGAAGTAGGATAAATTTGATTATACCAAAATTTAAGAAATTTTTACAAAAATGGAGATCTTGAACAACAAAATGCTTCGAGGAGTTAGGATGTTCCTTTAACTAGAATATGTGCTTAAATGGAGGCCCAAATTAGTACTTTTCACACAAACTTTAAGGATCCAAAATGAAGGCTCAAATTGGAAAACTTAACTAAACATTATCAATCTCTATTTCATCACACCTAAGATACCCTCAAAGGATAACAAACAATCTTATAGTCATGCTAGGAGTCACAAGTGATTTTAAATTTGTTTATTTCACTATCAAATGAAAGCTCTTCTGATAAATGAAATTGAAAATGCCACCAAAATATCACAAGGATAAGATATTGTGTGATTCACATAGATTTCAATGTAAGAATGCAATGGGAATAAGAAAAACTACTTGCAAACATTCAGAATGAAGAAAACACAAATTTTGCCCAAAAATAACATAGATTAACTCAATTTTGGTTAAATTTATCAGTAGGGGAAAGTTTATTGAAAAATCTCAGATCTTGTCAATGGTTGTACACTCACAACCACCTTGACATGATCAAATTTAACACAAAATATATGAATAGGTTTCTTCAGATAGTTTCTCAGAAAGACAGGTTCTATCAAGTTTTTCTTAGAAAATCAGTTATGACCTCTAACACTCCAACCTTCCAACCTCAAACCTCTTTCACAACAAAAATCATGCCAGTTATAAATTTTTACAATAGTGTTTTCCCCCTAAAAAACCCAAACATTGAGTGCATCGGTGCTCAGCATGATCCCGATCGTGATTCCCAGAATCAAATCTGTAAAATGTTGTTAGGTGCTCAGAGGGAAAATCTCTTCAAACATCTCCCATATTCAACTCCTCTCGGTAGATCACTCTTCCTTTTACTTGCCAACCACTTCCACCCCTAATCTGTCCAATCTGGTTCTTTGTGTGCCCGGAAGGAAAAATGGAAGATCAGATTAAGCCTAGAGATCAGATCTCATCTTAATGGTAAAAGACGTCCCCAAATTTTCCTCACCAAACCAAGATATCAATAGGTCTTTCATGTGCCAAGGAAAGAAAAATTGGGTCGAATCTAATAGTCAGATTGCACATTTAATGGTGAGATATGTTTACAGACCTTCCCCACCAAACCAGGCTACTAATTAATGTTCCTCTTCATTTGACATGTAGGAGACTCCAAGAAATGATAAAAAACCACAAGAATACGCATCCCCAAGAGCTCTGGAGTGAAAATGGAAAAAAATTAGATATAAATGCACAACTGCCATTGATTTCTATTTTGAATTTGGACCGTCCACGTGGGAGATCTACTTTTAAGACGGGCCTCATGGTTCCCTTTTTCTTTTTTCAACATTGGAATAAATGTAAAAGTTTCACATTTTTCTCTGCACCTCCGCCTTTCAGAAATGATCCTGACACATGTCCCAAAGTGGGTCCTAGAGGAACCATGGCCAAATTATGTTATTTCACCTCATTTTTGGAAAAAGAAAATTTTTCCAAGTTTCACCCGCAGCTCCACCCTTCCACTTGTAGCCTCTGATGTGGGCCTTAGCGGAACCACGCTTCATTTTACAATTTTAACTCCTTTCTTCACAAAAGGGAAATTTTCCAAATTTCCCCAAAATTCCACACCTCCACCATTGACCGGGAAATTTTTGACTATTCTCTATCGAGTCTTTGAGCCATTTTGATGATTTAATCCTTTTGGTGACAAGAGGAAAATATCCAAACTTCCCCAATGGTCTTCTTCTCCACCTTTTGACTTTTGAAATTGCCACATGTCATAATGGTGCATCTTGAGATGGTCCCCAAAAGCTGAGACCTTGAATGAGCATGGGCCCACTACGTGTCTCAAGCCTTTATGATGTTGTTAAAAAGTCTAAGGAAAGAATAACCGACAGAGACCTCCATGTGTCATTATGGCACAATTTCAAAAACCTCAAGGCTTCAAAATGACTCGGTGGGGTGCGCTTCCATTTTAGAATTTTACTCCATTTTTCCAGAAGGGAAAAACATCCAACTTACCTCCGAAGGCCCGCATCTCCACCTTTAACCTTGCCACATGTCCTTCTGTGGGGTCAAAGTAAGACCTTTTTCCTGCCACTGAAATTTTTCTTTAATCAAATCTTGGTGAGACCATGGGGCAGGTTCAAACCTTTTAACCAAAGTATCCAAAAATAAAAAGTTCAAAAAAAAACCCATCGCACCCCATTCAAACAGAAGAAGCCATGTAAGCATCAAAAGAACCAATCAAAATTAAGCAGAGCTACGAGACCAAATTCACCCTTTTTCTAAAAAGCAAAAATTTACAAGTTAAAGCATTTTCCCGCCGTCCCCTGGCCAACCACAAGAAGCCACATTTCCTGTTGATGCGAGGATGTAAATTTGACCAGGAGAAACTTCTGTCAAACCGTAAAATGCAGAAGAATGACCATTTGAGCCTGGAGATGAATTTTTTTCCAAGGACATAGAATTTAGAAATCTTACAAGGTTCAAATAAATTCCTCCAAACTACATCCATTCATTTTTCCTCAAGTGTTTAGGGAAAAATGACAAGTACAAAAAATCCCGGCTATGGAAAACAGAAAACATGGGACAACCCGAGTTTTACACCCAAATACAGACCTTTTCTAGACAAACGGAGAAACAAGGAAACAACCATGTATCCATACGTGATCCTCGACCCATGAACGGATTGATTACGAAAAACAAAAGGAATACATGGACCTCTTAGGTACAACACGAGGAGATACAATATGACAGAGGCCGTAAATTGACAGATTTTGAATGGAAAAATGGGGCGAAACTATTTTGAGCACCAACACCTAGAATAGTGTACGTTTACCTAAAATAGCATATGCATGACTTTGTGTCAAAAATACAAGAAGTGTTGTGCTTATGCACCTGAATAGTGTATGAGCATTTAGAATAGAATTTACGCGTGGCGATTCAGAGATCACCAAAACACAAGAACTTTTACAAAATTCTTAGAAAACTCCAAACTTGGTCAACTTGAATAAAATGTGACAACACCTTACCTCCTTATATCTTGTAAAGAACATAAAAACAAAGCAAATACAACTAATCTACCTAAGAAACCTCATATTTTTCAAAAATAAAGCTAGAGAGGGTTAGTAAATCAAAACTTTGAAACTAATATAAAAGATTGAAAATGAATGCAATGGTTTACGCTCTCAAAGAAGGCGTAAAATGTTCACTACCAAAATTCTTTAAAGGCTAAATAAATAGGCTGACACCACATAACCTATTAGCAAAGCTAGGAATTAACAAAAGTAACATCAAGATCTTAGCTTATTGGAATGCTTAAGAAAACTAACATGATATCAATCAATATAAGTTAAAGCATACCTACTTAGTGTGAATTTCTAATTAAAATGGACCTATGAAGACCACTAGCAAATCAAATTGGGTTATTGCTACTCCACAATGGTGAAAGGACCTCTCTAATAATGGCTACAAGACCATATTTGATATTCCTATACTAACCAAACACTAAGATTCGATGCAAAGATTGAGCAAACTAATCCATCAAAGGATGTAAGGCTCTTGAGCATATGTCCTATATGATTAATGCTATTCAAAAACAAGGTGTAAAGTATGAAGGTAGGAACTTATTATTTTTATAGTTTTCTACTTGGAGAACGTTTGCATCTTGGTGCATGTGGGACTAAAAAGGATAAAGTAGATTAAGGCTTGTTAATCATGATTAGGAAATGAACAAGTGATTAACATGTTATGAGCCTTAATTGACCAATTAAGATTAATTAAGATGATAGGATAAGATTTTGAATCCTTTTGAGATGTTTCAGAGGGAAATGGGGTGATTTTGAATGGTTGGAAGAGGGGTTTTAGCCAATAATAGGGTTTATTGACCAAAAAGGGGTAAATAGGTCTAATTAGATAATAATCACTACTTGTTTGCTCGGAAGAGGATTATAACTAACGATGTGTCGTCAATTGGCAACTGGAATGTGATATAGGTTAGTTAATCAACAAAGCGTCGTTAATTAACCAAAATAGAGGGAAACATTAGTTACCATAAATCAATAATTATAATAGAAATGGTAAGAATGAGGGTAATTAGTGTGCTTTTAGCAATAAAACTATGTAAGTGGAATTTAGGTGTATACATACATAAAGGAATTCCATTTAGTAGAATTTTTATTTTGTAATTGATCTTCAAGAACAATTCGAGACTTAATGGTAACCACAAAATCCATCAATGAATGAATAAAATTCTCTTCTTTCCACATTTTCTAGGACTTTGTTTGTAAATTGTGTGAGGAATGGGTCATGTACACATACTTTATTCAATTGTCTATAGTACACACAAATTATAATTTCACCCATATTATTCTATTTTAGTACCATGGGGCTGATCCAATAAGCATCATGAATGGGTTTGATTATTCCAGAGTTCAACATTTTATCTATTTCAGTCTTGACCTTCACTTTTAAGTTGGGATTTAATCTATATGGTATTTTCTTAAGGGGTTTAACTCCATCTTTGATATGAATTTTCATTGTGTCCACCTCTTCTTTTATTATGTGTAACTCCATAAAATCCTTGGGAAATATGTATTGAAATTCTTGAAGTAATTCTACTACTTTGGCTACTTCTTCGAACCAATAATCTCCTATTTTTGCAATTTTCTCTTCTCCATTAATCCCAATGTTTTCATTCCTTAGTTTTTGTGGTTGGTAAAAATATTTTTCTTCTTATGTCTTGTGTCTACTACTTTTCTTTCTCCTTCCATTGTTTTGTATTATAAGTTTTTAGGTTTCTCCTCTTTCTCTTGTTTTCTACTAGAAAGAAGAATGTCATATCTTTGATCTTGGTTTGTTGTTCTTTCACAGGCTTGCATTCATTTTTTTTATTGATGTTTTTCTAAAAAAATGATCTATGGTATATTCAACAGCTTAAGAATAAGAAGGTTCTTATTTGTCGAAGTGCCCAAGTGTATTTTGGTCCACATCCTAGAATTTGAAAGTGTGGAAAAAATGTTCTACCACTTTATTCTAGTATTTTATTTCTTTTATAGTTACTTGATGCATGAACCATGTCCTAGGTAAAGCTCCTTATGTCCACAAAAATTTTAGTTGATATGATGGGGGGATTGTCTCCACATATTTTTCAATGTCATTCACATACTTGAATATGTCTTTGTGGGTCTCCTTCTCCTATATATTCAGGTATGGCCACATAGTATCCTTCACTCTCTTGGTATCTTGTTTTAAATAACATTACTAGTTACTTCAAATGGGATTTATTAGTTTGATGAGTTACCCACCATCATGTAGAATATAATTTTAATCATGTCATCTAGTGCTTCTATATGAGTTGTTTCATTTGGAAATATCCTTACCATTTGTTCTAAATATCCTTCTAGATCTCCAAATCCTGAATATTTTGGTAAGGTGCGATGGGAAGCTCTGTGGCTTAGTCTATAAACCCATTTTATTGGTCTTTATGATTGTGTCTCTATCTCATCCTTTTCCTCATGTTTGATGTCTTTTGTAGCAGAGTAATACCCATATTATTCTATGAATTCTTCTTATGTAGGACAAAAATGTCTAATGTATCATATATGGATTCATAGTAATCATGTTCTAAATTAATTACATGAGATGGTAGTCTTCATGCGTAATGTAGTTTCCTTACTTTGGATTCCGAAATCCCTATACCCAAGATTCAACTATGTTATTCGAGATTTCATTTATGGATTCACTTTTAACCAAAAGTTCCCTATCAGAATTAGGTTCAAATTCTTTATCCAAGTTGACTAATCGATTCAGGGTGTATATTCCTTTTATATCATCAAAATATTCATCTTTTTATTAGGTAAGACTTCTTGTGACCATGCGCAACACTCATTCCTATTTGTAAAGGGACGCGAAAAAAATTCCATCTCGATTCCAGCTTAACTTCTTCTTCTTATGATTTTATGGTGCTATTATAATCAATAAACCATTCTAAATCTAAGATGACATTTTATGTAGGTTTCTTTGCTACATTTTCTACTACTTCAAGTGCACTATTTTCTTGATCCCCATAAAATTAACTTCCACATTCCGTAGTACACCTACGGGGGATTTATTTGATTCATCAACTATAGAAATTTGGTATCTTGCAACATCTAGGTGACATCTCACAAGTTTTTCCCAAGTTTTTTTTGACATTATATTTACATCTGCGCCCAAATCTAAGAGGATCTTGTTAACAATTTTTTTAATATTCCTATGTCTAGATATATGGTGGATTTACGCCATGTTATTTGTGTTCTAAATATAATTTTTATTTTCTTGTTATGAGCGGCCTCAATCCATCAACGTACAATTTTTTTCTTCCTTATTCTAGTATTTAGAAAAATTCTTTTATCTTGTCCACTAACTCGCATATAATGGTTAGTCTAGCTATTTCATTAAGGGTGGTTATCTATTCTTAAAAAAATTTGTTTACTCTTGGTGTTGATATTTGTTTGTTATTGCTTTAATTTTTTCCACTTCCTTCTCATGTAGTTCTAGTTGAATCTCTTTTAGATCACATTCTTTACTACTAGATGAGTCTTCTTTTGTTAGTAATCAAATGATTTTATTTTTTCTAGATATTTTTATTTGTTTATCATGATTGTTGTAGTTACCACAACTCATACATTGTTCCTTTTGCTAACTACCTTTTTATTTTAAAATATTTTTCCTCAGCTTTTTCCTTTCTCTTATCTTTCTCTAGTTTTTTCTTTCTTGAGCAAGATGCTTTTTATTTATTTTATTTTATTTTATCTTTTGAGGATTATACTTCATCCCATGGTATTTTAGTCGGGTGTCGAGACATTCCTTTACGCATCCTTGCCTAATGCTTATGATTTTATTCCACCATTTATGTATAAGTGTGTGGCTTTAGGGAAGATGAAAGAATCATGTGTTCCTTGTTCATGAAAAAATCTAAAAGGTTATGGTTTTGTAAAATTTCTTACTAGGTTCCCATCTCTCCCACATTTATAACAATCCATACGTATTCTTTCTTAAAATCTATCCCGAAGTTTTTAGGTTTTCTATCCTATGATATCCTTGATAACATCTTCCTCATTTGTAATTATTATATCCACCCTATAACCACCTTGGTATCCATCACAGTATCCTCCTCTATATCCGCCACAATAACCTTGATAATTGGGGTTATAATTATTTCATTGGTATCCTCTCTTGAATTTTTGTGGTCCACTTTTATATCCTTGATATTGTGGGGGAGCGGTGATTTTTTATATTGGTGTTGTTGGATCTTATTGTATTGATGTTCGGGGTTTGTTTGTTGTGGGCGTGGAGGGGGAGGTACTTATTTTTATGGCTGCCACTACTTTGTGGGTATTATAATCTTTTAAGTCCTCTATGGCATTAATTGTAGGAAAAGTATGATAATAGTGATTATATGATCCGTATGTTATACAATACATTAATTGATTTGTGGGAGGGGATACTTCTAGTAGTGGAAAAGTGTCTTGTGTATGTTAATCCCATAACCTACAGATACCACACCAATATTTTTCAGCACGGTTATATTACTAGAAGCATATTTTTCTAACAAATGTTGTCTTAATGCTTCAGCTCTTTTAGATTTTTCTAAGTACGAACAATTTGTCTTGCTTTTTCCTTTAGCACAATATACCGTGCACCAAATGTTTGGTCGTATGGTGTTTGTGGGTGGTGAATTATTTCTAAGGTTTTATTTTCATTGATTCTTTTGTTACATCTTTAATTTTGCTAGCTCTAGTTATACCCTTTCTAACTCTGTCTTAATTGAATTCTATCCTTATCTTATCAATAGTTGTGCCTCCAACTGAGTATCCATTTTTATGGCATCTAAGAGATTTGTAAGCAAATTTTTATCTAGTGATGCTTTGAGGTAAGATAAAAGACCATAAGTAAACCATTTAATTTTTTATTTATTTGTACTTGGTTCTTCTAACTTTCTTGTAAATTTTTTGAATCAATAGTTGAATTATTTCACTAATTCATATTATTTTTGGATTAGTTCCCACATCTTGCTGAATTTTTGTAAGTGATTCTAGATAATTTAAATTTTCCTTGAATTATTTTTCTATTGCACCCCAATTTTTGGTGTGTTGAGGATTTGTCTTCATGTACCACCTTAAAGTATCATCTCTTAGTGTTATAACTAAGTCATATAACTTAGTCATGGAATCTATCACGTTGTTTATTTTCAAGAATGAGTCCGGGATGAATAGATGTTCCTTTGCATCATTGGTATATTTTCTGATCTATGACAAATTGATTTGATGTGACATTCTTCTAATAGGTTGAATCGGTTATGTATTCTTAATCGTTGTTGATTTTTAGGTGCCTTCACCCTTTTCTTATGATTGTTACACTTATGGTTAAATCTTCCTCCTTTATCTTGTGGAATTTCAATGGCAAATTAAAGTTCTCCCAATTACCTCTCTAAATTATCTTACAATGTCTTCTCTTATCTTACACCCTTCTTGTAATTTGTTGTATTTTTCCATCAAACTTTCTTCCTCTTTTACCTTTCTAAGTGGTGTGTGAAGCGACACATGGACCGACTACCAATCCGAGGGGTTCATCTCCTTTGGGATAGTATAAGGGTTAGGGAACATATATTTTATTGGTGACTTTTCATAATTGTCATCTTCCTCAAAGAACTTCCTTCATTTAACATCTCCTAACCTATAATTTTGTTCTAAACCTACAAAACCTTCATCACTTCTTATTTTATTATTTTTCTTTTTTACTTCTTCGTATCATGTTCTTCAAAACTATTTGTTATTTTTCCCTTATCTTCTACTATGTTTTTAATTTCTCCTAACTCCTCAATTGGTTCTTACAATCTAATAACCTCTTCTTTTATCACCTTTCTTGGTAATTAGAAATGGAGTCTCTTCCTTAAATATTTCCCATTCTTCTACTCCTAATTTTTTTACTCTTTGTTCCATTCTATCAACTAGCTCCTGTAAATCCTTCATTAATCTAGCTTGTTTTCATAAGGAATGTTTTATTCTATTATCTAATGAATGTTGTCTTGTGGGAATACACGGGCTAACAAGAAATCATTGGTCTCCACTTTTTCCAAGAATGATAGCAAGAATATGAACATTTTCCTCTATTTCTAGGGCAGCCATCTACCGGACTCCACTTGAAGCGTGCTTATCTTTATTTTCTATTTTCTAAAATTTGTTTAATTTTTCCTTTCTTTCATTTAATTTCTTGATCCTTTCCTCTCTTGTTAATATTTTTTTCCGATTTTTCGCCTCCTTCTCTATAACTAACCTATCCTTCTCTTATGATTTCCTCATCATTATTGCTTTTGATTTAGTTTTTAATTCACCTAACTCTCTTAATATTTATTTTTATTTAAATTATTTTATTTTTTGGTTTTTATTTTCTTCATGTTGTCCTATTTCTTTTGTCCCAACCATCACCCCATCATATTTGATTAGTTATGTCTCTTGGATCGCCCCCCTTCATGTATGTTATCACACAACATCTTTACCCTAAAGGAACTTTTATGCACTTCTAATTAATCATTTTTCTACCAAAGAAAATCCAGTTGAGAAAGGAAATTTTTTGAGAAATATTCCTCTGGCCTCGCTTTAGAACTTCAACCTTCTTGTGATCAAAACTAGTCCAACCCTAAATTTCCCAAGTGATAATATATGAATCTAATGTAGTTTCAAACTAGTAATCTATTTCTCTTGTCCAAGGTTCATCTAAATCTATGAGTATTTATAACTTCTTATGAGTCCACTCGAATGGTTCCCTCAAGTGTAAATGTGACCACTCTATTATTTTTATGTGTGCTAAAATGCAAGGCCACAGTAAGTGTGAAAATTGAGACCAAAATTCTTCTCTGTATTCTCTAAATAATTCAGCTTCAGTTCCTTTATAAGATGCTTTAAGTCTCTTTTCCTCCTTTTAATGAATATATCAATCTATTTTTCCTCCAATCCTAAATATATGTTAATGTTGGTTTCCAATACCCTGGTAGTGAAATTTTTCTAGACATTCAATTAATAAAAGGAACTTGGGATCAAACACCAAAATGTTGACATTAAGCCTCACCAATAAGCGTGAGGATTTAGAAGTTTTCTCTTTCATTAAGGATGTGCCAGAATGATATTTAGATTCATAAGATGAACATAAAGAATGTAATTAAATACAATAAGAATTACACATGGCATAAACCATCATCGTTTATTTATTCATCAAACTAGTTACAAAAATCTTCACACCCATCTCATACACACCTTCCCAATCATACATTCTTACTCACATAACCTCATTTACACGTTCTTATTCACACATATGTTTCTTATACACTTTGACTTATGCATTCACACACACACACACACACACACACACACACACACACACACACACACACACACACACACACACACACACACACACACACACACACACACACACATTCTCATTATACTCTCTCAACTCTACATACTTACATGATTACATTTTAATAGATTAATTATCTATATTTACTAACAATCCAAAAGAAATTACTTTTAGAGGTGACTCTATCGGCTAAGTCCGCATTGTATTTTGATCTTATTTGTGTTGAGGTTCTTGATATACCTCTACAAATTTATGTCATCTTTAGGGGATTATTTTGTATTCCTCATCTTTCACAATCTTTCATAGATATGTTTAGTTTTTTGTGGCTTACTTCATAATTTAGTGATTTCTCTTTTTATACACGCTTCTGCTATATTCTGGATTTTATTCCTTCTATAGATTTATTTCAATATTGATGAAGAAACTCACAATAGGAAGCATGCCCCAGAAATACTCTAGGACCTTGCAAGATGTGTTTCCACTTACCTATGTTGGGGGTTTATGTTAGGATTTACAGGGAATATACAATCAACTCATTATAGATCCAAAAATAAATACCAAAGATTATAGATTGTAGTATGAAGATTAGATAATGTAATAACACAAGATAAAATACATTAAGATTCAAGGTAAAAGATAGTAATACCATATTTAAGTGGGTAAAAACCAAAGGTAAAAACCGTATCAATAGAGCACTATTTGTTATTAATAATTTCTTATACTGAAATTTACCCAAAACTTCCACTTTTATCCTTGTTCTTTTACTGCAGAATGATTGCGAACAACGTATCACACTCATTCAATACAATACACACATTAAAGATAGGTTCTAGTCTGATCTATATTTCTAGATATCAATTCAAGACTAATCTATTCATTTCTCATATCTAATCCATAGAGGGATCATCCTAATCAATAGGGTGGGTGAATCACCAATTCGCTTCACTCTTAAATATGGAAGATCTTTGTATAATATCTTTATAATAAAGTTAGGGAATGTTGTAGTGTTAGATATCCCACTTGAAATTATCACCCCAAGATTCCCCCTTAATGTTAAGTGTAGAAAAACATACAAAAATTAGGTTGACATTTATTCCTTACGCTAAGATGGTTGGCATCCAAAAACACATGTGTTTTGTCGTTACTCAACTCCATGGTACACTATGGGTGGGTTTGTAGTTTTGTGGTACACTAAAGTAGAGTTTTGATGGTTTTTCAACTATGCAAAGATAATACCACAAAGATCCCAGACTTATACAAGATGCGCACAATTACCCATGGGTTCACAATTCTCTGGTGCATTAAATTAGAGTCGCACATGTTTTTAATTATGTGGTACAATATTGTAGTGTTTTGCAGACTTATACAGACGTGAACAACTAAAACATATTGTGAATTTTATCAATACCATAAGACACATGTTTTTCCATGGTTCAAAATAGTGTTCCAAGGATCCTATAAAATCCATGATACAAAGGAACATATACAAAATAAATTTTAAGGACAAGTGCTTTACATATGAAGACTTATATTAGATTATGGATCCTTTTATAACACAAGGCATTCCCATAACTAATGCTTCATTGGGATTTACAAGTAAATTCACATAACATGACACATTTACTTATTACAAAATGGACAAAGTAGTTGAAGTTTTAAACAAGCCATTAAGAGGTGTCATTATCATGCACATTCCCACTCTAGGAAACTTTGACATGCCCAAAAAGGCACAAAATTTGCAAAACTTTACAAAACACAATGAATTTGTGAATATATCTATAACTTGATCTTTAGTTGAATAGAATTTGAGATCTATATCACCATTCATGACTTTTTATCTAATAAAGTGCATATGAACTATCATATGTTTGGTCATTTGATGTTGAATCTGTATTATTTTCAAGAGTAATGCAAGTCTGATTGTCACATAGAAGAGTAGTGCTTCCTTTAACACTCATATGCAAGTGCTTCCAACAGTCTTTTCATCCACATAGATTCCTTTACATATTTTATAGCACTTCTATACTCTTCTTCAGTAGAAGAGATAGAGACTATTGGTTGCTTCTTGTTATTTGAAGTGATGACACATGTACCAAACTTGAAAACATATCCAGTAGACTTTTATCCGCAACATCACTCGCATTATCGAATCACAATATCTAGATAATTTTTTATTAGTACAAGAGGAATAAAATAGACCATAATTAACTATTCTTTTAATATATTTCAATTTTTTTCCCATTCCAATGATCCTCATAAGTCTCTTGCATAAATCTTGAAAATAATCCTACCGTATAAGAAATATTAGGTCTAGTAATAGTAAAATAAATTATACTACCAACTAGTTGTCTATACAAAGTATGATCTAGTTTAGCACAAGTTGGTTTAGGATCTAATTTAACACCAACTTCAATAGGATTGTAAATAGGTTTACAACCAATTATGTTAAATATTTTAAGAAAATTCATAGCATACTGAGATTGAGATGCAATAATAGACTTATGATTTTGAAATATAACCATGCCCGGAAAATTATTTAGCAATCTCAAGTTAGACATTTCAAAACTTTGTTTTAAGCTTACTTTGATTCTAACAATTGAATTTCTATCATTGATTGTAATCAAAAGATCATCAACATACAAAAAAATAATGATAATATGATTGTTTTCAAATTTGAGAAACAAATCATTATTAGAACAACTAGAAAAACCAAGCTCCCGAAAGAAACTGTTAATTCTAGCAAATCAAGCTTTAGGAGATTTTTAAGACCATACTGGACTTCTTGAGCTTACAGACTGTTCATTAGAGAAAAATTGGCAAAAATCACACCAGAATTCCATGTGGTAAAGTGAGACATATTCAAAGGCATGCATGAATAAGGAGAACATGTGTGCGAATAGAGTTCATCTTTTCAGACTTAGCCATTTTTGCTTATAAAGGTCTATTTTTAGAGATGGCGTGCGAGATCAAACAAAAAAGTAGAGATGTGCACTCCACACATTGGCTATTTTTGGAGGATAGGATACAAGGAACTTTGCATGTACATAGGCCAGGGAATAGATCTACTACTGTCAGTTAGCTAGTAGTAGTCTCTTATTAGCACACTTACATGTGTGGATAGTTTTGTAAAGGTGTGTGGCTAAGGAGAGCATGTGACCTATTTTGGGAATGGATAAGCGGTGAAGGGAAAGTCCCCACCCTTATAAATATGTAGTAAACTATGTAATAGATATATAGAGACATACAAAGAGGAGGTATATATAGAGTTATGCTTTGTTACACGCATGCTATTATCATTGTAGTGAAGCTTACGTATACTTGCTGCATTGAATATAATGGAGGATATTGGCTGAATCTAAGTGTTAGTTTTTATGTGTATCTAAATCTAGTATTTTTTTATCTCATCATGGTTAGTACTTAATTCTACTTTTCCTTAGATATAGATCTGGTATGCTCTGTAGAATGATGAGATAGTAATAGAACTACATATGTTAAGTCTCCATCATGCTAATCATTGGAGATATTCTATGTTGTAGTGTGAACATTAGGATATCATTGTTAATATGGATATAATATTATCATGGATAATATTAATGTAAATGTAAATGTAATATTACATATAGTAAATAGTATTTACTATATGGTAATTAGTAAGTTAGTGTGTTAGATAATAAAAAAATGAGATATTGTTTTATTATCAATATTATTAATGTTGTTGAAACCATCCGGGTAGATTGGTTTCATGTGCAAACAAATCTTGTTGAGAAAAGTTGCACATGAAGACAAAGAGATTGTTAGGAGGGTTGTTACTATGCAGCTCCTATATAATGGAGTGCATAGGTATGGGCACATTGTTAGAGTTAGAGTTAATGTGATGTAGAAGAATGGATTGTAATAGACTATGTGAATTACAATACTGCAATATATTTTGTGTTTAATATATGCTTGTGTAATATCAATGGTGTGTGATATATTAGTGTAGTAGATAAGAGAAGAAAACGAAGCTATTATTCACTCCCAAACTAGGATTCCGTAACATTTGGTATTAGAGCAGGATAATTTCTTGAGTAAATTGTATGCACAGAGCTGACAGTGCCAAAGAAGAGAAAGGAAATGATGTAGATTTGAAGAAATCTAGAACTAAACAATTTACACGGGATCAATGACTATGGTAAATCGACGATGACTGGGTCCAATCGTCAGTGATTAGATGAATTGGCAATGATTAATGCTAATCGACACTGACTGCTGCTAATCAAAAATGAGTGATAAGTAATCACCGAAAATTACAATATTTTGGTAATATTCAGTTTTTTTCCATTTTTGGTCATACTGAAAAAAACATTCCATTTTTGGAAAGGGTCTGGAACATTTTTTTAAAAATTTAATTATCAATCTATAGATCAGTATTGTTTGAAAGGCATCATGGAAAGGACTAATCTAAACCAGATAGATAAGTTTGAAGGCCAATATTTTCACACATGACAGCTACAGATGCAGTTGCATCTCATAGAGAAGGATCTATGGGATGTGGTGAAGCCTAATTCAACTCCACCCACTGGAGGAAATGAATTGGCAAAGTGGAATGTGAAGGATTAGAGAGCCATAGGGACCATTGGATTAGGATTGTCTAAATCCTATTTGCACCATATAGATTTATCAAAATCTGCAAAGGATATCTGGGAGTCTCTCAACAAACTTTTCAGATCTGAGGCAGAAACAACAAAGACATCACTGAAGCAACGTCTGTATGGATTGAAGATGGATGAGAATCTAAACATTGCTTTGAGCACATTAGTAAGTTTCTCTCTTAAATCAACTTGTTGGAATAAAAGAACATGTAAAGGATGATGATGCTAAAGCCATCCTTCTTAATAGTATGCCTAAGAGTTACTCAAATATTGTATTTACTTTGAGTAAAGTTACTATTAGTCTAGAAGGAGTGATTTCTACATTGTTAGAACAAAGAAGTCATGAAGAACATGAAGAAGTACTATATGTAAGAAACAAACCTAGCTCCTAATGTAAGAAGGAAAAAAATAAACCAAAGCAGGTTCCTTCACATGGAAAAATAAAATTCTTTTATTGTAATGAGATTAGGCATGTAATATTGAACCGTAAAAGACATCTCAGATCTTCTTGATGACAAGATAGATCAGAAAGCCCTTTTAGCTGAAGTAGAAACTGATATGGGAGCCTACTCAACTGATGAAGAAATTTCTTGTCCTAGTGACGAGGATTACCTATGGTAGACTCTTCTCTTGTTGGAGGAAGGAGGCAATGGAGGAAGGAGGACAATCAGTGTCCTCTCATCATTCACCAACGACGGGGTCATAGACAGATGTGGTGATGTTCTATTTCAGTTGTGTGGTGTGTTTATAAACAAGGGGGTGAAACTATTTTCATGTTTTGATTTTAATGTGTTCACATAGACTAACAAAAATTTCTGAGTGTCTATTTGGTGTGGAAGAAGAAAACTGCTTGACTCAACTTACAGGGGAAAAGCATCTACGTATGATCCTTTGACTATCGTATGGCCCCTTGAATACCATACTTTGGTGGAAGGTACTTCATCGGAAGGTGATCATTCAATGAAGATGTTCATATGACAAGGATGATCATTAGCAGCAAGATCCAGTAGCAACGGCTACTCCGACAAGTTCAATGTTTCTAGGAGCTCTTACCCCATATTCACACTAAGGGGGTGTGTTGGAGATATTCTATGTTGTAGTGTGAACATTAGGATATCATTGTTAATATGGATATAATATTATCATGGATAATATTAATGTAAATGTAAATGTAATATTACATATAGTAAATAGTATTTACTATATGGTAATTAGTAAGTTAGTGTGTTAGATAATAAAACAATGAGATATTGTTTTATTATCAATATTATTAATGTTGTTGAAACCATCTGGGTAGATTGGTTTCATGTGCAAACAAAGCTTGTTGAGAAAAGTTGCACATGAAGACAAAGAGATTGTTAGGAGGGTTGTTACTATGCAACTCCTATATAATGGAGTGCATAGGTATGGGCATATTATTAGAGTTAGAGTAAATGTGATGTACAAGAATGGAATGTAATAGACTGTGTGAACTATAATACTGCAATATATTTTATGTTTAATATATGCTTGTGTAATATCAATGGTGTGTGATATATCAGTGTAGTAGATAAGAGAAGAAAATGAAACATCCTACTACAGTAAATGAAAAGATGGCATACCTAGTGGCAAAAATAAAAGATGGTAGACCTAGTGGAAAAAATGAAAAGAGAGGAAAGACGGCTTAATTATAATGAGGCACACAAGAGGGAGATAGAGAAGCAACGTCTCGTTATATAAAGTATGGAATTGAGGAGAGAGGTGGCTCATGAAGTATTTTAAGATTGCATGGAATACACAGAGCTAGAGCATCGGGAACTCCCCATCTTTGAAATCATGACAGGATTCCCCCTTGACCTGAAAATGAAGAGCGCCGGGTAGAGACTACCTAGGCTGCGGGAACTCATTTGAATCCACCTGTAACCTAGCCCTTGCACTTGGTTTTCCAAAGATTCGGTATAACAAGTAATCAACAAGTAAGTGTGGGAACTAAGAGATCAAGAACATTAATGGTACAGGAAGTAAGAGATCAAGCACATTAATGGATGGGAAGTAAGAGATCAAGCACATTAATGGCGGGGAAGAAGGATTCATTTTTATTTGGAGGTTTGTTTTCGTGCACATCATCCACAATAAATATGAGCGCACCAAATGTTGGATTCAATTGTAAGTTAAACTACTTCATAGACCATATGGGTTTAGTAAAGTACTATTGTTGGAGCACAAAGAATTATGTCTACAAGACCTCTTCTAGCTACAAGTTCGGGATTAGGAGGCATGTGAAGTTATAATTCAGGTGGATCTAGAGGTTTTGGAGGCGGGGAACACCGGAGGTTCGGAGCAGGTGGGAAAGGTCCGCCCCAACCCCCGAGAATATTTATATGGAAATGTCTCTTTGTCTTATAGAGTATAAGGGCATAGAATATGTTGCTAAACATGTACATATGTGTGAAATATTGGGGTGTGCAAAAGGAATCACAACTTCTGAGCGTAAGGCAAGCCAATTTTCTACTACATTACAAGGACGCACGCACACAACCCAGTACAAAAAGTTTGACCACGAAAAATCTTACATGGATTATGCAACATTGAAGGATGCATTCTTAAAAGAGTTTTATATCCCTAAATTTGAGCAAAAGAGTATAAGTGCACTCAAGGATATTAAGAAAGGCACTACTGAGAGTGTGCATAAGTATGATGCCCATTTTAAAATGCTTTTGTCTAAACTTTCCTATGATATTCACGCAAGATAGTATGCATAATGGTTTGTTGGGGATTGATTACACCATTTAGGAGGGTGTTGTCACATAAGACATATACTGATCCACATGAGGCATTGGAAGTATCCCTATGTGCTGAGGTAGTTGGGAGTATTGACACTAGTGTTAGCCCATTCTTAGAGGCACATATTGCAGCTATGGCAAAACAACTAGAGAAATTATCAGTGAATTCAGCCCATGAAACGTGCTCAAGAATTTGGTGTATAGATTGTGAAGTAGAGGGTCACACAAAGGATAGTTTTCCTCGTAGAACAATATGCTCATTGCTGATGGATTGTGAGATATGCCACTTAAACCATGATGCTAGCCACTACCCATTATTACAACGTGTGATAAGGAAGAATGTTTCAAGCTACTATAAAATCTGTAAGTCCACAACTCATGACACAGAGGACTATCGGCTAATTGGATAGATCCATGATGTTATAGATATTGGTATATGAAAAACATGATTTTTAGATAATTCTAAGGGCAAGAATGAGCATCAAGACCAGGAACACAATCAGGTGCTATGATCATAATGAGGGGCATATTGAAGGTAGTTGTGGCGAGGTTGAGGATACCATGGTGGATTCGGATGACAAGGTTGTGGTGGTGGAAGAAGTGAGTTCCCTTGCAAAACGTGTTATACATGTGGATCTCCGACCACTATAGGCATGAGTGTCCTCAAAATATTGCATGTTCTTTCTCTCATGGAAAAAACCATAGCTATGAAGAGTTCCTAGACTTATATGAACATCTGAGTAAACAACATAAAGAAGAAAACAAAGGTGCCATGATGGTTAAGATACAACATGTTGTGGACAATCAATGGATGCCCAAATTAGAAGTAGAGTCGAGTTAATACAAGTAAGGATCATAACCCGTGTTGAGGAAAAACGTGTTAGGGAGGCATTACAACAGAAACCTACCATCACTAAAGATGAGGTTCTTCATGCACGGTACCCAGATCTTGCCTATCAGAAGGAGGTTTATTAGGATACCATGGAAGTTCTAAGGAATCTTCAAGGTGAGATATAGTATTTAAAGGAGTAGAAGAAAGCATCAGAGATGGTCCAAACTAATATAGATGACTTGAGAGAAGTGTGCAAAATGTTGTGCTAGGAGAACATCATTCCATTGTTAGGGAGTTGGTTAAAAGGAAACACTCTATGTGTAAGTACTGAGACTAGATGGAAGATCCTGCATGTAAATATTCCTCCTCATAGCCTAGATTATGACAAGGAAATCACTCTGAATGTTGTTGTGGATGGGTGGATGTTGAGTAATATACTAAGTGATACATGTGAGGAAGTCAATGTTCTTACCTTGGATGCATGGATACAAATGGGGAGACCCCATTAAAGCCATCCTCTAATGTATTATTCATCACTAATTGACAAATGCCACTCCCATAGGAGTTTTAAAAGATGCATCCATTACCATACAAGGAGCCAAGTTCACCAAGACTTTGAAGTTTTAGCGAAGGGATAATCGGATAGCTTCCCAACTCGGTAGAGTATCCTTGGTGCTATGCAAATAATGTTGATCTTTGGTTCAACAAGGGCTATATTAGTTTTGAAAATAAAGAGGAAAGGGTCATTATCCCTTTAATAGATGGAAATTTTACGCCCTATGTTGAGCCCTTAAGTGAAGAATATCTAAATAGGATTTATGTACGTGCCATCCGAGATCTAGAGATGATTGAACTAACCAAAGAAGGACTAATTCAATGGGAGGATGCACAATCTATTAGCGATACTACAAGTGTTTCTTGTGATAATTAGGCTCACAACACTTATGAGTTGGTAGGGCATGAAGTAAAGAGCATATTCCCTTGAGGCACAAAACCGTGTTATGTCAGGAGGATAGGTAACAACTCGGTACCTTGTTACATAGGAGAAGGGGATCCCATGGTATTCCTACATGCCATGGAAGAAAAATGGATAGACCCACTAGAGAGGAGAAATATGCTAGCATATACACTATGTGGGACAACAACACACTTGGTGGGTGGTCCACAGGGATAATCTTGTCGGATGGGATGAAATTGGGATTGCTCTTACTACTAGGTTCTTTAGGAGAAATGCACCTACTCAAATCTGTATTTATCATGGTAATCAACTTATTCAAAGCACCACATTCGAAGTGTAAAGAGTCTCGGACGATGGGCGTAAAGCTTTACCACCTTCACTATGGGTGCACTAGTTTTATTCCACTTTACAAGGTTATGCACATGCTTGGTATGTATATGCAGAAATCCATAGAGAAATTGGAAATTGGCATAATTTAATTGCAGGAATGACCCAGACATTTGACTTCTTCTCTACAAAACCTCCTAGTAGAAGAAGAATTGAAATTTATCAAGTGCTTAACTATGGGGAATAGTGCCAAGGCTGAAGAACTCCTTCAGGAGTTATTAGATAAAGAAGACTCAGGAGTGCATCTTGATAATGAACCAGAGGCCGATGCAACATTACTTCAACGCACTTACCTTGAGAAAGAGAAAGGAAAAATGGTCTACCTAGTGGATGATGAAGAAGTAGATAATCTGTATGTAAACCATTCAACAGGAAGGCATGAGGTATTGGATAATGCAGATAAGACCACGTGCGCCTATCATGAACCTTTGAAGACAAAGCGGGTGAATATTAGAATAGATATTGAGCCTAAGGAAGCCATAATTGGAGACTAATGGTCGACTACGAACTAGAAAAAATCATAGAGTAACTAAGGATCTACCATGAACTTAAAGGCATGCATGAATCATTAGGGGAGATGAAAATAAATATTAAAGATGGTGTGCATGCCTAGTTAGAAATAGGACTTATAGAATGAACCCCAATTTGTGTGAAAAGGTCAAAGAAGAGATTGATAACATGTTAAAGTCTGGAATTATCAAGCCCTTGATGAGTCAGAATGGGTTAGTCCAATGGTGATCAATATCAAGAAGGATGGATGGATTATAATATGCATGGACTACATGGAGCTAAATGTTGCATGTGTAACAGATCCATTCCCTATGCCATTTACTAAGGAAATACTAGGAGTTGCAGGGTGCAAAATCTATTCGTTTACAGATGGGTTCTCTGGGTATCATCAGGTTAGGATTGCCTAGGAGGATCAAGAGAAGACTACATTTACTACTGAATGGGGTAGCTTCACCTATAATGTAATGCCCTTCGATCTGAAAAATGCATCTACTACATTTTCATGCATAGTTGTCTAAGCATTCAAGGAATTTATTCACAACTTCTTACATGTATATTTAGACGATTAGATGGTGTATAGATTAGTTCAGGACCAATGTGACAATCTATGCTTAATGTTTGAATGGTGTAGGCAGTTGAGTATCTCTTTGAACATCAAGAAGTGTATATTTGGTACACCATTTGGGATATTTATAGGACACATAATCTGCAAGGAGGGTTTTTGGTTGATTCAAAGAAAAGGTTACAGTCATTATAGGCCTAGGCGAGCCTACATATCAAAGTGAGGTGCATGATTTTGGGACATACAAGATATTACGAAAATAAATCAAAGGCTATGCCAAAGTTTCCACACCCTTAGAAGAGTTAATTGAGAGGGAAAGGAAAGTTCTCTTGGGAGAACAACATTTCGCATTCAATTCATTGAAGAAGAAACTTACTACCGCACTTATTCTATGTTTTCGTTCATGGGACAAACCATTTCATGTACATGTTGATGCTTATGGCATGGCCATTGGCATGGTGTTGGCTCAACTTTGGTGAAGGTATTGCAGATCATCCTATCTATTTTGCTAGTACAAAGCACACTTCTCCATAATAGAATTACACAACTACAGTGTGTAAATGCTGTTAATCATCTATGCATTGCATAAATTTTTATAGTACCTACTAGCTACACCATTCGTATTTTATACGTGATCCCATGGAATTTAAGTATTTGGTAAATAAGACTATTTTATAAGGGTGCATATGTCGATGGGTGCTCCTATTTCAAGAGTTTGATTTCACAGTTGTGGTAAAACTAGGAAAAAGTAATTCTAGACCAGACCATTTATCAAGAATACAATCAGGAGAAGAAGCACAGGCAATTGAGGATACCATGCCAGATGCATAGTTATATAGGTTACAACATGTGCCATCAAAACTAGAGGACATTGTTGTCTTTCTACACACAAGGATGGCACCAAAAGGAATGAAATCCTTGGAGAAGAAACAACTTGCTATATGTGTTGCACCTTATATGTTAATTAGTGGTGACTTATACAAAATGGGCCAAGATGAAGTATTGTGCCATTGTGTATTGGAACATGAGTGCATGGGCATTATGGAAGAAGCTCATGGTGGAATTGTAGGAGGCCACTATGCAGGTGATGCCACAATGTGTAAGATTCTACTCATTGGATTATGGTGGGAGACCCTCTATAAATATTGTAAGGAATTTTTTAAGGCATGTGATCATTTTCAATGTCTTAGAAGACCAGTCAATGAGATGAAATGCCTCGAGATCTATTTCTAGTGCATAATTGTTTGAGAAATAGGCTATAGATTGTGTGGGTCATATTTCATTAGTTGCTCACGTAGAACTTGATCACGCTACATTATAACTTGTACAGACTATCTAACAAGGTGGGAAGAAGTAACACCTACCAAGGACTGTATAATAACTACAATAGCTCAATTTCTATGAGAACATATTATTACAAGGTATGGATGTCCTTTGAGTTTGACCAGTGATAGGGGCACACATTTTCTTAATGAGACAAATAGAATTTTCTTGGATGAGTTCATGATTGCACACCATAAGACTACAACCTATCATCCTTAGGAAAATGGAACTGTTGAGGCTTTCAAAAAAATTTGGGCCACGCATTGGCAAAAATTTGTGATATTGGAAGAAAGGATTGGGATGATAAAGTATCCACAGTACTTTGGGCATATAGAACAACGAGATAAAATTTTGAACAAAGCCACACCATTTTAGGTAGTGTTTGGTGTAGAAGTCATTCTTCCTATGGAATTTATGTTGCCTTCTTTGTGTATTTCACACATTGGAAGTCTAGTGTATGAGAAAGATTTAGAAGAATGGATTGAAAAGATAACTCAGATTGGATGAGCGATGACCCATAACATGTTGGAGTCGAAGAAAGAAAAGGCTAGGCGAGAAGCATGGCATGATAGAAACATAAGGGATAAGAAGTTCGAGATTGGACAAATGGTACTTCTCTATGACTCTAATTTCTTGTGCCATCCAGGAAAAATTAAGGTACATTGGTTGGGTCCGTATGTTGTCACTTACATCCTTGAAACATGTGCTTGCCAATTAAAAGCACTTGATGGAACATGGTTACCCAGTTACTTCAATAGAAGTAGGCTGAATCCCTACTATAAATAAGTCTTCTTGGTGTTTGTAATAAGGTTGTATTAGCATTTAGATTAGGTTTTCAATTCTATATTTCCTTCTTTGTTGTTATGGCTTTTCAATTTATTTGGTGTGTTGTGAAATAAGCACGCTTGCGCATGAAAGCTAATTATCTTGCATGAAGCATGTTTATGCGCAGAGTACTCGCACATAATCTTAGTGTGGGATGGTTGTCGATATATAGGTACAAGATTGTGGGAATTAAAAGGTGAAAAGAATAATTTACTATGGGTGCTTTACAATTTAAAGCATTGCCTCTAAAAAGTGAAAAAGATGGAAATGAATGAAGGGACAATATAATGCGAGGTAAGAAGAGGCCATAACAACTACCATTAGAATGTGTAGTGATGAGGTACTCGGGTGCAAGGAAGTGCGCTAAAGATAAGTATGTGACCAAAGGGTAGGAAGGTACACTAGAAGGTTATAGTTGAGGCGCAAAGATGTAACACATGGAAAGGATGGAATTGGTCAATTAATGAGAGGATATTTGGTAGGTGAAGGAGTAATGAATGCATCAAAAATTTGAAAATATATATAAGGATGGGATGCAAATTCATTTTTACCATTGCGATTAAGATTATTTGAAAAATATTTAAGTGCGAAGAGCTTAGTAATCAAATTGAGGTGTGAGAGGTGTGTAACCAATGTGATGAAGAGATATGTGCGCATAAAGGGATTTGTGTCCCTGGTGGTGAAGGGTTTGAGTAAAGCAAGGTGACAGAGAGGAGCAAGGGCATGTAATTTCACCTAGGGCATGCTGAATTGAGCTAGGGTTTGATTTGCACATTACATAATTCAAGAGGTGAGGATCTACAAAGGATTTTAAGGTAGAAATGGCACCCAAGAAAGTAGTTGCAATAGGAGTGAAGGGAAAGAAGAAGGTGGTAAAAAATAAGAGGAGATTTCTCCCAAAAGCAAATTTTCAAAGATGCAATATCTAGAGGGGGTTATCATAGGCCAGAAGTGGGATTATCACATAAGGAAAAGAAAGGTGAGTGAGTACAACCATCGTACCGTAGAGAATAAGAAGGATCTTGATGCCTTGCTAAACACAAAGACAAATAATTGCACAACAAAAAGACATGTCGATACATGATGATGTTTGGCGAGAAGCTCTTGCAGAAGATAGGATTTTACTAGCTATATGAACTCCCTTACTTCAGGAAATATTATCCCTTATACCAATGGCTCATGAGCAGAGTGCATAGAGATTTTTTCTACTTTACAGAATGCAGAGCTAGAATTTCAGCTGCGCTCATCTCCATGGTAATGGGGTTAAAAGGCATAGGAGAATATTTCGCGAGATGATTTGATAGAAAATTTCATAATATTGGAGACCAGAAAGGATTTGGGGTACACAAAGGGTCCACATGGCATGGAAATTGATAAACTGAAGAAGTATCCAGTGGTGCAAGCAACCGCACATCTAGTTATAAAGCTAAATGACTAGGAAAGGTGGTCACAAGTGAACACCATATGGCTGCACATTTCCAAAAAGATGTCTGAAGGGGTAGTCTACAACATTTCATGGTATATTGTAGAAACTATTGTTGAGGAAGTGTGCACAGGAGGAAATATCAGCTTTAGAGCACTTTGGTGTTCATGGACATCAAGTACTTGCTTTGGACGAAAGGAGAAGATATGGGAGTATCCCATGGAGCACAAGTCACCTACTGCAATTCTTCAAAAGTACTTGTGTGGGGTATCCATGACATAAAAGTCAAGTAAAGGGATGAGAAATGGTATGATAGGCTCTGTGCGGCCTTTGAAGAAGAGTAGCACATCCCCTAGAACTTGCTTTCGATGGTTGGAAAAGTAGTTCAATTCACTGTATACCAACATTTCTGTATAGCGTGGTTCGCCATGAAGGATGGAGCATGGAGCCCTTGGTGTAAGTTACCATATGCCTTCACAAAGAAGGTAATTTTAGGCATCGTACACGATTCTCGATGCCTAGTGACCCGACATTCAATGGGGAAAAGGTAGATTGTGACTACCACACACTAAGGAATAAGTATGTGTATCCCGTGGGGGGTGCATATATTGAAAGGAACATTTCAGATTTATTGAGCATTAAACCAATAAGTCCGTTGCAGGAGATATTGGAGCAATATTGGTGTATCTTCAATTGAAGCCCTGGATGGAGAATAACAAGTATGTGGAAGATGAGTTTGCACTTCCGTAACCACCAAAGGGTAAGCACATGATAGAGAACATCCGAGTGCCTAAGCCCACATAGCCAATTGATGTGGAGGATGAGGAGGATGAGTGTGAGGATAGTGGTGGTTTGGAGCATAGAGGTAGAAGACATCATATGAACAAGGATGAAGCCGAGCATGCCACTACACCACCATAACCACAAAAGGGGAATAATGAGGATTTGGATGCGAGTCCAAGGAGAGCACATATTTAAGCGAGTGTTCGGAGAATAAGGACTCAAGGTGTTGCTCGAAAAATAGTACGTAAATCACCCAAACTCTCTCCATAGAAAGAGACAACCGTGAAAAGGAGAAGGAAACTAAAGTTGAATGAGGAGGTAAAAGAGTCATAGGAAAACATGCCTAATTCTCCTACACCTCAAGAGAATGTAGAACAAAAAGATAAAGAAATGAAGGAATGGTAGGAAAAGGGAACCAATGAGATAGATACAGAGACGAGAAAGAAATGGAAACATACATCCCAATTCTAGAAGCTCAAGTTCCTAAGTAGCCTCGGTCTAGAAGAAAAAGTGGATAGCACATTCCACTAGCCATGGGTTATACAGAGGATGCAGGTAAAATTATTCATGCCCGTTTCTAGAGAAAACTATCACAAAAGGACTTATATATGCTGGAAATTGATGGATGAAGATATGGCTACAATGCACATGAGGAAGTAGTTATCATGGTCCATGCACACATATATGGATGAGCCAAATTTTGATGTATGTGAGGAGTCCTGCGTATCGCAGAGGTTGAAAAAGACACCTCAGGATAGACACATGATAGTAAAGCCTACTGTCATGTCAAATGAATAGGTGATAAATGCATTAGTGAAAGTCTCAACAGAGGTGGCGAGGTGGAATATGGACAAGGCTTCAAAAATTAGGGAACTCAGGGGAGAGATTAAAACTAAGGATGGGGAAATAGTGTGCCTAACATAGGAGAGAGACTTAGCATAGAAAAAGAACATTGTATTTATCAGCATCATAGAGGAAATTGGAGATAATGTCATAAGAGCTAGGCCACACTTGGAGCCAAAGTTACCACAGACATTTCCTTCAGCAATACAATATGTAGGAAATTTGGTAGACCTAGTGCTTGAAGATGAGCCTCTGCACATGCCAGCGCCAAAGGATCTAGCACAAGAGGTAGAACAAGAGAATGCGTAAGTGATTTAGAAGATTTCATCCTATGAAGGACTAATCCAAACACTCTAAGAAGAACCGAAGAAAGAAGACCAAGCCTTGAACATCTGCACAACTCCAGAGCCGCTCATCAATGTAAAAACCCTGGAGGAGAATAATGAGGTCCAGAAAGCAATGAAGGACGAAACATTGGGCTACGTAGAAATATTATCAATGGTTAAATAGAAGCACGAGGCCTTGATAGAAACACAAGAACCACATAATACTTGGATAGAAGAGCTTGGGAAGCTCTTGAGAGAAGATGAATTCACTATAGGGGAGGATGACTGTAATGTCGAGCATTGTGTTGGTATTACAAAATGAAAAAGGGGAGATTGTGAGGGATGAATTGGAGTCCATTACTATGGACATTCTAGAAAAAGTAGAGGAACTACTCGTTGAGTGGCAACCTTGGAGGCTGAAATAAAATAGGAATATCCTGAATTAATTGTTTAGATCGATGAAGAAACCGAAGAGTAAAAACATTCTTTCATTCTTCTATTCTTTGCTTCTTTCCATTCTTTAATTATTTACTTCAGTTTTTGGAGATGAACATTGTCGGGGTGACAATGAGATTATTATGAGGTAATGTTGATTAGAGAACACTTGGAAGAAAGCACACTAAAATTCCACATAGTAAAGTGAGTCATATTCAGAGGCGTGAATGAATAAGGAGAACACGCTGGAATAAAAGTTCACTTTTCAGGACTTAGCTATTTTTTCTCATAAAGGTATATTTTTAGAAATGACATGTAGAGCACAAAAATGAGGCAGAGACACGCACACCACACATTAGATATTTTTCGAGGATTGGATACGAGGCACTTTGCATGGACACAGGCTGGAAATAGATCTACTACTTTCAGTTAGCTAGTAGTAGTCTATTGTTAGTGCACTTGCATGTGTGGCTAGTTTTGTAAAGGTGCGTGGCTAAGAGTAGCATGTGACCTATTTTGGGAATGAATAAGTAGTGAAGATAAATTCTCCACGCTTATAAATATGTAGTAAACTATGTCATATATATATAGAGACATTGAGAGAGGAGGTATATACAGAGTTATGTTGTTACACGCATGCTACTATCATTGTAGTAAAGCTTCTGTATACTTACTGAATTGAATATAATGGAGGATATTGGCTGAATCTAAGTATTAGTTTCTGTGTGTATCTGAATCTAGTATGGTTTTTTATCTCATCATGGTTAGTACTTAATTCTACTTTTCCTTAGATATAGATCTGGTATGCTTTGTAGAATGATGAACTAGTAATAGAACTACATATGTTAAGTCTCCATCATGCTAACATCCTGCTACAACAACCCTAAAGAGGAACCTGGTACCTTTACACACTTTGATTGAGTTCTCGAGTCTAGGTTGAGTGATGTTCCAAAGTGCGCATAGGGTTTTATTTGGTTTGTATCACCGAACTCTAGGTGAATCATAAACATATAGCTCACTACAAGGTTCTTCAAAACATTTACGCTAATATATTTAGAGTTATTATTTTAGATCACCAATAAGAAATTTATTTTTAACTTCCATTTGGTGAATTTACCAATCATATTGGGAGGCCAATGCAAGAAGCATTCTCGCAGTGCCTATTTTAGCTACGGGGAAAATGTCTCAATGTATTCAAGACTATGTTTCCGAGTGAAACCACGAGCTACCAGCCTTGCCTCAAACTTTTCAATTTCTCCTTTTGGGTTATATTTGATCTTATGCAACCACCTAGATCCTACTATGCTTCTCTTATAAAGAGGAGGGATGAGTCCCAAAGTGTTGTTTTTTATCAAAGAATTGTATTCATCTTTCAAATCTTGAATCCCTCTATCATCATGACATGCTTCTTTAGAATATTGTGGTTCAACCTCATAGAGGTTCATCAAGGAATGGTAAGAATGCTGACTATGAGTTACCTTTATAAGATTAACAAGATAAGAGTCTTGAACAAGATTTTTTTCCCATTTAGGAATCTTATGATGCAATACAAATTAAGATGACTCCCCCTCAATATCCATTATGTCTAGATAAGGAAACTCATCCCCTTGAACTTTTATTTCCATACTTCTATGAGAATAATTATCAAGCTCTATCTCAAGAGAACTAGAGGAGGGTCCATGAGAGGCATCACGAAATGTCTTTTCTAAGACAAAAATATTCTTGTTTTCTACTATGTCATGTTTGAAAGGGTCATAGACTCTTAAAAATTATCTACAACCATAGCAAAAAAAAATACAATAATATGAGGTTAAATCAAGCTTCTTCCTATTAACTTTAGGAATAAAGATAGAGGCAGAGTTGCCAAATATTCTTAAGTGGGATATATCTGATTTTACTTTATCCATACTTCATGAGGAGTAGTTTGATGAAGTCATTTAGTAGATACTCTTTTTAGGATATAGATTGCAGTATTCATGGCTTTAGCCACTAGAAATTTAGGCACATTTGCAACATGAATCATGGTCCTAGCCATTTCTAAAACAGTCATATTTTTACTTTTTTGCAATGCCATTTTGTTGAGGGCAATAGGGAGTAGTAAATTCTCTTTGAAATCCACATAACACACATAATTCATCAAACTTTTTGCTAACATATTCTCCTCCATTATCAGTCTTGATTATTTTTATTTTCATATTAGAAGCATTTTCAACCAAAGATTTAAATTCCTAAAACTTAGACAGGACATCAGACTTCTTCTTAATAAAATAAGATCAAGACATTTTAGACAATTCATCAATAAAGTAAACAACATACAAGGCACCACTATGATACGTAACCACAAGTGGACCTCTCACATCACTATGATTCAATTCTAATAACCGAGAAGAATTGGGATCATGATGTTTTTGAAATGTTTCAACATGTTTCTTAGGATGCGAGGCAACTTTCACATGTTTCCCGATATGATTTTATCTTAGGGAGGCCAATACTAGGATTCGGTCTAGATATTTCATACAAGATTTTGAAATTTAAATGATCAAGTCTTGCATGCCAAAGTTAAATATCATTCCTAGAAGAGGAATAAAAATATTCAGACAAAAAAGTATGAAAGATATACAAGCCATTTTTATGAATACCAAAATAAATAATATTATCTTGAACTTATCTTTTACATACTACTTCTATTGAAGTAGAACAACTTTTAAATTTTCTTTAGTTAGATGAGAGCGAGACAAAATATTATTTTTTAGTTGAGGAACATACAAAAAATTCCTAATTACTCCATTTGAAAACTTGACATTGCCACAAGCTTCAGATCTAATTATGGAGTTATCTCCTAAATAGATAGTGTCCTCACAATTGATAACATGTGATAGGATACTAGGAGTACAGGTCATGTGCCTAGATGCACCACTATGAAGAATCCATTCATTATTGTTTGAAGCTAAATGGGTAGTATATTGGGCAATATTTTGGTCAACTATATTTGCTTGATTTTTCTTATGATATTGAATTTTCTTTTTATTATTAAACTTGTTGTTCTTAGCATTATTAACTGACTTGTTAATTTTTACTTTACAATCAACCTCTTTATGCCCAAATTTTCCACACTTGTGGCAAGTTCCATTGAACTTGACTTTAAAATTCTGAGTATTTTTAGCAAAATCAGTAGTAGGATTTTATTTAAATCTAGATATGATATTAGACTTCTAATTTAGATTATTATTAAGATATTTTTAGTTTCCTTATGATTCTTAGAGAACAAGGATTGAGAAGTAGTCTCTTTTGAATCAAAATTCTCCATGACTCTCTCTTCTTGAATCAACAAAGAAGACAAAGTGTCTAAATCAGCAAATCATTCTCATTCTGATACTTAGAGTTAAGAATTGAGATGTAATTTTTAATTTCTCATGAATATTTATATGAATAATGAAATATAGAAGCTTATCTTGAAACAATTCACAGTTACAACCATCTAATTGAGCTTTAATGTTCTTAATTTTAGCTATATAATTAACTATTTTCTCAACCCTTTCATAGAGTTGTAAAAATTCCATATAGGCTTAATTATTTTTAATAGACGACATCCTTCGTGTATTATTTTTAATTTCTTCTAGGCATCTGCAGTGTGTTCATATGTCCTATATGCAATAAAAATTCATCTTTTATGCTTTGGAAAAGGATGGACAGAGCTTCCTGAGAATTTTGAGAAAAGGAGCTAATGTTCTCAGGAGTATCTTGTCTTCCATTGGGTCATTTTAAAACACAAATCACAAGATCCCATAGCTTCCTATCCATAAAGACTTATCTAATGAAAAACTAATAGAACTAACCATTTTTAATGTTTAGATGACAATGGAGACAAATACAACTAAAAATGAACTAGGAGAGCTAACCAAAGACAAAAAATAGGCTACCAAATTTCTTTCTATTTATATACTAGTAAATGGATTTACCAAAAAAAATAAAAACATGTCGTAGAAGGCCACAAGGAAAAAAAGATTTAAGATTTTCAAAATTTGGAATCCGTGAGACAAAGAAACTTAGAAAAATCACAGACACGACTTGGAAAACTCATGGAATGAAGAAAATTAGAAACCCACAGTACAAATAAACATATGGAAATAGACACGTGTTACTTTTTAATTAGCTTTCACTTCGCAGTGCAACAAATAAGACAAAAGAAAATTTATTGAAACGACACATCGTTGATTAATTGTTTCACTTTCTTGAACTATGACACAATACAAACAAAATGCGGAGGAATGTGAACATGTTTAATTAGTTCATAACTAACAAAGACTCGATAAATTCTTATTCAAACAAAGCCACTTATCAAAAATAGAATGAATAAATAATATAATCATGCAAATATTGACACATCGAGGATTAATATATGTGTTGATAGATAATTGGTTGGCACTTCGCAAGTCTAACAAAGACTGAAAAATGTGAAAAGGTGGTTGATTTCTATTACATAACCACTGGACACACATATAAATGACTGAAAATGCAAAAGACAAGATACTTGGAGTAAATCTATTGGCTCAACCTTTACATATGTCAAAAGAAAACAAACCAAATATTGAAACTGTGAAATATAGAGCTACTTGGAGCAATCCTATTGGCTCATATTTCTCAGTGGATAGACAACGCAACCAAAATACTGAAAAAGAAAAATATGGAGCAATCTTATTGGCTCAAATTTCACAAATGTCGAAATGCAGATAAAAAATAACCGACAATGTGAAATATGGAACAATTTTATTGGTTTGTATTTCACAAAGACAGAAACAAACATTAAAAGTTATGACAATGTGAAATATTAAACGACTTGGAGAATTCTCGATTGGTTGATTTCAAAAATGATAGATGAAAGAGAAATAATATGGATCCTTCTCGATTGGATCCAACTTCAGCAAAAATAGAAAGGTCTATTTGGAAGATAGAAATACGAAGCTAGCTAGAGAAAAATGATTGGCTCAAGCTTTGCATGCCAAAAAAACTTCGCAAGTGACAAAATTCAAATAAGACAGAGACAGATCAAGCTAAATGGTACTATAAGATTAGATAGTAATCTATATAAAAACAATAGAGAAGCTACTTTGAGCAATATTATTGAGCAATATTATTGGCTTGAGCTTCCAAAAACCAATAGGATCTATATAAAAAAATTACAAAGTGAATCCAGATGGCATAAAATGATTGAATCAAAGCTTATAAAAGTATATCTAGAAAAAAATAAAGAATTTAAAGTCGTAACGGACTTAAAAACTCCAAACTAACTAGATCTAAAGAGATATTTCAGATCTACGAAAAAAATTATCCCTAACGGCTATAAACTACACAAAAACTTAAAAACAATCTTGCATATGACATATTTAAACCATAGACAATTGAAACAAGATGCAGAAAAAAAGATCTAAGCATGTAATTTCTCAAACATGATCTAAACAATCATTTAGGTAATATTCTAAACAATATTTATGTAGGAATTAAAAATTTACACCTGTTAACTTGAAGATAACTCAGTAGAATTTTTAGGGTTTTGTATATTTGTAAAAATAAAGCTTCTTCACCTCTTCAAATCAACATCTCTTAGATCAATCCCAACATGCTTAATCACTAGCTCTGATACCATGTTAGGATTTATAGGGAATACATAATCAAATAAATATAGATCCACAAAGTAAATTCCAAAGATTATAGATTACATAATTTAATAACATGAGTTGAAAGAAAATGACAGTCAAGTTAAGAGACAATAACACCATATTTAAGTGGGAAAAAGCTAAAGTTAAAAACTCCACTAAATAGAGCATTTTTGTTATTAATGATTTATGATACATATTTTACGGATAACTTCTACTTCTCTTCTTGTTATTTTACAAAATGATTGTAGAACAATGTCTCACACTCATTCAATACAATACACACATTAAAGATAGATTCTAGTCTAATATCTCTTTCTAGATATCAATCTGGTACTAATCTATTCATTTCTCATAGCCAATCTCGAGAGGGATCACCCTAATCAATAGGGTGGGTGAATCAATCAAGCCACTTCACTCTTAAATGTGGAAGATCTTTGTAAAAGATATTCATAATAAATTTGGGGTATACTATAGGGGTAGATATCCCACTCGACATTATTACCCCCGTAGTTTCCACCCCCATAACCTCACTTTGGAATTTTAAAGCCAAAGAAAACATTTGTGGGAATGTCATAACCATGAAAGAGGTTATAAATTTTAGCTTTATATTCCATCTTGTTGAGTGATTAAAAATATATTGGATGATGGATAAAATGGAGGAAGGATGAAAATCAATTTCTTTTCACTACCATCATCAACCGGGCCACAGGTGATGTTGTGGCATGTGTGTTCGTAGTATTTTATGTTTTTCAGTTTGGTGTGATATTGAGAATAAGAAAAAAGTACATTACTATTCCAATTTGTAACATGTGATAAATTCCTATGTAATCCCCTAATAGAAAAATATACTTTGGAAAAATAAAAAAGTAAAATGTATTGTAGCATCATGATACTTGAAGAGGATGAACAAATATGTTTGTCCATGCTCTTACCTAAATTAATGGTCATCCCGTAAAAATAATTTGTGAATGTTGAACAAATTTAGAATTCTTGTTCATGGTTCTCATATTGGATTAGTTCCCAACAGTGCATGGTTGATGAGAGGTTAATGAGTTCATTTTTACCTTCAATTTGGTACGCCCTTAGTCTTATAGTTTATATTGGATATGTAGTGTCAACTTTTGGCTTACACAGTCTCTCTTTTCTCATATGTAATTCATTTATACTTTCATATTTTTAGTAGGTCATCCTTGGTGTTGGCCATAACATATGATTAGTATATATAGGTGGTAGTGAAGAGTAGTTAGTCATCATATTGAGAATTTGAGTCTTATTGTATGGTTTAGAGGTTTCCCCCTTGAAGTGTCTAAGCTATTACAATTGCATATTGTGATCATTTATTTTCAATATTATGTTTTTGGTGTTATATTGTTATTGATATTCAAATTTATACAAGTAAATTTGTTATAAGTGGTGTCTCGAGCTTGATCTCAGCAAGAGATGCGTTAAGACCCTAATTGTGAAGGTTTGACTATATCTAAAACTTGGTAGTGAATTTTTTTTCAATTATATGTTTTATGGGGTGAAATAATTCAAATAAGCTCATCTCCAAATTTCAAACATTTTGGATGTTTTTTTGAAAATTTATAGAAATTTTATGTTTTTTCATAAATCGGCTACCAAGGGTGCAATTTTTGGAATTTTTTAAGTTTCTTATATTTTTGAAAATATTTCAAAAAATTAGAAAGTATTTTTTCAATATTATTTCCTCTATTCAGCCAATATGTTTATGAAACCCCAAACCCTAAATTTTTACCCTATTCCTTCTACCTCGAGTCCCAAACCCTACATCATGACCGGTAGATCACCTTGAAGCTAAGGGAAAGGTCAAGAAACTCAAGGAATGACCCCACATAAGGAAGATATAGATCTAGAATCTTCTGGTTTGGGAGTATTTGAGATAATCATCTAAGTTTAGTAAAGGGTAAATAATATGGTAAGTAAGGACGACCTCAATAATGAGCTTCTTCATATGAAAGGTAGCTTTAGGAGTGAACTTCAGATGAATTTTCAATCAATGAAGTAAGAGCTTATGATCACTCTTTAAAAAAATCACAATTCCATTCATATGGGTTCATATAGCAATACTCACGTAGGTCCAAATCACTCCAATATAGGAGGTTCATTTACACATTTAGTTGGATCTCCTCACTAATGGCGTGACATTATTCCAAAAGTATAAATGCATAAATTTTATGGAAAGGATCCACTCAATTATATTAACCAAAACAAGAATTTCTTTGATCTCCATCTGATCCCATCAGGAAAAAAGGTGACCATGACATCCTTATATCTAGAAACTGACCAATTTGTCTAGTATCGTTGGTTATGTGCTCAAAGGAAGAAGAATGGTCTAAATGTCACATGGACATTTTGAATGAAGAGATTCAATTGAACTATAGTTCTAGTGTTTCGTACGATTACTTTAGCCATTTAGCAAAGTTACGACAAACATGTTTAGTAAAGGAGTATGTATATCAATTCAAAAATATTTCCCGCATGTGGAGAATATTATAGAAGGGTATTTGAATGGCCTATTTCTTGGGGGTCTTAAGGACCAAATTGAGCATGAGGTGTGCATGTTTAATTGACTCAAGGTTTCTTATTATATAATCATTGTGAGTAGAGAAAAGGAAAAAAATATTTGCAATAGAAGGTAGACCTTCATTAACATAAAATATCATAGCACCTTACCACCATCGTACCCTCATCCAAATTCGATTGACACCTCAAAAAATTCAAGAAAAAAAGAGAAAAATGGTTATGTTTTAACTGTGACAACAAATATGGAACAAGTCATAAATTTATTGAGAAGATATTGTTTCACATTAAAGGGACCGGTGATGAGGAATAATAAAAAGGAAACATCAAGAGATGAAGTGGAAAAATTAGAGGAAGAATCTGAAGATCCCCAGCCCACTATATCATGCCATTCTCTATCAGGTGTTAGAAGTCCAAAAACCCTTTAGGTCTTGGGTTATATTAAGAAGAATAAGGTGATAAGATTGATTGATTCACAGAGTACACATAATTTCATCAATCATAAGCAAACAATAAGGATAAATTGTTTCATCTACCTAGCACCTGAATTTTAAGTAATGATTGTAGATGGTGGTATAGTCCAATGTTTAAGGAAATGCCATAAAATCATACTTATGATGGGTGACTACACAATGGAATCTACTATGTTTTATATTCCCATGGGTGGAGCTGATATTATCTTAGGTGTTTAGTGGCTCAAAACATTAGGAAAGATAGATATAAATTTCTAAGAATTGTTCATACACTTTCATTTTGATGATAGACAATTTGAAATTTGAGGACTATAGGAAAATATCCTCAGGTGGTTAGTTCTCACACAATGCAGAATATTCTTAAAAAGGGCCTGAAGGATTTTTAGCATGATTTCCTCTTGAAAGAAATCATGATCATTCCATTTACTTAATTTTAAGAAGTCACCCCCAAAATTAATTCTTATAGATAATCATATGTATAAAAGAGTGAAATCCTAAAGATGGTGGACGAAATGTTAAAATTGGGTATTATTCGTCATAGACAGACTACTTATTCTACACTATTGGTGATGGTGTGACTCAATGATGGAAGGTGGTGCATGTGTCCAAATTACGATAAATTAACAAGTAAACTATCAAAGATAACTTTCCTATTGATTTCATTCATGATTTGTTGGATGAGTTGCATGGTAGAATGCATTTTACAAAACAAAATATTTTTATGGGTATCACAAAATTAGATTAAAGAGATAAGATATTCATAAGACGATATTCTGAAATCATCAAGGAGCGATAAATTTCTATTGATTCCTTTTGGTCTTATTAATACCCCATCCACATTTCAGAATTTGATGAATTCATTATTTCGACAATTCCTACATAATTTTGTTTGTGTATTTTTTTATGATATCATCATCTACAAAAATCCCGTGAGAAACAATTACATCATGTCAATATAGTATTAAAATTCGTAGATAAACATCGAGTATATACAAAGTCTTTGAGGTGTTATTTTGGGGTATAAGAAGTGGAATACTTGGGCCATATTAGCTCTCGTGAAGGTGTTAAGGTCGATCCTCGTAAGATCCAGGGCATGGTGGAATGGGAAGTCCCAAGAACCCTCCAACATTTACGAGGTTTCTTAGGTATCACAAGGTACTATCACAAATTTTTAATAAAATATGGTAGTATAACAACATCACTCACAAAATATTGAAGAAAGACTCTTTTCATTGGAATTAGGAAGCTTCTAGGGCATTTGAAAAATTTAAGGTGGAAATGTTCACCACTCTAGTATTGGAAAACCCTGATTTCTCCAAGACATTCATAGTTTAATGCGATGATTCAAGAAATGGGATCGGGGTAGTAATCATGTGAAAATTACATCCCATAACATTTGAGAGTTGGTAGCTAAAAGGAAAGTATTTATTGAATCCCACCTATGAGAATGAAATGATGGAAATATTGCATGCAATCAAACAATGCGAGACCATACTTGATGGGTAGACACTTAAAGGTAAAAGCTAATCATGATAGTTTGAAATACTTCTTAGAGCAACGAATATATTCAAGAGAAAAGGTATGGGTCAAAAATATGTTGGGTTATAAATTTGAGATTTTTTCAAAAAAATGGAAGGAAACTGTGGTCTTTGATGCTCTATCTAGAAGGGATTACAAAACGAAGCATTGTTATGTTTCATCTGTATACTAAACGCAGATTGGGTAGATCAAGCAAGGGAAGAATGACAGAAAGATGAAGTAGCCCATACTCTCATTCGAATATCCGAAATATCCATCCACTATATAATAATATTTTATATGGAAGGGGGATAAATTGTGGTACAAAGACATGTTGTATTTTTATAATAACTATACACTTAAACAATGTGTTCTTTTAGAGTTCCATTCTTCTCCACTAGGTGGTCATTCTGGGTTCTTGAAAAAGTATCATAAACTTAACAAATATTTATTTTTAGAGGGGTGGAAAGGATATGTTCAGAATTTTTGGCATAATGTTTAGTGTGTCACATAATAATGGAGAGACCATTAAGACACCAAGTCTCAACCAACCTGTTGTTTGTTACTAGTAAGAGATGGGAATACGTATTAATCAAATACATCATGTGATAACATAAATTGAAATGGGAAAGTATCATCATGGTCACAAAGGGATAGACTTACCAAGTATTATCATTTTTTTCACCGGCTCATCCTTTCATAGTTAGTATAGTTATCATCTCGTTTATGGACTCAATTAAAAATCTCCATGGAATGCCCAAAATTATAGTAAGTGATCACGATCTAATATTTACAACAAATTTTTTGGACTAATTTTTTCTCTTGTTTGGGTACCCAATTGGCCTAGAGTTCATCTTATCATCCTCAATCATATGGGAAAAATGAGGTGGTAAATAAATGTTTGGAGGGATATCTTTGATGTTTTACTTTAGATAAAGAAGAACGTTGGATGAAATGGTTGCCACTTACATAATGGTGGTATAATAATTTATTTCAAACCTCCTCCAAAATCTATACATTTGTATCACTTTATGGGTACCATCCTCCATCACTCATCTATATCATCACTCATCTATATCATGAAGTTAAAAACAATGGTGAGAGAAATTGAAGATCACATCCAATACCAAGATGAGGTACTCTCTAGTCTTAGAGAGAATTTTGAGAGGAAGAAAAATGCATGAAGCAACATGATGATCAACATAGTATTGAATGAAAATTTGAAGAGGGTGACTTTTTTTTGTACAGTTGTTAAAAAAAATAGAAGAAGGATGATAATATTGTACCTAAATACTATGGTTCTTACCAAGTGTTGGAAAAAATTGAGTACTGTGGGCGTAGAAGATAGAGATACCTCCAAGAAGTAAAATACATCAAGTCTTCCATGTTTATTTCTTAAAGAATGTAATTAGGTCCGAGTAAATTTCCACCCAGTCGAAGGCCTCCTAAACTAGATGAGGAAGGAAGGATCGTATTAAAACCTGAAGGTATTCTTCAGACACACACCAAAATATTGAGGACTAGAGTCATTACTCGAGTATCTGATCAAGTGGAAGAATATGAATATTGAAGATGCAACATGGGAGGATGAATCATTTTTACATCAAAATTTAGAGATTTCCAACATTGGGGATAATGATTCTTTGAAGGACGAGGGCATGCTACACCCTAGGTCCTATATCTTATATTGGATATATAGTGCCGAATTTTTTATTACATAATCTATATTTTTTTCATATGTCATTAATTTATGCTTTCATATGTTTAGTAGGTCATCCTTGGTGTTCACCATAACATAGGATTTTTATATATAGGTGGTATTGACGAGTAGTTAATCATCATATTGAGAATTATAGTCTTATTGTATGGTTTGGATATTTCCCCCTTGAAGTGGCTAAGCTATTATATGTGGATATTGTGATAATTTATCTTCAAATTTGTGTTATTTGGTGTTCTATTGTTGTTGATATTCAGATTTATACAAGTAATTTCACTACATAATTCAAGTTGAAGACCAAGATCACAAGAAATCGGAGAGCAACACACTACAAAAGAAAATGTGACTATATTTCTACCATGTTCACACTTAGGGGAAACGTTAAGAATATTAATGGTTATTAGTGCTCCACATGGGTAGTTATGAGAGGTAACAGTGTATATACCATATTTTTGTAACAAAAAACCACATAATGGTAGCTAATATGGTGAGTTGTTGAGTTTTTAAACAACTCAAATATATTTGGTAAAACTTTTTTATCTCTCTTAATTTATATGAAACCTATAGCCCATAAATTAGTAATCAATGCAACGTGAAATTTTTTCCATACGAATTAAATTGTAATATTTAAACTTTTATTGAGTGATTATTCATGATAAAACTTCGACCAAAATTTTAAATTTCTCCTTTCTTATCCATTTTCACTTTCTCATTTCCACCCATCATTTTTAATGGGATATGAAATAAAGTGGGATATCTTTTTGGCTTCCAAATTTGTGTTTTTGTAAAGTTAGATGTATATGTGGAAAAATGTGATGCAAACTTGCATCACTTTTGTGCCACCTCCGACATTTTATAGAAATGAATAAATAATCCCTAATTAGTTTTTAAAAAATGCTTTTAATATATGTAAATGAAATTTAATAAATAATATTAATATGAGAGTGTGTGTAATGAAAGATTAATCCGTAGGAAACCTATGTCATTTCATATAAATTAAATGCACTACGAACTTTATAAACCATAATTAATCAGAATTTTGATATTTTTTTCAAAAAATAACAAAAGGATTAAGAAGTTTAAACCATGGGAAATCTAAATTGTGTATTTAGAATATTTGACTCAATTTTCCTTTGGTAATTCTTTCACAAGATCACATCTCAACTAAAATTATTTTGAGTACCCAACTAAATTCCCGAGTCTCTCCATGTAGCAATAGAAAGCTTGTAGTTTATCATAAAGGAATATTATCTTTCTATTGTCACCTCCATTCCATGTTTTGTATTTAGAAAACCATTAGATTTCTAATTTTCAAGGATTTTAGGTTCCTATCATCAACATAAAAATGCGGAAATAGAATTCCACACCCTTTTCTCAACATCCTTTATTCCATAGAATAAACAATAATACTCCTCAAAGGTTAGATTTCTTGAAATTTGAGTGTTTTGTTATTTTTAATCTCCTTTTAATGCTTCCAAGACCTAACATAAAAATATTTTTTCTCCAAAATAATCATGGTGTGTTTCATATTACTTATCGCTCTCCTCCCCTTCCTCACATTTGTCTAGACTATATGGGCATGTAGGTTGGTAGAGGTAACACTAGCATAAGATCGGAAACCCGAACTACCTCGAAATTTATATATTTTCATTATATAAGGTAAAAAAGTTTGGTTTTGAGGGGACAATTTTTTTTTTTACAAAAAGAGTCCAGACAATAGAAAATCCACAAAAAATAAACCAAGATGAAAAAGTTAAACAAAATTGACCAAAAATACCCCCGAGCAAGGAACGACCCACACCAAGTCTATAGAGGATCATTTTTACAATAATACTTAATAAAATCCATGGAAACTAAAGTATAAAAAACCATCATCAGTTCAATACGTAATGGAAGTACGAGTGTAAGGGTCACCATCGGTTCATTTATCTTGAGGAGGATCTGCTTCTAGTTCTCGCTCTAGTACCCTTGCCCGTGACACCCCCGAGATAAAATTTTCCATGAAATGGTATCCTTTTTAGGGACCTTCTTAGTAGGAGTATTACCTTTCATTTACATGAGATCATCATCCTCCGAGTTTCTAAAATCTAGATGCATTTTATCCTTATCTTCCACATCTTCGTACTTGGAAATTTTATCCTGAAGGATGGATCATTGTTGTTCCTACATGAATATTTTTGCATTAACCCTACCAATTTTTTTATTTTTCACCCCAATTTTTCTATGACACTCCTTGATTTCTTAAACAAGATTTTTTTACCACAAGGATCATATCGCTTTGGATTCAATCCTAATAATCCTAGCTTCCCAATCCACCATGTTTCTATCCCTTTCCTTGATGGAAACACTTTTCCCAAGGGTTTTATCTCCCTATTTTAGATTGTAGAGGATATCCATAGAAATACCATCTCGGTTTTCTTATATCCCACCTTTTTAATGTGAATTAGATGGTTGGCAAGTGTTTCATTATCTGAATCCACCTCCATATTAATTGGGAGCTAGGATGGGAGTAACGGTTTTCCTTTATGATACATTAACAAAATTAACCCATGATGAACTAGAATTTCTTCTTTCTCATTTTGATAATATTTTATAGAGGAGGTAAGGGATCCTATGAGGAAGTACTTCATAACCACCAAGTACACATATAGCCATCTCTCGGGAGGAATATTCTCTCTATACCATCATCAAACATGAGGATTCTCTAATCCGTGCCAAGGAAATTAGATATTTCATGCCTCCTATTTTTATGCTTAAAATTTTTGAGACCATCCAAGGATAAACCCGTAACCTTGGCGATAGGATCTTTAGTGAATAAAATCTCAATACCTCTCATTTTTACACATCCCCAATCCTAAGCATTTTTAAATTCAATAGTAAGTTGAGGATTATTACCTTTAAGTATCTTAATGTAGTTAGAGAATCCACCTCTTTGCAAAAACTTCCACACAGTGGCATCCCTTTTGATATATAGGTAGATAGATGGATTTGTTAATACTTTTTCAGCCCCATGCTTAACCCATCTTTCTTCTTAAAATTGAGGTGTATACTTATGAAATCGTAGATCAAAAACAAAAGGAATAATCCCAAATTAGGGAGATAATCCCTTTTCAAAATATTATTCTCCTTCCCATAAGACCAGTCACTCAAGCCCAAGAGGGTATCATACCAAAGCACAAGATGTCTTATTAGCATTAATATCATTTAATTTATTATTCCACCATATAAGTTTTCTCTTCCAGATCACCTTTTCCAAAGCATGTCTTTGTCATGATAAGATAATTTGTCAAGTGAGGTTTATTCCCAGCTCTATAAAGATGGTTAATATCCACCTTCTCAAACGAAGTAAGCAAGAACCTAGCCTCGCAATGATGTTTTTAAAGTTTCCAACAAGATTCCCCTATATTCTTAAGGGAATTGAAAACACATAGGGAGTCACCTTCTATTATTAGGGACTTAATTTTCATAGAAACACATAACTTAATACCCCAAAACATGCCCATAGCTTTGATATAGTTATTTGAATGATTACCCACAAGGCCAATATGGGCTTGAAATCACTGACCAAAATAATCTTGAATTATTCCACCTCCATCAACCCATCCCTCCAAAGTTCAAGACAATCCATAGATATATTTTTTAGACTACCCTTAGGCAGACATGTCCATTTAACATTTTTTTAATTTTCTCTTGTATCTTTGCTATTATCACATTTGTTGGAACTGATATTCAGATTATTCAGGATGGATATTTCAAAATATGGACAAGGATTTTTTGATGTCCTTTAATGATCTGCATGTTTTCTCTTAGAGTGTGACTGATTTTCCTAACCTTATGAATACTAGAGCATTGGTTACGAAATATTTGTGTTTCTTTCAACCCAGATGCCCCAAAGAGTGTGAGGAAGAGAAAATTTCTAGATTTGTTTAATGAGGTCATGATGGAAATTGAAAAACCACTTCTATGAGAGATTAGAAACATCACCACAAAGTACCATCTGTACTTTACCAAATTTCAGAAAAAGAGAAAAAAAATGGAAAGAAAAATACATTCCAGAAAAGATGGTTAGTTGTTTCTTATTGTTGTTTTTGCATAGGGTATATTTTATGAGAATCATATCTTTCTTCCTTAGTTTTTCCACCTTTAAAATATTATTCTTGACCAATTCCCAATAGAATAAATTTATTTTACTGAGATAAGTTTTTATTCCTTATTTTATTCCAATATCCATAAGCCTCAATTTACTCAAAATAAAAAAAAAGATGGCAAACTTAACCTCATAATATCCAAAATCCATGCCTCGCCAAATCAAATCATCATGACATTTTCTATGAGGGATGTGACATTGATTTAGTTCATTATTTAGGATTTCAAAAGGATATGGAGGACCTATATAATTTGGAGGAGGAATTATTTGTAACGATCTTCTCTCATCTCATCCAACAATGACACAAAATCTCTCCATGTTCATGTTTATAGAATTGAGTTAGGTTCATCCATAGTTCTTCCAAGTTTAGGGGATTATTTCTGATTCAAGGATCCTCCTAGAATTTTATTTTTACCATTCTCTATATTCCCATTTTTTTGTTACCTAGCAACTTCTTGGCTTGAATTATATTGTTTTAAAAATATCCTTTTGGAATTGATTTGAGAATAAACCAAGACTTTTGAAAACATTTTACAAGTATTTCACCTCTACAATATCAATTCTAGGTACCTTCTTATTTGTGCATTCTCCATCCAATTTTTTCTATTAGAGCCTGATTCATTATCTACAAATTTGTCACACTTAGACCTCCCATATCTTTAGGTCTAGTAACCTTATCCTAAGATATCAATGGTATCCTAGAATTTACCTCTGAACAGGTCCATAATAATATCTTTTGAATGCTCTGAATGGATTTTTTCAATTTTATGGGGATAACAAAAATTAACATAGTATAAATGGACATTCCCTATAAAGAGCTTTAGAGAAATTTGGCATTGTCAGCATGTGACAACAAGGATCCTTTCCAACAAGTTAATTTCTTATAGAATCTTTCAATAACTTTATTCCATCCTATGTCTTCCATTTCACTTCAACAAAGTGGCATTCCCAAATAATTATCCGCGAAAGGTTTTATGTTGTACTCCATGACATTGTCCAATTTATTCTGCTATTGTTTATTGACATTGATAAAGAAGCAAAAAAATTCTAAAGTTTAATTCTTTTCTGAGAATTCCTCGTCTGCCTAGTGATGTCCTTGAATGAACAAGCTTCCTTAACAACAACTTGGCCAACAATAACTGTATCATCAAAAAAATTCTAAACACATAGGTTGACCACCCCATTAGCAACCTTAACACAATCAACTATTCCTTCGGTTTGGGATTTTGAGCACAATATGCTCAAGGATTCGGCCATAATGATATAAAGGGAAGGAGAGAGTGTGTCCCCTTGCCTTAGAACCCTTTCTACTTTGAAGAATCATTCAATTTTTCTATTAATGATTCCTAAGAACATGGGGGAAGAGGTATAAGCTTGAATCATCTTGATAAATTGGGGGTCAAATATCAGTTTATGTAAAATAAGGATCATAAAATTTCATGAGACCCAATCGTAGGATTTTAACATGTCTAATTTGATGAGCATGGCCTCTTGATTGGATTTTTCCACCGAATGGATAGTTTCATGGATAGAGATGATCTTATCCAAAAAAATTGTACCAAGATAAAAGATCCTTGATTAGGAGAAACGAAGTTAATGAGAACCTCCCATATGCGAAAAGAAAACAATTTTGAAATAATTTTATACAAAATGTTGGAAAGATTGATGCGTCTGAATTTTCTCAGATCTTTGGGCCCCATATTTTTAGGAATGAGAGCTATGATAAGTATGATTAAATTACTTGAGAAAGGTTCCAGATCTAAAAATGTCTTATACCACCACAACCACCCCTTTGTTCACAATGTACCAATAAATTTGAAATAAAATAGTAGGAAATCCATCATGTCCAAGGTTTTTATCCCCTTCCTTTTATGAGACTATGGTCATGATCTCTTCCTTAGAAGGTATTGAAATATTGTCTTTGTTATCATCTATAGTGATGGAAAGATAAAAAAATATTTAGAGTCTCGTGATAGATTCCATGTAGGGAAGTTAACACTTAGAAAACACTTCTTAAAGAAAGAAGTTATAGTGTTCAAAATGTCATTCTCCTTCGTAGCCACTTCTCCATCTTGTTTCATAATTTTTTGGATACACCCTTTGTTGTACTTAATAGTAGCAAAGATATGGAATAATTTTTATTTCTATCTCCCTCTTTAATTAAGTTTACTCGAGATTGTTGTTTCTAATAAATTTCTTCCTTACCGAGAATAATGCGTAATTTGGATAGGATAACTTTTCCATTTTATTTTCTTGATTACTCCATAATCCTTCCACTATTTCTTCCATTTCTCTCAAATCCTCATTTTATTTTACTCTTTTGCATTAATAAATTTCCAAATCTATCTTTATTCCATTTTTTGATCTCGGTATTTTTTAAAAACTTTTTGTAACTTGAAACATATTATTACCTCTTGTTTCTATGTTCCACCATTCCTTTATCAGTTTTTAATCTTTGGGTGGGTGGTCCACATCTTTTTGAACATAAATGATCTACCTTTAGTATGCCACATTTCTCTTAAGTTGAGAAGAATCATAATTTGGCCAGAACCAACTCAAGATAAATAAGAAAGAGAATAATCTTTCTCTTGTATCCAAATGATAATTAATCATGAACCTATCCAGTCTCATCTAGATGAGATCTTCACCACTTTGTCTATTAGTCCAAGTATATTTTCAGCCACTGAGCTCAAGGTCCTCCATACTATCACCAAGGATATGACACCACATATTTTTTTGGAGGGGATTGGGGAGTATTGAAATCACCTCCTATAGCCCAATTTAACTCTTTAAACATCCTTCTAAAACTAGTCATTTCCTCCTAAAGCTCACACCTACCAATAATTATGTTGGGACACAAACATTATAAAGGATGAATTTTTGTTTGGAACTAAGAATGGTGAAGTGGGTGGCTATATGAGGTTAAATACTAAATAAAGGAAAAATTCCACCACATTTGCATTCCAAAGAAAAAGAAAACTTCATGAGGTTCCCATTAATGATTGGCCTTGAAACCCATCCTCTTTCCAAAAATATTTATGAAATTCTTCCATCCTTGATATATTCATCTTTGTTTCTTGTAACATCATGATATCTAGTTTTTGTTTTTCCTAAAATCTGAGAGAATCCTATGCTTACTAGGGTTGTTTAAACCCCTTATATTCCAAGGAAAAATAATCATTTAACAAGATTTGATTTTTGGCTTACCACCAATGATATTTTCTTACCTTCCATAACCTCCTTCCCTGGAAGCTATTTTACTCTTTTTCTTTTCTAACAATCATTCTAGAGATGGTTTGGTGCCTCCCACATTAGCTTTGGAGGTGACCCTATCATTCTAGGGGTATCTTTCCTTTTCGGTGAAAGTTTTGGACTTTTCTTGGTTGTCACAAGAGGCTAAACATGGGATCTCATCACTTTTTAAACTTGAGACTCAATTTCCTTAGTATTTTCTGAAGAAATTGTAATATATTCCTCCTTATTATGGTTATATTTGTTTTTCAAAAAAAAAAGGCTCAAAAAGAGATTATTCATCTAATCCTTCATTCTTATTTGAATCTATAAGTCTCTATAAATCCTCATCCACTGTAGGAATGTCCTTAAGAAGAGGAACCAATAGATTAAACTTGTTACTAATCTCCAAGGAAACTTCCTTATATCTTTGAAAAATAATTTAGCCTCCAATGATTCAGGCACCATGGATCCTATAATGATATTTCCCTATAGTGGGGCATCTTCACCATCCCAATCTCTTTTTTTGTTTCTAGGTTTGCTACCCTTTGGCTATCCTCTACTTGATAGTCATTCAATTCACATCCTAATGTTGTGGATATTACCATTTCATTACCAAACTTGTTAATCAAAGAAGGTTTATGAATCTACACCCAAGTTGTGAGCCAGTTTTGAGATTCCACCCCATGATCTATAACTTATTTTCCTTCGAATCCTCCCTAGGATTTTATTTCCTTTTGAGTATAGCCTTGCAAGTATCTTCCTCTTTCTATTTAGGACACATTTTGGAGTTGTGGCCTATTTTGAAGCATGAGAATCACATGAAAAGGATCTATCTCATAATTAATATTCTATGAGCAATATCCCCATTTAGAGTTTAGATGTATGCTTCAAGGTAGTTACGTATCTCGGAATCATGTTAACAAAAAAGAGAAAACAACAATGGTGACTTAGCATTTAGTTACGAGTTTGATAATTACCAAAAAACTAATAGCTTTAGAAATTCCCTTAATAATATCATGATCCAAATATTCTAGCGCTAAACATGGAAGCTTTGACCCAAATCAGGTATTCCTTAATTGTATTTTCTATTGGATTGAATCTCATATGACATTATTAGACATGGAAAATAACACGTCCCATGATCCATGGATCTCCAACAAGGATATTAATTAGATCTTCATCCAAAAAGAGGGTAACCAAAAGAAGGAATTAACATAAGCTACAATGTCCATGGCTCATTTAGGCGACCATTTCCGGCATGTCCATTTTCTGAAGTCATCAACATTAGGTCTTCTTCCCAGTATTTTGGAAAGATTAGTGTCGCTCATGGATGAGAATACCAACCCTCTCAGCCACCTTATCCGAAATATCCAATGAGATACCATTCGATTCAAAAATGGGTTGAGGGTTAAAGGATTATACATGCTTTGGTTTCCATCCTGAGACCATCTTAGCCCACATGACTGCGGGCCCCCTTAAAAATCTCACTTGTCTCTCTCTGCCATAAATTTAGCATCCTTCCTCTCGTTAGACTGATCTAGGCTCGGGTCCTCTAGAAATAGACCACTAGCATTTTTCCTCTCCTTCGAAGATTCAAAAACCACTCCCACCTCCAGCATTTTTAATGTCTTCTAGCATCATGATGGTTGGACAATATGAACAAACATGAGGTATGTTGGTGCCTATAATTTTTATGCCATATTTAGGAACCATGTCACGGGTTTTGTTCCCATTTTTAAGGTTGATTTCATGTTCAATGTCCCTATTTTCAAAACTTGGTGCAATCTGTCTTCCCCATCTCTAACTTATTTGTGTACCTACCTACCTAGAGAATTATTTCTTTGAAAAATTGAAAGGAACGGTAACTGATATCTACATGTGTTACTGAGATATCTGATCACCTTTGCATGACCGATATGTTTTGTGCAAAATGAAGTGTCCTCGCTGGTGCCCATGAAAGGAAAATATTTTAGAAGCTCAAGAGGCTGTGTTAAAATCACAAATTTGCATATTTTAGGTATTTAGGTTAAGTTCTCGACCCTATAGTTTAGTTGTTAAAATAATGCATCAAGAAGGTGGTTGGGAAAAGATGCGGTGAAGTCAAGTTGTTTTGTCCACCCGGGAATGTGCAAAGTGTTAGTTTGACTCTGAATCCCAGAAAGGCGTGTTTTTTCCAACTTGACATGTGGAAATTATTTGGGACCCAAGGTTAACTATGTATTTTCACCTTGCCTTAGGCCTTTGTGTCTTAAATGAAAATTTTAGCCCATACACGACTTCCCAGTGTTGTCATTGGTGAGTAACTAGAATTTTTCATATGTTTTTCATGTATTCCAGGTGTAAAGAAATTCCATATTCTCCATGATAAGGCCCAAAATTAATGGAGAAGTCAATGGTAAATTATCCTTGTGGAATGATTTAAAATTGTTAAGTGGCGCATGCAATAATGGGTATTTTTCAAAGAATTAGATTATGCAAGTTCATTTTCTGATATAATGTGTAAAATTTTAAAGTCAATTATTATCTTTAAAGAGTGCTAAATAAGAAGAAAATAAAACTTCACAAAATAAGAAGTAAAATAAATAGATTGAAATAATGATTTATGCGAACAAAATGGGGTTCTTTTAAGGGGACCTTACCCTTGATGGTATGTATATAAAAAGAAACAATATTTACATATGAGTAAGGGGTTAATTATCTACATTAATTACCAAGAGTAGTGGGATACGCGCCAAAATATTGTCGATGCGGTGCCGAAACTCCTCATGAGAAAAAAAATTGAGCATGGAACGAAGGTTGCTAGCTAAGCCCAGTGACATGCCTTTGGCCATAAGTTCCTTTACTCGACTTGTGGCCCATTGAAAATATAGATAATCTCCATTTTTTCCCGAGTGAGTTCACCCACTCGCGGAGGTTGATACCCCATTTCGGGTATGTTTTGAACCCCGTCTTGTTTATGGTTGACCTACTGAGAGTCCACACTTCTTTTTCAATTGAGTTATTTAAAGCCATCATTTCCTTCTTCATGGGAGAACCTTCGATTGTTATCCCATCGGTTTAAAATCCACCCACGATGGCCTCTAGTATAAAGAGTCATTATTCTAGATCAACTAATCATTGACTAAAGGGTGTTTTTACCCTTTGTGACATATAGGTTGTGGCCTAGTGGGAATATTTTTTTCTAAAAGTGGATGAGCATATTAGGCCATTTATATGTGCATCTTATTGTCATATATTTTGGGATAGTGATGGGATCATTGATGCATCAATGCTTCTAAATTTAGGTGAAGTTGAGGGAGAAGGAGATGGAAATATTGAGTTTGAAAGATGAGGAAAGAGGCACACATCTTAGATAGTCTATTCCGAATGATAAAACTATAAATTTATAGGAAGATACTTCTAGAGGATTGGCTCAAACATTCGGGACGCTAAACACCGGTTTGATGAAGGCCTCATTTATCTTGGTTAATTAAAATAACTTATCCAAGTTCTCAAATTCTAAACGTGGGAGGTTTTCTTCTAAAGCTGCAACGACATGGTGAGGATAATGTGCAAGAAATAATTATGGAAAGCCCTATAAAATTATGATAATGGTTTGTGACCCATTGGAATAGAAATTCATGTTTAAATAGATGAATTAATCTATAAAGACTTGTGCAAGTCATTGTTTCACAATTAATTCTCATATACCACCCGGATCATTTGGCACGAATTGGAGTAAATTAAATCAAATCATTCATGAAGAAGCATATCCTTGGGATGTGATTAAATATTAATGTATTTGAATAAAGTTATTATCTATTTAATACCTTTATTTTCCCCATCAAAATTTGGTCTCAAGTCGAAAATCAAATTAGCAATGGATATCACGTGTGAAATATTTCACTTGGCCATGTTGGCATGATGTTTACAGGGGCATAGTTAAACAAACTTAAAGGCCGCTAGAGAGGAATATTCCTTGTTATTCCTAGGAAGTTTCAAAGAATTTCCCAGGCATGAATGAGTCAAGAATCTACTGGAATATTCACTAAAACCCTTGTATGGATAATGTTGTATAAAGAAATCTGCAGTTTTATAAAGAGGATGGTTCTTTAGGAGAGGGAGAACTCTTTGGAAGTTCTCTGTGAGTGTCTAATATGTACTTTGGCTACTAGAGTTCACACTTCTTGTGTAATGTTTGTTGAAATATTCATTTTTTTGTTCATTCTAAGATGGTTGTAGTGTAGACACCTATAGTTTGATCAATGCACCTTTATTATTCTTAATATTGTACTAACTATTCTTACCCCAACTCCATGGCTTTTGTAACTTTTCATTGAACACATTTGGCATGCCCGGTGGGACACTTATGTCCATCCTCCATTAATGGATGTCTTTTGAGTTCTTCAAAGTTCATTTTCAAGTTTTTAGGTCAAATCACTTGTTATTTCCTCATTTATGTTTCTAGCACTAGATAAATGACCTTCATTTGCATGTATTTTTGGGTTTGATATAGAAATAGGACACTTTGACTAACAACTAACCTATTTACTTTTGAAATTTTTAAAATCCGTGAGTTTTGTAGGTTTTTCATAGGGTATGCGTAGGTGTTAAGAAGGGCGTGTACAAATTGAAACCTAACATCCCCATCAAAAAAGGAGCGTACATGTCTACTGTCCTCATCATATTTCGTATGGATGCGTGTGTGTCTCTGTCAGATGGTTCGTGTATCTGCGTAAATAGATTTACTGTGTAAAAATTTGAAACTGTTTGTTTTATGCTTGGGCACGTCTTCATTAAAACCTAAGTGTCCATGTTGAGTTACAAGCGTCTATGTCTAGATGGATGCGTCTATGTTTTTAGCATAGTGAATTTCACTCATTTTGTTTTGCGAGCATAACCATTGAGTTAGGTGGGTACCGTTGGTTGGGGAGCGCTAGTGTCGGTTTGGGAGCATAGGTGTCTATGTAAAGATTGAAATTTTTTTCTATAATCTGCAAAATATTTATTTGTAATATTTTTGTAGATTTCTCAGACTAACAAGTTAAAAATAAAGGTTTTTCTTTGGTATGTCAGTTTGCATTAGTTAATTGCTTTTGGTTCTTAGCTTAAAACTAGGTTTGTAAAAGTGCATATGCTCTCTCCTTGCGCCTTCAAAAGTGATCTTGGAGATCAGAAATACTTATACAAAACTTGTATCAAATGTTCCAAACACTTATTTTATAAAGGATAAAGTAAATTTTTATGTGATTTAGTAGGATTTTTCACATTGCATATGCTCTTCCTTCACGCCTATTAGCGATATTAGGAATCAAAAGCAAGGTGTAAAGTTCTCTTTCTGATATCAATCCATGAACTAGAAAATTACTAAAACTTGTTGTCTATAGGACCCAACGCTTGTAGAAGAAAGACGTCCAAAACAAAAAACTTCTAATACATGTGTTCTTGAAGGGTGTCAAATGGTGTGCCACTTAAAACCACATTAAGTTAAGAAAGATAAAAAACACACCATATTCAAAACACTGTCTTGCAGGTTTCAAAAAAGGGTACATCCCTATCTACTCAACTACAACATAACCCCTTTGGCATTACAGCTTAAGCTATAACAATGGCGGTGGTACCAAGAACCCTAAAGTAGTCCACCACTGAGTAACCTCGTGGATGAAACAAGAAGAACTCCGCTTACCCACTCGACTAGTACACCTTGTGAGTTAGAGTTATTGGTTTTCCATATGGCTACCCCAGTGAGAGTATGCGTGGATGCATTTATTTCCCATTGTGTTTGAAGGGGGTAAAGTAAAGATGAGATACTCCCAAACTAGTCATTACGACTTTTTGGTAAATCACACTCACTTAAGACAACTTTGTAACACCTAGGTGAGAGAACTTATTAAGGAGGCCATTCTATCTTGGAGCCCACTTTACTAGTCCATTGTTGCGTCAAGCCATCATAAAGTGACAACTCATTTGGAATCTAAACCTTATTTTTTGAACAAGGTAAAGAACCCTTGTGATTTTGATCTAAGTTTCTTTCATCATGAAACTAAACTATGTCCCACTTTCACTTAGTTTTATTCTTGTCTTCGGACGAGGTGAAACTCTGCCCAAGTGGTGTTTGGTTTTCATCTTTGATCTATACCCTTGCATTCTCACTACCCATTTTTCAAGGTGAGAAAGGTGCATACCTTGCGTGTTTTTATTAGAGATAGTGCTCACCACTTTTTGTCCATTTACGCCCATCCATGTTTACGGCTAGGTTGTTAAACGTCTAAAGTGTGCAGGTATGTTTTTCGTATCTTTGATAAAAGTCCTTCCATCTTGATTTCAAGATCATCTTCACCACTTGTGAGTTTGGTTCATCTTTCATCTCTTCTTGAGTTGATAATTTTGTTTGCATTCTAGATGCACAATCTTGGTACTTACATCGTATTCTCATTTTTAATGAGAAAATGGTATAAGTCCCTTTATTATGTGGTTATGCTGCTCACACGATTAAAAACTCCTTTTTATACTTATCACTTGGTTTCAATTTTGACGTCATCTAAGTCTTCTTGAAAAGTGTCGATAATGCCTTATATATATTGTGATAAAGTTGTCATGGTACTAACACCTTGCTTTCTTGGTTAATGTATCACGGTGATGTTGTTATGCTATATCTAGTCGTGACTTCCATTTTTCAGAAGGTTTGGCTTTCATCGGCATTCAAACTAGTTTTAAGTATACCTTGTTGAAGGACTGTGTCAACATCACGTTAGTACTTAGGCCTTGTTAGAATTCTAACTTGACCTACGGATTGATAGGGTTTTTCCGTTATTTGTTTTTAGGGCATAGGCTTGGTGACAAAAAAATTGAGTGAGCATTACATTTAGGTGTGTATATGAGTGTTCCTTGAATAAAAATGACTAAATAACACTGCATCTAGGATACACTGTAGTATAGTTCAAACATCACCTTAAGCGGCTTGGAGAAACCATACACTTAGGGGTCATACTAGCTGCACATGAATGCCTACTTGTAATGCCTAAAATCAAAAAAATGGAAACCAAATCAAATGAGCATGACATAGGAGAAAACCCTTTCAAAACCTTCCCATTTAGTAGCAACAATTTGGCACCTCTCTTTTCTCAAGTCAAAGATACAGAGCTATTAATTGATCATAGTGGAGAAGAGTCAAACTCTTCCGGAGAACAACAAAGGTTAGACCTAAATAGATTTGATGAAATCCTATATTATAATAAAGATCAAGTACTCACAAGAGTCTTAGAATTAGGAGCTAAACTTCGTAAGAGCGTGAAGTAGAAACTAAGGTCATCACCCTTAACTAGGAGAATGAAGATTCATCTTAGACATAGATAACCCTTTTGATGTGGGATACGCTTCCACTTCTGGGAAACATAAGGCCACTGTCGAAGGAGACCCATCACGAAAACCTCACTATAAAGCTTCACGTAAAGTGAAAATTGAGTGTAAATCTTCCCCTCCTCTGAAATTTGATGAAGAAGAGGACCCCTAGTTGAGGAGGAGAGCCTCCAAAAATAGATATTGAATTTCAGCCGGAAGCTAGAAAACTTAGACTCTTCAAGAAGAAACATATAAAAGGACAAAAAAAAACTTGGTGAGTTTCAATTTGATCCACACATGGACTATACATTTAAAGAAACTCGGTAAAAATACCAATCTCACCTACTAAGGAGCAACTCATTCGAAAGAGTTACAATCCATGAAAAATACACTCACTACACTATAACAGGGAAATGTAGACTAGAATAGAAAATATTCGTATGAAGAACTATGCCCTTAACCCTTTGATAAGGACATGTTACAACAACCTTTCCTAAAAAAATTTACCGTTCCCAAGTTTGATAAGTATAAGTGCAAAATTGATCCTCATGATCATATAAAATACTTCTACATGGCTTTCCAAGAGGTCACATATAGCAATAATTTCTTAATACAACTTTTTCCTTGCAGCCTAGGAGCGATGGGATTGGAATGGTTCTATAGCATACCCAAGGGTTCCATTACAACATGGCCCGCATTAGCGAAAACTTTGTACAAAGCATTACTCCTATAACATGGCAAGTGTAACACCCTTGACTGCTGTTATTTTCCTCCTTTGCATTCAAGTGTTGATATGTGATTTTCCTTATAAGGATATGTTCTTCTAATTTTTGGAAATCATGCTTGATATGGATAAGTATTTTCTTCTCTTAAGATCCTTTGATCGAACTTGGTATGACTTCTCTGAATCCATTTTTCACTTTTGGTAGGTGATTTGCAATCTGGTTTAAGAGTTGTAAACTTGTCTTTTTATCCGACTCATCCTTGGATCAATTTCAGTGATCCAAGGAATGTTTTAAAACTGCTCTGTTGAATGAATGGTAAAATCGACATTCCATGAGTTAAGGCACACATTGGACTAAATTTTTTTGTTCCAAGTTCTTTAATTTTTATGTGAATGTACTTCCATTCAGTAGGTTATTTGGCTTGGGTCTTTGAAGATCGACCAAGATAGGTCATTGCTGATAAAATAGGCATGCAACTTGTACATGGCATAAGGGATACCCAGAATCCTATTGAGGATTGACTTACGGAATCCTAAGCTAGGTGAAAGTATTTCCTACCTAAGCTATGTTACTTGATACAATTTTGTTTCTAACCTAAACTGGTACTAAAGAGTTAGAAGGGTTGCTAGGTATTAAAAACTAGAACCTAACACTACAAGGTTATTTGGTGATCTAACCTAGTTTCTAAAAGCTATTGTATTTTTGATTACTTACCTATGTGGAGTTATCTAACCTAATTGCTAAGGACCTATGTTAGGGGTTAGTGGTTAGTGTTATATCCTAAGGTATAAACTTTAATCTACCTAAGATCTAACCTAAGCCATTAATCTATCCTAAGTTATTGGCATGAAGGGGAACCTAAGGGGTCACATGCACATTGGCGATAGTTCCTAAGGCATTTATGAAGATGATAAGGTTTATTAATTCATACGGACTTCCAACTTTTGCATGGGCTAGTTTGGTTGGTGGAGGCCTAGGTGGAAGTATCACTAGAAATGGAAACACATGTTATTTTTGATTTGGAACTCACCAAACTTGGCAGGCGGTGGCAAGGGAGATTGGGTGGGAGATATGGAATTAATGCAATTAATGAACTTAGTTTCATGAGCCTAAACCGCTTTGGTAGGCATGCCAGCGGATTTTTGTTTGGTTATTTCATTTTGCATGCTTTTTGATTTTATCTCTTCATGCGCTCTGGTTTTTCGAACCAGCAATTTAAACTGCACTACATGGCTATTTTGGAGGTATATTTTTGTTTTTGGAGAGTATATGAGGCATTGTGGAAGAATTTTTTGTTGTTTGATATTTCGTGGAAAATAAGGGAGCTCTCAATTAGAGGTCTTCTTCGATTTTACATCGACACTATTAAGCATGATAGGCCCTAACTGTTAAAATATCTTGCTTTCCTCTAAGTGTTTTCATTAAAACAACTTTGCTCTAATGAGCTCTGTGCATGTCATGCTTAGCTAGTAATTTGATAGATGGGTTCTGCAAAAAAACTTGTATTACTTGTGTTTGAATCATGTGTTATATGATGCTATTGAAAGCTTACTTTGCACTACCTTTTTATAAAGGAACCATGTATACGTAAACAAAACTAGTAACACTATTTTCTTGTTCAATGGTTTGGAATAGTTGTTGGTTTCGACTTATTTTGTAGTCTTTTAAATGTTACGAGATTTGTTTGTATTCGTTGAAGATTAGTGTTGCAAACTTGTTGTGTTTTATTTACACGAGCTGGTAAACAACTCTAGTTCTTATTGATACTTCAAATAGGTTTGAGCTATTTGTTGGAAACATGTTTTGGTGTATAGAATTGTTGCATTTCTTGGCTCATGGTGTTAACATTTTATTTCATAGTTATATTAATCGGGAATTAACCCGTATATACGGCTTGTTGTTTTTGTATTTCTCCTTGTGAAAAACATTAACTACTTTTGGAATTCGTATGCACTTGGAACCTATGTTTGTAATTTTGGGTAAACTAGATGTAACTCAAGTTTCTTATGTCATGGTGCTTATGAAATCTTGTTCTTTTGACCACATTAATGGTTTTTAGATATTATTTATGAACTCAACTTGTGAGTCTTCCAGTCTAGGCTCATGAAGCATCTTACATCCCGTTTGTGTTTGGAAATAGGGTTAAAAGGATGTTAACAAAGAATGGAAGCATTTCTTCTTACTCTAAACTATATGTAAATAGTTTCATTGCACTCGGTCTAGTCTTATGGTGTTGGTGTATTATGTAATTGTGTTTGTGATATTGATATGCATCATTGTACAAATTGTTTAATACTTGGTGTTCTTAATTGAAATAGAAACCTAAACGTTGTGTTGGTTCAGGTATTATAGTCTTTTGATTACTTAATAAACTATTGAGGAAACATGTTGTTACCCTAACTTGGTTACATGTATTTGAATGGTCTTGATCCTTCAATGACGTTTATGCTTTGCATTGCACTCAAAATTGTAAATGAGTCCTAGACTGTACGTATTATTTTTGATGTTTGATCTTGTATTTTGTTGGAAACCCAATTTATAGTTCTTGTAGTGATGCGTTGGCATACCGTTGAGATGGTTCTACTTTTCCTAAACTATTGGGAAGTCATGAGTGTTAGCAACTACTCAGATTCTTACCTCTTGTTGGGTCTAATAAATGTATGTTATGTCTTGGAAGATTGATTGCGATCTAAACTTGATTGCGATTGTGTTTGAACTTCACTATTTTCTCTCAGAGTTTAAAAAGGGAAAGTTAATGGTAAGGTTTAATGGAACTTCACTGTTGATTGTATAGGGTTCTAAGAATGAGCAATGTTAACATGACTTCTTCTTATATGAGACTATTCTAGTTCAATGGGAGAATGTTAAGCCTTTAAATAAATACTTTGTGAACCTTTACTGACCGTGGACCGTGTATGAGTTTCATTGTTGCATTATTCCTAAGGGTAATTAGAATTCATGCATTATAATGGGAAGGTTTAGAAAGGAAGATAGTTTTTAGTACTCTCTTTCTTTGAAATGGTCATTTTTCTCTTTCCTTGGAACTCTTGAATGAACTTAAACTGTATGAATGTGAGAAGGTAAAACTGTTTTATTAAGTTGAAATAAATGATTATGGTTTGGGATCATGTTTACAGTAAGACTCCTTCCATAATTCAGGTTGGGTTAAGTTCTTTGATTGGAAACTCTTGATTTTTATTCTTATTGGAAAAGGAAATCAATGTTTATTAGTCTTGTATACTTGTCATTTGACTAAAATGAAGTGGAATGAAATTGAAGTTAGGTTGGAAAAAGAAATTGTAGCTTGTTGTTGATTGTTAATCCATCACTTCTTCTTGGATTTCTTTCATTTGGATCTGTTTTGATGAATACCTTAAATTGTTAAATTTTAAAGTAGAGTTACTTTAAAGGAACAATTTAAATCATGATATACATTGTTTCAGCTTTGCTGATGGTTATGTACTTTGGAAAATGGAATGCTTTCTCTTCTTCTTTACTTGAAAGTTAGTTGAAGCATCCAAGAGGGAATATGTTGTAAACACTTATGTATCTTATAGTAAAGATATGAGTTGTATTATATTTGGTAGATTGGAAATAATGATATGTTATGTTTTGTTGTTTGGTAAAGATAATTGATGGAATCAATTATACTTTAATTTATAGGACAAGTATTATAGATTATATTATGTTCTTCTTTTTGTTAAACATGTTTAGTATTGCTCTTCTTTTTATTGATATTACTTATTCTTAGGGAGTATGAATTAATTGTTTTTCATTAAAGAAGGGTTGTTTTTATTGGAATAATTAGTGGAATGCACTTCATTTTAAGGATTAGTGTTTATCATGCTTAGTTCATTGAATCCCGACTCGTCTTAGCAATTTTTGAGATGGACTTCATAAGTGATAAAAGAAGGTAAAAACTTATATGATGCATTGGGTGATCTAAGTTGATTCTTTTGAAGAATTCTAATATGTTCTTATGTTGTATTGAAAAAGAAAATTTATTCTCTTTTTAATGAAGGTGATGTCATGCGGTATATGTCCAAATGCATAAGTTGTAAATGTATAAGTTTAGAAAAGGAAATTTAGAATGAGAATTTACTTGCATGGATTATGTAAATGTTCTTGTACTTTTGTAAAAGAAATGAATCTCTATTCTGTTGATGTTCTTCATGTTATTTATATGTTTCTATGAGTGTTCTTGGATAATTAGGAAAAAGGAACTAGAGTATTTTCCCTAAACATGAAGCAACTAAATAAGTTACTGAGAAAATCAATGTTTTTATCTAAACAATTCATATTATTAAGGTAACGTGTGATAACTTACAATGAAAACTATGAAATTTTAAGGGACATAAAGGGTGTGTTAAACCCTAGAACTTAATCATGAAGAGGAAGACTCTTCCTCTCTTATTAAAAAGTAAGCAAAAAGGAAGATATGAATACAATCATTAGACCCCTTAACATAGTCTATTAAGTTATAACCTCGGTGGTTGTTACACTTCCTTGAATAGTTAAGTCACATTGAATGAAACTTAAGAGGTTACTATCCTTAATTCTTGGTGGTTGTTTGTTCAGCCAACGTTAGTGAACATCGAAAGCAATCTTAATTTAAGGAAGTTCTGCAAGGGTTAATGGAACCTAATTGGAAAAGAACTTAGGGAGAGTTGGATTAGAGTTTGGGTAGGGTTGCTTTAAAATATTCCTTTAGGAATCCAAATTAATTTAACTTTAATAATATCCTAAGGGTATGTATATCTTGACGAGGCTATTCTATAAAATGTTGGCACACATCAGCTGCGGGGTTGTACCTTCGAGAATATTAGGATCTTCTCAAGGATACAACACTTGTAGTTGACATGTGTCAATACCCTTATGTATTGATCGTCTAGATATACACACTTTTGGACTTGAACTTAGTTTCTCTCCCTGGGGCAGGTAGTAGCGTAGTTGTGATACAAAGTAGCCCTCTAGGACTCAGGGTATCTTGGCACATGGGGCTGACCTAGGTTTACCCAGTATGCCAATCTATCCTAAGTCCTTGGGAGCTCCTTCCTATCATAACCTATGATGTCAACTAGAAGTAGGTATAAAATTTGGCAAGAGGACTGATGGAAGTCAGTAAAGGACATTCTAGATAACAATAGAGTGGGGTGAAGGACGTATTCTGGATTGATGAAATGTATGCCGTCAAGGAATAAGTAATATGAACAGTATGTTAAAAATATTTGGCCAAAGTATCGCAAGCTACTGATTTCGTTGTCTATGTGACCTATTATAAGGATCGTGATGCAGATGAATATTGGTAACAACTATTTAGTTAGGTTCTTTAGACAGATCACTCAATACCTAGAACATGGTAAGAGAACCAAGTATATGTAGTATATAGAAAAGTATTCAATACTTAGTGTTAAACATGAATAGATCGGCAGTTTACCATGTGAATCAGTTACAGTCATTACATATGGTTACATGTTATCGAATGCTTGTTTTGGAATGTGTGTTCTAAATTATGTATTTATAATAGGGAACATTACACAAAAAAAAAAATTCCCTTGTTTCTAAAGTCTTAAAATGGGAATGTTACATCTTGGTATCAGAGATGAAGGTTGCAGCTCTTGGACCTATTGTGTCCATAATCTGATAAAAACTTAAATTTTTTGTAATATAAAATGGATAGAACAAGAGAAAACATTGTGAACAATGCTCTACCTGAGGAAGGAGTAGCAACAACCCAGAAACTTGATGAGATCTTTTCTTCCCTATTGGACATAAGAGATAGTTTGACTGTGCTCGAGAAACAAGTGATCGGTCATGAGGAGGAAGAAGAAGCTGGTAATAAAAATCAACCACCTCCTAAGGACAACCCCAATATGGGTGTTGGTAATAGCAATGTTAATGTGCACGACCAGCCGAGAAAAAAAAAAAAAAGGCTAGGTTGGGCTGTTGAACTCACTGATGATATAAAAAGGATAAGTCCACCTAAGTTTGATGGCACCACATTAGGTGATTGAGATGAGAACTAGCTGAGTGAGATGGAGAAGTAATTTGTAATAAGGAAATTCTCATAAGAGACCAAAGCTATTTGGGGAGCATATCGGCTTTCCCATGAAGCATCTTCATGGTGGGACAACCATGAGGCTAAACTAAACATTGATGAAACTAACATCACTTGGGATAAATTTAAAGGTTATTTTAGGCAATGATGGCTTCCAAAACTTTATTATGATCAGAAAATGACTGAATTTCAGAATTTAGCTCAAGGGAAGTTAATTGTAATTGAGTATTCGGAATGGTTTACGAAACTACTCAAGTATGTACCTCATTATCAAACTGATGAGAATTTCAGGATACAGAAATTCATCATGGGGTTTGAATCCTATTATTGGGGAGAGGTTGATGTTCATAGCCCAACCACTATGGAAGGGGTTGTTGAAAAATCCATAAGGTAGGAACAAAAATTAAAGGCTATTTCTGCTCACAAGGAAAAGGTATGAAGAAAGTTCCAAACTCTTCTTGACTTCTCTTGCACCTAAGAAAGGACATGGAAAAATTTTGGTAACAAAAGTAAGTTTCCAACTGATATTAATAAGAAAACAACAATGAATAAGCCTTACTGAAATGCATGGAACAATTTTGCTAGAAATAATAATAACGGATGAAAACCCTATGGAGGTCAGAATGATAACTATAAGGTTAGAAATAATTCTGAGCCCAAAAGGGACCAGTAGGAGGCTGTTATAACTGTGGCAAAGATCATTATGTGAATCAATTTCCTTTGAAGAAGGATGATCGTAATCAGTAGCACAAGATACATGTTGCAGTAGCTGACAAGCAAGCTGAAAAGTAAGTTACACCTATAGAAGTTCTTGGTAAGTTATTTGGCATACATAACTATTATTTTTGATATGGGAGCTACTGAATGTTTTATTTCTAGTAAACTTGCTTCAAAACTTAAAAGAAAAGTTGGAAAAATGGATAAATCATGGACTGTACATTATGGTAATAATTCTGTTCATATAGTTAGTATGTGTCTTTTCGGGCAATCCTTGACTTACCTAGCTTTTCCATAGAAGTTGATCTCTATGTAGCACCTTTGGGATCTTATGATATAGTCATAGGTGTAAATTGGTTAGCAAAGCATAAAGCAAAGGTAGACTATTTTGAAAAACATATTAGTTGTTTAGATGATCTACAAAAAATAGCAGAGATTCAAGGTGTAAAATGAGAAATTTTAGTTAGGAAATTATCGGCTATGCAACTTAAAAAGGCCAAAAATAAGGGTTGTACCTTATATGCAGTAAAAATTTCTAAATCTACGGAAGAAAACAACGATTTCTTGAAACGTTATCCATTGTTACAAAACTACGGTGACGTGTTTCTAAAAGAATTACTGGGACTACCACCCAAAAGGGAGTTTGACTTCACAATTGAAATCAAACTAGGTACTGAACCTATTTCTAAAGCACCTTATCGAATGACTACCATAGAGTTAGTAGAGCTTAAGGCTCAGTTACAAGAACTTTTTCTAAGGGTTTGATTAGACCAAGTGTTTCACCTTGGGGAGCACCAGTGATCTTTGTGAAAAAGAAGGATGGAACCCTCAGATTGTGCATTGATTACAGGATGTTAAACAAAGTAACAATCAAGAATAGATACCCACTTCCTAGAATTGATGATCTATTTGATCATATGTGTGGAGCATCGGTATATTCTAAGATAGACCTTTGGTCTAGATATCATCAATTACGAATTAAGGAAGATATATTCATAAAATGGCTTTTAGGACAAGGTATGGACATTATGAATTCACGGTTTTACCCTTTGGATTAACAAATGCACCTGCAGCTTTTATGAACTTAATGAATAATATCTTTCAAGAATACTTGGACAAGTTTGTGCTTGTATTCTTGGACGACATTCTCATATATTCTAAAAGTGTGGAGGAGCATCATGAACACTTGAAAATAGTTTTGGAAATTTTGAGAAAGAGACAGGTTATATGGTAAGTTGTCCAAATGTTCTTTCTATGACACTAAAGTTCACTATTTGGGTCATGTTATAAGTAAAGATGAGATTGTTGTAGATCCTTCTAAAATTGTACCTATAATCAAGTGGCTCGCACTTTAAGAATGTATATGAAGTTAGAATCTTCATGGGCCTTGCGAGTTATTATAGAAAATTTGTTAAGGATTTTTCTAAGGTGGCTACACCAATAACTTCATTATAGAAAAAGGATAAGAAATTTGTTTGGAATGATAAATGTGAATTTGCTTTTAAAATTTTGAAAATTCGATTAACTTCAACATGTATTTTAGTTGTACCTCATCCAAATGGAGACTTCACGATTGTAACGAGTGCATCGGGAGGGTCTTGGAGGTATTTTGTTACAAAATGATCATGTCATAGCTTATGAAAGTAGAAAACTTAAGTTACATGAGTTGAATTATGCTCCACATGATTTAGAGCTTACTGCCATAGTTCATGCACTTCAAGTTTGGAGGCATTATCTACTTGGTAAACCATTTGAGTTGAAAATTGATCATCTTGGACTGAAGTATATTTTTACTCAACCAAATGTGAATGCAAGATAATGAAGGTGGTTAGCATTTTTGTCTTAGTATGATTTTGACATAAGTTACATTAAAGGAAAAGAGAATAGAGTGGCTGACACTCTAATTCGTAGGAAGCACATTTATGCTCTTATAACACTAAGAACTCAATTTAAGGATGAAGTAAAAAGTGCTATGGAATCTGATTCTTACTTTCAGCAAGTGAAAGCAGCTCTTGCTGTAGATCCAAAAGATGAAAAGTATAAAGGTTTTCACTTTGATAATGAGGGAATCTTACGATATGAAAATAGAGTATACGTACCCTTACCTAATGATTTGAGAAGGAAATTGATGACAAAATTTCACAATTCACCTTTCTCTTGGCACCTTGGTATTACAAAAATGCTTGTTGATATAAAACAACAATATTTCTGGAAAGGAATGAAAAAGGATGTTATAGATTTTGTGACTCATTGTCTAGAATGTCAACGAGTAAAAGCGGAACATATGCATCCAGCTGGTTTATTGTATCCTCATAGCATACCGCAGTACAAATGGTACAGGTGATAAACATGGATTTTGTACAAGGATTTCCTATGTCAAGAAATAAACATGATGTTATTTTGGTAGTAGTTGACAAACTAACAAAGGTAGCTCATTTTATTGTTGGAAATCTAAAGGATGATTCTCCTATTTTGGCTAAAAGGTTTTTACATGAAATTTTCAGATTACATGGAGTACTTGAATTAATCATATCTGATAGAGACCCTAGAATGATGTCAAGGTTTTGGTAAACTCTTAATGCAGCTCTAGGAACTAAATTGAATTTCAGTTCTGTGTATCATCCGGAAACGGATGGACAGACTGAAAGAGTAAATCAGGTTTTGGAGGATATGTTATGGATGTATTGTATGGATCAGGAAGTATAAGTGGGAAGAGTACCTTCCATTAGTTTAATTTGCATACAATAATATATATCATGCTTCTCTTAAGATGGCACCTTTCGAGGTGCTTTACGGAAGGAAATGCAGAACCCCTATTAGTTGAGATAGCATTGAGGATAGAGAGGTAATTGGACCTGAAATCCTTATGGAAATGGAACAACAAGTTAAAATGATTCGTGAACACTTTAAAAAAGCAGTAGATAGGAAAAAGAGTTATGATTACTTAAAGCGGGTTGACAAGAAATTTGAACTTAGAGAAAAGGTTTTTCTTTGGGTTAAACCGAAAAAGAGTTCCATAAATTTTGGCAAGGCTACCAAGTTATCACCATGTTATGTGGGACCTTTTGAAATAGTTGAAATAATCAACCCTGTAGCTTATCATTTAGCACTACCACCTACTTTGTCACGAATGCATGATGTTTTCCATATTTCTTTTCTTAAGAAATATGTTTTAGATTTATCACATATGTTAAATTAGAATTCCTTGCAGGTCCAAGACCTAGGAATAATCATGGTTAAGCCCATTCGAGTGCTTGGAAACTCACCAGTTGCATTTAAGAAATAGAGAAATAAGTCAATGTAAGGTCCAGTGGGACCATTTTAACAAGGAGAGTGCAACTTGGGAAAATTTGGAGGATATGAAAACTGATTTTCCATATCTATTTGAATAGAATTAAATATGTTGACTGATAAATTATATGAATTTATCTTTTATGATATTAAGTAAGCCATTTTTGGCAGGCATTTACTTTATTTGAATAAAAAAGTTATTTAATACTGATTTATGGAACTATAAGGTTTTGAAATATTTGACTTAGGATAAGAGAAGTGAATAAATTGACTGTCCTTGATGTAATTTGTTAAAGGATGTAATCATCAGGATGATGATTCATTTTAGGAGGGAAGCATGTAACACCCTTGACTGTTGTTATTTTCCTCCTTTGCATTCAAGTGTTGATATGTGATTTTCCTTATAAAGATATGTTCTTCTGATTTTTGAAAATCATGTTTGATATGGATAAGTCTTTTCTACTCTTAAGATCCTTTGATCGAATTGGTATGACTTCTCTGAATCCATTTTTCACTTATGGTAGGTGATTTGCAATCTAGTTTAAGAGTTGTAAACTTGTTTTTTATCCGACTCATCCTTGGATCAATTTTAGTGATCCAAGGAATGTTTTAAAACTGCTTTGTTGAATGAATGGTAAAATCAACATTTCATGAGTTAAGGCACACGTTGGATTGAAATTTTTGTTGCAAGTTCTTTGATTTCTGTGTGAACACACTTCCATTCAGTAGGTTGTTTGGCTTGGGTCTTTGAAGATCGACCAAGACAGGTCATTGTTGATAAAATAGGCATGCAGCTTGTACATGACATAAGGGATACCTAGGACCCTATTGAGGATTGACTTATGGAATCCTAAGCTAGGTGAAAGTATTTCCTACCTAAGCTATGTTACTTGATATAATTCTATTTCTAACCTAAATTGGTACTAAAGAGTTAGAAGGGTTGCTAGGTATTAAAAACTAGAACCTAACACTACAAGGTTATTTGGTGATCTAACCTAGTTTCTAAAAGCTATTGTATTTTTTATTACTTACCTATGTGGAGTTATCTAACCTAATTGTTAAGGACCTATGTTGGGGGTTAGTGGTTAGTGTTATATCCTAAGGTATAAACTTTAATCTACCTAAGATCTAACCTAAGCCATTAATCTATCCTAAGTTATTGGCATGAAGGGGAACCTAAGCGGTTGCATGCACATTGGCGGTAGTTTCTAAGGCATTTATGAAGATGATAAGGTTTGTTAATTCATATAGACTACCAACTTTGGTAGGGGCTAGTTTGGTTGGCGGAGGCCTAGGTGGTAGTATCACTAGAAATTAAAATGCATGTTATTTTTGCTTTAGAACTTGCCAGACTTGGCAGGTGGTGGCAAGGGAGATTTGGCGGGAGATATGGAATTAATGAAATTAATGAACTTAGTTTCATGAGCCCAAACCGATTTGGAAGGCATGCCATCAGATTTTTGTTTGGTTATTTCATTTTGCATGCTTCTGATTTTCTCTCTTCATGCGCTCTGGTTTTTTGAACTAGTAGTTTAAACTGCACTACATGGCTATTTTGGAGGTTTCAAATCTATTTTTGTTTCATGGAGAGTATATGAGGCATTGTGGAAGAATTATTTTGTTGTTTGATCTTTCATGGAGAAGAAGGGAAGAAGCGAGCTCAACTAGAGGTCTTCTTCGATTTTACAGCGACACTATTAGGCATGATAGGCCCTAACTGTTAAAATCTCTTGCTTTTCTCTAAGTGTTTTCATTAAAACAACTTTTCTCTAATGAGCTCTATGCATTCATGCTTAACTGGTAAATTGATAGATGGATTTTGTAAAAACTTGTATTTTGTTTTTGAATCTGTGTGTTACATGATTCTATTGAAAGCTTACTTTGCACTGCCTTTTTATAAAGGAACCATGTATACGTAAACAAAACTGGTAACATGGTTTGCTTCTTTAGTGGTTTGAATTCCTTGTTGGTTTCGACTTTTCTTTTCTAGTCTTTTAAATGTTGACGAGATCTCTATAGTATTTTTGAAGTTAGTGTTGCAAACTTGTGTTTTTATTTACCGAGTGGTAAGCAACTCTATTTCTTATTGATACTTCAAACAGGTTTGAGCTATTTGTTGGAAACATGTTTTGGTGGATAGAATCATTGCAGTGATTCTTGGCTCCATGGTGTTAACGTGTTATTTCATAGTTATATTAACTAGGAATTAACCCATATATGGCTTGTTTTATTGTTTTTTTGTATTTCTCCTTTTGCATAAAAAAACATTAATTTTTGCTTTGGAATTCGTATGTACTTGGAACTGTGTTTTTATTTCATTTTGGGTAAACTAGAAACTTGTGTTTGTTATTTTGGGTAAACTAGACTGTAACTCGAAGTCTCTTATGTCATGGTGCTTGTGAAATCTTGTTCTTTTGACCACATTAATGGTTTTTGGAGATTCTTTATGAACCTGACTTGTGATTCATCCAGTATCTCTGGGGCTCTATCAAGCATCTTACATCCCATTTGAGTTTGGAAATAGGGTTGAAAGGATGTTAACGGAGAATGGAAGCATTTCTTCTTACTCTAAACTATATGTAAACAATTTCATTGCACTCGGTCTAGTCTTACGGTGTTGGTGTATTATGTAATTGTGTTTGTGATATTGATATGCATCACTGTACAAACCATTTAATACTTGGTGTTCTTAATTGAAATAGAAACCTGAACGTTGTGTTGGTTTAGGTATTATAGTCTTTTGATTACTTAATAAACTATTGAGGGAACATGTTGTTACCCTAACTTGGTTACATGTATTTGAATGGTCTTGATCCTTCAATGACATTTATGCTTTGCATTGTGCTCGGAATTGTAAATGAGTCCTGGACTGTATGTATTATTTTTTATGTTTGATCTTGTCTTTTGTTGGAAACCCAATTTATAGTTCTTGTAGTGATGCATTGGCATACCGTTGAGATGGTTCTACTTTTCTGAAATATTGGGAAGTCTTGAGTGTTAGCAACTACTCAGATTCTTACCTCTTGTTGGGTCTAATAAATGTATGTTATGTCTTAGAATATTAATTGTGATTGAAACTTGATTGTGATTGTGTTTGAAATTCACTATTTTCTCTCACGAGTTTAAAAGGGAAGGTTAATGGTAAGGTTTAATGGAACTTCACTATTGATTGTATACGGTTCTAGGAATGAGCAATGTTAACATGACTTCTTCTTATCTGAGACTATTCTTGTTCAATGGGAGAATGTTGGGCCTTTAAAGAAATACTCATGAACCTTTACACCGTGGACCCTATGTATGAGTTTCATTGTTGCATTGTTCTTAAGGTTAAGTGGAATTCATACATTATAATGGGAAGTTTTAGAAAGGAAGATAGTTTTTAGTACTCTCTTTCTTTGAATGGTCATTATTCTCTTTCCTTGGAATTCTTGAATGAACTTGAACTGTATGGATGTGAGGAGGTAAAATTGTTTTATTAAGTTGAAACAAATGATTCGGGTTTGGGATCATGTTACTGGTAAGACTCCTTCCATAATTCAGTTGGGTTAAGTTCTTTGATTGGAACCTCTTGATTTTTATTCTTATTAGAAAAGGAAATTAGTGTTTATTAGTCTTGTATACTTGCCATTTGACTGAAATGAAGTAGATAAGATTGAAGTTAGGTTGGAAAAAGAAATTGTAGCTTGTTGTTGACTGTTAATCCATCACTTCTTCTTGGATTTCTTTCATTTGGATCTATTTTGATGAATACCTTAAATTGTTAAATTTTAAAGTAGAGTTACTTTAAAGGAATAGTTTAAATCATGATATACATTGTTTCAGCTTTGCTTTGATGGTTATGTACTTTGGCAAATGGAATGCTTTCTCTTCTTCTTTACTTGAAAGTTAGTTGAAGCATCCAAGAGGGAATATGTTGTAAACACTTCTGTATCTTATAGTAAAGATATGAGTTCTATTATATTTGGTAGATTGGAAACAATGATATGTTATGTTTTGTTGTTTGGTAAAGATAATTGATGGAATCAATTATACTTTAATTTATAGGATAGGTATTATAGATTATATTTTGTTCTTCTTTTTGTTAAACTTGTTTAGTATTACTCTTTTTTTATTGATGTTACTTATGCTTAGGGAGTATGAATTACTTGTTGTTCATTAAAGTAGGGTTTTTTATTGGAACAATTAGTGGAATGCACTTCGTTTTAAGGATTAGTGCTTATCATGCTCAGTTCATTAGACTAACCTGTGCTAGCAATTTTTGCAGATGGACTTCGTAAGTGATAAAAGAAGGTAAAAACCTATATGATGCATTGGGTGATCTAACTTGATTCTTTTGAAGAATTTTGATCTGTTCTTATGTTGTATTAAAAAAAAAAGTTATTCTCTTTTTAATGAAGGTTGTTTTCATGCAGTATGTCTAAAATGCATAAGTTGTAAATGTATAAGTTTTGAAAAGGAAATGTAGAATGAGAATTTACTTGCATGGATTATGTAAATTATCTTGTACTTTTGTAAAAGAAATGGAATTCTATTTTGTTGATGTTCTTCATGTTATTTATATGTTTCTATGAGTGTTCTTGGATAAGTAGGAAAAAGGGAATTAGAGTATTTTCCCTAAACGTGAAGCAACTAAATAAGTTGCAGAAAATCAATGTTCTTATCTAAACAATTCATATTATTAAGGTAATGTGAAATGAACTTACAATGAAAACTATGAAATTTGTAAGGGACTTTAAGGGTGTGTTAAACCCTAGAACTTAATCATGAAGAGGAAGACTCTTCCTCTCTTATTAAAAAGTAAGCAAAAAGGAAGATATGAATACAATCATTAGACTTCCTTTAATATAGTCTATTAAGTTATAACCTTGGTGGTTGTTACACTTCCTTGAATAGTTGAGTCACATTGAATGAAATTTAAGAGGTTACTATCCTAAATTCTTGGTGGTTATTTGTTTGGCCAACGTTAACAAACATCAAAAGCAATCTTAATTTAATGAAGTTCTGCAAGGGTTAATGGAACCTGATTCAGATAAGAACTTAGGGAGAGTTGGATCAAAGTTTGGGCAAGGTTGCTGAAATCTTCCTTTAGGAATTCAAATTAATTTAACTTTAATAATCTCCTAAGGGTATGTATATCTCGATGAGGTTTTTCTATAGGATGTTGGCACATGTTGATCGTAGGGTTGTACCTTCGAGAAGATTAGGATCTTCTTGAGGATACAAACTTGTAGTTGACATGTGGAAATACCCTTCGCATTGATCGTCTAGATCTAAACACTTTTGGACTTGAACTTAATTTCTCTCTGGGTAGGCAGTAGCATAGTTGCAATACGAAGTATCCCTCAAGGACTTAGGGTATATTGGCACATGAGGATGACCTAGGTTTACCCAGTATGCCAATCTATCCTAAGTCCTTGGGAGCTCCTTCCTATCATAACCTATGACGACAACCGAACTAGGGATAAACCTTGGGCAAGAGGACTGACGGAAGTCGGTAAAGGACATTCTAGATAACAATAGAGTGGGGTGAAGGACGTATTCCAGATTGAGTATGTTGTCAAGGAATAAGTAATATGAACAATATGTTAAAAATCTTTGGCCAAAGTATCGCAAGATGCTAATTGCATTGTCCTATGTCACCTAGTCTAAGGATCACGATCCGAGATGAATATTAGTAACAAATATTTAGTTAGGTTCCTTAGAAAGATCCCTCAATACCGAAAAGGGTAAGAGAACCAAGTATACGTAGTATACATAAAATTATTCAATACTTAGTGTTAAACATGAATAGATTGGTAGTTTACCAAGTCATTATAGCTGCATATGGGTATCTCATATAAGAATGGTTTTTTTTGGAATGTGTGTTCTAAATTATGTATTTAGAAAAGGGAACATTACACAGAAAAAAATAAAAATTTCCCTTGTTTCTAAAGTCTTAAAATGGGAATGTTACAGAAGGCAACATCACAATGAATGATTTATGCAATACAAAACAAAAACCCAATGAGATGTTTGCAGGATTTTTACAATGATGGTGTGGGTTAGCCAGTCATTTTCCTTGTGCATTACCAAAAAAATAGTTAGTGAGCATATTTGTTCCTAACTTGAACCCAAAAATATCCTTTCACTTACAAATGCATTGTGGCTCAAACTTCGAAGAAGTCATAGAGAAAGGTGGTCAAATTGAGAAAGCCCTCATTGTAAAGGGAACGCTTAAGTCTGTCATTAAAAATAAACATGAAGCCAAATCCATAGACAAACCTAAATTCTTCAATAAGAATAAGCATGTTGTTGGTGATGGCATTACTGGACTCCAAGAGAGTCCAAGCCATGTAGACAAGACCACTTTTAAAGATTTCACAAGGACCTCATCCCAAAGCACCTACAAAACGTACATTTACATCCTTAACGGAGTCCTTATCTACCATCCTAAAACAATTAGATGATGTAAAAATGGTGGAATATCCAACTACGATGGTACCATACCCAAAGGATGCTCCAAAATCTAGTTGGTTCAAAGATCATGAATATTGTGACTTCCACCGTGTTAAAGGACACAAGACAGATAGGTGTTTCAAACCGCATCATTACATAAAAGATATCATCAAAGAAGGAAATATCACTTTGGATTCTCCTTGAGTTTGAAAAAGGTCCAAATGAAAAATAGGTATCCACAAGGAACCTTTTCTTAATCATGCGATTAAAAGAAAAAGAAAGCAAATCACCTGCAAACCTCAAATGACTATGAAACTGCTGCCTACATCTACCCTACAAATGATAGTCCTTCGATTCCCTCATTGGATGTATTATCTCATCTAATGAACAGATCAAAACCATTCGATTTTAGAAAAGAGCTATGTAGTAGGGATGAGACGTGCTCGCTTAGTCATACCGATCCTATGCCTATCCATCGGGAGGTCAATATAATTTAATAGAGTAGTTAGATAAAACACCTTCTAGGATATGTATTCTCAACCTCCTCAATATCTATAATGCCCATAAGAATATATTGTACAATACTTTACAAAATTCATGCGTTTTCTCAGATGTAGACCCCACAAACCTTCAAGCCATGATTTCGTGCCTAGATTCTAATGATGATATTACTTTTGATCATACCGCAATCCCGCATAACAACCCAGAACATAACTTACCCTTGTATCTCGAAGTGGTGGTTACCCATCACAAAATCAAAAGAGTACTTATAGATGGGGGATCTGGTCTAAATATTTGCACTTTAAAGCTGGTTAGGCAGCTAGGCCATTCATAAACAAATATGGGAGCTAAGACTATCATAATCACGGCTTATGAAAATGAAGAAAGAGAATCAGTGGGTACTATAGTGGTTCCCATGGAAGTAGGCCCAATGTGTCATGACACAATGTTCCATGTCCTTGACTTGGACCTTCCATACAACATGCTCTGGGCACCCATAGATCCATGTCATGCAAGCTATTATATTGACTTTCCATCAGTGCATCAAGTTATGTCATGAAGGTCAGGTGGTTACCATTCTGGGCAACCCAGAACCATTCACACATTGTAGGGAATTGCATATTTTTCTCATGTAGCTTATGAGTGTCCTTCTATAGATGTAGTTGTCCCCCTATAAATAGAAGTTTATGAAAAAATGGATAGATTCAAAGTCCCTCATGCCTTACAACCAAGAATTTCCTTCATTGGTCAACCCATTCTCTTCATGGGAGGAAACGTCAAAAAAATATGGCCCAAGTGAACCATTCACTCTTGAAGTGCTTTTTAATACCAAACTTATTAGTATCCCCTTAACAAGGGGTAAGCCTTATTTTCAGTCCAAGAGAACTCGCGAGAAATGTCCTAAACCATTGGAAAAAATTGTCCATAGTGGTCTCCTATCTGAGGAGAAAATGTTAGAGAATCCTATCAGCAGAGTGTCAGAAGGCACCATGGATTCATGCCATCAATCACCTAAGTACATCAAAGGTCACCGCATGATGTTTATCATGGGATATAGTGGGTTTGGATGTGGCATTAATGCACAAGGCTAGCTAGAGCCTATTCCCATCCCTCGTTTTAAATCTGATGAAAATGGCCTTGAGATAAGGCCTCATAACGCTCTACCCTTTGAGAATGATGCCACCTATTTTGAATGTGAGGACGCTTTATCTCATTCTGATAGTAACGCAGCTTCCCAATGTAGCCTCTATGAGGATCTTGCTTCCACGAACCTATTCCCAAATTCAGTGGTCCTTACCTTATCTGAATCCATCCCCTTAAACAAATATCAAGTAGCCCTTGTATATCCTGAACTTATAGATTGGGATCAACAACTTCATGTGCCCCTAGATTTCTTTGAAAATGATGAGGCATTTGCAGAGTTCATGGGACTTAGGGATTTTATCCCAACTAGGGACCACAAGAAAGGATTTGCGATTCAACTAGACACCTGTGCATACTTTGGGGAAGAAGCAGAGATGTGTGGACGTTTTAATAAGAATATTGTAAATAAAGGTACAACCACCTTTGAGAAATCTAGAAAAAATTATAAATGGAAATCTCATAGTGATAAACTCTTTAAAAACTCATAGATAAATAGAACGAAGAGTCTAAAAATGAAGTGATTTATCCATTTAAATATGCTAATGAGCTACTTGTAGAGGTCGATCTTACTATTCCACCTAATCCTACATGGATGGAAGATAATTCTAAAGTGCTAGTTAAGGAAACAATCAACGTCAACATTGGATCGGAGGAGCAGCCTAGAATAATAAAGTTGGGGGCCTCAATATCAACTTAGAAACAAAATATCTTTATAGGGATCTTAAAAAAATACGTGGACATATTCGCATGGAAATATGCAGATATGCCTGGTTTGGACCCAGAGCTAGTTGTGCACAACCTCATTGTGCACCTAGATGCCAAACCAATCAAGAAAAAGTTGAGAAATATGCATCCTAAGGTGGCACTCCTTGTCAAAGAAGAATTGGAAAATCTGTTAGCTGCTGATTTTATTAAACCTATTGACTATTCAGAATGGATCTCTAACATAGTCCTAGTATAAAAAAACCTATTGGCATAAGAATATGCACTGATTTCTATGACATTAACAAGGCATGTCCTAAAGATGACTTTCCCCTACCTAACATTGACATGATAGTTGATTCCACTACTTGGTTATGAAATGTTGTCCTTAATGGATGGATTTTCAGGTTATAACCAAATATGGATTACATAAGAAGATCAACATAAAAACATTTATCACCCTCGGGAACATTTTGCTAAAAATTCATGCCTTTTGGGCTCAAGAATGTTGGGGCTACTTATCATGGACCATGACAATTATCTTTCATGATATGATAAGAAACATCATGGAAGACTATGTTGATGACATCCTAGAAAAATCCAAGAGTAGAAGAGAACACCCCAAGTACTAAGGCATATTTTTAGTATCTCAGGACTATAAGGTTCACTTGAACCCTAAGAAATGTGTCTTCGGTGTTTTATCGTGCAAGCTCCTAGGGTTCATTATTTCAAGCTTTCAAAGAATAGAGGTTAGTTTCATTTGCTTAGTTTGTCTATTTACTTCAAATTAATGTATGAAAAGAAGAAACCCTATCTCATTTCTTATTGATGGTCCATTGATTAGCTTATTCAAATCCTTTGGGGTTTATTTAGAGATTCTTACCCCAATTCCATGGCTTTTACAACTTTTCACCAACTCAATGCTCTATCGGGACTTCCTTGAAATAAGTAGTCCTATAGTATAAAGTCTCACCACCGGATCTCATGACATCATGTATCAAATCAACATCTCCAGAAGCGATGGCTTCTTGTAAGGTGGCATCTCACTCACCTATCAACCTGCCACTATCATCCCGAGCCCGCCTAGAAGCGGTGACTTCTCGATATCCGTCTTCCGTAATAATCTACACCGAGCATGTGCCCGATCTTGCTCTATTGTGAGGGCCTGCACTCGTGTCCCGGCTACATATCTCTCTCTAGCCACTTGTAAATGAATGGAAATTGCTACTTGTAACTACTGCTAAAGGGAAACCAACTATCCACCATCACCACCACCCTTTGGAGCATGAGGTGGTGGGCCATGTTCTGAAAGTACCAGCTAGAGAGGGGTGTATATCCCTACCTGGGAAACTCTATAACAACTTCCCCTGAATGCCTATCTCGGCCTAGGCCTGGGGCCCTATCCCTATGGCTACTACAATGTGGGACCCTATCCCCTACCCATGACATGTCAGTATGTGTGAGGCCCACCACCACCATCATCATCATCATCACTATCCTCATCACTGATTACTCCACCCTCGCCACCAATAGGATACCCCACTAGAAGAGCTCTCACATCAACGTTATATGTTGCCTTGGAAATAGTCAAACAGAATGGAAGCACACCTTGATACCATGCCCCATACTTACGTGTAGTGCTCGGATCTCTAATTTGTCTCAATGGTACCCACATGGCAGGTACCACCTGTCAGAAGCTAGCTAATGATCTATCATGGGCTATCCATGGACCCATATCAAAGTAATCTTAGGCTCTATGAGCGTACCACATGTCTAGCCCATGAACATCCTGGGTACTACCAAACTACCTTTGACACCAATCCACCCTGTATAACTCTCACATGTAGCTGTGGTTTCCTAAGATAAAATGCTCTCTTGTGGCGAGTCTTTGAGCTCTAAGCCATCCTTGCCACCTTTGAAATGTCTCAGTATGGCCACCACAACATGGAAGCCTACTATATCTCATCAAGATCACGTGGTAATGATAGGCATCCCCCATATATGGCCACACATCGTCCCCTGTTGGGACCCAACCCATCGTAGAAGGCTCCTTGGGAGCTTGAACTCTCAAAACACCTAAGGGGTGACCAATGGCAATGTGGTCCCATGCCCAAATCTGCAGCAAGCGAGCTGGTCCTACCATCTTCTGATGGTAGTAGGTAATCAAGTGAAGGTCCTAATATAGATGCACCAAAATACACTGACCCCAGCAGTAGGTCTCTCCCTCTACCAAACCACATATCACTCCCAGGAGGCCGAGCGGAAATGAAGCACTAGTCTTGTTAGGGAGTAAAACTCCCCTGACGAAGGCCATCATATATACCACTACTTGGTCTAGCTCTGGATCATCAATGCACCATGATAACTTGATGGTCATCCCACGTGATGGTATCATCGGGATGCCAAACAAATCTATAATATAGCACTGAATATCAGCCCAGCGGCTCATAGACTAGATGAGCTGACCCTGAATCGGGACCCGCATAATGCGCCACACGTCCTCTAGAGTAATAGTAATCTCCTCGGTTGGGATCTGAAAGCACTGACTCTCACTATGTCATCACTCTGTTATGGCTATCAGGAGGCCATGATCTAATGTAATTTGTAGCATCTCAACCACATGAATCAATCCCGTAACATATAAGAGGCTATCCAGGGTCACTCTATCATCATCGTCGAACTGGGCCTCTATCACTGCTAGCCAACCATATCACTCATGAGTCTAGAGAATGGGTAGTATACGCTACAAAATCAACACAAGTATCAAGAACTTACTTTTATCTATTTTTCTAAGGAAAAATTCTTCTTTGAATCATCTAACTTACTAATTATTCTTTTCTTCTAAACTAATCTAGTCTATATTCTTCTATACTTGGCTATTTTACTAGCAAGTTGTTTTTCCCCCTTCCTTCTAGCACCTACGTGCCTCTTTTGGCACCTACACACCCTTTTCAATGCATACGCACCCTTACCAATGCATACGTACCCCCTAAATCTTCTTTCCATTCACCAAAGGTAACACAAAATGCATATGTGCCTTCCTTGCACGCGTGTGTGCGCATGCCTATCCTACCCTCGCTCGACATGAATGTACCCTCTAACACCTAAACCCCTAGTTTGAGGCACGCGCGTCCACTAGTTTCCCTCCCGAAAGGTGCACGTGTGCATATCCACTTTCGACAGATGCGCATACGCATACTTTTACCTTTTGATGCATACACGTATGCGTACACGTCAAACCGACGCATACGCCCATGCGCATATGTCAAATTTGACCCTACCTACCCTAGAAAAACTTTTAAAAATGCATTAAATACATAATTCACTAGAGGGGATAGGCCACTTACGTAGGGTCCATCCGCTGGGTCCCATATGAACTCTCGGATGTGATCTATGCATCTCCTCCTACTCGGTATTCTTGTCATCTCACCTGTGGCTCGCTCTCACTTGCAAGGTAAAATTCGCAAGAAATCTGGTGGAAATGAATTGGTCATGATTAATTTACTGACCTTGGGTGGGTATATTAACCTATTGCAATGCCCCAGGGCATGCTTTCTCCGTCGTAATCATTCTAATCTTCTTCTATTCACTATGATAATTATTTATGTATTAAAATAATTATTTTTGCTAATTTTCACATCGCACTGTTGAGGCACTTCGTGCCACCCCCGCAATTACTTCTCCGTCGCACTAAAATAATTTTTGAACCTTTCGTGCACCTTTTCCCACCTTTTCCTCTACTTTTCATTTATTTTTCCCCATCGTGATAATTATTTATTTATTAGTTTATTTTACAGAAAATATTCCCGACCTGTCTTTCTTCTTGTGGGAATATATTCTAGCTCTCTGAAATCCTCACCTTCCCACTATCACCCTCGCACGTACTTTTAAGAAGATCTTTGATCTTTTGAAATTCTTTTGACCGATCAAAAATCTAAAGAAAAAAATTGTAAAACCATTTAAAACCAAAAACATTGAAATACCTTGGAAATAGGTTAAAACTTGGTAAAACATTCATCTACGGCTGAAATTTGTGTCTATCACATGGCACTCATCCCATATCTTGTTGAAATTTTCAAAATATTTTGAAACAAACACTCGTGAATCATCTAAATCTTCAAACAACTACACAAGCTATGCTTCTTACTTCGCTTGTACTCACGGGCATTATCGCTTACCTAATCATCGTTTTCGTCAGTGCACATTTCTTTTTTTGGACCCAAGTGTCCTCCATCTTTTCCCTTGCATTATACACCTTTCTTGGGGCATCATTATTCACCCTTGTCATTTATCAGAACATTTGGGGATACATATTGATAATAAAATATTTGTGCAACTATCTTGAACGTTGTTGGTTTAAGTGTGTGTGATTGTACTTATTTCCCTGTTAGGTGATATTGTTTATTTCTCATATTGCATTGCATTCATGTATGTTGCATGGAGTTGGTCATTTTTAGCACAAGATGATTGTTTATATCTTGGCTTTTCATGTCATTTTATGCTTTCGTCGTATGCTCACATTTTAATAAGGACCAATGAGGAGGATTCTAAGCATTATGATGATTATATATTGATGGCAATTGATTAATGGATAACTCAATATCCCTCTTTCTTCTTGTTTCTCATCTTCTATGTGCACATTTCTTTCTATTGTTCTCTTTTTTTGATCACCAATCAAGTTTCTTCATCACCCCATCGACACTTGAGGGGGCATCCTTCATCCTTCATCCTATTAATTTTTCTTCTACCCCTTTAAAAAATTTCTACTCGTTTACATTTTTCTACTTTCTTTGAAGTGATGTGGCTTACGTCACCCCAAAGAGGGGCAAATGTAGAAACCTGTAGTTTGATCAATGCACTATTATTCTTAATATTGTACTAACTATTATTACCCCAATTCCATGGCTTTTACAACTTTTCATTGAATAGAGTAGTATTTGTAGAACTATTAATAAGCTTTGAGAGAATTTGTATGTGTTTTCCTTGTCTTTCCTTATCAATGGATATGTTTCAATAAGTTTTTCAAAATTATTTTGTCATTCTCTTTTGTTGACTGATTTTGAATTTGGGTGATCCATGATTTATTTATGAATCTCATGTGTGCTATGACTAAGAACTTATGCTCTAATATCTTTTTCATGGTTAACTGGTTTATATGGTGAAGAGAATGATGTATTTCAAAGGTACTTTTGGTTATTATCATTAAATCTTGTAAAATTAGTTATCATCGATCACATCGAGTGACATATTTTGATATCTTTGGGGTCCTTTTTTCTTGAACAATTAACACAACTCACCGATGGTGCTTCACTTTAAGGGGACATGATGTGGACTAATGAGGATTTTTGGGTTGGTTGTCTTCCTTCGAGGTTCTTTGTGATAGATTATTTTGAGAAATATTTCTTTATCTTACTAATACGTTAGGAGATGATAGAGATGTCATGGTGTAATGGTCGACATACTTTCTGATCCCCTATATCTTTTTTAAAAAAATGTCTTCTTCGTTACAAATCCATCTCCACCTAATAATATCTCAACATTTTTCTTGTTTACCCTATACGTCCTTAATATTTCATCCTCACGGCGTATCCTACATGAGATTCGATAGTGAGACACACATTAAAAGTGTATACCTCAAGTGTGTCTTCTTTTTTGTTCACTATAGAAAAAGGATCTCAACCATCAATACATAAGAATACATGCAAAATATTTGGATTTGATGTTGAGATCACACAATATTTGTATATAACACTTGTGTCGAGATTCTAGGTGTTTACAAGTTATTCATGACCACTCTTTCGAGTGATAATTTCATCCAATGGAAATAACTAAGCATCTCGATTATCCCACTCGAATGAGTTGGGAGATATCATGGCTCATCCTTGACCTCTCATTCTCTTAGGCTACACCTCGGGTTCTATCACTCTAGTTTAGGAAGAGCTAAAAGTAGCAGGTGGATAGCCACATCTTCAGTTGCGTGCCTCCCTATCACCCCTAAGAAGCCTTGGCCGAGTAAGTAGGGGAAAGCTTTCATCCTTGGCTACAGAATGAAATACTAAGTGGGTCTCCCCCATTTCCCTCACCTATTATGTCTGTAATAGGCCATCATCTTCCCCTTCCCCCTAGGGGTGCTAGATTAGGATTCAACAAGGTATGCATATAATTTTTCCTATATCACTATGTGTACTCTCATGTATCTAGTTTAAATTTTAGTTATAGGCCCCCTATCCTAATGTAGCATCCTCAATGTATGTTTTACTACTTGTAATGTGGTCCTTTTCATATGATAAATGGGGAAAATTTCTTAGATTAAATAATATTAAATTATGCATGGCCTTATGCCTAGTTACTACCTCACCGTAATCATGTATATATTATGTACTAACTACACCCACATGCACATACCGATTTATACATAGTCCACTACTATGAGGCATAGTGACATAAAACTATGAAAAAAAAGTGGATACATCCATCTCATTTATGTCATAATATATGTAACATTCATCCTTATAACAATATTTTAGGTATCTATAGACACCTAAATATGAATATGTAGTTTTACTACTAAAAATACATTGTTTATCAACTTTCCCATCATTCAGCTTATGAATAGTTATTTCTCTCTAATTAGCTAACATTCCCTTCATTCTGGATGCATATTAACGACACTTCATTAGTTATAATCCTATTTTAATTAACTATTTATTAAGTTTATTAAGCCTTTTAATCTAATATTTAATCAATAATCCTTCTTATTGGTTAAACTCCATTTGTAAACCCTTCAAATTCTACCAATTTCCTCCTAAATCATCTCCAACTCCCATGAGTTGCTAATTACTAATTAATCTCTTTTGATCAATATTATCCCTTTTTAATTCTAATGTATCTTTATCCCACATTCTCTAGGTTTCTAGCTTCTCCCAAATTGGAAATCTATATAAAGAATCTAGTAACTTCCTTCCAATCTTACACCAAGTTGTTTCACCTTGACATCATGTCCCCTGTAAGACATTAGCATATGATAAGAGAATTTCAATATTGAAAAGATTATTGATCAAGAAACCATTTCTATCTTCTACTTGAAAAGAGTAGTAAGAGAAGAACCATACATGGAAATTAAGCCATATTAGTGAGATCTCTTCCTCTTCCATGGAGAATTTCCTTTGATCACATGTAGCTACGTTCGCTCACTAAAGGAGTACCTATAATATAAATCCCATCAAAAACATCAAAGGATGGTTTGCATTTCATGTTTTTAATATTAGATGCATTAGTTAATATTTTCCTTTTAATGGCTTTATCATGATGTTTATGTTAGATTATCTTTGTTATTGGAACTACTTGGTGTTAGTTTCTATTAACTAGCTTATTTTTTTGTCATGCTTACACCATCAAGATTAAATAAACTATTACTATAATATTTTTCACAAATAAAGAATATAGACAATACTAATTAACCCCAATAGCCCACTATATTGGATCCCTTTCCATATTGGTCTTATAAAAATATCAAAACTTGTGTTCCCCTCTTACAATTAATTCCAAATTGGAAATGAATCCTCTAAATTATTTTTTTAAAAATAAAAATACATAAAGTATATAAAATTATTACAATATTATAGTCACAATCTCCATGTAACAAACATTTTAGGCTCCCAATAAATGTATTATTAATTTGTTTCTTGTTTCATATTTTAGCTAGGATTTTTTTGTTATTATTGGTAAATGGTTTTGAAGGGGACTATACCCCAAAATACAAAAAATTCAACAACGAGATAATACAAAGTAACATAAGTGGTTTTTTTGACTATTAGGGGCCATACCAAAGAAAAATCCTAGAAGCTAGAATATGAAGATATAAACATAGGCAAATAACATCCTGTTAGAATGGCACAAGAGAGTAACTTTACAACAACAATATTGCACCCAAACAAAAATAATAGAGCCACAAAACAGAATACTGAGTAAAAACCAGGGGAACCTTCACTTGAGCATTTTTTGAAGCTCTTTTAACCTTCTCCATACCATTGAAAAAATTAAGGGAGGTGAGTTGTGAGGAATCTTCCTTATAAATGGAGGAGATAACATGTTTCTTCACTTTTCCCCCTTTCATAACCTAGGAGGAATTTTGATGATATTGCAAATTTGTTGAACTTGAATTTCAATGAAGCTAAAGAGATCCATGTGGATAGAGAGGTGATCAATTTTACTATTGACAATATGTCCAAGAGAATCCTCCAAGGCATCCTATTTCTTATAAATCTCTTCAATTATGGCCTTAATTATTTGGTTACCATTAATATCTTTACCCATAGTATCTTCCTTAAGTTGAGTAAATTATCTTCTCATGATTTTAATCTTATCATCATGCTTCTTAACCTAGGACTTCAAATCATGGAGGGTAGGGGTTCCACCAAAGGCTTGGCTAAAGGAAAACAAGCTTTCAACAATAATAATATCCTTCCCCATTTCGTTTTTGCGAAGGATCTACTTGGTTGAAAAATGAGAAGGGGGTGTTAGGATTTTCTTCTTGACCATGTGTTACATTGGGGGTTCATTATGGGGAATAAGGTGGGTGGGGATGTTTGCAGAGATGGCATAGTAGTACTAATGGAGGAGGAGAATAAATCCCTTTTGGAGAGGAAGACCACGTAGATGGGAATGGACATCTTGTATGGATTTCTCAAGGGACATAAGAATGTAGTAGGGAAGACTCACTTTAGGGATCCAAAGAAAGTGGTTTAATAGGAAAAAATAGTGCAAGGGAAGGATAATAAAGTGACTTTAAATTGACACATACCTCATTACAATGTGGGTAACTTTATCAAAGAGGGAAGGAATTGAAGAGTAAAAAAGACAAAATTTTACAAATTAAAGGGCTTCGTAACCTTCAATGAATTTCACTTCCTCAATCGCTTTATTAAATTTATTTCCATAGAAATTGATCCCTTCTATTCCAAGGCTAGTAAAAGGAAATGAGGTTTTCGTGAATGGTATACTCCTTACCTTTATAAGTGATAACCCGATCTTTCAAGTTTTTGAAAAGGAAATAGATATATGTCTATCATGTCCCTTAATCCACTCTAGAAATTCAGTAAATCCATCAATATTCATCACCTTAGATAGCTCCTCATTGGCTTTATACATCGGGTCAAAAATAAGTTCCACCCTACATGAAGTACCACCCATGGTGGAAATATTAACACTTGTAAACATCTCACTAACAACCTTCTAATATCTCCCGTAACCCTTCACAAAAATCTGTTATCGAAGGGGTGGATAAAACCTTGATTTCCTTGATTTACAATCATGAGAGACTCTGGTAAAAATGTATGATTCCATCATAACACCATAACTTCATATGTTACCTTTGGATGTAGGTATTGAGTCGTAGTACAACTGGAATTTGTTTTTTTAATGATGATCTCATTTGAGATTTTGGGGATTTCACTATTGGTGTGATAGTGATTAAGTTCTTTCTAGTGACCTCGAGATTGACAAGGGAATCAACCACCTTGTTCCCTTCTCTAAAGGTGTGGAAGATTTTTAAATTTTATAAATTGATGTATATGTTTGTGGCCTTTTTGATAGTCTAACTAGAGGGTGAATCCCATTTAGGAATTTAAAAACATTTAAGGAATCACCCTTGATTATAAGGTTAGTAATATTGCAATCCCTAGTAGCTCTTAAGACCCAAAGTGTAGCCAAGTGCCTCTATAAAATGATTGACTCGGATACCCATAGGAACAAAATTATCAACTATAATATGGAAAATGTGATTTCTAATAAGTCCAGCCCACCAGTAGCTCTCAAGTTTCCTTTAGAGTCACCATAAAAATTTAGTTTGAACCAATTCATAGGAGGAGGAATACATTGGATAGTGGAATGGTAAATGGACTTACCTCTATCCTAGAAATCATAAAGAATAACATTCCAATTAAACAATAGTTTCTCCTCATATTTAGGAAAAATCAGTCTTTTTAAAGGCTTAAATTTAAGTGAAATTTCCTTAATTTTCTATAGGAGCTCCTTAAAAGACTGCAAGGTATTCTTACAATTCCTAAAAATAACTGAGTTCATGGCCTTAAAAATTCTCCATATGGAATGAGGGAAGAAAAACATCCAAATTTTCCTACGAAGGCCATGTTTCAAGGTGGGTTGCCATTACTCCCTAGCTTGCAAAATATTTTCTCAAAAAGTCCAACATACACGAAATCTGGAAAATATAGGATCTCATAATCTAGTAGCATAAAAACGATGAAGAAAGAGGTGATGTATGTTCTAAGCATCCTACTTGCAAAGAAAAATCCTGTTAGGCATTGTGGAGCCTCTTTTGATTAGGTTGTCAATAGTGAGAATTCTTTTATTCAACACCAACCAAAGAAAATGATTAATTTTTGGGGTGAGCTCCTTGTGCCAAATCTTGCTCCAAAAAAAGTCACTATGATTTTCACTCGAAATTAATTTTTAACCAGTCTTCACTAAGTATTTAACCATAAAAGAGCTTGTCCAAATGAACTCATCCTTAGAGTTTATTTGACTAATCTGGGTGTTGTTAAGAACATTTTGAAGGGTATTAATGATATTCTCAAACATAGACGTTTCAAGAGTTATTTGTTTCCACATAATTCTTTTTCTTACACTACTAATGTAATATTTACCTTATACCCAAACTTGGAAGTGAGGTTAGCTTCAAGTTTATACCACAAGTTGTTACTTTCCATATTTTTAGCTAGGAATGATTAATGGGTATATTATTATAAGAGTATTTTTCTCTAAGGATAAGGTTTTTGGAAAATTTCCAATATTATTTCTAGATTGAGATTATTTAAAAATAAATAAAATTACATTTGTAAAATTTAAAAATGATATCATTTTATTGGTCTATAACTTTTAACAAAGCATTTATGATAAGCTTGATATCAATTTTTTAAAAAAATAACTAATAACATTAATAATAATAGTATCTAATTCCTTCTCTTAGTAAAAGTGTTAAAAGAGAGAGAACATCTTTAACGTGACAATGTTACATGCAAAAATTCAATATTGTTCTATCATTTTGTGAATTATCTTTGTTGTTGCAAAAGTAAGACAAAAACCTTATTAACCTTATTTATGTTCCTTAAAACATGGTTCTCATACCATAATGATCAGTTCACATTCAATATAAATAAACTTAGTAACATCAATTTGTATGTGTACAATAAATCGAAAGATATCCATAATAAGTTTTTAAAAATACGATGTCATATTCTCAACACCCTAATTAAACACACTTTACATAGTGAACTACCAATAAATTATATTTGAAATGGTCAACACAAACTATAATAAAAACAATTTGATTCTTGGACCCTTATAATAATGTAAATTTTACTTTCACATAACTTTATAAGAGAGATGACCATTTTAAGAAGGATACCATAGTCAATACAACCATCATGCTCTTGTGGAAACTAATAATCTAGTTAATGTAAGAATGACATACTATATTCAACGTAGGAAAAAAATAGAAATTATATATATATATATAGTAAATAACACTAATACTTGACATATTACAGCCCATGGGTAACAACTAACACCGTGAATGTCAAACACATTTATTCTTAATTATATATAATAATATTATAAGGAAATTAATTTTGTTTTATGGTGTAGGTGGTGGTATTCATTCCTTGATTTATTTAGATAACTCATAAAAGGATTTTCCTGGTTTGGAGGTACATTGTTGTAAAGGATATGAAATATATATATAGGTGATGTAGAAGGTACATATGAACACCCTAGAAAATAATCTCTCAAAGGATTGCTATAATATGGTTAAACATTTTCGTATGTTATTCTAATGGATATTCTATGATTTTTATAGTGAAACATGTGTTGATAGTAGAGGTGACTCGAAATGTGACAATGAAAGTGACTCTAGAGGTGACGTTATGGGTGGTATAGGGAAGGAAGAGGTTCCTCATCTAAAAATAAAGATATTGATGACCCACAACATAATGCATTTTCTATTTTCTAAAATCCTTCATATTGTTCATAAAAGTTATGTAAAAATAATTAAACAAAAAAACATTAAATTATTCAATTTTTATAAAATAATATGCAAATAAATAAATGACATTATAATTAACATTAAATTTATAACCTTTTTTTTACAACACTATGGTAAATTTTTATTTATTTATTGGTAAAAGGTTTTCGTGGGACCTTAGCCGAGAGTTCAAACAAAGGCTCAATAGCCAAAAATCTAAAAAGAAACAACATGGATAACTAACGAGAAGGGGTCACACCTAGCCAACAAAAAAAAAAAACCAAGTACAAGGGCAGGGGCCTACTATCAATTTAAAGTCCAACTATGATAAAAAAAACATAACTACAATATAAAATAAACACTAAAATAGTTACACCGTATAAAAGAACAAATAGGCACTGGTTTATGGATTTATTATAAACCTTGAGTGTAACTTTCGAATCATTGTGCAGGTGTTCAAAGCAGTGTTGATGTTGGGATCCCAATTGGAGGCCTGGTACTTTTGGAGAGCTTCCCATTCTTCCAAGAAAATTCTGGGATTCCATTGATATCACATATCTAACGTATGTGCACTTGCAGGAGATCAAGGACCACCCTGTGAATATCTATAAGGTTGTTGTGATTAGCTTCCAGTGCTTTGATTTGGTTGACAACAGTGTTAAGATTGCTCCTTAGGCCTGAAATGGAGTTAGCAGCTGAGTTTTGTGTGTCAAATTTTAGGAGAAAGTCCACATTATCTTCCAGATTTTTCAAAGCCTCATCCTGAACTTTCAACTTCTCCAAGACCATATCATGATTATAAGTATCAATAACAACAGGGGAGCTAGCAACAACCATAACCTCTTTTCCTTTACTGCTCCTAAGAACCCTTTTGGGGGGCTTAATGATAGGGTCTTGATACATGGGGTTCTTGGATCGAATGCGAGGTTGTTGAGGAGGTGGTGGGGCAAGAGGGGGACTAGGATTATTAGCCACAACACCAAGAATGTATTGATGAATGAGGTATATTACCCCCTGGTGTAAAGGCACAATCCTTTTATGACTTTGAAGTTCACCCATAATTTTTTCAAGAGATTGTAGGATGTAGTATGGAAGACTCACCTTGGCCTCCCACCTAAAATGATTAAGAAGCACCAGGTGATGGAGTGGGATTACGTAAAATGACCCTTAGGAGTGAAATATCAAACTATCATTTGTGTGACCTCATCAAACGGCTTCGATATTGAATCAAAGTCTCTACCTTCATTATTGTATTCCAACTATTCCCCATCATCTAGAAATATTTTTCCTCTATTTCCTTATCATATTTGTTTCTGAAGAATTTGTTACCATCCATACTCAGCCTTGTGATGTGAGAGATGAAATCCTCTATGATGGAAAAGACCCGCCTTGAAACTGAATATTCTGTCTTTCTAGTTCTCAACAAACTGGAGTGAAATGTACTGATCATATCCCCTGATTTTCTGAATAAATTCTAGGAAACCCCTAATGCTAAGGGTTTCCCAAATCTCAAATATTTCTCTCCGCTGAGGATCAAAAATTGGTTAAAATTGATAAGGAAGAACCACCCATATCTAAACTTGACCGTGCTCATGAAGAATGTAGCTAGCAATTTCTACAACCAGTTGCCTCAACAACATGTCTATAACTTAAAATGGCAGTCATAGAGATGAACCCCATTTTTCCCCCATTTTTGTTTAAAAAAAATCCTTGTTCTAGGTGGTGAAGGAATGAGATGGTTTTAATTTGATCTTCCTCATAAAACCATGCTAAGGATTTCACCCGTGTGAGAGCCTCCAGCTAAGGATTTGTGTTCAAATCTATAATAATGATTTGGAAAGATTTGTGGGGGTGTCAAGTAAATCATACCATCTGATTTACTTGTTAATGCACACCCCAACATTATCCATGATGTCTATTGATTTATTCCCCTCTCTACAAACATGGTGAAACTTTATGTTAATATTGTTGATTATAGCAAGGGCCTCATTTATAAAGTTGTTAATGCTTCTACTAGGGGGTTGGGACTTAGAAATACTATTGATGATGTTCATTGATTCCCCCTATAATATAATGTTGGACACTTTAAGGTTCCTAGCAATTTTGATTCCTTAGAGAGCTACTAGGGCCTTAATTTAATGGTTTGTTTGTTTGGCCATGGATCCCGCATAAGCACAAATGAGGTGGCCCAGATTATCCCTAATAACATTACAGAAATTAAATAGTGATAAAAATTAGATTTCAAATAACCAATACATATACATCAATCATCAGTGTCAACATTTTACCTTAATCTCGGTGGTGTTACTTTTCCTTTAAATCTATAGTTAATTAGAAGCTCTACACTAGCTTTGATTTTTATTTCTTCCATCATGACATAAAGAATTTAAATTGGCCCTTTCATTTCATCATCTTTGTCATTGGTACCCTCAATAAATTGGAAATTGGGAGATACAAGAACTGAACACCCATGAGTATTATTGATTAAACTAGCATTTTTTTTAATGTATATGTGTGTCCATTAACGTATATACAATTATGCATATTGAAATTTTTATTTGGTGCTATAAAAATATAATCTTTTATTAAATTTTCATTACAACAAATTCTATATGACATATCTCACCACATGAGTCCAATCTATAAATTGGTAAATTAGTCCGGCCATAAAAATTAATATTAACATACCTTTTGAACATTATGTAGTAGACCCAATATTAATTGTTGTCAAAGTGAATAGCCCAAGACCTACATTAGGAATAGTAGATGACTATATCATATAGCTCTACTTCTAAAGTGTGAATTCTTCAAATTAGGTTTTTGACGTGGTTTATCCATATGAAAACCCCACAATGTCTCCAATTGTGAAATTAATTTTTTTATTTCTGTAACTCCTTAGGAAGAAGTTACAAATAATATTTGGACTCTTCCTCATAATGACTAATATAAATTTCCCCCTTCTTACATGTACATTGGAAATGATTATTATAAACGTGTTATATCTCTATACTAGTGAGTTTTGTTTCAACCTCTTCCTCTTCAACACATTTTCCCAAATTGTCCTCTATCAAATCCATATTGTCTTTATAATTACCTTCAATTTCCAACCTTTATACATATGTTTTTAAAATATTATGGTCATGGTGAATATCAAATTGAATGTTTAGAGGCTACCATATCCACAAAAATAACGATTATTTCATTATTTTATAAATATTAGCTAAAACTAAATACTAATAAGAAAATTACAATAATATCATTATTTATAAAAAAATGCCAAAATTTAAAGGTTTAAATATTTATGTAATGTTCCCTATCTTTGTTAGTTTCTCTTATTTTTCCTTTATTTAGATTAGGTAATAAAGAGGGTTTGAAAGGCTCCTCAAACATTTTACAAATAGTGAAAGATATAATGATGATAAAAACTGAAATAAAGTGTGGGAAATGATAAAAAAAAATTGATCCGAAAGGGATTTCAAAGGTCCCAAAACCTTAAACAAAGTGATGAAATTAAACATCAATCTCAATATCTCATAGTCCTAGTTACCCTTTGACTTGGCTAGACCATTTTTAATGTTTTCTAGTATGGAACAAATTCCATCCTACCACCCTTCCTAGTATGTTATCGAGGGTCTCATTTTCCTAAGTTAATCCAATAAACTCTTTATACCTTGTTCCTTCCCAAAAGTCTAAAATTCTTAACATATCAAGCTCATCCATCTAAAATGTACCATAACCATTATATGAATTATTCTCTTGAATATTTCTTCCTTCCCCTCTTCTCTTGTTTGTTTTTTATTCCTTTTACACCTTCATACATGGTTCTAAAAAAGGTATGTTTAATATGATGTCATATTCTCTGTTTGTTTCCCTACCCCACTATTACTATTCTAGGGTGTCTCTTCCCCTTCTTTCCACCTATAAATTTATCTTCCTATATATCATTTGATCCTCTCACTTTTCATTATTGATGCCACTCTACTCAACTCCCACACTTTTATCTACCCCTTCTTTTCTTCCCCTTCCCAATGGTAATTAAGGATCACTTTAGGAGACCTAGCTAGTTAAGGTTGAGGAAACTAATTCATCCAAACCTATGTAGATCTCATCCCATCCACCCACTTGTCCCATTCAGCCATGTCCTACAAAGAATACTTAATATGTGGTTGACTATTTGGGCATGCTCACTTAAGTTCATATAACTTCTTATTCCATTTTTACGAAGGAACCACACAACCCCCGAATGCATGACCCACACCTCCCACATTTCTTATAGAAAACTAAGGATATTTAAAACTATAGTTTTACTCCCACACTCATTTATTATATAAAAGATATATGAAGTCAGGAAAAGGCTTACCCAAAGTAAAATTGACATACAACCTAGTTCTTAACATTTTGGTCTTAGAAAATGTAGTAGGCTCAATAACAAAGAAATGACTAAGGGCTTTTGAGATCCCTATCTACACATCCTTTTAATATAACTCAAAGGCTAGATAAAGAAACATCATCTCTATAAGCTAGCCATACTGAACAAATTCATCTTGAAAAGAACTTGGCTATTATCTAAAGATGTGAAAAACTATTTTACCTTAAAATCATGAACCTCCCATCAAGACTTTGATTAGGTCCTCTTCCAACATGAAATAAAACAATAAGGATGCTTTAGATAGAGCCATAACCTCCATGGTCCCCAAGAGTCCCCATTTTATTTTTTCCCACATTCACACCATGTCAATTTTTGGTTTATTCTAGGAAACCAACCTATCACCACAATTCTATAACACTCCTAGGCCTTGTTCACCATATCTACCCAAACAAATAAAGAGGATCCATCCACTTCCCACACCAAAGGATAGAGGAAGAAAAATAACCTCCAAATGACTCCTTGAAAACTGATCTACTCGAGAGGAAGCCCAACCTCACCCTTCTCACTAAGCCTCAAGGAATATCACATCAAAATCTCCCCAATACCCTAGTTTGGCTCATCTAGACCACGTTCCCGCCCCAAGCAAATTTTCTACGTTTGGTAAATTTTTTTAAAAATATGAAATTATTAACATGTTCTATGAAGTTTGGTATTCAAATAGGGTATGAACATCATAGAGAAGTGACTATTATCTGATTTTATAATTGCAATTACCTTTGTAGATATGTATGCAAAATGTGGCATCAATTACAAAACACATGTAGTTTTGTAAAAAAATGACTAAAATGAATGTGGTGAAATTATTTATAATGAAAGATACAACTATTTCCAAAAAAATACATTTACGAACATAAAACCAACCTCATAACATTTTTCACTAGCTTCGTAGCGTATATAAAATGGGAACTTTAGAATATTGCATGGACGTTTATCATAGCATAACCGTAATTTTAATTTTATTTGGTGAAGTTACAATTTCCCACTGTACAAATGTATGAATTTTTTGGGAAAATATGTAAGGCATGTCAAGTTATTGAAAAAAATCATGGAATATTTAGTCTCATGGACTATAATTATTGTAGGATAAGCACAAATAGAGTGTGTTCAAAAACCTTATGAACTCTTAGGTAATCACATTGGGGAGATCGAAAACTAGAATCCATAAAACTTTTCAACATACTCCTACCATGTGATAAAATAGAAGCTCTAAAACATGGTATGGCATTCATAAGATAATATTAGAAAGTACATTTTTATCAAATATTGTTTATTGTATAGTTTCTTGAAAGATAAATTTGATATAATACTATATTAATAAAATTTATAGGTTACAACTTTTCATATTTCCATTTAGAAATAATAAATAGGAGAAATAACTTAATTATTTAAATTATAACAATTGGGCCTCATAGGGATTAAATTTATTTTAAATTGTTTCATGGATGTTTTTGATAAAATGACATATTACATTCAAATGAGATTTTAAAAAATGTTTAAATATAAATTGTTTGGGTTAGGTTATTGAATATTTGGTGGAAATTTGTGGTTGATAAAACAATGTATCAAAAGAAAGGATTTTTTTCCTATTTTTGTTCATATATTTCCATTACATCTCATATATTAATATTTTCCGTGTCAAGTAATCATGGTTAATTAAAAAGTTAAATTATAATTCCATTTTTATGTGATAGTTTTATAATATGTTTTTTAATGTCATTTCATTATGATAGAAGGACATTGTGTTTAGTGTAAGCCATTATCGTAGAGACCAATCAAACACATTCACATAACCATGACATCTCAGTAACTATTGAATAAAACACAATGTCATTCAATAATTTACAACTCTCACTCACATTATGATCATGACATGGGCATTCATAAAACCTTAATGGAAATATATTTTTTGTTAAATGTTGTTGTAGGTGATCTAGTAGATGTGTATGGAAATAATATAATTATACACAAGGAACATAAAGTATTCAAAAAAAATTGGTGTGATGAGATGCAATAGTATGCACTACAATAAGTGAATGATATGCACAAGGAAATCAATAAAATGATGATGGAACACTAATTTATTTTAGATGTGAAGTATCAAAATTTTTTTTTTTTTGAAATGTGGCCTTCTTGATATTAATAAATATAATATATTAAAAAATAGTTTGCTAAAAAAATTCCTTCAAAACTTTCAAATAAATGCAGTTGTGTGTGTAAATAAAGAGTCCCAAATATTTCTTGCATACTCAAAGCCCATGTGAAAATGAAAATTTAATTTTTGGGTATGTACATCTTTTGAAATATAATGGAAATTTTTTTGCTGCCAAATGTTATAGTTGTTAATGCTCATGGAGTTATCTCTACAAATAATATTTTCATACACAAAACATGAAGTATTTTACAAACTAAATTCAAGATATGCAATGTCATGGAATGAATTTGTTTAAATTATTTTATCGACAAAATAAATAAAGGATATGTGGTCCCATTGAATAATTTTATGACAATTTTTTTTTTAAATTGAAAAAAACCATTATCTTACTTGAACTTTATATCACTTATCTATAAAAAAATGAAAATTCAAATAAACAAAAACTTATATTTCATTTTTTGTGTTATAAAATGTTAGGTTTTAGAGCTCATTTTCCTCCTTATCATGATTGAGAATGATGGGTTTAGTAAAAAGTACATCCAATTCGGATTAAATAGAAAATATGATGTTACACGGTCAAAATTAGTTTGACACAAACATGGTGCAAATGTGGTGCAAAGGTGATGCAAATATGCATCACATTTGTAACCCTATTATCGCATCGTCTTTGCATCATATTTCCACTCAAAAATTAAAAGGACACAACACAAATCAATCCTAATTTCAAGGTTTTTAGAAATATATGTAGAAGAGAATTTTTCACTCATATGGATTCCCTAGATGGCCATGCCACAAAAAAATAGAGTTGAAAAAGAAACAAGTATGAAGTAAATGATCACCAAATATAATGTGAAAAAGGTCATATTTTTTTCCTCACATATTGGAATATATAGGTTGACCACAAGATTTATGCTTGAAACATTCACAAATTTGAACACTTCTAATTTATGGAACCTCCAATTTTATAGATCCCACTCCAAGAAAGGCTCTAGGAAATTATCTATTTAATGTATCCCAATGGAAGGAGACATGTAGCTTTTGTTACCTAGGATTCCCATGCACTAATTTAATTTTTACGAATAGGAAGATCTTATCTTAGAGTTGCAATTTTATCTAAACCATATAGTTAAGTTTTTGCAAGTGTTTGGACATTTAGGGCTAGAGGTCTTCCATTTCAAGAAAAATTTCCATTTGAAATTTTCTTATTTAAATAATTACAAACACAAATCCTAGGAGCTCATTGAATATTCTATGCTCTTGATATTTTATCTATTCTTGGGGAAAATCACAAATTCAATGGGATAGTGTTCTATATTTCAAAATTAATACCTATGGGTGAGTCAAGATTGCAAACATTTCCAATCGAAATGGTTTGTTGTCCTTTACTTCCCAATAATTTGGAAGATTTTAAGTGTTTTATGAGGATTAAAAAATATTTGATTTTTGAAATGTTTGGATTTGTTTTAGTCCGAGGTGATAAAAAAGGAGATTTGATATCTCATCGCATTGAGGAGAAAGGGAAATTGATGGGATTGAAATCATAAAATTTAACAAGTTTAACAAAGATATGATTTCTCTTAAGAGAGTTTTTGAATTGTGAAGTCATAATAAGAACGAAAAATTAAAAAAATAGTAAAAATAATCACTCATGGTTACCATAGGAATTCCACATTCACCCTAATTTTTAAGCATTGAACTTTAATCATCAAAGTTGGAAAACAACAATTTAGGGACCTACTTCAAAAATATAAGGACGTTTTTGCATGGTCACATAAAAGCCTAAGAATTTTGATCCCATGAATATTACCCATGTAATTCAACTAAAGGAGGGGCATAAACCTAATAGGGTGATAAAAATACCTATGACTCATATCCTTGAAACTCTTATTTAAAAGGAAGTTCAAAAGTTTCTTTTGGTAAGGATCATCTACTTAGTTAAATATTCTACTCAAGTTACTAATCTAGTACATGTGCATAAATATGTGGAGAAATTATATTGTGTGTGGAATTTATAAAAATAATTACCTTCTTTCTTCCGTATACAAGATAATCTATCTATAGTATGCGGGTTTAAAATGATGTATTTCTTGGATGGAATTTCGAGATATAATGAAGTGCTAGCTGAACAATAAGAGAGGATCGAAACAATGTTCACCACTAAATAGGATACCTTTCCTTACAAATATATTCATTTTGGACTAAAAATGTAGGTGAAACGTTCCAATGAGACATGGATATAGTTTTTCAAGGGATATTAAGTATGTGTATTACTATTTATATGTATAACCTTATATTTTTCTCTTTACTCGTCTAAACAAATGTATAAATTAAAAGGATACTCGAAAGATGTTATGAAAAACCTAAAAAGTGATATTAAAATTCATTGAAGAATGTATTCGGAGGTAAACATATTTATAATCCAGAAAAAATAAATGTCATCTCAAATATTCCTCTCCTGAAATTTATTAAAGAGTTGAAATAATTTTTGGGTAATAATTTTTTTTTTTGCATAAGCTCGTTTATTGGTTGTTCAAGATAGCGAGACCATGAAATTTAGTTTTGAAACATGATGCCAAGATGAAATGTAAAAAGGAATATAAGGGAGTGCTATAAGAAAATAAAATATTCCATCGATTGATCTCTAGTGTTGACCAATCTATTTTTTTCTAAATATATCTATCTCTACTCTTTTTCACCCAAACATGTTATTACAAATCTACTTACATAGAATTTCAAATAAAGAGAACCTAATTTTTCTAATGAAAACTCACTTGAAATATTTTCAAATTAGATATCTTATATTAGATAATAAATCTTATGAATTGGTCAAAGAAGTAAAACAAATGTAGGCATTACATCCTATGCATTAATATATTTTCCATCATCCTAGATCTAACCATAAAAACCATGTTTGGGATAAAATAAGTTGGGATACTAGAGATGTACTAGGGTGAAAAATCTTCAAGAGTTAACATTAGAAATTCAACCATCCAATTTGGTTAGAGGATATGTATTACCTAATTAATTACTAAGGTGGAGCATAGGATTATTGTGATGAAATTGGATCACACACAAATAGTGAATGATGATTAGCATGATCCTATTTTGTACTTACTTCATTATAGAACCATCCCATTAAAGCTCAAAAATAAATAAAGATGACACCTTAGACATAAAGTTCCCACCTTTGCACACTTAGACAAGGAATCTTATATCAAATAAACTATGAAGGTACTTATATCCATTATACATCCAAGAAAGAATCTTAAGAAACATAAATAATTTCCATGAAAGGATCTAAGTAGACACCCATCATAGAATACTACTACTTACATAATCGTATGTGTTAGGCATTAACATCTTACTAGTTATAAGGATGCACACCAACATTTCGATTTATACAAAAAAAATCATATAATAATGAAATATGAGACAGATCTTACTATTCCATTATATCTAGTCATTGAGGGATCCTTTTGCAATGGTGTTTGTAATTTATTAGGGTTGTTAAACCCATTTTTTTAATTCCATAAATATTTTACCAATTCAATTGATTATTACACCATATGGACTTAAGCAAAGGTGGCCACGAGGCATAACAAAACAAAATAAGTAGTTAAATGTATGGAAGAAAATATGGTCATGAGGTATAAACATCGATCTCAATAATTTTAGATAAGCAAGATCATTTTTCTGTCTACACAATTTATTCATTGTTTTTATGACAATAAAACCATGTTAAAATTATCATAAAATAATTATCCATAAGAAATAGTGTTCTTAATCAAGTAAAAACAATTGATAGACGTGATAAAGAACTATGTTGAGAAAAGGCCATGGGAGTGTTATTAGCATTTTAAGTATGCGTTATGGGAAGAAATGATTACAAAAATAAAGGACATGAGGCACCCTTATTTTTGTTATCTTACTCGAACAAAATAGTGTCTCTAATCACTCTAAGGATCCTCTCTCTCTCTCTCTCTCTCTCTCTCTCTCTCTCTCTCTCTCTCTCACACACACACACACACACACACACACACACACACACACACAATATTTGATCGACTCGATTATATTTAACATAATAAAGATGGAATATTATAGAGATGAAGCCCTCTTGAATTTTTTTTTAAAAAGGATGTTGTGAAATAATGGTTTCATAAGAATAAAAATTTAAATTATTTTAGATTTATAAATTATCCAAATGAAAGGGATATAGAAAAATTTATCCACTTTGTAGATCCGAATGTATAAAATTTCTAAATTTCTTGGGAAATTAATTTAGGTTGAAAGATGAACAAAGTAATTTTATATCACTTCTAGTAAATGGTAATTTCTTAAAGAATTATTTAATGGCTTCCCCCTGTTCTTCTATATCCACATTAATTAATTTGTATTGGTATGTTAGAGTAGTTTTAATATTTTTCTTTGGTGTTCCTTATTTCAATTTTGCATCTTTCTAATATCTAGGATAGTTGTTTGTTATTTTTGATTAAGTATTCTATTTGTAAGGTAATCTATAATAAAGTATGAAGCCATATGTTTTATATTAATTAACAAAGTTTCCATAATTTGGAAGCATAAGAGATAATTCTATTCCTATAATGGAGCCAATAGTCTAGTGTAACCAGATTCATTATTTGAGATAATACTAAAATTTTCTTAAATTATAAGAAGATCTTGTGATTCTATGAAAATAATTATTGTCATATAAATTTGTTTAGGTGTAATTATGTGAATTAAATAATAGTCTAGCATAAGCTAATCCTCATCGGTACTAAACATATAGTAATAGATCTTAAATAAGAGTTACATTGTTGAAATAAGCATTATTTTGAAGCTAGTGACCATATCACCATTACCTTATATGAATATGACTGGATCTCAACTTTATATAAAGAAATATGGAATTTTTTTAGAAATAAACAAAAATTGTGTGTGTGCATTCATTCACTCTCAAAAAGGTGATTCTTGTAATCTCTATTAGGGCTATAAATTTATGAATTGAAAAAATAAGAGGTGTCTCTTTCAGGATATATATTTCTTACTAGTAAATAATTAATTTTCAATCAACTTCTTGAGTCAATCCTTTCAAGTGAATAAGAAAAATGCAATAAATACTCAAGTGAAAAGACTTATCCGACTAATACAAAATAGGAAATACTATAAACTTCCATATTCAAAAAATATGAATTAGGATCATCCCATACATAAGTATGAAATACTTTAAATATATCTAAGAAAATTTAAGAATATCTCATGTCAAGTGAAATATTTCAACACCAATTATTCAAGATCTAAAATTATAGTTTCATTCATCTAGCTACATCAAAGACAATTCTACTTCCAAGAGAACTGAATGGGTATTATCCCACTTCAAAGTTATCAAAACCTCGAATATTATGGTATTTTATTTAAAAATGGATGAATGTAGATGTTAGATGTTTTGAGATGAGATATGAATTTTGACCAGTAAATGAATTATATTACCATGGTGTAGACACCAAATTTGGGTCACACTCTCTTTGGTCCCCTTTCAATTAATTAATGTAATGCATTTAACTAACCATGACCCCTTTACCCCATATTAATATTCACCCTCACATTATTAATTAGTTTAATTATTTTAATTAAATTAATTTCACCCTCACACCTCACCTTGGACCCATTCTAGGGGCATTTAACTCATAGTGACTGAGTCATCACCTTCAACACTGAGTCATTACTCCTAGTGTTGAGTCACTAACTTGACCTAACTAACTAAGACTTTTTCCTAAACCTAACTAGACCTCTCCTAAGTTCTTCCTACCTTCTCTCATGTGAACTCCACTTTCCTAAGCTAACTCAATAAGGAAAGCATGCCAAATCTGGGAAGATATGCCTGTTTTTGGTAAATAGGATTATTTTACCCTAACCAACGCTAATTTTTCCTCAACCGACATCGGTTACCTAAACCGCCATCGAGTTCCTTTATATAAAAATTCACAACCTTTTATCTGGGTTGGTAATTTTGAGTTTTGATATTGTTATTGCAATCAAATGAAGATCTCAAAGACATTGCTTCATCCAAATGATGTCTACATACCAAGAGTAGAGTATCAAAAGATAAGGATTCCCTTCCAGATCATTGGAGTATTCACGAGAACACACAGGTCATACTACTATGGCACTAAACCAGCTACCACCTCACCAATCAATCACCAACCTCCATCTAGCCATGAGATCTTCATAGTAGCAAGTAAGTAACATGATATTAATCATTTGTGCTTACTTTATTGTAGATCTCTTTCCTCCTTCATTATTTTCAGTTTCTACTATTATCCAGATATCTCCATCTTCTCACCAATCCACCAACCCAACCATTTCAATCCCTTTCACCCTTTTTGACCTCTCCCTCTGTATTATTGAGTCTTCTCAGTTATATTACGAACCTAACCACACCCTCCTCACTCTTTGTGCAATCACAAAGAAGCCCAAAAACCATTTTTATTAAGTTATTTCCAATTTCCCCTACCGACATCGGTTTACCCTACCACCGTCGGTTTCATCCTTGAACCGACATCAGTCACCTGATCGATATCGGTCTCTATGTAATTTTATATTCTTTGACCAACAAACTTCCCACTCACCCAAAAATAACCCATACCTCAACCAATCAACCCCACACCCTTACCAGACCTTTGACACACTTTCCGGCTTGAGAAAACCCCAGTTCTAATTAGATTTAGTGTTATTTTGATATCTAGCATAAAATCTAGTGTATTGTTTGTATGAGAAACCTAAATAATTACATTACAATAGGACCTATTTATTTCAGTTTCTTATTCACATGGAATTATTATTAAACAGTGGATTGGCATCCTCTCTTGGAAGCACCATGCTTCTTGGATCTAGCATACACTAGGCAGTCCACTTTCATATGTTATTTAATAATCTTTTGTGGTCTTTCTTTGCATCCATAGGCAGTCCTTCCTAGACAAAAATGAGTTCGCTACAATCATCTTAGATAATGTCAACAATGTGCATATTATATCTTCCACCTTTGTCTCACAGTATTCCTCATTACCCATTTAACTTCTACATCTTTCATCCTAGAAAGCGTAAAATTTATTGGTGAAACATTTTGGCACGCCCGTGGGACCAATTTGGGGTTCTTTGCATTATTCATTCTTAGGGAATCATTGTGTGTTTATTTATTTTTGAAATAAATTTCACATTAAAATATTCTCCCTTAAAAACATTCTTCTTCTCCTACTGATCTTAATGAAACTTGTATTTTGGATTAAAAAGAACACTTCTTTTTATTCTATATTGCATTAGTGAAATACATACTCTTGCCTATTCATTATTTATCTCATTAAATTTCATTATGGATTTGGGTTTAAAAATATTTGCATCTCATTTTTGTATGTTGCATTCTAGCTCATCTAAATTGTGGGCAACCTATATGCTAGAAGTCATGCCCAGCTGATGGTTGAAAAATTGAACCGTAGTTCACATTTTACACACTCTTTATACCAAATCACTGAAAACAAACTACACATTTCTTAAAAAACATCTTTCCCGAAAGAAATTGTCAACAATCACATGATCGAGGACTAACAAAGTGGGCTCCAACTGGTTTTCTAGCTAGTTATCATATCAGAGAAGGATCCCTGTGCCAAAAATTACCTGAAACCAGCCATAGTTGTCAATTTCTATAGCACACCTTCGTAACCAAAAACTCTACTTTATTCACAAGTCAGTCCTAAATGGCATAAGCCACAACATAAAAATCTACATCATAGGATTTCGTGTTTTGCTAGCTTTTTCTTGATTTGTGTTTTGAGGTGCGAGTTTGTTCTCTTCATTTTTCTCTCCCTACACACTCCACCATCATAGTTGGTGTATTCTCGATTATTTTTGAGTGTGTTAGGGCTGATCATTTCCATACTCAGTCTTTGATTTGGTCTTTTTATTTGACCTAAATCACCAAAAATTCACTTTTTCCATCTTTCACAGATTTCATAGTAATCGGTGTTGGTCTAGCAATCTGCTATCCATTTCATTATCTTACCACCATCGGCTCCCTAACCGCCATCAATTTTAGGCCTTTTTCATTTTTGCCAAAGTAGCATCAAATCTTCATTTCTTTTCTTTTTGTGACTTCCTTGGTCATCTTACTAGTCTCTGAGTCTTTGATATTACCTTCAAAGTCTAGTTCTATCTCATTTTCACCATTTATTGCTAAAGTTACCAATCTGACATTTTCCCACAGTCACCGACATCGGTCTATCCGACGGGTTGTGGTTACCCCCTCAGACCGACATCGGTTATCCCAACCGATTTCGGTCTCTATGCTATGATTCCAAACAATAATCAAATAACATTTTAGACTCATTTTTATCGATTCCTTCTATGTTTCTTCAATATCATCAAAGCTCGAATACATTTTATTTTATCAATCACATGGTTTTGACTCATGACAAGCCAATGGTCTCGTGTTTGATGATAGCCATCATCCTCTCCCACATATCCCATCCCCCTTCCATCTTATAATTTATGGACCCCAATCAGCTCTTTCCATACCCACTAGTGATGAGGAGTTCGCGAGACTCCTTAATCACAACCCCATTGCTCTGCCTCAAAGATTATCTCGCTCATTTATCTACCCTTGATTCATCAGGGTAGCTTGTATATTGCATTCTTGTGTCCATTCCTCCTACCCTCATACCCACTTCTGCATCAAATACTACTATCTTTTCCTTACCCACTTTAACCTTACCACCTGTGGTATCCCATCTTGACCCTACATCAATGATATTTTCTGCACCTACAACATATGTCGCGCCTTTGATGTTTATTTCTCCTATAATGTCAACCATGCATTTATCAACTTCCTTGAGTGGAGGTATATCTACACCCACCACTTCTTATATACCTATTACATCTCAACCACCATTGGTAATGGCATCCCACACTCCCTTCCAAAACATCATCCTCTCCATCACGCAGATCTCTTCCTCTTATTGCTATGAAAGTATTTATGTCCAATCCACCTACCTACGCTTATCACAAAATGTACCTTTATTTCATCTACCGCTTATTCAGGATACTTTTCCTCTACATCTATTACGATCTATGTTCCTTCCTCACAATTTTCATACTTGGCACCACCACATACCGGTATGTTACCCACGCCATACCCGCCTTATCCGCCCCTTATGCTACAGTTGTGCCCCATCATCGAACCTACCAATGATCTTATCAAAATGATGATGGATAAGATGCAGGACATTACAAACATCTTTCTCTGGATCACATAACTCTCTAACGCATACAACGAGATTTACAATGAGCCCATTCCCCCATTTTTCTTATTCAACCATACCCTCCCCATTGGGAAACTCCTAAATTCAATTGATTCAAGATAAAAGAATACCTGCAACAACACTTGCAGTCTTTTAAACATGTGTGTTATCTAATCACTCATGATGACACTTTTCTCTTATAGACATTCCCAATTTCCTTAACATGACCAAATTTAGATTAGTATAGTGCTCTACCTAGGAATTCCATATTTTCATTTAATCAGGTAGCTCAGGATTTTCTAGACCAATTTTATATCAACATTGTCAAAAAGGTCACCATGACCGACTTGTACGCGACATGCCAATATGAAGATGAATCTATCACATATTTTTTTCACTTGTTGGGAGCCTGATCAACCAACTCACATTCCAACTACCTCAAACTAAGTTAATAGATTTTTTTACGAGATCTTTTTCTAGACACATCTCACCAACTCTCCAAGCTAAAACCTTTTACACATTTGGTGAGGAGTTAACCATGGCCCAAAAACTTGAAATTCATGTCATTAAAGAGAATAAGATATAATTACGTAGCAATAATGTTGCGTTTCAATCAAATGATAATACTTCTTCTTCCAAACAATAAAATAATTATTCTAAAGAAAAAGGTTCTAGCCAATGCAGTAGTTCTAAAATCCGATCCATCTCATCCATCTAACCAATCAAATCCTTCTTCCAATCTTTCTCATGTTCAGGATTTTTAGTTCAAGTGGGAGCAATGAAAATATACTCCCATAGGAGAACCATACTCTTCAGTTTTAGAAAAACTTATAAAATATGGAGCATTCACTCTTCCACTCATCAAACCACATACTTTTTTTGACCTCTCTCGTCCTATTCCTACATGGTACAAAGAAAATTATTACTACAACTATCATCACATTAGAGGTCATAACAACAATAATTGTATAAATTTCAAAAACATCATCCAAGAAATGTTAGATAATGGAGATCTCATCTTAGATAACCCTAACGCACCAGCTAATCAAAACCTTCACATCTTCAAGAATCCATTCCCAAATCACACCCCATCATCTAACCAAACCGGTGAAACCTCGACCAATGACATAACTTTCTTGAGATTTAAGCCATTTTCAACATCATAACAACTCTTCCTATTCAATTTCCTCCAACTCCTTTTATCAGTGAGATTCTTGTATGAGCTCCTTCATCCACGGAGGGACTTATTTCATCTTCTCCTTTACCCACATAGGAGTCTCCCTTATCTTCTCCTTCACCCATGGAGGAGTCCACCATATCTGTTGATGTAGTTTCCCCACTCACCTCTCAACCTAACGAACAACCTATAGTACTTACTCTTCTACCCATGGGAGAGTCATGTTTACCTTATTCTTTGCCAAAATATGAACTTACCTCATCCAAATTTCCATCTCCCCTACCCACAAGGGATCCATTAGCAGCGTCCCTTCTTATTGGTGAAAATTCTCCATTGGATTTCAAGGATCCTATTGATTTTCTCTCATCTCTTCTACCCACAAATTCTAAAGAAAACCATTTCCTTATCTCACAAAAATTCTTTACAAGGATTACTACTAAATAAACATCATCCCCCTACATCAGTTCCATTCTCACATTTGGTTGACTTCTTGGATTATGATGAAAATTCCTTTCTTTGGGGATGCCTTCGACTTCCTATCTCAACTCAAATGAAGATGTTTTATGCGAGACACTTCCATAATTTATTTAAATGTGTTTCGAAAACCAAAACCACCATGCTGTGCAAGTTTTATCGGCCCCTTCTTCATCACCCTCACTTACACTAAAACCTTTACCATAAAATGAACTTTTTCCTTGCCTAAAACCTTACATGCACCTATTTATTCCTCCATGTCTAGGCTCATTACCACATTAGGTGTCATGTCAAAATCAAGACTAGTCCATCCTCCCGTCAAATTGGATGTATCCATGTCCTCACGAGATGTCGTAAAGACTATTCCCTCGTATAATAAGAATACCCAACCTCTTAGGCCGTATACACTAGCTTCGCCCATTGCCTCTCTACCACCTTCACCACTTCCATCTATCCTAGGTCCCCACCCATCAACCTTCGTTAAGCTTCCTCCTACCCAAAGTAAACCAAAAATAATGTAGCCCACTTCCTTATCACAATAATTTGTTACACCCAAATTACCTACACACGGCTTATGCCTTCACCGTCACCTACATCTTTTCTAACTCCTATTGTTTCACCTTTTTCTTAGATTGTTTCTTTGAATCGTTGATGAAATAGATAGGGTAACGGGCATAGAAAGAATACCTATTCAAATGTCGATGATGGGTTGTTGCATGTGTATGACTTATGAATCCATAGATAACCGTGAGAGCTTCCTTTTGGCTAGGAGGAACTACCTGTAATGAAAGCAAGACCACCATAAATAATTAAACAATATGGGCAATGAACTACCTAGCGTAAGCTAGATCTAGGAAGTATGATACTTCCTAGATGGATTTCAGTCCACGTTTTAAAAAAATAATTCTGAAAACAAGGTAAATCCTATTTTTATTTTAAAATGATTTAGGTATCTCACTTAAAACATAATAAGAAAATACATCTAATCTAACAGGCTAAGCTAGAATAGAATCCACAAGTCAAATGATTGGTTCTAGGTTCTACAGGTTTGATAAAGGTCTCAGGTAGGTCACAAGTGAGTGAAGGTGATGTAAAATTAGGTGGATAGGTCTCTGTTAAAGGCAGTGGGAAAACACACACCAACGTCGGTCGGGGTGACCAACCGCGGTTAGGTATAACCAGGCGCCGCCATCTTGTGAGATCTAAAACGTCACGAGAACAAGTTTTGGTCTCCTTTGTGATTACACAAAGGATTTAGTTTGTTGGGAGGAGGTATTAGGTGACTGGGATAGGTTTTTATGAGGTTTTGATGGGTCTATGGAGGTACAAAATGTTGGAGATGGTCGATAAGGAGCAAGACAAACAATGGGTGATAAAAAAATGATGAAATGAAATAACTAGGAAAGTATGATATTGTACTTACTTGGATTTCATTCCTGAAGGATTGTGTGTGATGAATGGAGGTGCTGATGCTAGGTTTGAAGGCTGAAAGTGATCACCAACTGAAGAAAATATTCTGCATGGGCTGCATGCACACTCCTCTTTGCTTGAATAGTTCAGAAGGTGGCTAGGATGGCTATGTAGGAGAAGATGCTCAATCTCCTTCCTTGGATGTTAGTTCTTACTAGAATCGTCTCTTTAAAGATGTGTTATCTCTCTGAGATGTCATTCTTGCTCATCAAATTTCTTTCTTCGTTTTCCCACCTTTTCCTTCCAAGTTCCAACCTTGGGTTAAAATGGGTAACCAATGGCGGTCCGACTTAAACGCCGACGGTTAGTGAAATCGACGTCGGTCAAGGTGAGATTTCTTAGGTTTACCAAACTTAGGGAGATCCTCCTGATTTCCTCGGATCTTCTCATCGTTATCCCACAGATTGTCTTGGGAGCTTCTGTAATCATGTTGGAATGTGCTTAGAGTGAGTGTAGGCATTGATTTTCGGGGTTTGGGTAAGTCTTAGTTAGCTATGGTAACTTGCTAAGAATAGGTTTTAAGTTGAGTTAGCTTGGTGAGGTGTCTAAGTGAACTATATTTGTAGGTGTTATTTAAATAATACATATAGTGAGGATAATGAGTTAATTTAATTAAATTAATACTAGTGAGGTGAAGGGGGCCATGGCTAGGTAGATGTAATAAAAGGAGGGGCTTATATGTCAAAGGATGAAGGGGAGTGTGACCTAATTTTAGTGTCTACATTTTACCCCTTTTTGTTGTATAACTTGTATTGGTAAGCGATGCTAACAAAAATAAGATGTGGTTGGCCCATGTGAGGGTGAAGGTGATCCCCCTCAAACCAGGAACTAATGAAGCAGCAGGTTGAAGCCGTGATTGGTTTGATAAAAGGTAAATGGGTGTAGGGGAAGAGAGTGAAAGGTCTACTCAGGTGATCTTAGGTAATGGGTCAGGGCAAAGGTAGCAAAATTCAAATGCATGCACACGTATAAATTGCAGCACGCTACCAGGTTGAAGAGTAGGAAAAATCTACATCGTCTAAGGTCGATAGGTTTATCCAAAAAAGGGTGAAGTGAATCCGATATCCAAGGTATAGGATAAGGTCAAGAAACATAACGTAGGTTAGGTGTAGGAATGTTTAGGTATGTTCGCACACTAAAGTTAGGGTCGGGATAAACGATCATGAAAATAGGCTAGGTAAGGTCATTATGTCAACAACACAGTAATAAAGATGCCACAAGGTATAGAAAACACATGAGGTCAAAGGTCACTAGCAATGGTCCAGGTCCAAATATCAAGACCACACCACGGGTAAGGCTGAGGTAGGGGTAAAATAATAAGGTGTCAATAATGATGTGAGGAGGTGAAAAATGTGGAGGGCCGAGAGATGAAGGTAAAGTGGTCTGGTAGGTTTATGGAGGACAAAAGAAAATGGAGGTAAGGAAAATGAGGGAAATGTGACGGTAATGAGTATGCAGGGTAACCAACATCATTCGTAATGAACGATGATGATGTAGGGGAACCGACGGTGGTAGTATAGAGGCGGAAGAGCGGTAGCGGTCAAGGGTTAACCAACATTGGTCGAGTCGGGTAGGGTATAAAAAGTAGAAAACCCGCATTTGAAAAATTCATTGGTGCATTTGGAAAAGGAGAAAAGGACAAGAAGAGAGAAAAGGAGGAAGAGGACAAAAGAGTATAGCAGAGAGCTTGGGTGGCAAGCCACATAGGTGAGAGTGGGTGAGTGAGAGGTGGGGCCACGAGATCAGGTGGCACGATTCATGTGGCTGAGGATTGGTTGTGTAGTTGAGGATGGTAGAGGCCGAGAGAGGGTTAGGTGGTCCACCCGTCTGACCAGATATACCGCCAAAACATTGGTAGAGGGATGAGGTAAGCTCCACACCATAGCTCAATAATTTGATTAAGTAGGGTAAAATATGGGTTGTAATAAAAATGTGGGGGGAGGTTTTGAATTTGAATTGGGAGGTAAAGTGGATATAATTGGGGTGGGGAGGTTGGAATGTAGGTCAATAGGAGTGGGAAGGGAAGTAGGGAAGGTTTAAGTAGGTTTGGATGGGTAGTGAGGTTGATTTGGTCAAAATTGAAAAAAATTTGTGTCGGGGTTTCGACGCCGTTCGGCACGCTTGAGATGACCATCATCGGTCACTATCGGCCGATGTCGGTCATGTTTAAAGAGGCATCAGTCAAGATACAGGTAACTGATGGTAGTTAAATGCTACGGTGATAGTTATGGGTAACCGAAGTCGGTGTGAAAATAAGGAAATGGGGCCAGAAATAGGAAAAAATGGGTTAGGTAGTGGAAATGGATGGGCAATGGGTAGGGTAAGATATGTAAAGGTGTGGGTTAAGAGAGAGGGGATAGGTTGAGGGTGGGTTGGGTAAGGATTAGGGTAGAGGGGTTTCGGGAAGAATAGGTGGTTTGGGGGTGGACACCGGGTAAGTTGGGAAAGGCATACTAATATATAGTGTTGGTTGGATGCAGGCCCGAGATGAGCTGCGAGATGAGGGACCAGAGCCGCTTATATTGCTAGAGCTACATGGACAGGTGACTTTCAAGGAGTGGAGTCACATTGATGATGTCATCCTGATTGGGATCCACCGTTATGGGCAAGTTGTGAGAGAGCAGAGTTTGATGGTCACACTCATCGAGAGATGGGATTCAGCGACTAACACCTTCCACTTGCCAACGAGGGAGATGACCATCACCCTAGAGGATATATAGGATATTGAGGCTACCTTTTAGTGGAGCCCAGGTTTACTCAGTGATATCCGAGGTTATGGAGAGGTGTGTAGATGAGGTGTTTGGAGAGAGAGTGGGTGAGCTATGCTACCACAACACTAGCCTGAGTTACGAGAGGTTTATGTTGCCCATCCTAAGGAGATGAGGTTGACAGTGTTGATGATGGAGGTGATCGGGTGCTACGCATTGCTAGATTTAGAGGGTGGGAGATTCCCATGGTCGCTGATGGGTGTCCTTTGGGACATGATGATTGATCATACCAGTTTTGCATGGGCACCGGCTTTCTTGGTGTAGTTATATAGAGAGTTGTGGGCCTACGGGTGATTGCGGAGATATAGTCTGTGTTGCATTTTCCTTCTTCACTGTTGGGCCTATGAGCACATTATGTGTGTGTGACCGACAGGCCTACCTCGTAGATGCATTTGAGCGGGAGTCATTCGAGTTGGTTATAGGTGATGGGTGCCGAGGGTGGTGTACAGAGAGCCCAAGCTACATACAACATAGCATATTATAGATAGAGATTGGAGAGCCTATCCAGTGTGGATATAGTCTAGAGACCCTATGTGACTTATCCCTCTTATAAAGGGATGTATGCAGAGCTAGAGGGACTATAGCTATGAAGGTGGATAAAGGGATGCCGTGCTGAGGAGCACACGATGATACCTATCGACCGAGTGAGGTGACAGTTTGGATTAGTGCAGGATGCGCCCCACCCTTCCCATAGTATAGGAGAGAGGAGGTGGAGAGACCTTTGTCTCCACCCCATCTAGTAGAGTTGACAGGGGAGGAGGAGGAGCCCATGGACTACCACACAGATGATGCGGGGTGATAGTGGCATATAGCCAGTGGTGGGCCGTCTGAAAGGGGGTTAGGCAAGGATAGGCTGGGATAGATACAGGTATAGGAGGAGGAGCCCGAGCTGTAGATATTAGTAGATGGTGTGATGAGACCACCACAGATAGTCTCGAGTGAGTAGACATAGTCTTGCATGTATAGTGTTGAGAGTGTAGGTGGCGGCAAGCCCAAATGAGATATCAGATGACATCGAGTAGTGCACGGGGTTAGCATCGATCTGATGCCGGGCCATTTAGTGGTAGATTGAGAGTAGCGAGATGCCACTCTAGATCAGAGGGGACTATCGACACTACAGATGAGGCAGATATGTTATAGTAGATGGGAGACAGTATGTCACCTATTTTTGTATTTTTGGATTTTGGATGTATACCGGCCTGCGAGCCAAAGAGATATTGTATTTACTTTTTGACATGATACCAGCCTGCGAGCCAAAGAAATTTTTGTATTGAATACTTGCCTATGAGCCGATGATGATTATTTAAAGTATATCAGCCTCAAGCGTTCTAACATTTTGAGATGATAGCCATGATGAGATAGGCATGTTTATTAAGATACACATTTATGTGATACGGTGTACATTGTATGGATACACACATGTATATATGAGGAGATAGATGTTATTCGTGTGATGTTGTTGTGAGGTGTATTGGTTTTACTTTATTATGATATGGATGCAAAATAGATTAACTAGGCGGTTTAGGCATGGATTGAAGTCAGTTGGTTTAGGCATGGATTGAGTCGAAAGTTGGTTTAGGCATGAATCAAGTCAAGTCGGTTTAGGCATGGATTGAGTCGGGTTGTTTTAAGCATGGATCGAGTCAATTCGGTTTAGGCATGGATCGAGCTAGGTCGGTTTAGGCATGGATTGAGTCAGGTTGGTGTAGGCATGGATTGAGTCAGGTCGGTTTTAGGCATGGATGTGCATTTTAATATTTTGGATAACCAATGGCAATATAAATGCATGAGATAGTGGAAAATGTGGAAAATGTTGGTTATGTTATGAAAATGTGAAATAATATAAGTGGTAAAAGGTATGTGGTATATGGTTTAAATGTCGAGGTTTTTGAGATGAATAGGAAATTAGGTAAGGGTGAGGAAAATGGTTAGGGTAAAGAGTGGCCGAGCTAACCTTCCAGGCCCCATGCCCTAGAAGTGCTACCTACATAGTCCCGGTGAAAAGGGACCTCAGACCAATGTAGTTCTCCCATAAGCTAGGGAAGAATATGACAAGATTGAAGAATAGGTAGTGCGGTTGATAGTTAGGTTGGATTCAAGGTCATAAGTATGATGAGGTCAAGGTCGATTAGGTGAGGTGGAATATAGGTAGATAGGTATGGGTGATTTTAGGTCGTAGGTATAATTAGGTTGAGGGAATTGATGTTGGGGTTGAGAATAGGTAGATAGGTAAAGGTGATTTGAGGTTGATTGAGGTGGGATAAGAGGGGGCAAGAAAGCCACCCGATTGGCAAGGATCAAAACGTATGAAACACATCTTTAGATAGGCTGATGAATGTAAGACCCTAAAGACATTACATGATTGATAATTCTAAGAGTGACGAATAGTCACATGATCACCAAATTTCATGGGTGCAGTAGGTCCCTTGAGGTATGATGTGAAAAGACAATGGGTAATGAGGTGTAGCTAATTGGGTCATAAAATGGGAAGTAGAATGCCTTGGGCAATAGAGCCAAGATCACAATAGGCAAGTCCATGATGAAAAAAGCATATTTTTCTATTTCCTTTTCTTTTTTATGAATTTAGATAGACTGATCGATGGGGGAAGTCTATATGGGAGGAATATATGTCTCCTTGAGGTCTTCGCAAAGCTGATCGATGCGGGAAGCTTCTGAATTTTGATTTTTGAGGAGATAGTCTTCTTTTTGGAAAAACTATGTAGAGAGTTGTGAGCTTTTTATAGCTGTCCTTTGAGGGAGCAGTCTACTTATAGAAAAAAATTGAAGGCGAATATGTCCTTTTGAGGGATTCATCTTTGATATTGGAATTTTGACTCAAGGAGTTGATCCCTTATATTGGAAGATGTCCTTTTGAGGGTTTCATCTTGGTTTTTTTTTTTTTGGCTTTTAAGTCATGGATGAGACTATATCGAAGCATTTGGTTCTTGTTGAGAAGGAAAGGGTGAATGACCATGGGATCTCATCTAAAAGAAGACAAAAAGTATCCATGAGAATCATGCCATGTGTAAAGTCGTGGTGCACATATTTAAGAGAAGGAAAAAGGGTGACGGGTAATCACATGATCCATGTTTAATCGTTGGAGATGAGATGTGGAAAGGTTAAATGGCACTCAAGGGATGAGCATGAACTAGATAAATAGTGATGTAGGACTAGAGGTCAACAGTAGAATGGTTGAAGATGTAATGCGTTAAGGGGCTCAGGTTCGGGTTTACCCTCAAGCGAGGACAAATGATAGGCACCTGATCCATAGGTATGAGTTACGATGTATGGTCTAAGCCAATTAGGAGCAAATTTTCCCCATTTTCTTTTCTCTACTTTGGTTACGTGTTGATTTTATTTCAAAACAAGGTCACCAACTTGGAAGGTTCATTCATGAACACATTTTTCATAAGCACATTTGATGTGTTGTTGATAAAATTGAAGGTGATCTAGAGCATTAAGATGACATTCATCTAATAACTCCAGTTGTGCTAAGCGGTCTTGACAAAAGTCATCATCGGTAAGAATGTCATGGAGAGAAATTTAGAGTGAGGGGATCTAGAATTTGAGAGGTAGAACAACCTCTATACTGTGAGACCGAGAGAAAGGGTGTGGCCATAGTGGAGGTGTGAATACTAGTACGGTATGCCCGTAGGGCAAAAAGAATGTGTGTATGCCAATCCTTCCCAGTATCATCAACCACCTTCATGAGAATTTTATTAAGGGTTTTGTTAGTGGATTCAGCTTGGCCATTAGTTTGTGGGTAATAAGGTGCGGAGAAACTAAGCTGAATGTCGAAGGTGTCCCAAAGTTTTTATAGTGTTTTGTTTTTGAATTGTTTTCCATTGTCAGTGATGAGGTGATGAGGGACACAAAATCAATAAATGATGTGATGGTTAATGAACTCACATATTTTCTCAGCTTTTGTGGAGATAAGTGGTATGGCTTCTACCCATTTTGTGTAGTATTCGGTAGTAGTGATGATCCATTGATGTCATTGGGAAGAATGAGGATTGATTTCTCCGACAAGATCCAAACCCCATTGAGAGAAGGGCCAAAGGTCACAAGTGACCTGTAAGGCATGACTGGGTGTATGATGAAGGTTGGAATGTTGTTGAGATTTCATGTAGAGTTTGACATAGTCGAACAATCAGGATTAAGGGTCGACCAGTAATAGCCTAGGTGAATAATACACTTAGCAACAACAAGGCCACTAAAGTGGCCTCCACATATGCCATCATGAACCTCCTTGATGGTGTAAGGAATTTCAGAAATTGTGAGGCATCGTAAGAGAATACCATTAAATCCACGCTTATAGAGGAGTCCCCAAGGATAATGAAACAAGAGACCTTCTTAACGAAGGCAAATTTTCCGTTCTGGGGTGAGATCAAGAGGTAAGATGGAAAGGGAAAGGTAGTCGGAGTATTGTTTATACCAAAGGTCACTCGGGCCAAGGGTGTCGGTTCTGATTGAGTAAACATCATGAGGTAAATAAGAAGGTGAATGGAGGCATTGTACAGTGATAAATATTTTGGAATCAGTAGGGGAAGTGGGTATTTAGGAAACTAAATAGGCAATAGTATCTACAAATTTGTTGGTTGAACATGGGATGGTTTGAAGGGTGTAATGATCAAAGGTGGTCAAAAGTATGTCTACATGATGTTTATACTTTTGAAGTATCTCATTACAAAATTGGTACATACCATTAACTTGGTTTATGACCAATTGTGAATCACCAAAGATGTGGATTGATTTGACATCAAGGGAATAGGCGGTCTGGAGACCGAGGACGAGTGCTTTGTACTGGAAATATTGTTGGTGCATTAAAATTCTAGTTTGAAAGACAAAGGCATGGGTTCTCCATCCAGAGGGAAAAGGATAATACCAGCTCCAGCCCCATGCTGAAACTTGGAACCATCGAAGAACAATGTCATTTGGTAAGGTGGTTCATCCAGGGAAAGGGTAGCAATGGATTCATCAGGGTAGTCAAAATTATAGGATTGGTCCTCGACAATAGGTGCGTCAACATGTTGATTAGCGATAGCCTGACCCTTAGTGGAATTTTGGTGAATGAATTTGAGGTCAAGATCAGCTAAAAGCATGAGCCAACATGTGGCACGTTGATTTTGATAGGGTTTGGCATACATGAAGTGTAAAGGGTCGGTGTTAGTCACAACATAGGTTTTGTGGTTGAGTAGGTAATGACAAAGTTTGGTGGCAATGAAAACTAAGGCTAAGAAATTTTTTTAGGGTGAGTGTATCGAGTTTCGTAGTCCAAAAGGATACAATTGATATATTAAACCAATTTCTCCCTATGTTGTTCATCACAATGATGAGTGAGCATAGCCCCTAAGGAGTGATCGGTAGTTGATATGTATAAGTAAAAAGGTTGATCATCTTTTGGTGGAATGAGTACGGGTGGTTGGAGAAGGTATTGTTTTAAGGCATCAAAAGCTTTGTGGTAGTTGTCATCCCATTTGAAAGAGACATCCTTCCTAAGCAGATGATGAAATGGTTGACAATGGTCGGAGAGTTGGGAAATAAATCGGCAAATGGATTGTAATTTACCTTATAGGCTACGGAGTTGTTTAAGGTTTGTGGGCAAAGGCATTTCCAGAATGGCCTTGACTTTAGCTGGGTCAACTTCTATACCACATAAGGAAATGATGAATCCCAGGAGCTTTCCTAAGAGAACTGCGAAGATGCACTCTTTAGGTTGAAGGTGGATACAATATTGAATGAGGCAATCAAAGATGGTTTTGAGGACAGTGAGGTGCTCAGGTGTGGCATTTAGATTTAGCCAAGAGATCATCCACATAATATTCCAATATGCGATGCATGATATCATGGAAGATGTAAATCATAACATGTTGATATGTAGCACCAACGTTTTTAAGGCCAAAAGGCATGACTCAATAGCAGAAGGTCCCCCAAGGGGTAATGAATGTGGTTTTGTGCTGATCCTCTAGGGCAAGCAAAATTTTGTTATAACCCAAGAAACCATCCATGAGTGAGAGCATCTCATGACCTGCCATAAGTTCTACTAGTTGATCAATATCGGGAAAGGGAAATTCATCTTTCAGGCAGGCGAGGTTGATGTCACGGAAGTCCATGCAAATGCAGATTCCCCCTATTGCTTTAGTGACAGGGACAATGTTAAAAATCCAATGAGGATAATCAATGGGTAAGATGAAGGAAACGAAAAGAAGGCGTTGAAGTTCTTCTTTGACGAGAAGAGCAATGTGAGGGTGCATTTTCCTCAGCTTTTGTTTGATAGGTTTAGCATTGGGAATGGTTACGATATTGTGGACCACTATGGTGGGTTCAATACTGGGCATTTCTACGTGAGACCAAGTGAAAGCGTGGTTATGAGCTTGGAGAAATGAAATGAGGGCTTCTGTTCTCAAAGTAGCATCTAAATATTGTCTGATCTTTAGGATGTACGGGTCATCATGAGTATGAATGTTGATCTCGATAGTCGATTCATTCAACATGGTTTACGTCTCAGAGGGTAACGACCATGAATATATGAGTCTTCTACACCAAGGTAGGTGAGTATGGATTCATCATCCTAACATTGAATGATGTTAATGGTCGGTGTGTCACCATCGATCATCTCAAGATAAAGGAATGGGAAAGTGGAAGGGGCCTCACCTTCGTGTTGATAAGTCAAAGACCCCAAGGAAATGGTTTTCATGAAAAAAAAAAAAAAATTAGGAGGGATAGATTCAGGATCCATCGACTCTGTCGGTGAGGGTGGTGATGAAGGTGGAGAAGGACTAGGGTCCTCAATGAATTCAATGCAGCCTATTTGGTAGAAGGTTTAGGGAAGCCAATACCACTATGGTCATTATGTTTTTGGGTGGTACATGGAATAACGGTATGGTGACCCTACTCATAAAAGCCAAAACCAAAACCCTTCCACGCATAGTGGTGTAGGAAGGTGTGGGTGAAATGGTGATTGGTAAGTGATTGGAAGTCAACGAGAAAATGGGCGGGGTTGTGAAGGTGGTTCAGGTGTGTAGGTGGTAGTATCAAGTCCCCATAGGTGAGACTAGTACGAAGATGAGGAGGACCATAAAGGAGGCATTCTCCTATATGGTGATCTTAGCGAGGGTGTTGGTGAAGGCTTCCATACTCACGCGAGTAAGGAATGTGTTGACACTATATAGGTGGTGTTCCCCTAGAGTGAGGTGTTGACAAACACCTTCCAGGGATTAGCGGTTGGTATGTGGGTAGCTGGTGTGTTAATAGATTGGGCAGCTAATGGTTTAGCCGTGGAGGAGGTATGTGTAGTGAAAGCAACAGTTGTACTAGTAGGTGTGGGTGTAGGTGTAGGTGAAGCAGTATTGGTTGCGGAAGTAGATGGCTTGACTGGTATGAGTACATCGTTGGGTCGGTAAAGCATGTTGCATGTTTTGAAAGGTGATGGGTCAACTTTGGAATGGTGTAAGTGTCTCCCTCATGTTCAAACCTTACACAAGTGATGCAAAGTGGAGGGAACACAACCCATGACACGGATCTAGGGTCTACCAAGCAACAAGTTATATTGAAATCCCCCTCCAAAATGTAAAACAATTCTAGAAAAGTCTGGGGCTCGCACGAACATGAAGGATGATAGTGCCTAGTGTGGAGGTGATAGCATCATTGAATGAACGCAACATGACTGGATGTTTGTGCATGTAATTTTTAGGTATGTTCATTTGAGAAAATTCATGGGATGAAATGATGTTAATGTTACCACTTCCATCAAGCATCACATGGTGTACCTGTATGTCATCAATGTGTACAGAGATGAAGAGGGTTGGGTCCGGGTCATCATTTTGGTATGGCGTGATCTCTACCTCTGTGTGATCATTTTGGTATGGATGAAGGTGGTAATTTGGTGAGAGAGGCTGCATGATGGGGTGTGATAATGGATGCTATGGGTGTAGGGTCATTGGGTAAAACCTTGATAGATTGAAAAACCTCCATGAGGGCTTGCCGATGGGATGATGAAGTTTGGATGAGATCATATAAGGAAATTTTGAGGGTGATTGGTGTAATTGTTTGAGCATGGTGTGATGTGTGACACCATTAGAAATGGGGTATGTGGGGCCGTGGATAGTTATCTTAGGTATGGGTGCAGATGGTATGTTGGGTATAGGATTGGTTGGTGGGTCAGCTACCTTTTCTTTACCCTTCTATACATGTGTAGTAACGTGTACCATGTTGATTTGAGGGAATTTTTCAAATGGAGAGGGTGTAGGGTAAGTGGTATAATGACATGAAGGAAAAAACCTATGGGAGGAGAAAATCCCTGTGAGGTTAGTTGGGCGCAGCGACATTTGGGTGGTGGCGTGGCAAGTTCTCTTGATGCGAACCATGTTAATTTCAAATTTTGTGTGTGGTTCTGGGAGTTGTGAGGGTGGAGGTTGTGGTTGTTGAGTACGCAGTGTGGGAATGGGGGTAGGTGAAGCAAGATCCTCGTCAAGAAGGTCATCATCATCAAAGTTGGTTTTGGGTGGACACAATTGGATAAGGATGGTTTTCAAAGCCTTACACTCTCCACATCATACCACGACACACGATGGTATGCACAATTTTGGTATCATCAAACCCCTTTTGCTTGGGTTTGAGGGGGTTGTAAGGTCGGAGTGGTGGTAATGTGATAACAGAAGTCTCGAGGAGGTTGGTTAAAATTTTGGCATAGGACCCTACTAGTGGATCACAATGGGAAGTGAATGTGGGTTTGGGCGTAGGTGTGATTGGTTGTTTGGGAATTATTTTTGGAAGTGTAGGAACAGGTCGAGCTATGGGTTTAGGCACTAGTGTGGTTTGAGGTATCAGTCGGGTTCGTTTAGGTATGGGTACAGTAGATGGATGGGTAGGAAGGTGTGGGTCTATTTTGACTACCTTGTTGTGGGGTAGTGGGGTTTTGTTTTTGGGTTACACCTTCTTGGGTAAACCTTGATGTGTGTATATAGGGGTCTAGAAGGAAAATTAGATGGAGGAAGAGGGTTAGTTACCCATGGGGATAATAGGGGTGCTATGAAGGTAGATGATGTAGGTCGTGCTTGGGGTGTGAGGGAAAATGACTGAAGTGTAATAGGTAGTGAAGCAATGGCTGAAGGTATCGGAGGTATTGGTGGTAAAGAGACTGCAGGTGCGGGTATGAGTCATGTTGTGTGTCTAGGTAGGTTAGAGATTTGTGAGCTAGGAATGGGTGAGGGGTGCTTGACCATGTTAGGCAGCTGAGGTCTTAAGGTAGACGGGACAAGTGCGGGTGTGATTGGTGTGGTAAGGGTATGAGGTTGATGAGTTTGTTTCTTTAGTTTGGGTGTTGGAGTAGGTGTGGTTTTAACATTGGAGGATGTAGCTAAATCCAGTTTAATAGGTGGATGAGTAAGGCTGGTGGTCGGGGTAACCCCTAAAGTGGTAATAGGTTTAGTGGAGGTAAATATTGTGGGTATGGGTTTGGGTTTAGGCATAGGTCGGGTTATGGGTAAGGGTGTGGTGTGAGTGCTAACGGGTATTGTAGAAGGGGTTGCAACAGCAGTGGTTGTAGTTGGTTTGATGGGTGGAAGTTTTCTTGGGTAGATAGTGGAGGTGTCATCAAGGGATCTTTGCATTTGTGTTGAGATAGGGAGTAAGAGGTACCCCCATAACAAAGCCCTATCCACATAATCCAAGTGATCAGCCAAACATGAGAATGGCATGCTTGTGGGTGGAGTTGGTGAGGACCTAATGGGAATTCCTGTAAAATGAATCTTGGATACGAGGAATCGAGATATCTTAAGTTTTTGTGGGTAAGAGAGCTGAAATTAGGTCTGTTGGATGTCGGGTAGCGGATGGAGAATGCTCACCAAGAGGCAAGGGTATCCCTACCAGGTCTATGATGGGTGGAAGGGATGATGGGAGTTCCTCTATGAGGGGAGGAATGGATAGGTGCTCCTCTGTGGGTGGAGGAGATAACAGGTGGTCCTCTATAGGTGGAGGAGTTACGGTGGGTAAAGGTTCGCTAAGTGAAGAAGATAGGGGTGAAATGGTCTCAATGTTAGCAGAAGACTCCTCTGTAGGTGATGTAGGAGATGAAGGGTGTTTTTCTATTAGTGAAGGAACAAAGTGATGGTTGGTTCCAATATGAAAGGAGGATTTTGGGCCGAGATTTCCTCTATGGAAGGGATGTGAGGTAATTCGGATGTTACGGTACCTCGTTAAAGATTACGTGAACCTCATGGGTATGGGTATCGTGAGTGGATGTCTCACTTGTTTGATTGGATGAAGGGACGTGATTGGGAAATGGTTTTTAAAGATTTGTAGATTTTGGTTAGGGGCGGTGTTAGGATTATCCACGCTTAACTTTCCTTTCTTGAGCATATCTTAGAAAATATTCTTAAAAGTGATGTAGTTGCCATCACTATGACCCTTTACATGGTGATAGTTACAAAATCTTGTTCCTTATACCATGCGGGCATGGGGCGAGAAGGGTCAAAATCAGTGTGTGGTTTTATTGGTGGAAGGGTGATGGTGCCATCTTTGATAAGATTCTCTAAGATAGAAGAGTAAGGTTCCCGATTGGGGTATATTTTCACCGCTCTTGTCTCGAATCAAAAATCCTGAACAAGTGATAGATTAGATGAGGGTGTAGCTTGATTGGATGGGTGAGCTGGGATGGCCTTGAGTACCACTATGTTAGCGATACCTTTAGCCTTTGAATAATTGGTTGGTGGTTTGGAAGAAGAAGAGGTTTCATTCAACTTGAATGCTGAATTCTTATTTCATAATTGGATTTTCTTCTCTTCGATGGCCCGAATCTCTAACTTTTGTGCCATAATGAATGCCTCATTGAATGTTCTAAAAGTTTGGACCTGCAAGGTCGGGAGATATGTCTAGCGCAAGCTTGAGTGAAGAGCTCGATGAGTTCGGTTTTGGTAGTTGAAAGGTCGGTTGATTGATCGTCATGTGCTAGCGAGCAACAAAATCTATGATAGATTCATCCTCATACTGACATGTGGAATATAGATTGGTCATGGTAACCTTCTTGGCAATATTGATGGAGAAATTATCCAAGAAATCTTGGGCTACCTGATTGAATGAAAATATGGAGTGTTTGGGTAACCCACTATACCAATGATAATTCAGGTCTAGTGAGGGACATGGGAAAAGTTCTCAAAAGTAAGGCATCATCATGAGCAATCAAATAACATCCATGTTTAAATGAGCACAAATGCTATTGTGGGTCTTCCTTACTATTGAAACGATTGAATTTGGGCATTTCCCAATGCACAGGGTATGAACGGATGGGAATGGATGGGTGAATAGGCTCATTGCAAATCTCGTCATAAGTGAGAGTGTTGTGGGAGCTAGAAACCGATGCCTCCAGTGTCTACATCTTATCCATCATCAATTTAATTAGGTCATTGGTGGGTTGTGATGATTGGATGCCTCCTATAATGTGAGGAGGTTGGTTTTGGGTGTATAATGGGTGGGGCATTCCAGTGTATGGGGCTGCCATGTAAGGTGGCAGAGAAGAAGGCAAGGAAATAGGGGGTACATACCTGGAATGAATGATAGATGAAACATGCGGTTGTTGGTAGTATGTATATGGGGGAGGAAGGGTCATGGTAACCCTAGTGGCAATAGGGGCTAATGATTGTGGAATAGAAAGAACTACATTCTGAAATGGGGTAGAGGTCACTGACACTGGAGGTGGGAACGTAGCTACAGGTATATGTGAGACATGAGGGATGGATGAGGTTGTGTTTGGGGTAATTGACAAGGGTATGGTAGATGTAATTGGTGCCACAGAGGTAATGAGACACGTAGTCATAACGGGTATAAGACCTAAGCTGCAAAACGATTGGGGGTAAGGTGGATGCGAGTAACACGAGCCGATGAGGCTAATGTGGAAGTCGGTGCAAGAGTTGGGTGGATAGATATGGGCACACCGTATGTCAAATTACCTGAGGCATCTCGAGTGGATGAATGGGAGAGGTAAAACTGCAAGGCAACAGGGTTCTGATCAAGGAGTCGTGCGAACTCCTCATCTTTGGTAGTGATATTGGTAGGATGGATGGGATCCATGGCTGGTGATAAAATAGAGGGTGGTGAAGGACTAGGTGGGAGAAATTGGTGACTACCGTGGAACATGAGGGAATTCATTTATCTTGAGTTAGTACCATGTGAACCAAGATCGATCAAGCGTTGTTGTTTCTCTATAAATAATACAGAGAATAGTAGAAACAAGTGAATTTGGTGATAAAAAATGGATGAAGTAACAAATGGTGAGTGGAATGTGAAACAGGTTAACCGATGCCGGTTAGGTAAAACTCGACATCGGTCAGGGGTAACCACTATCGGTCACTGTAGAAGATGGACAATGAATAAACAGTGAGGTAGAAGGTAAAATCTGATAAGTATGCCAAATCTGGGAATGTGTAAAATGTCAATGGAAAAAGTGACAGTGATAGAAACTATGGGAAGTGGAGAAAAGTGAAGTGAGAATTTCCTTTTGAGTAGGTTAGAAAAAGGGCCTGGAATCGATGTCGGTTGTGTTTAACCGATGGCGGTCAGAGGTAACCGATGATGGTTACTGTGAGATTGAAACAATGATGAGAAAAAGTGGTTGTGAATTAGAATTTGATGTGGAATCAGACCCAAAATTCTGGGAATGATGGTGATATGGCCCAGGCACACTTAAGTGGAGCCAGAATACACCAGCTATGATGGGGAGTGTGCAAGGAAATACAAAAATAATGATCGAAAGCTCTCACCTCAAAACGTAAATCAAACAGAACACTAAGAAAGAACATTCCTAGAGTGCCTATTCTATTACGTTTGTTCAGCTTATGCTATTTAGGGACTGACACATGAATTGTGAAATAGATTTTTGGTGAGGATGGCTTCCTACAAAGAAGGATATCTAAAGGGTGAGGTTTCAGGTTTGTTATGGTGGGGGTGGGCTACGCTCTGAAGTATGACTCGATAGAGCAACGAGTTGGGTGCCCACTGTGTCGTGATCGTGTGATCACCTACAACTTCTTCCAGGTAAGATGTTGTTTAAGAATGTATGTATTTGAATTTTTGTGTGGTTTGGTAAGACTCAGAGAAAGAGAAAAGGATAGAAGTGATTTTCTACAATTTGTTTTTCAACCATCAGCTGGTAATGACTTCCAGCGTATAGGTTTCCCTCAATTAATGTGAGCTAATGAGCTAAATCAGAATGCAATGCACTTATTTTAAACCCAAATCAAAAGTATGATATTCGATGACAAAAATAGATGAATAGGAAGAGGGATGCTCTTTCACTAAAATGTAGAAAACATGAAGAGATAATTCCTTTTAAATACACCAAAAGAAGGGTTTCCTTTAGAGCAAATAGAAATAAGGAGTGGATTACTGGGAAGACAAATAGTGTGTACCCTTTTAGAAGGGAAACAAACACACAATTTTTCCTAGGACTGAACAAAATGCAACGAACCCCGAGATGGGTACCACCGGTGTGCCAAAATGTTTCACCCTTTTCTTAGATTGTTTCTTTAAATCATTGACAAAACAGAGATAGGGTAATGGGCGTAGGAGGAATACCTATTCAAATGTTGTTTGATGGGTTGTTGCACATATATGACTTCTGAATCCATAGCTAACCATGAGAGCTTCTTTTTGGCTAGGAGGAACTACCTGTAATGAAAGCAAGACCACTAGAAATAATTAAACAATATGGGCAGTGAACTACTTAGTGTAAGCTAGATCTGGGAAGTATGATACTTCCTAGATGATTGTCGATCCACCGTTTTAAACAAGGTAAATCCTATTATTATTTTAAATGATTTAGGTATCTCACTTAAAACACAATAAAAAAACAAATCTAATATAACAGGCTAAGCTAGAATAGAATCCACAGTTGAATGATTGGTTCTAGGTTCTACAGTGTCGATAAAGGTCTCCAAAAGAGAGGTCACAAGTGAGTGAGGGTGAGGTAAAATTATGTGGATAGGTCTCTATTTAAGGCTATGTGGGCAAACACAGACTCAAGTCGCCAAGGGGTGACCCATCATGGTTAGGTATAACTAGCGCCGGTCTTGTGAGATCTAGAAACATCACAAACTAGGTTTTTGGTCTCCTTTGTGATTACACAAAGGATTTAGTTGGTTGGGAGGAGGTATTAGGTGACTAGGATAGGTTTTTATGAGGTTTTGATGGGTCTATGGAGGTACAAAATGTTGGAGATGGTCAATAAGGAGCAAGATAAACAATGGGTGATAAAACAATGATGAAATGAAATAACCAGGAAAGTATGATATTGTACTTACTTGGATTTCATTCCTGAAGGCTTGTGTGTGATGGATGGAGGTGTTGATGGTGGGTTTGAAGGTTGCAAGTGATCACCAACTGAAGAAAATCTTCTACATGGGCTACATGCACACTCCTCTTTTGCTTGGATAGTTCAGAAGGTGGTTGGGATGGCTGTGTAGGAGAAGATGCTCAATCTCCTTCCTTGGATATCGGTTCTTAATGGAATCAGCTCTCTTAAGATGCGTTATCTCTCTGAGATGTTGTTCTTGCTCATTAAATTTCTTTCTTTGTTTTCCATCTTTTCCTTCCAAGTTCCAACCTTGAGAAATAAGGTTGTTTTGGGTTAAAAGGGGTAACCGATGGCGGTCGACTTCTATGATCATGCGGGAATGTGGTTAGAGGGAGTGTAGGCATTGATTTTTAGGGTTTGGGTAAGTCTTAGTTAGTTATGGTAACTTGCTAAGAATAGGTCTTAAGTTGAGTTAGCTTGGTGAGGTGTCTAAGTGAAATATATGTGTAGGTATTATTTAAATAAGATATTTAAATAATACATATAGTGAGGATAATGAGTTAAATTAATTAAATTAATACTAGTGAGGTGAAGGGGGCCATGGCTAGGTAGATGTAATTAAAGGGGGCTTATATATTGAAGGACAAAGGGGAGTATGACCTAATTTTAGTGTCTACAATAACTACACCACTTCTTATATCCTCATCATTACCAATGCCATTCCCTTCTCCTCAATCAGATCCCTTCCACACTCCCTCTTACCACAACTTTCACCTCATCTCCATTATCACCTTGGAAAACTGTCCCATTCCACCATCTACCTTCCCTTCGCATCATGCACTTCTTCTTAACCTTTTACCCAAGAAGGTGTAATCCAAACCTAAAACCATATTATCTACCAAACATGTAATCAAACTTACTCAACCTCTTATTCCACCTCCAGTGATGCCTCTCCCACCAAATTCACCCACACTTCTATGCAAACCCACACTTACTTCACATTGTGATCCATATATAGGGTCTTACACCAACATCTTAGCTAACCATTTGGAAACCTCTGTCATCACATTGCCATCAATTAGACCTTATGACCCACTCAAACCTAAACTTGAAGGGTTTGATGATATAAAAAATTATGGTTATCATCATGTGCCATGGCATGATCTAGAAAAATGTAAGTCTCTTAAGACTATTCTTCTCCAACTATGTTCTATTGAAGAAAACTTTTACGATGATGATATTTTAGATGAGGACCCTATTCCACCTACACCTATCACAACACATCCTTGTACCTTACCTATTTAATGACCTCCATCTCCAACTCCATATCCCTTTTATCCTCCTCAAACATTATAGCTCAATATGGTCAACATAAGAGAGCTAGCTAAACCTCCGAAAAATTTCAATGTGTGGCATTGCTTTCACAAAACCATTATGTTCCCTCACCATATTTTTTTCCCATCCTTTCTCTAGACCTTTCTGAATCACCTACTATTTCACCACGATCAATATGATTTAAGTTGTCACTCAATCCCGTAAGGACAAAGGTCGAGAAAATAACCAACTTATCTCTACTCTTTTACCAAATATTCCATCTGTACTGCACTCCAAAATAACCATCCATGGACCCACATACCCTACTTCTGATGGGGTTTCCCATCTTATAATGCTTAAACAATTACACCAGTCTCCTCTCAAAATTTCTTTGTACGACCTAATTCTAACCTCTGAGTCTCATCGTTAGGCCCTCATTGAGGTCCTGCAATCTATTGAGGTTCTACCTAATGGCCCTACACATGTTGCATCCATTATCAATCCTCACCATGTTTCCTCTCTCACCACTTTTCCCCTTCCTCTACTCTAGTTACCACTCATCAAGTATCCACTCTTAGTATCTCTAATGAAGAGATTGTACCTCTCCAATTGGATGATCCTAACCCTACCCTACTTATTTATATCTACATTGATAATATACTGCTCGATGCATTATGGTCGATGGAGGTGCAATTATCAACATTATTTCCTCCTTGCATACAACCAAATGCACATTCTTTCTAATTGCGTACATAATAACCAAGTTATGTAGTGTTCATTTAACAATGTCATGACTTCCACCCTCTCGTGCCATCATTATCCATATTTGCGTAAGCCCCTATACCACTCTGAATTATTTTATGTCTTAGAGGGGTAATTCTAGTACAACTTGCTACTTGGATGACCTTGGATTTGTGTCATGGGTTGTGTTCCTTCACCATTACACCACTATTTAAAATTTGAACATGAAGGACAAAACTATACCATTCCATCCGAACCTTCACGATTCAAGACATGTAACATGTTGTATCAACCCAATGATGTCCATATACCAATTAAGGAATCCACCACTGGTACCAATTCCTCTTCCGCTACCGCTTCATACACCACTTCAGCCACTATACATCTTCCATAAGTAACTCCTCTATTCACACTACTTCCGTAGCTTCTATAAGTGAGCCATCAACCAATCCATCTACTTCTCAAACATCCAATGCTTCTTCTTCCCCATTGTCCAATGATTCATTCATTCCCATTACCCACATACCAACTATTGATCCCTTAGAAGGTGTTTTTCAACACCTCACTCTAGGGGAGTACAACATTTATAACATTGACACATTACTTAATCCTCAATAGTATGGTAACCTTCACCAACATCCCTGTTATGATCACAATGTAGGTGAAGTTTTCCCCTACGGTCCTCCCCACCTTTGCACAAACTTAACGTATGGGGGACTTGATGCTTCTACCTACTCACTCGAGCTACCTTCCCAAACTTGACCATTTTCCTTCAACCTTCAATCTCTCACAAAATTATTCTTCTCCCACACCTTCCTCCATCATTTTTCTTGAAATACTTCGGATTTGGTTTTTATCAATAAGGTCACCATAATTTTATTCCTTGCACCACTCATAAGCATAAAGACTGAAATGGTATTGGATTTACTGCACCACCTTCCGGAAGGTCCAAGTCAAACTCATTAAGGAAAATAAAAATTCCCCACCCCATTCACCTACCTCACCAAATTAACCTAAAGAGTCTATAGATCCGTAATCCATTCCTCCTTGTTGAATTTTGGAGCTCAATTACTTTGGATTAACATGCAATGTGAAACTTTCTAGAAAACACAAGAACCATCATCGCTTAGGAGGAACCAACATCGGTCACCTAGGACTAGCATCGGTCAAGCAAGAAGGAACTTACATCGCTTAGGGTGAACCGCATCGCTTAGGGTGAACCGACATCGAGTTATCTCGTGCATGAGTTTTTAATTAACTCTCAAGAATTACATCTATTTTTAATATTAAAGCATATATAATGATTGCAATTGCATGTCTAAGTGCCCTAAGTTTATAAATTCCTATATAAGAATAAAAGCTAGGGTTTAGAAGAAATAATTAATAAGAATTAAGAACTTACAAAATTTGGTGAGAGAAAAAACTTGGAGGAGAAGAAAAATCATGAGTGAAAGAAAATACTTTATATTTGAGAGGTGTGGAAGATTGTAAATCTTCATTGTATATCTTGTCAAAGATTTAGATAATAGATTGGCTTGTTTCTTAGTGGATGTAGCCCACACTGGTTGAACTAAGTTAAATATGGTGTTGATTTATGTCTCTTGTTTTGTGTGTTTCTTCCGGTAGAATATCCACTTTTATTTACATGTATGCTTAGATCTGATATATAATCTATACAACGGTATGCTAATCCCAATAACTAGTATCGATATTTTTTTGAGGGTTTTGAGTGTTGATAGATTTACTCAAAAGTTTTTTTGATTGAGTGGGAGATACAACAATGGCGTAAGAAAACAAATACAAGGTAGAGAAGTCTAACGGCCAAAATTATCAATTATGGAAGATGGAGATTGAGGATTATTTGTATCAAAGAGGTTTGTATTTACCGTTGGATGAGAAGTCTAAACATACAAAGATGAATGATGAAAAATGGAATATTCTTGATAGAAAGGATTTGAGATTTATAAGATTGAGCTTGTCAAAGATCGGTGGTTTTCAATATTATAGAAGTGACTTCTATAATAGGGTTAATGAAATCTCTTGCTAATTTATATGAAAAAACTAGTGCTTCAAATAAATTTTATTTGAAGAAGAAACTATTTAGTTCTAAGATGCATGAAGGTGGATCTAGCATCTAGTCATTTGAATGATTTCAGATCTATTGTAATTAGTTAAAATCGGTTGATATACTATTTGATGATGAAGTGAAAGCACTTTAATTCTTATGTTTTTTGCCTAATAGTTGGGATAACTTGGTAATGGATGTTAGTACTACAACATTTGCTAATAATATTTTGAAGTTTGATGATGTGGTTAGTATAATCTTGAATAAAGAAATTCGCAGGGGAGATTACGGAGGAATCACCATCTAGGAATTCTTTGAATGTAGAAAGCGGGGGAATACAGAAGGAGATATCCAAGAGTAAGAGTAATGGAAAATCAAAGTCAAGGGATAGAATATCTAAATCTAGAGGTAAGAGAATTACTTGTTGGAAATGTGGAAAGAAAGGACATGCAAAGAAAGATTGTTGGTCAAAGGATAAAGAGAACCAACAACCAAACAAAGGTAAAGAAGTAAATCTTTCTGCATCATAGGTAATGCAAGATGCTCTTATTATTTCTTTAGATAATATAATTGAATCATGGGTTTTAGATTCAGGAGTTTCTTTCCATGCAACCCCTAATAAGAGTTATTTCAGAAATTATGTCCAAGGTAATTTTGGGCATGTTTATTTGGGTGATGATGAACCTTAAAGGTATTATTGGTAAAGGGGAATTTCATCTAAAGTTACATAATGGAAATACATGGGTATTGAAATATATTATGCATGTGCCAAACCTCAAGAGGAATCTTATTTGTGCAAGGAAACTCAAAGTGAATTTGGTTGTATGGTTACTTTTACAGAGACTCTTGGAAAGTCACCAAGGGTCCTTTTGTTGTGGAAATAAGTAAGAAGGTAGGAACATTATATTTATCTACCCGTGTTACTGATTAATTTTCTCCATTATCTACTTTAGATTCAAATGCATGCATGTGGCATAATCGGTTTGTCCATATGAGTCAAAAAGGAATGCAAATCTTAAAGGCTAAGGGTAAGTTATCAAATTTGAAAGATTTAGATCTTGATTTCTATGAGCATTGTATCTTTCAAAAGAAAAAGAGAGTGAGATTTCTAAAAGTTAGGGAAACTAAGAAGGAGTGTAAATTAGATCCCGTACACTCGGATGTGTGGGGATCATCTCATGTAGCTTCTCATGGATGATCCTAGTACTATGTTACTTTCATTGATGATGCTACAAGAAAGGTATGGGTTTATTGTATTAAACATAAATATGATGTTTTTGAGACTTTTACAAGATGGAAAGACCTTGTTAAGAATGAATCAAATTCTAAATTAAAGTTCCTTAGGTCTGAAAATAGTGGTGAATACTATAGCAAGGCTTTCGATGATTATTATTATTCAAAGTGAATGGGATACATAGAGAAAGAATAGTTTCAAGAACACCATAGGAGAATGGAAATGCAAAGAAAATGAATAGGAAAATCATGGAATGTGCTAGAAGTATGATGATACATTCTAGATTGCCCCTATAGTTTTGGGCGTAAGTAGTCAATATAGCAGTTTATTTGATTAACTAGGTGCCTTCAACTTCACTAGATGGAGGAATACCGAGAGGAAGATTAGACTGAAAAGAGGTAGATCTTTCTTTTCTTAAATTTTTTTGGTTCGAAGCTTTTGTGCATGTTGATAAGGAAAATATAAAAAGTTGGATGCAAAATCCAAGAGATGTGCTTTCATTGGTTATGGTTTTGGTGATTTCAGATTCCGATTTTGGGATTTAGAGAATTCTAAAATTATTAGGAGTTATGATGTTGAATGAAATGAAAAGATAATGTATAGGGATCAAATTTTGGTACCCAAGGATGAACCGGTTGAGAAGTTTGTGAATGAAAACAAACTCTCAGATTTAAAAGTAATAACGACAGGGTTACACTATAACCAGTGTCAGTTGACTCCTAACCAAAGATCATCAAGCGCCAGAACCCGTGTTGATTACATAATATATAAGCCGACATCAGTCAGTAGAACCAACATCGGTTATAGGTGACCGGCATCGGTCACTGACATATTTGGATACAAATGTCCAGGAGGTCTTGAATGAGCCTCCAGTACCCCAAACTCCTATGAGAAGGTCATAAAGGGTAAGTAAACCTCCAAAAAGATTTAGAACTACTCTATTTTATCTATTATTAACTGATAATGGTGAACTAGAAAGTTTTGAAGAAGCAATGTAGGATAAGACACATGTCTAGTGGGAGCATGGCATGGATGAGGAAATGAACTCCTTGGAACAGAACTAGACTTGGGATTTGGTTAAATTACCGTAGGTAAGAGGGAATTGTAGAACAACCGGGTTTACATGATCAAGGAAGAATATGGTCAACATAAAAGGTACAAGGCAAGACTTGTAGTAAATGGATTTACACAGAAAGAACGTATTGAATTTGGTGAAATATTTTCTCCTATTGTTAAGATGAATTCTAGTCATACTATATTGAATTTAGTTGCAGTAGAGGATTTGCATTTAGAGCAACTAGTTGTGAGGACTACTTTCCTTCATGGTGATTTGGTTTAAGATATTTATATGTAGCAACCGCTTGGGTATGAAGTCAAGGGTAAGGAACAATTAGTGTGTTGGTTCAAAAAGAGCCTATATGGGCTCGAGCAAGCTCCAAGGAAATGGTACATGAGGTTTGATAGTTTTATGCATGATCGTGGTTACTTGAGATTTGAATTTTAATATTTAATTTATTTTAAGAAGCTTGAAAATGGAAGCTATATTATTTTGTTACTATATGTGGATGATATGCTTATTGTAAGATCTAGTATGCGGGCATTGGTGATATTAAGGGAAAGATAGCTCACACATTTTCTATGAAGGATTTAGGCGGTGCAAAAAAATCCTTAGCATGAAAAATAAGAAATTGTATTTGTCTTAGGAGGATTATATCTACAGTGTTAGAAAGGCTCAAGATGTAGAATGAAAACCTGTTAGTACACCAATGGCTTTGGACACTTCAAATTGATAAAATATCAGTTTCCTTCATCACATAAGGAGGTTAAATACATGACACGAGTGCCATATGCTTCAGCAGATTGGGAGTCTCATGTATGATATGGTTTGTTCCAGACCATACATTACACATGAAGTGGGATTTGTGAGTATATATATAACCAATACATGTAAAGAGCATTAGAAAGGTGCCAATGGATACTCAAGTATTTGAAAGGGAAATCTAGTATGCGCTATGCTATAGAGGTTCGTATATTTCATTATGTGGCTATGTTGATTTAGATATGGTGAGATCTGGATGGTATGAGGAACACCACTAGATATATTTTCATAGTAGGTGGGAAAAAAGTTAGCTATATTTCAAGATTGTATAAGGTTGTGGTTTTGTATACTATAGAGGCAGAGTATGTTACAACTACAAAGGCTAGCAAGGAGATGATATGGATGAGTAGGTTCATGGAAGAGTTGTGAAAGGAGAAAGATGATTGCAAATTATTCAGTGACAATCAAAGTGTAATTAATTTGGCAAATAACTCAGTGTTTCATTTGAGAATGAAACACATTCAGTTGAGGTATCACTTCATATGGCAGGTATTGGAGGATGGGTAGTTGAATCTGAAAAATATTCATACAAGCAAGAACCCTGTGGATATGCTAACAAAGTCGTTAGTAAAGGAGAAGTTAGAGCTACACTCCACTTCTATTGGTATTCAATTTTGAGACTTGAAGAGGAAGAAATAAAGCTAAGGAAGGATCCAAGAATGATGTTGTATAGGTATGGTGCAATAATTAATCTCCAAGTGGGAGATTGTTTAGTTGTGGAGCTCAATTACTTCGAATTAGAATGAAATGTGAAACTTACTTGGAAAAAACAATAACCTTCATTGCTTAGGAGGGACCGGCATCACCACACCTATGACCAACATCACCAAGCAAGGAGGAACCGAAATCATTTAGGAGAACCGACATCGGTTACCTATGCATGATTGTTTTAATTAACTCTCGGGAATTAGATCTATTTTTAGCATTAAATCAGATCTATTGATTGTAATTACATGGCTAAGTGCCCTAAGTTTATAAATGCCTATATAAGCATAAAAGATAGGGTTTAGAAGCAATAATTAACAACAATTAAGAAGAACTTGTAAAATTTGGTGAGAGAGACAATTCTTGGAGAAGAAGCAAAATCTTGAGTGAAAGAAAGTACTATACATCTGAGAGGTGTGGAAGATTGTAAATCTTCATTGTATATCTTGTCAAATATTTGGATAATAGATTGTCTTGTTTCTTGGTGAGCGTATCCCACCTTTGGGTGAACCACGTTAAATCTAGTGTTGATTTATGTCTCTTGTTTTGTGTATTTCTTCTGGTAGAATATCTACTTTTATTTGTATGTATGCTCGGATCGATATATTATCTCGTATAACTAGTGTGCTAATCCCAACACTCCTAACTTTTTTATTTTCATAAATGTCATTTTCTTGGGACATCTAACTTATCAACATGATAGCAAGGTTCCCTCTTCTCTTCCCTTCCCCGTATCATGACATGATCGATGATGATACACCTTACATTAACGTCATTCGATGTGAGGACAATGAGTCTATTCTCACCGTCTTGGTGCGGAAGATTGTTATATTCACCGGTTGTTGCCTTTAAGATGAAAACCATGTTGAATGAATCAACATTAAAATCAACATTCACACTCGTGGATGACTGGAAAATTCTCAAAATACGAAAATATCTAGATGCTACTTGAATAGGAATCTTTCACTTATTTCCTTTAGGATCATATCAAAGCTTTTTCTTGGTCTTACATTGATATGCCAAGTATAGATCCAAACATTTTGGTCCACAATATCATAACCATTCTTGATGCCAAACTCCGTGAAAAAGAAGTCTGCAGAGAATGCATTCTCACATTACCCTTCTTATCAAAGAATAACTCTAGTGCCTCCTTTTTATTCATTATACCCATTACTTTTCCCGCATGGATCTCTAACATTGTTCCTATCACAAAAACGATATGGGGACTCGTATTTTCATAGATTTCTATGACCTTAACTTGGCTTTACCCAAAGATGTCTTTCCTCTACCTAGTATTGATGAACTAGTTGATCTCACTACTATCCATGAAATGGTATCACTCATGGACGGTTTCTCAAAGTTATAACCAAATATTACTTTTCCTAGAAGATCAACAAAAATCTCCTTCATCACTCCTTGGGGTACCCTCTACTATCATGTTATTCCCTTTGGCCCTAAAAATTTTGGTGATACATATCGGTGGGCTATGACTTATATATTTCATGACATCATGCATGTATTAGAAGATTACATTGATGATCTTCCTCAAATCTAAATATCGATTCGAACACCTTACAATCCTTAAGGTTGTCTTTGACTATCTCATCAAATATTGCATTCTCCTTCAACGTAAAAGTGTGTCTTCGTTGTTCTCTTAAGAGATCTCCATGGTTTTATAATTTCATTACATTACATTGAATTTGATTCTGTTAAAATCAAGACTATTCTTGAGATGCCTCCATTGCAATCTATTCATCACTTTATTTCTCATCTTTCCAACCGTTGCCATCCATTTCATCATCTTCTTTAAAAGGATGTCTCCTTCAAATGGGATTATCAATGCCACAAATCCTTTGATGTCTTAATACAATACCTCCTCCAACCACTTGTGCTCATTCCACCTAAGGATGACCAATCATTTTACCTTTACATTTCTTTCATTGATCATTCCCTTGGTGCCATGCTCACTCATCATAAAGAAAAACATAGGGAGAAAGCATTTTATTATATAAGTTGTATGCTTTTAGACTACGAGAATAGATATATACTCACACTAAAAACTCTACCTAGCCTTAGTATTTATCACAACTAAAATTTTCCATTACCTACTCAACGAAAAATCCTTCATTGTCACCACTATTGACCCCTTACATTACATGTATGCTAAGCCTTACCAACATCAATATGTTGCACATTGGCTCATGATTCTTGTAGACCTATATCTCGAATTCATCCATAAAAATATGTCAAAGGACAAACCATTGTTGACCAACTCACATACATACCTCTCTCTTAAAACCAACCTTCTAACTTCGAATTGCCTTACGAATTCATGGCTACCCTCTCCTTGGATGATATCATTTACCAGATGACCTTATTCTTTGATGGTTATAAATTTTAGTGTGGGGAAGGTGCAAGAGTTATCCTGACTCCTCTTGACGGTGAACCTATGCAATTATCTTTCAAACTACATTTTTATTGTACTAACAATATCACCAAATATGAAGTACTTGTGTTAGGTCTTCAAACTACCATACCCTTAGATGTTAAATATATTAATATCTCTCGGTGATCACAACTAGTTGTGAACCAAGTTAATGGTATATGCCATTATAGTAATGAAATACTTTAAAAGTAAAAACATCATGTTGACATGCTTTTGACCACCTTTCACCGTTATGAAATTCAAACCACCCCAAGTTCCACTAATTAATTTTGGACACCATGGCCTTTCTCATTTCTCAAATACTTGCTTAGCCCTTCAACTAAAAATATTTGTCATAATACAAAGATTGCAATCCCCCTCTTACCTATTACGAGATGTTAACTTTGTAGGAAACATTAAAACTAACCCACGTGACCTTTGGTATAAGCAGTTTGCTAACTACCTTTCCCTTTCAATTCTACCTCTAGATATTGCTCATAATGGACAACGAACCTTCCTCAAAAGTGTCTCTCGCTATGTCATCATGGGTGGTCTTCTATATAAGATTGGATTTGATGGAATCCTCTTATGATGCCTTACAGTATTTAAATACCATACACTACGAAAGAGGTTCATGATGGGATTTGTAGGGGTCACTTTAGTGGTTTAGCTTTCTCTAAATGCATCCTTTACCTTGGATATTACTAGCCAACTCTAAACCATGATTGTTGAGAGTATGCCAAGTGTTGTTCAAAGTGTCAACAATGTGCTAATATTCACCACACCCTTGTCACGCCTTACCGGTTGCACGTGACCTTTGTCATTTATCTCAATGGGGTTTGGATCTAGTTGTAGAAATTAACCCTCATTCTTCCCAATGTTATCAATGGATTGTTACCGCTCACTGAATATTACACTAAATGGGTGGAATCCGTACTCTTATTTCTACAAAATTTGAGAATTTTTTTGAATTCATCAACCATCACATCATTTTTTGCTTTGGTGCTCCTCACCACCTCATCACTGATAATGGAAAACAATTCAAAAAAAAAAACGCTATTGAAACTTTGTGATGCCTTTAACATTAAACTTAGTTGTTCTTCACCTTATTATCCTCAAACAAATGGCCAAACTGAATCAACTAACAAAACCCTTAAAGAATTCATATGAAAGTGGGTGAAAACACCGGTAAGGATTGGCACATGAACATAACTTTCACCTTATGTGCTTACCGCACTAGTATTCGTACCTCAACCGTTGCCACACCTTTTTCTCTGGTCTATGGTACATAGGTTGTTTTTCCTCTCGAAGTCCAAATTCCATCTCTTTGTATCTCACTCAAAAATATTGTCAATGATGATGATTTTTGCCAAGACTGTTTGGCATAGCTTGAGTTATTAGATGAATTCCATCTAAATGCTCTCGATCACCTTCAAATCTACCAAAAATGTATCAAACGTGCCTACGATAAACATGTCAAAGAATGAACCTTCAAGGTCGGTAATATTTTCCTGAAGGAAAATCAACATGTAACCAAAGCTGAGAAAATTAAACGGGAAAGTTCACTCCTAATTTTCTTGGACCCTACATCATTACTCATACATATGGATTAGGTACTTATCTTTTATCTTCACTCGAAGGTAAACTGAACTCGAGCACCCCAATTCCTTACATCTTCGATCATTCTATTGTTGAATCAAGTCCTATATCACCTTATGTCTATTAAACACTCATCCCTTGAGAAACATTCACCTTCCATCTACCTCTTTTAAGGACCAATGACTACACTAGAATTGTGTGATTATCCATCACCTTTCAACCTTATCTTAAATATGAGTACCACAACTCTACTCATGGCATGATTCTCATGGATACTTTTCATCCTTTTCAAGATGGAATCTCATGGTTGTTTGTCACTTAAAACCTCTCTTTCATAGCTAACCTCTGTGTTCTATGGTTTTGTCTTCATAAAAGAATCCTATACTCCTTTATAGTCTTGTCCATGACCTAAAAGTCTAAAAAAATTCAAAAGTAATATACAAGATTTTCAAATTCAAACTCCTTGAGTCAAAATTCTTGTAAATAAATGATTACCTCCAAAAGGAAAGCTTCTATAAATAGAATTATCCCTTGAAGGAAAGTTATTAAAAGATATCCCTATTGTACATAATCTATCACAAAAAGAAGACATTCCCGCAAAGATCAACTTCACGAAGACCTCAAGGAGATATTCTATTAAAATTTGATATAAGGGGAATTTCTATATATCAATACATATATACATAGGGATACAAGTATCTCATAAATTCTCATATACAATTTTGTAAAATCCTCAAAGCACACAGTGTCGGTATATATATCAAAATCAAAATGATCATACAATATCACATATCACGACCAATCGATCCGCATGAGGCCATCCTCTAAAATCTCATCTGTCTCCTCCTCTCTCCTTGTCAATCACCCTACCAGCATCTCTCCACCCTCTACCAGTCCATACTTGACCTCCATCTCCTCCTCTTTTCCATTTGGCAAGACTGGTTTTGAGATCCGGTAACCTCACCCCGACCCTAACCCCAGGGATGACGACCCCTTGTGCTACTCGAGATATTTGTCCTAGATATGGTACGCTCATTGACTACCTATTTAGCCTTGTGCTCGAGAATAAGAGGGAACATCAATATATGTAGTGGCTAAATGGTCCCGGTAATAGCAGACCTCTTTCATGGAATCCTTGAACCTCACCATATATATGGCCTAGGGTGGTGCCATCACCTAACTACCACCTATCCACTATGCCCTACCAATCGAGGGCATTGTCTTAGTGTCAGCCTCGTACTACGGAACCCTATCCAATTTCCTATGTTAATAACTTTATAGCTACCCGGGCCTCTAAGGTCAAAACCCGTGCTTGCACGGCCGCCAAATTTCCCTATAAACTAGTGGCCTCGGCATGTAGCATGATGACCTATGCACCATCCTCTATAGGAGCCTGTGTATGTACTCGTGTCTATACTTGGGCGTAGTCGATTGACCCTATGATGTAGTCACCTACCCTTTCAAATTAAATACATGTGTTTGTGTTGTTATCAACTAAACTCCCAACACAATCACCTATCCCTATAAGGAATCCCTCTGAACCATCATTGTGGTTAATTCCAGTTGGCTTGGCTATCGTGATGCTTCGTAACTCTACTTCCCACCACTATTTATATTACATAGTGGTCCTTGCATCGTCCAACCTCATATCCACTGGTACCTCCTCCTATCATGTGGGGTTTGTGGTCCAGGGTGGAAACAATAGTCTCTCCACATCCTGTTATAATCCAAACGGCATCGACTTTATCGACCATGATCATCTCATGCTCATCGGAACGTCTACCCCCGTGTATCCACTACATTAATCCGTAACTCTTGTAGATCCTGATCCATCCCTCTAAAATATGGAAAACCAACATAGGGCCACTAGACTATGTTTGTCGCATATAATCCCTCCATCTCACACCTATAGTAGACAATGTCATGAGTTTCCTCCTCGAGTAGAGGAGGACCACCCACCTCCTATAACCTTCCCTTTGTCCCCCATGGTGCCAATCTAGTACCGGTAGTCCTCGTGGCTGCAGATCACAAAATGTTGATATGCCCAACAAGAAATAGGAATGTACAATAGATGTTGTAGCGTTGCATCCTCTGGTAAGCCCATAACTCCCTATATAGCTGCACTAAATATGCAGGTGCCCATGTAAAGAAGACCCGATCCTCAATCATATCTCACAACACTCCCATCAATCCTCTAGGAAACTAGCCACCCTCTGAATCTGGAAGTGCATAGCACCCCACCGTTATAATAATCATTAGAATCTTAATCGCTATCTCCCGTAGGTGGACAGCATATACAGATCCCCATAAACAAGATTGACATTGTGCTTGGTCACATCACTTGCCATCTCACCAAATACTGCAATCATCACCTCGAAGGCTCCATCAGCTGAAAATGAATATAGTGGCTCCCCACCAAAGGTAGCCATGGAATCCTCTAAACATCCTCTTACATGATCGTCATCTCACCGATGGGTAAATGGAAGGTGTTGGTCATTACATCTCATCTATTGTTAAGAGCACCCATGAGACTGTGATCCTGTTGGATCCGCCTATAGTGCCTAATACCCACCAATCTGAAATCTTGTATGTGCATCCACTCATCCTCGAATGCTAGGATGCATCTTCCTTAATAACGATCGGACTCTATCCCGCATTGTGAACTTACATTGTTCATGCATCCATACAACTTAATAATGTCAAGTACTAAACTACTTTTCTTATTTCTTGAAATGTAATTACCAAACCACCACCGACACCCCATACCTACATTTATCTTCCCACCTATATAGTCCCTAGAATTTTAACCTCATCTATCATCCATTTTATCTTCACCCATACCCATACCCTCCTTTTCCTAGGTATATCTCACCTAAATCCACTTATACCTACATCTTATATGTCTACATTTAACTACCTCCTAGTTTTCTACACCCATTACCCCTACTTTACCCCTTTTTTGTGAAGTAGGTCACTCATTAACATAACCAACATCGCTACATTCAATTGACAATAGTCACCACTAACCAATATTGGTCCCCTTTCTAACCACTAACACCAATCTACCCAAGTGACGTTGGTCGATGCCAAACCAATGTCACTCTCTAGTTTGAACATAGGGCAAAACCTCAACACCCCACATTTAATTTTTTTAATAAAACACCCTAAATTATACCCCAATTCATTTACCCACCTATTTAACCTACATTTCACCCTCCCCATACCCAATTTCATTCATTTTTACCCAAATTTCAAATTTATAAATTTCCCACCCCATTTTTTATTTTTATCAAATTTCAATAAAAATAATGAATGGAGACTGATTCCTACCTCAACCTCGGCACCGCCTCCTTAGTGGAACCTTTGGTCTCTACATGGGTGGTCCTCCAGCACCCTCTCCTACCTCAGCCATGCCTAAATCACCCTCTCAGTCCTCCACCCAATCAAATCACTTGTAGTGATCTCGTGGACCCATCTACCTCACTCCTCTAGCCACTCAACTACCTCCAACTTATCCTGAAAATAACCTTGTCCTTTTCTCCCTTGGAAAGAGATGAAATTTGTCTCCACTGTCATTTTCTATAAACGGAAAGATTATAATGAATCCGTAAAACATGGATTTTTTTTTTTAACCAACCCCCGACTGATTGATATCAATTATCCATGACTAATATTGGTCTTGTGCCCTATTGCACCACGCTCGGTTATCCTTAACCAAGGTTAATTGACCATAACTAATGTCGATTATCCTTTTTAACCCCAATTCGCCATATTTCACTACATATTCTTTCCCAAAACCTTTTCCACCTAACAAGTAGACCCTAATCTTACACCTCACCCTCATGACCTTATTACCTATCACCCAACCTCACCATCAGTTGGGAATGTTTTTGCCCCTCACATAGCCTTACCTATGGCCTTGCCTAAATAAAAAATAACGAATGGAGACTGATTCCTACCTCAATTTTGTGGCCCCTCCTTGGTGGAACCTCTGGTCTCTTCCTCAGTGGTCCTCCAACACCCTCTACTACCTGAGCCATGCCTAAATCTCCCTCTTGATCCTCCGCCTAATCAAATCACTTGTAGTGATCTCATGGACCCGACTACCTCACTCCTCCAAAGTGACTCTATTTTTTCCAACTCAACCTCGTTAAATAACATTTTCCTTTTCTCCCTCGAAAAGAGATGAAATTTGTCTCCACTATCATTTTCTATAAATGGAAATATTGTAATGAATCCATAAAATGTGGATTTTTTTTTTTTTAACCAACCCTCGGCCTGATCGACATTGGTTATCCATGATCGACATCGGTCTTTTTCCCTATTGTACCACCCTCGGTTTCCCTTGACCGACATCGAGTTCCACCATAACTGATTTTGGTTAGCTTATTTTAACCCCAATTCACCATCTTACACTACATCTACTTGCCCAAAACCTTTTCCACCTAACCCAAAGTAGACCACGATCTTACACCTTACCCTCATGACCTTATTACCTATAACCCAACCTCACCATAATTCAAGGCATGTTTATGCCCCTCATGTTGCCTTACCTAAAACCTTTCCTAAATCACCCAATCGACACTTGCCTATCGTGAAACTAGAATTCATGTACTTGCTATACCTTGCGATGTGATACTCGTGTTGTTCATCCTAATGACCTTACCTTGCCTAATGTTGTGTTGTTTATCCCGACCATAAATTTGGTGCCTTGGAACAAAATCTATATCCCATTCCTACACCTAGCCTAGTGGTGTTTCAGGACCATATCCTATACCTTGGATACCTAAACCACTTTAACTCTATTTAGATAAAGCTATCAACCTTAAAAAACATAGATTTTGCAAGCTCTTACACCTCGTACCTTATCATAATCTATACATGTGTAGGCATTAGACTATTATTACCTATTACACCGACCCTGCATTACACTTACCTGCACCCCATCTATTCTTGCTTTCATCATTTACCTATTTATCAAACTGCTCACCGACTTCATTTCCCACCTACTCAGTTCTTCTTTTGAGGGGGATCACCTTCATCCATACTTAGGGAAACATAACCTCCACTCATACCTAGGGCATCGACATCCTGTTTTTGTTAGCATCGCTTACCAATACAAGCTACATGATAAAAAGGGTAAAATGTAGACTCCAAATTTGGGTCACATTATCTTTAGTCCCCTTTTAATTAATTAAAGTAATGCATTTAAATAACCATGACCCCTTCACCCATATTAATATTCACCCTCACATTATTAATTAGTTTAATTATTTTAATTAAATTAATTTCACCCTCACACCTCCACCTCATCATGACACTCCTCACCTTAGACCCATTTTAGGGAATTTAACTCACAAAGTGACTCGAGTCATAATCTTAAACACTGAGTCATTACTCCAAAGGTTTGAGTCACTAACTTGACCTAACTAACTAAGACTTCTTCCTAAACCTAACTAGACCTCTCCTAAGTTCTTCTTACCTTCTCTCACGTGAAATCCACTTTCCTAAGCAGACTCAATGAGGAAAGCACGCCAAATCTAGGAAGATCTACCTATTTTTGGTAAATAGGACTATTTCTCCCTAACCAACACTAGTTTTTCCTCAGCCGATGTTAGTTACCTAAACTACCATCGGTTCCTTTATATACAACTTTACAACCTTTTACCTAGGTTGGTCATTTTGAGTTTTGAGAGTGCTATTGCAATTAAACAAAAATCTCAAAGCCATTTATTCATCTAAACAATGTCTACACACTAGTAGAGAGTAAGAGAGGTAAAGGATTCCCTTCCATATAATTGAAGCATTCAAAGAAACACACAGTCATACTACCGCATACCGAACCAACTACCACCTCCCCAATCAATCACCACCTTCATCCATCCACAAGAACTTCATAACAAAAAGTAAGTAACACAATTTTAATCATTTTTTCTTACTTTATTACAGATCTCTTTCCTCATTCATTATTTTAATTTTATACTATTATATGAATATCTCCATCTTCTCACCAATCCACCAACCTAATGAGTTTAACCACTTTCACCCTTTGTGACCTCTCCCTTTGTATTCCCAAGTCTTCTTAGCTATATTATGAACCTAACCACACCCTCCTCACTCTCTATGTAATCATAGATAAGGAAAAAAACCAATTTTATTAAGTTATTGACCAATTGCCCCTACCGACGTTGGTTTACCCTACCATCGTCGGTTTCATCCCTTAACTTACATCGGTCACCCGACCAATATCGCCTTTGTGTCATTTTATATTCTTTGAGCAACAAGCTTCCCACTCCCCTAAAACCAACCCAAACCTCAACCAATCAACCTGAGACCCTTACTGCACCTTTAACAGACACTGCTGCCTTGAAAAATGCTAGTTCTAATTAGATTTAGAGTTATTTTGATATCTAGTATAAAATATAGTATATTGTGTGTGTATGAGAAACCTGAATCATTACATTGCAATAGGACCTATTTTATTTCAGTGTCTTATTCACATTGAATTTAATTATTATTAAACAATGTATTGTGACAACCTCTCTTTGATTCACCATGCTTCCTAGATCTAACATACTCTAGGAAGTCCACTTTGTCATATGATATTTAATACTCTTTTGTAGTAATTCTTTGCATCTATAGATAGTCCTTCCTAGAAAAAAGGATTTCTCTATGATCATCTTGGATAACATCAACAACGTACACATTCTACCTTCTAATTTCACCTCATAGGTATTCCTTCTTAACCATTTACCTTCTATCTCTTTCATTCTACAAAGCATAAAATTTATTGGTGAAATACATGGTTAGACGTGAAATGATCAAGTTGCCTTATTTACGCCTCGCAAAATTATTAATTATTATTACAAGTTTATAAGATAATTTCTTTCTTAATGTTTATTTCCTAACGCTAAAAATGTGTGAGTGTTATGTTGAGTGGTGGTGTGCATAGGAAAAATTACCCTCAAAAGGAGGGAGAGTATCATCGAGAAGAGGTAGATAGATGATGAAAACAATGTGGAAAAGGGATGTAAACCATGTGACTAGGTTGTGTCCACTTTAGGGAAGTATAAATCCTTTTTTCCTAAACTCACATGGCCGCAAGAGTAGGTAAGAACCCTTTTAAGTCTTAACGGAAAATAGGTCTATGGTGCAGTTATCAGTCTATATAGGTAGTATATATATATGACTTTGGTTCATGCGTTATTATTAAATAACACCAAATTTTTATTAAACAAACCTTTTTAAAAAATTATTAAATAATTAAATCACATGAGGGATAGTAATTAAGTTCTTTAAAAATAAATAAATAATGCTAAGAAATAAGTACTAATGTATAGAAGTTAATAATAAAATAAATTAACTGTTTTAAATAAAAGAAATAATGTAAAAGTGAAATACAAAAAAAGGGTTCATAAACTTTGAGAAAGGAATGATATGTTTCAATTACTTTCAAATAATCCAAGGAGAACTTTTCAACTCCGGGCACACGAGTTGGAAGAAGCGATCTTAAATTTATTAAAATCTCCTATTTTAGAAATATTGCCCACCTTTTATGGAGTGACTACATTAAATTAATATTATCCAAAATCACTTGGGAGAGAGAATTTAATTAATAAAGGAGAGAATTGTAGTAGTTAATAGAAATATATAAAAGAAAGAAAGGAGGAAAAAAACATTCATTTAAGGGAGCAAAACAAAAAAATTTAGAAGAGGAGAAAACACATAAGGAGTTTGGAAGTATTTACATCGTGAAAGGTATGTGGATTATGCTATTGAAATGACATGGATTAAATCTATATTATTGTTAGGAGTTTTGGAATAAATAAAAGATCCTAGTAGATAATTTACAAGTTTATCCGGATGAAAAATACAATGAGTTAGTTTTATTTTCTCTTAGATTGGGTTTGGGAAAATTAGAAACTTCCAAATGATAATCAAACCATACTCCAACCCTATCTAATTGAATTTCAATCAAATTCATCCTTTTATATAGTCTTTTAAAAAAATCATTAAGGATGGACTTTAGTGATAGCTATGACAAAAGGGGTGATTCCTTAGCATTTTTGGTTGGAGTAGTTTTCATAACCATACATTTTTACATGATATTTCCCTTTAAACCACATTGAACCAATGTCAAATTTAATCCATTGTCAACATCAATTGCAATCTCACAACATTAGCTAGAGAAGGTTAGTTTATAGTCAGTAATGCACAACCATCTATTATAGACTTTTGTTTCCAAAAAGGTTTACCTCATTTTCTCGGAAAATAAATTAAGTAATTGTAGTTGATTCATGTTGGTTGCTCAAATGTGCACCCACATCTTAGATCTTATAAGGGCCGAGGTGTTTGAGACCACAATGGAATTGTCCCCAAGTTGTGGTACCTTACGAGCTTGGGACGATCTTTGGAGATTGCCGATTCCTCTATGTATTTCTACTTCTACTTTCTACGCCTAGTTCTAAAAAGGAAAACTAAGCTAAGAATGCCAAGGGACCATGGAAAGAAGGATAACATGAAGTAAACTACACTAAAAGGCAATAGCACTAGAAAAGAGGGATGAACACTATATGTTCTGAGTGAGAATGAAAGGGAATGCGTGAAATGAGGCTAGGCACGAGTAGCATAGTGAAATACACACTCACCAGATCATTCTCTAGAACACAACCAAATACGAAACTACAGGGGGACCCAAGTAGCACAACCAACACACAATGTAAAATAAAATGTAAGAAGAAGGAATGAAAACATGTTAGGACAGAGAATAGTCACAAAACAATGCTTCTATTACTTCCAAAAATGCATAGAGCTATTACAATGATGAAGGAGGCCAATATCCACATCCAAGATCCATACATAGAGATCTCGTAACTCAAAATGCAAAAATATGAAGTCCTTGGCATAACGCGTAAGGATCTAGAGTGTCTAATATAAAAATGAGTCTTTCTCTTACATTTATAGATGAATCCATGGATGAAGAAGGGAAAAGGACGGAAAACCTGAATTTGAAACTCAACCACCAACAAGAAGCATTCAATGTCTGTAAATCTGTTTGGAAATCTTTGTAGTATGCTTCCCCATGCTTGTTTGACATGATGAAGACAAAAGAGGGTGGATCATACCAAATTGGGTGGTTGGAGCAATTAGATTTGCTCATCAATGTTTAGAGAGACATTTTCCCATTTCTTACCTACCAGATCCACTAGAATTTGAATTTTGAATTTCTAGCACTATAGCTGATGTTAGCAACTCTCTGACAAGTCTAGGCACGTGCTGATCTAAGATTTGTAGTAGAAGATACTCCTATCAGAAGATGCCAGAGTCATCGGCACACACGAAACACATGGCATGCACGGATTGGTTGAATCAAAGCCAACAAAGGTGTATTTGTTTTGTCATTTTTTCCACATGTCAATCATTGATTTGTTGCAAGGATTTGGCACCCTGTTGGCATGCTTTGACTAGTTACATGTGACACACTTAAGCATATTAAAATATGATCTGGTAAAGAAGGGCATGAGGGAAGGGTGTAAAGAGAAAATAGAGGAAGGCATAGAGGGGGTGTGTGCGATGCGCGTGGGGAGATGAAGCAAACTATTGAGTAGAGAACGTATGGTTAAGGCATAACTATTACAAGTTAATGGGCACAGTGTGCAAAGGGCCAATGACTTAGCAGTAAGTGCGAGGCATGTGGGATACGAAGAAGCTGACTAGGAAGAAGGTGAATGCACGGAAGGTGGGTGTAAGGGAGAAGTGGAAGGAGAAGGGGAAAGATGTGCACCGAATCGTGACCAAGGGAATGTGCCAAGTGATTTTGAGCACGCGTAATTCTTTAATGAATAACTCAAGGCCAGAATGTGTATGCAAGTTATCAAAATTGCTAGGAGAGCTATTTAGATAAAAGTTTTGGTGACTTTTAGGGCCATCTACTTGCTAGATGAAAGAGATCAATATCCTGAAGCATCCATTGGGCATGGAGTCTAGCTTGTTCAATCATGAAAATGCCCTGTGATCACTTGAGAATCATTTATGCACTCTATTTTGAATCTAACTATTGAGAGAGGCCCCGCACTCATGAAGTAACAAAAGAGTGCATGCAAGAAGCACGTGAGAGGAAAGAACTATATACAAACAAAAAATGTGTGCAAAGCACACTTGGAGGAATTGAAACTACTCTAATATATACAATATGATGCAACAAACCTAATGGAAGGGTTTGAGATAGATCCCATTTACTGGGATTTGCAGCGTGCTTCCATTCGGATGAGTTAACTCGAAAGAGTTAGCTTCCTTGCAGGACTTGATGATGTATGGGCCACTCCAAAGTGCATCAAAATTTGAATGGCACCCTGGCTTAGCTCTATTAGCATCCCATTTTAGAACCAGGTCCCTAATTTTGAAAGCTTAAGGCCTAGCCTTTCTGTCAAACCATTTCTTCATTACTTGTTGATGTTATTATAGCTTGATCATGGTAGAGTTTCGAGTTCTTCAAGATGAATCAGCTCCACCATTCTGATTTCTCTCTGGTCCATGCCTTCAAATTCCAGTTGTTGGGAAAGTGTTAGTGAGTTCAACTCCAGAGTCAAAGGAAGGGTATCCTCCTTTCCATAGATAAGCTTGTAAGGTGAAGTCCTTATTTCCTTTTTTATTGTGATTCTATCTTCTCAGAGCACGCACAATAGCTTCATATGTCACTATCTTTGGTTGATGTTCATTGTGTGCTTCATAATTCTGATAAGGGTTCTTGTTTGCTTTGATTCTACTGATTGTTACCCTAAGGGTAATAGTTGTAAGAAATTTTCATATAAATGCCAAAACTTAGAGCCCAATCAGTGATTTTAGCACAAAGGAAGGCCTTCACATTATTAGAGATAATGGTTTGAGGAACACCAAACCTTTTGACTAAACCCTTGAGAAAGTCAAGGATGACCGCCTCGATTGATTCCTTGAGCGCAACAGTTTCTGTCAATCTGGTGAAGTAATCTGTAGTTGTCAACACCCATTTATGCCCAACACTTGAAGGCGGATTGATCATGCCTATGAAGTTGTAGTGCCCACTTCCCTTTGAAAATGTTTAGATACTGATCTTGATATTGTTGATCTCATTTTAGACATTATTAAGTTATGATTTAGTATGATGTGTAGATGTTAGATCATAGATTATTATAGACCTTGATTCAAATAACATGCAAGATGATTATTAGAGACATTATTATATATTGATGATGATGTATTGTTGACATGGATATAGTATTGATGTTGATTTTAGACATGTGACATTTGATATTAAGAGTAGTTCTAGTATAGAGATTCATTGGATGATGATATAGTTACAAATTGAATTTAAATGATGATGTTGAATTCTTGATGTTGTTGTGATTTGGATTTGATCTTTATATGTTGTTTATATCATTTTGGATGTTCTGATATGGCCACAAGGCTGAAGGAGGTATTGTTATTTTGTAGGTTAAAATATCACAACAATGTCGGGGGACTGGAGACTCACCATATTAGAATTCTGGATGAATTCAATGGCGTCACCATGGAAAATGTAATTGTTTGTAAATTGTGTTTGTTAGGGATTTCCATGTGGGGGATCACCTTTAAAATGTGACCAAGGGATTTCATGTATTACTTTAATGTGTTTCTTTTTTTTGTGTAATTTTTGCATGTATTTTATTTGTGATGTGTTACCCCTTTCTTTAGTTGTTAATTGATTTGGGTTTATGTTATATATAACCATGTGTTAAATAAATAAATCCTTATGTCAAAAGAATGTAATAAATGAAGTCATAGATATTAATGCATGTTGTAAGAATGTGTAAGAAGATGTAAGTGATGTGAAAGATTGTGTAAGTCAGATTTTGGAGTGTAGAACACTCCATCCTCAAAGGAACTCGAATTTGTCCTTGAGGGCTGCATTTTGAGGCTTGTGGGACAAGTTAAACTTATCCCACACCTCTTAAAACCATCCACCAACCATACCTATGGTTTGGGGGTCAAATTTAGCATTTTTAATTGTAATTTGAATTGACTATGTGTAAGTTTTTATTGCACTTTACTTATAAGCTTTTAATTCAATCCTTGTTAAAGTATGGGTTAATTTTGAGTGTGTAAGTTGATTGTCATCTCTATTTATTGTGTTTATTTGTGATGTTGACTTTCTATTTTTGGGGTTGAGGAAGAATGATGTGGCATCCCACTTGGAATCCACATCATCCTCTCCTCTCCCTCTCCTTTAAAATTTGAATTCTTCTCTTGTTTATGGTTGTTGAAACTTTGCTCTTTCTTCTTGGGTCAATTTTTTTTTATTGTTGTTGGAGTCTTGCATTGTGGAAGGAGTTGGAAATTCATTTGCATGCTTGGTGTTTCTGTTTTTAGACTACTTTTTTTCATTAAAGAGCTTGTTGTGTTGGACTGCATTTTTGAGCATTGAAGGAGCTTGTTGTTTTGGAAACAATCTCCATTATGGAGAGGTAGGATCTTGCCTTTTTAATATGTTGTTTTTCCCTTTTCTTGCATGAATGAAATGGTAAGTGTGTTGTGTATTGTTGGCTGGTTGGGTAGAATGCTTAGGGAAAGGTGTAGGAGAAGGCTATGGGGATTTCATATGGGGGCATAAGGGATTGCCAATGGCACTTATTCTATTTTGGAGGGAGCTTTGGATTGGGATCCACCTAGGAAAAGAAACTGCTTGCATTTATTACTCTTGGGGGCATAAGGGAGAAACTTTGGGGGGGCATAAGGAGGGGTTGGGAGATATAAGGTTTATGGGTTTTGATATGGTTATTGGTGGTATGATTTAGGTGGATGCCCAATTCCAAACAGGGAGGCATAAGTAGTTTCCCCATAGTTCTTGCTCTTGATGGCTTGCTTGATCAAGCCCATGTGTTGTGTGTGTGATTCTTATTGCTATTGGTATTTGTTTGGACTATGTATTTTGTTGTATTATGCATGTGAAAAGAATGTTGTTTGTTGTGATAGAAGCCTTGTTGCCATGTGTTGATGTTCATACTCTATTTCAATATGGTTGGGGCTCGGGGGCCAATGGGGAAGGATGGATTCTCCTTTCCCATTGGATGTCTTGGTTGGGTGGAGAGCGTTGCCTTTCCCCCTTCCTTGTTGTGATCAAATGAAAAGATGAAGAAATCAGCATGCTGCTGTTTTGGAGCTTGAAGAAAATACAGCTGACAGTCCCTTCCTTTGAGAAAAATTATTGTAATCTTCCCACTTTGAAGTGGATGAAATGTATTATTATTGTAATGTGAAGGCACTTTGTATTGGAAAGGAAAGATTGAGATTCCTTAGAAAATGTAAAGAGTTATTATTCCATTCTCTGTTTTGGAAAAGAATGTCATACAGTTTGTAAATTGCGTATTGAAATTCAAAGAAAGAAATCAGTTGTTAAGTTATTGTTGGAAATCAATAATGAATTACATTCCTTTCTCAACTTGCATTGTTGTATTACAAATTAATTTCTATTGTGTTTGTGATCTCTGTTTTGGGAAGAAAAACACGTAGGAAAGAAATGACAGTCCTTTGTTCCTTTGAAGTGAGTTTTAAAAATTGAAATTAACTTTACATATTGAATGTAATGTTGTAGTTGAAATCAAATAGAAAGGAAAGTTGTACAAGTGTATTGCACAATTGATTTGAATTATTATTGAAAATTGATTGTTGTTGAAAAGAAAAGAAAGAATGCATGGAAATGATAGACAATGTTGTATTCCTTGCAAGATGCATATTTGAATTGAAATATAAACTGTAATCTAACTCAGAATTGAATAGAAGACTTAATAAGCAATTATATGACACCATTTAGATACTATACACACTTTTAAATGATAAATTGGCATGCAGACTTAAAAGAAACAGTTCACTGATTTAAAACTTCATTCTGGCAATCCATGTTTTATTAAAAATGAGTAGTTCAGACTTATACTCAACAATAAGTTATAAAACTTGAAATTCACATTAGGAAGACCTAAGGAACTCTAATTCACTCTAACAGTCAAGAATGAACCTCCAAAACTTAATAGAATTCAATTCGGAGCTTGCATGGTAATTTTTCCCATCTATTGCTAGAAAAATGAAAACTTGAATAATTGGACAAATTGATTTCACTAAAACACTCTAGACCCTCCTTATACTGATCCTCCATGTTGGTTTGACATGTGGAGTGAAGGAGGAGTTCAAATTTAATCAAATCGAGAAGTTGGAAAAATGCCAGTTTACAAATTAAAATCCTGCAGATCATTTTTATAAATTGACCCTCAAAACTTCATCAAATTCCAAAATTTATGATCTTTGTGCAAAGAGGACTCCGAGAGATTTCCAGAAAGTCCTTGTTTTCCCAAAACTGACTTTTCTATCAAAAGTTATGGCCATTTGAAGTTTTACTTCAAAATGGCCATCCAAAAATTAATCTAACTATATAAAAATCAAAATTTAACCTTTGGAAAAATTTCCCCAAAATTACATGGCCCCACAACCCTTGCAACCAATCATATGTTGCCATGTGGCACTTTGGAGGGTGGACCTTTTTGAAAACTTAACTTTTTGAAAATTTGACCTTGGGAAAATTTTCCCATTTTTCCCTCAGTAACCCTGCAGACCCAATCACGTCATCGATACGTGGCTTGGAGGGCATGCGAAATAAATTTTAAAACTTAGTCTTTTGAATCTTTTGAAATATTTCACTTTTTCCTCCACGGCCCCACACCCCCGCAGCCTAATAAGGTGCTGACACTTGTCCTAACGGATTCGCGGGCCCACACAAGTATTTTTGAGTTGTAAACCCTTTTGTCCGAAAGTCTTAAACCTCTCCGTCATCCTACCGGCCTGCATCCAATCACAGGATGCCACGTGGCATGATTTTTCTCCTTGGTGGAGGCGTATGATGAATTTCACCTTTGGGCCTTTGGCCTAAAAATTCTAAATTCTAACTTTCCCCACCGGTCCGTTTTTCCCCGCACCAATCGGGAAGCGACACGTGTCTTTCCAAACTCACGTGTGACCTTAGGAAATTACAAATTTTTGATCAAGGAGGGAAAAATTCTCAATTTTCTTCCCCACTCCACCCACCGATCAAGGAAAATTTTTCTCCCTAATCCCGCGGATTCCCCAAGGGAGAATTTCTCCCCAAAACTCCATCAGGCCATAACTTGAGATTTATAGTGAGTTAGGAGGACTTATTTATATGGTTAGAAAGGTGAGGAAATTTCCTATCCAATGAGAATGATTTATGAAATTTTTGATGACCCTAAGTGTGTGAAAAATCAAGTGGAACTTTGTAAGCCTGTTAGAGTAGGGTTAAGTGAGAATTTACTCTCCTAACCTAAGTGATGAATTTAACCTCTTGTTTTGACCTTGGGCCTTATTGTTAATGGTTGTTAGAAGCGCTTGTTGCAAGTCAATCTTGATTGTTAATCTTAACCATGTTTGTGTTAACTATGACCTTGTAACCTTATTGCAAACACTCTTAATAAAAAAATTATTCCATAATTTTTCCTAGCCAATCCTAATTTGTTTCTTGGTCTCAAGTGGTATTTTGAGTTGTGCACAAGAAAATTCGAGACCCCATTACACAAAAGGCTTATCTTCTTGGATTTTTCTAAGGGGAAGCACTTCCAATCTTTTCTTTCCATTAAAGAAAGTGCATTCCTTGCATTTTATGACCCACCTATGTGCATTTGTAAATAGGGTAGGCCAAAAGATACCTGTCATTATGATCTTCATTATTGTAGTTTTTACAGAGAAGTTTCCACCAGAGAATCCATCATGAAATTATGCTAACACTTGCTCATTCTGTGTGCCGTTGATGCATCTTAATAACATGCCATCAAGATTCCTTATGAAGATAAGTCCATCAATCAACACATAAGGGACATATGTCTTCTCTTTGCTTTATTAAAATCATGAGGGTATGCACCCTCAGAAAGGGATGTGATCATGTCCTTCATCCACCACATGTGTCAAGGTCTATATTCTGTTCAAGTTCTACACACGGCATATCTTCATCCATAAATAATAAAGCCTTAGGTTCACTCTGCGTATCCTCAGCAATCTACTTATAGAGTGCACTACCTCTTACCAACTTTGTGACCTTAATAGTCAAATCATATTCCATGATTTTAGTCACCCATCATGCTCTCCTCTCACTAATCTCTACTCCCATGATGAAGTCTCTGACATATGAGTGGGATACTAACACCTTGATATGATTGGTGGTGAGCATACTTTTGAATTTATTGAGCGCGCACATGATGACGAAGACCTACTTCTCCATGTGACTGTATTTTAATTCGTAATACTTCAATGTTTGGCTAAAGAAGGCCACTAGATGTTCCAGTCCTTGTTCATTTCCTTATGTCGGAGACAACAACAACACTTGAATTTGTGTTATAAGCATAAAACATGAAATCCTTTGAATAATATGAATTGATGGGAATTGGCACACAAGAAATATCCTTGTTGATCTTGTTAAAGCTTTATCTTCCTTCGATGTCCATCTCAAGGCTATGTCCTTCTTGAGCATAAGGGTGATGGGTCGAACTAGTCCTAAAGTTAGGGATAAAACATCTAAAAAATTGATATTGCCAAGGAAGGACCGTAAGGCCTTTTTGTGCACCGTAAGGAAAGGGCTAGGATGGTTGAAACATGTGTAGGATCAATCACGATGCCATCCTTCAAAACTAGATGGCCCAAGAGCTTGCCCCAGCCACCATAAAATTGCACTTCTTGGGGTTAAGAGATACCCCAAATTCTCTGCATATCTCAAATATCTTTTCCATGTGTTCCATGTGATTTACGCTCTGCTTTGAGAAGATAGTTATATTATCTAGGTAAACCAAGATGAACTCATTGATGTAACCTTTGAAGGAAATATCCATGGCACGTTGAAACATTGCACCCTCATTCGTCAGACCAAAGGGAATTTTATTATATGCATATGTTCCCCATTTGGTTGTAAATGTTGTTTTGAATTGATCCTCTTCCTTGACCAGGATCTGGTTGAAACTCAATACCCATCTAGCATGGAGAATGTTTGTGCACCAGCTACGGTCTATAGAATCTGCTCCATTGAAGGCAAAGGATAATGATCCTTTAGAGATGCCTTATTCAAATATCTAAAATCAACACAGAGTCTAATTTCACCATTTTTCTTACACACTAGAACAAGATTTGCAACCTAGATGGAATATTTGATGGGAAAGATAATTTTTGCCTCAATGAGTTTGGATAACTCCTTTCTCATGAGGGGCTCTATTTTTGGATTGACTGGCCGCTGCTTCTATCTGACAAGCTTTATACTAGGATCAAGGTCAATGGAGTGTTGAGAAACAATTGGATCAAAACCTTTAAGGTCTTCATACTCCCATGAGAAAATATCATTGTATTTTTGACAGAGAGAGATGAAGACCTATTTTTCTTCATGCACACAAGTCCATTTGAGCAACATCTCTTTTCCACATGCAATAGTAATAGGGGAGTAGTCTTCTTACATGGTGCGCATGTATCTTTCTTCACCCTTGAACTCAACATCAGAGCTGAACATTTTCTCTAAGGTGACCAGCTCTTTAGGTAACTTATTTGTCTTCAGTTGTATTACTTGGTCACCGTAGTTGTCATGCAAGTCAACTTGCATACTTGATGAAAATTTAGCTTCACTTTGGATAAACTGGACAATCTAAACGTCACTATTGAAGACTTGTCAGCTGGTGTTATTGTCTAGAATGGATGGTCTGATTACCATCTTAATGTGTTAAACTTGTTTCCTTTGACAAAATCCTCAACATGAGAAAATTGTGAACCGAGCGTGGCCATATGTTTAGCTTCTTTGTCCATTGTGCGCAAGACTACCTATAGATTAATGGCATCAAAGCTCTCAAGTAGGTCCCAAACTCTATATTTATAAGCTTTAAGAAGATTATTCTTTTTCTGGAATTTTTTGGTGACCTGGTGGATGATCAATTATGTGTCCCCAAAGATCTGCAAAGTGCTTTAATTTTCTTCTTTTCAGCAATGAGCAAGCCATGCACCAGCGCTTCATATTCTGCCACATTGTTAGAGCATGTAAACTACAACCTATGTGCAAAGAAGAATTTCTCATCCTTAGGGAAATGAGAACCACTCCTTCTCCCACATTGTTTCTACTTCTGGATCCATCAAAGTACAACTTCCATAGACCAGTTTGAACTTTGTCTCCCATGAGCACACACGGAAGCATAACATCTTCTTCTAGAATGCAATAAGTACCAAGCCTAGTTTCATAGGCTTCTAGTTCTTTAGCATAGGGATCAAATTTGTGATGCCTTTCCACCCATTCATCAAGCACTAGGTCTGGAATAGAGGGTGGAAGAGACTGCTCTTCAGGAACTAAAACTTTTTCTTCTTGGATAAGACAATTGGCTTGGAGAGGGGATGGAACATATGACTCTACATGATAGGAAAATATAGGATCATCTTGTATGGTAAACCAAGTACCCACTCGGTTTAGAAGTAAATTCTCTTGATAGACATAGGGAAAACAAAGGAGACAGGTCAATAATTGACACATCTTGAGTAATTGTCAGGCTTAGACATGCATGGAGGGTTAACTCAAGATCCTTGATGACTCCTAAGGTGGTTAAAATTGATCCATCAAGTTGTAGGGATCTTATAGACAAAGGCCTATATTTCAAACCTAAGACATTAGCTATCTTCTTAGGCATAATAGAAGTACTAGCGCTTGAGTCAATCAAGTAGTTATGCACTAGGTGTTTTCCTATAATCAAGGACATATAGAAGGGTGGGGTTTTAGAAACTTTACTTACTTGTTTCTCCTCTTCTTAGAATATTTTGACAGAAGTGTGTCACTTCTGCATAACTAGGTCAACGCATGGGAGTTACGCCAGAGCTTCATCCAACAAATCCTGATGAGATGGAATAGTCAGGGCATCCCACATTGTGACATTTTTTTATCTTCATTTGGTCAACAATGTTGAATGAAAGCCACCCATCTTGTGCATTTAGGAACAACATACCTTCTTGACTGTTCAAGCGCGAAATCTTGAATTTTAGCTGGGGATGAGGCTTGGCCTACCAAATGAGGAGCATGTGCTGTTTCAATCAAAGATTTATGAGGGGCCTCCTGCATAGGGATTTTAGTTCCTTTACTACATGATGCCTTATTTGATTCTTTCTTCTTCTAAGGATCTGCTTTGTGTTTTTGGGGGTGAAACCTACATGCTTGAATCTAATATTCTTTTCTTATATCTTGTGTTGTCCGCAACTTGGGCACATGGTCTGTTTGTATCTTCTACAGCTTGGTTGATTGCATAGAAGTCCTCCATGCCAAAGAACATCAAATTGGACTCGGAGGAACTTCTAGTCTATCTGGATTATCTGCTTCATGGGCACTTGTTGAGGGCTCACATGATGAAGCATTTTGGATCATGAAGGCTTGTGCGCATGCGAAATTAGCACAATGATATTGACTATGAGAATTTTGCAAGGAAGCACCATTATGACTCTTGTGCCAAGTTGTTATGAACTAGAACAAGTTCCCAACTCACACTGGGTGTTGGGAGAGAAGGCGAGGAGGGAAAAATTGCAAGGTAAAATGTGTATTAGGGTATCATCTATCATTCTACTGATTAGGTGCGTATCTTTGATTTCCATATTGATTCCTCTAGGGCTGATTTCCTTGGCTATACGCCTCGACTGGAATAGCCTCTATAGGCTTGTGCCTGCTACTTTTCTAATGATATGACCTTGTTTGATAAATTTCTAATCAAGGCCTTTGATTCTTCATCTTCCTTTTACTGTGATGGAGAATAGGATGTTGAGGCAACTAGTTGTGCGCTTTGCTCAAGAATAGGAATAGGGGCCATAGAAGGCTAGGGCTTGTGACATCTCTGGGAATAAGGTCATGGGTAGTCTAGAGACCAATTTTCCCACCTGAATGAGACTATTTTCTACCCTTACTACAATGCTATAAGAAGTTGGCAGAGTCCTACCTCCCATAGATTGGATCATAACTAAAATATCATTGTTGAGTGCCTTCAGATAATAAAGGAAAGCATGTTAGGCTATAGGTCTTACCACAAGAGGAATTATGTCCCAAGTCTTCTAAAATATGATGTTAAAATCATTCATCTTCTCATTGGGCACCCTGCTTGTTGTTATTAGTTTCTCCACCAATGATAGGTGATCTAAATTATCATCAAAGTAATTACAAAGAGTTTTTCCCAGCTCATCCCAAGTGGCGATAGATCTAAGACTCAAACCTCGGTACCATTAAAGTGCTTTACCTTTGAAAGAGGCTACAAGTAATCTGATCACTATATCATCATGCGTGATCAGATAGAGTGAACACACAATTTCTACATCTTGGATATGATCATGAGGGGTGACTTGATTCTCACCAGTAAAGTAAGGAATAATCTTGAGCGCATCATTTGGCATATCATGCTGCATGGCCAGGAGTAAGGGACTCCCTCCAACAAAGTTTACAAAGTTTCTTAATGGAGGGGATTGTTGATGTGCCATTGAAGAGCACACAGGTTGTGTTTTTGAGGAGGAGTTGAATTGGCGCAGCGCACTAGAGATAGAGATGTGCACACGGGATTTCTAGAATGAACTCTTCTTGGAGATAGTTGGAGGTATTCAAAAGAATCTTCAGCTGCTGCACTTCTTCTTGTGTGCACTCTTCTACTGAAAGGAACTCAAGACTACTAAAACAGAGATCTTAAAATACTGGGAGTCACCAGATGTGTTTGAAATAAGCCTCTTCAAAGGCTGAAACATGAAGTTCACACACCGAACTTAGAGATATGAAAGTTGAGCTTTCAATGCCGGCCCACTGGCATGCCAAAAATTGTTGGTTGCTCAAACATGCACCACATCTCGTATCTCAGAAGGGCTGAGGTGCTTTAGACCACAATGGAACCGTCCCTGAGTTTTGGGACCTTGCAAGCTTAGGATGAACCTCTAGAGAAGGCCGGTTCCTCTATCTATTTCTATTGCTACTACTCCTAGTACTAAAAGGGAAACTAAGCTAAGAATGCCAAGGGACCAGGGAAAGAAGGATAACATGAAGTAAACTACACTAAAAGGTGATAGCACCAAAAAAGAGGGATGAACACTATCTTTTCTAAGTAAGAATGATAGGGAATGTGTGAAAGGAGGCTAGGCATGAGTAGCACAATGAAATACACATTCACTAGATCGTTCTCATGGAACACAACCAAATACAGAACTGCAAGGGACCTGAAGTAGCACAACCAACACACAATGCAAAATAAAAGGCAAGAAGAAGGAATGCAAACATGTTAGGACAAAGAATAGTCACAAAACGATGCTTCTATTACTTCCAAAAATGCATAGAGCTATTATAATGGTGAAGGAGGCTGATATCCACATGCAAGAGCCATACATAGAGGTATGCAACTCAAAATATAGAAAATATGAAGTCCTTGGTAGAATGCGTAAGGATCCAAAGTGTCTAGCATAACAAATGAGCCTTTCTCTTACATTTATAGATGAATCCATGGAGGAAGAAGGAAAAGGAGGGAAAACCCAAATTTGAAACACAACCACCAACAAGAAGCATTCAATGTCTACAAATCTTCTTGGAAATCTTTGAAGTATGCTTCCCCATGCATGTTTGATGTGTTGAAGATAAAGGAGGGAGGATCATACCAAATTGGGTGGTTGGAGAAATCATATCTTCTCATCAATGTTTAGCAATACGTTTTCCCATTTCTTACCTACCAGATTTGTTAGAATTTAAATTTTGAATTTATGGCGGTGTAGTTGATGTCAACACTCTCTCAACTCTAGGTGCATCTGATCTAAGATCCGTAGTATAAAATATGGATTTGATAATATATTAGAGTCGTTATCACACGCGAAACATGTGGCGCACATGGATTGGCTAAAGTGAAGGCCAACTGTGCAGCTATTTTTTTTATTTCTACCATATGTCAATCATTGATTTTTTGCAAGGATTTAGTGCCCTATTGGCACGCTTTGACTGATTTCACATGACACACTTAAGCATATTAAAAGATGATCTATCATAGAAGGGCATGAGGGAAGGGCATATGGAGAAAATAGAGGAAGGCACAGTGGGGGCTGCATGATACGCATGGGAAGATGAAGAAAACTTGTGAGCAGAGAACATATGGTTAAGGCGTAACTATTACAAGGTAATGGGCACGGAATGCGAAGGGCCAAGGAATTAGTAGTAAGTGTGAGGTGTACGGGAGTCATGAATTAGCTGACTTGGAAGAAGGTGAATGCATGGAAGGTGGGCACAAGGGAGAAGTGGAAGGAGAGGAGGAAATAGGTGCGCTAGTAATTGTGAACAAGGAATGTGCCAAGTGATTTTGAAGGTGCATAATTCTTCAATGAATAACTTAGGGCCAGAATGTGTATGTAAGTTATCCAAATTTCTAGGAGAGATATTTAGATAACAATTCATATTGTTTCTTTTTTATGGATTTTTTTTTTTGCTTTTTATTTTTTCCATAGCTTAAGATTTGGAGATGTCTGTCAGTAACTTTAAATTTCTCATTTTTCCTTTTTACCAAATGTGTTTTCCAACCTCCCCATATGAGCTGATGTCCAGTGATCAAAAGCCATTCATATTTACACATTGTTATCTATATTCCCCCGGAAAAATATTAGATCAGCCATAACCCCGCATAGAAAGAACCATAGAAATCACGTTCAAATCCTGCAAACAAGTTGTAGGGAGACTCTACAATGGAAGTGGCGGGGCTTGTGAAAGATCAAATGACCCTCTCGTAGGGGAAATCCAAAAAATGGATCTGTTGAGAAAATATGTGCTTCAAATCCAACAAACAGAGACTTAGGCAAGCTCAAAAATGGAACAAGAGAGTTGGGGAAGGAGGAGCAGTGTCAAAAGAGCCGGAGAAAAAAGAAAAAGAAACAATGAAGATTCAAATTCTTTGGGCTTTGAAAAAGTTCAAGATGGACCCTAGAATTGAATAAGTATGGAGGAGACAGAAGAAGCTACCAAGTGTCTAAACAACACACCTCCAAAGATTAAAACCAAAGGGGCGGCTCGCATAAGCCCCAAACCTCCACACATCTAGAACTCCAAAAGTTCCATCTACTATTTAAAATTCTTTGACTAGGGGAAGTGCCAAGCGTTGGCTTAGCACAATTCTAAAATGGGAGCCCAAGGTGGAGGCTCAAACTTGTGCCAACCCTCCACGTAGCCAATGGTCAATAGAGGTCAAAAGGAGAATGGGTCCAAAATGGCTAAGTAATGAATGCAGGCGGAAGGTGCCAAGTGTCTAAACAACGCACATTCAAAAGTGAGACCCTAGGCAGAGAATCAAATGAGCATGGGCTTGCCATATGTCCTAGGATTTTAAAAATGGGGGAAAAATTCATAGTTTGAATAGTCAAATCGAGATGAGGGCCATTGTGGAAGGTGCCAAGTGTCAACATGGTGCCATTTCAAAGGCACAGTCCAAAAGAAAATCTCAAACGAGTTCCATCTCGACATGTGTCCCAGAACCCAAAAAGGTGAGGGAGACCATTCAAAATTCTAAAGGCTCGTAGAGGTCTCCACATGTCATATCCGCACTACTCTAAACGTAAAGTCTGGGGTAGTTTCTAAACATGTACAAATCCTCCACGTGTCTTGGGTCGGATACAATGCCTCCGCCCATGGAAAAGACTCAGAAAGAATATAAAGGAAATAGGAAACCTACGAGATGATGCCACGTGTCACATGGGTGCTATTCCAAGAGTGAAGGAAGGAGTCAAATATCAAATGAGTGTAGAGCTGCCACATGGACCTGGTATAGACAGACTCATTTAAATATTATGTGCCCACAACCCAAAAATTCAAATGACCATATCTTTTGACTGAGAACTCAGATTTGGGTAGGAGAAGTTTTTTTGAAATGTCTCAACGCCTTCTATGCCTTGGAAACATAAAATATCATTTTTTTACAACTTTTGGTGAGTGAAAAATGGGAAAACATCTTCTAGGCCATTAATATAGAGCCTAATTTCTCCAACTACTAGATTTGATTCGATTCGATCCATCATTCTTCTTCGATATGACAGACATACAATGGGAGCTAAAATCAACATATTTGGGGTAGATTTGAGAAAAGCATTGATTGATAGTGGTTGAATCTTCAAGCAAGGATTCAATGCATATCCCATGGTAGTTGAAACATGATTTGACTTTTCCCTCTTCTCTCTCTTATTCTTTCTATATATTGTAACACTTCTCATTTGAGAAGAAGAGATTATTCTAGGCATAGGGAAACTCTGTCAAATTTGTTTCCCAACTCCATTTTGAGTTGAAAACCTTCTCCTACACTGCCTGGCAAGCATTTCTGTGCCTCTAAGAAAAAACATAATGGTTTGTGCACCCATATAGAGAAATAAAATGTGTTTTGTGGTGTTTCTTCAACCCTTTACATTATTTTGTTCTCTCTTTGCTCCTCTCCCTTTCAAATCTATTTTTTGTGCATGTATTTCACATTTGTAGGTGTAAGGCATTGTGTTTCATGGAGTTTTGATCATGGATTAGGATTGGGTTTGTGTCACTTCTATCTGACCTTCCCATCTTCCTTTCTCCCTTATTTCATCCTCCCTCAATAGAGCATCTCACCCCTTTCCTTCTCTAGTGTATCACCACTTTAGTGTAGGATTTTCTTTCACCCTCTCTTTCTCTTTGGTTCCTTGGAATGGTTAGATTAGGATAGTTTAGTTTTTACCGCATTAGAGTATCTCGTGGCGGGTAGTTTAGGAACAAGAATCGATTTATCCGGAGGATCATCTCAAGTTTGCAATTCCCACATCTTGAGAGATGATCCAATGTTATGCAATCAAACCGAATGCCCCATTTTAACCACTTCACATCTTTGGCCATTTGGGGGTGCTATGATTTTGCACTAATAGTTTTGGCACACCCAGGGGGACACTGAGGTTAGATCTTCCATCTTTCCAAGGTGTCTCATTACAACAACAAATCATAAGCCACCGTGCAACCACACTAACAATTTTGGCATAGTGGGATAGGTCTGAAGCACCTTACCACTTCATCTTAGTAGGTTGATGTGTTCCTGTTAAGGGTCAACCTTTTGAGGCACTTTCAAGCACATCTGGTGACTCCATCTGGTCAATAACCCATCCTCTGAGTTGCAGACCTTTTCCATCCATTTCCATTCATTTTCATTCATTTTCTTCTTCCATCTCTTCCATTTTCCCCCATTCCATGAAGTTGTGCAATCATGACTTCATTTCCTTCATGGAATTCACACTTACAACAATAATGCAATTCACCTCCAATGCATTTTTCAACTCCTCTAGATCAGCACTATGACCAGATCCAAAGTTAGTTTGACCATGGATCTTATCAAGAATAAGAGTATGCATACAATGACAATAGTCAAATGGAAAATGCTGGTTTGCTGGAGAAGATTCAAAAAATGGAGGTTGGCATGGTTCAGTCAAGGGGCATAGCACAAATGAAGGCATTCAAGATTGGTTACAGGGCACCTTGTCCATGGTAAGGACCTTTTCCAAGATATTATAGCCTTGAGGAGAAGCTAGATTTCATGGTTGAAATGCTGCCCCAACTTGCACAATGGACTAAGGAGATCGAGGCTTATGATTTGGAGTCAAGACAACCTTGTCAATGGGTAAGTCCACCATCTCATATCTTTTCTTTTTCTCTTTCTCAAGTAGCACCATCTCAACCCAAGTTCTAATTTCCAAGCTTCCTAGTTGCTACCCCAAGTGTTGATTCCATTTCTCCATTCCCTAGTCTTCCACCCCATTTCAGTTCCTCTCCCCCTTTCCCCGACAAACAAGATCCCTCCAAAAAATAAGAAGTTCCACCTCCTTCCCCACCATAAACAATTACAAAGTTGGTTGAACCCCAACTTGTCACTCCTCTTGCTTTCCCAAGTCCATGTTAGGAAGAGACTCAAGGATCTAGTCAAGGAAAATAGCAAGAAGGGGAGCCCAACGAAAAGAAATGACAAACAATATAAAGAGTTGGGCTACCAAATTTGGGTTTATAATTCTCAAGCCAATAGAAGATGTCAAAGTTGAAGAGCCAAGTGGCGGCCGAGACCGAGTTTGTAGTAGAGAAGGAAATAAAACAAGAAGAAAAAGATCGGTAGTCTAGCTGCTCAGGATGAAGTGTCCATGATGGCACTTTGTTTGAAGAGGAGTTTGAGCTGACTCAATTTACACAACCAGCTAAAGAGGAAGAACAACCAGCTCTAAGTCTCATTGAAGAGGAGCAGATGGGAGAGATCAAATCGAGTTGAGGCCATTCAATGAATAAGGAATCATTGAAGATTTTTTTCTTTCATTTCAAGGGCTTGATTTGATTGATGAACCCATGATGGAGGAGGACTATACGCTTTCGAGGGTTCCAAGTGTGGAGTAGGCTACAAGAGAACCTTTAGTTCTTCCTTCCACTTCATCCCCTTCAAGCTCTGATGTTGAAGAAGAGTTTGAGCTTGTAAAATTCATGTTTGAGGATGAAGGGAGCCATGGTGATCAAGTTGTAGATCAGAAGGACACCATGGAGGAGGTTGAGCACATGCACAGGAAAACAATGAGGTAGATTATCTGTCTAACTTGGAAGATTGATTTGATGGAGAAAATCCCATGGAGATCACATCATTTTCTCTTCCATCATCCATCTTCCAAGCACATGAGCCTATTGCCATAAAGGAGGGCACTCAAAGACAACAGCCTGTGTCTCACAACATCCCTCTAGAACTAGGGTTGGAAGATCATGGTCTTCCATGTTCTTCACAAGAGAAGGAAGAGAAAAATCAAGGAGATGTCATCATCTCTCTCTCACCATCCATCCAAGAAGGTCCACAAAAAGACTCCATTTTTGGAGTTAGAGTTCAAAACCATGGGCAGATTCAAGGGACCATACCTTGCCCAATCAGATATTTGGCTTCATTGGAGCCAAGGAGAGAGCCAAAACCATTCATGCCTACTTCAGGGCATGAGGATGAGCATCAAAGTACCAAGGGTCATCATCAACACCTCTAGGAGTCCAATGCCAACTAGCTTGAGGAGGTATTTTTGGTTAATGTAGATACCTTGATGATTTGGGTGGAGGATAGGCTTAAAGTTAGTTTTTTATTCATCCAGGAAGCCATATTCAGTGTCAAATCATTTGCATGGCTGCCCCTTTTGAGAAAGGGAAGCTATTTCTCCCTTCCTATAGTGGGCTTTGTTTAAGCTTTTCTTTCTTTCTGGTTAGTATAGGAGTAGGAGTAGATTTTGTTTTCAATAGAAAAAGTGCTTGTGCACACTCTACATGTCTCATTTGAGGCATGTATGATTTTATTCTTTATACATAGCATTGTTGTTGTGTTTTGTTTCTCCAAGGTTATGTCATTGTGAAGTTCAATGTGCCCTGGGTAAACATTGTAATAGTCCATTCTCAAGACAGACCAAGGCCAGGCTCTTCAGTATTCACGGTAGAAAGATCCATAGCTATCTCAGACTAGTTGCTAGTTCCAAAAATGAAACAAATGTAGAGCAACCAAAGGACGTTTTTAAGTCAGTCCATTCAGGGACAAATGAAAGCCCTAGGTTAATACAATTTTCTACTCTTAGAAACTCCATTTCAATATTTTCTTATGAAAATTGAGAGTGCAGATGTGCGGGCAGGCTCAGGGATAGGCAAAACATAGAAAGTGTAGGTAGTCAGGGAGTCCATTTTGAAGGAAGGGTCAGTACCAGGCCATTAATTATGACTCCATGCCCAATGGATGCTTCAAGGCTACTGGTCTCTTCATCTAGCAAGAAGAAAGCCTTGCGAGTTGCCAAAACTATTATCCATATTTCTCCCCCTTGACATAATATTGGATCAACAAAAACCCCGCACATAGAGAACTGAGAGAAATCATGTTTGAATCCTACAAACACGTTATAGAGAGACTCTATAATGGAAGTGGTGGGGCTCATGAAAGATCAAACGACCCTACACAGGAGAAATTCAAAAATGGCTCTGTCGAGTGAATCCATGCTTCAAATCCAACAAATAGACTCGGGTAGGCTCGAAATGGAAAAATAGGGTCGAGGAAGGAGGAGTTGTGTTAAAATAGCCATAAGTAAAAAAGGAAAAGAAATGGAGAAGATTCAAAGTCTTCGGGCTCTAAAATAGTTCAGGATGGACCCCAAAATCAACTAAGTATGGAGGAGATAGCGGAAGCTACCAAGTGTCCAAATGGCACACCTCCAAAGATTAAAACCAAAGGGGTAGGCTCAAACAAGTGCCAAGCCTCCATGCATCTAGAGCTCCAAAAGTTGTACCAGCCATTGAAAAGTATTTGACTAGGTAGAAGGTTCCAAGTGTCATCTCAGAAAATTCTAAAATGGTAGCCCAAGGTAGAGGCTTAAACTTGCACCAACCCTCCACGTAGCCAATGGTCAACAGAGGTTAAAAGGATAATGGGTCCAAAATGGCTAAGTAATAAATGTAGACGGAAGGTGCCAAGTGTCTAAACACCGTACATTCAAAAGTGAGACCCTAGGTGAAGAATCAAACAAGCACGGGCTAGCAATGTGTCCCAAGATTTTAAAAAGAGGGGTCAGAGTTGTAGTTTGAATAGTCAAAGTAGAGGTGGGCCAGTAGTGGAAGGTGTCAGTGTCAACATGGTGCCATTTCAAAGGCACAGTCTAAAAGAAAATCTCAAATGAGCGCCAGCTCGCCACGTGTCCTAGAGCCCAAAAAGGTGAGGGTGACCATTGAAAATTCCAAAGGCTCGCAGAGGTCTCCACATGTTGTATTTGTGCTACTCCAAAGGTAAAGTCTGGGGGTAGTTTCTAAACATGCACAAAGCCTCCATGTGTCTTGGGTCGGATACAGTGCCTCCGCCCGTGGAAAAGACTCAAGAAGAATACAAAGGAAATAGGAAACTGTGGACGCCACCATGTGTCACATGGGCACTATTCCAAGAGTGAAGGAAGGATTCAAATCTCAAATGAGCACAGAGCTGCCACGTGGACCCGGTACAGAGACAGACTCATTTAAATATTACGTGCCCATGACCCAAAAATTCAAATGACCATATCTTTTGACTGAGAACTCAGATTTGGGCGGAGAAGATTTTTTAGAAATGTCTCGATGCCCTCTATGCCTTGGAAACATAAAATATCATTTTTTAGGTGTTGGTGGGTGAAAAATGGGAAAACGTTTTCTAGGCCATTAATACAGAGCTTGATTTCTCCAACTACCAAATCTGATTTGATTCGATCCGCCGTTCTTCTTTGATACTGCCTGGAAAGACAATGGGAGCTAGAATCGATAGATTTGGGGTGGATTTGAGAAAGGCATTGATTGATATCGACGATTGATTCTTCAAGGAAGTATTCAATCAATGTCATGTGGTTGTTGAAAAAGGGTTCAAATTTTCCCTCTTCTCTCTCTTATTCTTTCAATATATTGTAATACTTCTCATTTGAGAAGGAGAGATTATTCTCGTAGAGGGAAACTCTGTAAAAAAATTTCCGACTCCATTTTGAGTTGAAAACCTTATTCTATGCTTGACAAGAATTTTTTTGCCTCTAAGCATAAATGTAATGGTATGTGCACCCATATAGAGCAATAAAATATGTTTTGTGGTGTTTCTTCAACCCTTTGCATTTTTTTGTCTCTCTGCACGCTCTTCCTTTCAAATCTATTTTTGTGTGTTGGTGCTCATAATAGTCTCACCCCATTTTGCCTTTTAAAATCCATTGATTTACGTCCTTTGTCACATTTTATTCCCTCGTGTTATGCCTAGGAAGTCTCTACTTTCCTTTATTGCCATAATTAACCTTTCCTTGGGCCGAAGATCACGTATGGATCTATATTTGTGTCCTTGTTTCTCTGTTTCTCCGAAGAGGTCTGAAATTTGGGTCTCCCATCCTCTATTCATTCAAAAACTTGGGCTTTCCCATTCTTTCCATTTTTACAAGTAAGGATTTGCTGCCCTTGTCATTTTGCCCCAAATACTTGATGAAAAATGAATGGATGTAGCTATGAAGAGCGTATTTGAGCCTTGCAACATTTCTAAATCCTTTGTCCTTGGAAAAAACTTCATCCCCAAGCTTGAATGGTCATTTTTGCATTTTACTATTAGGCATTATTTCCCGTTCAAATTTACATCCATGCATTGATAAGAAATGTGGTCTCTTTTGGTTAGATGTGGCTCAGCTGGGTACTTCAAAATTTTGTGAAAAGCCTCAACTTAGAGATTTTTCCATGTGGAGGAACGACGCTCATTTGAGGATCTACTCTTTGGTTTGGCCTTGGAGTAGTACCGGAGGACACGTGGAGGCTTCCGTTGGGTCTTCCCATACTTAGTATTTTTTTCAAAAGGTTTTGGGAGATCTGGGACACGTGGAGGAACCGCACATGTTTGGGGATTAGCCCTTGAGTTTCATTTTAAAGAAGCACTAGGAGGACACTTGGAGGCCTCCACTCACTTTATATTTTGCTTGGAATTTTCAATGGCCAAAAGGATTGCTTGTAGACTTTGACACATGGCACCTTCCGCTAAGCTTCAAGCCTTCAAACAAATTTTATCAGCCAGACATGTGGCGAGCCCGTGCTCATTCAAAGTCTTAAATTTTCGGGACCATCTCAAGATGTGCCATTGTGATGCATGGCAGTTTGAAAAGTAAAAAGGGCGGGAAGTGGACCATCGATGACAACTTAGATTTTTGCCTCTTTTTCTCAAAAGGGTTAAAATATCAAAAAAATGGCCTACAAACCCAACAAAGGATCACTCAAAGTTTGTTTCAATTCAAAATGCTTTGGGAGGCGAGACCATCGGGGTAAATTACATTTTTCTCCCGATATTTAAAAGATTAAAACATCAAAATGGCCTGCAAGCCCGATAGAGGAAAGGTCAAAGCTTGCTCTAGTCAACGGTAGAGGTGCAGAACCTCGGAGGAAATTTGGAAAAATTTCCTTTTAGGAGAAAATATTTAAAAGTAAAAAAGGAATTGTGGTTCCACTAGGACCCGCATTGGGACATGTGTCAGGCCCATTTTTCAAGGGCAGAGGCGTGGAGCAAAATGTGAAAATTTTACATTTTTCCAAAAGTTGTAAAAAGTCAAAGAAAACCTTGGGCCCGTCTTAAATGGAATCTTCCATGTGGATGACCCAAATTCAAAGTAAAGATCAATGACAGCTGAGAATCTGAATATGATTTTCACCCCATTTTACTCAAATTCTCTTGGAAGTGTGAGTCTTCATGATTTCTTGGTGTTTCCTACATGCCAAACAGAGAGGAGAGTTAATGTTGATATCTAAGTTTGGTGGAGGAGATCTGGAGATGTCTTTCACCATTAAAATGGTCTGACTCTCAAGCTCGATATCATTTTGCATTTTTCTTCTCCCGAGCACGCAAGGAACTAGATTTGATAGATTAAGGGTGGAAGTGGTTGGCAAGTTAAAGAAGGAGTGATCTACTATAAGGAGGAGTCGAATGCAAAGATATTCAAAGAGATTTTCCCCAGCACTGACGAATTTTTACAAATCTGATTCTGGAAATTACAATCGTGATCATGGCGAGCACTTGTTACACTCAATGTCATTATTTTTGGGGGGGAAATTGGATCTTTTGTAAATTTTATAAATGGCACAAATTTTCCATGCAAATAGTTAGAGGTTGGAGTGTTATAGGTCAAAGAAAATTCCTAAGAGGAAAATTTGACAAAGCCTGTCTTTTGAGAAGTTGTCTGAGAAACCTCGTTATCTCTTTTCTATTAACTTTGATCGTTTCAAGGTGGTTGCGAGTGTATAACCATTGAAAAGATCTGAGATTGGTCTAGAAAATTTCCCCTGCTGATAAATTTAATCAAACTCAAGTTATTCTATGTTGATCTTAAGCCAAATATGTTTGTTTTATTTTTGAATGTATGTAGATAGTTTTTTCTTATTCCTGTTGCAATCTTGTATCAAAATTTGTCTTAATCACATAGGTCTCAATCCTTGTGACAGTTTAGTGGCATATGTAATTTCATTTCCTAGAAGATCTTTCATCTGGGGATGAAATAAATGATTTAAAATCACTTTTCTTTCATTTGTTGATAGAGATTATCTGTAAGCCTCTAGGTGTACCTCAGGCATGATTGGGTTTGGATCTCAATACTTTGTTGGGTTTTCTAACTCGATCCTTTGTGTTAAAATCTCATAGATTGTGTGAAAAGGTGCTAATCTGGGCCTCCATTGAAGCACATATTCTAGTTAAAGGAACATTTTAGCTATTCTGAAGCATTTTGTTGATTAGACTTTCCATTTTGTAAGAGTTCTCAGAGATCTGGCAAATCAAGTTCATTCTACCTCACCTCCCACCAAAAATTCATTTAAAAAAACTAATCCTACCCATACTACCCTTGTTTGTCCTATGTGTGCACAAAAGCATAATTTCCATTACCAAAGCATGTAGAAATAATCAAGATTTCAAATGTCTTTAGTAGCTGAACCTTGCCCAGAAAATATCTCCACTATCTAGAGTGACAACTCGTGAGAGTTATATTTTGTTGCATTGATCATATTTTCTCCAAGGTCTCCTTAACAACTTCATTAGGAAGGACATCTCCATCTCCTCCATAAACAACAGGCTACAAAAGGGTTCTCTTACCTTGGTTGAAAGGCACAACCTAAAATAGTGAGGATAGATCAAATCCTCTTAAGGTGCTACCCACTCCTTTTCAAAGCCTGAGTGCTAAAAAGTCAGATAGATTGCTTCCCCGAGTTGTAAAATGACATACATAATCATCTATCTACCTCTGAGTGTCTTGTTAAATCCATGATGCTGCTCACCCTTTGAAGGAGATTAAATTTGGGTACCAACATTGTGCATGTATTTCACATTTACGGACAGTGCGGTATTGTGTTTCATGGAGTTTTGATCATGGATTAGGGTCCAGGTTTGTGTCACTTTTGTTTGACCTTCCCATCTTCCATTCTCCCATGTTTAATCCTCCCTCACCAGAGCATCTTACCCCTTTCCTTCTTTGGTGTATCACCACTTTAGTGTGGGATTTTCTTTCACCCTCTCTTTCTCTCGGTTCCTTGGAATTGTTATATTAGGATAGTTTAGTTTTTTCCCGCATTAGAGTAGCTCGTGGTAGGTATTTTAGGAACAAGAACCAGCTTTCTCGGAGGATCATCTTAGGTTTAGAATTCCCACAACTTTAGAGATGATTCAATGTTATGCAATCACACCGAATGCCCCATTTTAACCACTTCACATATTTGGCCATTCGGGGTCTTTGTGATTTTGCACTAACACACACCTCATAGTAAGTCTAGATATTCTCTTTCCCACTAAATTCAATCAATCTTATTTGAATGATTTTTTCTTTTGAATTACTATATTTTATGTGTTGATACATTGTCATTCTCCTATACAATAAAAATATAGAAATAGACAAATAAGAATCCATCAATCAAATGCATACCCCAAGAAAATTGAACCAATACAAATAAATGAGACAATACTAAAAACTAAATTATTTTGTTGTGTGATCTCTTGATAAAAATAGTGTAGAACAACCGTCAAGTTCTACTCCCTTGTATTAGTTTTGAATTTACATGATAAATGAATGATATTTCTGACTTAAACTTTAATTATTTTTGTAAGCATGATGTTGACATTCCCTCACCTAATTCTAGAACTTCTAGAATGAGCAGATAACTTAATTTTACCCTTAGGGAAGGTTGTAGACCCTTTGGAATTGTGAGACTAGGATGTGACGCACTAGGTGGTGTCATTCATGTTAACTCCTCAAGAACTAATTTTTGTTTAATATTCAAGGTCTAGATAAATCTAGTAGAGGATTCAGGAGACTTGGTGGGTTCTTGTCTTCCCTATAGTCTTATGGCCACAAGCATGTCAAATTATGGTATACTTAATTAGACATAGGAATATAAATTATTCCAGTCCTAGCTCACTAGGTATCGTGAGATGCCCAAGGTAGGTGCTCGAAGGTAGATGACAACATCAATTCACATGATAGATCCTCTTGTTACATATTCTATGATTTATGTGCTTCGTTGAAGGATAGGGTCACTCAATAAAGGAGGTATGTGGGAGACTTAAAGGTATGTGTTTTTGGAAAAACGTCCCAATGATACACTCCATCTCCCGAGCATGGTTACACGAGATATACATTCTAAATATATATAGCCATAAATATTTATGAACTAAAGAAATAATATAACAAACCAAAACTAGCCTAGAACCAACATTAAACTAGACCAAAACCAAGATGAACACAAAAAGAGGGCATGAGGAACCTACTAACTTATACACTATAATAAAAGATCGGTATAAGTATTATATTGAGTTTATATGATATAATCAATATCAATTTGTAAGGAATGGAATTTATACAAAATGTAAATGTTAGAAAGCATTATTATGATTATTGTATGGCATTTGGATACATTGAATTTTAATTTGCAAAATGGAAAATGAAAAGAAAGAATCTTACCTTCCTCTTTATTGATAATGAATGGTAAATGATTTGGTGTTTAAGTAACCCAATTTCAGATATATTTGATGATGTAAGTAAAACATATAATTTTATTATTTAAATAAAAAAATATGATGTATTCTCTTAACTTCTATTTCTGATTTAATTTGGTATGAGAGAAAAGAGATATTACTTCTTGGTATTAGAGCGATCAATTCAACACTTGGCCTAATGGAGTTCATTACAAAACCTTAAATATTTTTTTCCTTCAAATTGTTTAGGTAAAAAATGTCTTGAACGAACAATGGATCCATTAGTGGGGAAACTAATGTTGAGCGTTAAGGGCAGCAAGACAAATTAGACCAACTTCTTGAAATGTTAACTAAAACTAGGGATAGGGTACACCTTCTAAAAAAGAGGGTTCGAGATGAAGTTAAGGAAAAAAATGAACAAGTAGAGGAAATAGAACAAAACAAAGATCAACAAGATCTCACAAAGCAACCTCAAATAGAGGTTGAATTGGCTAAGGATATCAAGAGGGTCCTACCTCCTAAGTTCAAAGGAGATGCCCTAGGAGATGGAGCTGAGTCATGGCTTATTGATATGGAGAAATACTTTGAGCTCCATAACTTTTCAGCTGAGACCAAATATGTATGGGGATCCTATCAACTCACTAGAGAGGCATCGGCTTGGTGGAATAACATTAAGGCTGAAAGAAACCTCACCCTAAAAAATACTACTTGGGAATTGTTTGTCACACTTTTCTAAAATTATGGTTAACAAAACTATACTTTGACAAGAATTCTATATAATTTCAGAACCTACATCAGGTTGGAATGTAAGTAATAAAACAATGGGAGAATTTCACCCGATTTCTCAAGTATGTTCCTTAATATCAAAAGGATGATCAATTTTGTATAAGAAAATTCATCATGGGATTGAAACCCCAAATAGGATTTGAGGTTGATGTTCATGGGTGTTTGACCATGGAACAATTATTTGAGAAAGAATTGAAGAAATAAAAAAATGAAGGCCATCTATGAAGCTAGGAAATATTTTTAAAAAGGGGGAAACAACTCTCAATCTATATCTTTTCAAAAGAAGAACTAGAAAACTAATAGGTTCAACCCCTCTAGACAAGGGAAAAACTTCAAATTAGGAGGAAATTTTCAAAACAAAAATAGAAATGGAAAAAGTAATGGAAATAGGAATAGAAATAATGGCAATGGAAATTAGAATTGGAACAATAATGGAATCACAGGAAACCATGGGACTTTCAACAAAGGACCAAAAGATGGGTGCTTCATATGTAAGGGATATCTATTTGGTATTTGAATTTATATTCATACATACACCATCTCAATTATATCAAGGCTATTATATAGCCATAAAAACAAAAACTAAACCTCCTACAAAATAGGGAGGAGAATAATGATTCACTTGTGAATAGTTTTATGGGTGTAACAATATAAATACTCAACTATAGATTAAATATAAAAATATATTTAATCAACCAACCAACTAACCATTTACCATAGTAAAATTAATGTGAGCACTAGAATTTATTTTCCTAACAAGATCACTATGTTAGTCAAGGCCCATCAAACAACAAAGGATCCAATAAGGTACAGGAAGCAAACCAGTTGGAAACCTTTCAAAAAAACATATAAAAAACACTTGATATCCACCAAGATGACTATGAATCCACACCTATAGAAGCATCAAGTACTCTTTTTGACCATCCAGTCACTATTTTGATAGACACATGGGAAACTGAATGTTTTGTAGCTCCTAAAATTTTAAGCAAAATATATAGAAAAGATGGTTATATGGAACATACTTGGGTAGTGCAATATGGAAACCGAGTTGAGTGAAAAGTAGAGAAATTCTTATTTGAGGATGATTTACAACTTCCCAAACTAGCAACCTTAGTAAATATGTATGTTGTGCCATTGGGATCATATGATGTGATTTTGGGAGTGAATTGGTTATGGAAACATTGGGCTAAGGTTGATTATTTTTCTAAGACTGTAGTGTGTTTAGATGATAATGGAAGAGAAGTAAGCATCCAAGGAACTAAGAGAGAGATTATTCTTAGGAAAATATATGTGATGCAACTAAAGAAGGAAAAGAGAAAAGGGTGTGTCATGTATGTAGTACACATCCATGATATGGAGAGTGAAAAGGAACCAACTATTGAAGACTATCCTTTCCTATATGATTATAAGGATGTCTTTCCCAAGGAACTTCCAGGACTTCCACCTTAGAGAGAGTTTGAATTCTCAATAGATCTCATGCCTGGAACTGAACCCCAATCCAAAGCCCCATATCGTATGACTACAACTAAATTGTTTGAATTAAAATCTCAATTACAAGAATTGTTGGCTAAGGGTTCGATTCGACCAGTGTTTCTCCTTGGGGTGCTCCTGTGATATTTGTGAAAAAGAAGGATGGAACTTTAAGGCTTTGCATTGACTACAGGATGTTGAATAAAGAAACTATAAAGAACAGGTACCCCTTACCCCGCATTGACAATCTTTTTGATCAAATGCAAGGAGCTACGATATTTTCTAAGATCAACTTAATGTTTAGATACCATCAATTGAGAATAAGAGATGAGGACATACACAAAACAAATTTTTGAACTTGTTATGGTCATTACAAGTTCATCGTACTACCTTTTGGACTTACAAACACTCCCAAATATTTTATGAACCTGATGAAAAATATCTTCAGATACTATTTGGATAAATTTGTTTTGATATTCCTAGATGATATTTTAATATACTCTAGGATGGAAGAAGAACATCATGAGCACCTAAGGTTGGTTTTGGAAAGGTTGAGAAAACACAAATTATATGGAAAGCTATCTAAATGCACCTTTTTCCAACCTCAAGTGCAATATCTTGGTCACATTATATCAAAATAAGGGATAACAATTGATCCATTTAATATCCAAGCAATTATGGTCTTATCTAGGTATTTTTTACGTTGGAAAAGTAACACCTTGGGATTTTCACATTACAAAACCCTACTTTTGACTAACATGGGATTGTCTCAAGGTGTGCGACCTTTGAAATTGAGACAATCCTCCAGAGATGGCTGGTTTTTGACTTATTCCAATATTGATCTACTCCTAAACTACCATTTCCAAGGGACTAGAGGAAGAGAAATACATAAATGTAAATCCTAAATTAAGGGAGGTGATAGCACCAAAATAAGACTAGAGAGATTCCTAGTGAGTGAAAGTGGAGGGAAATGGGGAAGAAGAGGGTAGATAAAATGCCATAGTCCTAAAAACACATTCAAACCTCCAATATCATGGAGCACAACAAATTTAATCCTTGAAAGGAACACAATATGTACAATATACCTACAAAATATAATAGAAGGTAAGAAATGCAATATAAATCAAGCTAGAGAAAAAGATCCACAAAACACTAAATTCATTCCTTAAAATGATGCAAAATCCACTAGAGTATAGTTACAAGGTAATAATCCTTCACAAAATGCATAAATTTGAGGCCTGTAACTCACAAAAGTGCTAGAACAATTTTGGTAGAGTTCCTTTACAATTTTGAAAATCTCCCCCTTCAAATGAGGGGAATTTACATATATATAGAGAAAAGGAGCTACCAACCAATATCCTTCATTAAATTCCTGTACGTAGGTATGGGCAGCCATGATGGTTCACTTTTCAATGGTACTTTTCTTGCACAGGTGAACAAGGGTGCCATACCTCATTAATTTGGTTGTTGAGATACCATGTATGGTGTCATTAACATCTAGTCGTATTTAAAATTCCTTGTTGTCACCCAAAGGAAAGAACTAGTTGATTTGAAAAAAATAAGGTAAGAGTCACCAATGATGAGGGAAATACTTGTCACACGATAGTGAGGGAGGTTGACCCATGATAGGGAGCGACGCGTTGATTTGCTACGAGAAGGTGGTGGTAATGGGGAAGGAAGAATTACATTTGACGAGGGATATTGTCTAATGATAAGAAGGTATGTTGTCACAAAATAGGAAGAAACAGTTGATTCACATCAACAAGGTGTGGTTGACACGTGACAAGAGGAAGCCATTAGTGCATGAGCAGGACAGAGGAAGCGGTTGGCGTGTGAAAAGAAGAGGGGAATTGATGCATGATAGGAGGAAGTAGTTGACACACAAAAATAAAAGGGGGCTGATGCACAACAGGAGGAAGCGGTTGACGTGTGACAAGAAGAGGGTCGTTAACAAACATTAATGAGACAACAATATGTAAATTTTTCAACAAGACCATTAATGTAAATCTTGCTCCAAATCTTTTCCATGGCTCACAAGCTTACTGCAAGATACCTTGTAAACTAATCCCATTAACTATCAATTCCCAGACTTGTAGGTTGATCCATTTTTCAATGGGGTGCAAAAATGGATAACAATTGATGAATTATGAGGTGATCTACCTACTAGATCTGAAACACCAGTGATTTTACATCCATTTGGTATGGAGTCATTATGATTGCTAAAACATTCGATGTTTGAAACCTCTCATTTCTCTAAAACACTACTGAGACATTACTTTATCATCGGATCCCTTTAAAACTGAAAGTGCAACAAAGAATAAAACATAACCATGTACAAATAACAAAATCATACACATCCCAAATGGAACATGTAAAGAGTGCACAAGAACTTATCTGAAATAAAACCTAGCTATATCAAAATGATGTGTTGTAATCACTTTGAGTAATTACAAACTATAAACTAATATGTATAAGAAAGATACTCTCATCAGTAATAATTCATGATATAGATTCCATTGACTGGGATCTGTAATTCTTCCCCACCCAAATTTTCAATTGGAAAGCATTTTTTTCTTTGCACCCTAAAATCAAGTAAGTGCCACTCCATATTGCATCAAACTTGGAGTGCCTTCTTGGTTTGGCTCTATCTACATCCCATTTCAGAACCAAGTCTCCTTCTTGAAAAGTTTTGTCTTTGGCCTTTCTATCAAAACTCATCTTGATTTGAGCTTGGTCCTTCTCCATTTTTTTATGGCATGTTTTCTTAGCTCTTCTTGTTCCACGAGCTCTACATATCTGACTTCCATAGCTGGAAACTTGAACAACTCTAGTTGCTTGATAAGTTTCAAGGTTGGTAATTAAAAGTATATTGGTAGCCTTGATTCCCTTCCATAAACCAACTTGAAAGGAGAATAACTAGTTGATTTCTTGGGATTGATTCTATCAGCCTACAAAGCTAATTTCAATTTGGTATGCCAAGTCATGTGACTCTCATCTAGGGTTCTTATTATGATTCTTAATAATTTCTTGTTCGTGGAATCTGCTTATCCGTTACCCTGAGGGTAGTAGTTAGAATAAGTGCTCAAGTAGATGCCATTTCTAACAACCCAATTAGATATCTTTTCTCTAAGAAAAGCTAAGGCATTATCTAATATTATAGTGGAAGGAACACCAAACCTTGTTGTAATACCTTTGTAGAAGTCCATAATGCTAGCTTCATTTTCTTCCTTAAGTGCAATTGCTTGTCTACTTATTGAAGTAGTCTGTGGCTATAAGAATCCATTTGTGACCTAGGCTAGAACTTGGATTGATCATCCCAATAAAATCAAGCCCCCATTGCATGAAATGTTTCTCAAATGAGATAGGATGGAGTGGGAGGGCTCTTTAGCTTCTCTTTACATGTGAAGAAGGCACACTTCTTACATTTCTTGATCCATGAGTAGTAATCATTAAAAATATTAGGCTAGTAATAACAAACCCTCATGATTCTAATGGTTATTAAATTTGGGGGAAAATGACCACATACCTCTCCATCATGAAACTTGTGCAATACCCTCTCAATATGATCTATGTTGATGCCTCTTAGGAGGATAACATTCAAATCCCTTTTGAACAAAACATTATCCACAAGCACATATGGGATGCAATGAAGTCTGAAATACATCCTTTTGTACTGACTCAATCCTTGAGGACTTTGACTTGTTTACAGGAAATGTATAATATCCTGAGTCCAATAAGGAATGGGTATGTCACATGCAGTCTGTTCTTGATTATCTTGTAACACTATAACAAATTTTTCCTCCTTTATTGATTCAACATGTTGGATAGAAGGTAGATACTCACATAACCCTTTCCCTCTAACTAATTAGGTCACTTTTATATCAATATCATATTCCACAACCTTCGTTATCCAACCGGTTCTCTTTTCATTAAAGTCCTTGTTCAAAAGAAAATCTTTTACACCAACATGTGAAACTAATAGATGAATTCTATTATTTGACACTATATGTCTTAATTTATTTAAACTTCTAATCACAACAAGGACATGCTTCTCAATGAATGAATATCTCACCTCATAATCCTCAAGGCTTTGGATGAAGAATGTGATACACTTATCCAGACCTTCTTGATTTGGTTGTACCAGTATGGCATATATTGCATATGTGCCTCCAAAAGCATATAAGATGAATTCCTTCCATAAATTTTGATTTATGAGGATTGGAGCCTGCATAATGGCCTACTTTATAGCTTCAAATATTTCTTTTCCTTCAACATTCCATTTGAAAACCATGTTCTTTTTCAACATTAGTGTGAGTGGCTTGACAAGATGGGAAAAGTTAGGAACAAACCTCCTAACAAAATTAATTTTCCCCAAAAACTTTGGAGAGCCTTCTTGTGACTTGGAAATGACAATGCTTGAATGGATTCTACCCTTTTTGGATCAATTGCCAACCCTTCCTTAGACATGATGTGGCCTAAGAGCTTTCCTTCATGAGCTAAGAATATACAATTTTTAGATTCAAAGACACTCCAAATCTCCTGCATCTTTAGAACACTTGTCTGAGGTGAAAGAGGTGACTTGTTGTGTTCTTGGAGAATATAGTGATGTCATCTAGATACACAAGAACTATGTTATTGATCATCCCTTTGAATTCCATATCCATTGCCCTTTGGAAAGTGGCTCTAGAATTTGACAATTCAAATGGAATCTTCCTATAAGAATATGTGCCCCACTTTGTGGTGAAGGATGTCTTGAATTGGTCATCTTCTTTCACCATGATTTGATTATAGCCCAAGTAGCCATCCAGTAATGAGAACCTTTCAGAACTGGATACAACTTGCAGTATTTTCTCCATGGAAGGAAGTGGGTAGTGGTCCTTGAGAGAGGCCCTATTCAAGTCTTGTAAATCCACACATAATCTGATTTCCTCGTTATTTTTCCTAACCAACACCAAATTTGCTACCCATGAAGAGTGCTTGATTGGAAAGATGATGCTTTCTTCAATGAGTTTGTTCAATTCCCTTTTCATGAGAGGCTCGATATGAGGATTGACTGGCCTTTTCTTTTTCCTAATGGGTTTAGCTCTCAAATCTAGCTCAATGGTGTGTTGTGCCAATTTTGGATTAAACCCTCTCAGATCCTTATAGCTCCAAGAAAAGATGTCTAGGAACTCTTGAAAAAGTTGTATGAATTCATATTTTTCTTGATTTGTGCTCACCTTTCCAACTTGGAGCACTTTACCCTCTCCAACCGAAATTGGATTTAAATCCTCGCCTTTGACTGAATGTTTTCTCTTTCCCTTCGGAAGTGATCATTAGGATTGAATATTGACTCTAAAGTCACTAAACCCTTTGGTAGATTATTTTTCCTCAGTTGAACCACTTGATCACCATATTGTTGCTCCAATTTATCCTAATTTCTAACCAAGAACTCAGCCTCCTCTTGTAAGAAATTAATGATCTGTTGATCATTCTCAAATACCTGCTGCTCATGTTATTGTCTAGACAACTGGCCTCACAATTACATAAATATGTGGTTGCACTTTATCTTTCTTAATAATATCGACCACATGAAATTTTTCTCTAATTGTCGCAATCCTATTTGCAACCTCATTCTTCTTCCTTGGTATGGCTTGAATATTGAATGCTTCAAAATCATCAATTTGATCCCATACCCGATGCTTGTAGGCTTTGAGAAGATCATTCTTAGTATCATGTTTTCCCCTAACCTAGTTGAAAATTAATTCATTATCCCCAAACACTTGCAAGTTTTGTATACCCCTCTTTCTTGCCTAATTCAATCCATGTATCAAAGCTTCATACTTAGCGGTATTGTTTGAACAAGTAAACTGAAAATGGAAAGTTGAGTAGTACTTCATACCTTGTGGTGACAAAAGCATTGCTCCTCCTCTAGTGCCTTGCCTACTCCTTGAGCCATCAAAAATAGCTTCCATACTTCATTATCACCCTTATCATCTGGTTTGGTGAGGCTAGGAAGGGGTGTGTTTTCCTCATGCAAAAAATAAACTCCCAACTCATCCTCCTCTATTTCCTTGTATGGATCATATTCGTGACTTTTTTTTCCCATTCATCAAGAGTCAAATCAGGATGCCCCAACTTTGGTATCTAGTTTCTTGAGTGTTTGGGAAATCCTCTTGATCAAAGGCTATGAGAAATTTACGTTGATTTGGCTTGGTACATGAGGCTCAATATGGAAATTTACAATAGGTTCAGACTGGATTGTAGCCTTAGCTCCATACCTTGTTCTGAAGAGCATATGCAACTAATTAGTTGATAAGTATCCTCCATTTTTGTAGTGAAGTCTCTTGATAAGCACACTGCAAAGAGTGGTGGTAAGTGAATCACTGATATATCTTGTTGAACTGTGACATTAGGACATGCATGTAATGTAAGGTTTAAACCTTTTATGATCCCAATATTCCCCACTACTGTCCCATCTAATTGTACCACTCCTTTGGAAACTAGGTCATATTTCAGGCCCAACTGATCTGTAATCTATTTCGGCATTACCAAACTACTAGCCCCCAAGTCAATCATGTAGTTGTGTACAAGATTGTTCCCAATAACAAAATATATATAGAATGGAGGAGGATTCATGCTTTTACCTTGCTTACCTCCATGAAATCCCTCTTTTGGAGTTGCATTAGTGAGCACCTTCTCTTGATTCTGGAAAACTCATTTGATGTTGACCAATTTTCCATGGCTACTTGTAACAAATCTCATTGGATAGGAATTTTCAATGATTCCCACATAGAAATTCTTACATTGGTATTCTTCATTTGATCAATAATGTTAAAAGGAGATTGATTCTCCTTCTGATCCCCTTTACTTGGCATGACTTTTTCCTGCACATGGGCTATTACAACCGGAATCTGAGTTGGCTTAGAAGGTAGTTTAGGCTGATCTTGAATGTTTGGGGTTGCACTTGGATTTATTATACCCCTAAGTGTGATTAAACACCGAGAAGTACTTGTATTAGAGTACTTCCCTTCCTCTATATTTATTTAATTAGACCTTGTATTAGTTGCCCCACTTTGAGAAGGGGACTGATTTTTTCTGTAGAAATATTTAGTTTACCAATTCACAAGTGTTGTCTCATTTAAAGGTGCTTCATGATTAGCTACTTGCTACTGAATTTTTTCCTGGTTTGGTTCTTGAGGAACACCCACCATAGCCACCATAAATGCTTGATTATACAGTTGACTGCATGGGAAATAACATTCATATTCTTGTGCTATGTTGTTTTGAGTTGGAACCAAGGCCCTAGATGTTGAAACTACATTAGGGTTATATGCTTGGAATGGCCTAACATCTTGGGGATGTCCTTAGTTTTGGTTAACAACTCAAACAGGTGGCTTGTTTGGTTTATATGGAGTTTTATTAGGTTGGAACTAAGGCTGATAAGGTCTAGAATTTTGAGCTTGTTTCCTCTTAAGAGTTACCAACTTATTTCCTAAGTTTTACAATTGTTTCATAGCAACTTGGAGTTCATTTGAAGGACTAGAAGAAGAATTTAAAGCTTCATTTGAACTCTGATTTCTTGGATCAAGGATGGGATCTATTATAGGCATTTGATTATGATTAGGGTTCCCTGTATTTAGATAGAGAGGCATAGGTGGCCTAGGTACGAGTTTACCACTTGAATTAGGTAATTATCATCTCTAATAGCTATGACATAAGCATCTCTGTTATGGTTATTTCCCCATAGATTATATCATAATAGATATATCAAAATTTAGAGCCTTAATAAAATAGAGAAATGCACCTTCAGTTGTTGGTATGACCGTAATGGGGATCCTTTCCCATGTTCTTTGGAATGTGGAATTGAATTTTGTCATTTGCTTATGCTTGTGCCCTTTTGATTGTAGTTGTCTTCTCCAAAAGGGATAAGTTGTCACCCTCTCCCGAATCGGCCCTAAAGAGCTATGCATAATTGATCCCAATTATGAATTGATCCTTATCCCATGCCTTTGAACCACTATAACACTTTCCTTTGAAATAATAAGCCAACAACTTGAACATAACATCCATCTTAACAATCTCATCTATGGCACAAACATTTTTAATGTCTTGGATGTGGTCAATGGGAATTATGTGATTTTCTCCAGTGAAGTATGGGATATTCTTTAATGCTACTATCGGGACCATATTTTGTGCATTAAGGGAAAGTGGACTACTTCCTGTGAAATTTGCATATGGGTTTGGGGGTGGCTGATTTGGTGGTTGTAGATGAGCCATCCTGAGTGGCCTGAGAACCCTAGTCGATTGAAGAAAGGGTCTACCTAGTGGAGGTGTGGATAAAGTTATATTTGGTGGAGATGGAGACCTTTGAGCTCTTCTTCCCCTTCTTGCTCTATCTAGGGATAAGTGTAGATAGACAAATAGCCCCTCTTCTCTAGTTCTTGACCTTGTTTGGATTCTTCTCATGAACTTGATAAACTTGGGCTATTGAAACCACTGGATTTGAGTGACGGAGTCACCATATGTGTTGCTGCAAAGCCTCCAAAGGATAGAATTTCACCAAGACACACCTAATCTTGATAGAAATGAAAATACTCACTTCGCTCCCACCGGGCATGCCAAAACTGATATGTCGGAAAAGTAGCACCTTGGGATTTGCACATTACAAAACCCTACTTTTGACTAACATGGGATTGTATCAAGGTGTGGGACCTTTGTGATTGAGACAAACCTCCAAAGAAGGCTGGTTCTTGACTTATTCCAATGTTGATCTACTCCTAAACTACCAATTCTAAGGGACCAAAGGAAGAGAAATACATAAATGTAAATCCTAAACTAAGGGAGGTGATAGCACCAAAACAAGACTAGAGAGATTCCTAGTGAGTGAAAGTGGAGGGAAATGGGGAAGAAGAGGGAAGATAAAATGCCACAGTCCCAAAACACATTCAAACCTCCAATCTCATGGAGCACAACAAATTTAAGCCCTACAAAGGAACACAATATGCACAATATACCTACAAAATATAATAGAAGGAAAGAAATGTAATGTAAATCAATTTATAAGCTAAGAATCCTTCAAAAAATGATGCACAAACCATTATAGTATAGTTACAAGGTAAGAATCCTTCAAAACTGAATAAATTTGAGGCCTGCAACTCACAAAAGTGTTGGAAAAATTTTGGTAGAGTTCTTTTACTATTTTGAAAATCTCTCCCTTCAAATAAGAGGGATTTACATATATAGAGAGAAAAGGGGCTACCAACCAACATAATTCATTGAATTCATGTACGTAGGTATGGGCAACCATGATTTTTCACTTTTCTTGCATGGTGAACAGGGGTGCCATACCTCATTAATCCATTTGTGAGCTACCTTGTATGGTGTCATTAACATTTGGCCATATCTAAAAATCCTTGTTGTTGACAAATGGAAATGACTAGCTGACACATGACAAGAAGGTAAGAGTCACCATTGATGAGGGAAAGACTTTCCACATGACAAGGAGGGGAGGTTGACGCACAACAGGGAATGATGTTGACGCACACCAAGAAGGTGGTAGTAATGCGAAGCTAGAATGATGCATGAGGAGGGGATCTTGTCACACAACACAAAGGTATGTTGTCATATGACAGAAGAAATGGTTGACTGCGATAGGAGGAAGCGATTGACACATGTCAATAAGGTATGGTTGACGTGCAATAGGAGGAAGTCGTTGATCCATGATAAGAAGAGGGGTGTTGATGCGTGATAGTAGGAAGTGGTTGACATGCGACAAGAAGAGAGGAGTTGATCATGTCAAGGAGATGGAAAATCATACATTTTTCCAACTTGAATATTAATGCAAATCTTGCTCCAAAACTTCACCACGGCTCTCAAGCTCATCGTGAGATACCTTGTAAACCACTTACATTAGCTATCAATTCCCATACCTATAGGTTGATCCATTTTGCAAGGAGGTGTAAAAATGGATAAAAATATTATAGGAGGTTTATGGAAGAATTTTCTAATATTGCGAGTCTAGTTCCTTCACTACAAAATAAATGGAAAAGGTTCATTTGGACATAAAATTGTGAGAATGTCTTCAAGTTGTTGAAATAAAAGTTGACAAAATTTGTTATCTTGATGATTCTCGTTTCTAATGGTGACTTCACGGTTATCACAGATGTGTTATGACATAGATTTGGGGATTTTTACTACAAGATAACCACATTGTTGCATATGATTCAAGGAAAATTAGGAAAGGAGAAATAAATTATGCTCCACATGATTTGGAGTTAACAACTATTGTTTATTCCTTACGAACTTGCAGGCACTTCCTATTAGGGAAACCATTTTAACTCAAGACTGATCACTTGGGTCTCAAATATATTTTTACTCAACCTAACCTAAAAACTCACTAGATATATTGGTTAGAGTTTCTGAGTGAGTATGACTTTGATATTGAGTACATTAAAGGAAAGGAAAATAGTGTCACAGATGCACTAAGTTGGTGAAGACACATAACCTCCATGGATGTAATTCAAACAACTTTTAGAGAAAATATCCAAGAAAATATATCATCTGATAAATTTTACAAGCAAGTCAAGGCTTCTCTTGATGTTTATAGTCGAGATCATAGGTATGAGGGATATCAGATAGAGAGAGATGGAATCTTGAGGTTTAATGATAGAATATATGTTCCATACCATGGTGGTTTATGAACCATAGTTTTGGAGGAAGCACATGGTGCTCCCTATTTAGGTCATCCTGGGGTGACTAAGATGGTAGAAGATGTTAAACAATTATATGTATGGCTAGGTTTGAAAAGAGATATTACAAATTTTGTTTTGAAATGTTTATAATTTCAACATGTCAAAGCTAAGCATGTGCATCCTACAGGGTGTGCTAGAATGGAAATGGAAAGTTATCAGTATGGAATTTGTCCAAGGACTCCCAATGTCTAAAAATATACATGATGTTGTTTTAGTGGTGATTGAAAAACTCACCAAAGTGGCACATTTCATTCCAAGAAACTTGACAGATGATGCACCCACTCTAGCACGTAGATTTATGTAAGAGATATTTAGACTTCATGGATTTCTAGAGAAGATAATTTCATATTGTGATACAAGGATAAATTATAGGTTTTGGAACACCTTGCATGCATCCCTTGGTACAAAACTCAATTTTAGCATTGCATACCATCTTGAGATGGATGGAAAAATAAAGAGAGTTAATCAAGTTTTGGAAGACATGCTTTGCATGTACTACATGGACCAGCAATATAGATGGGAGGAGTATCTACCCTTAGTTGAGTTTGCATACAATAACTCCACTCACTCTACTTTGGGAATAGCTCCTTTTGAGGATTTTTATGGTTGTAAGTGTCACACTCCCATTAGATGGGATAAAAAGGAAGATAGAATATTGATAGGACCCAAAATATTTTAGGATTTGGAAAAGAAGGTAGTGTAGATCAAGAAAAAATTGGTTGAGGTAAGCTGATAGATAGAAGAGCTATGTAGACAGAAAAATAACTCCATGAAATTTTGAGAAAGGGGAAAAGGTTTTCCTTAGATTCAAACCAAAGAAAAGTTCAATCAAGTTTGGGAAGGCTTCCAAACTTGCTCCATGATACATGGGACCTTTCAAAGTTTTGGAAGTGATTAATCCAGTGGCATATAAGCTTGCTCTACCACCCACTTTAGCTCAACTCCATGATGTTTTTCATGTCTCTTTACTTAAGAAATATCATCCAGATGTATCTCATGTTATTGATTGGAAATATTTATAGGTGGAGGATCCGAGAGTGGTTCTAGTAAAACCCTTATGAATCGTTGATACTCATAAACTTCATTTGTGGAATAGAGAGATTTCTCAGTGTAAGGTCCAATGGGACCAATACTCTAAGAATAGTGCTACATGGGAGGACATGGATGAAGTTATTCAGAAATTCCCACATTTATTTGATTAGACATTATGGTCATTTGATAGACACTTGATACTTTTATTTGATTAGACATTATGGTCATTTGATAGACACTTGATACTTTTATTCGATTAGACATTATGATCATTTGATAGACACTTGATACTTTTATTTGATTAGACATGTTATGTTTTAGACACTTATCTTTTCATTTGATCAAACATGTGATGTTTTTACTAGATTAACATTGGGATGATGTCTTTTCCTAGTAGGGAGGGATGTCACAACCCAAATATTATGGTATTTTATTTAATTATGGATGAATGTAGATGTTAGATGTTTTGAGATGAGTTATGCATGTTGATCAGTAAATAAATTATATGACCATGGTTAGACGTGAAATGATCAAGTTTCCTTATTTATGCCTCACAAAAGTATTAATTATTATTACGAGTTTATAAGATAATTTATTTCTTAATGTTTATTTCCTAATGCTAACAAATGTGTGAGTGTTATGTTGAGTGGTGGTGTGTGTAGGAAAAATTACCCTTAGAAGGAGGGAGAGTATCATTGGGAAGAGGCGGATAGATGATGGAAAATAATGTGGCAAAGGGATGTAAACCATGTGACTAGGTTGTGGCTGCAAGAATAGGTAAGAACCTTTTTAAGTCTTAATGGAAAATAGGTCTATGGTGCAGTTATCGGTCTATATATATATAATAACACCAAATTATTATTGAAGGAACCTTTTAATAAAATTATTAAATAAATAAATCATGTGAGGGATAGTAATTAAGTTCTTTAAAAATAAATAAATAAATAATGCTAAGAGACAAGTATTAATATATAGAAGTTAATAATAAAATAAATTAATGGTTTTAAATAAAATAAATAATGTACAAGTGAAATACCAAAAAAAGGGTGCCCAAAATTTGAGGAAAGAAGGTTATGTTTTAATTAATTTCAAAGAATCTAAGGATAACCTTTCAACTCTAGGTGCACCAGTTGGAAGAAGCAATTTTAAATTTATTAAAATTTCCTATTTTAGGAAGATTACCCACCTTTTAAGGAGGAGTCACTCCATTAACTTCAGATTCTCCACATTCATGTGGGGGAGAGGAATTTAATTAATAAAGGAGAGAATGGAAGTAGTTAATAGAAGGATATAAAAGAAAAAAAAGGGAAAAAAGAAAAACATTCATTCACAGGAGCAAAACAAAACAAATCTAGAAGAGGAGAAAACACATAAGGAGCTTGGAAGTTTTAGCATCAGTGAAAGGTATGGGGATTATCCTACTGGAAATGTCATGGATTAATTATGTATTATTTTTAGGAGTTTTCGAATAAATAAAATCTCTGAGTATATATTTTATAGGTTTATCCGGCTGAAAAATACCATGAATTGGTTTTATATGCTCTTAGATTGGGTTTGGGATAAGTAGAAACTTCTAGCTAATAATCTAAACCATATTCTAACCTTTTCCATTAGATTTTCAATCAACATCATTATTTTATGCGAGATTTCAATTTTTTTGTCATTAAGGAAGGATTTTAGCAGCAATTATAACAAAAAGGAGTATTTCTTAGCATTTTTTGCAGTAGTAGTTTTCATAACCATATGTTTTTATATGATCTTTTCTTTAAAACCATGTTGAACCAATGCCAAAATTAATCTTACGCAAACCTCAATTTAATTATCATAACATTAGGTAGAGAAGGTTGGATTTTAGGAAGTAATTCACAACCATTTATTACAGAAATGTATTTCCAAGAAAGCCTTACCTCATTATCTGACAAATAAATATAATAATTGTAGTTGATTCCTACTGATTATTTTTTATTGATTGTTGTTTTTGGTTTGTTGTTTTTTCCCTACCTTCAGATTTGGAGATGTCTGTTGCAACTTAAAATTTCTTATTTTTCTAATTTACCAAATTTGTTTTCTACCCTCCCATACGAGGTGATGTTTAGCGATCAAAAGCTAATAAAATTTACACACCTCATACTGAATCTAGAGATTCTCTTTCCCACTGAATACGATCATTCTTATTTGAATGTTGTTGTCTTTTCCATTACTATCGTTTATGTTTTGATCCATTATTCTACTCCTATCCAATAAAAAGAAAATAAACAAATAATAATCCATTAATCGATGCAAAACCTAAGAAAAATCAACCAATACAAGTAAATGAGACACTAATAAACACTAAATTATTTGGGTGCATGATATCTTGATAAAAACAATATAGAACATCAGTCTACTTCCACTCCCTTGTATTAGTTTTGACTTTACGTGATAAATGAATGGGATTTTTGACTTAAATTTTAATTCATTTATTAAGCATGATGTTGACATTCCTTCACTTAATTATTGTACTTCTAGAATGAGCATATAACTTAATTTTAACCTTTGGAAAGGTTGTAGAATATTTTTAAATGTGGGACTAGGATGTGATGCACTAGGTGGTGTCATTCACGTTAAATCCTCAAGAACTAATTTTTGTTTAATATTCAAGGTCTAGATAAATCTAGCAGAGGAGTCAAGAGACTTGGTGGGTGCCTGTCTTCCCTATAGTCTTGTGGCCACAAGCATGTCAAATTATGGTATACTTAATTAGAGGATAATATGTCTATCATTATACCTTAAAAGCTTCCACATAATTTCACAAAATACAAGAGGATAAGTACCCCAAATTGAATATAGAGAAAATAAGTGATCTAGGAGTGAAGAGTGATCATGTAGACTGAAAATGACCTAGATTATATTTATTTATAGAATTGGAGCTACAAATAGAGATAAATGGAACCATATGTTTTTTCCTAAAGCATGTCACTATCTAGTCCTATGTTATATGGTTTCATACAATGATTAACTAACATTGTAACTTTCTACGTGGATGCAATATTTTATAATGACCTTCACACAAAAATGCTAAGTTTTACACATCTAAAAAAATTGTGTTATATGAATCAATCTCAAACCCTAGCCATAGGTAGGAGGCCCCTATAAAAAGGTTACTATTTGGGTTAACATTATCCTTCACTACCTACATAAACACTAATCTAAAGAGACCTTAGAAAACATGTATTTTTCTACCTAGCATGTTGTTATCCACCTAGAAAACATTAATGTAATCACTTTAGAAACTTAATCAATTTAAAATAAGATATAATTGCTTGAAATTCTTAACATTTTATTGTTTTACCTTTGACGTTATCCGGAATGAGAAGATTGAATCTTGAACATGATATGACATGGTTCAAAATTATGTGTGGGATTCTCCTAGGTTTTTTTTTTATTTAAATGGATTTATGAGAACTTAAAGTGATGTAAGTTTTTATTGTTCAATGATTACTCTTTAATTCTTAAGTGATTTCTAGGGAGGTAAATAGGTGAGTTAGAATTAATTTTGTAGGTGTTTAAAGGTTTAATTTTACATTACAACATGTAGTATTAGAGTTATCAAAACATAGCTATGCACACTGGAATGTCATCCAGACAAGTCTGGATGCTCACCTGAAGCATGCACAACCACCAAGTACATCCTTTATTTGGTTAACAATATGTTAACATGCATGTCCATAATCATAGAAAACATTCATACAAGAGGAAACATCATAACATAAGGAACATGAAAACACATCTAATAAGGAAATCATTTATAGATAATTCTTATTAAGATTTGAATTCCCATAAAGTGTTATTCGTGTACAATAATTTTAGTAATACATTAGTAGTTATCCATTATGACAATAATTAATTACATAACGTATAAAATAATTATAATATTACCTATTATGTCCATGTACTAGACCATGTGTGCTCTCATACATACTCCACACTAAGCACTTAGAACCCACACGAACTCTCTACACCAAGAACTAGTCAAAACAAGGATGAATCACCCACACCCACACACACACACACACACACACACACACACACACACACACACACACACACACACACACACATATATATATAAACATTGGGTAATTTCTCTTCACCACCTACATGTATCTTTCCTAATAATAGGCATGCTATAACAATATTTTGCATGTTTTCCTACCTTTGGTTTACATAGTTCAAGCTATAAATAGCTTGTTTTATGTTTATGTTTTAAATCCTATAATTATACTTCCTCTAAGCACTCGCTTTAGTCTTAATCGCATGTGTATTATCCTATTTATAGTCCTTATTGGATTGCAAAGTTATCTTTCTATATCAATTTTTAGTCATTTCCCAAAAATGGCTAAGTCCTAAATACTTTGCATGCATGCACATGTGCCTTACGCACTAACCTATTTCACTACATCCCCACACAAAGGTATTAGATTCCTTTACTTTCGTGCACACACTACCACATGGTCCTTTTAACTCGTATGCACATGTTTACCCATTACACGTGTCTTCTTGCATAAAATACTTCGTGTGTGATCGATATTTAGTCATTTTTGTGACCAACATTACCCCACACTAGGGATATTGTCTATCTTTGGAAATATTTTTCCAAATAATGTTATTCAAATAATTCCTGAAGAATGAAATAATAAAGAAGCTAAGAAATAATTAAAGAAATAAAAATAGTTATCCATGCATACATCCATACTCAGGCCTTCTGGGGTGGAAGGAGTTCTATAAATTACTTATCTAAAACATTTTTTAACTCCTTCCTTCTTTCTAGCTCCTTTGTTGATTTTATCGGCGTGACATATATAATAATAGCAGGAACTTAAATGGGAGTTAACTCATCTATCTTCCCTCTAAGCTCCTTGATCATCTTGTTAAGTTCTCGAGGCCATATCTTTGAGTGCATCCATCCCGCATGTGACCAAAGAGAAAATATCCTTGATTATTTCCTAAGTGTGTTCTTCATGGCCTTAATTAATTTTTTTTTTTCTTAACCTCATCCATTACCTTTTCACGCTCGGATGTGTTATTCTTAATTTTATCTTATACCACCTTCAACTCGCCACCTCATTAGCATTTTGTGCACTCAAACCTAGTTCAAGCTCTTAGAAGTGATAAAACTAAACTCTTCCTTCCACACCAATACCTTAACCGTTGTTGCCAAAACTTCATACTAAGCAAGGTTTATTTCCACCTACTCCTTATAACTCTTATTTTGTGCAACTAATTCTTTCATCATCATCATTGACCCATTCTACTTCTTATGCGGTAGCATCCTTACCAAGTCTCTAGATAATGCAATATTGAAGGGTACTCATATTTGGCATTGTTGACTAATTATGGGTGCACAATTGTAATGTCATTAAATAGGTTTTCCAACACCTTGTATGTCATAAAAATCTAATCTCTCTCTTCCTTTAAATTTTTTCGATCCTTTGAATTCTCTTATATTTTTTTTTCTCCTCTTCCTCAGTAACACCTTTTGATAGTGACATATTTATCAAAAATATTAAACCATATCTCTGAGGATATTTTTTTAATGGATTGCATTCTCGGTTCATCTTTGAGCAACCGGAATTACAAAATGGGAAAGGGTTTTTTTGGCGAAGACTTTAACCGTGTTTCACATAGTGAATCCTTATTTATTTTGAACTTTGGCTCTTCTATGTGTGCCTGATAGTTCCATGAGAGCATCTTTCTCGTGCATGATAGGGATTCATTTTTATAAATTATTTGTGAATAAAATAAATCATCATGTTCCTACTAAATTATGGTACCTAACCCTTAGGACCTTCACAAGATCATCAATTTATTCCAGTTGGGATCCTCACTTAGTTTTCCTTGGTTTTCTCCCTTTTTCATGTTCTTTCTTAGGAACTTCTTGTGAAATAGTATGCCTCATGACACTAGCTTCTCATGTGTCTACATTATCCCCGTGCATGTGTCACTATCTTTATTTACCTCCACATTCCCAAACTCATTCACTTACTCGGGATATTTTTCACCTCCCGAGAGAACATGTATCATTTGGCCTACCAATTCCTCCTTCCTCTTCTCAATCCTTCCCCGGTTCTTCATCATTGTGTGCATTTCACTCTTATTTATCATCAACATCCAAGTTATGGATGACTGGGGGTCATCCTCATGCATGTTCTCCTCCTCACTAGCCATCTTCTCCAAGTCCTCCACATCTTCATCACTAGAAACTACCCTTGAATTCTTATTCATTGGACTTGTCTTATTCTTCAAGCTTGGCTTTTCAACATCCAAGTTATGGATGACTGGGGTCATCCTCATGCATGTTCTCCTCCTCACTAGCCATCTTCTCCAAGTCCTCCACATCTTCATCACTAGAAACTACCCTTGAATTCTTCTTCATTGGACTTGTCTTATTCTTCAAGCTTGGCTTTTTTGGTGAATTTTTGGGTGCTTCTTGTAGTACTTGTGCCTTTTCTTTTCTCTCTGGGATCCTATTTCTTATTCTTCATCTACCCTTGATCTATCGTATCCTACTCTTTCTCCTTATCTCTTTCCTCTTCCTCCCCTTATTCTTATTCCTCCTCATGAGGAGGGGTATCCTCGCCTGTCCTCTTTATTCCCACATTTTTATTTCTCTACGGGGAATCTAGAATATGAATATAAAAATCACTAATGTACCTCTCATTCTTCATCTTTGTTCTAAGATAGATGAATACTTTGAACGCATACTTTCCCAATATAATGGTTATGGTTCTCAAGACAATGTTCTTAGACTCTATAGTTTCTACATAGGCTAACTTTGATGGATAGACAAAAGTTATGCGTAGGGTGTGATAGTTGGAATCCATGCTATCTGCATCAAAGCTTAGCTTGTGAGCCTCTTTGATCCAATTGACCAAGATATGGAAGTAATTTGGTGTAAAGGAGATGGGTAAATTACACCATGGAGTATATTCTCCATTTGTAAGCTTAAACCAAGATAAGATGAAGTGTTGGTGCACCACAAATTATTCCTTTCTTTTTAGTGAGGGAAATTCTGGGAATGCTCCATTCATTTTTAATGCCTCGTACATTTGATTTTACCATTTTTCCAATAGGAGCTTGTATGTGTTTTATATCACACCATCGCATATGTAATCTACAAAATTATGTGTGGGTGACTTGTCATCAACTAATTCCACATTTTCTCCTTCGGACCATCTAGTACCCCAATCTCCTAAAATATGATTAATAACAAGATTGTGCCCTAGGTTATCTTTTAACCTTATTCCACCCGGATCCTTGCTTCATCGACGAGTCCCTCTATAATGTAAAGCATGATGTTTTACATGGCCTTTTTTTCATCTTATGCGATATATGTAGCTACTTATTCTTCACCTATGACCATCTCTCTAAAGCATCCAACTTTAAACTAATAAGGCGTGCTACAACTCTTGTGCTCGGGTCGGTGATGTTTGTGACATCCATTGTGTAATTTCCTCATTGGTAGTTAAAATTTGTGGCATTATCCTTCACTGGTGCATCATCTCTTAAATCTTTCCCAATATCCACTCCCTAGATGTGAAGTCTTGTAACTCTCTCTAAATAATTCCACGGTAATGAAAACTCTTCACCCCGCAAAGTGGAAGAAGTCTTCATAGATGCACGACATAAGCCACCGGTAGAGTCACTCTAGCTTGCCAAAGAAAGGAAATTCAAAGTTAGAGGACTCCATAACTCTCCAATTCCTTCTTCACCAAGTAATAAATAGCTAACGGAATTTATGATGTCCTCTGCGCTAACTTCTTCATGACATTTTTCTTATTTCTCCCTTATCGACTTTAAGCAATCATTGTAGTCACTAATTTTACATTTTGTGAGCTAGAGACCCATGGTTACCCAACTATAACCTCAAGAGGGTATTACATTTCAAAATAACACTCCTCTTATGTGTTCTAAATAATGGGATTCTTTCGATTTCCCTTACCGACTACTTAAATAGATTTCATTTCTTTGGTGCAATTGTTTAACATCACAAGTCTTCAAATTTGTAGTTAATAACTTCCACTTCCCTTCACCAATTTCAAAACTCGCAAACTTACAAAGTGAATTCGTGACTTAGGTGCTGAATAATCCCACTCAAATTTTTGTGTCTTTACATTGGGTATTCGACTCTTCAACCCCCTTTTCACTTGCTTCACGCCTTGGTTTTTTCCTCTTCAATTTGGTGCCCTAGATTTAATGTCGTGCCCCAATTTGAACTCGTGAACTTATACTTCTGCAAACCCTTGCTTGAACCTTTGGTTCTAAATATCCTTTTAACATCTTTCCTCCACACTCATACTCCCACCAATGGATTTCTCACACTCAAGGTTTTTCTAGATTACCAATGGTTTGATCTTTGGACTAGTTCATCACACATAAGCATAGTTTGACACTTAATCACTCAAGAGCACAAGTTATTAAATAGGATAGGTAGGAATGAGTTCTACCCCCACCTTGTTTATATTTTTCCAAATTTGTATCATGTTTATTTCTCCTCACCTACCACTACTCCAAGTCCTTAAATGTACTTTTTAATTTTTCCCGTTCTTTTTCCTTCTTTATTCCGTGTGTGGAAGTCGTAACCTTCTAGTTTGCCACAACTCTTTAAACTATAGTCATCCTTATGTGCACCTTCCTATGCCACAACCTATATTCCTTTCTTACACATACCCAGTAGTTGATCCTCCTACTACTTCCCTCATGTTACACTATGTGGCCCTCATTCTCACGCGGTTTCCTACTATGAGAAATTTTATAATATTCCAACACCGTTATCCTAAATTCCTTGAGACACTTTTTTTTTTCGCATATCCCCAAGCTCATATAGATCAATCGCCATCATCACATGTACCAATACATTGTTCTATTGTACACCTATCTTATATCCATGTGTACCCCTATACCAAATCAAATAAACATACAAACAAAACATAGTTTTTGTTGTGTGCACACATACATGTTTTATCCTACACTAAAAATATGTGTAGTATTCGCACATCAAATAAAAATATATTAATAATCTCATGTGTGAAAACGTGCTTATTACAAATAAACAAGGAAACACAAAAATGAAAGGGAAATCTATTATAAATGGCAATACCACCTTATTAAAAACATAATAGAATATTATTTATAGTAGGGCTTGAGCCTACTCCCATTGAATTAACCAGCAACATGGTGTCCTCCAATACCTATAATTGAATTACACCTAATTCTAATATCTTGGTTACTACAAAGGGTCCCAACCAAGAAAATTTTAGCTTTCTGGATAGCGTGTAAACTTGGAGTCATACGAAGTATCATCTTTCCCAAAATAAAGGACTTGTTCTTGATATGCCTATCATGCCATGCCTTTTTTATTTCCTTTAAATTATTATAATGCCAATGCATAATGGGGCACCGCTCATCCAATTGCATCAATTTTTGAATGCACTCATCAACTACCTACTCATCATCTAATCCATCTGCATACCTAATATGCAGGAGGGAAACATAAAATCCACAAGTAACATTGTCACCGCACAAAACACCAATTGAAAGAGTGTGGCCTTATTTAGTCATTTATAGGTTGTCTTGTGTGCCCAAAGTGCAACTAATACTTTATCATCCAAGTATTTTCTTCCAACATCACACATATTCATTAGTGTTTGGTCAAAGATTTTGTTGAATTATTTGACAGTCCCATTACATGGGGTTGATAAGGCATAGTCTTATGGTGTGCCACCATTAACTCTTCAAAGAAAAATTGAATAGTCTCATTCAAGAAGTGAGTCCCTCTATCACTTGTCAGACTTAATGGAAATCCATATCTACTGATGATGTTTTCCTAGAGGAACCTTTATATTTTTGTTGCACTGCAATATTCTCTAGGTATATCCTCTACCCACCTTTTCAAATAATCAATACATGTGATGATGTAACATGCATCCGTCCTATGCACGAGTGGTGCAATAGGTCCTACAAAATCAATTTCCTATTCCTAAAAATTCTTTACACTCGTTATGGGCCTTAATAACATCTCATGTCTATTAATAAGCTTCCTAATTATCTAACATTGATAAAATACTTTGACAAAATCCTTTGTATCCTTGTATTATGTTTGCCACCATAAACTATCGAGTAAGATCTTATGTGTTTGCCGCCGCATCACCTACATAGTGTCCTATCGTTATTCTTCCATGAGCTTCCTCCATAATTCTATTACACTCATGTTCTAAAACACATTTGTGTAAGACCTAATCACTCCTCATCTTATAAAAATGAACACCAATGATCTAGTATTGCAATGCGTGAATAGAAATTTGTTTCTTTTTTAAAGTCTTCATTCCTCTAGCTCTGCACCAGTGTGAAAGAACACTACAATGTCTTCTAAATTTGTTGGCACATGGTTAAATCAAGGTATGCATTAGTAATAAAGTGTATTATATGCATTATGCTTCCTCTCTATAGAAGTGATCGAGTCCTATGTTTATCTTTCCCGGCTTTACTATGACTATGAAGTCAAATTCCCGAAAAGAAGTATCCACTAATAGATGTGCCCTTGAAAAATTGGTTTTTGACCACATACTTCAATGGCATATGATATGTATAAAAATTAATGGTTTCTCCAAGAATTACTATATTAAATTGTTAGGTGTGTAAATCATAGAAAATTCATTTTCCCTCTCGTAGTGGTATAGTTTTGCTACGTTGGTGTCGACTTCACCTTGCAAAGTAGATGGCATGATTCACATTACCCTCTCCTAGATTTTCTAAAAGTACTCCAATGGCCATGCCGCAGGCATCCACATGTACATTTAAAGGCTTTTTTTAAAAAGGAAAGCAAAAAATGGGTGTAGTGGTTAGCTTCTCCTTCAAGGTCTCAAATGTCTACTATTGTGCATCCCCCTAATAAAATTTTCTTTTTTAGAATTCAACAACTCTTTGAAGTGCATGGAAATTTTTGTATAACCTTTGATAAAATTTCTATAATAACTAGTATGACCAAATAATCCATACACCTCACTCTAATTGGTAGGTTCCTCCACTCCGAAAATCACCTGCAACCTTAGTTGGGTCTATTAATAGTTCCTCATTACTAGTAATGTGCCCAAGTAAAGTACCAAAATACACTTCTTGATGTTAAAAATATAATAAACTACCTACACCTATCAAACATCAACCTCATGTTGTAACATTGATCTTTCACTAGACCATGGATAATTCAATCGCCTAAGTAGACTTGCAAAAACTTATGAATGAAGTCTTGGAATTCCTTAACAACAATGCGTCAAAACACCATTGGTGAATTATTCGATTAAAATGTCATGGTAGTATATTTAAAAATTCCCCATTCATTTGTGAATGTGCACTTTTTTCATCCCCACGTGTAATGTGTACCTAATGGTACCCTGAGAATCCATCAATGGAGGAGTAGATTTTGCATCCTACTATACCTTCTAAAATCTCTTTAGTTAATGGTGTAGGAAAAGGATCTATGACAAATGAAGCATTGAATACCCTATAGTCAACGAAAATCTTGATCTGCCATCCTTCTTGATATAAATGGCCATGGAGGTTACCCAATCATATTCCTCAATAGGTTCTATAATCCCTGACTTAAGCATCTTTCTAATCTCTTCCTTTCCCTTCGACACAAGTTCAGTTCACCCTATAAGGCCTCTTTTGAACTAAACATGCACCATCCCTTAACTTGATTTTCATTTATCCTAATGAAGTATGGATGCCATTTAGCTGATATCCACTTGGGATTAAGTCCTATAACTCATGCAATAACTCGATGATCTTCACAACCTTTGGTTTTGACCAATAATCTCCAATAATAGCCTCTTTAGGCACATCTTGATACTAATATTCACCTTCATAGTATTCATAGGCACATGATATGAGTATACCTACTCATATGTGGAATCCAATACCTCGCACACCTTAGTCTCAAAGTTATCCTAAGAGATAGACCATAACTTCCTCTTCCTTTACGTTATATCCCAATGTGATGCACTTCATAATCTACAAGGCCTCATGAACTGATGTTTTAGTAGAAAAATAGTCAAAACATTGAACAATACCTTCAATAGGGTCACACCACTTGTTGTCTCTTTCTTCAACTTGGCATGTACATATGAAGCTCACGCACATCCACGCATAGTAGAATAAACATTTTTTTCCCAAAGAGATGGGGGTATAGCTTCCTATCCTTTTTCCCAATGTCTCTCACAATTGTGAATATGTACCATAGTAGGGTTCTTATCATCGAATTTTGTCTTGGGAGGGAACATTTCTTTGAGTAAACCTTGTTAAAAAGGATACCCTAAGCACACACCAGCCTGTAAGATTGTCTCTGTGTGTCTCCCACAGGCTTACTACCATTCTCGTGCAAAGTATAGACCGTCATATTCCATCTATCATCTTTTTTTCCACTGGTCCTCGCATTATGTGCAAGAAATATTCAAGTTTTTATTTTCTAGTATATTAGGCAAGCGACATTTCTCATGCACTGAATGTGCGTGGTATAATCATCCTAGTAAATTTCCTTGTACTCGTGACCCACCATTTCATATGTGTCATTGTCCCAATTGTCACAAGCACCGCATGTAGTATCACTAATAGACTGTGCATTTTCCCAATGAAGTACACCTTCTTTAGATGGATCTACATTTTTTGGATTATGCACTATATGTGTGTATATTCTATTAAGTTCCTCCTCACTAATTGACTCTTTATAGGGTGAAATATTTGCATCATCTAAAGCTATGACAACGCACTCATCCTTATTCTCAAAATTGATATATCTTTTGTTGAATCACAAATAAGTATTGTTTGCATAACACCAAGGACATCCAAGGAGTGTGGGGAAGTTATCTACCTCTGCAAGTGTAAGCACCTCAAAATAAAATTTAAATTTTAATCCTTGTATAGTTATTGAATCATCCTTGAGTACTCCAATGGGTATGGCACTTGTTTTATTTTCCACGTAAACACATTAGAAGATAGTTGTAAAATTGGCCTTTTCATTTGGTTCCAAACATCCAATGTCGAACATTGACTTATATACCTTTATCAATGAGAATATTACTCACCAAATTACCATATATCACTACATCTAGTGTAATCTCCTTGTCATATTCACGGTTTTTTGGTGGTAAATTTGCATGAAGTATCTAGTGCTCCTACTCAATCCTTGCGTGTGGTACTTTCTTTCGCAACCATTCTCATATAAAATGAATAATTTTTTCCTACCTTAACATTCTTCATACCTCCTTCAAGTCATCAACATCCTTTAGTTGAAGCTAAGTTCCCTTGCGCATTCCTTCTTATGTGCTTTCTCTTTCATGTGTTGGATCTCCCCTTTAAATTATCTAAAAATACCCATAGTTTCGTGATTCACCTCCTTCTGCAAGAAATGTTCTATTATTTAGCATTTGTGACCTATTCCCTCTTCATCGATATTTTTTCTCTATATTCTCAACTTGAATGCATCATTTTTACATGCGTAGTAAATAATATGTGTTGTGTCAATGGCTCACCCATCCTCTTAGGTGCCCATTTTTCATGCTTCATGCAATCCACCTTAATCATCGTCATGCCTTTATCCTTATTTTTTTTCTTACACATACGTTTATATAGGTTTGGAAAATCCTCAACCTTGTGTTCCTTCCTAGAATACTTGTATACCTAGTTTTTAGGGAACTCAAACTGATAATGCTTAGGTGATCCACAAATATAACATTTTCCATGCATGCACCTTCCTCTACCACCTCGAACTATTCTTCAGTAGCCACCTTTAAAGCGTCTAATGTCATTTTTGCACCTTTCATTTTCCTTACTTTCCTAATCTCAAGAGATACCTGACCATAGTGGTTTATTGCAATCTAATCTCACATGGCTCATGAATATGATATATAAAAAAGTATTCAATTATATCAAGGGTGTGCACATCATAAATATTGCAATACATAGAGACTATCTTATATGTTTCTTGCTGTAAAAGAGGACAATTTCAAACATCATGATTCTTATGAAAGATCTCACAAGATGTCAAAAATGTTTACACACTCTGTATTGGAAACTATCCATAGTATGTCCCTCAACCTCATAATCTATGCATCATAAGCCACCGCATGTCTCATGTGCTGAATTAGTAGAAAAATTATCTAATCGTATAGACATTTATACTATATGTACTTTAAGGAAAGGAATTACACTGTGTCAACACTCCTAACTACTTCAACATGTAGCATTGTTTCCAAGGCTTCCCACGGATCAAGAAATGTCTTATGTGAAAGATCCCTCCTAAATGGTGTTAAGAACATTCTTACGAACCACGGCACATGTTGTCTTTAATGGATATCATAAGATAGATTAGACAATAAATTTTTAAAATTTACATCATACTCTATGACTCTTTTAGAAATGCCTTCCTTGATATCCTTAAGAGCAAAAAGCTCAAATTCTCAAAGTTTGAGATATGAAACTCATAAAAAAAGGAAGTGTGTACTTGAATAATAATCTAGTGCAATATGTTTTGGATCATATTTCATATACCGTGTGTGCGTGCCCTTGAACATTGGTCAAAAATTGGCTTTCCTTCGATTAAGAGCTATTATACCCTTAGCCCTCCATAATAACTCAAATTTATGCACATACTCAGCTATATCTTTTACACTCTTGTACTACGACAAGTGGCGAGAGATCTCAAATAATATTTGAGGCATGTGTTGTTACGATTACTAAGGTTATTGTTGACCTTTTCCTAGACTAGGGCTAGATCCTCGAACCTAAACCTCCACCAGATTACCTTCGTGTGGTGGCTGACCCAAACGTCTTAAGCCTCCTATCATGACTTGTGGTCATGTAGATGATATTCCTTGATTCCTAATGGTTTTAATAAATTGGACACCAACCATTTGTGTTGTAGTTGTACCCATGGCATTACTTCCAACAGATTTATTCCAACAATATGTCGTGATGAAGTGCCCCTAATGTTTCCTCCAAAAATACTTTGTCCAAACATGGGTGAATTTTTAATGCCATTTGTGAATCCTTAATCTTTTGTGCTTCCTAAGTTGATACCAACATGTACCTAAATGTTTCACCTAACCAACGTGGTGAACCTCTATTACCTCCTTGCTCACTATCATTGTAATGCTCTTAGATAATAACCTCTAGATTATGAACACATTATGTAAGGGAGTGGTTACTTAGTTTGGTTTGATATGTGCCCATAGATCTAATTCTCTCCTCATATGTGATCTCATCATATTTTAATGGTTCCTCCCTATTGCGCTTTCCAAATGTTGAGAGAAGATGATATTGTGGTCCCTCACCTTCCGTGGGGTTCTCATCACTTCTATCAATCGTCATTCTTATCAACCTTAGCACCTCCTCAACTGCCCTATGTCACGCATCATTATACCTAAGTCATGTTTCCTCCCTTTCTCCTTCTTCTCCCGTGGCCTCTCGCCATCCTCCCAAAACCTATCTTCTACCCCTATATGTGGTGGGGTTTTAACATTGTTTTGGTAAGTTATCCATTCTCAATTAAACCATCAAGATATTGATAGCTAAATGTGTTGTGCATAAATAATATTCTCTTGGCTCACATCAAAACTAGAACTCTTCTTCATCTAGGGAAGAGCATGTCAAAATTTTGTACTCTACGATTTAACTACACAATACACCTTACCACCAAGGATCTACAAATCTAGTCCATGGATCCTCCAAATCGAGAGTACTATGTGTTACTCCTATCTCCATAATTAGTTTCTACTAATCAATAAACCTCTATTTTGTGCATACGCTACCAACCAATCATATAAATCTACTAGAAATAAGGTGAAGAAAGTATCATACAAGTAGCCATTTTCTTCTACCCACATTAATGCATTGAAATCAAGTCCAGTATTATACCTCTAAGAAAACATGTCCCGCCATCATATATCTAGTTCTCAATGGTATCCAAAGACAATCAAAAATCCACATGCATGCAACATCCTTATAAACAGATCAAAAATAGGTCTCATAAAATGAACCGTAATGTAGTATTTAAGTTATCAACACATACAAGCAAGTTTGGATGCTCACCCGAAGCGTACGCAACAACCAAGTCCCTCCTTTGTTTTCTTAATAATATTTTAGCATACCTTTCCATAATAATAACAACCATTCATACGATATTATATATCATAGAATAATGAACAACCATGCACTCTCTCATAATGACTCCACACTAAACACTTATAGCCTAGACGAACTGTGTGTATCCGTAAGTAGTAAAAACAAGGATGCATCACCCATATGTATATATGTGTATATGTGTGTGTCTATATTGTAGACACCTATAATTGGATCAAAGAAATATTATTACTAACATTGCACTAACAATTCTATTCCTCGCAAATTGATGATACTTTGTCACCGAGGATACCCATTTACAACACTTTGTTGATTTTAATCCTCTTCATGAACTATTATATGTTAGTTAATCCTCTTATCTTGCATTTTACTCATAAAACTTCTTATTGGATAACTCATGCTTCCAAACCATCCAAAATATATCAAAACCTAATCCAGATGCTCCCAAAGCTTCCTAAGCTTACATGGGATTCTTAATTAATCCTAAAATATTAATTAACTTCTAATTATTAGTAAAAAGTTCTTTGACTTAGAAAAAGTGCTTTTAGACTTACCTTTTCTCAAATTCACAAAATTCATACCATTCTTGGAATATGAAACCTATAAATAGAACCCTCCTACTTACCATTTCTTAGAACACTTTTGTTCCTTAGCATAAACTATAAGCATTTAGGATCTTGAGAATTTCTCCATTGATATTGATCTAGCATCTTTATAGTGCATCCATTAACTCAAGCATGGGTAATATGGAGAGAACCAATATGGTCTTGTATTCATTGTTGTTGAGACTCCATTATCAAAACCTTGAGATCATACAAAAAATCATATTTCATTGGTAATAATATTCTTAGGTTCATTTCAAAGTTAGCATTCAAAGAGTAGAGATTTATTTAGGCATGTTAGTTTGATTGTTTTCAAAGTTATATGCATGTTAAAGAAGTTAGTCTCCCTAATCTCTTATCTTGATGGTTATTAGATTAGTTTAAAGATTTGAAACTATTAGGTGTTTAGTTTCAAGTCTCATAGCTTTCCTAATTTATACATGAACACAATTGACACACCTAGTGGGACTTACTCCATAGTCCATAGAAGTTGATTTCAAGCTTTGTGATTTACATCATTTTTTCTAACCATATCATGCATTTTGAGGGTTAAATAGATTTGTCTTGAGAATTTTGCTAACCTTATGTGTCTTAAATCTTCCTTTTGCATACAAAGTTAATGGATTTATGTTAGAAATTGGTTTTAAAAGCAATTTTCTGACCTATTTACAGTTTTCGAAATTAATTTTCCATATTTTTTTGTGTTGTTCCATGTACACACACAAGCATTAGAATGGGGCACACATACTTCCAAACTCACGTGAAATTGTAGCTAAGGGCACACATGCGTCCCCAGAGATGTGCATATGATTTTATGTCCATGCAAAAACTAGCCTGTAATATTTGGCCCTCTGTAATAAATTTATTAGACATTCATAGGTGCTCACACATGCATGCATACACCTAAAAATATGCTCTTACATCTCTCGAGATGCGCACACACTTGCTTCCCCTCTGTGAAAATATTTTTTTCTACAAATGTGTGTATATGCTTATAAGAGCATGCATACTCTGGAAGGGCATGCAGTGCCTCTCGGCCCACGCATACATTAAGGATGACTATTGTTTTTACATAGGTGCACATACGTTGCTATACATGCACATACGCTGATAAGGGAGTGCATATGTCTTGAAGGGCATGTAGGAATTGTAGTATAATGTGGGAAACTATGTTAAACTAAAAAAATTGTTCCCTTAAAATTTATAACACTTTGTAAGGTCTTTCTAAGTCACATTAAGTTGTTTTAATAGTTGCATCTTCATTTGTGAGGCTAGGATCACATATGCTCTTCCCTCACACCATTTATGTAATCTTGGGAATTAGAAATAGTTAAACACATATTTTATGCTTTTGAAAACAATTCATTAAAAAAATTCTAAAGGAATGAACTTCAAGGTTAGGTAAAAAGAATGAATTATGCATTTGGTTTGTAAATTTTGCTTTATTATTTGCTAACTTGTTAGGTTTCTCATTGTGTAAGTATGCTCTTCCTTTGCCTATTAGAATGATCTAAGGAATCAAAAACAACATTTAATCCTCTTTTTATGATGCCTTGAACTAATAATATTTGTGTGAAGGACCATATCTCTTGAGAAATAATAAGGATCTAAACAAGTCTAATACTTACTTTGTAGGTTGCCAATGACGGTTTAAACCTTATTAAGCTAAAAGATAAGAAAACACATCACATTCAAAACACTTGATTTGCAAGTTTAGATAAGGGTAAACCCATCTGATTTAAACTAGGAGAAAATCCCTTTGGGATAAGCCTTAAGATAATAAGAGGGATGTTCTTAGGAACCCCAATGTAGTCCATGTAAGAGGGAACCTTGTGGATGAAATGGGAAGTGCTCCACTTACCTACTTGATTAGTTTACACTTGTGAGTTTAGAGTAAAAATATCTCCATTACAACCCAGGTGAAAATAAAATTGAATGAATTTTATGGTCATTGTATCAAAGGGGTAAAGTAAATATAGGATACTCCAAGTTTTATTTACTGTGAATTCCTTGGAAAATAGTGCTTGTAGAGGTATTTTGTGACACCTACTTAAGAGAACCAAATAGGAAGTTATTTCATCTTCGAGCCAACTTTACCGTATTAAATCAATCGTGTTTTATAGATATTTTATGAAGTAAGAACTTGGTTAGAGTTGAAATCTTGTTTATTAAACAAGGAGAGATTCCATCAAAGTTTGAACTAAGCGGAATTCATCACAAAATTTACAAGGCATTACTTTATCTTAGTTTCTCACTCACCCTAAGGTGAGGGGAAACTCTACCAAAGTAATGCCAAAAATATTTTGACATCACTTGATCTACATGTTTGCTATCTTATCATCTATTTTGGGAAAAAAGAGAAAAACACATATGGATACCGCTAGAAATAATCATGTCCACTACTTTTATAGTCTACTTGCATGAATAGGTTGCAATGTTAGAATGTAAGTGTTGAAAGCGTGAATGGTACATCTTCATGTTCTAGTAGGCCATTTGTCTCACACCCATATTGAGACACATTATTGTTGTATCTAGGCTTGAGTCATCATTGATCTTCCTTAGAAGTGTTATATTGTTCACATTTCCTCACCACAATTATGATACTTACATCTCATTTCTAGTAAACGTAATCTAAGTGTCTATATTGTGACGTTACACTGCCCACATCTTAGAAAATCCTTAGCATACTTTGGCATGGTTTTATTTCAAACATTACTTCGATCTTCAAAGATTGTTAATTAGTTTTTTTACGTTGTATCGATACTAGTGTGATACTAATACCTTGCTTTATCACAAATCTTGGATAACGTATCCTAGTAGTATTGTTGTGTAGCTCACATGTGTAACCTCCACTTGTTTTAGGGTTTGGGTCTTGCTTGTCTCAAAATCACCATATGTATCGTTTGATTGGAGATCATGTTAGCCCTTTAATAATACTTGCAACTTGTTCATTTTTAACTTGACTTAATTGTTGGCATTGTGTTGAGCATATAACCTCAAACTATCTTTAAAAACATTATTGTACGGTAGATTTTCTTGTTGATTGATCGGTTTATCAAAACTTGCATGATTATTCCTATCAAACTCATAGATTTGATTGATTCATTATTTTGTATCCCATTATTGAAATACTTTGAGACCATAAAGCACATACACTTAGGTTTTTATATCCTTGATTACATTAGAAGAAACCTTGTGTAAACAAAAATCACAATGCTCCCTATCAAAAGAATGGAATCTAGGAAATGATATTTAAATCCTTTTAAGGTCACAATTTAGGTCTCGTCTTCTCTAAGGAAAAAGACACGAGATGGGTTGATTGATCATAGTGGAGACAAGAGTATTTCATTTCAATATATCAACAATTTTTATATAACTCAATTTGACGACTTCCTATTCCATAATAGAGATCGAGTACTTACAAAAATTTTAGAGCTAAGTGCCACAGCGGTTCCTCCAAAACAAGAAGCCCCTAGTCAAAATATTAATAGGGAAGAAGAAGAGCCGAAAAAACTTCCCTTTACTAGCATGGATGAAAACATTTAGGGAAAACACACTTCCACCTCTGGTGCTAACAACATTGAAGGTAAAACATAAAAAGGGGTAGTTCGATTCTGACCCATTAAAATCCATTGTAAACTTAAGTTATAACATTAAAATCCGGAGTTACCTCCTCAAAATGTCAACGAAGAAGACCCTTAGAACAAGGAAATCACTATACAAAATCTTAGTTAACAACTAACAAACTTAGCTTCCTCTCAGTAACTAAGAACCCAACAAAGGGTGCATGTCAAGATAGACCTAAGAATAAAATTAGTGAAATTTAAATTGAACCTCAAGAGTTTGAAGCCTTGAAGAAAAGTTAGATACCCATACATCATATCCAACTAAAGAGAAAATCTTCACACAAGAGTTACAATTAATGAAGAACATGCTTACAAACCTTCAAGAAAGTAATGTAGGCCATATAAAAAATATCAGTATGAGGAGCTATGTCCTTGTCCTTTAGAAAGAGACATGTTGTAGACACCATTCCCAAAGAAATTTGATTTTCCTAAATTTTATAAATATAAAGGTAAAGGTGATCCTTGTGATCTAATCAAGGACTTTTATATGGCTTGTAAAGAAGTAGATTTTAGTGACAATTACCTAATACGGTTTTTTTTGTCACAGCTTAGGAGGAAAAGCGTTGGAATGGTTCCTTCATATACCAAAAGGGACGATAGTCATATGGCCCACACTAGGAAAGAAATTTGTGCATCACTTCTCATTCAATATGGAGAATGACGTAACCATGTTATATTTATGTAAATGCTAAGCAAAGAGTAAATAAAATCATCACTAGTTTCTTACAACAATGGAGAGGGTTAGCTAGCCACTTCCCTTGTGTAGTTCTTGAGAAATAATTGGTTAGTATGTTCATGCCCAATTTGAAAATGGACATTGTGTTTCACTTACAAATGTATTGTGTTACTAACTTTGAGGAAGATATCAAGAAAGGAAGCCAAATTGAAAAGGATTTAATAGCCAAGGGAACAATAAAACTCTTTTCAAAGGATAGACAAGAGTCAAAGCCTATGAATAAGCATAAATTATTTTAAAAAATAAGAACATCATAGGATATGGCATCACCGAATCTAAACAAGTTCAAACTGTTCAAAGTGGTCCTCTTTTGAAACTTACCAAAGGACTTAGTAAAAATCCAATCAAACGATGATTGTTCACTCCCCTTATAGAGTCACTATCCACATTTTTGGGACAATAAGAGGTGGTGAACATGGTTCAATATCTGAATAAAGTGCCTTATGAATATGATGTTCCCAAACTAGGATGGTATAGGGATTATGACTATTTTGATTTTCATCATGTCAAGGGACACAAAATAGATAAATGTTTAAAACTGAGACACTTTATCCAAGACCTCATTGAGGATGGGAAGATTGAAGTGGACTCACCTGCAGGAGGAAAAGGACCTAATGGAAAAATTGGAATCTTTAAACAACCATTTCCTAAGAATGATAGATAAGGAATGAAAAATCCAGATCAAGGTCAGTAATATGATGATTATAGAGCTAAAAATTACATGTATACTTCAGTTGATAATCCATTTGATTCACTCATAGGTTGTGTTCATTCTTCTAATGAGCATGTGAACACCATTAGAATCATTAGCAACGATTGCATCATGGAAATATGACGTGCTCATCTAGTGATCCGGAACCTCTTTTACCTACCCCTCGGAAATTCAATATGGTTTTTTAGATCAACTTGAGAAAACCACAACTAATATTTTGATCTTAGAACTTCTCAAGATATCAAGCTCTCATAAGGATATCCTTTATAAAACCCTTTAGGGGTCAAGAGTGTCAACAAATGTCAATCCTTCACACCTCTAAGCCATAGTGGCCAAATTTTTTCATAATGACTACATTTCCTTTGACTAAAGTGAAGTCTAACTTAATAATCAAACGCATAATTTGCCCTTGTACATTGAGGTATTTTTCACTCATAGAAATATTAAAAGAGTGCTTGTGGATAACGGGTTAGGTTTAAATATTTGCACCTTGAAGCTAGTCAGATAGCTAGGGCACATAGAAGTAGATCTGGATTCTCACATAATCACAATTATAGCTTATGATAATGTTGAGTGTGAATCATTTGGTACCATTGTGTTACCTATGGAAGTAGGACCAACCAATCACGACACAATGTTTCATGTCCTTGATCTGGATCTTCCATATAACATGCTCTTGGGCCACCCATGGATCCATGCCATGCAGGTTATACCTTCCAAGTTACATTAATACATTAAGTTGTATCATGGAGGGCATATGATCACCATCCTAGGATATCCTGAACCATTTGTGCATTGTAAAGATTTACATAGTTTTTCTCGAGCAGCATTTGAATGTCCTTCTGCAAACATTGTTGTACCATTACAAATAGAATCTTTGAAATCTCAAGTTGATCTTGACACATTACAAGATGATAATAAAGATCCTTCCTCATCACTCTCTCCCTTTTCCTCATGGGAGATAAATTTTGAATCATATGGCCCAAGTGAAGATCTCTATGTTCAATAGGATCTTTTTATCTCTAACCTCTCGCTATCACCTAAAACATGTGGTAAGCTTTGATTTTCAATTTAAGAGCGCTCAGGATAGTTGTTCTACTCCCTTTGAGAAATTTGTTCCGACGGAAATTTGTCATATGAGAAAATGTTGGATACACATATAGATTGTCCTCCGAAAGGAATAAAGGTATCATGTGACCAACCTCCGAATACGCAAAAGCACATAAAATGATGTGTGTCATGGGGTATTAGGAATTTGGATGCGGCTTAAATGCACAAGGAAAACTAGAGCCTCTCCCATTTCCCCTCAAAATAATATAAACATGGCCTTGGAATTAAAACTCATAGGGCTCAACCTCGGAGATTAAAGACACTTATTCGGAAGGTGAGGATGATTTTCCTCATTCATACAAATGACACTGATTCCTATTGTAGCCTATATGTGGAATTTACCTCTACTAATATTTTCTAGGATTATGTAGTCTTTACCCTATCCCTGTCTAATTCCCAAGATGATTTCCAAATTACCCTTGGATATCCCAACCTCATTGATTAGGGCCAACAACTTCATGTGCAGACTAATTTATTTTAAAATGATGAGGCAATAGTAAAGTTCATGCGTATTCAGGACGCCATTCCAATCAGTGACCATAAAAAGGATTTCTCCATCGATTTGGATGCATGCACGTACTTTGGGGAAGAGGTAGAGTTGTGTGGTCGTTTAAGAAAAAAAATAAGCAAGGGAAAAGGTCCTATAGAAAATTATTGCAAAAAGAATAATTCTAAGTCCCATAGTGAAAACCTCTTTGAGGCGTTTGTGGACAAACAAACATAAAAATCAATGGACAAGATAGTAGAACCACTTGAAGATAAAAATATCTTTGAGCCACCTATAGAAGAGGATCTTACTCTCCCCACGATCCTACACGAGATGGAAGATACATCTAAAATTTTGATCATGGATACTATGTGTTAGCTCATCGGATCATAAGAGGATCTAAAAATAGTAAAGTTGGGAGCTTCACTCTTGGCACAAGAGAATAAAACATTTTGGAGCTTGTACAAGAATTTGTAGACATATTTGTGTGATCTTACCTAGATATGCAAGGTTTGGACCCAACCTTAGTCGTGCATAACCTTGTTATGCACCCATATGCCAAACCTATCAAATAGAAATTAAGGAAGATGCACCCACGTGTTGTGCTCTTGGTCAAAGAAGAACTAGAGAAGCTATTATGATAGGATTTATCGACCTTTTGACTATTCAAAATGGATATCAAACATAGTTCAAAGTACAAAATAAACTAGTTGGTATCTCGAATCTACACATACTTCAGGTATATTAATATAACATGCCCTAAAGAGGATTTTCCTTGCCTAACATCAACATGATTTTCGATTCAATTGTAGGTTATGAAGTGTTGTCCCTCATTGATAATTTTTTTAGGCTATAACTAGGTTAAGATCACGGATGAAGATCAGGTATAAGAATGCCTTCGTAACTCCCCTGGGAACATTTCTCTACCAAGTGATGTATTTCAGTCTCAAGAATGCTGGTCTGACCCATTTATTAAAGCCACTTATCAAAGAGAAGAGAATCCAGAAGTGCAGAGGCATATCTTTCAACACCTCTGAGACTACAAAATCAGATTGAATCACAGAAATGTGTCTTTAGCATTCAATTGGGAAAGATATTGGGTTTCATTATTTCAAGAAGAGGGATTAAGGTAGATCTCGCTAAATTTATAGCTATCACTAAGATGCCTCCACCAAAGAACCTTAAGAAGCTACGCAACTTACAAGGTAAAATTTAGGAAATCCACCAATTCATCTCACAACTTGTGGATAAGTGCCATCCTTTCACACATCTATTCAAGAAATATGTTACCTTCAATTGGGGTCCCAAATGTCAAAAATCCTTTGAATTACTTAAATAATATCTAAGTATTCCTTCATTCTCATGCCACCTACCTCGAAAAACCTCTTTTGTTGAACATTTTAGCTACTTGATATGTTAGTGAGGAACTCGTTGCCCAATATGATATAAGCCAAAAGGAGAGAGAGGTTTATTACCTTAGCCACGCTTGGATCGCATATGAGATGAATCATCCCCAAATTGAAAAATGTTGCTTAGATTTAGTATTTTCTTTCCAAAAGCTTCTCCATTATCTCGCTCAATAACAAAACCAAGATTATTTCCAAGGTTGTCCCTTTAAATTACCTTTTATTTAAACTATCTCTCACTAGACGAATGTGTAATTGGTTAATACTCCTAAGTTATTTTTATATCGAATTTCACCACTGGAAATCACTTAAAGGATAGGTGCTTAAAGATCAACTAGATGAAGCTACCCTACCAGGAATGGAACCATTGTGTTTAGATCTTCCAGATGCTTCTATGATGTATATTGAAGAATCATTTATATGACAGATGCACTTCGATGGATCATTCAATTATCAAAGTTTATGGGCCAGAGTGTAGTACTTATCACTCCAATGGGAGATTTCATCCTAAACATTTTTCAATTGAGTTTCATATTCACTAATAACATCGTAGAGTATGAGGCACTCATTTCTGGGATGAAAATTACTATTAAATGGAATATCAAACAACTAAGAGTCATGGGTGATTCACAATTGATCATTAAGAAATTTAATGATGAATACAAGGTAAAGAAAGAAAAATCATCCCATACAAGAATATGATTGATACTTTAAAGGATTACTTTATAGGCATCACTTTTGAATAAATTCCAATGGTACATAATCAATTGGTAAATGCCATGGCCACCATTGGAGCTTTTCTTCGCATTCCCCCAAGAGAAAGGAAAATGCCTTTCTTTGTTGAGCATTTATGAGAGCCAATGTATGACCTACCAGAATCATGTTTGGTATGTGAATTTGTTGGTCCTTTCTCTCCCTAGTATGAACCCATATTCAATTAGCTACAAAATAATATCTTTCCCTTGAACATTTCCCACACTGAAAAAAGAGCTCTCATCTATCATATATCTTGATATACCATCATAGGAGGAACCCTTTATCATCAAGACTACAACGGGAATCTACTACGCTATCTTGATTTGGATAAGTTAGTCGAGAGATCAAAGAAGTACATGAAGTATTTTGTGGAGAACACACAAGTGACATGGTGTTTGCTAATAAATTACTAAGAGTAAGTTATTATTGGCCTACCATAGAATAATATTGTTGCAACTACGTCAATAAGTGTGAACTTTGTAAGAAATATGGAAACCTGATTCATGCACCAATACAAACTTTAGCCCAATTACAACACCACATCCAATTTCAAAATGGGGATTAGATCTCATAGGTAAGCTCACTCCTGCCTTCCCAGATGGCCAAACACATATCATAACCACCACTAAGTACTTCAAATAATGGGTAGAGGTTGTGCATCTTACATATGTTACTCATGTGCAAATTTAAAAATTCATCTACAACCACCTCATTTTTCATTACGGCATCCCCTCCGCCATTATAGTAGACAATGGTGATTATTTCAAGAAAAACATAGTTAATGTGTTATGTAAAAACTTCCAAATATTTTAAAAGTGGTCCACTCCTATTACCCTCAAGGTAATGGACAAGTAGAGGCCACTAATAAAACACTTGTTCACATCATGGAAAATATGGTAAGTAAAACATGCCATAATTGGCACTTACAAATCCATCCCACCCTCTGGGCTTATAGAACCTCCATCCGCACTCCTACTAGTGCTACACCCTACTCACTAGTCTTTGGCACTGAGGCCATCATACCATTGGATATTGAGCTTCCTTCCCTGAGAATATCTCTCTAGGACTATCTAGATAAGGATGAAGATTACCGAGTGGCTTGACTAGTAGAGTTGGAGATACTAGATGAGAAATGCATGCGGGAACTTAATCACCTAAAGGTATATCAAAATTGAGTGTCATGAGGATATAACAAGAAGATTATAACTTGTTAGTTTGAGTTAGGAGATCTAGTACTCAAAGAAAATCAGTTCAACACCACCAAGGACCGAGAAAATAAAGGTAAGTTTGAGCCAAACTAGTTAGGACCATATGTCATTGTCACTAAGTACAGGTTCAAGGATGTAAAAATTGACCACTCAAATGGAAAGGAATTAAAGGAATCCACGAATGAAATACATCTCAAGTGGTTCTCGTGCTTGAGTATGAGGTACTTCAAAAATCAAAAAAGAAACAAGAAAAAAATCAAAAAACAAAGAAAAAGTAAAAAAGTCGTCAAGTGTGAAAACCACACAATTGTGGTATATTAGATAGGGCCCTTGGTGAAAACTAGTTTCCAGTTCCTTGGGAGGATCCGTTATTCACATGAATATCTCATGTCTAGAAGGAGTACACTTGCTTTAATTTAGGGCTAGGTTTTCCTCAGTTTGAGATCCTTTTTTAACCTTATCCTTTGTGGTCTTGATCCAGCTAATATACTCTTGTATATATCTTATGGGATTTTATTTTTGCATTCTCATCTAGCGATGGGGGTACATTCACATCTTCACCTTCTTACACATAGTGTGTGGCATTCTTCCCTTGTACATCCTATCTACTATTGGGGGCATCCATACTTCTCTGCTTCCTGTACATAGCTTCAGAAAACCTCTTATAAAACAAAAAAACATTCATATAACTTTGTGAAAAACCATAAATATATGAAAAACCCTATTAGGGACTAAACTACAAAAACAATGTGAACGGTATCCTTAACAATTGGCTCAAGATAACACCAAAAATAGTGAAAAACATTTCAAAACTATCCCACAAAAACAAAGTAGTAGTTTACTTACTTTTAGTTGTTGGTTTGTATATTTTGATTACATTACTTATTCGTATTGTGTTCTTTAAAGTTGAATTCATTTTCTTACTTAGATTCAATGTTACTTTAATTTGTTTTGAAATGCATTGAATTCATTTTATCTTGCATACTTGTATATAGTTGTGTTATACTAGATTTGATTAATTTATGTTTTGTTTCTTTATTTTTTACAGGTTTGTTGTCATCATATCATCTATCATCTATCATCTATATCATCTATCATAAAATTTATACATACATATATCAATAAAGGCTAAGCTACATCATCATGAACATGAAAATTAAATATGTATGCTAAGCTAACATCATATAATATCGCCATGAGGGGCAAGAGGGACCGCCTTCTCACACCCCCTAAAATATAAACCATAATAAAAACATAGACAAATCATCAGTATCACATGAAAAATGATGTGATATCATCTATCATTATCTCATACACAAATGTGATATAATGAAAAACATCAAAATCAAAATCCATCATCATATTATATATATATATATATATATATATATATATATATATATATATATTTGTTTAAATATCAAGTGTCCATATACAAATGTGTCTAAGTACATAATCATCAGATACATGGTATGCCATCATGGGCATCAATCAAAAATGTGCCTTCATATCGAGGTGTACATAAAAACATACATTTGTAAATATATCACATAAAGCGAGTCATTATTGATTCTCTCCCTCATTTGGACTATCGTGTCTACCACTTAGTGGGGGAATGTGTTGGGATAAGCCTATAGGAGGAACGTACTCTCTGTAATGATGGCTTATGACCTACTAAGGGTTGCTCCACTAACATGGGTGATGGAGGTGCCACTGCGCCTAACTCGTGAAAAATCCTACTCATGGCTTGTTGGATAAATACAAGAGCTCTCGACCCTATAAAACAATGTAATAATATAATGATCTATAGTATACCACCTCTCCAATAGATACAACCATATCTATGTAAATCCAAGGTGTGGTAGAAGCACCAATGGACCAACACAATGAAGCAACCTCCTCTGAGAGATCGCCATTTGGGCCTAGGCCTATACCCACTCTTCCTAGAGTTGATATTGCTCTGTGTTGTAACTACCTATAGCTACACCTACTATGAGGCCAACTGATCTCTCTGCTCTATAGTTGCTCTCTTTTGGAAACTACATGATCCCACTCTGTAGTAACCTGTCTCTCTTAGTGACGGATTAGAGCTAAAAAGATACCACCTCTGTAATTGTTTTACGTAATGTAGATAACCTTGTTGTGTGGGACCTTGTGGTGGAACATGCTATAGAGGAACGTTGATGCCAACTCATATACCCATCTTGTGCATTTTAACTGTGGATGTCCCTATCCCCTGTCCCTACCCCTTTCCATCCCCACCAACTCCATCAAATCCATCATCATCCCTATCACTACCATGTTGGCCCCTCCATTATCCTCTCCCTCTATGAGGTTGATGCTTTGGGGGGGTTGTATTCCCGCATCCCATGCAGCTTAAGGAATAGTCAACCACCTCGTCAATAATGTAGCATAACCCATTGTGCTCCATGGATCCATAATCTTATACAATGGTTCCCGTGCCAATGGAACCATCTTTTTGAAGTTGTCTCGATCTCACTATGTCTTGATCAGAGGCCTAATGTAAAAATTATCACAGGGGTAACATGCATACCACATCTCTGGCCTGGGAACATCGTGAACAACACAAAATTGATGATGTTACTTGAATTAATATTTAATACACCACAATATATTTTTGACTCCCGATAAGAAAATTCTCCACTAAGGAGAGGCTAAGCTCCACTAGATTATCTGCCCACTGATAGTGTTTGTAGGTTCTCCATATAATCATATGTAGCTAAATATCATCAAATGCATGGAGGTTATAGTAATTATCCCCCATGTTTCCATGAACATTATCACCGATGGGGCCCCATCCCATGACTTAACACTCATATGGAGGCCAATCCCATAATCCTCCTGCATGGAAACCAATAGCTACATGGTCCCAGGCCCATATCTGTAATAATGTAGCAGGAATCACAATATTTTGAACACATTACGTAATCAAATTCAAGTCTCAGTATAGATGTGAAAGCTCACATTATCACTAGTAATAAGGCTCTCCTCTAATCAAGCCTCGAATCACACTAATCAGGCCTAAGGGAAATGATGTACCCATCTTGACAAGTAAACAAAATGCCACCGAAAAGTGCCATAATATACACTTGTACACATGATAACCTCATATATGTGAAACACCGATGCATCTGTATTATAATACCCTATCAAGGTATCTTATCTACACCAAATATATCAATCAAACTATCTATAATCTGAGCTATGTCATCCTTGTACTCTATTAGGTGGCCTTGCATGATCAGCACCAGTAAAATCCTCCACAAACTTTCAAGTGTAGTGGTCATCTCGTCGATTGAGAGCCTAAAATACTCGGCTCTCATTGTGTCACCTCTCAACTAAGGTTGTAAGGAGGATATGGTCCAAGGTGATCTGTGGCATCTATGCCACGTAGCTAAGCCCTGTAACATATAGGGTGATATCCAATTAGGCCATATCACGTCATGAGAGGGTCACTTCAATGTTGGCTAACCGGTCATGTCACTCCTACATCTCGTAAGGCACGTAGTGGCATCTACAAGATCACACAACCTACTTATTAGAGTTTCTTCTATCTACCATCATCTTACACTTGGCCTATTCATCCCTATATTCTTCTAACCATTTCTCTTGTTCTTCTAAGTGTTCACTAAACCTAACTTTGATACATGCACGCCCCCTCTAAGTGTGTGTGCAACTAGCATGCATATGCCCCCTTTCCAACACTTATGAACTCATATTATCACATACATGGGTAACTTTTTCCTACCCATGCTTTGGTAGTTACACACCTTATTCAACACATGCATACCCTTTCTTACGGTTGCACGCAGTGTATTTATCCCCCTTCCCCAAGTGCATACGCACCCCTAATGATGCATGTGTGTCATTGAAAATTTTTGCACACATGGGAATTTGACGTAACCCTTCTCAATGCTTGCGAACCCCTATCAACATATGCACCAAGACACACACACCCCACTAGTGCTTACATTTTCCGATAATGCATGCATTCCTAAATCAGCACATACGTTATCACCCCCCTTTTCTACCCTAATAAATGGCATTAAATGTTAATAAATTAAAATATTGATGGGGTACTCATGTAGGGTCCATCGTTGGGCAACTCCATGTACTCCGAGACCATGTCTCATCACCTCATATGCCTCTAAACTCATGCCATATCTCTAAAGGGTTGGAGATAATATCACAAAAAATGTCAATGGTTCGAATAACAAATGAATTACTTGCAATCATTTACCCCCAAAATGGTATATATGGTCATTTTGATCCCACCATGATGCATTCTCACCCATCGTGATGGCCGAGAGGAGTGTTTTGAATTTTTGATCATTCTAACTTTCTCTATCACCTAATGCGATATTTATTTTTAATAAATGATATTTTTTTGCCTATTTTCGTCTCCTCCAGGCATATTTTTGCCACCAAGTTCCCATTGCTTCTCTTTGGGATAGTTTTTATTTATTCCAGGAGATCTTCCCTCATCTAATTTATTCTAAAAATCAAAAATCACTAAACAATGATAAAACTCAATATTTTCAAAATATTGCAAAAATCATTAAAAATCCAAAAATCGTAACAATTCAAAAATTTGTAAAAATTGGTAAAACACTAGTACACAGCTAAAACCTATATCAATTGCATTGTATTCAAATTATATATTTCTTTCTTTCTCGCTTGTTTCTATAATAATGAATTTCGAGTCATTTGGATCTACCCCATTAACAAAGATGGCTGCTTTCTTCTTTTTTGTACTATCTTAACAACGAGTTGCCTAATCTTTGTTTCATAGCACATGAATGCTTTTTCATTGGTACCCTATGTCCACCATATTTTCCTCATGCATGTATCCTTTCTTGGGGCACCAATTTTAACCCTTTCCATTACACACAAACATTTAGGAAAAACATCTTGATAACAAGACATTTATGTAACTATATTAGAAGTTATTAGTTTAAGTATTTGTGTTTGTACTTGTTTCCTATTAGCTTGGCTTGTTTAATTTATTGTATTTCATTTCATTATCTATGTTGCATGGAGTTGGTGCTTTATCAATGAAAAACAAATTGTACTTATGGCTTCTCATGTCATTCTACACTTCTTTCCTATGCTTACATTTTTAATAAGGACCGATGAAGAAAATCATTGGCAATATGATGAAAATTAAATTGTTTACATGCCATTGGATGGATGTTAGCTCAATACCCTTTTATCATAATTATTTTCTTCTACATCCCCTTTCTCTCTTCATCTCACTCAGCTTCACCATTCTTCCTCTACATCCACGAACACTACTTTTAATATAAATATAATATCTATGGTGTATCACCGTCAAAGAGGGAAACTCCTTGTCAACTCGGTTTTTCAATATGATGTGAAATATGAGCAATGAAAATGAAAGATGGAGAATTAGATTTCATGGGTACTTAGTACTCAGTATAAAAAAGACTAATATGGCTTCCATTCTTCTCTTCACACTATTCTACTCCTTTAGTAGGGCATCTCCTCCCCTTCATCTTATATATATTTCCTTCATCATTTCGATCATCGATCGAACTCTTTCATCACCCCATCGACACTTGAGGGGGCATCCTTCACTCTATTAATTTTTCTTCCACTCCATACAAAAATTATTTGTCTATACTTGTCTACTATCTTTGAAGTGGTGTAGCTTACGCCACCCCAAAGAGGGGAAAATGTAGACACCTATAATTTGATCAAAGCAATATTATTACTAACATTACACTAACTATTCTATTCCTTGCAAATTGATGATACTTCATCACTCAAGATACCCATTTATGAAACTTTGTTAATGTAATTCTCTTAATTAACTATTATACATTACTTAAGCCTCTTATCTTGCATTTAACCAAAAACTTCTTATTAGTTAACTCTCACTTGAAAGCATCACAAATGTATCAAAACCTCCTCCAAATGCTCCCAAAAATATTCCTAAGCTTACTTGGGATTCTTAATTAATCCTAAAAGATTAATTAACTTCTAATTACTAGTTAAAAAGTGTTTTTACTTGCAAAAGTGCTTTTCAGAGACTTACCTTTTGTCCCACATGCACCAAATTCATACCATTCTTGGAATGTGAAACCTATAAATAGAACCCTCCTCCTTACCATTTCTTAGAACACTTTTTCTCCCTTACCATAAACTATAGGAATTTAGGATCTTGAGCATTTCTCCATTGATATTGAGCTAGCATCTTTATAGTGCATTCATTAACTCAAGCTTGAGTAATATGGAGAGAACCAATATGGTCTTGTAGCCATTGTTGGTGAGACTCCATTCTCAAAACCTTGATATCATACAAACAATCATATTTGATTGCTAAGAACCTTCTTAGGTTCATATCAAAGTTATCATTTGGAGATTATAGATTGATTTAGGCATGTTAGTTTGATTTTTTTCAAAGTTATATTTGTGTTAAAGAAGTTAGTCTCCCTAAGCTCTTATCTTGATGGTTCTTGTTAGATTAGTTTGAAGCTTTGAAATTTTAAGGTGTTTAGTTTCAAGTCTTATATCTTTCCTAATTTAAACACACACACACACACACACACACACACACACACACACACACACACACACACACACACACACACACACACATGGTGGGAAATTACCTTCACCTCCTACATGAATCTATCCTAATAATAGGCGTTCTCTAATGATAGTCTATTATTTTTTCTATCTTTTCTTTAACTTTATGTTTTAAATCCTATAATTAGACTACCTCCAAGTTTCACTTTTGTATTTAAATACATGTTCTTTATCCTATTATTAGTCCTTTCTTGAGAGCCAATTCATCTTTATTTTATCTATTTTCATCCCTCGCACCAAAATGGCTAAGTCTTGAATATTGTCTATGTGTGTGCAAGCCTTGCACACTAAATTTTTCACCGCATCCACGTGTCCTATCTTGTCTTCCTTTTATTTCCATTTTTACACTCCCACACGGTCCTCTAAAACTATATACACCATTTTAACCCCCGAGTGCATCCTCCTACATGCAAATTCTTCATGCATGACAGTACTTAGTCGCTTTTGGACCAACAACAATGAAAAAAGGGATGTAGGTTTAATAAGTGAGCGATACTTCTCGTATCATCATATAATGATCTACAAGTTTCATGTATCAAGCTCAAGATACCTCATGAATGAATGTGTGTAAAGAATAGATATGTTATGTATCAAATCAATGTAACCAACATCATGTATAAAGTAAAAGGATGACCAAGAAAACTAAAACAAGTCATGATTTTATATTTATTATCATGTTTGAATGTTTTAATATTATGTGATTATTTGAATGTTTTTAATTATTCTAAAAATAGATTTGTATAATAAGGGATACCAAAAATATTAACATTCATCAAGGAGGTCATTTTCGTTAGGGTAAAAAAAAATCAATAATATCAAAGGGAGAAGACACATAGTAGTGGTAATGTGTAGTTTATATCCATTTTTGGTAATTCCTACAAACCAAATCATATAAAAAAATTTTGAGTGAAGAGGTAATGTTTAATGAATTTTAATTCTTTTCTTTGGGGATTATTATTGTAATATGGCAATAACACCCTCGGAATTAAGCATGGTTCTATTAACAATAAGAGCATTATAGTTATTAGTGGCATGCTTAGATATACAATGATAGTTACAAAAAGGGTGTCCTAGGTGTTTAAACATCTTATAGATAGATTCATTTCAAGGAGAGGGAAAAGGTAATATAGTATGAAAGGTGACTCTTGTGATGCATGTAAGCTAGATAGAATGGTGATAGATTAAATTATTGGTATAAGATTGAGTGCATTGAAAACATGTTGACATGGATCATTAGGAACTATAGCACATGTATCATTTTTATATGTTTCAAGAGAAGGATACATTTTGGTCATGTAGCTTTAAGCTTATAATGGCAAAAAAATAATAGATGTGAAGAGTTATTGAAGCATATATTCATATTCATCAATAGGGTTAAAATTTAATTGATAAAGTATGTCATCCAAAATTTTAATGTTTTTATATCACTATCGAGAGGAGATATCATTTTTTTCTTATGGGGTACATCTATATTGATTTGAATAAGTGGTTGTGATTGATTAATATTGCTACTAGTATGACTGGATTCCTCTATAACATATGTGGAAAGTTATCCATAGGTATAGGTTGTTTTGGGGAAGTGATAATGATGATTTGGGAAGTAAAAGTATCAAATTGATAATATTTAAATGGTTTTGGGTCAATACCTATGGTGTAATCACATATGTCATGTATACATTTGACAAATTAATGAACCATGGATAGTACTACTTTTATACCATAGATGCAAGGACACTAAAAATATATTTTAATGTCGATGTGTTTATTATGTGGAAGGTATTAGGAAACATTTTGGGGCCTACCAAAAGGTCAATAGTAATAGTACCTTATGTAGAGCACATAATGTTATTGAATCCCCATACAATAGTGATTGTTGTGTTGATAAAATGAATAGAAATCCACATTTTCTTAAGCAGCTAACTAGGGAAAATATTGATACCATAACCACTATCATTAGTACTCACTTAATAAGGAGACCCCTAATTTGTGATGTAATCAATACATGTGTACATAGGTCCTAGCCTATGGTGGTCGGGATATTTGTTGGGATAAAAGTGAGAGGAATTATTTATTTCTTTTATGGTCTCCATGATAAAATAAAAAATAGTAGGTTGGGTGGAAAAAGTCGAACCGAAAGAGTACAAAATTTTATACAAGATATCCTTGAAAATAGTTGTTATTTGTAGTAATTTGAGCAAAGATATCTTCACAAGAGTGTTATTAAGTTAGTCTGGGATATCAAGTCCCTTAGATGGTAAAATATTACATAAAGTAGGTGTATAGGTGGTGGATGAAATTGTGCATTGTCCCAACAAGTTACTTTTAATGATCGGTTGTGACAACATTTTCATTAGTAGCCATAGGGGAATAAGTGAATTTAGGTGGATGTTATCACTTATGAGAAGTCTACTTAGCTTCAGAGATCACCTTATGTAGGATATTTTTTTGTTGTTTGGTTAGTAATAATTAATAAAGGATCCCATAGAGATTACGTTATGATAGAATGTATTCAAAGAGATCTCACAAAAGACATAATACACTAAATGGAGTAAAAAACACTTGAATCTACCAAAGGAAAATGTTTAAACACAAAAAAAAATCTACGAATGGAAAAGGAACCCCAAACTACTAATTTTCATCACCCTAATGACCGATAGAAAATCCCCTAGTTACTTTATTACTCTGTTGGCTCCCTCTTTTGAGTTCAGGTTTTCAGCTATAAACCAAATTACATCCGCCCTCTTATTCATTTAATTCCTTTCTTTCCATTTAACCCTCTTACTAAAATTTGTACACCATTCATATGAATTCATTATACTTAGGACCATCCCAAAATTCCAACATATTAAAGTTATTAGGATTAACTGATATGCAAATTACCTCCACCCTAGGAAGGTTGTGTCGCATAGTCTTTTTCTAAATCATGTCGACTTCTTCTTCTATGGAGAGTACAATTTCAATGTTCCCATTTTTGGTAGGTTTAGCCACCTATACTTCCTCATTACTTTTATAATATTCCATCATATCCTTTGTTGTGAATTTCTCTATGTCACAAGGTTGAATATATAAAGCTTCCTCCACTAAATTAGAAGTCATTATTTTTTCCATTTCTAGTTACTCCACCTAACTAAAAGTCGATCTTTCCATGTTTGGTTCCTTTTCCTCAAGACATAACTGATCTCCAAGAACCATGTCAAATCCATCCATCTAAAAAAGTTGTGAGATGGTAAAAGAAACCGACTCAAATCTCAAGAAACCTCTAATCGTATGTAGGATCTTATTTAGTCATGAAATAAGGTGAACCATTATATAGACCCCTTTGGAAGATTGGAGGTGGATATCAACTCGAAAGAGGGATGGTAACCCATAGTTGAATGAGGAATTAAACCTTCAAGTTTAAAACTATAATCATAGAATATTTTCGGAGGAGGGATGATGAATTAGATTATTTTAGGACCTCAAATGAATAATCCATATGACAATTAGGGTCTGAAAAATACATTCAATTCAAGATCCACATTCACCAAATTCTTATACCCTAATTAAATTTCCTAATTTGTTAAATATGTAAGGGTTTTTAATAGGTAGAATATTATGATATAATCAACTTCCTTGACATCAATTATGCATGACCAAAATAATGTTTTCTAAATTTTAAAGGATTATATAATTGATAAACAATAAAGTACTTGCTAAAATGTAAGAGGGGATAGAGACTTAGATTGTTATGGAAGATCCCTTAATGATTTGTGTGTACCAAGTAGTGGAATAGGAAAAACTAGAAGTTTGGATCCTACAACAAAATGTTTTAGAACTAGAGAAATTAAAGGTTTAGGATTGTACAGATATGTAAAGTCTAGGTAGGGATTGTATAGTCTAGGATATGTATTTTACATTCTTAGACTAGGATATAATGGATATTTGTAAATTTTTGGATTCTTCCCATTTCTAAAAATGGTACTCATTTTATCTCTATTTTCTTTTCATAACCTCAAGATGAACTATAATGATATTTAACGAAGTATAAACCGTAATATCCCACAAAACCCTTCATCGTAGTATCAAGAAACAAAAGGTGAAAAACATACATGTGTTCTCAAGGTTGGATAACCCCGTGCATTCGAATCCTTTCTTCTAAACTAATCCCACTATTTAACTACATATCCTCGATATATAATCAAGCCTCATGTAGTTCTCCTAGGTTCTCATGCAAGTGCATAATTCCAACCAACCCCATAGGTGTGTCCTTATATCTCTTGAAATAAAAATAGTGGATAAATACATAGTATAAAATGTACCCAACATGGTAGTAGTGAGATGTGGTGTGACACAATTATGTGAACTAACGCTTGAGTTTATTTAAACCCTTGCAATATTACTTGAGTGAATTTTCTCTTAATTAGGGCATGTATTTATGATCTTTGAATATTTGCATACAGATAAAGCTAGACTCTTTGACCTAGTTTAGTTCTTCAAACTTGTAGTCATGTCGGATAATCGAGAGAGAGAGAGAGAGAGAGAGAGAGAGAGAGAGAGAGAGAGAGAGAATGAGGAGAGTGTGAGAGACAAAGAGTGAGATTGAAAGAGAGAATGAGAAGGAAAAATAAAGAGAGAGAGAGAGATATTGAGAAGGAGAAACTAAAAGATATAGAAAGAGAAAGAGAGGGAAATAGAGAAAGAGATAGAAACAAAAAGAGAAGGAGAAAGAAAGAGAGATAAAGAAAGAGAAAGTTATTTTTCACAATATTTTTGATAAGAAAAATTCTCATTTCACCACTTATATCATATGAAATCTCTTTTTAAATATTTTTATTCTTACATATTCTCAATTCACTAAGAGAATTACTTTCCCACCCAGACGTGTGGGAACCATCGGTTCAGTGCCACCACGTGCCAATATTGTATTAATTTTTTTAAAACATTTGTTTATATGTGACACTAATTTTATTTGAATGCATTTGTGACATTTCATTCATTATCACCGCAAAAAAATGGGAGAGATATGGGATAATACGAAATATGGATTTTTAGGCAGACCATATGCACATCTGTAGGTTCGTGAGACATTCCCAATTGCCACATCTTTTTATTTATCACCCATCAAAGTTTGTCAAGTTTTTTCTCTCAAGGAACTTAAGAGAAATTGATGGAGTGGTGCATCCCGGAAGGAATGGGAAGGTTTTACCGCAGAAAGACACCACTAGTAGGGTCCGACATCCCACCTAGAAATGTGAGAATTGTCGGTTCGGTGCCACAAAGTTTTTATTACAAAATATCACCCGAGATTCCTTCACACCGACTCTAATTGATTACTTTTGTCGTGTTTCATTCATTGTTAACACAAAAAAATAGGTGCTAAATAGGATAAATCAAGGTATAAATTTTTAGGCACACCATAAGTTCATTTGTAGGTTTAGATGAGACATTTTCAAGTTTCACGGCTTCATTAGTTATCACCCATCAAAGTTTGACAAATTTTTTTCTCTCAAGGCACTTAAGAGAAATTGACATACCGTGTAACTTGGAAGTACCAAGATGGTTTGGAAATGAAAATACACCACCGGTTGTATCTAACAACCCATCTAGATGTGTGGGAATAGTCATTTTGGTTCCATGAGGTGTCCATTACAAAATATCACCCTAGATTCCCTCACACTGACTCTAATTGAAGGATTTTGTCATGTTTCATTTGTTGCTACCATGAAAAAATGGGAGAGAGATGGGAGAAACTGAGATAAGATTATTTAGGTACACCATATGTGCATTCATAGGTTTAGATTATACATTCCCAAGTACCACGGCTTGTTAGTTATCACCACCAAAGTTTTATAAGCTTTTTCTCTTATAGCGCTTAAGACACATTGACGGACTGATGTGGCCCATAAGGAATAGGATGGTTTGGTAGTAGAGTGACACCACTGATAGAATCTAATAGGCCACGCACACACTTGGGAACAATCAGTTTTGTGCCACAAGGTGTCTATTTTCAAATACCTCCCCAAATGCCCTCACACCAACTTTAATTGAAAGATTTCTCTATGTTTCATTTGTTGCAACATAGAACAAATGGGTGAGAGATGGGAGAAATAAAGAGAGGTTTTTTAAGTGAACCATATGCATGTCCATAGGTTTAGATGAGACATTCCTAAGTACCACAACTTTCTATTTATCACCCATCAAAATTTGACAAGCTTTTTCTCTCAAACCGCTTAAGAGACATTGACAAACTCAAATATCCCAAATTGACCTAGACAATTTAGAAATGCAAAAAAACCACCATTAGCATCTTACATCACACCAAAAATCATAGGAACCATCGGTTTGGTGCTACGAGGTGTCCATTATGAAATATCTCCCTGGATGCCCTCACACTCACTCTAATTGAAGGCTTTTGCCTCATTTCATTTGTTGTCACACCTAAAAAATGGGAGAGAAATGGGAGAAAATAAGATATAAATTTTTATATGCACCATATGTGCATCTCTAGGTTCATATGAGACACTCCCAAGTGTCACCACTTGCTAGTTATCACCCATCAAAGTTTGGCAAGTTTTTCTCTCATGGTGCTTAAGAGACATTGAGGGACCGGTATAGCCCCGAAAGTTTGAGACAATTTAGCAGAGGAATGACATTGATAGTAGTGTCTAACATCCCACATGGATGTATGGGAACCATCATATAGGTTCCATAAGGTGCCTATATAGTATTAATTTTTAAAAATAATTTTTTATCTCTGACACTGACTCTAATTAAAGGCTCTTGAACGTTTCATTCGTTGTCACCACAAGAAAATGAGTGAGAGATGGGAGAAAATGATATACTATTTTTTAGGTGGAATATATACACATTTGTAGGTTTTAAAAAATCATTTCCAAGTGACATGTTTTTCTAATTATCACCCATCAATTTTTTAAGTTTTTTCTCTCAGGGCGCTTAAGAGACATTAACGGACTAGTGTAGTCCTAAAGGACCGGGACAGTTTAGCGGTGGAACGACACCACCGCTAGCATCTAACAGCCAAATCAGACATACGGGAACATTTGGTTCAGTGCCATGAGGTGTCCATTGTAAAATATCACAATGAGAGAAAAATCTTCTCTTAGGATCCCTGAGAGCAAAAAATTGCCAAACTTTAATGGGTGATAACTAGCAAGTCGTGGCACTTGGGAATATCCCGTATGAACCTACAGATGCATATATGGTCCACCTAAAAATATTATATCATTTTATCCCATCTCTTTCCCATTTTTCGTGGTGGCAATGAATGAAATGCAGAAAAATCCTTCAATTAGAGTTAGTGTGAGGGCATCCAGGGTGATATTTTGAAATGGACACCTCGTGGAATGGAACCAAATATTCCCACACATCTTGGTGGGATGTTAGATGCTACATATGGTGTCACTCCACTTCCAAACCATTCTCGGTCCTTCTCCGGCGACACAGTGTCTTTCTATGTCTCTTAAGCACCCCGAGAGCAAGAACTTGTCAAACATTGATGATTAATAAATAACACATCACAACACTTGGGAATGTCTCATCGAACCTAAGAATGTGCATATGGTCCTCTTAAAAATATTAATTAATTTTCTCCCATATCTCACCTATTTGTTCATGGTGGAAACAAATAAAACATGGAAAAAACCTTCAATTAGAGTCAATGTGAGGGCATCCAGGGCAATATTCTACAATGGACACCTCATGGCACAAAACTGACTCTTCCCACATGTCCAAGTGAGCTGTTAGATGCTATCATTTGTGTATTTCAGCTTCCAAACCATCATGGTCCTTCTAGGCTACACCGGTCCATCAATGTCTCTTAAGTGCCCTAAGAGCAAAAACTTGTCAAACTTTGACAGGTGATAACTAGCAAGTTGTGGCACTTGGTAATGACCCGTCTAAACCTACGGATGTGCATATGGCCTACCTAAAAATCCTATATTATTTTCTCCCATCTCTTTCCCATATTTTCATAGTGGAAATGAATGAAACATAAAAAAACCATTAATTAAAGTCATGAGGGCATCTAGGGTGATTTTTGCAATGGACACCTGTGGCACTAAACCAAATCTTCCCATGCATCCACCTAAGCTATTAGAGGCTACTAGTGGTGTATTTTTCTACCAAATGATCGTTATCCTTTTGGGCTACACTCGGTCCATCAATGTCTCTTAAGCGCTTTGAGAGCAAAAACTTGTCAAACTTTTACGGGTGATAACTAACAAGTCGTGGCACTTAGGAATGTCCCATCTAAACCTATGAATGTGTATATGGTCCACCTACAAAATATTAAATTGGTTTCTCCCATATCTCTCTCATTTTTTTGTGGTGGAAACAAATGAAACGTGGCAAAACCTTCAATTAGAGTCAATGTGAGGGCATCTAGGGTGATATTTTGCAATGGACACCTCATGGCATAAAATTTAGTATTCTTACATGTCTAGGTGGGATGTTAGACACTACCAATGGTTTTTTTTTCTTCCAAATCATCTCAAACCTTCCAAGTTAAACCGGTGCATCAATGCCCCTTATGTGACGCAAGAGTAATAACTTGTCAAACCTTGACGAGTGATAACTAATAGAGTCATAACACTTGGGAATGTCTCATCTGAACCTACAGATGCGCATATGTTCCACCTATAAAATGATATCATGGTTTCTCCCATCCTTCACCTATTTTCTCACAAAGTAATAACGAATGCAATGTGGCAAATACCTTCAATTAGAGTCAATGTCGTAGATAAACAAAATAGTTTTTAAAAAAATAATACAATAAAGGCACCTCATGGAACCGAACTAACAATCCCATGTGTTCAAGTGGGTTGTCGACACTACTAGTGGTTTCATTCCCCTTCCAACCCATTTCAAACCTTATAGGCCACACTAATCCATTATGTATCTTAAGTTCCCTAAGAGCAAAAACTTGTCAAACTTTCACAGTGATAACTAAGCAAGCTATGGAACTTGGAAATGTATCATCTAAACCTATAGATGAAAATATAGCCCACCTATAAAATCCTATCTCGGTTTCCACCATTTCTCTCCCATTTTTCATGGTGACATCAAATGAAATGTGCCAAAATCCTCCAATTATATTTAGTGTGAGGGCATTCGGGATGATATTTTTCAATGGGCACATCATGGCACCCAACCAACGATTCCCACACATCTAGGTGGGTTGTTATATGCTATCATTGGTATCTTTCCTCTGCCAAACTATTTTGGTCCTTCCAGGGATATATCGGTCTATCAATGTCTCTTAAGTGCTCCAAGAGAAAAAAAAATTCAAACTTTGACAAGTCATAATTAAGCAAGTCAGTAGTACTTGGGAATGTCCTGTATGAACCTATGGATGTGATATTTTTAATAGAAACATCTTGGAATGAGCCAATAGCTCCCGCATGACTGGGTGGGTTGTTAGATGCTCTCATTGAAATGAGAATATGTAAGAGGTAAAAATAATGTTAAAAAATAGATTTCATATGATATAGGTGGTGAAATGAGAATGTGTTCTTGTTAAAAAAATGTGAAAAATAATTCTCTCTCTCTCTCTCTCTCTCCCTCTCTCTCTCTAAATGGAATTGAACCTTGGAAATTTTTTTCGAGATTCAATATTCCTAATAGGCTCAATGGTCAAGAGAAATGAAAAGGACTACACTGTTTGACTTACTATTTTGGGGATTTCTCATTGCTCCTCATGGATCCTTTATTCTTCAATCAATGTGGAAGGCATGGGAACAAGTGAAGCAATTTGTGGTTGGGAATCTTATATTATCTTCCTTTGATATTAGGTTCCAATACTAAAAATAAATTTTGTCGAATCTTAAATATAATGACAAGATCCATTCCTTGACAAGAGGTTGCTTTGTCATCCTTTCATTTGAGAAAGGAATTAAAATATAACATGACCTGTACAAATTTGGGAAGTGGATTGAATGGAGACCTTAAATATTTCTATAATATGTAAAAATACTTTGTATACATTTCTTAGAAATTTTGATGTAGGAGTATCTCTCCTCAACATACAATTATCCCTTTCTTTATTAGATCTTGAGGAGTTTTAAATAGTTAGATCTGAGATTTCTTCATCTTGGAAATTTCTTAGAACTCTGTAATAGTTGGTTTCACAATAAAATAAATTTAATAATAATTTTATATAATTAATTATGGTAAATCATATTGAAAAGATATTATTTGGCAAGTTCCTAATTTATAATCTTAAGGTTTTAGGAACTAACTTCCAAGAGAAGGAAATAGAAAGTTAAGTGGGTTTAAGAGAAATTTGTGACTTAAAATTTTATACAAAGCATCGAAGGAGTGCGAGAAAGTATATTTTGAAGGTTATAATCTTGAGGCTGCTAAATCAGACACACAATTTATGTCGGCATTGTTGCAGACTTCTAGAAGGGTATATATGCTTAATTGGAGAAAAAAACATGTAGAAAGGTCTCTTAACTTTAAATGTTGGCTTTCAAACTTGGTAACTAACCAAAATGATCAAAATGGTGTCCTAAAAGGCCATTAGTTAGTCTTGAAACCTTCTTAGTGAAAATTTAAGCTTGAAAAGGACCTAGGACAGGGCTACAAGGAGCTAGAATAAGTGAAGGAGTGATGGTAGAAGAGAGACTTAGTAATGGAGATGGGCTATAAAATTTGTCACACACCTTGAGGAGATTAATGGGTGCCTAGAAATGGTGTTGGTTTGTTTCAGTTGTTTGTGGGTGATTCCCAACACCAACTCACCAATGTCATTGTTCTTGAGAAGCTAGTGAAGGTAATTTTGGCTAAGGTAAGAAATTTGAAGACTTCTTGTATTTTCCATCAATTTGATTGGTGACTTGGCATGGAATATGATATAGAGACATGGTGCATTGATATGAATTGATCAGGTGAACCCATTTAAGAAAATATTTACTAGTTTGAAGTGTTCTTGACTTGAGAAAGTAAGCCACTTGGCAGGCTTAAGGGCAGTTTTGTGTTTTTGGACTAAACCAAATTTTTGGATGAGTTGAGTGTGATTATTACAAATTTGATCCAAAGTGAGCCATCTGGGTCTGAAATAATATTTAGGGTGTCGTATTTCTTCATGGTTAGACTCAAGAACTTTCCGCAAGATCTTATTTTGTGGTCTACCTCCATATTTAATCAATTGAACAAGAGATAAAATAACTAGGTGAGAATAATGAATAATCATTCTATGAGTGTTAAAGTCCTGAAACATTCCAACATTGAAATTATTCATTGGGTATCTTCTTACCCATGTTACACTAATAACCACAGGACCTCATAGGTATTCTATGCCTTCTACATCTATGATTGGGGCTATCAATTTATTTTTTACCTCAAAACAACAACACAAATAATAAGATGTTCTGCTTTTATTATTTTCTTCTACAACAATCGCATAAATGTGAGCTACAACACATTATACAAAAAAATAGTCAATTTCAATAAATGATTCATAAATAAGTTACATAACATGAGAAAAACTATAAATTTTAACAAAATAACACAAATAGATAATACCTAGTTGCACTAGATCTAATATTAGGTAAAATTCAATTGACGGTTCACTTATTGTGAATTATAGAGCTCATGGAGGTCAATAGGTTTTAAGTGGATATAATTTTCCACAACACCATCCATAAACCCACTCTTTTGAATCAAATTCATCCCAAAATGAATACGTACATGAATATCAAAAGCATGCCATTTTCCTTGGATAAATAGTCCATGAACTTGCATTTAAAATTCTAAAAGAGTGCAACTCACTAGATCTCGTTAGTGTACAAAAATATTCATATTCTATAAAATTAGATTCTTCTACCAACCAAAATATCCTAAGAATCAGTAGACTTACCCTCATTACCTAGACTCAATGTTGAGTTACACCATTCCATGATGGATTTTTATCGATCAACTTGGCACCATATTTTTACTTAAATTCTTCTCTTGCTAGTGTTATTTTAACACATGCTTGTGCACCATCATGTTCTCTCTTTCCATGTCCGACCTCGGAAATTCCAAATATGTTGGACACTACTTATCCTATGTATCCTTCTCAACTAATAGAAAATTTATGCATTCTTGAATTGTGATGTACAATTATCTCGCCCATATGATGTGTTTATCAAATATGATGTTTGTATTATTCAAATCGCCATAAAAGATCTCAAAACAACCTTGCACGAACTATGATGAATATGCAAGATCATAACTAATATAGAAAGGGTACTCCCTCAAAAGTTTCATGTCTTCCTCTCGTGTTGTCGAGATCATGAGTGAATACTATATGCACAAATATGGAAACCTGAATATAGTTGTAGTATTGTGATTGTACTTCATTTTGTGGTTGTAGAGTATAGTTCTCTGAAAAATTGACAACTGACACAATGGTAACAAGAGTAAATGTGTCCTTGTATAACCTGAATTTCTCATCTAACCATCAAGCTCTATGTGTATGTCATGCACAAACTCATACACTATCTTCTCTTGAAATATAGTCATAAAATTTGATACACTTATTTCTTTACTCACTAATTCACACCTCTTGTCTTATTTACCATCATTTGAAGTGTATGCCAAGAACTTGTATTTACTAAAATTAACTATTTCATTTCTGATTACATGTGTATACATAGTTGCAAACGTTTCAAACCACCACAACTATCACAAGTTCCTTCTAAACATGATTTCTTATAAACAAAAGTTCATTCTTCTCTTGTACAAATACAACTTGAGATGAAATATCTTGTTGATTTCGGTGATACATTTATCATACACTCCTGTAAAATATTCTCGGTATACTTCTTAACACATATATTCTGAAAATATCGAAATGCATAGAAAATTCAATATGGATCCTACAACAAGTGGTCATGAGTGATTTATTTTAACATAAAAAGGTTTTGACATTTAAAAATACCTTTGACTAATTTTTATTTTGGGATGAGTCTCTTTAAACTTATTTAAAATTGTGATGGTATCATATCCAAAAATTTTTGGATGTGATTCATAATTTCAAGAACCAATTCTTCTTTTTAGAACATCTTCTTCATTAAGTGAAAACCTTGTACTATTTTTCCAAAATTCTAAATTTTGTGATTTAAACTTATCAATTGTCTTTGTCTTCTCGTTATAGTCTCGTATAGAATTCCCATAATTCATTGTTATTTGTATCTTCAATTCTTTGTGAAACCCAAGAGCTTTTAATAGATTTTTCCTTCTTATTTTTAGTTCAAGATTTGTTTTTCTAATTAAAGAAGATTTTATTATGTTTTACTTACGATAGTTAATTTAATAACATGTTGGGTAGTATTACTATCTTTGGTACATGAGGTTTGACCTATTGATATGTATGCATTAATTAGATTTTTATAATAGATTTTTCACTTTGTTGGTCTTAGATTTTTCATTGTAGGTCTATAATTAATATTTTTAATCATTTCAATAATCAATTGACATCTACCTATTTCAGTAAAATATGTTTCCATATCTGATTAGTGTTTCTTCTACAAGTGTGTTGACTAATCTTTTTATTATTATTATTATGGGCAAATAGTTTTTTGAAAGGGACTATACCCTTGAACAAAGGGGCTCTGAAAACCAGATTAAACATTTATGGCCCAAATGGCAGAAAAGAGAGTAATCTGCCAAGAGAAGAACCAAAAACCAACAACACAACAACGAATAAACAACTGATGAGCAGCCAACAAGCAGTTGTTGTCCGGCTTAGAGAAGTATAGCAATATGGATTAGCCGAACAACAGTGAAGAACTACCTCGAGGAAAAGGTAGTTTTCTTGGAAAAGGATTTTTCTTTTTTCGAACTGTGATCCAAGCATCCGAAATTTCCTGCATTGGAATAAGAACTTCAAGATCAGCTATCGGCTGATAAGTATTGCTTGAGCTAGGGGGGTCCATAGCCGCTAAAGACATGTTTGGTTCAAAGTTTCTGGTCCTTTTAGTTTCATCCCCGGCTGACTCTTCACTCAAAGGGGTCTTTTCTATCATGACGTCCATGCCAGTATCAACATTAGTATCAGGGACAGTAGCCACCTCCTCATCCGCTTCGGGAATGTCTTTAGGTTCGAACACCATATGTTCTGGTAGGGCATTTTTCCACCAGTTGGCCTTATCATTTTTCTATGTTTTACTATCTCACAATTAGTGGCCGAATGTCCTAAAGAGAAACATCTCCTGCATCTAAAAGGCAGGCCTTCATAGTCCAGAGGCTGAGTCCAGGATCTATTTTGCACTTTTAGCTCAATATGAGTTGGAAGATCCTTTGAAGTATCAATCTCAACAAGAATTCTTGCATAGGTTGTATGGGTAAAATCAGAGGTTTGGGAGTCAATGTTAATGATACTGCCCAAGGCATTACCTATGGATATCAGACACTTTTGATCCCAAAATTGCAGAGGAAGGTGGGGTAATCAAATCCAGATTGGTTTACGGGAGAAAGATTCGGTGAGTGGGTTAAATGATGGGAACCAGGGTTTTAGAATAAGGTATTTTTGCTGACAGATCCAGAGTTGCTTAGCAATGACATTCTTATCAGCAATGGATTCGAAAGCAATAATAAAAATGCCCTTAGCACAAGGGTAGAGATCTAACCTTCCTTCTAGGAGTGGGATCCAATGTTTGGAGATCCATGCATGTAAGGTAGGTAGACTAGGCCAGAGTCCAGTGAATCGAAAAATCAAGGCATGAGCTTGATAGAATGCTTCTGTTTCGAGGACTTCATCTCCAAAGGTTATACATGGGTTGGTCTCAGCAGGCTTCATGCTTGCAAACTCTGGCTTTTTCTGCAAAACCTCCATGAATGATCTCTTATCAGAAGCTTTTGTCATTGCAACAGGGGAGGAATCCTTATTGGTGGGGTTCTGAGTGAGATCCCCAAATGGAATCGAAGCTTCAGTGATTCCAGTGGATCCATGCCCACCCAATGTCATTTCCCCACCAAAATCTGCGGCCTCCTTCAATCACGCAGCAAGGAGACTGGTTAGGGTTTCCAAAACCGGTGGCCACCCCTGAAATCTCAGGAAATAGATCTACAAATCTCTACACATCTCCAGAACCTGTGGCCGTGTCCAAAGAATGATTTGGCATTTTTTTGAAGAGCTCTACCGCCAGTAGGGGGAATGCAGTCTGTATTTTCGTTCGAGCCTCTCTCACCCGATGCCCTGCTGCCGCCATGCGCCTTGAGACTGGAAGTGCCGGTGAGGAGACATTTAGGGCAAGAAACCATCGCCGGTTAGGGGCGGAAATCACTAGAAAGGGCTAGGAAAGTGTTGACTAATCTTATTATTCATTGGGTTTAAAATATTTTCATCAATCTCAAGAAAAAGTTTGGGTGTTTTCCGCAAAAAAACAATCAATCGGTGATTTCAATGGAAATGATTGTTGAATATCATATAAACATTGTTCATTTTCTATTTTTCATTCATCTTCATAATTTGGTAAAGAGTGCGTGTTTTCAATAGGTTGGTCATTTGGTGTAACATCTATGTTTAAATTTGGCATTGCATCATAATTCAGTGAATATTCATTATTTATCCATTCAATTGGTGTTTGAGGATATGTTGCACCATCAATTTCATTTGGAAGAGATGACATACCTTCATCTCCATAAATTGATTTCTTTTTTCACATAATTTCTACACTTGCTCCCTTGTTTTCTTTTTTCATCTTCTTTTTGGTTTTGTAGGATGGTATACTACCTTTAGAATCATCTTCAATCTTTATTAAAGACGTGTTCAATTTATTTTTTTATGACCTTTTTCATCTATTCCCTTAGTTTTTCCAATTACTCAAGTGTTTACCTTCATGGTCTCCTCCCTATAGTTCTTAAATACCTCTATCACCACAAGAAAATTTACAAACAAATGCTATTGAGTGTTAGGAATAAAAAAAAATTCAAACACAATCCTATCTCAAAAATGCTTAAATATTTCAAAAAAATCTCTATATAAGATAAAATAAACAAAATTGTCAATAAGAATAAAAAAGTGTAGGAATATGTAGCAATTTACAGTTTTTTCGACAACCCATGACCAAAGGGGACCAAATTCACAAAATCCTTTTGTTTTTTTCATGTTTGGATTTTATTTTTAAGCACGTTAGAGCGTAGTCACGTTATAATGTGAGTGCATTCCATCTTCTTTGGGTTTGAAATTCCCAATCCATAGGCTTAGATTTTCCTTGGATATCCAAACCTAAGGTTTGGACTGTGTAATCCGTGAATAAATCCATGTTTTACAAAAAAACATCAAAATCTCACGTGTACACCTCGATATTGTATGCGTTATAGAATAATATTCCAAAAACAATTATACTACAACATCAATCTCAATTTTACCTTGGTGACGATATACTTCTTTCTAAAATATGATTAGTTTAAGGCTTTCATCCTTAATTTATTTTACTAGTGCCTTATTTTCTTGTCAAAACATATGCATACGTTTTGTACATAATTTGTGATTTTTTAATCCAAATTTCAAAACAAAAATGCCTCTTTGAAACTTCATTCTACACACACTAAAAAAATGACTATTTTTCTCAAAGTTATGGGGTGTACACACAAATATTTAATTTTTGGGATGTGTGCACTTTGAAAATTAATTAAAAAATTATATATTCATCCAAAAATTATGAAAAATTAGTGGAACCTCATACATGGAATTAGATAACTTTCTATCGAAGGTATTTGAAAAATAATTTATAGAACTCAAAAAATGGGGAGGGGGCACACACAATAGTTTCTTATATTTTTGACACAAAAATAGACATACTTCGTGCACACACTACCTTTGATGTTCTTAAACTCCATTGTTTTCAAAAAAATATTAGTAGTTTAGAAACTCGATTCTGAGCTCTACGGTACTTATTCTGATCACTTTGTCAAATTTTGAGCATATGCAAGCCAAATTATTAGATGAAGCTCAAGTTTCATTGATTTCAAAAAAAAAAACTGTCCACTTTTGACCCCCTTTTGGTCCCCCATTTGCATGCACTTACCCTAATGTAAAGATAATAAATTTGTAGAATGTATAGAGGGTTGATGAGATTAAATTCCAAAATGAACATTTTTCTTCAATGATACAATGTCAAACACAACATTTCATAAGGACAAGTTACCAAATTTTAATGTCTATAAATACTTATAATGAATGTATCCATAATCATAAAATAGTAAATCCTAAACCGTAAAAACATAAACTTTATCTTTTAACTTAATATAATAGTATCGATTAACTAAATTATTAAAATTTATTAACAAATGTTACAAATATTAATATATTATAAAATTAGCTAATTAATTTGCTAATAATTAGTTACCTTAAAAGCACTTAATAGTTGCATCAACTCCACCAAAAATAATAATCCAATCCTTTCCCATCTCAATTCATATCTTCCTCTCTCCAAAGATAAAGGGAGAATGTTGAAATGAAGATTTAAGTGTAAAATTGTATATATGGGAACCCTATATGACGACACAAATTTCATTAAAATTTATTACTAAATTTATGCTAAATGTGTGATGCATTCACATTATATTATATTAATTCTAAAGAGAATAATGAAATTATTTTAGCTACACAAAAATAAATTAATAGTCATGTTGAACGTATTCTCTAACAGCTTATGGTCATGCTTTCATTTTCATTTACTTCCATATGTTCCCAAGAACATGAATTTCCATTTACATGAGTTAAAACAACTTAGTTCAAAATGTCAATGAGCACAATGTTTTATTTATTTTCAAAGTCACATTGGATGGAATCCATGATATGGTAACTTCTCTTATTCCCTTTTCGTTTCTCAACATCATCATTTCCTATGTTGAATTTGACAAAACCTACCGTGGTTTCAATCCCTACATGTTCTTCAAGCCTTCTTAAGTTCACATGTTTGTTTAACATGAAGATGTATGTGCACATAGAGAATAAATCGGGCATTTTAGAAATAAATAATTTAGTATGAAACTAGTTAATTTCTATAATGGTGTTGTATTTTTGTGTTTATCAATAATTGGTTGAATATAATTTCTTATTTAAGTGTATTTAATTTTTCCCTCATTGTGAATTTCATACAATTTGAAACCATTTTATTTGTGTTTATGTCATTTATATCTCATATGAACCTATTGTTTACCCTTTTTTCTAGTTTTTCATCTCTTTTATTTTATTTAATTATGACAATTTACTAATTTCAAAAATATTGATTGTTTTCACATCATGCAAAAATGGTTGCTTTCTCTTGAAAATAGAAAATTTTAAATTTTCACCATTTATCCTTTAACATTTTGATCCATAGGGATCTAGAAAAGCACACCACTTCATCAATTCCATCAACACCAAGAAGGAGAAACAAGAAAAGTGAATAAAATGTGGTAAATAGAGGTTCTGGAAGGAACCACCGCTCTGCTCTGTAGAGCAACGGTTTCAAATCCATTGCCCTATAAGGACGGTGGTCCCGAAAAGTGTCACCCGGCTAGGAGGTGGTCCCGAGACCACCAAACTACTCATGGTGGCAGGCCCTAACACTTTGAATAGAAAAAGAAGAATGCAACACGAATGGATGTGAATTTCAAGTGCCCAACTATGTGTCTTCCCTTCCATGCCCTTTCACATCCTCCAATGCATGAGAGGACATGTGAAGGCCTATAAATGCATGAAAGGAACAAGAGAATAGGCATTCGAAGATCTAGAGAGATCGAGAAGCAGAATTTAATGAGAGTAGTGAGCAAGATCTTTAGTGCTGGAATGGAATTATAGGAGCAAGGTGTAGAAATAGAGAAAACAAGTAATTGGAGAGAAGGTTTACATTGTTGCTTCTTTTCATATTTATTGTAATTTGTAATTGTCTATAATAAACCAATAAAAGTGGGAAGAAAGAGCAGTTTGCCTTCCTGACTAGTTTTCCTCCATTGGAGGTTTCCAGGATAAAATTGTTGGTATTGAAGTTTTTTTGAATTCTTTCCTTCTCTACAATTTCCTTTCTATAGCACTAGATAATCAGTCATGAAGCTCTAATTTTTCAAGAAAATCTATCATTTTCCAAAATTGAAAGTAGAATAGCATAATTTTGTGATTCGTAGAGTTCCAAAGTAGAAGTTTACGATCATTTTGGTATCAGAGCTAATTATATATCTAGGACTGTGGTATTCGAATCTTTCTTGTGATTTCATATGACAGTGACAAGGTCCAAAGGTGAAGAATTTTTACCTTACGAGACAGATATTTCTATGAAGAAGTGCAAAAGAGAATTCAATCTCAAATGGATGAAGAGAACTTGGTCCATAGAGTCGAGATGCTAGAGACCATGATGGATAGATTGCATAGAAAACAAGAAAAACTTCTAGATCTGCAAAATACGGCTTTGGTTAAGCAAAATTCCATGGACTCGGTGAGTTTGAGCACTAGCCAAAAAATTCGGTATCGGAAACAGCCACTAAGAGGAAGAATGGGAAAGCGTGAAGAGACGCCAATTGTAAGCGAGAAGGTAAACTCTACACATACACCTTTTAAATTTGAAATGAAAGTGGAAATAAAGACTTTTGAAGGACAAGTAGATGTAAAATTACTGGATAAATGGATTAAATAGTTGGAAGTCTACTTTAGTGTGCATAATGTCACTGAGGAAAAAAGGGTTACATTTTCAAGTCTCAAAATGGAAGTTCATGCTCTGGTTTGGTGGGAAACCCATCTAGCCACTTACGAGAAGAAGAAACATCCTATTGTCACAAGATTTCTTGGAAAGTTTTTAAAGAATTGATTAGAGATAACTTCTACCCTATTAGCAATAAGACTGACATGATGATTAAGTGGCAGTACTTTAGACAGGGCAGCGGTTAAAGCATTCAAGACTACACTACAGAATTTCATAGACAAACCATGTTGCTTAATATGGACTTGGAGGATGAGGAAATTCTGACCAAGTATTTAGGAGGACTTCACACTCACCGTTGGAGGAAGGTAATCTCCAAAAATCCCAGGGATCTCAATGAAGCTTGTATACAAGCATACTACATTGATGACGAGAAGAAGCAAGGATAAATAGAGCCAAAGGGAGATCAGTAAATAGAACAACAGGACAAATAACAAGGGAAGACAAGTAGCTAGAGGTAAATGGAAAGGTAAACATGCCGCTACTACTTTGCATACTTGTAAAGATCCTAAGAATTTCTATTAGAATTGTGATGTAAATAGACATACTGACACCACATGTTGGAATTTGCATCCGGGATCACACCCAAAGCATCGAACCAAGGATTCCAAGAAATCCATGGCCACTATGAAGACAAAAAGAGAGGTGGAGATTGAGGATGATTTGGATGTAGACGAGAGGATGGGATGCATGGCCACTAACATGTATGGGGCAAAAAAAGAAGAGATGAGTAAGCTATTTCAAATCAAAATCCAAATAAAAATACTAAGGTAAACGTTTTAGTAGATTATGGTTCTCAGTCAAATTTGATTTCTGATGCGGTTATAGAACAACTTGGTCTAGAGACTTATGTGCATCCACATCCATACCCACTGGGATGGGTGAAGAAGGGTGTAGAAATACAAGTTACAAGGAAGTGTAAGTTTTAGTTTGGGATAAATACCCAATACATAGATGTATTAGAGGCTGATATTATTCCACTTGATGCATTTGATGTTGTCTTTGGAAGTCCTTACTTGTATGCCAAGGATGTTGTGTTCACAAGGAGGGAGAACCGGTACAGATGGGTCAAGGATGGAGTCATTTTTAACATCCAGGCACACCAGAGAAAATCAAAGAAGGCTATGGTAAGTGCCAACCAAGCACCAAGACTTATTCAAGAAAATCATCAATTTTGTTTTCTTTCATTGGAAGAAAAAAATGGACGTGAGAGCACAGATATTTCTGACCAAAGGATGGAGAATTTGGATAGCACTTGTCAGTTTTTGTAGAAGAAGCCACCACAAGAACTGCTCATTCAAGGAGCAAAATAAACTTCCGCTATGCAGTCACCGTATCTACCTACGGATTCACTAAACCTAACCGCAAGGGCAAGAAGAAGAAGAGGATATACAAGGAATGGTGGTGACTATAGAAGCAACGTAGTTTTAGAGGATTTGGCCAATCCATCTCAAGAGACAAAGACAGGAAATGAATAAACCACTATAGTATGGGACCTTCGACATACTTGAGCAAGCAGTTGAGAAGAAACCTTTAGGCAATACTTCATGCGATGCACGCGATAACAAGTTGTAAGAGCTCGCATCCACTAATTCCATCTATGTACGAAAAAGAAGGAAGGATACATAAGTTACATTCCAAAGAGGATTATACTTGAGGAAACTTAGAGGAGGATGTAGACTGAGCAACAAACCAAAGATCCACAGAGTCTTGGCAGTTGGACGAGAGAAGACACCAAGGAAGATCCAAGTGCTACTTGAATGAGAATGAGAGGGAGTTGACTCCTCTGCCACTCCCCACTAAGATTTTGTGGGACAAAAAGCCTCATAATTAGGGGAGGTATGATCGAAAGGGATCTAGAAAAACACACCACTTCATTAGTTCCATTAGCACTAAGAAGGAGAAATAATAAAAATGAATAAAATGAGGTAAACAGAGGTTCTGGAAGGAACCTTCGCTCTATGCAGAGAAATGGGTTTAGAAGCACCGCTCTACAAGGGCGGCGGTCTTGACACTTTCAAACAGAAAAAGAAGAATGGAACGCGAATGGATGCGAATTTGAAGCGCCCAACCGTGTCTCTTCCCCTTCCATGCCCTTTCACATCCTCTAGTGCATGGGAGGACATGTGAAGGCCTATAAATGCATGAAAGGAACAAGAGAATAGGCATTTGAAGATCCAGAGAGATCAAGAAGTAGAGTTTAATGAGAGCAGTGAGCAAGATCTTCAGTGATGGAATGGAATTGTAGGAGCAAGGTGTAGAAATAGAGCAAGTAAGTAATTGGAGAGAATTTTTACATTGTTTCTTCTTTTCATACTTATTGTAATATGTAATTTTCTTTATTAGACCAATAAAAGTGGGAAGAAAGAGTAGTTTCCCTTCCCGACTGGTTTTCCTCCATTGGAGGTTTCCAAGATAAAATTGTTGGTATTGAAGTTTTGAATTCTTTCCTTCTCTCCAATTTCCTTTCTATAGCACTAGATAATCAGTTATGAAGCTCTAATTTTTCAAGCAAATATGTCATTTCCCAAAGTTGAAAGTAGAACAACATAATTGTGTTATTCGTAGAGAGTTCCAAAGTAGAAGTTTACGATCATTTTGGTATCGAGTTGATTATATATCCGTGGAGTGTGGTATTTGAATCTTTCTTCTGATTTTGTATGACATGGACAAGGTCCAAATATGAAGAAGTTTTACCTTGTGATCCGGATATTTCTACGAAGAAGTGGAAACAGATAATTTGAGCTCAAATGGAGGAAGAGAACTTGGTCCGTAGAGTCGAGATGCTAGAGACCATGATGGATAGATTTGCTTAGAAAACAAGAAGAGATTTAAGATCCGGAAATGACAACTTCAGTTAAGAAAGATTCTATGGACTCGGTGGTTTGAGCACTAGCCGAAAAATTCAGATCGAAAGAGCCATGAAGAGGAAGAATGGGAAGAGGGTGAAGAGATACCAATTGTAATTGAAAAGGTAAAATTTGCACATACACCTTTTTAAGTTGAAACGAAAGTGGAAATAAAGAATTTTGAAGAACAAGTAGATGCAAATTCTTGGATAAATGGATTAAATTGTTGGAAGTCTACTTTAGTGTGCATAATGTCACCGAGGCAAAAAGGGTTACATTTGCAAGTCTCAAAATGGAAGTTCATGCTCTAGTTTGGTGGGAAACCCATCTAGCCACTTGTGAGAAGAAGAAATGTCCTATTGTCAGTACTTGGAAAGGTTTTAAAGAATTAATTAGAGCTAACTTCTATCCTATTGGCCATAAGAGTGACATGATGATTAAGTGGCAGTACTTTAGACAGAGCAGCGGTCAAAGTGTGCAAGACTACACTACGGATTTTCGGAGACAAGCCATGTTGATTAATATGGACTTGGAGGATGAGGACATTCTGCCACGTATTTAGGAGGACTTCACACTCACCTTTGGATGAATTTAATCTCCATGAAGCCCAAAAATCTCAATGAAGCTTGTATACAAGCATACTACATTGATGAGGAGAAGAGGCAAGGAGAAATAAAGCCAAAGGGAGATTAGTCAATAGAACAATAGGACAAAGAACAAGGGAAGACAAGTAGCAGAGGTAAATGGAAAGGTAAACATGCCGCTATTGATTTGCATACTTGAAAATATCCTAAGAATTTTTGTAAGAATTGTGATGTAAATGGACATACTGACGCCACATGTTGAAAGTTTCATCCGAATTGAACCCAAAGCACCGAACCAAGGATTCCAAGAAATCCATGGCCACTGTGAAGACAGAAAGAGAGGTGGAGATTGAGGATGATTCGAATGTAGACAAGAGGTTGGGATGTATGGCCACTAACATGTACGGGGCAATAGAAGAAGAGATGAGTAAGCTATTTCAAATCAAAATCCAAATAAAGAAGACTAAGGTAAATGCTTTAGTAGATTTTGGTTCTCAATCAAATTTGATTTCTAATGCGGTTATAGAACAACTTAGTCTAGAGACTTATGCGCATCCACATCCATACCCACTAGGATGGGTGAAGAAGGGTGTAGAAATACAAGTTACAAGGAAGTGTAAGTTTCAGTTTGGGATAAATACCCAATACATAGATGTATTAGAGGCTGATATTATTCCACTTGATGCATTTGATGTTGTCTTCGAAGTCCTTACTTGTATGCCAAGGATGTTGTGTTCACAAGGAGGGAGAACCGGTATAGATGGATCAAGGATGGAGTCATTTTTAACATCCGGGCACACCAGAAAAATCAAAGAAGGCTATGGTAAGTGCCAACCAAACACCAAGACTTATTCAGGAAAATCATCAGTTTTGTTTTCTTTCATTGGAAGAAAAACAAAATAGACGTGATAGCACGGATATTTCTAACCAAAGGATGGAGAATTGGGATAGCACTTGTCAGTTTTTGTAGAATAAACCACCACAATAACTGCTCATTCAAGGAGCAAAACAAACTTCCATTATGCAGTCATCGTATCTACCTATGGATTCACTGGACCTAACCATGGGGCAACAAGAAGAAGAGGAGATACAAAGAATGATGGTGACTATAGTAGTAGTGTACTTGGAGAGGATTCAACCAATCCATCTCAAGAGACAAAGATAGGAAAGGACTAAACCACTCCAATATGGGACCTTCGCCATACTTGAGCAGCTTGGAGAAGAAACCTTTAGGCCATACTTCATGCAGATGCATGCGATAACAAGTTGCAAGAGCGTGCATCCACTAACGCCATCTATGCATGAAAAATAAGGAAAGATACAAAAGTTACCTTCCAAAGAGGATTATACTCGAGGAAACTCAGAGGAGGGTGTAGAATGGAGCAACAAACCAGAGATCCACACGAGTCTTTAAAGGTTGGATAAGAGAAGACACCAAGGCAGATCCAAAGTGGTACTCGAATGAGCACGAGAGGGAGTTGATTCCTCTACCGCTCCCTACTAAGATTTTGTGGGACCAAAAGCTTCCTAAGTAGGACAGTATGATCCATAGGGATCTATAAAAACACACCACTTCATCGGGCCCATCAAGCACAAGAAGGAGAAACAAGAAAAGTGAATAAAATGAGGTAAACAGAGGTTTTGGAAGGAACCGCCACTGCAGTGCATAGCGGTGGTCTCAAACTGCCACCCAACCAGGGTGGCAGTCCTGAGACCACCAGTTTGCTCAGGGCAGCGGTCTTGACACTTTTGAACAGAAAAGAAGAATGGAACGTGAATGGACACGAATTTGAAGCGCCCAACCGTGTCTCTTCCCCTTCCATGCCCTTTCACATCCTCTAGTGCATGGGAGGACATGTGAAGGCCTATAAATGCATGAAAGGAACAAGAGAATAGGCATTTGAAGATCCAAAGAGATCGAGAAGCAGATTTTAATGAGAGTAGTGAGCAAGATCTTTAGTGCTGGAATGGAATTGTAGGAGCAAGGTGTAGAAACAGAGCAAACAAGTAATTGGAGAGAAGGTTTACATTGTTGCTTCTTTTCATACTTATTGTAATCTGTAATTGTCTATATTAGACCAATAAAAGTGGGAAGAAAGAGCAGTTGCCCTTCCCGACTAGTTTTCCTCCATTGGAGGTTTCAAGATAAAATTGTTGGTGTTGAAGTTTTTTTGAATTCTTTCCTTCTCTGCAATTTCCTTTCTATAACACTAGATAATCAGTCATGAAGCTCTAATTTTTCAAGAAAATCATCATTTTCCAAAGTTGAAAGTAGAACAACATAATTGTGTGATTCGTAGAGTTCCAAAGTAAAACTTTACGATCACATTATTTGTTGAGTTGTTTCATTTCTTTGTTTATATTTTCACATGCTTTGTTTTGGATTGCACATAAATAAGGATCCAATTTAGATGTAATAATTTTTAAGTACATAAATGCACCGGTGAATTTGTTTGAGATGATCACATCTACATAATATGGGGATTAACAACTTAGTTGTTTATTTTTTCTACAGATATATTTTAGACTAGAATTCATTCTAGTTTTAGATAACATTATGATCGATTAGACAAAATGCAGAAGTGTTTGATATATTATATAATGTAATAACAAGTATAAATACAAGAGGGATGTGAAACTTAGATGGTTCAGAGAAGGTCGGTTACCAAATCGAATACCTACATGTTCCCCCCTTATTACATTGCTTTTACAAATGTACCCCCGAAAAATAATCATCTTCTTGTTTTAATTCTAGCACTTCTTCTTTTGAGTCACCATCTTGTTGAGTTATAATGTTTCCTTTCTGATTCCTATGACAAGGATGACGCCTTAATTTCTCTCGAATCACTAAGACCAAATGTGCTCTCATTCTAAAAATTTTAGATGAAAAACTGAGCTCGATATACTCATGTTGACATAATATTACATTATCCTTAAGTAACCATGTCTCTTCATCTACACGTGACCTATAACCTTCCAAGTTCTCACGTGTCTACTCACTTCCTTCTCACATTAGTCTAATGTATATTCCCATGTTGAATGTTAATGTGATCATCGAATACAAAATCATTTTCTCCTCTCTTTCATTAGAAAACATTGGTATCAGAGCAGTTGTAGACAATTGGACCTGCGTGGAATTATTCATCTCTCTGTTTATTTGTTGTGCATGAAGCTTCGATGTGTGTGGAGTCCTTATCCAGCGACCTGCAGACAACATCCCTTCTCTTATTAATCTGCGTCCCCAGTTTTGCCTTTTGCCTCGACCAATTTTTGTTTTACTTTTCTCAGCGTGTGACAAGCTTGAGAAACGTGGAGTGCAAACGACTTGTTATCTTCTTGGAGTGCAAACGTGAAGTACTGTTTGAAAGAAACCACGCATTGCACAAGTAGAAAAGACGTGAAGGGGTCATTTCGGATCTGTGGAATATTAGTACGACCTTGGGGACCTCTGTGACAATTTTTTCTCGTGTTTTGTTCCTTTTGCGGGTGCATCAATTTTCAAACATGTGTGGCATTGGGACGGTGGAAAGTGTACATGATAGACAAGCCAAGAGTCATATTTGCTCTACACATATCCACAAGTATCGTTGTTGTTCATTGCAAAAGAAAACACCATTGTTTTTATTTGTGCATCATTGTTTCTATCTAGAGGAAGATTGAGAGCTGTGTAGTGACCAGCTTGGTGGAGTCTCCATTCGGTACATTGGAAAACCATCTCGGTGTCCAAATATCCCTTGCTTTGAAGCAGGCGCCCTAAGAGTATTTTTTAAAAAACTAGTCCATGCAAGTTGACATTAAGATACATAAACCATGTCAGCACCAAAATTGCTCCTTTCTCATACCCAGTTGCTCAAAGGGCCAAACTATGAGGCCTGGAAGACAAATATGCACACAATTCTCAGTTTCAAAGAGCTATGTGAAATCATTAGTGGCACGATGATGTGTCTAATCATCGGTTATGAAAGAAAAAAGTATAACAAAGCTGATGAAAAATCTTTGATGTTGATCACTTTCAGCATCTCCGACGAGGTTCAACCACATGTACGGGATTCAACAACATCAAAGGAACCTTGGGATACTCTATCCACCATTTACGAGGAAAATAACTAGACAAATATCTCCATATCCAAACCACGATTCATACACTCGGTGTGAAATATGGTGAGAAAGTAGAGGAATTCTTACATTGTGTAGAAGAACTACGAGCTGAACTTTTGGCACATGGCGAGAAGGTGAGGGACAAATTGTTGATCCCGACCACTTTGAGAGCTCTTCCTTCCTAGTTCTGAAAATTTATCATTACATTCAACATCACCAAACAAGTGGTTTCATTTGAAGAATTGGTGAATATGCTCCAGCAGGAAGAAGTTATCCAGATAAAGGTGCGAGAAATTTGAAGATAAGTTGCTGATTTCGTGACAACACAAGGGTCACAAGTCTCAAATCGGACAACAAGAGAAGCAGTCCTACGAGTCCCAAAAGAAGTCCCATAAGCAACCACAACAATAGATGTCTCGTATATCATGACACAACAAGATGATGACTGAGAGGAGGAAGTACCCGGATTAGCAAATTGTGGTACACATCATAACGTTGTTCTAGTCTCCCAAACATCATATCCTTCATACAACATTTGGTTGATTGACTCAAGTATCATCAAACACATGATGGGAAATATAAATTTACATTATTAATTGACTAATAAACCCACCGGAGATAGGTTTTGAATAACAGACAAATAAGGAGTATGTTGTAGAAGGAATAAGAATAGTTACCATTCCTCTCAGGACGAGAAGTTGTACCCTCAACAAGGTACTATATATCCTTGAGGCTTGGCTTGACAACAAATCTCCTATCAAAGTCTCATCTTCTGAATCAAAAGCTTAAAGTGGAGTTCATAGTCAAGAAAGGTATAAAATCAAGTTTGATACACGCGAAGGTAAGATACTTGCTAGAGATTTTTGCAAGTCTATTTGTTTGCACTAGATGTGGTTTCATCCTCTACGCTTGCTTTATCTTCCTCTACGGTGGAATCTACTCCACTCTAGCATTATGAATATGGGCACCTTTCTTCCAAAGGTGCCCTCTATTATCTTAGTTCTAAGGAGATGGTTCAAGGGCTTCCTCCACTCTCCCACTCCTTATCCATATATTTTGGATGTATTGTAGGAAAGCAATATCGGGATTCATTTGAGCCGAGTTCCTTCGATGGCAAGAACTATCTTGGGGTTGTGCATACCGACCTATGAAGACCCTTTCCTTCATCATTCCAAGGATTCTAGTACTTCATATTTTTGATAGATGACTACTCTCACAAGACATGGATGTTCTTTCTATGGAAGAAGAGTGAAGCATTTTCAGATTTTGTCGGATATCTATCACTAAGTTGTTTAGCAGACTGGAGGAAGCCCCTTCTTGTCCTCCATTAAGATTGAGGGGGAATTCACTTCAAATAAATTCTTGGCATTCTGAAGGAGAACAATATGGCACAACACTTAACTACCCCCTTTACACCCCAACAAAATGGAATTTCATAACATCGCAATCAGACTATCATGGAGATGGCTCATTGCATGTTCTCCAATGCCAAGTTAGAGAAAAAAATTGTGCGTATAACCCGAAATTTGTGTATCTTTTAAACAAAAACCTATAGATATCTTACAAGAAAAAGAAATGGAAGAAGTATGGAATAATCATAAGCCGTTGATCTCTCAAGATAAAGTGTTTGGTTGCACAACATACATGGATATCGAAGAAGATCAATCCGAACACACTCCAATGCATATTTTTTGTCTACAACACCACCTAGAATACGTATCATCTCATGGATCCTAAGACATGAAAGATATATGATAGTCAAGACATGTTTTTGATGAGTCATAATTTGACTCATTCCCACACATAGAAGATTCAATACTAACATCCTCTCATAGATTGCTCTCATAGTTAGATGACGAGCATGAAGAATTTTCAAACAAGGAAAAAGAATTGCAAGGAGAATTGTTTGTGGACCTTTGTCATTTGAAAAAAATTCTTCACAATAATAGCAACATCAACATCCGAAATGGGTCAAAAGCACCGTCGTGGACTCCCACTTGAACTCACTTCCTGACACTTCATCAAGAGTAAGAACGAGAAGACATGAAAGTTTAATGGGGTAAATCGCACACTCACGAGTTTAGTTGTTGACAACATGGAACTTGATATAGTTCGAGAGGCACTAAGTCAACTACATTAGAAGAAGTCCATGGATGCCGAGTATGACTCCTTAATTCATAAAAAGACATGGGAACTTGTCGACCTTCCTATAGGAAAGAAATCCATTGGCTGCAAATGGATTGCATAATAAAGTACAAGGCGCAGATGGATCTATCAAGAAGTACAAATCACAACTTGTCGTAAAGAGATATGCTCATCAAGAATTCATTGATTGCGAGGATAGCTTTGCACCCACTATGAAGATCAAGACCATCGAGGTTGTATGTGCATTGGCAATACAAAAAGGATGGAAGCTTCAATGATGGATGTGAAAAGTGCTTTTGAATGGTGATCTAAAAGAATAAGTGTAAATGACTCGCCATAAGGATATGTCGACGAAGCACCCTAAAAAGGTATGTCGTCTAGTTAATTCTCTTTATGGACTTAAACAAGCACCCATGACATGGTACATTAAAAAGGATGAAAACCTTTTGAAGCATGGATTCACCCATATCCCCTCATATTCTAATTTGTCTACTAAGAAGATAGGAAAAAGATTAGCATTATTGTCTTGCATGTGGATGATTTAGTAAGAACAAGGAGCTCAGACAATCTCGTCAAAGATGTAAAGAATGATTTGAAGAAATCCTTCGACATGACATATTTGGGGCTACTTCATTACTGTCTTGGCTTGGAAATATGGAAGAAGAAGAATCACATTTTTATCTCACAGAAGAAATATGCCAAGACACTCCTAGAAAAGTATGAAATGTTTGATCAGAACTTGTGTCCACTCCAATGGAGAACAATTTACAACTTTATAAATTCTAGGATTCACCTCAAGCAGATGCTACTCACTAAAGCTAGCTTGTTCGGAATCTCATTTACTTGACTTATACCAGACCATACCTATGCTTTGTTGTCATCTATCTTTCCTGATTCATACAGAACTGGAGATATGTCACCGAGTAGCAACAAAGCATGTTTTGAGATATTTCCGAGGCACAACTGATTATGGTCTGGAATATAAGAAGAACTTAAATTTCTTCTTAGAGTGATATACTTGAATCGAAATATGTCGATCTCTTGATGAGAAGAAATCAACATCAAGATATGTATTTCATCTCATATTTAGACCCATCTCGTGGATTGGCAAGAAGGAAATTGGTGTATCTCTTTCATCCACTGAGGTATAGTATCGTGTTGCACGAGGCGCTGTGTGTGAAGTGATATGGTTATGTCACATTTTGGATGATATGGAGATTCCTGAAGAAAAACTACCTATCCTTCATCGCAACAATCGAGCATGTTGAACCTTGTAAACAATCCAGCTTTCCCATTAATGAACAAAGCACATTGATTTTGAATGCCATTACATTCGAGAATTTTTTTGAACCACCACATCTAGCTCCAAGAGACTAACCGAAATTTTTTCAGTGTAGCAGATATACTCACCAAGTCTCCTGTCAAGGTGAAATTTGAGTTGTTTCGGGGTACATTTGTAAAAACAATGTAACAAGGGGGAATGTTGGCATACTATTACATTCTCGTTATGTAATTGTGTGTCTTCATCTCCACATGACATGTGACCTTCTAGGTTCTCACGTGTCTATTCACTTCCTCTTGACATTAGTCTCACAGTTATATATATTCCCGTGTTGTTTGCTCATTTGATCATCAAATACAAAATCATTTTCTTTTCTCTTTCATTAGCAAACAACATGTGTAGTGAGACACGAATGCTCCCGAGGGCGTTCGATCTTGCATTCATCATCTACATCATAGCCTTCTTCAAGCTTGACACGTCTCTTCTCCGTACATCATACAAGACTCGGTCACACAATCCTTGACAAACTATGTCCTTGAATTGCAAGTTTTGAAGACTTTTAAGAAACTAAAAGTAGAAATTGGCGCTCTCTAGCCCTTTGACTTCGATCTCTCAAAAGCTATTTGTCTCTATGATTTGTTGCAATACTACTAACATCTCCAAGCACAATTTTCACGCACTCAAAGTGATGCACAAGATCATAGACTTTAGCGTATTCATTGGTTGCTCACATTCTACAGGATTATGTTTTTCTCTTACAACTATATAACGGAATGAATGAAAAAATGAAGTTGGGGTTTGGACTTGTGTTTGTTCCAATTGAAACCTCTTGAACTAAACATTCTAAATACTCATCTTCAAAATACATCCACACATCTCCTGCTCTCCTACACGCATGATGCTGACTAAATTCCTTGCAGTGCAGGTTTCACACGCTCCAAGGAAAGTCTCGTCTCCTTCTATCTTTGCCTGCAGGTTCCTTCCACGTTTTTCCATGGAGGCAAGCCACACCAATAGAAAGATAACATGAAGAGATAATAGAGGTATATAGTCGCCCTGCACAAGCCACAGGTTAAAAGACTAGATGATTTGATGCCACGCAGGGGGATTCAGGATTTCAATACCCGCCTTACACAGGGCCTCCACGTTGGTTGTTAGAGGTTGCCACGCTAGTCGCTGGTCGTTGTGAGGTCTTGTTTACTCCTCTTCATTCTCTCACGCCAAGCAATGTCTACACACATGTCCTGATCTCAGCAGATCGGTACAAAAAGATTTACCCTTTCTCTATTTTAAATTGTAGTGGCAACAAGCCTGTGATAAATCTATCTATAATCCGGATGCCTTTGGACCTTTTGTTCCTTTCGAGCTTAATCAATTGGCACCAAGGAGATCTTATTGTTGGAAGCTGCAATAGACGATTCACACTTGAAGTGGTGTGGCGGAATTTCAAATGAGTTCATAGACGCTTTTCCTTACATCATTCAGATCCCTACGTCAAAGATGCGTTCGACAGAATGGGCGAAGAAGAAATGCGCAGAAGCACTAAGAAGCCCTTTGATTTTATCATTGAACATCAGCATCGTCGATAACATATGTTTCTTTCGGCAGAGGCCTATTTAAAAATGTCTCATTAGCAGCAAGGAAAAGGATCAAGAACATTATCTCCAACGGATTTAATTAGAATTATGCCACGCAGATCAAATAAACTTTTATGTTCACTTCAATGATCCGCTGGACTTGGTGTTGGTGCCTGTTGTCGTCACATGTCGAGAAAAGAAGAGCTATGATCATACATTAAAATGCATAATTGTTTGATATGTTATATAATGCAATAACAAGTATAAATACAAGAGTGGTGTGGTAGTTAGACGGTTGAGAGCACGACGGTTACCAAATCGAATATTTATGTGGAGAAAATTGACCATACAAACAATGACCATGTAATGCATGTTATGTATTATGCTAACATATTCCTTGTGTGAAATGTTAGATGATAAATTTATGAATTAATTGTAGAGAATACTAATTGTTGGATGCACGGAAAATAAGTGCTTGCACATAGGAGTATTGTGGCTTTTTACAAGTGTTGATTATGAAAATGTTAAAAAATAATGGTTCAATAATCGGAGTTATAGGGATATTTCAATCCCCATTAACATTTGCATTGTTATAGGTTTTGCATAGATATGAGCATGAATTTGGATTTTTACATGATTTATTGTATGTTTTTAAGTGATCAAAACATTCATAGACATGAATTTACACATTGGGGAACACTGAATGCATTATAAGTCATTTTTCACTTTTCATGCAAAGAGAGATTTAGTAGGAGGTGACCATTTATGCGTGATAGAAAAATGGCTAGGTCTTGACTTAAATTGTTAAAACAATCTCACAATTTGATTTTTCTAGAATTTTTTGTGTTGTGTTATACTCCTAATTCTTAGTCATCTTTTGACAATAATTCACATTAATGCAATAAATTGGGTGTTATCTTAGAGAAACACTAAATTTCCTAAAGACTCTACTATTTTATAGTATTACATTATTTCAATTGGCTATGATTTCCTATGTTTTCACTTAGTTTCTATTACCATAAATGCAATTAGGTTGTATTCATTAAGTTAATATTTCATTACTTAATAATATATTTTTGGTGAGTTTATTTGTTTGTAATTGTTATCTAAAACCACTTTCCATGCCTACACTTAGTATAAATTTGTGGTATCGCTACCCTCTTCACCATGTGTTCGCTCTCTTCTTGCATGCATGCACCTATTCGAATCTTCCCCGTAGTCATTTTTACACCCCACTAAGAACAAGGGAACCTCAAGCGCGTCGGCCTATCACCCAGCGGGCACTGGGCGCTCACCCGAGGTGCGCGAGAGGGAGCCAAGTCTCTCTTTTATGTGAGTTCAGTGGAAGACATAATTCATGATTCTGACTTAGTGATTTAACAGACATGAGGAAGCTATAGAGCTCAGGACAACTTCTACACCCCTTCAGTCATAATAGTAACAAAGCGCACAACCGAATTAACTTAGAACCAGGAAGTTGTAAATCCATAATTAGACTAACATTCAAGTAAAGTTCATGATTATACAAGATCAAAGGCATAGTGAAAGCATGCAGACAATACAGAAGGAGATCTTAACATAAACATAGTGGTAACCTTATCACATTCATTCATAGTAGTACTCCAAAACATCACAGAGAGGCGGACCACAGTCATGCGCCATATCTGGATCCATACATGTATGCTTACAAAATAAAATTTGCATTTCCCATTTCCCCATTACATCCTTCCTAGAATCATCTACCCATTTATCCCACATCTCTCGCATAATTCTCGCATAGATTCACTACCTTACTTACTTGTGTCTCTGTTCTTTGCCAAGGGTGCACGTATAAATAGGCAATTGAGCTCTAACAAACTCCTCTGCAGCCTCAGATCTAGCCCCAAGTGTCAAGGTGTGGGTCGCCCAGCGCATGGCTCTCCATGTGATGATTAGATTTTTAGATCTTCCTATTGCAAGGTATATTCCTTCTAGACACCTGCCGCCAGCCGGAACCTTATCCAAACGGAACACATTCTTCATGTGTCTTGCCCAAAAGGCCAAAAATGGCTAAGTCCCGAATTGTTCTTCGCACGGCACGCGCATCCTTGGTTCTCCAAAGCCTTTTGAACTCGCCTTGTGTGCCTTCACTTGCGCGCTTCCTCCGGCCATGCGTGCCTACGTGCCTTTAAGATTTGGTAGCTATAATAGGGTCCCAACATCCCCTTCACTCGAAAATTTAACTTATTCCATTTTATTATTATTTCCAATTTTACCCATCCCATTATTTTATCTACCTTAATAATCCATAATCTCCATTAATCAATCCTACTCATCACCTAATTTTTTATCCTCCCTAACCATCCTTTTTTATCCCTAAGCACCGACCACCTTTCATTTAAAAATTTGATCATCCCCTTGCCTTTATTAAATGCTTTTGACCTCTCACATAGTAGTTTATCTTGCCCAGATACCTTAGCTCTTCCTTATCCCCCAAATCCTAATCATATCTCTTTGGGATCCTTTTTCTAGACTTTGGCATCATTCAACCATGCAAACAGATGACTCTCTGCGCAATCACCGGAGACTCATCTCGGTCTCCATCACCCCCTATAAATCCACCTTCACCTCCTCCTTGCAAAGGGATGGAATTTTGGGTCTCTTTCGGCTTTGGATTTTTTTTTGTAGGTTCTTCCTCTTCTCAACAACAACTGCTCTCATCTTGGTGACCTTTTTGAACACTTCTTTCATCATTGACAAGAACTTGTACACCTTGTGTTTGATTGAATCCCTCTTGTCATATTTCCATCGATTTGCATCAGCTTTGTAGCTTTCTAGTCCTCTTATAGGTCTTTATCAACCACTTTGGAGCTCTGTCATAGCCTCAGTGCTCATTCTATCCTTTCATCCTTCAATTTCCATACACCTCATCCTAGATCTGTCTAGTTTCGACCATGTTTGGTCGCCATCGATCCATCTCACTGCTACTTTCTATTATGTCATCTAGCATGTCATCTATTTAATTTTGCTGTTCCCAACTTCCCATATCATAAGATATCGTCACCCTATCCTTCCACAACACCAAATCTATTTTTTCATCCTCCAATCATCACTGATTCATCCTTTTCGCCATCGAATATATTAGAAGTTTTTTATTTCATCATCATTTTCATAATTTTCTTACATCCTTTCTATTCAATCTTGTCTCGGATCTCTTACAGTTCTTGTTTATCATCTCGAGTGCATCATCGGTTCTAGATTTGCCTCATGATCCTTTAGATCTATGTTTGGAATTTTGTTCCAGTTGATCTTCTCCATTCACCTTTGAATGGCCCTCTATAGTATCGGGTCACCCTCAACCCAACCATGTTTGATTTGATTTACATGCATTTAGATAAGATCTTTCATCTTTTTTCTCCTATCTAACTTTTCAGCTTTCTATTTCATTTCGATTCTACCTTTCCTGCTACATCCAATTTATCAATATTTGATTTTATCTTATCTTTTATCAAAATGAGGGTTGACATCCATCCTATGAATTTCTCACTTCTTGGGACTGACTTCGTCAGAAGACTTTGTCAGAAACCCTCCCATCTATCTACTAATCCAATCTTTTTCTGTTGAGTTCTCTTGATTTGTAGGTCATCTAGTTGATCGTAGAGAAGGATCTCTTTCTTTTGCATCCATATCCATCATCATACCATCTCAAGGTACCTTAAACCCTTGCATATTTTTAGTTACTTATTTCTTTTAGTACTAGTTCACTAATCTGAGCAAGAATGAGGGAATTTGGTCAACATTCTAGCATGCCCGGTGGGACCCACCCTTTCTTGCTGAGTCTTGTTATTTGTTTTCATTTTCATCTTCTTTTTATCCATCTTCTACTAACCTCGCAAGAAGGATCGTTACTTGCTTTCTTATTTGTGTTTGATCATGTTGCTTGTATTGTCTTTTTTTTGCTTGCTTGCTTAAAAATAAAAATTCAGATTAAAAGGAAAAGCATTATCCAGTTATTCCTTGTTTTTATTCCGCATCTCTTTCTTTTATCACATTGCATCACTTGTTTGTTTCTCTCATCAAATCTACACATTTCATTTTGGATCTAAAAATAACCCCTTTCATTCTTTCTTGGAAATCTAGTTTAACTAGGGGGTTTAACACTTTGCATACATTTCATCACACACATCCAAACACATAAACCAATTTACACATCTAAAAAATTTCCTCCTAGGTGGAACTATTGGGATTTCATCACCCAATAGGAAATCCGTCATGGTGTTCTAACAATGTTACACATTTATCATAGTTTTGTGCCTCACGTAGCTTTGGGTATATCGAGGAATCTAGTTGAAACTACCTAAAACCATCCATAGATTTCCATCTCTTAGGTTCCCTTTGAGACCATTTTCTTCATTTTCTAATTAATAAACTACATAATTTTTTTTTTTCTATTTCATGCCTATTATCACCCTCTCTCTTTTCAAAGAAAACACAACAATCAACCTCATTTAATAACATATCCACTTCTGATGATCTTTCCCAACAATATTTTGCACTTGTCACTACTTATTCTACACCTATGATCACCACGCCTTTGGTCTCCCAACCCCTTGTTTCTATGGTCTCTTTCATGAAATCCCACATCATCCAAAATGGTCCTCATCTTAAAGTCAATATTTCCATCTCTCATCATTTCATTCCTCTATACCGGTTATGCCCCCGTCTACTACTCCTTTAAATACTCTTGGACCTCCTACCATCCCTCATGGATGCTCGGAGTTTCAAGAACTCCTTGACGCTAATCCTATCGCCCTTTATGACTATCTAGTCCATAAATATACCACAACCTCTCATGACCATTAATCCACTCAATTGGTGGAGCCCATTCACCCAACTTGCCTCATATTAACACCACTATCACTTCCTCTATCCCCATCACCTCTTCATCCACTACTGTTACTAGTGTGCCTATCCAATCATCACAAGAATATCACTTGCATCCTCCTTCACCGAACAATATAATTCAACTTTACCCCTTATTTCCACTTCCCATATTCATGCCAATGTGATCACTTCACAACCCCATCCATCTAAATCAATGCAAACCCATCAACCTCCTCCTTGAGGTGCTTATCACTACATACTTCCCACTCAACCAACTCAAGTATCCCAACCACCCATCACTTATATTCCAACTCATCCCATAACAAACCAATCAAATGTCCCCATCTCTCAACATCCAAATCAATCCCACCAATCTTATCACATCCCCATATCTCAACAACAACCTTTATCTCAACCCATTCAATCACAACCATTTAATTACATTCCCCCTTATCAACCACTTCCACCAACACCTACTCAACCTAAAAATTATCAACAACCTAACCCATCCACTTCATATGCATCACAATCTCATCCTTCAACTTCTCAACCCTCTCGATCCAATGATCCCATGGAGGCGTTATTGAGTATAATGGTTAATCTTGAATATGCTACCTTGAGATCCAAAACTAACTTCTCTTATGATCAAATTTGTAACGAACCAATCAATCCGTCCGTCCCCATAAAGCCTTATCCTCCTCATTAGGAAATTCCAAAATTTTCTAAGTTCAAAATTAAGGAGGGTCCACAACAACATCTTTAGGCCTTTAGGTGTGTATGCTATTTAATTACCCATGACCAAGACCTTATGCTTCACACATTCCCCATGTCATTGACCAGTCCTATATTGGATTGGTACAACAACATCCCACAACATTCATTATTTTCATTTCCCAACTTGCACAAATGTTCCTAGAACATTTCTTGATCAATATTTACACATAAGATCATGAACACCGACCTCTACTCCATTCGAGACATTTTGATGACAATTCTATCACATAATTCATCGCACAATGGTGGGGCATCATCGACCAACAATCATTCTCCCTTCTACTGAATGATCTTATTGAACTCTTCTTATTGTTGTGTGTGAACCATATATCCTCTACTCTTCAAATCCAATCATTTCAAACGTTTGAAGAGGCATTCACCATGGCTCGCAAACTTGAATTTCATGTCCTTGAGCAAGGCCACCTTAAAATTTGATCGATAAGCCCAAACTTGAATTTACTTAGTCCTTCATGCATGGTAAAAATATAAGAATAATAGTGCCAATGCCATTATGCTCAAGTCTTCCTCCACATCCACTTCTTACATGGAGCCACCACAAAGAGATCCTAGACCACCTCCTAACTTAACCCCTCTTTGGGAATCCTATAGTTTGATATTTGAAAAGTTAATGGCAGGTCAATCTTCTTCAACACCCTCCCATCCGACCTATATTGACGACTCAGAACAAAACCCATATGGTATCGTGAGGGGCATTATTGTAAGTATCATCAATTCCAAGTTCTCAAATTGAGAGTTGTCTTTCTTTTACAAATCTAGTCCAACAATTTATAAATCAAGTTGATCTCCAAGTGGACAATGCTAATACACCACTTGGTCCGTCCCTTGATATCTTTAAACAACCCTTCCACAATCATCCAACCTCTAATCAAATACAACCCTCACATCTCATGCATGTAATGATCACAAAATCAATTCCATACATCAATATCTAACCCCATCACTTGCACCCATCACATCTTCATCAATTACACCTATGTCTATTTCAAACCCTTTTCCTATGCCCAATATTCCTTCATCAATTTAATATATCTCCACTTAAATTCCTATCCCTTCATCCATAAGTTCATTAATATCCAAACCTATTTCTACACTTATTGCATCTACACTAATTATACCTATAACTACCTCATCCACATTAATCTCAACTATATCTACAACTTCATCCAACTCAATTACACCCCATCTTATCACGTATACTCCTCCACCTACATCTATCCCTATTTCCACATCAACCAAATTTATCACTATGACTATAACCACATCAACATCTGAATCTATATCCACATCCATATCATCCCTTGAAACACCTATTCTAACAAAAACGTCCCCACTTAACATGACTATAAATGATATTCATATCCCATCTATAAAACCAATCACCCTTACACCGACTAGTCCTACACCTCTATAATCTATAACACCTCTTGATCTCATCCAATGCATCATCTAAAAACCCCTTCTACCTACAATATCCACATCTAAAACATCATCCACATCATCTAGCTCTACTTCCATAAACCCCTTGATTGAAATCATCATCATTCCTACCAAAGGAAAATCCTCACAACCAAAGTCTAAGAACCTTGGCATACCTATCCAAAAATATCTTACACATGCAAGACAAAAATTTGGAGCTTCCTCCTCCCAATTCCAACCCTCCTAAGAAATCTAATGTTACATCATCATTCTTAGGAGCATACCCATCCATCTTAGGGCCATGACCTTCATCTAAGACACCCATCAACAACCAATCCATATAAAAACAATCTAATCCTTCTTCTAGATTTGATCCACCTTCAAAACCATTCACAATTGTTTAATTAGGATCTAAAGAATCTAAGTATCCAATCACAAAATTGAGACTAAGACACCATTACTCCTTCTTCTTCTAACTTTAAATCTGAATCAAAGGCTCCCATAAAACCTCATCGAATCAAATCATCCCTCTTACCTTCATCTACTATTCACAAATCCACTTCATATGCAACCTCTTCTTAAAAAATCCCCATCATTTCATATACTAAAATCTTCCAACACCTACTCCAAACATCTACAATCACTCTTCCTCCTATCAAATCCTTTTACCCATGTGGACAAAAACCATCATGGTTTAATTCTAACCTCATTTTTACTTATCAACATACCTCGGGCATGATATTGGACATTGTAAGGCTCTCCAAAATCTCATCCATAATATCATAGAATAAGATGACCTCATCAATGAATACCACCTTATTCCTTCTATCTCATCCACATTCCACTCCAGTCCTCCAATCGAATCCTCTACTCTTAAGGATTCTAATTCGGGTTCTCCATCCAAATCATTCGTCATAGTCCCTCCTCCAAATGTTACTTCTCCCAAGGAAATTCCTCCTTTTTCTATCAATGATGCTCATATTACCAAACCTTCTTACTCTAATGATCCTCAATGACATATCCAATCAAAACCTAGTGTCACCATCATTATTCCTTCAAAGAATCCTACCCCATCTCCCTCAGAATCTATTATCTCAACCATCTCCACATCCAAGTTTCAGTAATGTGATGCACATATCCCACCGGGGAGTATACACCCTCACTCTTAATCCTCTTACATGTAATTCTTCATCCAATCACCTCATGGATACAGGTGATGTTGTTTCCTTGTCCCCTACCTCTTTTAATATCTATCATTACTCTAGAAAGGAGCCAATGTGGAAATTTTTCTCCCAACTAGATTGGACCATACATTATCACACATAAGTATGGATTTGGATCCTATCGTTTAGCATCTCTTGATGGTAAACTGAAACATAACCCTCAACCCTTTACAATCAGTAACCCTTCTACTTTTAACATACCTACGAATGATAACTTAGTTATATCAATGATCTTACATCCATAATCAGCCTTTCCATATTTCATTGTAATTATTTGGAATTATGTGGTATACTGTCACTTTCCTCTTTATGACCTTGAATATGGGCACCATGGATCTTCTCATAACATTTTCCTTACGAATAGGTTTTTCCTTCTTTGTGAGAAATCCGTAATCATTACATCCATCAACATCTTATCTACATATTAGAACCATGCTAAGGGTCCATTGGTGTCCCTTTTACATCTTATATATCACCTCCTTTAGTGATCCTTTATCCTTCTACCTAACTATCCCCACCTCTTCCATATAAAAGTAAAAATCTCGGATGCTCATCTAAAAGCTATCTTACTCAAAAGAAAAAATATTGTTCCTTGAGGGATAGTTTTTCATAAATCTAAATATAAAAAAGTATAGACCAATCCCTCAAAAGAAAGCTATGATGCATATCTTATCCTTCCATTTATAAAATCTAAATATCTAAAAGTAAAATAAAATGCAGGCCACTCCCTCGAAGGATGGCTACCATCTCATATCATGGTAGCGAAGGCTTCCCACATTGATTAGCCTTCTATATATTCAAAAGAAAAAGCATAAAGTTCAAATGAAAGCATCCAAAGAGAGCTTCCCGCATCGATCAACTATCTCATCCATAAAAACTTCCCACATTGATTAGTTTGTGCCATATTTCTTAGAGCTAGGGCATAGTCCCAAGAATACCCACCTAAGGAGATCTTGTTTTCTTGCGTATGAGTTACATCTAAAATCCTTTATCATGTTGAACTTAGGTTCATAATCTCACCTTCCATATTTCCCTCATGATCCTTAGAATAAATAACTATCATTGGTTATGTGTTAACACCTTCCATTGGCTGCAAGTGCATTTCCTTTTTGGCTCCTTTCTCATTTACCTCCAATATAGTTTGAAGCATCTATCCTATATACACTCCTTCCTATTGTCTTTCCTATATTTCGGTCATCCTCATAAGGTCATATTTTATCTATCACATCCAATCCAATCTAATCATATTATCTTATCTCATTTCATCCAATTTATCATGTCATTAATATCTTATCTCATCTCATCCAATATATATTATCTCGATATTTTTATATCATCTCACCCAATCTTTTATCTCATCTTATCAATCTTATATCTCACCCAATCTGTTATCTAATCTTATTAATCTTGTATCTCATCAAATATGTTGTCTTATCTCATCTTATCCATCCATCTTATCCTATCCATCATCCAATATTTTTATCCAACCTATCTTGCCTATCCTTTAGGTTGGTGTGTTACCCATAGGACACATTTCCTTATTTTTCATGGCTCATTTTGCAATATTTTTTATCATCATCTATCTCATCAAGTATCCTTACTCACATCATCGTAGCCCGCTCTATGGACATATTTGTGATCCCTCTCATGAAACCATATTTTATCCTCATCCCACCCCAACATATTTTATCTTCTTCATGTCTTGAGAATAATGCATGCTCTTTTTCCTTTGAAATTTGTCGGGACCATTGTTTTGACCATCCTCGCATTTGTTTTTGCATACTTTATGATGTCTACCTTTGACCCATTGGTCCCACAACTTGTACATTCATCCAAGCAGATTCCATTTAAGTTCCTCCATTTTAAAGTGATCCTTTCGACTCACAGGTCCATAGTCTATTAATATTTCCTCCATTGCAGGTCCGTGTTATGTCCCTACCGATGTGTTTCCAGGATCACCACCATATTTTATTTTATTTTTCATCTTATCCAATGGTCCTTCCCCTTGATTTGGGGCATCCTTTCTCCTCTTTTTCATCCTTTCCACCCTTTCTTTCTTCGTCTATCACTTTCAAACTTGTGATCAACCCCTTTGTGACATCGGTCCCTATTTTAAGGGGGAACAACTCATCAAAATTCTTTTCATTTCTTCTTTTTATGGTCTCATGGCTTTCCCAACATGGACCACTCGACAAAAAAGGGGAAAATGTAAGCACTATTTTTGGTATCTCTACCCTCTTCACCCTATGTTAGCTCTCTTATTGCATGCATGCACGTATTTGAATCTTTCCCTTCCCTCAAAAATTTAATTCATTCCATTTTATTTTGTTTTCCCATCTTACCCATCCCATTATTTTATCTACCTTAATAATCCATAATCTCCATTAAACAATCATAATCATCACCTAATTTGTTTATTCTCCCTAACCATCTCTTTTATCATCCCTCGCATCAAACAACATTTCATTTAATAATTTCATCATCCCCTTTCCTTAATTAAGTGTTTATCACCTCTCACCTTCTTTTTATCTTCCTAGTCACCACATAGCTCATCCTTATCACCCAAAACCTTAATCATATGTCTTTGGGATAATTTTTCCTTGAGTTGGGCATCATTCCACTGCCCAAATTGATAACTCTCTACATTCCTCGATGACTCATCCAGGTCATCGTCAACCCTATAAATCCACGTTCACCTCCTCCTTGCAAAGGGGTGAAATTTTGTTTCTCTTTCGGCTTTGACTTGTTTATTGCAATTTCCTCCTCTTCTAAGCAGATCTTCTCTCATCTTGGAGATTGTTTTAAAGGATTATTTAATAATTAAGGATATCTTATACAATTTGTGTTTGTTTGAATCCCTCTTGTCATATTTCCATCATTTTGCATCAGCTTTGCAGATTTCTAGTCCTATTACAGGAATTTATCGGTCGCCTTGGAGGTTTGTCATAGCATCATCTCTCAATCTGTCCTTTTCATCCTTCGATTTCAATACACCTCATCCTTGATTCGTCCCGGTAAATTTCGACCCTATTTTTTACCGTCGGCCCATCTCACTACTAATTTTTATTTGGTCATCTATCATGTCATTTGTTTGATTTATGTGTTCCTAACTTCCCGATCATCATATCTATCACAATGTCCTTGCACAACCCCGGATATTCTTTTTTAGCTTGCATCGCTTCCTTCGATTCAACTTATTCACCATCTACCCGATCAAACATTATTTCATTCATCATAATTTTCATAATTCTCTTACATACCTTCTACTAGATCTTGTCACGGATCTCTTGCGGGTTATTTTCTATTATTTCAAAGTGCATCATCATTTCTAGATATGCCTCGGATCCTTCGGATCTACATTTGTCAACGTTGGTCCAATTAATCTATCCCAGGTCACCATCGGCTAGCCCATTGTAGTTCTACATCACTGTTAACCACCGAGGTTTGATTTACTTTGTGTACATTTAGATCGGATCTGTCATATTTTATCTCCTATATAGTTTTTGATTTTCCATTTCATTTTAGATTCTACATTTCTGCTACATCCAATTTATCAATATCTTAGTTTATATTATCTTTTATCAAAATGAGGGTTGAAATCCATCATAAGAAGTTCTCATTTCTCGGGACATACTTTGTTAGGTAATCCTCTCATCCTATCTACTAATCCAATTTTTTTCTGTTGAGTTCTCTTGATTTTCATGTCATTTAGTTCGCTGGAGAAGGATCTCTTTCTTTTGAGCTTTGTATCCATCGTCATCCCATCTCAAGGTACCTTAAACCCTTGCATATTTGAGTTAATTGTTTCTTTTAGTACTTAGTTCACTAATTTGAGCATGAGCGAGGGAATTTAGTCAACACTACTTTTTTATAGTATTACATTATTTCAATTGGCTATGATTTCCTATGTTTTCATTTATTATTTATCATCATAAATGCAATTACATTTTATTCATTAAGTTAGTATTTCATTACTTAATTATATATGTTTAGTGAGCCTAGTTTTGTGTAATTGTTATCTAAAACTACATTCCATGCCTGCACTTAGTAAAAAAAAATTAATTTACATATTTATGTTTCTTACATGAAATTATATTGATTCATAGAAGAATAATTATAAATGTTGTAAACTTCCATGGAAATAGTTTATGAGTTTGAAATTATCATTTATATTTTGTCAATCAAATGTCTATTTCTAGCAATTGATTACTATAGTGAAAAAAGGATGATAAAACCTATATAGATGGCAAGCATATCTTAAATAAATCTATGTAAAATATTTAAAAGTTTATTATTATTGAATTTCCTCTATTCATTTTGAGATATAAGTGGAATAGGTACCTTGAGAATGATACCTCTTAGAATCTTTTACATAGATTTGTCTAAGATAGGTATTGTCTTAGCACCGTTGTGGTTACGTTAGGTAAAAGTAAATATTTATTGCTCATGAAAACACATTTGATATAATAAATTTCCACATTCATGTTGATTTCATTCAATAAAATATTAAATTGTGAAATTGAGAGCAAAAAAATTCAGTAAAATATATAAATATGCAATTATGATATATAAAGAATAAAAAAAAATTGATATTAAAAAACTATACATTTGATCCTCGAATAATTGAAGTCTTTTTCTTTCTCTTTTATATTATCTACTCTGATCTATTCTTCAATTTCTCAAACCCTCAAATGTGAAAGGTGGTGAGATCCTCAATCCATGTAACAACTTGACACATGATATACCAAAAGGTCAAACCTTATCTTTATGTATGTATTATATCAACCATGGCTTTCTTAATTGTTAATACCTATCATTATTAGGTTGTCAATCTTCATTCCAATTTATGAGATAATTTAACAATTTGACCCAAATATATAGGGTTTATTGGAGCTATAGTTGGAGTGTACATACAAAAATAACACCTCTATATTTATCAAATTGAACCATTACATATGTAGGTAGTTTTGGGGGCAATATTTATTTTTAGATAATGATTCAAAAATCCAACCGATTAATTAATAAGAATTGGTTCATTCCATAAATGTCTATTGAGAATCAATGTTGTGCTAATAAAAATCAATAATTGAACTTATATTTGATCATCAACCAATATTACAATAACATTGTTTTTTCCTCTAGTTATAATGCTCCAATAAATGGGTTGATTCATTGCGTAAAATTTTTTCATTATCATATTAATACACATAATTATTTGTTGAAAATAAATGCACATGTTTTTTGAAATTTATTTCAACTATATGAAGTGAAGTACTCATTACATCCATAAACAACTTTAAATCCATTGGTTAGATTGGCATATCTTAGATTTGTTAAAATTTGGTGAAATTTGTTGTTCATTTTGACCTTATTGTCTAATACCATGTCTAGTGTAACAAACATTTTTAAAGTTTTCTATAGTAAATTTAATTCATTTTTACTTGGATATGGAAGTTTATCTATTTTTGAATGAAATTTTCCTAAATCCCGAATAAAATTATAAACCTACCACCAAAGCACATATATTCATTTTCTAAAAATGTTTCGCACAACCAAGATTTTATAGTTTGAAGCATATTTTCATCTATAGATATCATCTCATCAATCATAATATACCTAACATGCCACATTTCTTCTTAGTATCTAGCTAACATTCTTCCTTCTAATTTTTCAAAATCTGAAATAGGCATTCACAAGGTTGTATGTATTGTTGATGCACCAATGTTAAATGTTGCAACTCCAACTACGAAAAGCAATTAAAGGGGGAAATTTTATAATTGTGATAAATATAAAAGTTTTTTTAATTCATATAATAAGATAATATTTCCATATTCCCTCCATTCCTTGGATTATCATATGTAATGGAAGTGCAGTTTGTCCTTGATTATAATGTCTAATAATTATATCAAATGTTATTTTTGGTTCTCACTAAGCTTATATGGTAATTAAAATTGGAGGGTCATTCTTATAGCATTAAAATCAAACAAGTGTATTTTGATATGATCTACACTCATTTTCAATTATGTTTTGTTGGATATCATAATCATTTTCATCCTTGATTCTTTTTGAGTATCATTATTTGTTTCAATTTTCTATGTCATTAGTTATATTGAAATTAAGACCAAATGTCTTTTTAATATCATCCTCAAGGCCACTTTGTCTCTCTCAATTCAAGAAATGGTTTATATGATATAATATATTACCATTAGACATCCACAAAATATATTATCTTGTTTTAGGATGCTACTGAAACCTTGTAATACAATAACAATAACACATGTTTTTTTACTTTTCTCTTCTACAAATGTTTGGATTATAAATCCAATATCTAGAAGCCTCAATGAGTGGTATATGTTACATTGAGTGAGGTATATCAATTTACTCATTAAATGTTTATTTTCTATTGTATTATCTTATTTTCACTCGGGTGTTATGCGCACTAGCACCTCATTTAGTTAGTACTAAATTCTCACTTGAAGTGCACCCAACTACTAGGTCCATCCTTTTTGATTTCTTGTCATGATTTTAGCATGTATATTCATAGTGATAATTGACCAAGTAATCAATCAATTGTACTCATCCATTGCATAAAATCACTTTTGAAACACATATGATAAAGAAACATAACAATTTCAACAATAATTAAGATCAACTTTGACATGTAAGCATCATACTCAGTCATGTCAACAATCATAATCCATCTACAATTGTCCATAATAAACTAAAATTCATTACATTACTGAAGTTGAATACATAGTAATCATTGTAATAATGCTTATTTGGAACATTTCTTGCACATACCAAAACCTAGATCTAAATCATCACAACTTAACTCCAGTAACCCAAAACTAAGTAGTCATCTTCCAACCGTGGCATCAATAGATATATAGGGGTGGGAATTTCCCTTCACTACCCATGCACTCTCTAATAATAGACATGCCCAAAAATAGAAATGCATACTATACATGCATTCTTTATTAAATATATGTTAATAATAAATTATCTAAGAATATTTTGCATTAGTCCTATTAATAGCCAAATCCATCCATGTTTTTTTCTATGAAATAGACTTTACTTAACTACCAAGTCAACATGATTTTCTTCATTGGTTGATCAACACTCCAAGTATATTTTTATCCTATCCTCGTAAATGGCTATGTCCTTAACCTTGTTGTCTATATGCGCGATCGACACATAACCCTATTTCCATCTACGTGCACCCTTTTATGTGCCATCCTTAACTCTACTTGCATTTTTTTTACTTACGAATCTCCAATCCTCATAGCACTTTGTCTTTTTAATAACCAACATTAACCCAAACTAGATATGTTGTCCATCCTCGGAACACCAAAAATTGTTACTCCAAAAATAATAATAGAACATCCATAATGAATAAAACAATAAAGAATGAAGATTATGACTTTGCGTGAAAGAATCAATCTTATTTAGGTGGAAAGAGTAAGGGAATCTCACTGACCAATATTTTCTCTAAATCCCTCCACCCTTCTAATTCCTTAGTTGCCTTAACTAGCATGGTATAAAAATGTCAGGGGACCTCCACGGGAGTTAATTCATCAATATTCCCCTTCAACTACTCGATCAATTTCTCAAGCTTATTGATTGCATCGTCTAGTGCATCCATCATGCGCAAAATATGAGGAAAAAGATCCTTCACTATATATTTTATCTAGGTCTTTAGAAGGTTTATCAATTCCCTTTCCTTCTCTACCTCGGCCAACACCTTCTCCTGTTCTTCCTTATTTATTTTTTTGGCCTGGAACCCCTTCAATTTCGCTTCATCCCTAGCAGAAATCAATATTTTGACATGGTCGAATTCTTGAAAGTTATCACACACAGATTATACTGCAACCGCATCCTCCTTAGCCTCCACTTCCAATGCATCATACTACACTAGGTGATCCTCAATTTTTTCTATGTCATTTTTCTTTTGTCGAGCCATTGCTTCATTTGTGGATTCTACTATGATACTCTTCATCTCATGCATAAGCATACACGCCAAGTACTCTAAACAATGTAATGTTGTCTTATACGAGGCATGGGATTTCTCGACCAGATCTAGGTATGAAATTGTGATTCCATATGTAATACATTTTACCATCTTATACGCTACGCACGTCCATCCCGTCTCTTCTCTCAACTCCTATTTCAGCTGCGCAATGGTTTCGTCCCTCTTTTTATATCGTTACCTATTTTCTTTATCATTCAATCCTTATAAAAAAATTTATCCCTACTTCTGCTAATAAATTTTTAAACATGTTACATGCCTTCTCATTCATAAGCATGTGCGCATAAACCATTGGAAAAACTTCTCCATGCAGCTAACTTGATCCTAGTAACCGATCATTCTTGCACATTGACATCAAAATCTGGCTCCTCCATATGCAACTGGTATGCATAAGAGAACATATTTTTGGTACATGGAAGGGCCTCATTGGTTGTCAAAGAATGAACAATAGAAGAGGTCTTCTGTGGCCACTGAATTGTGATATCACGAACAAAAAACCTTCTAAGGATTGTTATTATACTACATTATAGGACCCGGGGGGGTATGCTTCAGCTTCCTTCCTTTCCCTCAGGCCTTATTGGTATCTCCAATGCAAGAGACCCTCATGAAATTGTCTCTTCTTCATCTTCCTTCTTATATTCCTCTTTATCACATCCATCCTTGTGACCAACATCACGCTTAGTCTCATGTTCCCTCTCGTCATGTTCATCTTCTCACTCAATATTTTGCTCAGCATCGTGCTTGGAATCACATTATTCTTCGTCATGTTCTCCTCCTATTTCCTTTGTATAGGGCTCACCATGGCCTTCTCCATCCTTCTTTTCCGGTCTTTTTACTTATTCATTCAGCTCTAGATCCTTCTCAATGTGGGTGTCACAATTTTCCTCTTCTGAATCCTCTAAGGCATGAATGAGTGGAGATATATGGGTAGTATATTCCTCCCTTGAATTAGCACCTTCTATCTCCTCACTTGACACTACCTTGGGTTCCTTTTCTATGTGCACCTTCTTCTTGGGATCTTCTTATTTGACGACATTGTAGTAGTCGTCACATAGGTACTCGCACCCTTATAAGTTTCCTTGCACTTTCATCCTTATCACTATCTTATTCTTCATCTCGAAGGAAGGTTCTCTTCATGGGTCCTCTTGGTTCCCACTACCTATTTCCCCTTGGGTGACACGGGTATATTTAAATCTTTCTCCACATACTTCTCATTAACCATCATTAGCTTTAGAGAGATATAGACCTTTGCGGCCTCCTTATTCCCAACTACAAAAGTCATGGAGTTGATGTTGATATCATCTGAGATCATTGTTTCCACATGCGTACTCTTACCAGTACACATACTTTTTATGCAATGTATAATATTCACAAGGTATATTTTCTCTGCATAACACTTAAGTTTTCATCTCTCAACTAAATTGTTCATTGATGCCTAAAATTATCATGCGGTAAAAGTAAATGAAAGATTGCACCAAGGACTTATTGTTCCATCCTTAAAATAAAACCTACCTAGACATAAATGTTGATAATCTGCAAACTATATGCCTTCCCTTCAAGATCCTTTGGTAATTCACATGGAATGTCCCAATCTAGACTAAACACTTCACACATCCGCTTATAGAATCTATCTAGCCTTAACTTGTATGCATTGTTAATCCCATCACAATTATAATCATTGAATCTCTTCATGGGAACTTATCTTTAGGGGGAACTCCCACATTTTATCATTTGGACGATCTTGCACCCCAATCTCCGAGAATATAATAAACCACAAGATTGTTCCAAAATTTATCTTCTCTCCTACACGTGTTTCCTCTATAATCTCTTCGAGAGATGAACATAAAAATATTGTACACAGTTCCTTGGCCATCTTATTTGTTACATGTAGTGATTTCTTGTATACTTGTGTCCACCACTCTTACACTATCAAATTGGTAAGTGGATGCATGGCCATCTTGATAATAGGGATACTCATTTTAGTAATATCCATTATGCTCCTTCCTCATTGATACTTTAATGTGAAATCGATGATCTTCACCCCATCGTCATCATCTAAGTAATCTACAATTTCATTTCCTAAGCTTAGGAGGTCAATGACTCTTCGATCAATTGTGCAATCGGGAAAATCCTTCTTCCCGTAAAGTAGAAATAGTCCTCATGGACTTGTAACATAATCCATTGATAAATTCACTCAGGATTACCAAAATAGGGGATCTCATTGAGTTGAAGTGTTCCCACTTTTATCAACACTATGTATCCCTTGTCATCATAGATGAAATTTTCATTTGTAGTTCTCTTGCTTGTTCTCTATATCATCTCGATTTATATTCCACACTCGTTTGAATCGAGTGATGGTTGAAATCACTAAAAATCCTCTTTCTTATCTCTGTTACATCTAATCCTTCCCCATAATGACCCCTTCTAGGTATTGCATCTTTGAATACCATTCTTCATGAATGTTTCACTTTGGGTGAAACAGGATGTTGGTTTTATTGGTGCCATGTCGCATGATAATCCTAAATTATGAAATATTAGCTTTCTCTACCTTAGGTGTCTGTAATTCCTTGTTTCCAACCATCTGCATCAAATATACTTTTTACCTTGTGCCCTTGAATCAAATGTTTTCCCTAATTCATGCATGAAACCTAGAAAAGAACCCTCCAAACCCTTCCCTTCTCGTAAATAAACTTCCACACTAGCCCAAAGCCTCAATCTTCCTTCTAAAGGAGCTATCTTTTACTCATTCGTGTTCTCAATTTGATCTGGTTTAGTTGATTCTTTAGGATTGTATGTAAATTTTCATAAAACTCTCTAATTCGTTCCTCACAAAATCTTAAGTTATTCACAAGGTAAGGTGATAATGAACTCTCCTCGATGCCATTTTTATAGGTATCTAAAATTTCATCGCATTTAATTCTCATTACCTACCACCTTACTCCAACATTGATTATGCTTTTTCACACTTTTTCTTTTCTTTCTTCCATGCATTACAATCATAACCTTCTAGCACAAAAACTACCTCTAAGGCACATGAAATCTTGCGTACGATTCCTTACGCCACTACACATCTTTCTTCTATGCTTTCCACGAGTTAGTCCATCTTATTTCTACCTACCTCACATTATATTGTGCATCCTTTTCCTCGTGTGTTATCCATTCGAGAAATTATTCATAAGCACCATCATTCTTCATATGCACCTTTCCAACAACATGTTATGATTCTCATGTTTGGATTTCACTAATGCTTCAAGTTTTTGGTATAACGGTTCGTTATTCTGAGTGGTATCGTAGCTGCATCTGGGCCAAAATTAGGGCAAAAACCCTAATTTTTGTTTCCACAACATATTGTGAACCGAGCTAATTGGTGGGAGATATTTTTACGAGTTGCAAAGCATTTCAAGTAAGGTTTCCTGAAATTTTTAGACTTTTTGATGTATTTTGTAAAAGTTATTACAAATTTATGGTTTTTCATAAAATAGTTCCCTAGGGTGCAAATTGTGGAAAATTTTCAAGTTCTTTAAATTTTCGGAAATCTCTCAAAAAAATAGTATTAGTATCTCTCTATTTTTTTCTGTTCGGCCGAAATTGTATCGAAACCCTAAACCCTAAGATTTGACATCATGGTGGGGCCTTCCACAAGAGAAAAAAAGAATCCGGTTACTCTGGGTAAAACCCTAGATAAATATGGGGTAGTGATTGAATAGATGGAGTCAGAAGGGGTAAATATAGATTCCTTAGCACTAGGGTTTACCTCAGTTGATCATAAGGTGAGCCAACTTGAGTATGAGTTACGAAATGTACAATCTGAGATGGCCTATAAAGGAGACATAGCCCAAATCAATCATCGGTTGGATGATATCATGCAACATGTAAAGGGTAACCAGTATGGCCCAAATATTTCCCATATCAACCAAGGAGGACCTTTAGTTCAAAATCAGGGACAAACTAACCATATTGGATCACTTTTCTAGTCCCATCATAATCAAACTTATTTGCAACCACGGAACATGATGCTGAAAGTGGATATGTACAAATTTGATGGTAAGGATCCCCTAAATTGGATAAATAAAATGGAGAAATTCTTTGAGTTACATCAAACACCATTAGGATAAAAGGTGACATTGGCATCCCTATATCTTGAACCCGACCAATTTGTTTGGTATTGCTGGTTATGTGCTTCAGAGGCAGAAGAATGGTCTAGGTGTCACTTGGACAGTTTTTACCGAGGAGTTGCAATTACACTATAGTTCCAGTGTTTCAGAGAACTAATTTAGTCAATTAGCAAAGTTACGGAAAATAGGATCAGTCAAAGATTATGTGCATCAATTCCAAAACCTATCCTTAAGGGTGGAGAATATTCCAGAAGAGAATCTGAATGACTTGTTTCTTGGGGGTCTTAAGGACCACATCGAGCATGAGGTACGGATGTTTAATCCAATCAAGATTTCTGATTCTATTATCATGGCACGTCGTGTAGAGGAAAAAGTTCTTTGTAGTAGGAGGCCACCTTTCATTAACACTAGAGACCGTAGTATCTCTTCCCCTTCATTTGCTAGGCCAATTAGACTGACTCCTCAACAAATGGAAGAAAAGAGAGCAAAAGGATTATGTTTTAACTATGATAGCAAATATGGACCGGGACATAAATGTGCTGAGAAGAAGTTGTTCTATATTGACGGAGGTAATGAGGATGATGAGGAAGCTGAAATTATAGGAGAGGCTGAGGAACCAGTAGAAGATGAAGTAGAGGATCACCAACCTACAATTTCTTGCCATGCATTGTCAGGTATTAGTACTCCTCAAACACTCAAGGTTATTGGCTATCTCAAAAAATAGAAGGTGACGGTGTTGATTGACTCGGGAGTACTCATAACTTCATAAATAGTAAGTTAGCTGCCCGCCTCAATTGTTTTATTTACCCAACTCCAAAATGTAAGTTATGATTGCGGATGGTGGGAAAGTCAAGTGCACAGGAAAGTGCCATAGTATCAAGCTTTCCATGGGAGACTACATGTTAAACTCACCTATGTTTTCTATTTCTATGGGAGGGCGGATATTGTTTTGGGGTCCAATGGCTCACAACCTTAGGTACTATAGAGATGAATTTCCAAGAATTGTTCATGCGATTTCATTCAGATGTAAGGACAATACAATTGAATGGGATGGTAGCTAAGTCTCCATAGATTATTAGCTCTCATCAGATGTAGAAGGTTCTCAGAAAAGGAGTGGATGGCTTTATAGCAAAGCTATTTTCCATAGAAGTACAAAATACAGAGTCTTCAATGCCACCCAATCTTCAGAAGATTGTGGATGCTCACTCATCTGTTTTTGATGCAATTCCAAAGGGACTACCACCAATTAGGGATCATGATCATGCCATTCAATTGATTCTAGGGAGCTAAACACCTAACATCAGACCATACAGATACCCATATTCCCAAAAAAGTGAGATCAAGAAAATGGTGGAGGAAATGTTGAAGGCATGTATCATCAGGCATAGCCAAAGTGCATATTCTTCACTAGTGGTCATGGTACGTAAGAAGGATGAAACATGGAGGATGTGTCTAGATTACCAAGAACTCAACAAGTACACCATCAAAGATAAGTTTCCTATTCCAATAATTGATGATTTACTTGATGAATTGCATGGTGCTATTTATTTCACAAAATTAGATCTTCGTTAGGGTACCATCAAATTAGGATAAAAGAGGAAGATGTTCATAAAATGGATTTCAAGACTCATGAGGGCCATTATGAGTTTTTGGTAATGCCTTTTGGTCTTACAAATGCACCCTCAACCTTTCAAAGCTTGATGAACACTATTTTTAGGCCTTTTTTAAGGAAATTTGTATTAGTTTTCTTTGATGACATATTGATTTATAGTAAGACATGGGAAGAACACTTACAACATGTAAATAACGTGTTGGAAGTTTTGGAGAAACATACTCTATATGCAAAGCCATCCAAATGTTCTTTTGGTGTACAAGAGGTAGAGTACTTGGGTGATATTGTATCCCATGAAGGCGTCAAATTTGATCCTCAGAAGATCAAAGAAATGGTGGAATGGCCAAGGCCCAAAAATCTCAAAAATCTTCATGGGTTCCTAGGACTAACAAGGTACTATAGAAGATTTGTGTGGGGATATGGTAGAATAGCAACCCCACTCACTAGCATTGCTAAAGAAGGATGCCTTCCATTGGACAGATGTAGCCACTAAATCCTTTGAGCAGCTGAAGGAAGCCATGTGCAGCACCCCAGTTTTGGCTACTCCTAACTTCTCAAAAACCTTCATTGTTGAATGTGACGCTTCAGGATCAGGATTGGGAGTAGTTCTAATGCAGGAAGGAAGACCAATTACATTTTAGAGTCACCAATTCAAAGGAAAAGATCTGCTCAAACCTGTCTATGAGAAAGAAATGATGGCTATTCTTCATGCGGTCAAGCAATGGAGGCCCTATCTCATGGGTAGACACTTCAAGGTAAAAACTGATCACGATAGTCTCAAATACTTTTTGGAGCAAAGGTTATCATCTAAGGAACAACAAAAGTGGGTAACAAAAATGTTGGGTTATGATTTTGAAATCATATACAAAAAGGGTAAAGAAAATGTAGTAGCTGATGCATTGTCTAGAAGGGATACATCCGCAGATGCCTTACTATGTGGAATGTCCATGTTGATGGCCGATTGGGTGGATGAAGCAAGATTGGAATGGAATCAAGATAAGGATACACAATCTCTAATACATAATATCAAGTAAGGATCTATGACATCTAACAAATTTGAGTGGAAAGGTAATGCCCTATGGTACAAGGATAGGTTATACTTGAGTAAAGATTCTGAGTTGAAGCATAAGATTCTTGCAGAGCTACATGCCTCACCTGTTGGAGGACACTATAGGTTTTTGAAGACATATCATAGAATAAAATGAGAATTATTTTGGGAAGGAATCAAGGGGATGTACAAAATTTTGTATCGAGTGTTTAGTGTGCCAACAACACAAAGGGAAATAATTAAGACACTAGGTCATTGCAGAACCCTTACCAATTCCTAGCCAGAGATGGGAGGAGGTCTCCATGGATTTTATCACCGGATTTCCTTGTTCAGAGGGTAAGAATGTTATTTTGTGATTGTGGATAGGCTCACAAAATATGCCCATTTTTGTGTCCTATCACATCCATTTGTAGCTAAATACTGATCATGACTATTTTTTTGGAGACATTTCAAAGATGACATGGAACCCCAAAGATAATTGTAAGTGATCGTGATCCTATTTTCACAAATAATTTTTGGACGGAATTATTTTCATGTTTGGGTACTCAACTAGCTCACAGTTCATCTTATCATCCTCAAACTGATGGGAAAACAAAAGTGGTCAACAAATTCTTAGAGGGGTATTTACATTATTTTGTATCAGATAAGCAAGAAAGGTGGATTAAATGGCTACCAATGGCAGAATGGTGGTATAACACATCTTTTCATACCTCTTCTCAAATGACCCCATTTTTAGCATCACATGGTTACCATCCACCTTCTATCACTTCCTCCTTGAGGGTGCAAACTAAGGTCAGAGATGTTGAGGAACACATTCAACATCAACAACAGTTTTGGCTAGTTTGAAGGAGAATTTAGCATTAGCACAAAACAGGATGAAACAACAAGCAGATCAACACCGTAGTGAAAGACATTTTGAAATTGGTGACTAGGTTTTTGTACATCTCTAGCCTTACAAATATATGTCCTTAAAGCAACAAAAAAAGGAAAACAAACTTGCTCCTAAATATTATGGCCCTTATCGGGTTCTCTAAAAAATTGGCAATATTGCTTATAAACTAGAGTTGCCTCCATCTTCACACATACACCCAATATTCCATGTTTCATGCCTAAAGAAGGTTATTGGACATAAATTTGAAGCCCAGAACAGAGTTACCAGAACTTGACGAGGAAGGAAGAATCATTTTGGAGCTAGAGAAGATTCTGCAAACACGTCTTCGAGAGGTTGAGAACTAGAGACATTAAGGAATATCTGATCAAGTGGAAGAATCTGATGAGCATAAAAGACGCCACCTAGGAGGATGAAGGTTTTCTGCAGCAACATCCAGGATTATTCAATGTTGAGGACAACATTGGTTTGAAGGGGAAGGGCATGCTATGCCCTTAACCTATTGCTTGTATTAGGATATGAGTAGCCGACTTGTGGCTTACCATATCATTTTATTATATCATTTATACTTTCTCATGCTTAATAGGTCGGCCTTGGTGATGGCCATAGCATATGGATAGTATATATAGGGGATTATAGGTAGTATTTCATTATCATTTGAGCATTTGAGTCTTATTACATGGTTTGGAGGTTGCCCCCTCGAAGTGGCGAAGCTATTCTAATTACATATTGAGATCATTATTCTGAAATATTGTGTTATTTGGTGTTTTATTGTTGCTCTTAACCTAAATTATACAAGTAATTTCATTAAAAATGGTATCGGAGCGACCACCTGTTCGAGTGCCAACACGGGTAGCTACGTCGGCATTTCAATGTTCACCCAAGGCTCGTATAGGGTAGGGCGGTCCCATTTGCTATATGGGCGCAAATCTAGCCCGTGGTTCGGGATACGGAAGCGTGGTGGGATGTTATGATTCTCATGTGTGAAATGCACTAATTCTTTGAGATTTTGGTGTAACGGTTTGTTACACAACATATCTAACTTCACCCCATCATATAATCATGCATTTAGGTCCACAAAAATTTCCATATATCAAACCATCAACAAAATATCCTATTCTCACACTTACACATAGTTTACCCCACACTAAAAATATGTGCAAACCTCTACGCATGAAATCAATCAATTTTGATTAGCTTCCTATGCACAAGCATGCATATTACAATAAAACAAAGAATCAAAATAATAAAACAAAAACAAATGGAAAGAAAACATGAAATTTAAACTTATTTGAAGTGCAAATACTACCTTATTAGAAACACCAAGAAGCTTTATTTATAGTAGGGTTTCAACCTATTCCCATTGAAGTAACCAAGAAATATGGTGCCATCTAGTGCCAGTAATTGACATGGGCCTGATTCTAGTATCTTTATTACTACAAAAAGTCCCAACCAATGCACCTTCAACTTTACTGGGTGGCGTACAAACTTGGAGTCATAGAGAAGGATCATCTTGTTAGCTGAAAATGTCTTATTCTTAATGTGTCTATCATGTCAAGCCTTCTATCATGATTTCTCAGTTTTCTAGATCCATCATGTAATGGTGCGATCCTCATCCAATAACATTAGTCTTTATATGCACTCCTTAATAGCTTGTTCATCATCTAATCCACTTGCACACATAATATCTAGGGATGGTAACATGAATTCCAATGGTAGTACTGCCTTTGTGTCAAAAACCAACTCAAAGGGTGTTACCTTGTTCAATCTTTTATATGTGATCATGTAAGCCCAAAGTACAACTGACACTTTATCATCCCAATCCTTTCTTTCAACATCACAAATATTTGTGAGATTTTGTCCCAAAATATTTTTGAAAGATTTTGCAATACCATTATCTTGAGGGTGATAAGGAATAGTATTACGGTTTTCCACCATAAACTCTACCAACAGAATCCTAATTGTCTCATTCAAGAAATGAGTTCCTCTATCAATACTCAATATTAATGGGCATCATACCTATTAATAATGTTTTCCCATAGGAACCTATTTTCTATAGCTCAATACATTCCTTTTTAGGTGTTGCCTCTTCCCACGTAGTTAGATAGTCCTGCAAAAAGTATTATGTAGTGCACTTGAGTCCTACACGTAGGTGGTGTAATATGTCCTACAAATTCAATGGCCCACTTCTCAAAAGGTGTTGCACTCGTTATAGCTCTTAGAGGAATCTCATCTCTATTTCTAGGCTTTCCAATGTGCTTACAATGATCACATGCCTTCAAAAATCCTTAACATCCTTGTATAAAGTCTTCCACCAAAGTCCAACCATCAAGATCTTATGTGTCATTTGCATCACTTGCATAATTTCCACTGTTATTCCCTAATGAGCCTTCTATAATAGCCATGCAATCAAGTTCAATCACACACCTACGAAATACTTCATTGCGACCCATTATTTACAAGTCACCTCCATATGTTGATAACATGTTGTGTGTATAGAAAACTATTTTTTATCCAATGTCTTTACCCCCTCAGCACAAACTCGGTGTATTATGCAAGAAGACCATATATCCTCCAAATCTATTGGTGCGTGATTCAACCTAAACAACGAGTGCATCATGACATTGTGTCCTCAATACATTTCACATCCTCTTGAGAATTGATTCTTCATAAGTGATCAAGACCTTAATTTCTCCTACCTTGACAACAATTGTGAAATCAAACTCCTGAAAAATAAGTATCCACTTGCAGATGTGCCCTTGCAAAATAGGATTGTTGACTAAATATTTCAATGCCATATGATTTGTGTAGAAAATTAATAGTGTATCCAAAAGTAATATAAAAAATAATGAAGTGATTAGATCATAGAAAATTCCTTGCACTCAATTGTAGTATAATTATTCTCTACGAGGTGTCAAAATTATACTTACAAATCATAATGGATGATCCTTTCCCATCTCAAACTACACAAATATCCATACAGAGGCATCAACATGTAAATGAAACAATTTTTCCCATGAAAGAAAGTGAAAAATAGGCGCATTGGTAAGCTTCTCCTTGATGTTACAAATGTCTATTATTGCGTATCACCCCAATAAAAATTTTCTTTAGCCTTGAGATACTTTCAAGTGGTGCTACAATCTTTCATATCCATTTATGAATTTTTGATAATATCTCGTATGCCCCAAAACTCCATGCACTTCACTCTGATTTTTTAGCTCTTCTAATACCACAATCACATCTATCTTGGTCTGGTCTACCTATAATCCTTGATGTGCCCAATAAAAGTTCCAAAGGGTTTTGCAAAGATACACTTCTTAATGTTGAGAGAGATACTCAACCGTCATATACCTCTTAAATATGAGCCTCCGATTATCACAAAGATCCTTGTTTGAACCATAAAAATTCCAATCATCCAAATATACTTGCATGAAATTGTGAATAAAATCATGAAAGTCCTACAAAATGATGCACAAAATTACAATTGGTGCATTCTTCAATCTAAAAAGCATATCTGTATATGAAAAAATTTCCCATTCAATGGTAAACTTTTTCTTGTTCTAATCTATGGTACAATGTGTACACATGATAACGTGAGAAACCATCATGAAGGATTAAATTTTGTTCCCTATAACTCCTTCTAGTATTTCCTTATTGAATGGGGTAGAAAAAGGATCTATGACACATGCGACATTAAGCTCTCTTTAATCCACAAAAATCTTAATTCTCCCATCCTTCTTAATGCTTATAAACATGGGGATAACCCACTCTCATTCCTCAATATGTTCAATAATTATAGACTTTACCATCTTATCAATTTCCTCCTTTACTTTCATTTACAAATTAGGATTCATCATGTAAGGCCTCTTCCTAACTAGCGCACACGTGCTCTTTCACCTTAATCTTCATCTCTCCTAATGAGGGATGCACACCCTTTAACTCATGGTAGCCTCATGGAAATATGTCCTGGAAGTCACGCAAGAGATCAATAATATCTTCTACCTCCTATTATGACCAATAATCCCTAATGATGGCTTCCTTTGGTGCATCTTCAGTGACGATATTTAATTTCTTTGTCTTCATGGGTATATGGTTTTTCCAGGACTTTTCATCTAATGTATTCATTACTTCCCACACACCTTACGTATGACTAATCCCTAAGTTATCAACCTCTTGATCATTAATGAGGTACACCATTTCACCATTTTCTTGATGAATCCTACTCATTGGTGATGTCATTGATGTCAAGTGGCATTGATTGAAAAGGAGTGTATGGTGAAGTGAAGATCAGTCAGGGGCATGAAGGTTGATTGGTAGTTCCTTATCATTGGTATATTGAGCATTTAGGATGGTTTCAGTTCTGTGTAGGCTTGGTCGGTGAGTTAGGAGTTCATGTAGAGGTATGGACATGGTTGTTAAGATTGGTAAATAAGTTCTACAGTTCATACATGATGATTCTAACATGAAAAGAGGTTTTGGAGTGTGTAATAGGTCAAATGCTAAGAGTCACACTTGTAATCGGCTCATTTAGGCCTAGTCTTATAGCCTAATGAGGTGTAAAAACTCATGTGAAGGGCATGAAAAGATAATATAATCATGAGAACAACCTAGGAATGTTGTCTATGGAATGTGTGAGCTACTGACAAGGATTATTTTAGCTTCTGGAGGCAAAAGTCAAAAGTTCATCAAAATTGGCTTTGAAAACTAATAGTGTATCTTTGATGAAAATGAGATAGGTTTTGATATTACAGGAAAATTTATGAAAAATAAACTCATGGATAATGTAGAGGGGTGAATTTTGATGCTTCATGTCAAATTTCATCAATTTTGAAGAGGTATGTGAATGTTTTGTATGTTTTTCTAAAATTAGTTCGTTAAGAAAATAAAATTGATTCCTTGGTTTTCTAAGCACCAAATAAAAAATATGGATCCTTATTCAAATAAATCATAGAATTAATTTTTGTAGATAAATCCAAGCTTTAATTATTTCAAAAATTTGAGGCAATTTTTTAAAAATTGAGAGAAGTTATGAGCATTCTACTAATAGGCTTTATCTCTTCTTAGGTTTGCTTCTTAAAGTGTTTGATTTGAAATGAGTTATTCTAATTTCTTGTCAATTTTTTTAAGTGGTGGAATTTCTCAGAGCTTAATGAGGTCTTCTCCATGTGATAGTGGTGAAAATTATGGATTCAAAGCATAGTACTAATCAATCCATCTCGGTCTTGCAGGGCAATCTCCTTGATCATGTGAACTGAAAGGTATAATCAAGTTACTGATACTCAAGGTTGTTGTTTTTAATGGATATTTGTTCTAGCTCGCTTATAAAGTTTGGTATTGATATGATGGAGCACTTGGTTAATTCTTGTAGTGAGTATTAAATCACAAACCTTTTGTTTCCACACTGTTCGAACTATAATATTAAGTGCATCATAATATATAGTTTATATGTACATAGTATAGAATAAACTATATTCATATTATTTAAATATAAACTTTATATTAGGGGTTGGTTAATTTAATTAATTAACTAATTAAATCAGGGAGGTGTTCCCGTCACTTAATAAAGTTATAACCCTTCGGTTTATTTAAATATGACCTTAGGTGTTATGTGTACAATGTGTTTTATTTAATTTATTTATGTTGTGTATGTTCTAATGTTTTACTTCATAATAATTCATTAATTAATTTAGTTGCTTATTACACATTTTCACCCCCTCGTCTGACATGGTACTAGAGCGGGATTAATAAATTAATTTTAATCCTAATGTAACCTAAGGTTGTAATGGTTGGGAAGGTAGTTAAACTATTTGAAATATTATTTAACCCCCTTCTGTTCCACATAGTTGGTTGGTTGGATGAATATTGCACAGGTGAAAAGGCATTGTGGATTTTTAACTGCATGAAAAGAATTCTACTTCAAGAATTACCAGGCCTCTGAAACTAAGGTAAGGGTTGTAAATTGTTTTGAAATATTTTATATAGTTTTATATAGTTTGCATGGATTCAAGAAAATCAAAAGGGAAGTAAACATATAGATTAAAATTTGAGTTTATAGGGGAGACAACACTCGAGAAAATAGGTTTTTCATTTTTTTCATTCGTCAAGAAAAATTCCTTGTCCCCTACAATACATTTTTTTACATTTGTTTTTAAGAAACACTTATTCATGTCTGAATAGGGCCCCTAAAATTTTACTCATATAGTTTAATTCAAACTATAATAGTTGTATGCGTTTTTATAAAATCTTCGTACTTTAAAATATTACAATTTAAATATATATATATATATATATAAACCTAATCTTACAAACCTAAACCTATCTATCTAACCGATTTAGGTTTGTAATATTGATAGGTTTAGGTTTGTAAGATTACTTATATATATATAAAGTAATCTTACAAACTAAACCTATCATATTACAAACCTAAATCGGTTAGATAGATAGGTTTAGGTTTGTAAGATTAGGTTTATATATATATATATATATATATATAAACCTAATCTTACAAACCTAAACCTATCTATCTAACCGATTTAGGTTTGTAATATTGATAGGTTTAGGTTTGTAAGATTACTTTATATATATATATATATATATATGGTGTGGCCCGCTTCATACCACCCCCTCCTTAGTATTTGCCACTTGGCACTTGCTACTCACTTCATGAGCCCCCTCTATGCTGCCATCACGCGTCTTGCTGCGGCCCTTGTACCTCCTATGACCCTAAACAAAACCCCCCTTTTTCATGGGTTTAGTCCCACGTGGGGATGGCACGAGAGATGGGGAAGTGTTAGGTTGTGGAGCTGTTTTCATGTGTGAAAGTGTTGAAGACTGTACACTAAGAGTACTGTACACTTTTCATGTATCCTCGCCGGGGTTCGGGCCGGGCCGGGCCTCGAGCAGGGGTCCAGGGCGCAGCCCCAAAAAAAAAAAAATTTAGGCATAAAATTTTTTGGCCTGGAAAAAACACCCGACATATCGGGAAATGTGCTTTTCTCATATGGGCAAGTTTTTGACCCATAGGTTTATGGGACGGGTTTTGCCCATGGTTTTGATACCCACGGTTTTGTAAAACTGCTTAAGCAGTTGTCTATTTATATGGTCTTATGCATATGATAGATGTACAAGAAAATGTATTGCAGATGTGTTTTGAATTCAAGTGAATTCTGTAGAGTTTGTTGAGCATAGCTCCAAACGGATCTGGGTATTATATTGAGAGAGCGGTGGCTTGTAATAAAATATGAGCAAGTGATTCTTGGTGGACATAGCCCAAATTGGGTGAACCACATTAAATACTGTCTCTTTGTGTTGTGTTATTTTATTATCTGCAATTTTATTTGAGATCTGTAATAATTTCTGCATATTAGTTTCTATTGTTGCGATTCTAGTGAGGGATTATTCCGCATATTTTATCCCTTATTTCCTAACAATTGGTATCGAGCCTAGTTTGGTTTGGTCTTTGAAGTGTTGAATCGCAGGGAAATTTTTAGCTTGAGTGGGAGCTATGGCGAGATGAAGGAAGATCTAGGGTTGATAAATTCAACGGGTAGAATTTTAGTCTTTAGAAGATGCGAGATGGAAGATTACCTTTATCGAAGGATCTTTATACTCCGTTGTCTCGAGAAGGTGAACAAACCCTTGAGTATGACAGGATGTGGAATGGGATTTATTGGATCGGAAGGCACTTGGAGCGATCTCCGAATGAGTCTTGCATCTTCGGTATTATTTAATGTTTCAAAGGAAAAGACTACAAAGATCTAATGGATGCATTAGGGAAGTTGTATGAAAAACCCTCTCGCCTCTAATAAGATATTTTTAATGAAAAATTGTTTAATATGAAGATGTCTCAGAATAGTTCAAGATGTGCAGATCATTTAAATGATTTCAATACGGTAGTGAATATTCTAGCTTTGGTTCTGATATAATTTGATGAAGAAGTTAGGGCTTTATTAATTTTGTGCTCTTTACCCGAGAGTTGGAATAGCTGTAATGGTGGTAAGTAACTTAGTTCCAGCTAACTCGAAGTTAAAGTTTGAGGATGTTGTAGGGGTGATTCTAAGCAGGAAATGTGAAGAAAAACTCAGGGAATCTTCTACTTCAGGAATGCTTTGACAAAGGGAAACTAGAGGGAGATAGAAGAATAGAGGAAACCGTGGAAAATCAAAAGATCACACAAGGTCAAAATCCAAGAACAAGATTGTATTCTGGAATTTTGGAAAGCACGGGCATGTAAAGAAGGACTGTTGGGAGCTTCAGGACAAGAAGAAACAACAAGAAGAAAACAAGGAGGTAAATGTGGCAATGGGTAATGTATGTCAAGATGCTTTGATTCTTTCTTTACACAATATTATTGAATCTTGGGTTTTAGATTCGGGGGCTTCTTTCCATGCTTCTCCACATAGGCATTATTTTGTTGATTATGTTCAAGGATATTTTGGGCATGTTTTCTTGGTGATGATGAGCCTTGCAACATAGTTGGAAAAGGTTATGTTCGGGTTAAGATGTAGAATGGGAATACTTGGCTATTGAAGGATGTCAGACATGTGCCTACATTAAGATGAAATTTGATATCGGCGGGCAGTTGGGAAGTGATGGTTATATTGTGATATTTACAGCAGACTCTTGGAAGGTTACCAAGGGTGCTCTTGTGGTGGCAAGAGGTAAGAAGGTTGGAACCTTGTAATTAACCACCGATAGTACTAATGATTGTAATCTTGTGGCTTCAGATGCAGATACAACATTATGGCACTATAGGCTCGGTCATATGAGCCATAAGGGCATGAACATCATAAAGAAGAATTTGCCTGGATATACAGAAATAGGTTTCGATTTACGTGAGAACTGCATATATATGGAAATAGAAGCGAGTAAGGTTTCTCAAGGTTGGACCTACAAAGAAAGAGAGTAAGTTAGAGCTGGTGCATTCTCGATGTGTGGGGCTGACTCGGGTATCATCTCTCTTGGGGTTCAAGTTATTATGTTACTTTTATTGATGATGCAACAAGGAAAGTTTGGGTTTACTATATTAGAAATAAATCTGATGTATTTGACACTTTTGTTAAATGGAAAGCCTTGGTAGAGAATGAAACAGTCTTAAGCTAAAATTCTTAGGTCGATAATGGAGGGAGTATTGCAGCAATGAATTTGATGATTACTTGTTCTAAGAATGGAATCCAGCAAAAGATGGTTCCAGGAACTCCGCAGTAGAATGGGGTATCAGAAAGGATGAACAGAACAATAATGGAACGTGCTAGGAGCATGAGGTTACATGCAGGACTACCTCTTTCTTTTTGGGTAGAAGCGGTGAGCACAAATGTTTGTGTACTTGATAAAGAGGACCCTCAAGTGCCTTGGATGGAGGCATACTTGAGGAGGCTTGGTATGGTAAGAAAGTTGATTATTCATTTCTTAGAGTCTTTGGATGTGAGGTGTTTGTTCACATAGACAAGGATGATAGGACTAAGCTAGAGGCTAAATCAGAAAAATGTACTTTCATTGGTTATGGTGGTGATGACTTTGGATATAAATGTTGGAGTATTAAGGACAAGAAAATCATTTGATCTAGGGATGTGGTCTTTAATGAGAAAGTCATGTATAAGCAAATGATTGCGGGAAAACAGGAAGAATCCAAGAAAGAATATGTAGCGGTAGAGGATCTTCCAGATGGGAAAGTGACACATGAATTAGTTTAGGAACCCCTCAACAGGAACCCCAAACTCCTATATTGAGGAGGTCTTCTAGGGTAAGAAGAGAACCTGAACGTTTTTCTCCTTTTCTTTATTATTTATTACTCACTGATAGTGGAGAACCAAAGAGCTTTGATGAATCCATGCGGTAGATTCCAGGAAGAAGTGGGAGCAAGCCATGGATGAGGAGCATCATGCTCTCATGGAGAACCAGGACATGGGATTTGGTAAAGCTACCCGAAGGAAAAGAGCATTACGAGAATAAGTGGGTGTTTAGAGTCAAAGAGAAAGAAGGAGGCAAGAAAAGATACAAGGCCCGGTTGGTGGTCAAGGGTTTGCATGGAAAAAAGGTATAGATTTTGATGAGATTTTTCTCCGTAGTAAAAATGACTTCTATCGAATCTGTTCTTGGAATAGTGGTAGCGAAGATTTGCACTTAGAACAGTTAGATGTAAAGACTACATTTCTCCATGGCGATTTGGAGGAGGAGCTATATATGCAACAGCCAGGAGAAGGATATGAAGTCAAAGGTAAAGAGGAGATGGTGTGCAAACTAATAAGAGCTTGTATGGCCTGAAACAAGCTCCACATCAATGGTATAAGAAGTTTGATAGCTTCATGATGGAGCAAGGTTATATCAGATGTCATTCTGACCATTGTGTGTATACAAAGAAATTTGAGGATGGAAGTTATATTATCTTTTGTTTGTATGTTGATGACATGCTAGTTGCAGGTAAAAACATGCAGGAAATAAAATTACTCAAGAAGCAGCTAAGTGAATCCTTTGCTATGAAGGATTTGGGTGCAGCCAAACAAATCCTTGGTATGAGGATATCTCGGGATAGGAAGGAACGAAAGCTGACTTTATCTCAGGAAGAGTACATTAAGAAGGTCTTGGAGAGGTTTAATATGCAGGATGCTAAACCGGTTGGGACTCCTTTGGCAGGCCATTTCAAGTTATCAAAGGAGCAATGTCCCAAGACAGAGCAGGAGAGGAACCAAATGTCCAAGGTACCTTACTCATCAGCAATTGGCAGTTTGATGTATGCTATGGTGTGCACTAGGCCTGATATTGCCCATGCAGTGGGAGCTATGAGTAGATTTATGAGTGATCCGTAAAGAGCATTGTGAAGCAAAAAAGTGGATTCTTCGGTATTTGAGAGGCACCATGGGGATAGTTTTGTGCTACGATGGATCGAGACACCACTTTACGTGGTTATGTAGATTTAGACATGGTGGAGATGTAGAAAGCGGGAGGAGCATGACAGTTATATTTACACCGTAGGTGGGACAACGGTGAGCTAGATTTCACGACTACGTAAGCCGGGTGGCTTTGTCAACCACGGAGGCTAAGTATGTTGCTGCCACGAGAGGCAAGCAAAGAGATGATTTGGTTACAAAATTGCTTGAGGAGTTGGGGCATAAGCGGGAGGAATGTAAGCTACATAGTGATAGTCGAGTGCTATACACTGCTAAGAACTCTGCTTTCCACTCTAGGACAAAGCATATACAATTAAGGTATCATTTCATCAGGACAACTTTGGAGGAAGAGAAGTTGAAGTTGGAGAAGATTCATACCAGTCAAATCCTTCGACATGATGACCAAGGTGGTCACAAGGGAAAAACTAAAGTTGTGTTTAGCTTTGGTTGGTCTTCACAGAAACTAGTGAAGGGGTGAGAAGCTTGCTCAAAGGAAAACTAGTCTCTAAGTGGGAGATTGTTAGGTTGTGGAGCCTATTTTCATGTGTGAAAGTGTTGAAGACTGTACACTAAGAGTACTGTACACTTTTCATGTAAAATTTTTTGGCCTCGAAAAATGCACCCGACATATCGGAAACGTGCTTTTCTCATATGGGTGAGTTTTTTTGACCCATAGGTTTATGGGACGGTTTTTCCCATGGTTTTGATACCCACGGTTTTGTAAAATTGCTTAAGCAGTTGTCTATTTATATGGTCTTATGCATATGATAGATGTACAAGCAAATGTATTATAGATGTGTTTTGAATTCGGCCATGAATTCTCAGAGAGTTTGTTGAGCATAGCTCCAAACAGATCTCGGTATTGTATTGAGAGAGCGGTGGCTTGTAATAAAATCGAGCAAGTGATTCTTGGTGGACGTAGCCCAAATTGGGTGAACCACGTTAAATCATGTCTCTTTGTGTTGTGTTATTTTATTCTGCAATTTTATTTGAGATCTAATAATTTCTGCATATTATTTTCTCTTTTGCATTCTGTGAGGGATTATCCACATATTTTATCCCTTATTTCCTAACAGAAGGATTTAAAAGCCTCCCCATGGTGATACGGTGGTGTGACTTATGTCACACCACCCATTTTGTTAGATAGCACTTCACAGGAATGGTGAGTGGGTGTCTAATGTGGCTTGACCACCGGATTCTTACCATACGATTAACATGTAATATGGTTCATTTAATATGGTTGTTTTTGAATTGAACATTCATTCTAATATTGTAATATGGTCTAGATTAATAAGAAGTATTGGCATTCGAATTGATTATATAATTATTTAGGATATAATGGCTCACCGAGTTGATAGTAATATGGCTCACTGAGTTGGTTTGTAATGTAATATGTCTCGTCGAGTTGATAATAATATGTCTCTCTAAGTTGACAAGAAAATCTAACTAAAGGAGCAACAACGCCAAAATAAATTTATAAACTTTTATTAGAAATTGTGTTTAAATAAATTATTTATTTATCTTTTTGAAAATATAGAAAAATGATAAATCATTTTGGTAAAATAGTAAAATTATAATTTTTATTTTAAAATGATATATTCGTATACTACGATAACAATTTTTCATTATTTTGATAAAAAAACTAATAAAAATTCACTTATATTTCAATTTAATTTTTGTATATAGTTCTAACGTGAATAATTAATTAACATGACCTCCTTTTTGGCATAAATTGTTCTTGATAAATTGTTCTAACTTATAATTTAATCCTTATTTGTTAATCATTTTCTATCTATATTTTATGTCATAATGGGGTTTAATCAATTTTCAATTGATAAATCTCGAGATGTTGAATGGAAATAACTACAACATTTGGAAGATTCGAGTGAAAGCGAATGCATAGCTCACAAATTTTGGGAAGTTGTAAATGGAACTGTGAGAGCTCCTATTGGAAGACATAGAAATGCTTTGATAACATTGGTGCATATCAATAGAATGTACAAAAAGTGATGTCGATTATCTTGCGAAGTGTGCAATATGATTTTATGTTTTATATCGGAATCAAGCAATGACATCTTCATTGTAGTCAATTTTACTCCCACTATAAAAGGAAGGAATCCCATGCACTCCGACCTATCACCCAACAAAGTGAGCACTCACCCAAGGCATGCGTAGGTCTTTGAGTCTCTCTTTTATGTGACTTTTAGTGGGAAGAATTTATCTATGATTAGTGTAAGAGTATTCGGAAAGAAGTTTAGACATACAAGAATCATAGGGCTTAGAACAGCCTCCAAATCCTTGCACTTCTTTAGACCATATTTTTTAACAAAAAGAAAGATACAATCATTCATTCATAGCATACAAGGAAAGAGAAATCCTATGAATGAAATATACATTAAAGCTACTGATATCCATGTCTATTTATAATAGGTAACCTCATTGTATTCATTGTTTCATTACAAAGAGCCATAGAGGGTAGACCGTAGTCATGCACATCACTAGGCTTGTATAACTATGCCAAAAGTAAAAGAAATTACAATACTATGCCTAGTACATTCCTTTCTGCATCAAATTTGCACTCGCAGCAATCCTGCAGAGCTTCACCCATGTTATCTCCCTCTCTCTCTATGTATATCTCTTCCTCTATCTCTATATCCCCATCTGTATGTTATCTCGGTCTCTTTTTTTGTTCGACAGCACTTGTATTTATCATCTTCCCGCGCTACCAACTCGCCTTGCACGCGCTCTCGATCTCGTCTCCAAGTGTTGAATGTGGTCCTCCAAGCGAGCATGTTCCTTCAGGCCTAAGCTCTCCACTCCATCTCATGATGATCTTCTAGAATATTAAATCACTGGCATGCTCTTTCTTGGGCCACCTATTGCTAGGATGGCATCTTCTCCGCGCACAACCAATCATGCTTTTCACGTGTTCTACCTTTCTTGCATAAATTGGCTAAGTCCCGAATCTCCTTTCGCACGCCGCACGAACCATGTGCCTTCTTAACTCTTCCTCCTGCGTGCTTTTACCTTGCACACCCTTCTATAACTGGGATCCCACACACCCATGTGCCTTCATACTTGGCCAATATTATAGGGGCCCAACATCACTCCACACTATGTCTGTTCTTCGTCATCAGAAACATTCTACTTGACCAAGGTGCAAGTTGGTTCAATGGAACCAAGATGTAGACATATATTTTACAAAATGAATAAGGAATGAAAGAATAGGGGAAAGAATGAAGAATGGGGGGGACATTAATTCAGAAGGCTGGGAAAGTCCCGTCGCAGATCTACCTCCAGGTTGTTCCACACTTCGACCTCACCCTTCACCTTTTGGCATAGGTTGCCCACTAGGGTGCTCACTTCATCAAAGCTTAGGCCAGCTCCCTGGGTGCCCAAAGTGTCCATAATCTGTTCCATTACCTTACCCGAATCCTTGAGCTTATCCATTCTTCTCTCGTGATCTCTGGGGTATATTTCCTTGATTGGGCCTTAATTGAGCTTCTTATAGCCTCAATCGTCCTCTAATTTATTTTCTATCTTTTCCGTAACCTTGTCCCTCTCTGCCCTGTTCCCCTTGTTCTTTTCCTGGAACTCTTTCAACTTTGCTTCAAGCATGGCAACCAAGGAGTTTTCCACCTTATCTCGATCCATGCATGTGTCATATGTGGCTTCTGTAGATTGGGTAGTGACCTTGATCTACGTGAGTACTTGGTTATACTTGGCAACAAGTGCTATCACCTTTAACCGGTCCTCCTCCTTCAAGCACGTGGCCACTTCCTCTGCAGATTCCAATGCCAAGGGTCATCTCTCCATGGTGAGGATGTGCGTTAAGTCTTCTAGGCATTCCAACGTCGATGCGTACCTCTGGGGATTGGCGTTAGATTTGGGTGTTTTTAAGATGATGGCGCTTTTTATCGATTCTACCTTTTTGTAGACCTCATGCACCTTTTCCTTTTCCTCCTTGAGCTCACGCTTTAGCTGCACGCTGATTAATTCCTCTTGTTTCAAGTTTTTGGCCACCTTAGCCAACTCCTCTTCCTTCTTGGCCAATTTTCCCTCTAGAGCCCTTATGTTATCGTTACGTGCAAATAGCCTCGACTGCTTTTAACTTGTGACCTTGTTTAGAGCATTGCACACTTGCTCGTCTGAGAGCTCCTGAGCATTTACCAAGAGGTTGTCCCCCTTAGACTTTGGTAACGTGATAAGCACCTTTTGGTAGATCTCAAAGTATGGCTCGTCAACGTGGGACTCAAATGCCCAAGAAAGCATCTTCTTGGTCTTGGCGTACATGCCCTCCTTCCTGGAATGATCCCATGGCTATAAGTCTCTCAATGGGTATTGTGCTTTGGAACCTTGCACATAGCCGATTATCTGCCTCTGTTCTACATCCAAGTTCTTCTACCTTAGGGCACACCTTTGGGGAAGCTAACTATCGAGTGGGGCCTTTGGGAATATATAGTTTATATGCACATAGTATAGAATAAACTATATTCATATTATTTAAATATAAACTTTATTTTATGGGTTGGTTAATTTAATTAATCAACTAATTAAATCGGGAGGTGTTCCCCGTCACTTAATAAGGTTATAACCATTCGGTTATTTAAATATGACCTTAGGTGTTATGTGTACAATGTGTTTTATTTAATTTATTTATGTTGTGTATGTTATAATGTTTTACTTTATAATAATTCATTAATTAATTTAGTTGGTTATTACACATTTTCACCCCTCATCCTGACATGGTACCAGAGCGGGATTAATAAATTAAATTTAATCCTAATGTAACCTAAGGTTGTAATGGTTGGGAAGGTAGTTAAACTATTTGAAATATTATTTAACCCCCTTCCCGTTCCACATAGTTGGTTGGTTGGATGAATATTGCACAAGTGAAAAGGCATTTTTGATTTTTCAACTGCGTGAAAAGAATTCTACTTCGGGAATTACCAGGCCCTAAAAATAAGGTAAGGGTTATAAATTATTTTGAAATATTTTATATAGTTTTATATAGTTTGCAGGGATTCAAGAAAATCAAAAGGGGAAGTAAAAATCTAGAGTAAAATTCGAGTTTACAGGGGGAGACAACACTCGAGAAAATAGGTTTTTCATTTTTTTCATTGGTCAAGAAAATTCCTTGTCCCCTGTAATACATTTTTTTACATTTTTTTTCAAAAACCCTTATTCATGTCCTAAATAGGGCCCTGAAAATTTTTCTCTTATAGTTTAATTCAAACTATAATAGTTGTATGTTTTTTAAAAATCTATTTTTTAAAATATGTTTTTTAAAAATCTTATATATTTTATATAAAATATTATAATTAAAATATATATATATATATTGTTTTCATATATTTGAGTATAACATATACATATAATCAAATATGTATGAAAGCTATATATATACACACACCTAATCTTACAAACCTAAACCTATCTATCTAACCGATTTTTTTCATACTTTGAAAACCATATTATAAACTATATATATATATATATATATATACCTTATATTTAAATGGGTGTGGCCCACTTCATACCACCCCTCCTTTGTCTTTGCCACTTGGCACCCGTTTCTCACTTCGTGAGTCCCCTCTATGCTATTGTCCACGCGCATCTTGTCGGCCCATGTACCTCCTACGACCCTAAACAACCCCCATTTCATGGGTTTAGTCCCACGTGGATATGGCACAGAGATGGGGAAGGATTTAAAAGCCTTCCCATGATTATACGGTTGTGTGACTTATGTCACACCACCCATTTTGTTTGATAGCACTTCACAGGGAATGGTGAGTGGGTTTCTAATGCAGCTTGCCACTTTGCTTCTTACACGGTTAACATACATATGGTTCGGTTTAATATGGTTGTTATTTGAATTGAACATTTGGTCTAATATTGTAATATGGTCTAGATTAATAAGAAGTATTGGCATTCGAATTGATTATATAATTATTTAGGATATAATGGCTCACTAAGTTGATAGTAATATGGCCTCGTCCGAGTCAATAATAATATGTCTCTTTGAGTTGAATAGAAAACCTAACTAAAGGAGCAAGAGCTCCAAAATAAATTTATAAACTTTTATTAGAAATTGTGTTTAAATATTTATTTTTATTTTTTTCGAAAATATAGAAAAATTGTAAATCATTTTGGTAAAAATAGTAAAATTATAATTTTTCTTTAAAAATGATATATTCCTATACGACAACAATTTTTTCATAATTTTAATTAAAAAATAATAAAAATTCACTTATATTTCAATTTAATTTTTTATATAGTTCTAACGTGAATAAGTAATTAACATGACCTCCTTTTTGGCATAAATTATTCTTGATAAATTGTTCTAACTTATATTTGAATCCTTATTTGTTAATCATTTTCTATCTATATTTTATGTCATAATGAGGTTTAATCAATTTTCAATTGATAAATCTCAAATGTTGAATGGAAATAACTACGACATTTGGAAGATTCGAGTGAAAGCGGAATGCATAGCTCGCAAATTTTGGGCGATTGTAAATGGAACTATGAGAGCTCTATTAGAAGACATAGAAATGCTGATAACATTGGTGCATATCAATAGAATGTACAAGAAGTGATGTCCATTATCTTGCGAAGTGTGTAATATGATTTTTGTTTTATATCGAATCAAGCAATGACACCTTCATTGTAGTCAATTTTACTCCCACTATAAAAGCAAGGAATCCCATGCACACCGGCCTATCACCCAGCAGAAGATGAGTTCTCACCTGAGGCATGCGGGGGTGCCGAGTCTCTCTTTTATGTGAGTTTTAGTGGGAAGTATTTAGATATGATTAGTGTAAGAGTATTTAGGAAAGAATTTTAGACATACAAGAATTAAAGGGCTCTGAATGGCCTCAAGATCCTCAGTAGCTTCTTCAAACCAAATGTTTTAACAGACTCCATAACATATATTATAACAGAAAGAAAGATACAATCATTCATTCATAGCATGCAAGGAAAGAGAACTCCTATGAACGAAATATACATTAAAGCTACTGATATCCATGTCTATTTGTAACAGGTAACCTCGTTGTATTCATTGTTTCATTATAAAGATCCATGAGGGTGACCGCAATCATGCACATCACTAGGCTTGTATAACTATGCCAAAAGAAAAAGAAATTACAATACTAAGCCTAGTACATTCCTTTCTGCATCAAAGTTTCACTCACAGAAATCCTACAGAGCTTCACCCATGTTATCTCTCTCTCTCTCTCTATGTATATGTCTTCCTCTGTGTCTATATCCCAATATGTATGTTATCTCGGTCTATTTTTCTGTTCCACTTGCACTTGTATTTATCATCTTCCTGCGCTACCAACTTGCCTTGCACGCACCCTCGATCCGTCTCCAAGGGTCGAATGTGGTCCTCAAGCGAGCATGTTCCTTCGTGCCTAAGCTCTCCACTCCATCTCATGATGATCTTCTAGAATATTAAATCATTGGCATGCTCTTCCTGGGCCACCTATTGCTGTGGATGGCATCTTATCTCGCAAGACAACCAATCACACTTTTCACGTGTTCTACCTTTCTTACATAAATTGGCTAAGTCCCAAACCTCCTTTCACGCACCGCATGAACCATGTGCCTTCTTAACTCTTCCTCCTATACACTTTTACCTTGTGCGCCCTTCTATAACTCGGGATCCCATGCACCCACACACCTTCATACTTGGCCAATATTCTAGGGGCCCAACATCACCCCACACTACGCCTGTTCTCCGTCCTCGGAAACATTCTACTTGACCAAGGTGCAAGTTGGTTCAATGGAACCAAGATGTAGACATATATTTTACAAAATGAATAAGGAATGAAAGAATAGATGAAAGAATGAAGAATGGGGGGAAATAATTCAAAAGGATGGGAAATTCCCATCGTAGATTTGTCTCTAGGTTGTTCCATACTTCGACCTCACCCTTCGCCTTCTGGCATAGGTCACCCACTAGGGTGCTCACTTCATCAAAGCTTAGGCTAGCTCCCTGGGAACCCAAAGTGTCCACAAACTGCTACATTACCTTACCCAGATCTGTGAGCTTATCCATTCTTCTAGTGATCTGGGGTATAGTTCCTTCAGTTGGGCCTTAATTGAGCTTCTTAAAGCCTCAATCGGCTCTGATTTCTTTTCTACCTCAACCAAAACCTTGTCCCTCTCTTCCCTATTCCCTTGTTATTTTTGTAGACCTCTTTCAACATTGCTTCAAGTGTGGAAACCAAGGAGCTTTCCACCTTATCTCGATCCACACATGTGTCGTATGCGGATTTTGCATTGGGAAACAACCTTGATCTCCACAAGTACTTGGTTGTACTCGAAACAAGTGCTATCACCTTTAACCGGTCCTCCTCCTTCAGGTGCGCGGCCACTTCCTCCACAAATTCCAATGTCAAGGGTCATCTCTCCATGGTGAGGATGCGCGTTAAGTCTTCTAGGAATTCCAGTGTCGATGTGTACCTCTAGGGGATTGGCGTTAGATCTGGGTGTTTTAAAATGATGGCACTTTTTTATCATTCTACCTTTTTATAGACCTCATGCACCTTTTACTTTTCCTCCTTGAGCTCGTGCTTCAGGCTTGTCACTAATTAATTCCTCCTGTTTCAAGTTTTTGGCCACCTTAGCCAACTCCTCTTCCTTCTTGGCCAATTTTCCCTCTAAATCCCTTATGCTATCGTTCCATGTGAATAGCCTCACCTGTTTCAACCATGACCTTGTTTAGAGCATTGCACACTTGCTCATCTGAGAGCTCCTAAGCATTTACTAAGGGGTTGTCTCCCTTAGACTCTAAAGCAACGTTATAAGCTCCTTTTAGAATACCTCAAATTCTAGCTCATCAACATGGGACTCAAATGCCCAAGAAAGCATCTTCTTGGTCCTGGGGTATGCGCCCTCCTTCTCAAATGATCCCATGGCTATAAGTCTCTTAGTGGGTATCGTGCTCTGGAACCTTGTGCATAGCACCTTCCTTAAATCATCCACATAGCCCATTATCTACCTTTGTTCTACATCCAGAGTTCTTCTACCCAAGCGTGCACCTTTGGGGAAGCTAACTGTCAGAGCGGGGCCTCCTAGGCTGTCATGTCCCTTTTCAACGCTCTCCTCCTTCCTTTCCTTAAGCACTATGTCTACACTACGCTCTAACTCCTGGTCTACAAGGGCCTTGAGCATCTTCTTCGCTTCTCACTCTACCACTTCGGTTATCTACTCCTTGGTAAAACTTATGTCTCCCTACTTCTCCATGGCATCCTTCTCATCCATCTTTGTATCTTCAGTGCCTTCATCACCTTGTGCGCCTTTTCATCACATGAATACGAACTCTTGCTTTTCATCCCCACTCTCTTCCTCCAAGTCATAGACACTAAATACATGAGGTTCCAAAGGTTCCTTGTCTTTCTCTGGCTCTTCCTCCTCATCACCACCTCCTTCACTCTCATCCTCTCCTTCTCCCAGATATCTCTCCAAGCTGTCGGTCACCTCCGAGTCAGCTTCTTCATCCACCCTCTACTTCTTCCTGAGAGGTTTCTTCTGGTCAAGAGATTCTACCTTCTCTTCTTCCTCTTGTGACTCCTCCATGGTGGTGGGTTGTTCAGTGCCTCTACTTCTGGCGTCTTCTCCTTTATTGGAGACTTCTTTCTCCGAACATAGGTGCTTGGCTTGGCGCTTGTAGAAGGCATGCTCACTGTTTGAGCAGTCGGCACACTTGGTGCTCCTTCCTCTCCTCTACCTCTCTTCTTAGACATTGGCTTCTTCTTTCCCAAGGGGTCCTCAAGTATTGATATCTCATCCACCAAGTATGCACCCTTTTCAAATTTCAGCCTTATGTGCATGTATACACGTGCCGTGGATCCTCCAGTGATGGGAAGCGTTATTGGCCTAGTCATATGGATTTCATGTGACACGTACTTCTCCATGTATGTGCACTTACCTCTGGGGTAGTTTAGTTTCTTCCTCATATCCCTGTGCTCCCAATCTAACTTTCCTAGCTCTAGCCTTATCTTCTTTGATTCTTTAAATTTGTTCACTCCCACTTGGAAGTATTGGGAAGTGAACGTAAAAGGAAATTTTCACCAAGGGCTCCATGATTCGTCAATAAGTTTGAACCTGCCCAAGCAGTAGTGCTGGTACACCGCGAACTCAACTTCTCCCTGTGTGGCTGCTGGGAGTTGTTCAAGGATCCTCCACTCCACCCCGAATGCATTTCTCAAGTGTGTATACCATTTTTCAAGCCATGCTTTGTGGGGATCCATCATTGTATCACATGCATATTTTTCAAACCTCTTCGTGGGTGAAGGGTCTTTGGATGGGTACTCCCAAAACAACTTGTCTGGTGCATCTAGAACTCCAATTTTTGTAAACACTATGGTGAGTAGGACATTGCTAAAGAGGATCCTATCCCCTTCCTTCATGCACTTTATAATTTCCTCAACAATGTATATAAATAAGTTATATATAGTCCCCTCTGCAATCTTCTTGTAGACATGTAGCCATGGCTTGTTGACTTGCATCCATATTTCTTGGCCATTTAGCTTCGTTACCAGGTGCATGGCCATCTTCATAACAGGGTCCTTGATCTAGTACTATGACCCTTTCTTGCAGGCATACTCTGTGACGGTCTCTTGAATAGCCTCCTTGTCGCCAAGGTCATCTTCCAGGCTATCTCCCTCGCATATGAGGCCTGTAAACTGTGAAATCAACTGGGGAGTCACACGCATCTTGCACCTAGCAAAGTGGAAGTAGTCCTCATGCACCTAAGACATCAACCACTGGTACAAGCGATCTAGCTTCCCAAAATAAGGCAACTCATAGAGTTGCAATAACCCTAGCCTTTGTCAGCTTGACCTTTATGTCATCATTGTAGATAGGAAAACCTTCAGGTGTTCGTTTGTTGGTTGGGTGTACCAATTCTAATGCCATTTCTTTCTCTATAGTGTTGGTGTAGTGATTATAGTCACTGACTGGTATGCTTCTCAAATGGGATTCCCATTCCTTCCCCATCATCACTCCATCAGGGTACTACATTTCTACATACCATTCTTCATTTGTATCTACCTCGGGTTTTGGTTGTTTAGCCTTAGCTTTTCCCTTTCCTTTCTTGGGTGCCATGGTTGAGGTAATTTTATCACTCCAATCCTCTCCTTGTTACTCTACTTTCCTTCTCCCAACCTTCGATCTCAGATCCATGATACAATTCTTCTAAACTCGTGCCCTAGTTTTTTGAACCCTAACTTTGATAAATTCTTCACAAGACAACATCTTTTTACTTCTTTCCATGCCCATGTAATTCCTTCCTTCTGGTTCACAATCTCAAACTAGCTCTTCATGTTTTTAATCACACAGATCTTCCACTTGATCGAATCTAAAAACCTAGCTGATAACACTCACTTATATCTCCAACTCTTCATTTTCGTAAAGTAAAATAAGAATTCCCTGACCCTCTATTTATAGTTTTTCCTTTTCTGGTCATTAAAGTCTACTTTACCTACCCCATAATTTGTTCATTTAATGTACCTTTTTAAAACAAAGCTCATCTTTAGCACCTTCACTCACACACCCTTCTTGTAGGAAACCCTCTTTAACTCGTGCACCCTTCCTGCATGAAAATGCCTCCAACCTTCTCGGTGCATAAACCAACCTAGCATGAGACTCTTACATGCACTCAACACACGCCAAAGACACTTCTTTTTCTAGATTCTTACTTTCGCCTACCTTGTGTTGCTTTAACTATGCTTTCGTTTCCTTTGTACGTGGGATTTACAAGTAGCTTTATCCTGACACCAACCATTCTATCTTTTCTCTTCATCTCTCTTTCAACCAGGCTACTCAACAAGTCTCTTCAACACAACTTCCTTGGTACTTTTAATCACACGCTTCTTCACTTTTATCCTTCACTTTTCTCCACCCCACACTTAAACGAATGCGTAGTCCTCTACGCACTCATAAATTCTCCAAAAATAGCAATAAGGTTACCGGTGCCCTAGGCGCAAAACAAAACAACAACGCAAAAGGAAACACAAGGGAAGGCAAATGCATAAAGGAAAATTTCTAAACTAACTGGAAAAACTACCTTATTTACAAACAACAAGAAGACTTATTTATAGTAGGGCTTGACCTTACGCCATTGAAGTATCCAGTAACTTCATTCCATCCAAAGACTTATAATCGGCACATGCCTCAATCAAGGATGTATGACATTGTGTAGGGACCTAACCAATGGGCTTTCAACTTTTCAGGATGGCACAAAAATCAAGAATCATACAAAGTAATACCATCTACCCAACCTCAAACTTCTTATTTTTAATATGGTGATCATGCCAAGCCTTTTGCTTTGCCTTTTCCGCTATTTGGATCCAACGAGGCAAGTGATCGTCTCTCATCTAGTTTCATTAGTTCATCAATTATTTCTTCTAGCGCTTGCTCATCATTTAATCCTCCTTCATGCGCTATTTTCAGAGAAGGTAACATAAATTCAACCGGAAAAAAGATTCCATGCCAAACACCAATTAAAAAGGTGTGGCTTTATTTAGTCATTTATACATAGTCCTGTAAGCCCATAAAATTGATGATACCTTGTCATCCAAATCCTATCTTCCAACATCACAGATTTTGGTCAAGGTATGACTCAAGATTTTTTTGAATGCTTCTACGGTTCCATTTTCTTGTGGGTGATAGGTCATAGCTTATGATGAGCCACCATGAATGCAGATAGTAGGATCCTCATGGTCTCATTTAGAAAATGTGTACCCCTATCACTGGTCAAACTCAAAGGGCATCCATACCTTGTAATAATGTTCTCCCATAGGAACCTTGCCATTGTTTCTGCTATGTAATCTTTAGTTGGGGCTGCCTCGCACACCTTGTGAGATAATCCATGCAAGTGATGACATAACATGACCCATTCCTATGTGCTTCCAGTGTAATTGGTCCTACAAAGTCTATCACCCACTTTTCAAAAGGCTTCGCACTAGGAATATGATGCAAAGGCATTTCATCCCTCCTTCCTGGTTTGCCAATGCGTTGACAGTGGTCACATGCTTTACAATAATCCCTATAATCTCTGTACAAGGTTCCCACCATAAATCTACCATTAATATTTTGTGCGTGGTGGCGTCACCTGCGTAATGCCCACCCATACTTCCTCTGTGTGCTTCCTCCATGATGGACAGGTGCTCATGCTCTAACACACATCTGCGCAAAACTTCATCACATCCCAATTTGTATAAGTCTCCACTAATCAACATGTAGGGCATGGTGTGTATGGCCAATTGCTTCTTTTCTAATGCCTTCATCCCATCCGGTACCACACCTTCTTTTAAAAATACAAAATCTCTTCCAAATTTGATGGTGCACACCATAATCTAAATAGTTGCACATCTAGCATTGCTTCATTCAATACTTTGTGTGTCCTCTCCTAAATCAATTCTTGACAGATGATCAGGCACACAATTTCTTTTTCGATCTTCACTACAACTATGAATTCAAACTCTTGAAACAACAACACCCATCGACATATGCACCCTTGAAGAATGGGCTTGTTCACTAAATACTTTAATACCATATGGTCAGTGTAGAATACAAAGGGTGTCGCCAGCAGATACTGTCTAAATTTTAAAAGTGCATAGATCATTGACAATGCCTCACACTCGGTTGTGGTATAATTCTGCTTTGTTGGTGTTAACTTCCTGCTCATAAAACAAAAAGGATGATCAACAATTCCCTCACCTGGTTGTGAAAGTACTACTCTAATGGCATTTCCTAAGGCATCTACATGGACATGGAAGGGCTTTTCCCAAGAGGGAAATCATAAAATAGGTGCGGTAATAAGTCTATCTTTTAATGTATCAAACACCCTCTCTCACCTTTCCCCAATGGAAGGTACTTTTGTGTCTAAGCAGCTCTTCTAAGGGCATGGCAATCTTGGCATACCCCTTAATGAATTTTCTGTAATACCCCATATGCCCAAGGAATCCACACACTGCGCTCTGGCTAGTAGGCTCCCTTAACCCCACAATAACTACAACTTTAGCGAGATCTACTAGTAAGCCCTCCTTACATATGATATGCCCCAATAAAGTCCCAAAGGGTGTAGCAAACACACACTTCTTAATGTTGAGGGATATCCTCAACTACCTACACCTTTCAAACATTAATCTCAAGTTGTCACAGTGGTCCTTAACCAGACCATATACTATCCAATCATCCAAATAAACCCGAGAAACTTATGAATGAAGTCCTGGAATGCTTGCACCACTATGCGTGAAAAGACAAAAGCACATTCTTCAACCCAAAGGGCATGACTGTATATGCAAAACTTCCCCACTTAGTGGTGAAAGTTGTCTTCTCCTAGTCCTCCTTTGCAATCCAGACTTAGTGGTATCCTGAAAATCCATCCGTCAAGGAATAGATTTTGCGCCAAGAATCCTTCCAAAATTTCTTCGCCAAGGGGGTAGGAAATGGATCAATGACACAAAATACATTCAATTCCCTATAATCCACACAAATTCTAATCTGCCCATCCTTCTTGATGCTAATTACCATCGGACTTATCCATTCTCGATTCTTCCACTACCTCAATGATCCTAGAAGCTATCATCTTGTCTATTTCCTCCTTAACCTTCACGCGTAAGTTGGGATTCATCTAGTAGGGCCTTTTTCTAACCAGGCACACACCTTCCTTTAGTTTTATCCTCATCTCCCCCAAGGAATGGTGAACACCTTTTAGCTCATGGTACCCACATGGGAATAAATCCTTGAATTCACGCAATAGATCAATGATCTTTGATACTTCCTTCTCTCGTCCAATAATCTCCAATAATAGCTTCCTTAGGTTCTTCTCCTAAATTGATGTTAACTTTCTTTGTCTTTAACGGCTCATGGTAAGCACATGTGTGGGCATCTACACTATCCACAACTTTACGCGTCCCTATAGAATGGTTAACATCTAAACTTTCCAATTCCTCTCCATCGATCACATATACTAACTTTCCCTTCTCCTTTTCCAAACATGCGTGCTCAAGCTATAACTCTTCTATTTCTTTAATCTCTTCAAATTCACCTCCAATCCTAGTTCACCTAAAAATTCCAACAACCTATCTTCCATTATGGCACTATCCCCAATGGTAAGGCACTTGATACCTTGTAAGGCCTTATCAACCGATGATTTGGTACTCTGATACTCAAAGGCTTGAATAAGATCAGCCATGAGCTCTTTCCAATTCCTTTCTGGTGGCATGTCTCTGAATGAATGTACCATGCACGCATAACCCTACAATGTAGAATACAACTTGTGCACCAAGAGGGATGGTGGCAAGGCTTATGTGCCTTCTCTCTAGACTCCTTCCCATGGTACTCCTTGATGATGGTGGGTATATTAATTCTAGAAAATCTGATAGAGAGAGAAATTCATCTCTCGTGCCACTCTAAAGGCTCTCTTGATGTGTGGCCCACCAATGAGCTATTGTTCCAAGCAAGACATAACTCAGCATATCCCTTTGTTTCTTCTCATTCTTCCTCTAAGTTTATATCTCCTACAAAAAGATCTCAGGGAAGGCTCCTCCAGTACTTGGGTAGTTCTTTTCCTCCAAGGTGTTGAACCATGTGCACCTTTGTTACCCTAGTCACTAATCCTCTCAACTTCCTTCCCATTAATTCGTAAGTCCCATGCACCAAATTTTCACATGCCAGACTGGTGGTATCACTCACTGACTGAGCATCTTCAAACTGGATAACCCCATTAATAGGGTGTACCATCTCAGGGTCTCTGATTGAGCACACATAAATCTTGTCCATAACTTCTTCTCCCAATGGTTCAATGTAGGGCACTGACATCCCATCAACCAGGGGTATGATGACCCACTCCTCTTTGTTCTTGGCCGATGTACCCTTTGTTGAACCGAAGGTCCGCATTGTTCTTGTAACACCAAGGGCACCTAAGTAATGCTTTGAGAAATTATGCCTCCCAATGAGCGCAAATACTTCAAAGTCCCCATTAAACTTGGCTTCTGAATAGTAGTAGCTGCATCCTTGAAGACACCGATGGGAATTACCTTAGTCTTGTTTTCCATAAACAACACATTTGAATATGGCTATAATGCAGTCTCCCCATATGATGCCATGCATCCAAAGTCAAAAATTAACCTCCGCACTGTCAATGAGTATATTATTGTGGAGCGATCCATCTACAACTACATTTAATGTAATCTCCTTGTCATATTTGAAATTTGTGAGGGGGAAGGTTCACGTGCAAGACCTGTCTCTCGCACTCTTCTCCAGCATTGGTACCTTCTCTCTCAACTAGGATCCTAGCAAATGAATGATGTTCTCCTACCATAGCAATTTACACACCTCATTGACCTCATCCGGTTATCTTTATGTGTGTCGATTCTCCTTCCTTGTTCCTCCCTCATAGATTTCTCCTTTAGACATTGGATCTCCCCTTGCAAGCTTTGAATACATCCACGATGTCCCGATATATCACCTTTTGATGCGTGGGGTCTGGATACTTTCCATGAACAACCTCTTCCCTTGAAACCAGGTTCTTCTGTCTTGGTATCTCCCTTGAGTGTGTGAATTCTACCCTTGTTGTTACCAAGATAGGCTCCAAACCTTCATTTTGTGTTACCTAAGGCATCCACTGTATGTCTACTTTCTTGATGTTGACCATCGTAGTGCCTTTGTCCTTCCGGTGCTGCTGATTCATATGCTCAAATAATTCTGGGAACTCCTCATACTTATGCTTCTTACCACACCATGAGCACTATAACAAGTCCAGTACTCATGCTTTTAATGTTCTGTAGATCCACAGTTAAAACATGTTCCTCGCAGGAACTCACTCCTTCCTCCATGGTTACCTCATCCATGGAATCCTCCTCAAAAACCTCTTCCATGCACGCCTCCATCTGTGCACTCTTCATAACGGTGATCATCATTTTTAGAACCACTGGTAATGCTAGTTTGGCACACCCCATGATAAATGGCCTCATGTATCTGATCAATGAGCCTACAATCTTTAGTATCATGGGTCGTGGAGGTGTAAATCTTACAATAACAAGATACATTCTTCTTGATTGTGTCTTTGCAGGTATGGGACATCTACGTGTATCATGGTCCCCATGACAGATTTCACGATCTAATGTCACATAGCACGTACCATTCTCCAGAGGTAATTGTCCTTAACATGCCCATCTAATTCACAATCTATGCAGTACAAACCACCATGAGTCTCATGGACCAAGTTTGCAGATAGCTTTTCTAACTGCTTAGCCATAGCAAAAATTTGAGCCTCCAAGAATGGGCTAATGCTAGTATCAATACTACCAAAACTTCGGCATGCAAGGTAGCCTCTAATGCTTTGCGCGGATCTATAAAAGTCTTATGAGAAAAGGCCCTTCTAAAAGGGGTGATCAATCCTCCAAAAAACCAATGTGCATGCTGAGAAGGATGTATATCATATGATAATTTAGACAAGAGAGTCTTAAAACATCCATCATACTCCCGCACACTCTCTGCCATTCTTTGTTGTATCTCCTTCAAAGCTCTAATGATTTTTGCTCGAACTCGGGAATGTGGAACTATGCTAGGAATGCATTCTTTAAGGTAGTGTAATCCACCACCATTTGATGAGGGTCATAATTTCTATACCAGCTATGTGTGTGCCCTCACAACGTGGTTGAAAATTGACTAGCCTTTTGTTTTGGGGTTGTGATACCTTTCGTGTGAAATATCTTGATTCACACTTGTGAACATGTTCTCGTAGCATCCTCAATGCCCCATGTAATGTCTGGTAAATGCAGAGAAATCTCAAAGAAAACCTGAAGTGGTAGTTGGGGTCCTTATCTGAACCGAGCCTTGGTTCCCTTCGGTGTCTCCTCCACCGCCTGATCCACCAAGTCCACCAGGTCCTATACCTCCAGAGCCACCAGATACACCAAAACCTTTGGGTCCAATAAGGCCTATAGGAGTTGTGCCAAACGCCCCCACGGTCCCATTGAATTGTGTGCTAACAGTCTGTGATAGTGCCCCACTACCACTACTTTTTCCCATGCCACTCCCTGATGCGAGACCAAAAGCTTGTACACTTGCCCCTTGTCCAAAAACTCCTCCAAATACTAGAATATGTGCAGCCATAGAAGAAGGAAATGAAAAATTATACCTCCTAGGTACAGATTTATCTCTTCCACTAGTTTCAATTGGTTAATACTTCTTCCTAGATCAGGAAAACCAAGCACTAGGGCTCGGTCACTAGGTGGGTTCAGATATGTGCCATGAATCTCCTTTCTCCATGTGATGAACTCTCACTAGAAGCCGAAGGGGTCTCCCTCATGCACTTGCTAAGATGGGGTAACACTGATCTTATGGTTTCATGTCTTCCACGTGAACCTCAACTCGGTCCCCTGCAACGTCTATCTCCATAGATCCCTATCTCCATAGATCCATCACACTAGCGGCCTCATATCACCTAGTAATCTCCCTTTGATGCGCTTTGCCATACTTGAGCCGTCTTTCTTCCCTCTCCCATCTTCCTCCACCCGAGCTTCCTTAACCAAAGGTTACTCGAACGGTTTAGCCGGCCATTGAGAACACCTCTAAACTCATGGTAACCATCAATATCTTCATAGCTAGAGGAATAACATGTAGAAATGTTCCTCTAGGTTCTCGTAGAAACTCAAACTCAATAATCTCTAGGCAGGAATACATGGAAATGGCATATTCTAGAGTGTAGCTAGCTAGTACTCCTCCCCACCAAAGGGTCTACACGCATGGGTCAACATGAAATCTGCATCCTGCAACCTCTGGTAGTCTTCTTCGGTCCATATCCACAATCCATAACGCCAACTTGATCTAGATGTATAGGCTAAAAGCCATCCATATAACTCTACTGGGAAGCGGTAGAAAAAAGTATCATACAGATCATTATAGAGATTCTCTTCTACCCATCTACGTGTATTAAACTCAGGTCCAATGCTAAATCTCTGGACAAATTCATCTTACATGCTCTTAAACCATGACTCAACATTTTCCAATGTTAACCGATTTGTCATTAGTCTTTACACAAATCATAATGCATGCTATATCCCACTACAACTTTGAAAAGAGTCCCAATGAATGGAACCAAGATGTAGTCAATTTTACTCGACTATAAAAGGAAGGAATCCCATGTGCTAACCTATCACCCAAAAGAAGGCGAGCTCACCCGAGGCACACGCAAGTGCTCAAGTCTCTCTTTTATGTGAGTTTTAGTGGCAAGCATCTATCTATGACTAGTGTAAGAGTATTCGGAAAGAGGTTTAGACATACAAGAATCATCGGGCTTAGAACGGCCTCCAGATCCTTGTAGCTTCTTCAAACTAAATGTTTTAATAGACTCCATAACATATATTATAACAGAAAGAAAGATACAATCATTCATTCATAGCATGCAAGGAAAGAGAACTCCTATGAATGAAATATACATTAAAGCTACTGGTATCCATGTCTATTTGTAAGTAACCTCATTATATTCATTATTTCATTACAAAGAGCCATAAAGGGTAGACCGTAGTCATGCACATCACTAGGATTGTATAACTATGCCAAAAGTAAAAGAAATTACAATACTAAGCATAGTACATTCCTTTCTGCATCAAAGTTCCACTCACAACAATCCTGCAGAGCTTCACCCATGTTATCTCTCTCTCTCTCTCTATATATATATCTCTTCCTCTATCTCTATGTCCCCATCTGTATGTTATCTCAGTCTCTTTTTTTGTTTTACGGGCACTTGTATTTATCATCTTCCCGTACTACTAACTCACCTTCTTTGCGCCATTAGATCCATCACCAAGTGTCGAATGTGGTCCTCTAAGCGAGCATGTTCCTTCAGACCTGAGCTCTCCACTCCATCTCATGATGATCTTCTAGAAGATTACATCACTGGCATGCTCTTTCTGGGCCACTTGTTACTAGGATGGCATCTTATCCATGTGCAACCGATCATGCTTTTTATGTGTTTTTCCTTTGTTCCATAAATTGGCTAAGTCCCGAACCTCCTTTTGTGTGCCGTACGTACCATGTGCCTTCTTAACTATTCCTCCTATGCACTTTTTCCTTACGCGCCCTTCTATAACTAAGATCCCATGCACCCACGTGCCTTCATACTTGGCCAATATTCCATGGGCCCAACATCACCCCACACTACACCTGTTCTCCGTCCTTGAAACATTCTACTTGACCAAGGTGCAAGTTGGTTGAATGGAACCAAGATGTAGACATATATTTTACAAAATGAATAAGGAATGAAAGAATAGGGAAAGATTGAATAAGGGGAGGGACATTAATTTAGAAGGCTGGGAAAGTCCATCACGATCTGCCTCCAGGGTTGTTCCACACTTTAACCTCGCCCTTTGCCTTCTGGCATAGGTCACCCACCAGGGTGCTCACTTCATCAAAGCTTAGGCCATCTCCGTGGCACCAAAAGTGTCCACAATCTTGTTGCATTTCCTTACCCAGATCTGTGAGCTTGTCTATTCTTACGGTGATCTAGGGGTATAGTTCCTTATGTCGGCCTTAGTTGAGCTTCTTAAAGCCTCAATCGGCTCTGATTTCTTTTCTACCTTGTCTAGAACCTTGTCCCTCTCTTCCTTGTTCCCCTTATTCTTTTCCTAGAATTCTTTCAGCTCTGCTTCAAGTGTGGAAACCAAAGATCTTTCCACCTTATCTCGATCCGTGCATGTTTCGTATATGGCTTCTATAGACTGGGTAGTGACCTTGATCTCCATGAGTAATTGGCTATACTTGGCAACAAGTTCTATCACCTTTAACCGGTCCTCCTCCTTCAGGCACGCGACCACTTACTCCATAGATTCCAATGCCAAGGGTAGTCTCTCCATAGTGAGGACATGAGTTAAGTCTTCTTGGCATTCCAGTGTCGATGCGTACCTCTAGGGGATTGGCATTAGATCTGGGTGTTTTAAAATGATGGCACTTTTTATCGATTCTACCTTTTTATAGACCTCCTGCACCTTTTCCTTTTCCTCCTTGAGCTCATGCTTCAGCTACGCACTAATTAATTCCTCTTGTTTCAATTTTTTGGCCACCTTCACCAAATCCTCTTCCTTCTTTGCAAATTTTCCCTCTAAATCCCTTACTTTATCGATCCATGCGAATAGCCTCTCCTCTATTTCAATCGTGACCTTGTTTAGAGCATTGCACACTTGCTCGTCTGAGAGCTCCTGAGCATTTACCAAGGGTTTGTCCCCCTTAGACTCTGCAATGTGATAAGCACCTTTTGGCAGACCTCAAAATCTGGCTCATCAACGTGGGACTCCAATTCCCAAGAAAGCATCTTCTTGGTCTGGGTCTGCGCCTCCTTCCGGAATGATCCCATGGCTATAGGTCTCTTAGTGGGTATCGTGCTTTGGAACCTTGCACGTAGAACATCCTTTAATTATCCACATAGCCCATTATTTGCCTCTGTTCTACATCTAACGTTCTTCTACTCAAGCACATGCCTTTAGGCAAGCTAAGCTGTCGAAACAGGACCTTTGGGGAATATATATTTTATATGTACATAGTATAGAATAAACTATATTCATATTATTTAAATATAAACTTTATATTAGGGGTTGGTTAATTTATTTAATTAACTAATTATATCGGGAGGTGTTCCCTGTCACTAAATAAGGTTAAAACCCTTCGGGTTATTTAAATATGACCTTAGATGTTATATGTACAATGTGTTTTATTTAATTTATTTATGTTATGTATGTTATAATGTTTTACTTCATAATAATTCATTAATTAATTTAGTTACTTATTACACATTTTCACCCCTCATCTTGACATGGTAATAAATCGGGAGTATAAATTCATTTTAATCTGAATGTAACCTAAGGTTGTAATGGTTGGGAAGGTAGTTAAACTATTTGAAATATTATTTAACCCCCCTTCCCGTTCCACATAGTTGGTTGGTTGGTTGGATGAATATTGCAAAGGTGAAAAGGCATTGTCCATTTTTCAACTCCGTGAAAAGAATTCTACTTCGGGAATTAACAGGCCCTAAAACTAAGGTAAGGGTTATAAATTCTTTTGAAATATTTTATATAGTTTAATATAGTTTCCATGGATTCAAGAAAATAAATAGGGAAGTAAAAATATAGAGTAAAATTTGATTTTATAGGGGAGACAACTCTCGAGAAAAAGGGTTTTCATTTTTTTCATTGTCAAGAAAATTCCTTGTCCCTGTAATACATTTTTTTACATTTGTTTTTCAAAAATGCTTATTCATGTCTTGAATAGGGCCCCAAAATTTTACTCATATAGTCTAATTCAAACTATAATAGTTGTATGTTTTTTTAATAAAATATTCATATTTTAAAATATTACAATTTAGATATATATATATATATATATATATATATATATATATATATTGTTTTCATATATTTGAGTATAACATATACATATAATCAAATATATATGAAAACAATATATATATATATATATATATAACCTAATCTTACAAACCTAAACCTATCTATCTAACTGATTTTTTTCATACCGAAAACCATATTATAAATTATAATTATATATATATATATATATATATAACCATATATTTAAATGGGTGTGGCCCACTTCATACCACCCCCTCCTTGGTCTTTGCCACTTGGCACCTTCTGTTCACTTTGTGAGCCCCCTCTATGCTACTATCACACATATTGCCGGCCCCTGTACCTCCTACGATCCTAAAAAAAAAACCCCCTTGTTCATGGGTTTAGTCCCACATGGGGATGGCACAAAGATGGGGAAGGATTTAAAAGCCTCCCCCTTGTGATACAGTGGTGTGACTTATGTCACAGCACCCATTTTGTTTGATAGCACTTAACAGGAATTGTGAGTGGGTGTCTAATGCGGCTTGGCCACTGGATTCTTGCACAGTTAACATGAAATATGGTTCGGTTTAATATGGTAGTTATCAGAATTGAACATTCGGTCTAATATTGTAATATGGTCTAGATTAATAAGAAGTATTGCCATTTGAATTGATTATATAATTATTCAGGATATAATGGCTCACCGAGTTGATAGTAATATGGCTCGCTGGTTGGTTTGCAATATAATAAGGCTCATCGAGTCGATAATAATATGTCTCTCGAGTTGACAAGAAAACCTAACTAAAGGAGCAAGAGCTCCAAAAAAAATTTATAAACTTTTTTTAAAATTGTGTTTAAATAATTTTTATTTATTTTTTCGAAAATATAGGAAAAATATAAATCATTTTGGTAAAAATAGTAAAACTATAATTTTTATTTAAAAATGATATATTCAGTATCGACAACAATTTTTCATAATTTTGATAAAAACTAATAAAAATTCAATTATATTTCAATTTATTTTTTTGATATAGTTCTAACGTGAATAATTAATTAACATGACTTCCTTTTTGGCATAAATTGTTCTCGATAAATTGTTCTAACTTATATTTTAATCCTTATTTGTTAATCGTTTTCTATCTATATTTTACGTCATAATGGGGTTTAATCAATTTTCAATTGATAAATCTTAGATGTTGAATGGAAATAACTACAACATTTGAAAGATTCGAGTGAAAGTGGAATGCATAGCTTGCAAATTTTGGGCGGTTGTAAATGGAACTATGAGAGCTCTATCGGAAGACCTAAAAATTTTGATAACATTTGTGCATATCAATATAATGTACAAGAAGTGATGTCCATTATCTTTTGAAGTGTGGAATATGATTTTCTGTTTTATATCGGGAATCAAGCAATGACACTTTCATTGAGGCCATCATGCCATTACTTGGAGTAGTAAAAATTAGCCAATACTTCCCATTTCTTCTACTGAAGAAGAATAAAGAAGTGCAATGGAAGAAGAAAAAGAAGCCATGTGGTTGAAGAGGCTATTAGAAGAAATACACATGGAAGTTAAAGGAAGTACTCTTTTTCTGTGTGATAATAAGAGTGTTATTTTCTCGCTAAGAATCCAGTTCTTCATCAAAGAATGAAGCATATCGAGATACATATGCACATTATTCACAAGAAGGTTGTCAGTAGTGATATAGATCTCCAGGATCTTGCCCGTCGAAGATCGAGTTACAAAATTGTTCACCAAGCCATTATGTACTGTGAAGTTATGCAAGTTCCATGCAATGTTTGGCCTTTCAGAGTTTCCATTGAGGGGAGTGTGCATGGAAATTCCACCTCCTAACGGTTTTCCGATTGATTGAATCCTTCTCCTCTATACTTCTACTTTGGTTTAAAAGCATTGTAAACGATCTTGTATGATCTAAAGTAAACTTATAGAGTTTACATGTAAACTGATAGAGTTTATGGAAAAAATACAGTCCATTGTGTATCTAATTGTAAATGAGGTCCTTGTGTTATAAAAGGCTCCAACAGATGTGGTATAATAATATTTCCATGAGAATCGGAGAGATTCAGTCTCACAAATACATGTGCTAGCCTAAACCTTTAGGGTTTATGGATTTGTAAAACTCATTGTATAAATAGGTAATGTTGGCATATGGATCCCACATAATATTAAGGGGGTGTTAGATCTATAATATTAAGTGCATCATAATATATAGTTTATATTTAAATAATATAGAATAAACTATACTCATATTATTTAAATATAAACTTTATATTAGGGGTTAGTTAATTTAATTAATGATCTAATTGAAATCGGGAGGTATTTCACGTCACTTAATAAGGTTCTAATCCTTTGGGTTATTTAAATATGACCTTAGGTCATATTTAGGATATCAATTAAGATCCATTGATAAAATAATATTCTAAAGGAATATGAAGGTTAATCCTAGTAAAAACATGGAGTAGAAGTGCGGAGGGAGTTACTGGACTGGTAATTATAAAATTTTCTTGATAGTGGATTTACTTTGTGGTTTTTTTACCCATTTAGGGTTTTCCAAATAACATGTTGTGTTATGTGTGCAATGTGTTTTATTTAATTTATGTTGTGTATGTTATAATTTTTTACTTTATAATAATTCATTAATTAATTTGGTTGGTTATTACACATTTTCACCCCTCTTCCCGACACACAATGCCTTGTGTTTCTTACCTAAGAAAATAATTTACAACGCACGCTTTGAAGAACCTTTGTTCTTGAAACCTATCCCTCTCAAGACCTTGATTGAAATTATCATGTTTGTCTTGAAGTATCAATTGCAAGTGAAGTTCTTGAAATGAGGAGACTAAGACAAAATTAAAATAATGTGTGTGGGTGCCTATTGAAAGTCAAAATGTGACGTAAAATCCTCTGTGCAAGATGGAAGCATCATGTGAAGGTAATTAAAAGTTGTTTAATTTTGTGTTAAAGTGATCAAAGTATGTCTAGCATGTGTGAATGAACTTGAAGCATAAATCTAAATGTTGGACTTGCTCCCAAAGTATGTATATAGATTAACAAGTGTTGTAGTGACCGTGTATGTCCATGTGCACTGCATTTATTGAATTCTAGGAACAATTTGAAATGGTTCAACATATTTTAATTCTTGGAAGAGGTTTAGGGATCTCTTACAAATCCATAACAAGTAGAATTTTAAAATTCCATCCAAAGATGAGTGAGAAATAATTTTTTAAAAGTTTCTTGGGCTGCTACAAAGACGAAACCTTGATTTTAGGGTTTAAAAAGAAATTTATTTGAATCCTCCAATTTAACCAACCAAAACTTCTAAAATTTTGGAGATTTTTATATAGAGAGAATTCGAGTATATTGTAAAAGGAATGAAAATTTTTCATAAAGGAGTGAGTGAGATGTTAATGACAATTTTCTTCAAGATCATCATCCATATTTGTGTAAAGGTATAAATCAAGTTTGTAATGGAATTCCTCCTTGTGTACATTTTGAATCTCCATGCAAAGGCTCAAAACATCTTGAAAGAGGTCTTCCAACATAGGTATTATTTTGTTTTGGTTTGAAAGTGTGCAAAATTCATGAAAGTGGTGAAGAACAAGCATAATTTTCTAGGTTTCGAGTCTCGAGTCAAGATTTTAAGTGCAATTTCCTCATTGGAAAAACCCTAGACCTTCTTGTAATCCCTCTAAAATATAATTAATGACTAAATCAAACATGATGTAGCTTGAAATTAGTTTGAAAACTTGTTTTTATGTTTGATGATGTATTTGGTGAACAATGTGTAGGGTTACTTGTCTCGATTGATAGTGTGAGCAATTTTACGTCCAAGAAAGGTGATTTAAATACTTTGTAAGATCTAATGATCATCAAATGTAGATTGAAGTTCATAATCTAGTATGCACTAAAAACTGAAATGTCTCTATACTTCAAAAACAACAATATTTTCTAAAAACAGAGGAGTTTTGTTCTCTTCCAAACTATCTTGTTTCTTGGTGAAGTCTAAGAGACCTAACACCCTATAGCTCAAATTGCTTGAGTTCTTGGAGAAGAAAATAAGGATTTTGACTGTGATCTTCTAAGTTCGTATGAGGGGATGAAGAGACTCACTTGGTCAAGTTACATGTAGAAGTCAAAAAGGTAGATGAAAAGTATGTCCCAAAAGTTAAATCTACAACTTTAAGAAAAGGAATTCAAGGCATGTTGAGAAAAAAAGGTGTGAGGTATGTAAGAAAAATCATTGAAAAATATTTATTAGTGTTGCATGTGAAATTAAATATAGTTAAAACATAACAATCATATAACCAATAGTGTAATAGTGAGCAATGCATAAAGAAGCATGGGAATGGTTTTGAGAATTGATTGAAAAATTGTGTAACATTGAAGTACAAAGCATTGAAGCAATAGAATAAAAGTGACTAAAGTATGATATGACATATATATTATGTGATGGTGCTTAAAATTGAAGTGATTATTAAACTAACGGTGAAGTAGAGTATGCTAAAATTCACAAAATTATTAGGTATTAAATAAACAAAGATTTCAATTTTTAAGTCAAATTGAGTGAGTGAATGCTTCTAGAGGTCATATTGCAGGTGGAAGGTGATTAAGATCTTTATATTGCAGGTGAGATAATAAGTTGAGTTTGCAAATTTAGGATTACAATCAGGGTGCATGTGGTAGATTGAAAGAAAAGGGAATTATGTGCAAAAATAGGAGAAGTGAGAAAATATAGAGGTCATCATCAGTTGTGAGAGACAACAAAAAAGTGTGACCAAAACTCAAGAACAAGTCTAAGTTGCATCTTAGCATATAGGGGTTGTAGCCTCCTTGTAAGTAGTATCTTACAGAAGATCAATTGTAGTTGGTTAAATTATAGGGGGTTGAAGCCTCCTTGTGAGTTGAAGCTCACTAAAGGTCAGTTGTTGCTGAACAAAACTTTGGAGTTGTAGCTCCAAGTTGAGTTGAAGCTCAACTAGGAAATCAATATAAGTAATACTACATAATTTTTTCCTAAGCCTAATTCTTGGTTTCAATGGGTTTTTTCCTACTTTGGGTTTCCCACGATAAAACTTATGTCTCTATGTACTCTCTTGTAAATTAATTTTGTATGGTGTTTATGTGTTCATCATAGAAAATTTGAGAAGGTAAATTTGAAAATACAATGATTCTCCCCCTCTTAATCCCCTAGTTTTCAATGATTGGTGTTAGATCCTAGTACTGGGAATCAAGTCTAACAGCTTGGATTAGGTCCTTCTTGAATCACAAGCATGGTTATTGAAGTAATTTCTAGCATTAACTCAAGAGACAAATATGTCAGTGAGGATGAAATATCAAATGAAGAGGAAGCATTGTAAATCTTGAACTAGAACTGATAAGTGCCCTAGATGAATTAAAATATCAAAGAAAAAGAATAAAAATTAAAGATAAAGATGGAGTATGAAGATGAAATCAATTTTTAAAGAAAGGAAGAAACAAAAAGATGAAAATGAAATCAAAAACTTTAAGCCAAATTGGAGTTAACCTTAAGCACTCTTAAATTCAAAGAAGAAGAGAACCTAAAAATATATCCGAGTTTAATTCTTAAGTTGATGAAATGACACAAAATCTGAAAGTTAAAGAGGACACCTGTATGAGATATGAAGAGGAATTGATAGATTTGAGAATTGATATGGAAGAATCAAAAGAAAGGTTGCGGATGTATGGAAACTTAGAAAAGAGTTTTGAGGCTCTAAATGAAATGTTGAAAAGAAGAAGGAAAAAAATGACAAATTTGGACTAAATGCTTATTTCACTAAATTGGGACTTATTCTAGTCCTAACAGCTAAAAAATATACTCAATATTGGAATCTAATATTGCTATTTTCGGATTCCAAAATGTCAAATATTGGAATTATCTACACTCCAAAATCACACATATCGGATTCCAAAATCACACATATTGGATTCCAATATCGCATATATTGGAATCCAAAATCACCTATATTAGAATTATATGTACTCCAAAGTCCCATATATTAGAATCTAGAAAATAAAATATTGGAATCCATTATATGGGTTGGCATCTCATAAGCCATTATTTATGATTTTTATGGACGAGAACATGTTTTTGTTTTATAAGTGCTAGTGACCGCTAGGCATTATTTATGCTATGTTATGTACAAAACATGTTTTTGTTTTATAAGGGCTAGCAATCGCTAAGCATTATTTATGGTTTGTCTTAGTGAAGCTCCAAAAATAAGTTCCCTCTAATTTGGTTTTTTATCAAATATCATCACAAACATCTTCTCTTGTTCTATAATGGGTGCAACAATGGCCACAATGCAAAGGTTAAATTTGACACCCGTTGAGATTTCTTTTTATCACTTTTATCCATAAAATAGTTACAAATATTTGAAATAAGCTCACACATATGACTTACAATTTTAGATATGACCGAATTTGTTTTATATTAATTATATTAAAAAAACATTAAAAAATCAAGTATATATAATATAATTTAATATTTATTTTATGAACACTATAAAAAAACTATTTTACAAATTTTCAAGGGCAAGTTTTTCCGATAATTCACCACAGAAGAAGTTATTCAATCATACTGTCATCTTATAATTAGTGAAAAGATAAATCCTCCCAACTTATATTTCAAAATTCTCAACATTATAATAGAGTTATGCAAGACATTCATAATAACATATGAATGTATATATTATTCACAATGTAAAGCATTTGATGCCTTTCTCCAAGTATTTGATGCCCTCTACCATTCAATTCCCGAGACACTATTTTGTGATTTTTTTGGTACAAATCGCCATTAACCATTTATCTTTTGTACAATATTTGCATCTGCTTTTCATACCCACCATAAAACTTTCAGGAGGGTTTCCCTTTGCACGTAATCTAATACACAGAGTTATTTTCAAACCGTATGAAAAATTGTTTCTACTCCAAACCTTTTCTAGGTCTCTTATTTCTATTCCCTAGACTATATTGCAATGTTCCTTTCCCAAGTGAGTCTTAGATTCAATACGGTTGATATTTTTTTATTAAATCCTTTTAATATCTTTTTAACATCAGCATAAATGAGAGTGTCAAAACATAATCATAATTCATAGTATGGTGATAGTAATTTAATAAATTTTGATAGGCCACCTCGTAGGTTGACAACTTTCATATCGAACTTGAATGACATCTTCCTAATTTATGTTTTTTTATCCCATATAGTAAGTCCTCCTTATCCAAAATAAGTAAATGAATCTTATCACTACCTACATGGAAGAAAAAAAAATTATTTTCATCAACCACATATTAATTACAACCAATTGAAATAAACAACATTTAATATTACGGCTAACAATTACCAATTAGGATTGTAGCTTGGATTACACTACCTTTACATGTTGTTGGATCCATTGATACAAGATCTATTTCAAATAAAAATCATCAATTCATAATCTATTTCTTCCTATTGAAAATACGAGCTTAATGTATTTTAAATAAACATTAATCAATTCATAATCAATTTCATGCTGTGAAAAACTTACGGATAAACATAGTGGTTTCTATTGTGATATGGAAGTGCAATATCAATTATTTTGTCTGATAATTAAAATTTAGTGTCCGTTAAGCTACACTTATATTTGTCAAAACACCCATCAATAGAGAACAATCCTCGCTATTATTGAGGATTTGTGACCTCTAGGCTATGTCATCATTGGATGAACTACACTTACCTAGAAAACCTTTGATGAGGCTAACCAAGTGTTGCTTTACATACGTATGAGTTGGATCAAGCCATATGTAGTTCTATTTATGATGATGTTCAAGTGAAAACAATGTTAATTTAATGTAAGTAGTTAGTATGGAGTAGTGAATTGGTGAAACATTGTAGAGAGTGTGTAGTTGTAAATCAACGAGATATTGATGAATGTAAAGTTTTTTAGTCAAACCATTTCGTATTGAATGTGGATTTTTAGAGTCCACTAAGCACTATATAGTTTGTTTTAAATTGTTATGGTATCTTACAAATGAATTTTCTTAAACTTTTTCTTCCCCTAAGCCAAGCATATAAACTAATGTTTGTTAGTTATCATTTCCTATAAATTTATGGGCATTATTGGTTGTCTACACAATCATTTATTTTATTTTAAATTTGTGGGAATTTTTAGTAGTTTTTATTTTTAATTCACACGATTAACATACCCGAATCGATGGCATTTTCATCACCGTTGTGACCATGTCTTCCACATATGTCATCTCGAATCAGTAAAAACATAACTTTGTTAAAATAATTGAAAACTATGAAAATTGAAGATAGAGCTCATTAAATCTTATTAGTAAAATGATTAAAAGTAAATCACCGTGTTGAATTGGTTGTGTAGAGTCATGATGAAATGGTTGTACATCAAATTTTATAGCTTTGTGCTTGTCTACATAAATAATAATTATATAAGTAACATATTTAGGTTATAATCCACTAACCAAAATCACTTGTTGAAGTTTTTTCCGGAGACGAACCTTTCTCCATATGAGAATAGTAGTGTTTTAGAAATATCACTTCACTATGTGTCTCAACAATAAAAATGGTAGATAGTATGGAATCCACCAATGCATGGAGAGAGACATTTCCACCATAATTTACTAGCACTAGATAATTTATGGAACAACATCAAGTGAACATCTCATCCTAGAACTCATAGGATCTTTTTTAAATAAAAGGATGGATGCTTCCTTGTAGGCCAATTTCGCTTGCAATTACAAATTTTTATGGTAGTTTCTCCATCCAATCCATAGTGACATATTCTCTATAATCATCTTGATTGTCACGGTTGTGCACACAAAATATTGTTTACATAAGACACAAACTTTTGAATATCTCGTTGCTATCATAGCGTCTTTAGCATCCATCTATAATTGATACTTCAATGTCTTTAACCTTTTCCATGTATCTTTGTACGGTGTTGCTTAACATTTTTGAATAACCAATTGGTATTAAAACAATAATAATACAATCTAACACATTGGTTCCTAAGTGTTTCAAGCTTCCATTATGACATCGGAAGAAATATCACTGGTGAAATTGTAAAAATCAGCATCACACATTCAACATTGAAAGGATTAGTCATAGGAATAGATGATAAATTTGATGGAATCTGGAATGGATATGCACATTTACAAGAAAATTGTCTAATACTTTTACCCTTGTTGGTATATTTCCTTCCAGTGACATCACATAGTTGTCTAATATTGTCTGAGCTGCGATGGGAAGAACTTCTTCCACCTCATTTTTTTATTATGAAAATTTTCACCAATATGGGAATTAGATTTTATTTTTCCATTTCTCTCTTCAGCCAACAGTATAGACAATTGGTGGTAGTGTGATTCATGCAATTTAAATTTTTCGATTACATTGGATTCACTATAGGATGTTAATACAATATTATCTGGATGCTTATTTCTCAAATAATGTAGAACTTTTTCTCTCATTTTGTTGTCTCCTTTTATTATCCGGTAGTAAGAATCAAATGTCTCTGCTATTACACTAGCCTCAAAAGACCCAATTTATTTAGTATTACTTTTCAACCCATGCAATTTTGATTTAGATGGGTCTATCTCCAATTTAATCAAATATGTTCACCTCAACATAGTAAACAACTTGGCATATTTTGGAGGTGAAAGAAAACATTTTCTATGCAAGAAATGACAAATAGAAGATGTTTTCTCGTTTCTATACAATTTTTTGAATACTGTAAATAGATAATTTTGAATGTATTTTGCATTTGAACATCCAGTTTTGTCAGAAACATCCCCAAATTAAAATCATTTTTAAATAGGAATATGGTGTGTTATTTATGGAGGCATGAATTTCCCACTTCTTGAATAAAGAAACATACAAATCCATATCTAAAATAAGACACTTACTATTCTTCAAAGTCAAAGTGTTCCACCCGACAAGTAATGTCCCCAAATCAATGACTTCTGAAGATAAAACAATACCAACTTCCTCTTGATTTTCATCTATAAAAAAAACAACCACAGGTCGACATGGTATATTTCAAGTGAATTAAGTTCTATAAACCATTCATTGTCTCTTTTCTTCCAACAAATATTGCCTGTGATAAATGGGATTGTTCTAAATGGAGTGCAAACAATGGAAGACATTTTACCTATATGTAGAGTAAAATACATCAATAATTAGGTCATTTACGAACTTTAAAGTGTTTTTCTCACATTTTCTATTAAGGAATTTAAATAGTACCCTAGCGGACACCAACTTCTAGAGTTCTTTACTATCTATCATAACAGAGTAATTAACTTAATGGTTAGTGACCACTAGGCTTCGATAGGACATCTTATGTATCATTCAACTAGTTACAATAATTCATATTTTGTGGATCAAATCAATAATAACAGAATTATTCTAAAATTTTGAAATCTAATTATGATGCATTGAAAGATACGAAACCATTTGCACCTTTTGAAAGTATTACATATGAGCCGGACAAGCCATAACATTATATAGATGACATGATATGAACGTTAAAAAATACACACTTTAGTGGTAGATAGACTTCTAGTCAACATATAAAAGAACAACCTAAAACAACTTTAAAGCCATTTACACCTTTTTAATGATAAAGATTAGATGAAAGTAAGATGTAATATTTTGTATTTCAAGAGAGGTCGCGGTAGCTTGGGATTTTTTATTTTATAATAATATGCGATTTATGTGTATATCGGTCATACTATAGGAGTTGGGATTAGATGCTCAGAACAAGACTAATGAGCATGTTTAAAGGATAGCGATCGGAAGATCTAATGTTTGGTATTTTGAGGAGAGTATTTGAGCAATAAATCACATTAACAGAGTTAGTGATATCTCATCATTTTTGTTATATAATACAATGTGAAATATATGTTTATCAGACATACTTTATTCATTATGTATAAATGTGTATAACTACTCTAAGTATGATATTTTAATTGTCACACTTGGTAGTAAATTCCACAATAAGCTATCAAAAACAAATGGGAAGGATTAAATTTTTCCTAAACGTAAGTATGGACCTCTTCATAATAGCCGTTTTTGTGGAAAAAGTGCTCTTTATAAGGTCACGGTGGGTTAAACCTATTTGCGAAAAGATTTGATTCTTAACAATGTTTTTTACTACCACTATAACAAGGGTCTATTCTCTCTTACTCGATTATAAGTTAGATTTACAATAATAATTGAATAAATTTATGCTAAATTATTCAAACTTATGTTAACTTATTTATTGTTCTAGTGTTCTTAGGCTCTGAAACATTTATCATGTCCGTACACTTTTGGCTCATATCCATGGTGGAAAAAGCTGCTACACTATAAATCCTCAAATAAGGATCAATCCATATGTATTGTCCATAAAATATATTTTTTGCAAAATATAATTCACATCCTTTCGTATCGGAAAAATTGTTTACCTAACGTTTAGTTTCATTCATTATCGAAAGTATTGACACAACAGATGCTAGTTTAAATAGTTTCTTTTATTGGAAATTGTGGTAAAATAATAAATCGTGACTTAGTTGAGCGACCGTGAGGATCCTACCATTACGGTCATCATAAACACCATATGTACAACTTGGAGTCATTAGTTTTTTCATTTCTTATAATTATATCATATTGGATAGAAGGTACCTAGGGGAGATAATAGTTGTACTACATACCATATAGAGGGATCAAGCCTTACATAGTTCCCATAAGGTATATTGTTTGAAACACATAATTCACATCGGATATTATAGGAGAAAATTACTAGCAAACGCTAAGCATTTTTTCCTTATCAAAAGTAAGGGCATAATGGAAGTTAGGTTCAATAGTTTAATAATTTAAAAATGTGATAAAATAAAATATCAATCTCTAGTTTAGCGATCATGCTAAGATCCCACCATTACTACCACCATTATAAATACCATACATATATAGCTTTCGATCGTTACTATTTTTTCAACTATTTTTTTAAATATTTAAATGATTTTAACAAGAGATTAGAACACAGGGATTGGAGGGATCCCATCCAAGTACAAAATAGACCATACCATAAACCATCTAACCCAAAATGAAATAATTAAACACTGCGCAAGCATGCGGGAGACTAGACTCCCAAACGTCACACTAGAGACCACTAGAAAAGAACCTAAGAACAAAACCAAACATAGCAGAAAAAATTAAACCAGGGAAGCATGTAGGCGAGGACCAACCACCTTCTTTCCTCCCAAAGTTCCCCTTCATGAGTCGTTTGAGGGAGGAATTTGTAGGTAAAACCAAGCTTATGAAAAAGCCCCTTGATTCCTACAGCTCCGTGAATATTAATGACAACACACTGGAGATCCAATTTCTCAAGATGTTTCCCTTTAGAGACCTTCGCACATGAAACATGCACCTCTTCGATGAATTTTTCAAGAACACAATCCTATGTGACAACTCGCTATCACTTTTCATGCCTCCTCCAAAGCTTTTTCCATCCCAAATTGAGTCAGAAAAATGCTAAGCTCTACCAAATTCCTCTAGCGCTTCCACAAAGTTATCTCGGTGCATGGGTTTGATGAAATGCATCATTATCACCCTAAACTCCTCAATATTCGACTCACTAACAACATCCACGACATGAACCATGAAGCCACCTCCTATTTAACATGAGAACGAGTAGACTTCAGTAGATATTCTGCCCCAAAATGCGAGTATTGGCTTCCTGACAGAGAATCGACTAGGCCTAGAAAATAATCCGTAGGGAGCCTACGAAACCTCCCCGTGAAAATCCATCTCCATCTTCTCTCCATCCAAGAACAATAGCGGTAAATCCTGAACTCCCATGGAAAACTAGAATGAAACCTCCACCATCACAGGCCACCAAGAAGAGATGAGATGGAAACAACCCAAAGCATCTCAAATTAAAGAGCCTCGAGGCTCCCTTCTTAAGAAATAATTTCTTCCAAATCCTCCCATTTGCACACACACTCGGAAATAAGCAACGAAACCCACTATAACCAAATTTGGTGTGCTCATTTTTATTCAATGAAAGACCCATAAATCCTTAAGCCATTATTCCCGATAAAAACTTAAAAACAAAGAATTACCCAATACACTAAAACTCAATAAAACATACCCAAAACAAAATCACTTCATGTTGATCAATCCTTTGGAATCTCCACCTCTCCTTCATTGATATCTAATTGTAAATCCTTGGGATCCTTATCATCGACAAAGGCACCTAACATAAACACGCATACCCAAATTATCCTTGCGGTTTCCCACAAGATGTTTTACCCTGGATCAGGGCTTCATGACCTTTACAATGTCAATAACATCATTAGAGGAGATGTTCTCGGTATGTTTAATGTTTTTCATCTTTTCCTATCATGTTCAGGTTCCTTAAGGTATTTAATCACCAAGACAAATGCGTTGGGAACAACTCTAACTTTGGCTTTGCCCGACGATTTTTTACAAGAAACTTCACATTAACACTCAAACCCTTCCAATTTCTTGTAGTCTCCTTTGCAATGTCTTGTCTGATTTTTTTCAGTGAAAGACACAAAGGACCAATATTAGGGGCCAATGAAGAGGCCGCTCCAACTTCTCGTCTTGTCACATGGATGAAAACCTCCACTACTTGAAATGAAAACCTCCATAATTTGGTGGAATTTTTCCTCAACCCTTAGAACCGTACTTCTTCCAAAATCCTCTACAACTCCATGGCCTCTTAATAAAAGGAAAGACTAGGAAAAACCCTACATATCTATCTATAGTTGGAATTAGGGTTGTTCTCTTTTGTTTTCTTTTTTAAGTAATATATGTTGTTATTTCTTAGAGTGATTAAGGTACAATATTAATGGTATGTAATGTTTTTTTCCTTTTTCTTTCCTATGTTGTTATCTCTTAGAGTGATTAAGGTACATGAGGGATCAAACCTTACGTAGTTCCCATAAGGTATATTGTTTGAAACACATAATTCACATTAGATCTTATGGGAGAAAATGTTTAGCGAATGCTAAGCATTTTTACCTATCGAAAGTAATGGCATAGTGGACATTAGGTTCAACAATTTAATAATTTGAAGACAATGATAAAATAAAAGATCATGCTCTAGTTTAGTGGTTATTAGGCTCCCACCATTACTACTAGTCATTATAAATACCATATGTATATAGCTTTGGGTCGCTACTATGTTTTCATCTATTATGTAGTAATCACAAGACTTATTGTTTGTAACATATAATTCACATCTGTTTTTATGAGAGAAAATTCTTAGCGACCACTAATTTTTTGTACGTATTGAGTGGAATGCCATAACCTAATGAATTGATTGGTATAGCTTAGTGGTCGCTAGGCTCCTGCCTTTACCTCTTATCAATATAAACACTATCTTTAAGGTATATTGTTAGAAACACATAATTCACATCGGATCTTGTGGGAGAAAATGCTTAGCAAATGCTAAGCATTTTTTCCTTATCAAAAGTAAGTGCATAGTGAACATTAGGTTCAATAGTTTAACAATTTGAAAACAATGATAAAATAAAATATCATGCTCTAGTTTAGTAGTCATTATAAATACCATACATATATATCTTTGGGCCGCTAATGTGTTTTAATCTATTATGTATTACTTACAAGACTTATTCTTTGTAACATATAATTCACATATGTTATCATCATATAAAATGCTTAGAAACCTCTAAGATTTTGTACGTATTGAGTGGAATGCCATAACCTATTGAATTAAATGGTATAGTTTATCATTCGCTAGGCTCTTTCCTTTACCTCATATCAACATAAACACTATCTTTAAAATTTTAGATCGCTATCCTTAATATGTAGTTCTCTATAAGATACATAGTTTTCAGCTCATATTTTATCTCATTTACAATAAAAATGCTTAGCGATTGCTAAGATCCTTTACATATTAATAGAAATGAAATATCATACCCTAGGCTCAAAATTTTATTATTTTGAAAGTAGAAATTAAATAATAAATCATATTTTAGCTTTAGCGGCCACTAGTCTCCTACCTTTACCTTTTCTCATTTTAAACATTATCTGTAAAGTTGTGCATTGCTAGGCTTATTATGTAGTTTCCATAACATACATGGTTTTTAAGACATATTTCACATCATTTCTTCACAAAGAAAATGCTTATCACCCACTATGATCTTTACTTGTTGACGTAAATGGCATCTCGCACTTAGGCTCATACGTTTCTTATTTTGAAAATATTCATAATAACTCTAACTATATAGTCTTAGATTGCTAGCCTTACTATGTATCCCTAATAGCTTGTTTGAACATGCCACGTGACATATTCTAATTGGATAATTAATTATATTAGCTCCTGTTGGTTGGATATTTTTTCAAACCAAAATATGAGGTTCAACCACGTACATGGGATTAAATCCCTCCTCAAAAATAGGTGTGGTAGCACTGTTTATTACTAATCTAAAACATAACAAAAATAATATATATATATATATTCACACTATTCTAACCATTGGGGTTAGGATACAATCTCAAATCCATATCAACACAAGATGGAGATGTTACAGATTTAGAAATAGAGTGGATTAGAAAGGAAACTATTATAGATGAAGCAGAGCAGAAGGGAATGAGAGGAACATATTTTATTTCAAGACAACACATATCAAGAAATACTTATATGAGTTTTAGATAATGGGTGTAATATTTGAAACGATTAAAAATCAAGAACACTAAACAAATAATAGCTTAAGATCTTGGACGTAAGAACAATCTCTCAAGATAGATGAATCCCACAACACAAAGTTTGTAAAATAACACCTATTTTTATTCCTCAATGATTAAAAAGAAAATAAAAAGTTTTCCTTCTTCACAATAGCTCTCAATATTATAAAAATCTCTCCCTTTTGAATGCACAAGCATCCCTTATTTATAATAGAAAGAGTAGAGAGAAAATAAAATAAATCCTAGAAAATAGTCATTTTAACAAGAAACCTATTTTTCTTGACTCTCACGTAGGAGAACAAGTCAAAATTTGTTTCTTATGTGACGAAACGAAAATGAAAAAGAAATGTCAATCTCTGGATGAAAATGACATCAAACATTGCGCTTATTCTATTTTGTCATCCTTGTCTTCCTCCAAATGAAGCTGTTTGTCAAAATTCTTGGAACTTTCGGATTATGCCCTACATCTTAGCTTCATCTGAGTGCACTAGAATAATCACTTAGAACCTCGCAAGTTTCCTGAGTGTCACTTGTATTTCCAAGAAGTTTCTTTAATCTCTTGTTGAGATTTCTTATTGATTCCAAAACATTCTCGATCCATATGAACTTATCGGCGGTTGTCGATCGAAGATGGAAGATGGTTTGTGCTAAAATTGATTCTTGACTTTTTTATAGAGATCGTTTGTAGGTAAAATATTAAAGATTTAATCCAACACATTGGTGAAGGTCTTGGACAGCTCCTCTTCTATGTCATTGGTGGCATTGACCAAATGATCTCTAGATTCCGTCAACTTGCTGCAAGCTTCACTGAGAATATTTATCCTAAATCTGATGGCTTTGGTTAGTGGAAATGCTTATCCCCATGCGGAATGATTCTTTCTTCCATTAAGATATGGGATGGAACCTATTTCAGTGCATTGAGAGCCTCAAAAGTTAACTTAAGGTTCATGATTTCTTATGAAAATTCATCATCCATTTTATCACCATCTTTCTATATTTCCTCCATAGATCTATAAACCTCAACTGTGCCATCAATGACCTCTCTTCCATGTAGGAGTAGCCTCTGAATCCATTCATCAACTGTTCTCCCCTTCTTGTTGATTTTTTCAATCATATGTATGGATGAGAAATCAAACCTAATAGGAGTAGGGGTAGAAGATGATGATATTGACTAAGAAGGCTTTGAGAGCTTGAGCAATGCTTCGTTAACTATTCAACTTTCTCCTTTAGCTCATCTCTTCTCACCTTCGTTTCCTTTAGCTTCTGACACAACACGTTCATGGCATCCTGGGCATCTTGTTGTGCTCCTTCTATTGTTACCTTTCCTAGATCAACCCTTGTAATATGATAATCAGTAACTACTATATCCTCCTTAGTTTTTTTGGATGTGGGAGTGGAAATCTCTACATATTTATGCCCTGAGGAATCCACCAAAACCCTTGAAACTGTTTTGGGTTTCTTCAAAAATTTGGTAGGAGAGGTCTTGAGTGAACTAAAGTCGAAGGTTTGTAGAGGAACTACCACCTTCCTCTTCCTTAGAGTCTGATCAATTAACCATTGAGGTATAATGGAAGAAGTTTCCCCTGTAGGAGGTGTTGTGGCTACATCGGTAGGTGGAGGAAGGTTTACTTGTGGAGTCGTGATGACTGCAAGTGTGGTGACTATGGGGATAGACTTAGTGAATGATGGTGCAGAAGGAGGAGGCATTTCTATGGCCATCTTTGGTCTAGTAGAGAGATGTGAGAGGTAGGAGAAGATTTTGGCCATGGCTGATGAAAGTGGTATAGAAATATGAGGTGAGGAAGATTGGGAGAGAGGAGGTAAGGATTTTGAAGTCAAATCTTAGAAGCAAGAGATAGACTTACCTTTGATGAGCAATCAACAAAAGGAGAAACAAGAGGTTGATCAACCTCATCTTCTGAGGGAATTTTTCCTTGTTTTGCTAGAGGAGGTGAATCCAGTACCTCAATTGTTTATGAAGGAGTGGCAGATGATGTGGCTCCTTGGTTTTCTCTCTTCGACAAATTTAAATTTTATTTGCCTCTTGGTATGACTTTTATCCTCTTCCCTTTCTCCCTTGGAGGGTCCCGCTTCTAAAGTAGCTATTTTTGAAAATCTCTTATCCTTATAACTCATCCCCTAAGAAATTAGCCATGCCTTGGTACAAACAAGAGTCTGAGAAACTCTTTTACTAATAGAAGCTTTTTCAGCAACAAACCAATCAATGGCTGGGAATCCATGTTGGTCTCCATCCGACTGTTCGTACCTAGTGTCCAGGACACTTTCATTATCCATGGTGCCTTTGGGGATGTCAGCTAAATCTAACATCTGAATTTCTTCAAGTGTCAGTCTACTGTTATCTTTTCTTTGGATGGCAAACTTCATCCAAAAGATCAATCCAAATATCTTCCACATTGGGCACATATAGGTACAAGGTTCCATATGACTTGAGGACTCCTCGGATGTCAAATCCATCCCTGAGCTTCATATGGTTCCACATTCTTGGCCTTAACCACTATAGAACATGTGTACCTTCCGATGGAAATGGGGAAGGAGATGATGGCTTTGTGCCTACTTTGTTGAAATTTGTGAAAATCCAACAATTGTCTGACCAACTGCATAAGGATCAGTTTGTCACCTAGGAACTTGGGAAAATAGAAAGGATTACCATGGAACCTTACCACTTAAAGATAAGTCAAATTATTGAATTGCAATGAAGATGCAACCCCATTTTGACACTTCAGCCCATGCTTCATCAGAAACCCTTCTCTTCCTCATATCAGGATCCAACCTGCAAATGTTTTCATAGAAGAAGGCATCATTCACTCTTCTATATTGGTCTTCAGACCCTTTTATTATTAGTTGAGGGAAGTACTGATATATGTGTTCCATTGCTCATTTTCCCTTTACATCTAGCCCTGGGTAATTTCTCATGTCCTTTCATTTGTATAGGTGACGTATGAAATCATATAGAACTTGCTTGCCGTAGACAAGACTGCTTTTTTATTTGGGAATCTATCTCATCAATTATTAGGCTACCCTAATCAATCCCTTGGTCATTCTTTTTATGAGGACCATAAATCGCACATCCACCCTTGGAATTATTTTGACTCTGCGGGAGTCTAAATAATCGACTCAAAGAAGGTGATAATATCACTGATTTTGAGAATGAAATCACTTCTAGGGACCGACTTGGGAAACCTAGAAATGGCTTGCTTATCCTTGATCAAGAACTTATGTTTACATTCTTGATGCAATCTTCCTGATCTTTGTCCCAGGCCTTTTGTGTTGATTTAAGGTCTAAATCAACATACTCCACAAATTCAGGTAAGTTTAGGAGTTGATCAAAGTAATCTCCATCCAATTTCACTATAGACTCTACTTCTTGATTTCTTATTGACGGGAGGTTGAGTCATAGCCGAAGCACAAGCTAGGATGAATTGGGGCATTGAACCGATATTGGAAATCCTTATGCAAGAGGGAGACCGCTGCCTCGCTATTGACTTCATCTAGGAATTCCGAGAAGAATCCTCAAATCTCTTGCATAATTCCTCCATATCTATATTACCGAGCTCGTGTCTCAAATGTCATAATTGCAGCTTATGTAAGAAGAAGACTTCATCTTCGATACTTATACTTCATCTTTCCTGACTTATCCTAAGATTGGATAGGGTTCAACATGAGGAGTTTCGAAGAAGAAATTCCTTGATGACTTCTGGAAGAGCAATCGGGCTTGAAATTTTGTTGAACAGGTCCATAGACCCACCACACTATTTACATTTTGAATCTTAGAAAACACCTTTGGAAACCCGAAAGAATGAAGTGTATGTTGGAAGTCAGGACATGTTGAGCATCAATGAAAACCTGACACACTACGGAAGTGAGGAAGTGTCAGACAAGTAGGAAACCCCAACACAATGGTAGAAATTGGAGGATGTCAAGCAGGTAGAACTCCCTGACACACTATGGATCTTGACGGATGTCTAGCACTTGGAAAAACCCAACACAAGGTAGAAAGAGCGAGATGTTAAACACCCTGTAAAACCCGAAACAAGTATATTGGGTTTCTGACGTGTCAGAACATGAAAAATTCCCACCCCATGATCACTTAGGAATTTTTAGAATCATTTTGAAATCTACAAGTTACAACCTATGAAAAATAAGTAAATAACCTAGGGGTAAATTTCAAACAAGAGCCCTCATGAAAAGACAAGAAACAAGAAAAACAACCCAAAACCCTAAAATAGTAATGAAGAAGGAAAAGAAATGGAAACCCCAAGAAAACACTTCAAAAATAACCCAAAAGCTTCTAAAAATAAAGAAGAGAAGAATACCTTCAACTAGCTTGAAAAATGATCAAAAATGGTGGCGAAATCAATCGGGAAGCTCGATCGGTTTGGAGGTAGAGGAAGCATCAACGAAAATCCAACGCAACAAAAATGAATGGTAACAAATGACATGGAAAAAATGACTATTTATAATAACCTAGCATTAATTACACCTCACTTGACATGTGTGCCAACTACCAAAAAATTGGACATTAATGACATGTCATCATGCTTGGAGCATCCAAAACCCGATACAAAGGATTTGATTCAATTCGGGTTTCAAGTTTCGGGAAATAAGTGACATGAAACATGCATTTGGAAAAACATTCTCCTATGCTCGAAAGTTCTGAAATCCCAACATAATGCTTAGGTAATCAGGTTTCAGGTTTCGGGGAACATGAGGCATAAAACATGCTTTGGGCAAGCATGCTTTGATGCTCGAATGTTCCGAAATCCTTACATAATGGACTTAGATAATCAGGCTTTGGGTTTTGGGAAACAAGTGACATGAAACACACAAGAAACATGTTTTCATACAATGAAAATCCAAAAAACTTGAAAATTTCCTTCAAAGGGAATTTTTAATAGATTTGTCCAAAATTTCCTATGGTTATCTCATTTTTAGCTGGAATCACTTAAAACAAGATAACAGTTGGCTCCAGTTGGGGGCTTTCTTTGAGACATCAAAGGAAGAGAAATCATGTATCAAAAATATTTATCCATTGGGCTACAGATTTGGGAGAAGAAAAACCAAAAACAAACAAACACTAAAGAAAGAAATAAAGCAAACACACAACAAAAAATAAATTATAATATAGTGCAAGAGAGAATCTTGCATTACTGATGGAACAACTTCAGATGTTGACCACTAAAAGGTAGAGGGAGAAACTCTCCATCAAGATATGATAGACAGAAGCTATTTTCACCATTCAACTGATGGATTTTGAAAGGACCTTTCCATAAAGAATCGAACTTGCCATGCATCCCTTTCTATTCCCTTCTCTTATCCCAGAGAAGTACTAGATCTCCAATCTAGAAATCATGTTGCTTTGATTTCTTGTCAAATATCCTTTTGAATTTTCTCTGATGATCTACAATGTGATCTACCACCTTGCTCCATTCTTCTTCTAGCCTGGCTAGGTACATTATCCTTTTCTCAATGGAATTTTGAAAAGTTTCATCCTTAATTGCTTTAGCCAACCGTAAGGCTGGAAATTCTATAGAGATAGGAATCTCAGCATCAATTCCATACAACACTTGGAATGGGGACATTCCAATAGCTTTCTTAGGATTAATCCGATCTACCCATAATGCATCATACAATGCTTTGTGCCATGTCCTCTAGATTCTCATCGACCAACTTTCTGATTATGGTCACTAGGTTCTTGTTGCTTGATTCAGCCTGACCATTTCCTTGGGGGTAATAATCAGATGAATGATCCAACAAGATCCCAATCCATAGAAAAATTCTGTAAACTCATATGATGATAAATTGGAAGCATTGTCAACAAAAATCTTGTGAGGTATGCCAAATCTAATAATTATATTCTCCTTGAGAAAGTTACACACACTTCGAAGGTTTCTGTTTGATCGGCATGGATTCTAACCCACTTGGTGAAATAGTCTATGGTGGTGAGCACATAATTATGATTGGCACTGGAGGAAGGATTCAGTACTGTAATGAAATCAATTCCCCATTGGAAAAAGGTTCTTCAATTATCACAGATTCAAGGGAAGAGTTGCCAGCTTAGGACGGCTAACAAAATGTTGACAAGCTTCACACTTAGCCACCCATTCAACTGAATCTCAAAGAGAGTAGGCCAATAGTACTTGGCCCATAAGATCTTGTAAGCCATCATGGAGGAAGAGAAATTTCCTCTGCATGCTAGATTTTGGAAGGATTCTAACAACCTTATCTAGCTGAGACTTATCAACACAACGCAGAATACACCATCAATACCCTTCTTGTATATACCATTATCCCATATAATGTATCTTGCGGACCTTAATTTAACTAGTCCTCTTTTATTTTTGGCTTAAATGTGGGGGACATTCACCGTAAGTTAAAAATAAAGTGATATCTACATACCATTCATCCATTGTTGTTACTTACAAAAAGCACCATGGGCGCTTCAAGAAGCATCTTCGCTTTCCTCGCATTCTATCTCAAAATTGTTTTCTATGATCAATTGGCACAAGCCTCTTCCTCATACCAACTTAGTAGGTCTAATTTCCAAGTCATATTCTTGGAATTTTGCTATCTAGTTACCCCGTTGACTACCCAACTCTTGTTGAGTCAAAATGGACTTAACTGTAGTATCAGGAACAAGAACGAGAGTGTGAGAACTCAACACATAATACGTGAAATGCTTCACTACTCTCACCACTGCATAAACATACTTTTCAATTTGTGAAATCTTCAATTCATATTCCTTTAGTGGGAATCTCATGAAAGAAATGGGATATTTGATTCCTTATTTTTTATCCCGCATTAGGATGCCGACATCAGACATGTGCGTAAGCATAGCCGTACGTGATGAAATCCTTCTTGAAGTTTGGGAATACGAGAATAGGAGCATGAGAGATTTCTCTTTTCACTTCTCCAAAAGCAATCTTCCTTCAATGCTCCATCAAAATGGAGTCTTTCCTTTCATCATCTCAATGATATCCTTGGTTTAATCAGCAAAGTCGGGTAAAAATCTTCTTAGGAAATTGACCTTTCCAAAAGGAATGCACCCGCTTTACTTGTAGGCGGGGTAAGGCAATGGATGACCTTCAATCACTCGGGTCGATCTTGGTTCCTTCTTTAGTCATGATATGACCCAGTAACTTACCTTCATTACTCTAAACATGGACTTTTTAGGATTTAATGAAATCCCATGATGCCTACATCTTAAGATTACCTACTCTAGGTGATCATAATGATCACTTCACTTCTTAGAGAAGACCATCAAGTCATCCAAATATACAACTATGAATTTTCCCATCAAATCTCTAAAATCTAAGTCCATAGCTCTTTGAAATGTGGCTCCAGCATTAATCAAACCAAAAGGCATCCTCCTATAAGAAAAGGTCCCCCATGGGGTGGTGAATGATGTTTTATGTTGATCTTTAGTGGCTACCTCAACCTGATTATACCCCAAAAATATGTCAAGCATGGATAACATTTCTGATCTAGTGACAATCTGTAATACTTGATCCATGATAGGCAATGGGTAATTATCTTTCAATGAAGACTGATTAAGGTTCGAAGTCAACACAAATCTGAATCTCACCATTCTTATTTCGATGGGGACAATGTTAGCAACCCAGGTAGAATGATGGATTGGGAAGATAATCCTTACATCTAACATCTTTTGAATTTATGCGAGAATAGTCTCTAAGATATTTGGGTTATAATGTCTTTACTTCTGCCTATAGGGTTTGACATCAGACTTTAAAGGGATGCTATGTTGCACATCCTTGGGCTTGAAATATTTCCGATCCACATAAGACCATGCCAAGACATCCATATATCTCTTCAAGAGTGAAGTGGATATTCCTTTCTCCTCAGGAGAACAACATTTTCTGATGTTTACCATCCGTGGTTGATCAGAAGAGCCTAGATTAACTTGATCTACCTCTCGATGAGGAAAAACGTTTAGCTTTCCTTTTATCTCTAATAAAATGGTCATGTTTTTCAAATAGACCTTCCAGAGAAAACAATCCCTTCGAATCTTATTGTCTTTGAGCTGGATGAATTCACCATCAATCTCTTGATATGAATTCAAGATAGACTCATGGAAAGTTGATTCTGATCCTTCAAAATAAAGCTCGCTAAAATTATCATCTTTCTCAAGAAAAGACAATACCTATTGATCATCATTAAACACTTGCCAATGTGTTGAATTATCTGGAACACTTGGATGATAAAAAATCTCAACGATATACGTGTCCTATTTGAACTTTGGTTGAGGAAGGAGAAGAGATGCATACACGGCTAAAGAATCATCTTTATCGTTGTAATCTCTCAAAACTGCCTTAATGGAGAAAGCATCAAATCATTATATGTTATCCCACACCTTGTTCCTGTAATGCCTTAGGCAATCATTTTTTACCTGATAGGTCCCTCTTACTTGATTTAAAATCAACTCAACGATCTCCCTATACTTTAATATTTTAGATTCCCTTTTTCCTTGCCATTTCTAATCCTAATAACAGATCTTCATACTTGGTCGTGTTATTAGTATTGTCAAACTATAGCTTGAAGGCGAAGGGAAAGATCCTGAAATTCGAGATATAATAACCACACAAGCACTGATCCAAAGAGTTGAATAGCTCCTGGCCGTCGAACTTGAGGGTCCAAATAGCATTAGGATCTTCTTCCTTGATTTCTACATAAGGCACCTCCGATGTCATGAAATAATTTCCCAAGCCTGCATCTTCGAAGAGAATTTGAGCTTTGGGGTCATCTGATTTAGTGACCAGGTACTTCGCTTGTGCTTCAGGGTGGAGGACACGAGGAACTCCATTCACTGGAATTTTAGCTTTGGTCTAGTCCATATTGATTTCTCCTTTGACATCTTTGTAGAAACCTCTTCCTAAGAGAATACCATAAGCAAGCGTACCAAGATATCAAAGAACTAGGATAGTCATTTTTACTCTCTTTTCGGGAATGGGACAAATGTAATTATGCATCCTTGATTTGGCCAATCAAGGGGACTTATTTGGTTTCCATGGAGTAACACTACTCATAATATTTAATTAAGGTAAGTCCAAGGGCATGGGATATGTTTGCGGGCATCATGTTATCAGAGGCTCCTAAGTTAATTATGTAATTGTTGAGTTTAAACCTGTTTATAAGTAAGATAAATAAAACGGTTTAATCTTTCCCGAAGAAACAACAGAGGTCATATTATTCTGAGGTAAAGGATGAGTGGGATTAGGCAACATGCCTTTTGAAGATGAAGGGATAACAAGCCTTGCTTCTAATGAATTTGGCAAGTTTCTCAAATTTCTCGGGATTTGACGGAGGTACTCGGCTTCCGACATTTGGATTTTAGTTTTCTTTGCATGATCAATAATGTTGAAAGCAATATATGAAGGAATGATGGTGGGATCAGTTCTGGTTACACTAGTTTGAGCTGAAGTACTAGTCTTGGGGGCTGGAGAAAGAGAGTTAGAAGAAGAAGTTACCTTTTCAGTTTGTGTTGAGATAGGAGATCCTCTTTTATCCATAACAATGGGAGCTTCTTTACCCTTCTCTTTAGAGCCTTCAACCACCTTTTTGAGGTTCTGAGATTGAGCTCAAGTGAATACTACAAATGATGACCATCATGTTCACACTGGTCTTCCTCATATTCCAAGTACCCAATGTTGGAGTCACCAGCTGAATCGTCAAAATACTCATCAGCATATCCTGAAGCTTCAAAAGCTTCGTGAGAATCTTGATCTTCTGGTTCTTTATCTTTGTCAACTATTTCCATTGTTGCATTAACATGAGGAGCTTCAATGGCTAGCCTTGTTGGAGTGGCAATCAACCGATTCCTATCTCTTGCGAGAGTGCCATTGGTATTGTTGAAATTCTGTCTAGGAATATCCCGATAAGGAATGTCAGTTTCTTGTTGAGACATTTTCTTCCTCAAACCGATCAAGATGTTGGCCATCTTCTTAATCATAGTGTGAGTAGTAATTTGAGAAGAACTTTTATTTTTAGGCTTAAATGACTCTCTTCGGATCTTCCTAGCTAGAATGAGATCATCTTCTATTTCAGTGGCTATAGCTTGAGTAGTAGCCAAATCAAGGATAACAGACCTTCTTAATAATAAGCTCACATCAAGGGGCTGAGTGTTGATGAAGAAACACTTTTGATTTTCAAGAGTGGGAATGGATAGCATCATAATCTTCTGAATTAGCTTGTTGAATTTTTCCACGAAGTCCCACATAGGCTCATGAGACTTCTTCATATGTGTAAGCTATGCTAACAAGTTATGATAATCATCACCTGGTTTAAACCTTGCTTCAAATAAGATGGTAATGCATGCGTTTAGAAGATGGTAGAACCATTCTACTGCCACACCCTGCAACGTTTGAATGAAAAGTCAAATAGAGACATATTCATGAGCCACCCCAAGGATGTTGCATGCGACAAAGAATGAAGCAATGTGTTTATTAGGGTGCTGCTTCCCATCTCCGTTGAACTTAGAAATTTTCTTACAAGATCCATGTGGTAGATCATGTAATGGTGGAGTTAGGGAAAGAGGACCAATAGCTACACCCCAAGGCATAGGTTGTGCTGCCATTCTTCTTAATGAAGTGCGTATATGAATTTGAGTATTAGAAAAGATTAATGCACGACAAAGTTGCAAAATATTATTGTTCTTGAGGAACCCGAGTTCTTTGGATAGGAGAAGAACTTCTTGCTCAGCTAGATGCAACACTGTTGGGGAAATTCTAAAATTGTGTTGTTGAAGCAGATCAAAGAACAGATCAGTTTCACCCCTGGCTCGGCTTGACCAAGTGAATATTTTCCTAGCCACTTCAATCGAAAATGAATCTACCAAAAATAAGGCAAATCTTGAGTCGCTAGATGCTAATAGGATAAGCTTTAGTCTTATCAATCCATAGTTCCCAATGGAGTCACCAAAATTTTTGGTTGGATATTTTGTCAAAAATAATAAGAGGTTCAACCACAATATATGGGATTAAATCCTCTCCTCGAGAGACAGTGAGGTGGCGTTATTTATTACTAATCTAAAACACAACAGAAATAATATATATAATATTCACACTATTCTAACCATTGGGGTTGGGATACAATCCTAAAATCCATATCAACACGAGATGGAGATGTTACAGCTTTAGAAATAGAATGGATTAGAAATGAAACTATTATAGATGAAGTAGAGCGGGAAGGGAATGAGAGGAATTTATTTTCTTTCAAGACAACATAGATCAAGAAATACTTATACAAGTTTTAGATAATGGGTGTAATATTTGAAATGATTAAAATAATCAAGAACACTAAACAAATAATAGCTTAAGATCTTGGACATAAGAAAAATCTCTCAAGATAGATGAATCCCACAACACAAAGTTTGCAAAATAACACATGTTTCTATTCCTCAATGATTAAAAAGAAAATACAAAGTTTTCCTTCTTCTTCACAATAGCTCTCAATATTCTAAAATCTCTCTTTTTGAATGCACAAGCATCCCTTATTTATAATAGAAAGAGTAGAGAGAAAATAAGATAAATCCTAGAAAATAGTCATTTTAACAAGAATCCTATTTTTCTTGACTCTCACGTAGGAGAACAAGTAAAAATTTGCTTCTTATATGATGAAACGAAAATGAAAAAGACATGTCAATCTCTAGATGAAAATGACATGCAACATTATGCTTATTCTATTTCGTCATCCTTGTCTTCCTCTAGTGAAGCCTCTTGTTAAAAATTCTTGGAACTTTAGGATTATTCCCGCATCTCACTTCATCTCGGTGCACTAGAATAATCAATTAGAACCTCCCAAGTTATTTGATGGTCACTTACATTTCCAAGAATTTTCTTAAATCTCTTGTTGATTTTCCTTAGTGATTTCAAAACATTCTCGATCCCTAGGAATTTATCAATGGTTGTCAAATCAAAGATGGAAGTTGGTTCGTGCAAAATTTATTCTTGAATTTTTTTATAGTGATCATTAGTAGGTAAAATATTTGAGATTTCATCCAACACTTTGGAAAAGATCCTAGACAGCTCCTTTTTATATCATTGGTGGCATCGACCAACTGATCTCTAGATTCCATCAACTTGCTACAAGATTCATTGAGAATCTTTATCCTGAATCTAATGGCTTTGGTTATTTAGAAATGCTTATCCTCATGTGGAATGATTCCTTATTCCATTAAGATATGGGATGGAACCTATTTTAGTGCATTGGAAGCCTCAAAATTTAACTTAAGGTTCTTGATTTCCTGTGAAAATTCATCATCCATTTTATCGCCATCTTTCTTTATTTCCTCCACGATCTATAAACCTTCGTTATGTCATTAATGACCTCTCTTCCTTGTAGGAGTAGCCTTTGAATCCATTCATCAACCATTCTCTCCTTCTCATTGATTTTTTCAATCATAGGTACCGATGAGAAATCAAACCTAATAGGAGTAGGGGTAGAAGATGACGGTATTGACTGAGAAGGATTTGAGAGCTTGAGCAATACTTCCATTAACTATTCAACTTTCTCCTTTAGCTCATCTCTACTCACCTTCGTTTCCTTCACTTCTGACACAACACATTCATGGGATCCTAGGCATCCTATTGTGCTCCTTTTATTGTTACCTTTCCCAGATCAACCCTTGTAATCTGATAATCAGTAACCGTTATATCCTCCTTAGTTTTGTTGGCTGCGGGAGTGGCAATCTTTACAAATTTATGCCCTAAGGCATCCACTGAAACCCTTGAAACTATTTTGGGTTTCTTGGTAGATTTGGTAGGAGAGGCCTTGAGTGAACTGAAGTCGAAGGCTGGTAGAGGAACTACCACCTTCCTCTTCCTTGGATTCTAATCAATTAACCATTGAGGTATAGTGGAAGAAGTTTCCCCTATCGAAGGTGTTATGGTTATATCTGTAGGTAGAGGAAGATTTACTTATGGAGTCTTGATGGATGAAAGTGTGGTGACTATGGGGATAGACTCAAAGAATGATGGTGTAGAAGGAGGAGGAATTTCTATGGCCACCTTTGGTCCACCAGAGAGAGGTGAGAGGTCAAAAAAGATGCTGGCCATGGCTGATGAAAGTGGTGTAGAAATATGAGGTGAGGAAGATTTGGAGAGAGGAGGTAAGGATTTTGAAGTCAAAGCTTGAGAAGCAAGAGAGATACTTACCTTTGATGAGCAATCAGCAAAAGGAGAAACAAGAGGTTGACCAACCTTGTCTTCCGAGGGAAGTTTTCCTTATTTTAGTGGAGGAGGTGAATCCAATACCTCAAATGTTTATGGAGTGGCGTAGATGATGTGGATCCTTGGTTTTCTCCCCTTCCGACAAATTTAAATTTTATTTTCCTCTTGGTATGGCTTTTATCCTCTTCCCTTTCTCCTGGGAGGGTCCCACTTCTAAAGTAGCTATTTTTGAAAATCTCTTTTCCTTATAACTCATCCCCAAAGAAATGAGCCATGCTTTGGTATAGACAAGAGTCCGAGAAACTCTTTTACCGATAAAAGCTTTTTCAGCAACAAAGCAATTAATGGCTTGGAATCCATGTTGGTCTCCATTCGACTGTTCATACCTAGTGTCCGGACACTTTCATTATCCATGGTACCTTCAGAGGATTTCAACTAAATCTAACATTTGAATTTCTTCAAGTGTCATCATTGTTATATTTTCTTTGGAAGATTTACTTGTGGAGTCTTGATGGCTACAAGTGTGGTGGACTGTGGGGATAGAATCAGTGAATGATGGTGTAGAAGGAGGAGGCATTTCTATGGCCATCTTTGGTCCACTAGAGAGAGGTAAGAGGTCATAAAAGATGATGGCCATGGCTGATGAAAGTGGTGTAGAAATATGAGGTGAGGAAGATTGGGAGAGAGGAGGTAAAGATTCTAAAGTCAAAGCTTGAGAAGCAAGAGAGAGACTTACCTCCGATGAGCAATCAACAAAAGGAGAAACAAGAGGTTGACCAACCTCATCTTCTAAAGGAAGTTTTCCTTGTTTTGGTGGAGGAGGTGAATCCAATACCTCAACTATTTTTGAAGGAGTGGCAAATGATGTGGCTCCTTGATTTTCTCCCCTTCTGACAAACTTAAATTTTATTTGCCTCTTGGTAGGGCTTTTATCCTCTTCCCTTTCTCCCTTGGGGTGCCACTTCTAAAGTAGCTATTTTTGAAAATATCTTCTCCTTATAACTCATCCCTTAAGAAATGAGCCTTGCCTTGGTACGGATAAGAGTATGAGCAACTCTTTCAGTGATAGAAGCTTTTTCAACAACAGACTAATCAATGATTGGGAATCCATGTTGGTCTCCATCCGACTGTTCGTACCTAGTGTCTAGGACACTTTCATTATCCACAAAGTGCCTTCGGGGAATGTCTGCTAAATCTAACTTTTAAATTTCTTCAAGTGTTAGTCTATTGTTGTCTTTTCTTCCGATGACAACTTCATCTCGAAGATCAACCCAGATATCTTCCACATTGGGCACATGTAGGTACAAGGTTCCATATGACTTGAGGACTCCTCGGATGTTGAATCCCTCCTTGAGCTTCATATGTTTCTTTAATTTGTCCTAAAGCTCGTGCACCATGTTCTTGGCCTTAACCATTGTAGAACATGTATACCTTCCAATGGAAATGGGGAAGGAGATGGCGGTTTTGTGCCTACTTTGTTGGAATTTGTTAAAATCCAACAATTGTCTAACTAACTCCATAAGGAGCAAGAGAACCTTGGAAAATAGAAAGGATTACCATGGAACCTTACCACCTGAAGATAAGTTAACTTCTTGAATTGCAAGAAAATACAACCCCATTTTGACACTTCGGCTCATGCTTCGTTAAAAACCCTTCTCTTCCTCAGATCAGGATCCAACCTACAAATGTTTTCATAGAAGAAGGCATCGTTCACTCTTCTATATTGGTCTTCAAACCCTTTTATTTTCAACTGAGGGAAGTACCAATTTATGTGTTCCATCGCTTGGTTTCCCTTTACATTTAGCCTTGAGTAATTTCTCATGCCTGTAGCTGCATAGGTGATGTATAACATCATATAGAACTTCCATGTAGACAAGAATATTTTTATTTGGGAATCTATCTCGTCAATTATTAGGCTACCCTAATCAATCCCTTGGTCATTCTTTTTTATGACGACCATGAACCCAGTACATCCACCCTTGGAATTATTTTGACTCTAGGAGTCCAAATAATCGACTCAGCAAGGTGATAATATCACTAATTTCAAGAATGAAATCACTTCTAGGGACCGACTTGGGAAACCTAGAAATGACTAGCTTAGCCTTGATCAAGAACTTCTTGTTTACATTCTTGATGCAATCTTCCGATCTTTATCCCAAGCCTTTTGTGTTGATTTAAGGTCTTAATCAACATACTCCACAAATTTAGCAACTTTAGGAGTTGATCAAAGTAATCTCTATCCAATTTCACTATAGACTCTCCTGCTTGATTTCTTACTGAGCATGAGGCTAAGTCATAGTTGGAAGCACAAGCCAAGATGAATTCAGAGCATTGAGCTGATATTGGAAATCCTTCTGCAAGAGGGAGACCGCTACCTGCTATCGAATTCATCTAGGAATTTTGAGAATAATCCTCAATTCTCTTCCAGAAGTCCTCCATATCTATATTACCGAGCTCTGTGTCCCGAATGTCATAATTACAACTTATGTAAGAAGAAGAATCCATCTTCTGATACTTATACTTCATCTTTCCTGACTTATCCTTAGATTGGCTAGGTTCGACATGAGGAGTTTCGAAGAAGAAATGCCTTGATGACTTATGGAAGAGAAATCAAGCTTGAAAGTTTGTTGAACAGTCCATGACCCACCACATTGTTTGATTTTGAAACCTGCAAAACATCTTGGGAAACCTAATAGAATGAAGTGTATGTCGGAAGTTAGGACATGCTAAGCATCAATGAAAACTTGACACACTACGGAAGTGAGGAAATGTCAGACAAGTAGGAAACCCCGACACAATGGCGTAAAACTAGCTTGAAAAATGATCAAAAATGGCTTCCAAATTCAATCAAGAAGCTCAATCGGGTTTGGAGGTAGAGGAAGCATGAACAAAAATCCAACACAACAAAAATGAATGGTAACAAATGACATGGAAAAAATGACTATTTATGATAACCTTGCATTAATTACACCTCACTTGACACGTGTGCCAACTACCAGAGAATTTGACATTAATGACATGTCATCATGATTGGAGCATCCAAAAATTGATACAAAGGATTTGATTCAATTTGGGTTTCAGGTTTCAGGAAACAAGTGACATGAAACATGCATTTGGAAAAGTAAGCTCCGATGCTCGAAGTTCAAATCTAGACATAATGCTTAGGTAATTGGGTCTCGGGTTTCGGGAACATGATGCATAAAACATGCTTTGGGTAAGCATGCTCCAATGCTTGAAAGTTTCGAAATCCCGACATAATGGACTTAGATAACCGGGATTTGGGTTTCGGGAAACAAGAGACATAAAACATGCAAGAAACATGTTTTCATGCAATGAAAATCTGAAAACCTCAAAATATCCCTTCAAAGGAAATTTTTAAGAGATTTGTCCAAAATTTCCTATGGTTATCTTATTTTTAGTGGAATCACTTAAAACGAGATAACACTCCCACTATAGCTAACAATGTAGAAATCAATTTTGAGAAATAATGGAATGTAAATGTGTGTATATTATTCTAATAATCTTCAAAACTATGTTTAGGATTTATTTCTTTTGTTTTTTATTTTAATATAGTTTTTCTATGCTTGGTTCATTTATATGTTGTATAATATATTTGTTATTATGTTTATATTATTATAGGCTATAGGTTTAGTTTTATATTTTTAAACCATGTGAAAATAAAAATAGGGAAATATGAATTCCCCCACATTTTTAGATATTTGAAATTTTAATAGCCCACCCTTTTGCTTTTAGAGCGAGAAAGTGAAAATTCAAATTTTCGTATCTCACTCTTTTTCTCTTTTGAATTTTCTTTCGTGAAATGTCCTAAAGAAATTATTAAATACCTTGAGAAATATTTATAAGGGTTTCGGTTTTTCATATCAATCGAAAATAAAATAAATACATTGCAGAGATGCAGTGTTCAAATCTAGGTTTTTTTGCATGTGATTATAATATTTTTCACAGAGAAAGGCACACAAAAGAAGCACAAAGAGGATGAACACGTGATGATGCACACATAAAGGATGATAAAGCAATGTTTCATGAATGGAACGATGATTGTTTGAATGAGATGGAGGAGGTTTCACAGACAACATAAAGCATGAAATTATTCCCCATATTACTAAACCAGGTATTTATAGTAAAGGTGTACCTTTTTTATCGTAGGACCTATTAGTTTCTCGTAGTCGATCGGTCCATGTGTTTTCCACGGTAGTCCAATTGTGATCCATAAAATCCCTTTTTCTTCCTATTGAATCATTCTCCATAGTAAAGCCTTTACTTTTGATCTTCATGCCAAACTTCCTTGTTCTTCATGAAAAATCACTTTTTTTTGTGTTAACGAAAAGAAATTTCAATCACTTTTCTACTCTAGTATTTATCTTTGTTTAATGCTTTCCCATTTCTACCATTCTATGTCTCTCTTTGATATTTTCGTTTTGATTTTTTAGTTGTCATCCATGCAATTTTTTAGGATAATGATAGCTTCTAGCACAGTCACCTTATTTTTAATTTTATTTTGGTCGGGAGAACCAAAAATAGTTTAATGTTGTTCATCAAGATGATGCAAACAAACCTCGCTAATTAATGCATATTACATTTTTTACATGGTTGTTGCTTAGATATTTTAGGAAAATATATGACGTTAAAAAATTAATTCAAAACTATAAAACTATATTAAGAATTCAATTGTATGATAATTATTTAAAACTATATACATGTTTCCATGTAGAATTAACCAAATGTAATGTCTTCATCATTTTTATGGTATGTACATTGGAAGTTAAACACATTATATACGCAATAAAATTATTAAATATAATTTTAATCAATATGCATTTTATAATTAATATATTCTTCCTTTTGAGCCCGCTAATCTATGCCAAAAATTAACATAGCTTTGAGGCTACCATGATATAATTGGTTGTTTTGACAACATATTGACAAAACCCCAATTCTATTTCAAATTACATACAAGATTTTACACGTATATTTATATATCCATTATATAAATTCTGGATTTATTTGTTATCGTTTGTATCTTTTCAATATGATTTATTTTCTATGAATAAAATATACCATGGGAAAATTTGTCTACCCTAGCATTCGCTAGGATATAATTCTAATTTGGAAAAAGAAATCGTTTTCCTTGGCACCTCATGGATTAGTTGTTATATAGGAAAAAAAATGTTTTTTGTCCTAGCGATCACTTTTGTTCTTTGTCAACTGTTATATTCACAAAGATTAACAATTTAGATTTATAAAAAAACTTCATTTTGAACATGATATATTTACCTTTAGGAATAGCTTAGCGGCCGCTAGGGTGCAACGAGTAGATCATGTTGTATTTAAAAACTTGTAGTATAACTTCTAGGTCGCTAGTCCATATTTCTTTTCTTGTCCTAAATGTAAAAATATTCTGCCAAAATATTATAGGAAATATAAAAATCTAGACGTATAGCTATGTAACTCAGGAAAAAATGATTCTAAATGTACACAACTTGATTATGAACATGATATATTTACCTTTAAGTATAGCTTAGTGGCCGCTAGGGCACAATGAGTCCAAGTCTATATGTATACTATTATATAAATTCCAGATTTATATGTTACCGTTTATATAAAATACATTTTGAATATGATCTAAATGAAAAATGTTGGCTACTCTAGCTGATTTGCTAGGCTATAATTCTTATTTGGATGAAGTATTCGTTTACCTTTGCAGACTCAAGGATAGGTGGATTTTGATATAGGCAACACACTTTTTTGGGTCAAGCGATTACATTTTTTCTCTCCTGTTAAATACGCTTGGTTATTTTTAGGCAAGACACTTTTTTTGGGTCAAGCGATCACTTTGTTTATGACTAAGAATAGCTTAGTGGTCATTAAGCTTCATCGAGGATATCACGTTGTATAACATTAATACCTTATGGTTTGTTGGATTAAATAAATTAAATTAAAATATTTTTTGAGATATCGGGCACTAGGTACTTCCACACTATAATATTTCAAGCTTAGTGGGCATTATAATCTATCTAGTTACCTAATTATATTTCAATCTTAGTGGGCGTTATAATCTATCCAGTTACCCAATTATATTTTGATCTTAGCGTCCACTAGCTTATGACACAACATAATATTTGGATCTTAGAAATATCTAGGTTTCAGTAAAATAAAGTAAGATATTATAAGCATAGTGGTGGGTAGGTTATGCCAAAACATAATAATATGATCTTAGTGAATACTGGTATTAATAGCTTAATGGCCACTAGGTTATGCCACAACATATTATTTAGGTATTCAATTCGCTAGGTTATGTATCACAAACATGATATGTTATTTTAAATTAAGATATTTTGAGCTTAGTGCCCGTTAGATTATGCTACCACATAATCGTTGGAACCTAGCGGTAGTTATGATTTAGAAACTAAATTGAGGTATTAAGAGCTTAGTGGCCGCTAGGTTATGCACACAATATAGTATTTGGGTATTCAATTTGCAAGCATATATATCACAAACATTATATGCATCACCAAGAAGATATAAAAATTAGTTGAATTCATTCTATGATTTTAAGATATTAAACTAGGATATTTCAATGATAAGTCTTCCAAAAATTACATGAGGAACCAGTCCATGATAAGTGTTCCAGTAGTGGAATCCCATGATGATAACAAATAACTTATCTTGTTCCACCATTTTCTTTAAGGATTTAGACAAAACAGATAAGGGTATGGGAAAAGGAGGAATACCTGTTATGAAGGTCGGTGTAAAGGTCATTGCGCACATTCTGACTTCTTGATCCAATGCTGACTATGAGAGCTTCCTTTTGGCTAGGAGGAACTACCTGAAATACAAAACAAGACCACAAGAAAGAGTTAAAAATATATGTTAGTAGGCTGCATAGCGTGTGCTAGATCTAGGAAGTGTGATACTTCCTTAGTGGTAGTCAACCCACTATTTAATACAACTCGATGTAAGAGATGATGTAAATAAACAAGGTCCTACTATAGTTGATATGATTTAGGTATCTCATTCAAATATAATTAAACAAATCTAATATAACAGGCTAGGTTATGATCGATCTGAAGTGGGGTAGATGGTTAAGGTGATGGGATAGGTTAGGTTTAGGTTATGGATCACTTAGGTAAAGATTATTAGGTTCTGTTATTAGTAGGATTGCCAAATACAGAGACCAATGTCGGTCAGCTATGACCGATGATGGTTTTTAGCGTAAACTAACGACAATCATGAGTAAACGTCGCCGATAGGTGGGATGATAAAAATTGAATTAATATTGGTTTTGGAAGTTTGTCGGTGGTTGAACAGAGATGGTAAAGGGAATGATTAGGTCTATGGAGGTGTTGGGAATACTCAGAAATATGCAGAGTCAGGTATAGGTGATTTAATGGTTGTGGGTGGTGGAATGATTGGATTCATAGGAAGATAATGATGGTGGGATGAGAATAAGAATGGATGCTTAGCAAACAGAGATGAAGAAACTTGTAATCTAAATGAATATGAAATGGTACAAATCAGAAACACACTTACTTTTTCCTGTAGGTCTAATGACTGGATGGTGGTGATGGTTGATCTATGAAATGGTACTTAGTACTGTGGCGGTGCTTCCTGAAATTCTACCATGAATGCAAATACTTTCATATTTGTCTTGGTCACATGCTATGGTTGTATGGATGTGTGAAATAGCTTTGGTTATTTCTTACATGCAAATCTCCTTTGTTCGAAAACTTGAGGATGTGGCCAACCTCTCAAACAAGGTTACTAAAATGGTTATATGGTAACCGACGATAGTTTAGGGTGACCGGCATTGGTTTAGGGTCGACTAAAGATCGGTTAAGGAAAAGATATCCTAGGTTTCCTAACATAACACATCTTGGCTATCTTTTTTCTTATATTTTCTCATTGGTGTCAGGTATAAGTGGAATGTTTTTCTTAGATAAGAAATAATATGGTTAGAGGAAGAATAGGCATGTGCTTTTAGGGTGATAATAAGTCTTAGCTCATTAAGGTAGGTAGGTCTAAGTCTTAGTTAGTTATGGAAACATGTTATGAATAGGAATATGGTGAGGTGTCTAGGTGAGGTGTGCATCCATTTAATTAAAGTAATTAAATTAATAAATGGGGTGAGGATGGGTATTAATTTAATTATAGATAATTAAATTAATATTAAGGTGGGGTAAAAGGGGCCATGGTTAGGTGAATATATGTAAGTTAGTTATTCAAAAAGGGACCAAGGGGAGTGTGACCCAATTTTGGTGTCTACATTTTTCCCCTTTTTATTGTGTAGCTTGTATTGGTAAGCGATGCTGACAAAAATAGGAAATGGTTGTGTCGAGTATAAGTGAGGGTGGTGTTGCCCCAAGCATGGGTGAAGGTAACCCCCTCAAACTAGGAACCGATGAGGTGAAAGATGGAAGTGGTGAGTGGTTTGATAAAATGAGGAGGTGGGAAAATGAAGGTCAGTGGGCACATTGGGTAAAGGTTAAAGGTAAAATTGGGTAAACAAGTAAATGGGCCAAGGTCAAAGGTAGTGGTAGTTGAATGCATGCACACGTTGGAAACTATGGCACGATACCAGGTTGAAAATATTTCAAACTCTACGTTGTCTAAGGTTGATAGGTCTATCCAAATAGGGTTGAAGTGATTATGGTATCCAAGGTATAGGATATGGTGCAGAAACACAACAGAGGTTAGGTGCAGGAATGTTTAGGTATGTTCCGGTACACCAAAGGTCAGGTCAAGATAAACAACATGACAATAGGTGAGGTATGGTTGTTAGGATAAAACAACATAGGAAATAACATCTCAAGGTATAGCGAGTGCATAAGGTCAATGGTCACACCAAGTAGGTCGGGTTTATACAAATAGGTCATGGTACGGGTAAGGCCAAGGTATAGGAAAAATAACAACTCCTAAGATGCAAAAAGGAGATATAGGAGTAGGTTGAGCTTGTAGGTATGGTTCAATGGGTGTCTGGAATGATAAAAGGCATGTTGGCACTAATGGTTATAGGAAAAGAAATCTTAGCAAGGCCAAAGAGTTATAAGAGTTGACTAATCTGGTTGTAGGGTGATCAACGTCGGTGGATAGGGAAAAAATAGGACCAATGTCGGTCGATTGGTCGGGTTTATAAAATAAAAATTACATATTTTATAGAATCATTGTTGTGTTGTAAATTGGGAGAAACGATAGATTCATTTTAATTTTTGTTACTTTTTCTCGAGAGAAGGACATGGCATCAGACTTGTATGAGGTGGAGAATACGAGTTTGTGAGAGGAGCTAGGAAACGGTTCCATGAGCTTAGGAGGATCGATGTGATTGGTTTGATTAGAGGAGTGGGTTTTTGTGATTTGGGCATGGTAGAGGAAGGAGAGGTTTTGGGTGGGCCACCGTGCAATTTCAAGATGTAACACCATGTCAACGACACCATGATGAGGTAAGATTCGATCTCAATTTGTGCTTGTTAGTTGGAATATTTATAGAAATTGGTTTGGGAAGAAATAGGTTTGGTTAGGAATTAATTATGAATTTGGAAATAAAATTGATGAAATGGGATGGGTGAGAAGTCAAATGTGGTTAAATATGGGAATCTAGGGAGATTTGGGTAGGATATGGTAGGTTGATAGGTTAGAATGGTCAAATTGTGGAAAAAAATGGGAGAGGGTTTTGTGGGTTTTGTCAGAGCAATAATGACCGATGTCGATCAAGGGTAGCCAACTTGGGTAAGCTATATCTAGCATCGGTAAAATAGCAGATGACCGATGTCAGGCACGATGGACCGATGCCGGTCAACTAATGATTGAGGTTGGTCAGATTTTAAGGGAAAAATTCAAGAAAGGGTTATGGTGGGAGGGAAAGAGAAAGAGAGGCTGTGAGGTATAAATGTAAGTGTGTTGAGAATGGGTAGGGTAAAATGTATATATGATACGAGTTGAGGGGTGGGAAAGTGGGATGGGAAAAAGGGGTATGTCATTAGGGTTGTGGGGAACTAAATAAGAAGAACTTCGGGAATAGGTTAGTCGGGTAAGTGATATGGTAGGTATGGTCAAGTTTTTAATGATGGTGTGGTTTGTTGGGTGTAGGCTAGGGACTAGTTACAGATGAGAGATAGAGTATCGCCTCTATTACTATCAGTATGAGGGAGCATGATGGTAGAGGAGTGGCATCATGTTACATATGTCAGCCTTATTGGGGTCAGACGGTATAGGAACATAGTTCGAGAGCTGAGATTGATGGTCACACTCATCGATAGATGGGATTCAACGACAAACACATTTCATCTACCAACGAGTGAGATCACAGTCACCCTAGAGGATGTGTATAGGATCCTATAGTTACCGATAGTGGGGATGCAAGTGTATTCTATTTCTTTAGAGGAATCAAAGGAGATGATGTTGACAATGATTTGGAGAGGGGATGGTAGAGATGAGGTTCCATAGCATGATCCTGAGTTATGAAGAGATGTACATAGCCCATCATGAGGAGATGAGGCTAGTGGTATTGATTATGGAGGTAGTGTGTTGTTTTGCACTACCATATGCGAGGGTGGGAGATTCCCGCGACACTGATGGGGGTTATCCATGATATGATGGAGGATAGGACCTGGTTTTCTTGGGTACTAACATACTTGGTACAACTATATAGGGAGCTATGGGCCTATTGGTAGTTATGTAGGTTTATCTTGTGTTACACCTTTCTCTTATATTGTTGGTCATATGAGAACATCATATGTGTGTGTCTAGTTGGTATGCCCCAACCAGATGGATTCAAGGTGGTATTTTATCGATTTGGCTACATGCATTGGGTTCTTGTTGTTTGAGAATGTGGAGCTGCTAGGGCTACATATGATGTAGCATACTTAGGCACATACTAGAGGGTTTATCTAGTGTAGACATTATCTGGAGGTTGTATGTCAGCTTCCCCTCATACATGAAGATGACAGAGAAGATGGATGGATTAAAAATATTGAGAGGGATAGAGGTGCATGACACCTATGAGCACGAGATGATCCCCATTGATAGGGTCAAACGATAGTTGGAGTTTCCCCAAGACGTGCCACTCAATTTCCACAATATAGGAGGGACAAGGTGGAGAGACTTATGTCTCCACCATGACCTACAAAGATGTCAATCAACTGGGTAGGGAGCATCCCTTTGACCGTCAAATTGATGATGTGGGCTGCACGAGATGAATAGAGATGGTGGTGGGTAGCCTAGCTATGAGAAACACCACCGGATGTGGCCACCCTCATATTTTATAAGGATACACTTTAGGGACAAATGATGACCTTACAGGGCCAGATTACAGGTTTACAGGGGGAGTTTGCAGAGTCACGGGAAGAGATGGCCACATTACATACACAGTGCTATTCATTCAGACCCAAATTACAGCATAGGGAAAGACACCCGCATAAGGAGGGGATGGAGATGGGTGGCATGTAACTACCCTATAGGCATAGGTAACATGGTTCCAGGCCAATGGCCACTACTCACACACAAATTATGGCCCTACAGACTAGGTCACACTGAGCACAAGCACAAGCACTAAAGCACGGGTCAAGGACAGGGTCACATAGTATAGGTACATGGTATAAGGCTGATGGGGCCACCTTAGATAGTAGCGATGGTCGATTCAGGGATTCCCCGAGCGAGGCCGATATTATTAGGATCACTTGACGGTTTTCGGGATAGATGTCCCATCTTATTTAGAGCACAAAGTACAACATTCCTCGAGTGAGAGGATGAGATCTCACACACAAAGTTCAGAGAGTATAGGGGAATGGAAATTCCATAGATAGGTTCAAGGATAGGCTACTAGCTCATGGAGGCCTAACCCAACTGCAGGCTAGGCAGAGGCCGATATGAGACCTATGTAGGGTAGAGAGATGTTAGTGGGGCGCCACATGAGAGTGGAGGAGGAGGAGACATATGAGATGGGGATGGAAATCAGATGGGGAGATGACTAAGCCCCCCGTGTACCCTAATTTTTTATTTTTGTGATATATATACTGGTCTGCATGCTGTAGATGTGAGGATGTATATGAGAGATTTTGAGTTTTTGTATATTCTACCAACCTGCATGCTGAATATTTTGAGACATTTGTATATGAGGGACATGTATTGTCATTGTACCTATGCCCATATATATGGACACACAGATTTTGAGGATTTATATATGTATGGATGATGGTTATATTTATGATATGATGTTGTACTGGCAGTTTTGATTTCTAGTTTTATTGTGTATGTGATGGAAACTAGGTTAATTAGGCATGATGGAGTCAAGTCATAGGCATGGTTGAGTTAGGTGTGTTTAGGCATGGTGGATTTAGGTCATAGGCATGTTTGAGTTAGGTGTGTTTACGTATAGTGGAGTCAGGTCATGTTTGGGCATGGTTGAGTCGAGTCATATGCATGGTTGAGTTAGGTGTGTTTAGGCGAGTTTGAGTTATGTATTAGGCCCGATGGAGTTAGGTCATTTTAGGTATAGTTTGAATTATGTCATAGGCATGGTGGAGTTATGTATGGGTATGTGATGTTTTACAATTTTCATATAGTTGCTATTATGGAAATATGAAATAATAAATGAATGATTCGGTGATGTTTTTAAAAATGGTAGCTAGGTGTATGTGTATGTTAATTGATATTTATTTATTTTAGTTTAATTTCCAATTGTTGGCATAAAATGGAAACTATGGTAGAATGTGAATAGGAAGAAATGGGGGGAAATGGGTTAGGGAAAAGAGTGGCCGAGCTAACCTCTAAGGGCCTCATGCCCTCGGAGTGCTACCTACATAGTCCCCGGTGAAAAGGGACTGAGGTCGATGTATTTCTCCCATGAGCTATGGAAGAATATGATGAACTAGAGAATGGGTTGGTAGGATTTAGGCATGATTAAATATAGGTCATAGACATGGTTGAGTGTTAGGTGAAAGTGGAAATATTTAAAATGTAGTTGTCGATGGTCTGGTCCTGTATAGGAGAATCAATAGGTGATGAAGAAGGTAGAATGGTAAGAGGTGGTAAAAGAGCCACTTAATTGATAAGAACCCTAATGAGTCTACCATAACCCATATGGGCTTATGAACGTAAGACCCTAAAGGCATTGCATAATGGACTATTCTAAGGGTGGAGAAAGTCACATGATCACGAAATGTCGCAATGTGACAAGTCCCTTGAGAAGAGAGAAAATTAGGGTGAAAAGGTAATGAGGTGAAAGTGGGTGGCTTAGCGTAACTTAGTGTACAACATTATGTTTACCTAGTAAGAAACCCAAGATCAAAAATAGGCAAGTCTATGATGAAATTTTTTTCATTTTCTTTATTTTTTAATTTATAATAGACTACTCAATGAGGGAATTGTATATGGGATGAGTATATTATCTCCTTGAGGTCTTTGTGAATTTGATCAATGTGGGAAGCTTCTAAACATTTTATTGTATTTTTGCAATGACTTTATATAGTTGTTTGTCAAGGAGCAAATCTATTTATCATGCAGCTAGGTAGAGATGAGATGTCCCTTTTGAGGGATTCATATTTTTGCTGGAATATTTACTCAAATAGTTGAATCTCATTTTGTTTTTGGATGTTTTAAGTCATGGAAAAGACTATAGAGGAAGACTAAGTTATTGTTTTAGAAATACGAAACCATAACACATAGAGGTTAACTATGAAAGAGGTGGTTTCAAGTGATGAACAACCATGAGATTATATATGTAAAAAGATGAAAAGTATCCATGAGAATCATGTTGTGAGTAGATCCGTGGTACTCATATTGAAGATAAGGCTGAAAGGTGACATGTAATCACATGATTCTTGTTTAGTCATTGATCCTAAAAAATGGGTAATATGGAAGGTGAACAATGCTCAAGGGATGAGTGGTCAATTGACAGAAAGTGATATAGGACTTGATGTCAATAATAAAATGGTCGAAGATGCAAGGCATTGAGGGGATTCAGTTTAGGTTTACCTTTGAGTGAAGACAAACGATAAGCACCTGATCCATAGGCATGGGTAATGATATAGGGTCTAAGCCAATTAGGAGAAAATTTTCCCCATTTACTTTTCTCTTCTTTGGTTATGTGTTGATTTTCCTTCAAGAAGAGGTCACTGAATTGAAAGGTTCGTTCGTGGACACGTTTGTCGTATGCCCGTTTGATACATTTTTGGTAAATTTGGAGATGGTCAAGAGCATTGAGAAAACATTCATCTACTAAATCAAGTCACGCCAAATGATCCTAGCCAAATTCATTGTCGTTGAATATGTCTTGTAGTGAGATGTGGAGGAATTGAGTCCGGACATCGAGATGCAAGACAACCTTGGTACCGTAGACCGAGAGAAAAAGGTGTGGCAGCGCTTAATCATGAATACTAGTGTGGTAGGCCCACAAGGCAAAGGGGATGTAGACACCAAAATTTGGTCACACTCCCCTTAGCCCTTGGTCGAATAACCAACTTAAACATGTTCCTTTAACCATGGCCCTTTTCACCGCACATTAATATTAATTCAATTACTTCAATTAAATTAATACCTACTCTCACAATATTTAATATTTAATTATCTTAATTAAATTAATTTCCACCTCACCTAGACACCTCACCATAGACTTATTCATAACATGTTTCCATAACTAACTAACACTTAGTCCCACTTACCTTAATAATCTTGTTGATCGAGAACACTTGATAGAACTCACACAAGAAGTCTGCTTGGGAAAGCAAGCTAGGTTTAAGGGCACGAATGGATAGGAAGAGCACACGCATGGAGGGAAAGTTCACAATTCAGGACTTATCCTATTTTGAGCATGAAGAAATATTTTTATAAGATGGCATGTGGAACACACCAAAGATGTAGGGACGTGCACGCCATGCATTGTTTGTCCGTAAAGGATCAGATTGAAGTGTTTTACATGGAGATGAGATAAGAATAAGATTCTCACTTCAGTTAAACTACAAGAGGTCTATAGATAACACACTTGCATGTGTGGCTATGCTTATAAATGACGTGTGGCTATTAATAGCATGCATCCTATTTTTGGAATAGAGAAGTAGTGAAGGGAAAGTCCCCACCTATATATATGATAAGAATCACATAGTAGTAATGTGTGTGTGATAGAGAGATATATGACGGGATTAATGTATCGAATCCATACGCACATTGGTATAGAATTCAATTATTGTAAGGAGCTTCTATGTTTATTAATATATGGAAGTTATTGGTTGAATCTAAGTGTCATTCCTGTGTGTAATCAAGTAATGCATGTTCTTGACTCAATCATGATTATTGTTTAAAACTTGTTCTTTCATAAATCAATATGGTATGCATTATAGAATGATGGATTAGTTATGGAACTATATGCTTCTTTCTTCATCATGCTATCATCCTACTACAACAACCCTAAAGAGGGACCTGGTACCTTTGCACACTTCAGTGAGTGTTCAGTCTAAGTTGAGTGATGTGCCAGCGTGACTAGGGTGTTATCTAGTAAATTCTAGGCTGCATCATTGGTTCCATTTCTCGGGATCATTTTTTTAGTTGTTTTCAGGATTGTTCATAATGAAGATGTACCGGTTAACTCTAGTAAGTATTGAGGAGTGGATACACGATCTGGAGGAAGAATATGCATGGCAGTTTAGCAGTGGATTTGAGTTTAACACATGCACTTGGGTAGAATAGAATCTATATGACAACTTATATGAGAGCTTTTTCATCATCTTTCCAAAGAGAATTATACGAGTGGTTTACCGCTTATGTATCTCAAAGGGAATTGAGGTATCAAGCACTTGTGTCCTGGACACAAGAATAATTTCAAGCCCTTTATGATGTTGACTTGATATAGACTTACGCTGTGGATACGTGGTTTCGTGGTGTTCTAAATAGTTATATAATGGAATATTCAATTTTGATGTATTCTTGGCCAGAGGTAGTTGAATTCCAATTTTTGTGGTATCCTAGAGGAACATATTTGCAAGGAATTTCCTTGGTGATCAAGATCTTGATGGTAACTTTAAACCTGGAGAGTAAACTGATGGCTAACTAAACTTCACCACACGCGAGGGCAGGTGAAAGTGTTTGGTGAAAGATAACATACCTAGTAGCGAAAGGCAAGAGAGAGGAAAAATGACTTAAGTATATTGAGGTGTGCGAGAGGGAGATAGAGAAGTAGCATTCTATTGTAGAAAGTATGGCATTGAGGAGAGAGGTGGCTCATGAAGGATTTACAGCTCATGTAGAAGACACAGAGTCAAAGCATCAAAAACTCCCCCATCTTGGAAAACATGACAGAGATCCCCCCTTGGCCTCACATATAAGTGCGCCAACAGAGACTACCTGGGCCACGGGCGTGCATCTTAATCCACCTAGTGACCTAGCCCTTGCTCTTTGTTTTCTAGTATCTACTATGATGAGTAACCAATAGGCTAACTTGGGAAGTAGGAGAGTAGGAGTAAGTCAGGGAGCAAGTACATCAATGACAGGACAAATGACTTCAATGATATTTAGAGGAACATTCTTAGGCACATCATCCACATAGAATGTGAGCATGTAGAATGTTGGATTCACCTCTGGAAGTGGAACTACCTCACGACTGTAGGGGTTCAATATAGTACTATTGTCAAAGACACAAGGGAGTACATCTATAGGTCCTATTCTAGCTACAAGTGGAGGATCAGGAGGTATAGGTGGTTCTAGTTCCAGTGGATCTAGTGGTTCTAGAGGTAGAGGGAACATAGGAGGTTCTAGATCAGGTGGTCAAGGTCTATAGCAACATTAAAACCATTTATATGGAGATGTCTCTTTGTCTCCCAGAGTATAGAGGCATAGAGGATGTTTCAAACATGTGCATATGTGTGATATCTTATGTCATGCTAAAGGGATCATGGCTAATGAATGGAAGGCAAGTCAATTCCTACTACCTTGCAGGGATGAGCACACATCTGGTATAGGAAGTTTGACCCTAATCAAACTTGCGTGGATTATGCAGCATTGAAGGATGCTTTCCTAAAAGAGTTCCATATCCTTGAATTTGAGAAGAAGAGTATTAGTGTGCTCAAGTATATCAATAAAGGCACTACTGAGAGTGTATGTGAGTATGATGCCCATTTTAAGACACTTCTATCTAAGTTATCTTATGATATTCATGCAAGCCAACATGCACAACAGTTTGTTGGAGAGTTGATTACACCATTCAGAAGAGCATTGTCACATAAGACATACACTGATCTATGTGAAGCACTAGAAGTAGATTTGCATGCTGAGGAAGTTGAAAGCATTGACACTGGCGTTAGTCCATTCTTAGAGGCAAAAATTGCAGCTATGGCGAAATAGTTAGAGAAGCTATCAGAAAATTCAGCCCATGAAACATGCTTAGGAATTTGGTGTAAAGATTGTGAAGTACAAGGTCACACCAAGGATAGTTGTCCTCGCAGAACAATACGCTCATTACTATTGGATTGTGAGATCTATCATTTGAATCATGATGCTAGTCACTATCCTTTGTTACAACGTGCAATAAGGAAGAATGTATCCATCTTTTACAAAATTTATAGGTCCATGACCCATGATACTGAGGATTGTCAGTTTATTGGTTCGATCCAGGATGCTATAGACATTGGGGTATGATAGACAAGTGTAACAAATAGTTCTAAGGGTAAGAATGAGCACTAGGATCAAGATCATAATCAAACATGCTATGATAGGAATGAAGGGTGTTTTGAAGGAGGTCATGGAAGGGGACATGGATATCATGGTGGATACAGAGGATGAGGCCGTGGTGGAAGAAGACACGAGTTTCCTCAAGGAATGTGCTATACATGTAGATCCCCTAATCATTATAGGTGCGAATGTCCCGAAATGTTACATGTTTGTTTTGCGGAAAGAATCATAGCTATGAAGAGTGCTCGAACTTATCTTAGCATCTAAGTAAGTAGCATAAGCAACAAGAAAAGGCACCAAGATGGTTAGAATCTAGTGCATAATAGAATATCGAGTGGATTCCCAAGATAGTAGAAGAACTGAGGCATTAATGATTAAGATTAATACTTGAGCTGAAGTGATGCGGACAAGAGAGAAATCATACAAGAAGCCTACGATCACTAAGGAGGAGGTTTTGCATGCAAGGTACCCAGATCCAGCTCATCAGAAGGAGGTTTATCAGGATACCATGGAAGTGCTAAGGAATCTTCTAGGGTGAAATACAATACTTAAAGGAGTAGAAGAAAGCATCAGAGACAATCCAAACTGATATCAATGATCTGAGAGAAGTATGCAAAATGTTGCGCCAGGAGAACATCATCCCACTATTAGGAAGTTGGTTAAAAGGGAACACTCTACGTGTAAGTATTGAGATAGGATGGAAGATCCTACATGCAAATCTTCCCCCTGATAGCATTGACTATGACAAAGAAATTACTTTGAATGTTGTTGTGGATGGATGGCTGTTGAGCAATATTCTGATAGATATAGGTGCAGAAGTAAATGTGCTTACATTAGATGCATGGGTAAAAATGGGGAGGCCTCCATTGCAGCCATAATCTAATGTGTTGTTTATTGTAAACTGGACTAAGGCCATCCCCATAGGATTTCTAAAGGATGTGTTGGTATCCAGATTTAATCTCCTTCACAACTTGAACAACATCATGAATTTGCACAAGACACTCAAGGGTAGATAGATGATTTGTATGTCATTTGTAGCTAGGGAGCACATCTATCTGGCTTGTTGGCACTCAAGATTTGAGGGAGTGGATAACACCTTCAAAAGGATCTTGATTTGATCCTCACTGTTTTAGGTTGTGCCTATCAACCAAGGTAAGAGAACCTATATTGCAGCCCTTGTATGGTAAAGGAGATGGAGATATCCTTGTATTTTGCACATTGTATGGAGATGGCCTTGGGAAAACATGATCAATTATCCATTATTCAAACTCAAAGGAGTTGTCACTATTAAATGATGGAAATGCTTTCAAGACAAGGCTGAGGCTGCTAGAGACATGATAAAATCCTGGTATGCTTTGTGTATTTTTGTGAATGGATTGTATTCCTTTGTTGACACACAATGCAATGCAGGGGTAGTATGGGTAGGATGAGTTAGTTTGAATGAAATTTTGTTGGGAGATGTTTAGACAAGACTAGCTAGGAATTACCAACTTCTTTGAGAACCTTTGCAAGAAATTTGTAACACCTACACAACAAGAATGCTTCAAGAGGTTTTAAATGCTCCTTCAACTAGGATATGTGCACAAATGGAGGCCTAGATCTGCACTCTTCCACATAATATTTGACAACCTGCTACAAAATCTTGAAGCAAATATATCAACAAAGTATCCAGAAATCCCTGTTTGATCATGACCTAAGGTACCCCCAAAGGTTTACAAATAATCTCAATATTCAAGGATAGTAAAATGATTTTAAATCTATTTATCTTCTATCAGATGAAGGCTCTTCTGAATATAAGATTGCAAATTCCATTAAACCATCAACAAGAAATGAGACCCTGTATGATCAAAGAGATCCTAAACACAAGATTACAACATGAGCAAGAAACACAAATTGAAAACATTCTGAAACATAAGCATGTACAAACTTTGCCAAGAGATAAAACCAGATAATCTAGAAAATGATCAAATATATCAGTAGGGGAAAGTCATGAGAACAATCTCAGAGCTTGTTGATGGATTTACAACTTGAAACCAACTCAAAATGATAAGATCTGATGCCAAATAGAATTGAAAATGGCTCTCAGGAAGTTTTCTTAGAGAAATGGGATTCTTCCAGTTTTCCCGTGAAATTCTAAATTCTTTCTTCTCTTTCATTCTCCAAAAATATCATATATACTCTATGCCAGCTTGGATTCTTGCTTCCCAAGCAAGGAATATGCTTAAGGGATCAAATTTGTTACAAGAAACCCCATGATTTCATGAAAATGACATCAAACTGAAAAACAACTCGCAGGTTGCCAGGGATGCATAAAATCATTACATAAATTTGGATCATTATCCATCCATGGGTCATGTTTTTGTCATTCAGGCATGCCAACATGCTTTAACAATCATTTTTCACCTTCTACCTTCATCATTTTACCTCTGCAACTTTTGATTTTTACTTTTCACATTTTTACATCGGGCCCGAGAAAAATGCATCAAAAACATCATAGATCATCAAATTATCTCATGAAAATGGTGCCATTGCACTCAAAAGGCTGAGAGGATGCAAAATCATATAAAATTTGATGCAATTTGATGAATAAATGATGAATCCAAGTTTTTGGAGCTCCTATGGCAGCCAAAAGGGGGAATGCATAGTACCATTGATTTTGATCAACTTTAAATGCTAGCCCTCCACATGGAGGATGAGATTCATGAATATTCCCTTTTTGACCTTTGGATAAGGTGGGACACATGTCCAAAACCATTGGATCAAGTCCCTATCCTTAAAAATGCATTTGTGACCTTTTTGAAATTTGGAAAATTTTGCAAAATTCCTTTACCTTGCCTTCTGGGCCTACCATGTGTCCAAAGGTGGGTCCCATTGAAAACGTGGATCAATTCTATGAATTTTGACACTTTTTTGAAAAAGGAAATTTTTTTCCAAAAATCTCCACGGGCCCGAAGACACACTCTCTTCCTTGCCACGTGGCACTCTCCTATTTATTGCGGGTTCAAGTTTCAATTTTTCTGCCAAAATTGCAAAGTTTCAAAACTCTCCTCGGGCCCATGCTCTCCATTTTAATCCTTTGAAAAATGCCATGTGTCCTCCATAGATTGGCTGTGGAGGCACACCTTGAATTTTGGATTATCTCCCTTTGCTTGATTTTTGCATTTCTTGGACACTTGTCCTTTTTTATTAGTTACCATTTGGAGTTAAAAACTCCAAAGTTATCTCGAACCCACCGCCCCATCTTGATCCTTTGTGGACATGTGTTTTCTCCAGTTGGAACGGTAAAATGTCACAAAAAATTTCCTTCGGCCCCCTTGTTCAACTATTTGCATTTATTGGACACGTGTCCACCTGTAATTGGATGCGGTCTTTCGGGTCAACATTTTCCCTCGACACTTTGATTCAAAAATCACTAACTCTCTCCGCCACCCGCATGTCCCTCGAACCACTTGTCCTCCCATTCACTATGGGCTTTTGGGCCTAGAATTGACTTTGAGAATTTTGTGAAAATAAAAGCCAAAATTATTAAGGAACCTCCACCACCCGCCACTCCACAACCAATCAGAATATGCCACGTAGGCATCCTTTGAAAAAGGCAGAGCCATGGGTCAAAATTTTCCCTTAAGTCAAAACTTCAAAACGAAAAGTTAGAAAATATTTCCCGACCTCCCCCAGGTAATAGGAATTCATCACATTACAATAATAGTGCGATGATGAATGTGACGGGTAGATGGCACCTGTATGACCGTCAAAACGTCAAAAATGCAGAGGATGCCCTAGAATTCAAAATTTTCGACAAGGAAGGCAGATTTCTTGATCTCAAACCAACTGAATCATCTTTTGACCTTAATTTCGACCTTGGGATTAGGAAAATACTTGCACAAATTTGGGATTAGATCAAACCCAAGTTTTTACATGATTTGGCAAAGGAAAACGACATAGCCTAAAAAATTGAAGAAATTAGGGCACAAATGGGGAAAATTTGGAATAATGTTTCAAATTAGGGCAAGACAATAGGTTTATGGGCATTCTCAAAACATTCAAATAGGAGGGAGAAAATGCAGACCACCAAATCGACCAATGAAACATTTGTGATAAAATTTGTACATGAAAAATTAGGGCACATTATGAAAATTCAATAATGAGACAACAGGATGCATCTATAACTATACTAGGTGCCAAGTTCACTAGGAATTTTGAGGTATTAGCACTTGCAAAAGTAGATAGTTTTCTAGCCTTTCTTGGACACCCTTGGTGTTATACAAATAATGCTGACTTGAGATTCAATAAGGGGTATATTAACTTTGAGAACAAGGAGGAAAGGGTTGTGATACCTTTGACATATGGGAATTCTATACCATATGTTGAGCCTATAAGTGAGGAAAACTTAAAATAATCTATGTCTACACTTTTTAGGATCCATATGTCAACAAGCCATCAAAGGAAGGCATCCTATAGTGGGAGGATTCTCATTCTATCAGTTATACTATGAGTATTGCTTGTGACAATTGGGCTCATGGTACATATGAACTAGTAGGGCACGAGGTGAAAAATGTGGTTGTCATGCGCAAGAAGGGACTTTGTTCTATTCAATAGATAGGTGGCGCAGTACCTTGGTATATAGGAGCAGAAGATCTTCCTATATTTTTGAAAGCCATGGAGGCACAATGCATAGACCAGGTCAGGAGAAGAGACATGTTAGCATATGTCTTTACACGGGACAGACGCTGGTGGGTAGTTCATAGAGATAATCTTATGGAGTGGAAGGAGATTAGAAGTGCCCTATCTACCAAGTTTATAAGAAGCAATGCACCTACATAGATCTGCACTTATAATGGTGATCAACCTACTCAACATCACATTTAGCAGTGTGAGAGACTCTGGATAGTGGGACAGGAATCATTACCACCTTCACTCTAGGTGCATAGACTGTATTCTACTCTACAAGGATGTGCATGTGCTTGGTATGTATATGCAGAACTACATAGAGAGACTGGGAATTGGCAAACTTTGACTACAGGAATGATCTAGACCTTTGACTATTTTTCTTCCCAACCTCCAATAGAAGAGGCATTAAAATTTGTCAAGCGGTTAACCATGGGAGATAGTGCAAAGGCAAGAGGAACTCATACAGGAATTAATGGGTGAGACAGAATCAGGCACACATTTTGAAGAAGAAGGAGAAGACTCCATATTGCTTGATTGTGCTTGTCTTAAGAAAGAAAAAGGTAAGATGGTGTACATCGTGGATGATGAGGAAGTTAAAAATTTGGATATTGGCCATTCAAAGGGGGTGTGCAAGGTCTTGGATAGTGCAAATAAGGATACACGTGTATACCATGTACCAATGAAGACCAAAAAGTTCAATAAAGGATCAGAGGCTGAGCCTAAGGAGGTCATAATTGGAGACTACTAGGTCAAACTCGGAGGTGGCAAAGGTCATTGAGTTACTCAGGATTATCAGGACTTATTCCCTCGAAGGTATCATGAACTTAAAGGAGTGCATGAATCACTTGGGGAAATGAAGATAAAGCTTAAGGAAGGTGCATGCCCCATGAGAAAGGTACCTTACAAAATGAATCCTAATTTTCTGAAAAGGTAAAAGAAGAAATTGATAAAATGTTGAAATCTGGAATTATCAAGCCCCTTGATGAGTTAGAATGGGTTAGTCCAATAGTGATCAGTATCAAGAAGGATGTACGAATTAGAATATATGTGGAATACATGGAGGTAAATGCTTCCGTGTAATGACCCATTCCTACGCCATTTATGAAGGAAATACTAGAGGGAGTTACAGGGCACAAGATATATTCCTTCATAGATGGGTTTTCTGGGTATCATCAGGTTAGGATTGCTCAAGAGGACCAAGAAAAGACTACATTTACTACTAAATGGGGCAGCTTTTCCTATACTGTGATGCCTTTTGGATTGAAAAACGCGCTTGTTGTATTCTTGCGTATAGTTGTTCAAGCATTCAAAGATTTTATTCACAACTTTTTACAAGTTTATCTAGATGATTGGATAGTATATGGGCTTGTGAAATATCATTGTGACAATCTACGCTTAATGTTTGAATGATGCGAGAAAATTGAGTATCTCTTTAAACATCAAGAAGTGCATATTTGCTACACCTTTCAAAATATTGCTAGGGCATATAATCTGCAAAGAAGGGTTATTGGTTGATCCAACTAAGGTTGTAGTCATTCTAGTCTTGGAAGTTCCTACCAGTCAAAGTGAGGTGCATGGATTTTGGGTCATACAGCTACTATCAAAAGTTCATCAAAGGGTATGCCAAAATTGTTGCACCCTTGGAAGAATTACTAAAAGGGAAAGGTACATTTTATTGGGGAGAACCACAACAACATGCATTTGAGATATTAAAAGAGAAACTTACTACCGCGCCCATTCTGCATTTTCCCTCATGGGATAAACCATTTCATGTGCATGTGGATGCTTCTGGCATGGCCATTGGTGCTATGTTAGCTCAACCTAGAGAAGGTATTATAGATCATCCAATTTGTTTTGCTAGTAGGAAGCTGACTCCTACTGAAAGGAATTATACAACTACAGAGTACGAAGCTTTGTCAATGATCTATGCATTACAAAAGTTTTGACAATATTACTTGTTAGCAACACCATTTTTGTTTTATACAGATCACATGACATTAAAGTATTTGGTGAACAAACTAGTCTTGCAAGGGTGCATATGTAGATGGGTACTCCTATTTCAAGAGTTTGACTTCACAATTGTGGTGAAGCCAGGGAAAAGTAATTCTAGACCAGACCACTTGTCTAGAATTCACTCAGAGAAGAAGAAAAAATATTGAAGAAACCATGCCAGATGCATAGTTATATAGGTTATAATGTGTGCCCATGGAATTAGAAGACATTGCTATCTTTCTACGAACTGGTATGACACCAAAAGGAATGAAGGCATTAGAAAAGAAACAACTTGCTATACACGTGACACCATTTATGTTAATCAATGGTGACCTCTACAAGTTAGGCAGAGATGAAGTATTATGTCATTGTTTATTAGATCATGAGCACAAGGATATTATGGAAGAAGCCCATGGTGTTATTGCAGGTGGCCACTATGTAGGTGATCCGACTTCCCGAAAGATCCTACTCACTGGATTATGGTGGGAGACATTGTATAAATAATGTAAAGAACATTGTAAGGTGTGTGATCATTGTCAATGCCTAGGTAAACAAGGGAAAAGAGATGAGATGCCTTTGAGACCAATTACTAGTGCCAAACCATTTGAGAAATGGGTCATTGACTTTGTAGGACCTATTTCACCAGCCACGTGCAGGACTGGATAACACTATATCATTACTTGCACAAATTATCTAACACGGTGGGTAGAAGCCACACCTAAGAAGGATTGTACAGGCTGCAATAACTAGGTTTCTATGGGAAAATGTTCTTACAAGATGTGGATATCCTTTAAGCTTGACAAGTGATATGGGTACACACTTTTTGAATGAGACAATCAGGATCCTATTAGATGAGTTTATGGTTGCACACCATAAAATACACCCTATCATCCTCAAGAAAATGAAACTACTAAGGTTTTCAACAAGATTTTGAGCTAGACTTTGACAAAAAATTGTGATGTTGGAAGAAAGGATTGGAATGATAACGTGTTAGCTATTCTTTGGGCATATAGAATAACTTATAAGAGATCGAACAAAGTCACATTGTTTCAGTTGGTGTTTGGTGCGAAGTCGTTCTCCCTATAGAATTTATGTTACCTTCTTTACACATTACACGTGTTGGAGGTCTAGTTGATGAGTAGGATTTAGAAGAGCGTATTGAGAACATGATTCAACCGGATGAGTTTCAAGCTATAGCACGATGGAGTCGAAATAGGAAAAAGCCAAGTAGAAAGCATGGCATGACGAAACATAAGGGATAAATTAGAAAAATGGTACTTCTTTATGACTCAAAGTTCTTGCACCATCCAGGCAAGCTCAAAGTACATTGGTTGGGGTTGTATGTCATTGCTTACATACTTGAATCAGTGCTTTCCAGTTAGAAGCACTTGTTAGAACACAACTACCCGAGTTACTTCAACGGGAGTAGGTTGAATCCCTACTATAAATAACTCTTCTTGGTTTTTGTAATAAGGTAGTATTTCCATTTAGATTAGGTTTTCAATTATGTATTTCCTTAATGTATTTCATTCATTGTTGTTATGATTTGTCAATTTAGTTTTTCTTGTGTAATAAGCATGTTTGCATGCATGAAGCTAATTACTATGTGAAGAATGTTTATGCACGAGGGACTACATATACTTTTAGTGTGGGTCAGTTGTTTATATCTAGAAGTGAAAGGATAAAGGAATAAGCTGATATGGGTGTGTTTTGAGTCAAAAGAAAGTTTCTTCTCAAAAGTGACCAAGGATGGAGATGAAATAAGGAATAGTATAACGTGAGGCAAGCATAGGCCATGATAACTACCATGAGAAGGTATAGTTATGAGGTACTCAAAGTGCAAGGACATGTAATGAAGAAAATTTCATGACTAGAAGGTAGAGAGGTGCACTAGAAGGTTATAGTGGGGGTGTGAAGATGTACCACGTGGAATAAAAAAATTTGGTCAATGAATGAGGGGATATTTGGTAGGTGAAGGAGCAATAAATGCATCAAAATTTGAAAAATCTATATAAGGATGGGATGTAAATTCATTTTTACCATTGTGATTAAGAGTATTTGAAAGAAGCCAAGTGCGAAGATCCGAGTGATCATTTTAAGGTGTGAGAGGTGTGTAACCAGTCGTGACGAAGAGATCTATGTGCAGAAGAAGCTTATGTCCCTGGTGGTGAAGGGTTTGAGCGAAGAAAGGCAACAAAGATGAGTTAGGGGCACATAATTTCACCTAGGGCATGCTGAATCAAACTAGGGTTTGCTTTGCACATTGTATAATTTGAATGATAAGGATCTACAAAGGATTACAAGGTAAAAATGGCACCTAAGAAGGCAGCTACAAAAGGAGTAAAAGGAAAATGGTGGTCGAGAAGGAAGAATGACATTATTATCCAGCGTTTCTATTGGTTCTACTGAGAATGAAAAAGGAGAGATTGTGAGGGATGAGTTGGAATCCATTGTTGTGGACATTCTAGAGAAAGTAGAACAAGCACTCACTAAATGGCAGACCTTGGAGGCCGGAATAAAAGAGGAGTATCCAGAGTTGCTCCTTCAAATTGATACAGAGGGTGTTGCCTCTTAAAACATTCTTTATTCATCTACATTCTTTCTCATTTTTTCATTAATATTCTATACTACAATTTTTGAAAATACCCATTATTAGGGTGACAATTCTATTAGTGTGGGGTAATGTTGATTAGAGAACTGTTGTTGCAGACTCACAAAGACCCCGGATGCGAGATCAAGCTTCTAGGTTGATCACTCTAGCATCTAGTGTGATTGCACAACATGGAAACCTCTCTCCAAGCATGGGACTTGTGAAACTGAGAGAGGAATCTCCAGATTAGAGGCTGGTTCCTCAAACTCCTCTGATTTAGATCTAATGCTTGCACAACTACAGAGGTTCAGATCCTAATCCTACTCTAACTTGCAAGGAGACAGGGGTAGAAGTGCAAGAAATTGAAACTAACTAAAGATGGTGATGCACCAAAAGGAGTGGTGAAACATATTTTTCATGCAAATAGACACAGACCAAAGTTCACAACATAAAACATACACAGACTGATAAGGTATAATTTAGGATCTGAAATGAAGCAAATAATACAAACAGAGGACTGAAACCCATTCACAGAGCTTGCATTATCATTTCAGTGTCAAAAACACATTACACCCTCAGAGAGGTAAAAGAAAACTGTTACAATCTTTGGAGAGGTCTGATCCTTGCATCAATCACTTGCTGGAGGTGAAAGAAGAAGTCTGCTATGCCCAAAAAATGTTCCCCCTTTTAGAAATGAGCCAAATCTGGCTTTTACATTGCATGGGTCGAGCCCAGGAGACAGAAACATACAAAAACATGAGAGCCCATCCCTCCTCAACTGCAGATGCATTAAAATGGCATGGGGGACCTTACAAACCCATACCCTATCATTTTGACCGAATTACAGGAGAATGTGACCCATTCTGCATTAAATCTGGTCGCTGAAATGTCACTTCTGGCCATGAACATGCGTCAGAGCTGTTTCTCAATTTTCTCTCTCTAGACTACACCAAAATTCAAGATTAACCCTAGAATCATGTAGATAATTTCATAAGCTTTCCGTTGATATAAAGAACGTGCCAATCCGAGCTCTGGATCAAAAGATATGGAGATCTGAAGATTTAGGGCACAAAATAGGTGAAACAAATTTTTAAATTTCTTCCCGCGCTCTGCCACCTGGATGACACATGGCATGCATTGATTGGTCGATAGGGGCATGGGGCAGACCTTCACTTTTAGCTTTTGGGTGAACTTCTTACCAAATTCTCTAACTCCTCCCCGAGCTCCGCATTCCTTGCTCCATAGGACACGTGTCTTCTTCTGATTGGCTCGGGCTGACCCTTCAAAACTCGCCCTTTGACTTTTGGAATTTTTCCCTTGTGACACGTGTCGTGATTTGATTGGTTCTCGGGCCTGCCGGATTTTGCATCCATCGCGTCCATTTGTCCCGGATGTCCCAGTGCTGTCTGGGACAAAAACTTCCAATCCGCCCAAAATGGGCTTCCCTGTCCCTTTTGCTTTGGTGACACGTGTCGTGATCTAATTGGCTCTCGGCTTTTCAGCTATCCACATGTCTTCCGCGTCCCTTTGTCCCACTTGTCCCGGACTGTTTGGGACAAATTCTTCCGATTCACCCGATTCGGCTGGTTCGCGTCCTCACGGCCCAAATGTCCCGAACTGCTTAGTGCGAAAGTTCTCCTTTTCGGCCGATCCAGGTGGTTCGCGTCCTTCGCGTCTTCTTGTCCCAAATGTCCCAGAGCAGTTAGTCGATTTTCTTCTCCTTTGGCTGAACCGGCTTTCCGCGTCCCACGCGTCCCGACGGCTGATGTTTCTTTTCCTTACAGATCGCTGGCGGCCTTTGGTCGATTCGTGCCCGATGTCCTTCACGTCCCGACTGCGTTGCAGAGGACTAGGACTTAGCCATTTTTCATGATTTTTCCTGGCCCAAGCTTGTTTTCTGTAACTTTTCACATTTTCTCAGAACTTGCTCTTTTCTTCTTTAGCCAGGGGAGTTAGAAAAAATCTGAGGGGACCCTAGAAACATGATTTTTGCCCTGAATCAATCAATTTTCCTGGGGCTTGAGAATTCAATGCATGTTATCAAAATTTACTCTGGGGGTGAATTTTGGATAACAATTGGTGACTCAGCGGGGGTACCTACCTGCTAGGTGAAAAGACCAGTAGCCAGAAGCAGTCCATTGGGCATGGAGTTATCAAACATTCAGTTTAGAATCCCAACTGACTAAGAATGTGTAAGGAGGAAGATGGAATATCACCTGATGAAAGCAAAAGACTGCAAAACATCTCCATGGACAGCAAGTTGTGCCAAAGCACTTAGGGAAAACAAAACTAACCTACAACAAAACAATGTGCACAAGCACTTGGAGGAAAGAAAATCTAATCTAATATTTACAGAGGTAGTGAACTTCCCTCTAGAAGCAACGCTTGAGATAGATTCCATTGACTGGAATCTGCAGTTCTTCACCATCCAATGAGGCCAATTGGAAAGCATTGTTGTTCTTGCACTTTGTGACCATGTATGGGCCACTCCAAATGGCATCAAATTTTGAATGCCTTCCCGGTTTTGCTCTATCCACATCCCATTTTAACACTAGATCTCCAACCTGAAAAGATCTATCTTTGGCCTTCCTATCAAAGGTCTTCTTGATCAAAGCTTGATCCTTTTCCATTGCTTGGGATGTTTGATTTCTGATTTCTTGTAGTTCCATCAACTCTATATACCTCACCTCCAAGGGCTCAAACTCTAGCAACTCTAGCTGCTTCATGAGTTCCAACGTTGGAAACTCAAGTGACATGGGCAAGATTGCCTCTCTTCAATAGACAAGCTTGAATGGAGAGTTACCTGTGGATCTTTTGGGAGTTATCCTATCAGCCCATAAGGCTGATTTCAGCTTGGTATGCCAAGACCTCTGATTCTCATCAAGAGTCCTCCTAATGATCCTCAACAAGTTCTTGTTTGTAGACTCGGCCTGGCCATTACCCTGAGGCTAATAGTTCGATGAAGTGCTTAGGTAAATACCATTCTTGATAGCCCACTCAGTCACCCTAGATCCAATGAATTCCAATGCATTATCAGAGATTATTGTAGCAGGTACACCAAATCTAGTTGTTATTCCCTCATAAAAGTCTAAGATGCTAGACTCATTTGCCTCTTTGAGTGCTACTGCTTCTATCCATTTGGTGAAGTAGTCTGTGGCTGTCAAAATCCATTTGTGCCCTTGGCTTGAAATGGGATTAATGACTCCGATGAAGTCCAAACCCCATTACATGAATGGTTGGTCAACTGAGATTGGATGCAATGGGAGGGCAGCAAGTCTCTCTTTCCCGTGAAGAATACACAATTCTTACACCTCTTGATCCATGCATAGCAATCACTAAAGATTTTAGGCCAATAATAACCAGCCTTCATGATTTTTAGAGCTGTCACTCTTGGTGCAAAATGGCCACCAGCTGGTCCATCATGGAACTCTTCTAATACCCTTTGAATCTGATTTGTGCTAATGCATCTCAGCAGCACTCCATTTACATCTTTCTTGAACAAAACTCCATCAACAATGGCATACGGGAACAGCCTGCAACCTAAAGTGTCTCCTTTGGGTCTTGTTCATCTTTGGGGGCACCGCTCGTACCTAGGAAGTGCATAATACCTTGGGTCCAACAAGGAGTGGGGGAAGCATTGTCTTCTTCATGATTGCCACTTGGCTCATGGCTGTCTTGGACTGTCAAAATAGTTTCTTCTTTGTTGCATACTTCTTTTTGCTTCCCCAAAACCAGCTGCTCACACAATCCTTTCCCTCTTACCAGCTTGGTGATCTTGATCTCAATGTCATATTCCATGACACGGGTGATCCAACCTGCCCTTTTCTCATTCAAATCCTTGTTGAGGAGGAAGTCCTTAACTCCAGCATGTGAGACCAGCAACTAGACCTTGTTGTTTGAGATTAAATGCTTGAATTTCTTCAAGCTTCTGATTACTACAAGCACATGCTTCTCAATAAAAGAGTACTTCACCTCATAGTCATCTAGGCTCGGGTGAAGAAGGCAACGGCTGCTCATTGTTATCTTTGTTCTGCTATATTAGAATGGTAGAAATAGTGTCATCACCTCCAAATGCATAGAGGATGAAATCCTTGGAGAAGTCTGGGTTGATGAGAGTTGGTGCTTGAGAGATGGCTTCTTTGATTGCCTCAAAACTCTCCTTGCCTTTTGCTGTCCATTTGAAAGCCATGCTCTTCTTCAGCATTTTGGTGATGGGCTTGACAAGGGCTGCAAAATCTGGGACAAACCTGCGGACAAAATTGATCCTTCCCAAGAAGCTTTGAAGAGCCTTCTTATGGCTTGGCAATGGTAGTGCTCTTATGGCTTCAACCCTCTCTGGATCAATTGCTAATCCTTCCTTGGAGACAATATGGCCAAGGAGCTTTCCTTCATGTGCAAGAAAGATGCACTTCTTGGGATTCAAAGACACTCCGAACTTTCTACACCTCTGAAACACTTGCCTGAGGTGAAAGAGATGGTCTGCTGCATTCTTTGAGAAGACAGTGATATCATCTAGGTATACCAGCACTATCTTGTTGATCAAGCCTTTGAATGCCATGTCCATTTCCCTTTGAAAGGTAGCACCAGTGTTGGACAGCCCAAATGGCATCTTCTTGTAAGCATATGTGCCCCATTTAGTTGTGAAGGCTGTCTTGAATTGGTCTTCTCCCTTCACCATAATCTGATTATAGCCTGAATATCCATCTAGCAATGAAAACCTTTCTGAACCAGCTACAACCTGCAATATTTGCTCCATGGAAGGGAGTGGGTAATGGTCCTTGAGGGAGGCTCTGTTCAAGTCTCTGAAGTCAACACATAGTCTGATTTCTCCATTTCTTTTTCTCACTGGCACCAAGTTTGCAACCCAACTTGAGTGTTTGATGGGGAAGATGATACTGGCCTCAATAAGCTTGCTTAATTCTTTTCTCATGAGAGGTTCAATATGGGGATTCACTAGCCTTTGCTTTTGCCTGACAGGCTTGGATTCCGGATCCATCTCAATAGTATGTTGTGCCAACTTTGGGTTGAAACCTCTTAGATCTTTGTAAGTCCAAGCAAAGACATCTAGGGAACTCTTGACAAAGCTAAACAAAATCAGATTTCTCTTGTGAGGTACTTACTTTGCCAATCTACAATGTTTTGCCTTCTTCCACTAAAATAGGCTCTAAATCTTCACCCTTTACTTGAATGTTCACTTTCTCCTTCCGGAACTGATCATTCGGGTTGAAGATTGACTCCAAGGTTATGAGGCCTTTTGGTAATTTGTTAGTTCTTAGCTGCACCACTTGGTCACCATACTTGCTAATGCAGCTTGTCTTGATTCCCTGGTGGAGAACTCACTTCTTCTTGTAGGAAATTAACAATTTGTTGATCATTCTCGAAGACTTTCCAACTTGTATTGTTATTCGGAACAGCTGGTCTCACAACCAATTTGATATGAGGCTAAGATTTCTCACTTTTGATACTTTCTACAACATCAAACACAGCCCCAATTTGCCGCCACCACAGGATTCATTCTTTTTTCTTGGGATGGAATTGATGCTAAAAGCTTCAAGATCTTCAATAAGATCCCATACCTGATTTTTATAGTTCTTTAACAGATCATTTTTGGCAGCATTTTTTCCTTTGACTTGGTTTACAATTAGCTCACTATCACCAAATACTTGTAAATTCCTGATGCCTTTCTTCATTGCCCAGTGCAGTCCATGAATTAAGGCTTCATACTCAGCTGTGTTGTTTGAGAAAGAAAACTGAAAATGGAAGGCTGAGTAATACTTTATACCTTGTGGTGAAATGAGCATAGCTCCTCCTCCTGCACCTTGTCTACTCCTTGACCCATCAAAGAACAATTGCCATACTTCATTCTTGTCTTTGTGATCCGGCTTGGTGATGCTGGGGAGAGGTTGATTCTCTTCATGTAAACAATAAACTCCTAGCGCAGATTCTTCTACTTCTTGATAGGGATCAAAAGCATGTATCTTGTTTGCCCATTCATCAAGAGTTAGATCTAGGATACTTCCAACCTTGGTGTTAGCCTCATCAGTGCTAGGGTGATCTTCTTGATCAAATGCTGAGAAATTGGCATTAATCTGACTTGGAGTGTAAGGCTCAATATGGAAGTTTGCAATAGGTTCGGATCTGATTGTGGCCTTAGTTCCATATCTTGTTTAATATCATGTGTGACCAATCAATGGACAAATACCCCCCAATCTTGGCTGTGAAGTCCCTTGACAAGCAAAGGGCAAAGAGTGGTGGAAGGTCTATGATTGATACATCTTGTAAAACAACAACATTTGGACATGCGTGCAAGGTAAGACTCAAATTTCTAATCACTCCAACTGTTGCTATTGCTGTCCCATCTAGCTGCACTACCCCTTTAGATGTTATTTCATACTAGAGCCCTAGCTGATCAGCTATCTGTTTAGGCATTACTGAGCTACTTGCCCGGAGTCTATCATGTAATTATGTACTAGCTGATTTCCAATGATTAATGAAACATAGAAAGGAGGGGGCTTCAACATTTTACCTTGTTGTCCTCCATGACTTCCTTCAGGCTGGGCAGCATTTGTAAGCACTTTGTCTTGCATCTGAACCTGCTGATTCGAAGTTGGCCAATCCTTCATGGCAGCTTGCAGCAGATCTCTTTGGCCTGGGATAGATAGGGATTCCCACATTGATATGTTGACGTTTGTCTTCTTCATCTGATCAATGATACTGAATGGTGATGAAGGATCTCTCTGCTGTCCCTTGGTTTACACATTTACTCCTTGCATGCAGCAGCAACAGCTGGCATTTGAGTTGGCCTAGGGGCTGTTCTTGGCTGCCCTTGTGCATTTGAAACTAGACTTTGCTTGCCAATCATTTGTGGAGCCGTGGAAGGTTGTGGATTGGCTGGGGCTAATGGCTGTTCTTCACCCAAATTTCTCCTCTTTGACCTTGTGTTGGCTGCAACACCTTGAGAAACTACTTGATTCATGCCACATAAATCTTCTGCTTGCCAGTTCACCAATGTGGTGTCATTTGGGGCTGATTGCTTTGTTGGAATGTTTCTTGTTGTTGATTGTTTCCTTGACTACCCTCGCCCTCCACACTAGTAGTTGTCACCATCAATGCTTGATTGAGAGCACCATTGAAACACATGGATTGGTTATGAGGCTCATTGCATGGAAAACACCAATCATATTCCTAAGCAATGTTGTTCTGTGTTGGCACTAATGCCTTAGAGGTAGATATGGCATTTGGATTATAGGGCTGGAATGGTCTATTGGCAGGAGGCCTTGTTTGATTCATATTTGCAGCTGGATTAGGTGGTCTTTGTGGTTGGTATGGCTGTCTATTAGGCTGAGCTTGGGGTTGATAAGAAGGTCTGAAACCTTGGGCTTGTTGCCTCTTGAGAGTAACTAGCTCATTGCCTAGGTTTTGCAATTGCTTCATGACCTCTTAAAGCTCATTTGGGGCACTTGGAGATGAAGTGGAAGCTTCATTTGAACTCTGGTTTCTAGGAGTGGGAGAGGGAGCCAAATTAGGTGCTTGACTAGTGTTTGGGCTCTCTAAACTTGGAAACAATGGCATGGGAGGTCTAGGGGCAAGTTTTCCAGCTTGGATTAAACAATTTTCAGCCCTAATGGCAATGCTATAAGCCATAGGGATAGTTATGCCTCCCATGGACTGAATCAACATAGAAATATCAGAATTTAAAGCTTTGAGATAGTAGAGAAAAGCACCTTCTACTATTGGCCTAATCAAGCATCTTTGGAATCCTCTCCCAAGTTTTTTGAAATCTGAAGTTGAAATCGGTCAGCTGCTCATTGGGAGCCCTCTTGATAGTTGTCAGCTGCTCCAAAAGAGACAAGTTGTCTCCCTTCTCTCCAAATTGCTCGTGAAGTGCAATACACAGTTGATTCCAGTTTGTGATAGAACTAGCTCCAAGGCTCCTAAACCATTCTAATGCTTTACCCTTAAAGGAAGATGCCAAGAACTTTGACAGACCACTTGCATTTCATTGATTTTATGGATTAAACAAAGGTTAGCAATATCTTTAACATGATCACCTGGAGTAGTCTGATTTTCTCCAGTGAAGTAGGGAATGTTCTTCAAGGCTGCAATAGGAACTGGATGTTGTGCATTGAGAGAAAGTGGGCTGCTGCCTGTGAAGTTGACGTAGGGGTTGTTCTGAGCCATTCTAATTGGTCTTAAAACCCTAGTTGACTGAATGAAAGGCCTACCAGGTGGAGGAGTTGAGAGAGTTCTGTTTGGTGGAGATGGGGACCGTTGAATCCTTCTTCCTCTTTGCCTCTTTGCCTCCTTCTTGGAAATAATTGCAAGTATTCAAAAAACACTTCTTCTTCTCCAACTCTTGACCTTGTGGTGATTCTTCTCATGAGTTTTGAGGCCTGAGCTTGGAACCAGCTGGTTCTTCCCCTTGGAGTCGCCAGATATGAAAATAATAGCTCTTTTTAAGCAAGAAAAATGTAGCAGATGCACATCAACCCTGCTGCAATAAAAATGAGACCTCTAAGTCCCACCAAGTGCATGCAAACTGTTGCAAACACACACGGCACCCATGGATGCGATCAGCTTCTAGGTTGATCACTATAGCATCTAGTGTGATTGCACAACATGGAAACCTCTCTCCAAGCATGGGACTTGAGAAATTGAGAGAGGAATCTCCGTTTAGAGGCTGGTTCCTCAAACTCCTCCGATTTAGATCTAATGTTTGCACAACTACATAGGTTCGGATCCAAATACTACTCAAACTTGCAAGGAGACAGGGGTAGAAGTGTAAGAAATTGAAACTAACTAAAGATGGTGATACACCAAAAGGAGTGGTGAAACATATTTTTCATGCAAATAGACACATACCAAAGTTCACAACATAAAACATACACAGACTGATAAGGTATAATTTAGGATCTGAAATGAAGCAAATAATACAAACAGAGGATTGAAACCCATTCACAGAGCTTGCATTATCATTTCAATGTCAGAAACACACATTACACCCTCAGAGAGGTAAAATAAAACTATTACAATCTTTGGAGAGGTCTAATCCTTACATCAATCACTTGCTGGAGGTGAAAGAAGAAGTCTGCTATGCCCAAAAAATGTTCCCCCTTTTAGAAATGAGCCAAATTTGGCTTTTACATTGCATGGGTCGAGCCCAGGAGATAGAAACGTACAAAAACATGAGAGCCCATCCCTCCTCAATTGAAGATGCATTAAAATGGCATGGGGGACCTTACAAACCCATACCCTATCATTTTGACCAAATTACAGGAGAATGCGACCCATTCTGCATTAAATCGGTCACCAAATGTCACTTACGCCATTGACATGCGTCAGACCTGTTTCTCAATTTTCTCTCTCAAACTACACCAAAATTCAATATTAACCCTAGAATCATGTAGATAAATTCATAATCTTTCCGTTGATATAAAGAACGTGCCAATCCGAGCTCTGGATCAAAAGATATGGAGATCTCAAGATTTAGGTCAAAAGCAGGCTCAGATTTTTAAATTTCTTCCCGCGCTCTGCCACCTGGACGACACGTGGCATGCATTGATTGGTCGACAGGGGCACAGGGAAGACCTTTGCTTTTAGCTTTTGGGTGAACTTCTTGCCAAATTCTCTAACTCCTTCCCGAGCTCCGCATTCCTTGCTCTATAGGACACGTGTCTTCTTCTAATTAGCTCTGGGATGACCCTTTAAAACTCACCCTTTGACTTTTGGACTTTTCACTTGTGACACGTGTTGAATTGATTGGTTCTTAGGCCTGCCCAGATTTTCACGTCCATTTGACTCCATATGTCCCGGTGTTTGTTTGGGACAAAACTTCCGATCCACCCGAAATGGGCTTCCCTGTCCCTTTTCTGCTGGTGACACGTGTCGTGATCTGATTGGCTCTCGGATTTTTCAGCTATCCACGTCTTCCGCGTCCCTTTGTCCCCACTTATCCTGCATCGTTTGGGATAGATTCTTCCAATTCACCCTGATTCGGCCGGTTCGCGTCCTCATGGCCCAAATGTCCCGAACTGCTTAGTGCAAAAGTTCTCCTTTTCGGCCGATCCGGCGGTTCGTGTCCTTCGCGTCTTCCTGTCCCAAATGTCCCAGAGCAGTTAGTCAATTTTCTTCTCCTTCGGCCAAACTAGCTTTCCGCGTCCCACGCGTCCCGACGGCCCAGATGTTTCTTTGTCCTACGAACTTCCTCAGCAGCCTTTCGGTCGATTCGCGCCCCGATGTCCTTCACGTCCCGACCATTGCGAGGACTAGGACTTAAACATTTTCATGATTTTTCCTGGTCCAAGCTTTTTTCTCGTAACTTTTCACATTTTCTCGCAGCTTTCTCTTTCCTTCTTTGCTAGGAGTTAGAAAAAATCTGAGGGGACCCTAGAAACATGATTTTTTGCCCTGAATCAATCAATTTGCCTGGGGCTTGAGAATTCAATGCATGTTATCAAAATTTACTCTGGGAGTGAATTTTGGATAACAAGAACACTGATAGAACTCACACAAGAATTCTACACGAAAAGTAGGTCCAAGTTTAAGAGCACAAATGGACAAGAAGAGCACACGCGTAGAGGGAAATTTCAGCATTTAGGACTTAGCCTATTTTGAACATGAAGACCTATTTTTAGAAGATGGCATGTAAAACACACCAACGATGTAGGGACGTGTGCGTCATGCATTATCTATCTTTAGAGGATCGGATCAAAGAATTTTGCATGGAGACGAGCTAAGAATAGGATTGTCACTTCAGTTAACTACAAGAGGTCTATAGATAGCACACTTGCATGTGTGGCTATGCATGTAAATGATGTGTGGCTATTAATAGCATGTGGCCTATTTTTGGAATAGAGAAGTGGTGAAGGGAAAGTCCCCACCCTATATATATGATAAGAATCACATAGTAGTAATAGTAGTAATGTGTGTGTGATAAAGAGATATACGATGGGATTAATGTATCAAATCCATACGTACATTGGTATAGAATGCCATTATTGTAAGGAGCTTCTGTGTTTATTAATAGATGGAATTTATTGGTTGAATCTAAGTTTCATTCCTATGTGTTATCAACTAGTGCATGTTCTTGATTCAATCATGATTATTGTTTAAAACTAGTTCTTTCATAAATCAATATGGTATGCATTATAAAATGATGGATTAGTTATGGAACTATATGTTTCTTTCTTCATCACACTAGCATCCTGAAACAACAACCCTAAAGAGGGACCTAGTACCTTTGTGGAATTCAAGTGAGGGTTCGATCTAAGCTAAGTGATGTGCCAAAGCGTGACTAGGGTTTTATCTCGGTAAATTCTAGGTTGCATCGAGCTAATATTTAGTTTAACCCTAAAAGCACATGCCTATTATTCCTCAAACCACATTCTCACTCCTTAGAAAAAAAATCCTTTTTGATCCATGAGAATAAAACAAACTTGGCCCAAGTGATTGTTAGGATCTTCCATTTTTAGTAAACCTAAGGAATACCACCTTAACCGATGCTGGTCATCCCGAAACCGATGTCGGTCAATTAGGAAACATCATCGGTTACCATTTATTCACTTTAGAAACCTTTTGGGAGAGGTTGGCACATTTTGGAATCGAGGAGAAGAGAAGAGAGTTGCATGCAAGCAGGACCAGAGCCTTTTCACACCTACAAACATCCATAGCTAGCACCAGGATAGATCCAGAGGTATTACACTCATGGTAACATTCCGAGAAGCACTACTATGGTACCAAAAATCATTCCTCTGATCAACCATCATCACCATCTAGCCATTTGAACTTGCACCATAGTAAGTATACTTTTAACCAACATCATCTATTTCTACTTTAGTCTATTAAGTTCTTCTACTATTGTTATCAGTTTCCACTTGCACTCTCATTCCCCTACCATTTACTTGTCTAGTAAACTCAACCATTCCTCCACCCACACCATTAAATCACCTATATCAACTGTTACACATCTCTGAGTATACCTAATATTCCCATAGACCTCTCCACCCCCTTTTGTCTTTGTTTAACCTCATATAAACCTCTCAATAGATCCCATTAAATTTATTTCACCCCTCTACCCTACCATCATCGGTCACTTTTAAACTATCATCGATTATACTAGACCGATGTCGGTCTTTGTGTTTAATACCTTTGCTAATAACAAAACCTAAGAACCTTCATCTAAGTGACCTAAGCAACCTAGAACCTAACCCTAACTAGTCCTAGTACCTTGACAATTACCCCTCCATTCAAATCTTATTATAGTCTAGCCTCTATGATTAGATTTTCTTATTGTAATTGAATGAGATACCTAAATCATATCAACTATAGTAGGACCTTATTTATCACATTAAGTTGTTTTAAATAGTGGATTGACAGCCATCTAGGGATTATCACACTTCCCGGATCTAGCACACACTAGGTAGTCCACTGCCATATATTGTTTAACTCTTCTTTTGTGGTCTTGTTTTCTATTTCAGGTAGTTCCTCCTAGCCAAAAGGAAGCTCTCATAGTCAGCATCAGATCGAGAAGTTAGAACGCGTGCATCAACCTCCAACCGACCAACATGACAAGTATTCCTCCTCATCCCATAATCATATCTGGTTTGTAAAAACCTAAAGAAAATAGTGAAACATTTTGGCATGCCTGGTGGGACCCATCAGGGGTTTTGTTACATTTATTCATTCCTAGGTGAAAGTTGTGTGTTTGTTTCCCTTCAAAAATCTTACACATTAATTTTTCTTCTCTGGAATCATTCTTCCTCTCTTTATTTTCTAAAAGCAATCGTGTTTTTGGTGCTTTAAAAAGAACACATTCTTCTTTCTTTTCACATTGCATTAGTGAAAGAGCATTCCTCTTCCTATTCATCACTTGCTACATCAAAAATAATATTTCGATTTGGGTTTTTAAAACACTTGCATTGCATTTTGATTTTCTGCATTTTTAGTTCACATTAAAATAAGGAAACCTATATGCTAGAAGTCATGCCTAGCTGATGGTTGACACAATTGAACCGTAGAAAGAACTCTCTTTCTTCTTCTACCAAACTGTACAAATCTGAATATACACATTTTATTAAATGACATCTTACCTAGGAATGCCTGTCAATGATCACATGATCAAAGGATTAGAAGGTACTCCCCAGCTGGTTATCTTTTTCTAGTCACCTATCAGAGAGCACCCCCTGCCATAACATAACCTAAAATCTCACCTTTTAGATATCCTTCTTCGTAGGATGCCTTCCCAACCAAAAATTCTATTCTAAATTCACATGGTCAGTTCTAAATAGCATAAGATAAAAAACATAAGAAAATCACTTTTAGGATCATGTTTTTTCTTAGCATTCCTCTTGACTTGTGTTTTGAGGTGTGAGACTATGAATCTACATTTTCTTCTTCCTTGCACACTCCACCATCGTAGTTGGAGTATTTTGACTTTTTCTAAGTGTGCTAGGGCCCCATCTTCTCATTCTCATATTTCTAAGTTTGATTCTTCACCAAATTTAATTCACAAATCCCAGTTTCTTCATTGCTCTCTCATTTCATAAGAATCGGTGTCACTATGACCGTCCATCATCGCTTCACATCGGCTGATCGTCGTCGCCGCTAAACCTAACTAGTGTTGACTTCTTTCTAGTTATTTTTCCTGGAATAGCCTTCATCACTCCTTCTGTTATGTTTTTGGCCCTCAGGGAACCATCTTATTCCCCTCTATTGATATTTTTGTCATACACAGTTTCCCCATTACACATTCATCAGTCTTGTTTCACTTTCTAAAACTGGTGTTTTTCCACAGTAACACATCAATTGTTGTGACCAACATTGGTTCCCCATTAACCATCATTGACAACTTGACCATTTTCGATGTCTTTTTGGTTTTCAAAATCCAAACCTTGACCGAATTCACCCTCCTAGCCTCATTGTTTTCTGTGTCATTTATAGAATATAGTCTTACTAGGTCAACACTTATTCACATGGTGTTGACTCGCAGCCAAACTAATGCTCTTATATTCCATGCCAACCATCAACCACTCCCACCTAGTCCCTCACCACCTTTTATCCTATCACCCATGGATCTGACCCTACCTACCACCATTACTACAGGTGACGAGGAGTTCGCATGACTCCTCGATCAAAATCCCACAGTAGCCTTATAATTTTATCTTTCCCACTCATCCACTCGAGATTCCTCAGTCATTTGATATATGGCATGCCCATATCCATCTCTCCTTCCCTTGATCCCACTCCTTCATCAGCCCCTCTAGTTTGGTGTTTCCTTCACATGCTTTATCCCCAGTGGTTTCGCAGCTCAGGCCCCACACCCACTATGACCACTTTGCATCTACAACATCGGTTGTACTCGTAGTATCGCTTTTCCTTCATTGAACACCCAAATCATAATCCATCCACTCCCATTATCTCACATATACCAATTGTAACACAACCACCCATGGTGTTAGTGACCCCTACCCCATTCCAAAATCTTGTCCTCTCCATCCTGCAGTCTCTTCCCCTAATCGATACTAGATTCACTTCAACTGCCCCACCTACATATACATATTATCAACAACCCCCTATCTCATCCATCATTCATTTTGGGTATATGCCCTCCATGTCGGTCCCCCATTCTCAACCTTCCTATTCAGCATCACCATACACTGGAATGCCACCCACATCACATGTTTAGCACCATCCCTCTTACACCACAGAGGCACCCTTCTATCAAAACCTACTAATGACCTCATCAAATTAATGATGGAAAGGATGCAGACACTAAAATCTTCAGTTTCTGGCTCACGCAATTCTCTCACCTCCGATGAAATTTGTAATGATCCCATTCATCCATCCATTCCTATTCACTCATACCATGTACATTGGGAAATTCCAAAATTCAACCGCTTCAATAGTAAAGAAGACCCGCAAAGAACATTTGTGGTCCTTCAAAATGGGTGTTATCTGATTACCCATGATGACGCTTTACTCCTACAGACCTTCCCAATGTCATTGATAGTACCTACATTAGACTGGTACAGTGGGCTACTCAGACATTCCATCTACTCATTTAATCAAGTAGCCCAAGCCTTCTTAGACCACTTCTCAATCAACATTGTCAAGAAAGTCACCATGACTGATCTCTATTCCACTTGATAGTATGATGACGAGTCTATCGCTGAACTTTGTCACTCATTGGCATAACCTAATTAACCAGCTCACATTTCAATTACCTCAAACTGAGCTCATAGAGCTATTTACTTGGGCTTGTGCTAGACACATTTCACCAACCCTACAGGTGCAGACCTTCCGCACCTTTGACGAGGCATTCACCATGGCACGAAAATTGGAGATTTGTGTTATCAAAGAGAATAAAATTCAGCTACGTAACAAAATCGCCGCATTAAAATTGAATGATTCTTATTCATCTTTATAACCCCAAAACAACTATTCAAAATCCAAATGATCTACCAATGCCATGTTTCCCAAGCCTGGACCGTCTCACCCATCAAACCAAGCCAAACCTTCTTCTAATCTCTCTCTCATCCAAAATTTCTAGTTCATATGTTAACAGTGAAAGTACACCCCAATAGGGGAACCATATTATTCTATTTTGGAAAAAAATATTAAGGCTGGTGCCATTACCCTTCCACCTATAAAAACACATAGTGCTTTTTACCATGATCGCCCACACCTATGTGGTATAAAGAACATGACTTTTGCAACTATCACCATGTCAAAGGTCATAGCAATGGTAACTGCATCACCTTCAAGAATATCATCCAAGAAATGTTAGACAACAAATATCTAGTCTTGGATAACCCAAATGCACTAGCCAACCAAAACCTACATATCTTTAAAAAACCATTCCCTAATCATGCCCCATCTTCCAACCAAACTGGTGACACTTCAACCAATGATAGCAATGTCTGTGAGGTCCACACCATTTTCTATGACATACCAGTTGCTCCCTAATCACTCCATGTCTCTTCCAAAGATGAAATCCTAGCACGAACTCCCGTACCTACACAAGAACCTATTTCATCTACTCCTCCACCCATAGAGGAACCCCCTTAATTTTCTCCTTTTACTATGAAAGAGCCCATAATTAGCACTCTACCTCTTACCTCTCAAATTAGTGAGAAGTCATTAGTAACACCTCCTCTACCCATAGGGGACACATGTCCACTCCCTACATCGTAAATAGATTCTACCTCATATTTCTCATCATCTCCTTTACCCATAGAGGATCCTGTAGAAACACCATTTCCTTTAGGTGAACATTCTCCATCACCTTTCAAGATCCTACTAACTTGCTTTTGGCTCTCTTACCCATAGAGTTTCTAACCATTTCCTATTTCTCAAACATATTTTATGGGAATTACTACTCAATCCACATCATCCCCACTTGTAGCAGTACCATTTTCACACTTGGTCGATTTCCTGGATTATGTTGATAGAGCCTTACTTTGGGGATGTCTTCTACTTCCTGGTTCAATCTAAATGCAGTTGTCACTTACTAAACCTCCACAATCTATCCAAAAGTTTTTCAAGTGATGAAACCAAACACAACCATGACTATTGGAACACCTTCCATGTCATTGCCCATAACCCAACACACACCTATACCCAAACACCTACCCATGCCTATATCATCTCCCTTACCTAAACCATCACTACCTTAGGGGTCATGCCGACATTGAACCTTACTCATCCACCCATCAAATTAGATTTAGCCACATCTTCCCAAACCAACACTAAACTCATTCCTACACCTAAAAGGAAGATCCAACCTGCTAGGCCTCATACACCAACCTCACCTACCACACCATTTTCACCTTCACCCCTTCCATCCATCCTAGGACCTCACCCCTCGACCCTAGCCAAGCAACCTTCTTCCACCGGTAAACCAAGAATGTAGCAGCCCACCTCCTCATCATGACCCTCTAATATACCCAAGTGATCCACACAACCCCACCATCACCCGTGACCTTCTTACCACCCATACCACCACTACCTTCCATAACTTCTTCACTACCCATGACACTCTCCTCTCTTCCACTCGCACCTTCCATGTGATCTCTACCAAATTGCTATTGCACCACGATTATCCCTATGGGTAACTCACCCCCTTCCACCATCTACTTTTCCTTCTACATCATGTACCCCTGTGTCACCTTTACCTAAGAAGGTGCAACCCAAAGCTAAGAATTCACTACCCTCCAATAAGGTAGTCAAACTAACCAAACCTTCTACCAACTCTTCTACCACACCTTTACCCAAACAGATGCCTATAAGACCTAAGACAACTCCACATACCAAACTAGTGGACCAACCCATTCCCCCTCCTATAAATCCTCTTCCTTCACAATTAGTTAGAGCCTTTACTAAAACCCAAACTCACCTCTAATTGTAATCCATTAGCGGGGTCCTACGCCAAGATTTTAACCAATCTCCTCGAAACCTCTATCATCACATTACCACCTCTTAGACCTTACGACCCGCTTAAACCCAAACCAAAAGGGTTTGAGGAAACTAAAATTTGTGCCTACCATTGTGTGTCAGGACATGATGTAGAGAACTATAAGGCTTTAATAACCACTCTTGTCCAATTATGTCCTCCTGAATAAAATTTTGACAATGATGATCTTCTTGATGAGGACCCCATTCCGCCTTCGCCAATCTCCCCAAATATTCTTCCATTACCTACTCAGTGACCAGTATCTCCACCCCCGCAACCCTTTTATCCACCCCTAAAATTTGAAATCAACATGATCCACATTACCACCCATGCCCACAAAGAAAAATGAAAGGAAAAGGCAACTATCCCATCAACCAACCCTGTACCCAACATACCATCTACACCCACACCCAAAGTTAACATTCAAGGTCCCGTGTATCCTATTTCCGATGGGGTCACACATCACACAATGCTAAAAAAATTGCACCAATCCTCCCTCAAAATGTCTTTATATGACCTCATCTAAACCTCTGAGTCACATCGTCAAGCCCTCATAGAGGTCCTTCAATCTATTGAGGTTTTACCAAATGACCCCATGCCCATAGCCTCCATCATTACTGCTCATCACGTAGCCTCTCTCACTAAGTTTTTACCTTCTTCTACACCTCCACCTACTTGCCAAGTAGCTGCCCTCGCTTTCGGACAAAGAGATCACTCCCTTCCAAATCGTATGATCCCGATCCTTCTCTTTTCATCTCCGTTTATATCGATAATATATGCATGCAAAGCATTATGATCAATGGTGGTGCTAGTATTAACATCATATCCTCCCATGTGTATAACCAAATGCATATACCTACCAATTGCATGCATGGTAAACCAATTATGCTACACTCCTTCAATGATGTCATGACCTCTACCCTGGGTACTGTCATTCTCCATGTCCACGTACGTCACTACACTATCTAAGAACTATTTTATATCCTAGAAGGGGAATTCTAGCATAATTTTTTACTTAGCCTACCTTGGATCAGATCCATGGGTTGTGTCCCTTCGAATTTACACCACTGCCTCAAATTTGAACACGAAGGACATAACTACACCATCTTAATTGACCCATCACCTTTTAAGACCTGTAACATGCTATACTAGCCTAATGATGTACTTGTACTAGTCAAGGCATTTGTCACTACCCCCACTTCACCTTCACCCACAAGCCCATCCACTAAGCCTTCCATCACCTCTCCCACATCTAACCTTATTATTCCTACTACAACCGCAGCCTCTACAGCTAACTCACCTACTTCCCAATCATCTAGTGAGTCATCTATCCCCGCTACCCACATATCGACTACTAATCCCTTAGAAGGTTTTTTTCAATGCCTCACTCTGGGGGAGTACCACCTATACAATATTGACATGTTCCTTACTCCACAAGAGTATGGGAACTTGTGTCGCACCTAATTAAGACTATTGTTGTATATATTTCCCCCACAGGTAAATATAGACAATGAAGGATATGGAAATCAAAGAAAATCAAACCCCGACATTTATTGCGTCATCGTACCCTTGGCGCATGGAAATGGCGCATGACAATGAGTGTTGACACTAAAATGTATGCGCCAAGGTGCGAGAAAGTGGCGCATAGAAATGTATGTTGACAGGGTAAAGGATGCGCCCTTGCGCATGAAATGGCGCATGACACGAGTGTCAAGGGTAAAAGTTGTGCCTTGGCGCACGTAAGAGGATGTCGACACACACACGGATGCACCTATGGCACACCTTCGGGAGGCGTAACATTTTGAGCGGCGACGAGAAGTAGACCACTCGGCGTAGATATTCGAGACGGCCATAACTTTTGGTTCGTTGGGGTTCTCACCTACCACCATAATGAGATAATTAAATGCAGTCTGGAGGTGGTTGGGGTAGATTTCAAATTCCTCTCTTCTCCCTCTCTCATTCTTCCTATAAATTGTAAGGAGGGGCTTCTTTCTGTGGTGGTTCATCTTTTCAGCTCTGCCCTCCCTTCTTTTTCTTCTCCAGGGTTGAAAAAATGGAGTTCGAACCTCCTCCCCTGCTCTGTAATGGCATTTTTTTCCTTTTACTATTGAAATGATGTTCTGTGCAAACTTCTGGAGCAACAAAAAATGTGTTTTGTGATGCATCTGTCCATCCTTGCTCGTTTTTTTGCTTGTTTTCTTCTTGCCTCTCTTCATTGCAGGTATTTGCGCATGTTCTAATGTTCATTATAGGTCTGGAGCTGTGTTCATGGAGTTTTGGGACATTTTCTATGTGAAATCTATCCTTGGGTTTGTGATGCGTCTATCCATCCTTCCCATTGCTCACCTCTCCTTGTTCCATGGCAGTTTTGATAGATGTTCAACATTCTCCTTCTCTGGTGTATCACCGTTTTAGTGTAGGCTTTTTGTTCTTTTCTCTTCTCTCTCTCCCTATCTCCTTGGTGGTTAGATTAGGATTAGATTAGCTTGCCTACACTGGAACAGCTTGTGGCAGGTAGTTTAGGAGCAAGAACCATCCTTCTCTGGAGATTCCTTTCTCATATTTGCAAGTCCCACACTTGGAAAAAGGATTCCATGTTGTGCAATCACACTGGATGCTTTGAATGATCAAACTAGAAATCTGATCATCGTCCAGGGGGTGCGGTGATTTTGCCTCAATAGTTTTTGGCATGCCCAGTGGGACCTTAGAGGTCTTCCACTTCATCTTTTACAAGTTGGTGTGTTCCTGTGAAGATTTCAGCCTTTGGAGGCACTTGCAAACACATCTGGCGACTCCATCTGATCAGCAACCCATTTCTAAAGTTGCAGACTTGTTTTTCATCCATTCCCATCCATCCTTCTTTCCATCCCTTTCATTCTTTTCCATTCCATGAAGTTGTGCAATCATGACTTCATTTCCATTATGGAACTCACATTTACAACAACAGCAATGTTTCCCACCTCCAACATGCATTACAACTCTTTCAAATCAGCATTTTGAACAAATTCAAGATCAGTATGCATACCCATATGAGCAGCAATGCCAAAATTAGTTTGGCTATGGAGCTTTCCAAGAGCAAGAGTATGCATATAATGAAGACAATCAGATGCAAGATGCTGGTCTATTGGAGAAAATCCAAAAGATGGAGGTAAAGATGGTGCAGATCCAAGCAACTCAAATGAGAGCTTTCGAATTGGTTGCAGGGACTCCTTGTCCATGGGGAGGCCCTTTTCCAAGACACTTCAGCCCTCGGGATAAGCTAGACTTCATGATGAAGATGCTGCCCCAACTTGCACAATGGATAATAGAGATAGAGGCCTATACACTTGTTGTTGAAAAACCTTGTCAATGGGTAAGTTGTACACCATCATCCGGCTTTTCTCTTCCCATTACTCAAGCAGCATCATCTCATTTGGAATTGCAAATTTTGAACTCTCCATCTGCTGTCACAAATGTTGATCCCATGTCTCCACCTCTCAGTCTTCCACCACATCTCGATTCTTCTTTCCTTTTTCCTTCCAGACATTCATCCCCTCCACAAGAGCTAAAAGAAATACCCCCTCCTCCAAAGAAACAAGAGGTTTCACCTCCCCTACCACCACAAAAATTGCCAAATCAATTGAGTTACAACCCATCCCTCCTCTTGCATTCCCAATTCCATGTGGGGAAGAAGAAATTGCAAAAATCAGTCATCAAGGACAGCAAGAGGAAGAGCCAAGAAGAAAAGAAATGACAAACAGCTTGAAGGTTTGGGCTGCCAAGTTTGGGATGACAAAGATCCCCTTGATGGTTAAACCTACGGAAGAGGTTGAAGTCAGAGAACAAATGGTGGTCAGGACTGATTTTGTTGCAGCAGAAGAAGAAGATCTTGCAGTCCCAACTTGTCCTCTAGAGCAGCAGATTGAAGAGTTTGACTTAACAAACTTCATGTTGGAGGAAGAGTTCAATCAAGAGCAAGATTGTCTTCAAACATTGGAGGAAAGAGAAGATGCTCTAAATCTAAAAGAAGAGGAGAACATTCTAGTTGTGGAGGAAAAAATTGCAGATCCAAGGGCTTTGAGCACAAAGCAAAGCTACAACATGACACGTGTTGTCAAGGAAAAAGGTCCAAAAGTCAAAGGGGCGAGTTTTCGAGCACTAATCCAAACCAATGAAATAGTGCCACGTGTCCAAGTTTAAGGGGCCCACAAGAAAACCCGTGAAAAGGTGGAGAGGAATTGCTCAATAATCGAGCTCGCCACGTGTCATCCAAATGGCGAGAGCGCGAAAAGAAATTTAAAAATCCGTTTTCACTTGTTTTGTGCCCTAAATCTTGAGATCATCATATCTTTCGCTCCGAGCTCGATTTGCACGTTCTTGATATCAACGGAAAGATGTTGAAATTCTCTACATGATTCTAGGATCAATCTTGCATTTTGGTGCAGTTTGGAGGAGAAAATTAAGAAAACGCGTCTCTGACGCGTGGTGATAGATGTACAAATGCTTCAACAACCAACTTTAATGCAGCAGACATGACTCGCCGCTCTTGTTAGACATCTCCATTTTGCCAAAAGCCACCGCTTCTACCATAATGATGTGATTTTAAATGTATCTAGAAGTGGTTGTGGTAGATTCGACTTTCCTCTCTGCTTTCTTCTCTCATTCTTAGTATATATTGTAAAGAGGAGCTCCTTTAACACGTCGGACATTCTTGTTTGCATCCTCCCTTCTTCCCCCTTGCAGAGAGAATTTGTGAAGCTTTTCAAACCTCCCATATGGATTGTAATGCTAGTTTTTGCCTCTTGGCCACCGTAATGTATCTTGTATCGACTCTTGAGCAATATATATATGTTTGTGATTGATTCTCAACCCTCTCATGTATTCATTGGCCTTTTGTTATTTTGATCTCTTATTGCAGGTTTGGTTACCTATGCATAGTGTTTGTATTGCATCTATGTGGTTTGTGTTAGATTTGTAAAATGAGTGTCTAACATTCCTTGGTGCATCACCTCTGTAGTTTAGGTTTTATTCTATGCATTTTCTCACCCTGTCTCCTTGACAAGTTAGATTAGGTTTTAGTAAACCCTCTGCATTTTTGTGTGCATCGAACGAGGGAATAGGAACCAGCCTTCTCTGGAGAATCCTTTCTCATCTTTACAAGTCCCACACTTGGAGAAAGGATTCCATGTTGTGTAATCACACTGGATGCCTAAACATCAACCTAGAAGCCTGATCTGCATCCAGGGGTGCTGTGAGTCTGCAACAACAACTACCGCATAGGTGAGGTTTTTTCTTATGGTCGTCCCCACCTTTGTAATAATCTAATGTATGGGGGACTTGATATCTCCACTTATAAACCCAAACCTCCATCCCAAACATGATTTTTTTCATCTGACTTATACTCCCTTACTAGCCACCTCTTCACTCACACTTTCCTTCACCGTTGCACATGGAAAGGCTTTGGCTTTGGTTTTTATGAACAAGGTCACCATACTGTCATTTCCTATACCACCCGTAATCATGATGACTATAGTGGTGTTGGATTTTCCACACCGCCTCCTAAGAATGCCCGCATTGAACTCATTGAGGAAAAAAAACCATCTCCACCCCATGTACCAACGTCACCATCTTCACCAACGGAGTCCATAGATCCCGAATCTATTCCTCAATTTTTTTTCATAAACACAATTTCTCCGAGACCTCGACCTATCAATGCGATAGTAAGGCTCCCCCTTCTCTCCCATTCTTGTATCCCGACATAATCTATGACGATACACCTTCTATTAATATCATTCAATGTCACGACAATGAGTCCATCCTTACCTACATGGGTGTAGAAGATTCTTATATTCACCGGTCATTACCTTCTAAGACACTAACCATGTCAATGAATTGACCACCTGAAATCAACATTAACACTTAGGATGCCCCGCACATTCTAAAGATAGGCCACTCTTTAGATGTTACTTAGTGGAAGCTTTCACCTCTTTCCTTCGGGACCAAAGCAACACTTTTTCCTATTCCTATGTCGATATGCCCGACATTGACCTAAAAATCATGGTCCACAATATCATAACCATTCCTAATGCCAAAACCATAAAAAATAGTTGCAAAAAATTCATCCTCGCATTGTTATTCTAGTCAACCATGCCTAATTTACCTAGACTCAATCATTCTTACAACCTACCAACCTATCTCTCCACCTCATCATATTCTTCCCTAGTCTAAGGGAGAACTACATCAGCTTGAGGTCCCTTTTCATTGAGACTATGTAGGCAGAAATTTTAGGGCATGGGGCCCTTTGAGGTTAGCTCAAACCACTCTTTACCCTAACCAATTTCCCCCATTTTCCTATTTCACATTCTACTTTGGTTTCCCGTTTATACCAACAACTAGAAATAAAACCAAGAACACATCTATTAACAAACATAAATACCAACCATTTTTCCACACATCATCATAACATTCACCAATTTATCATTTCATATTTCTACACGTAAAATATTTGGAAATTTAAGGCATAACATGCATATACATCATCATTTGTTTCCTTTGTTACCAATAACTTGGAAATTAAATAAACACCAAAAATTAACCGCACCATGCCTATGACCCGACTCCATCCATGCCTAAACCAACTTTGACTCCACCATGCTTAGACCAACTTGACTCTACCATGCCTAAGCCGACTGACTCTACCATGCCTAAACCAACTTAAATCCACCACAACTAAACTAACCTAAATCCATCCATGCCTAAACTAACTTTGACTCGATCCATGCCTAAACCAACCTAACTCCATCCATGCCTAAAGTACCTAGTTTCCATCACATATACAAATCATAACAAGAAATCATATACATTAGTCTAACATCATACCATAAACATCATCATCTCTATATATATATCGATCATCAAAATCTATGTGTCCATACAATGTATACTTAGATGCCAAATCCATATAAATATCTCAAATAGAGTGTCTCAATATCTTCGGCATGCATGCCAGTATCATATACAAAAGCTCGTAAACTCTCATGTACATCCTCACCATCATCGTCACATAGGTTGGTATATATTAAAAATGTCATCCAAATGATGATATCAATCATCTTCCCATTGGATGTCTGAACCTGTCTCCCCTAACTCCTCCTCTACTACTCCCGTGCGATGCCCAACAACCATGTCACCACCTGTTGTAGGCCTTGGTCTAACGTCTGATGTCCCCTCACTTGGAGCTAGCCTCCATACAATAGTGTCCTCACCTCGCTCCTGTCTCGGGCTCACCAACCGCATGTACTCTCCACACCGTGAGTGTGGGGCCCGATCCTCTCACTCGCGGCCTACTATACTCTATACTAGACATAAGATGGGACATGTATACTTGCGGCATCCAAGTGATCTTGATAGTATCAGGCATCACCTAGGGCAACCCCGAACCTAGTAATTGGTATGGTCTATAGAGGTGCCATCGGTCTCAGCCCATGTACATGTCTCCCGGATCATGTCCCGCTTCGCTACTGTAATAAGGGACCCTATCCTCGTGCCTTTACATATGCTTGTGTCGGGGCATGTGTAGTGATATGGGCATGTAGGGCCACAATATGTGCCTGTGTAGTGGCCAAATGGCCTAAAACCCTGTCACCTATGCTTATAGGGTGGCTACTGCCCTCATCTCCATCTCCACCCTATGTGGGTGCCTACCCCTATAATATATGATTTGGGCACGAACGGCTACCACCACGTTCCTATAATGTGGTCACCTCTTCCTGTGGCCCCGTCATCCGCCTCCTGTAAACAAATAATCTAGGCCCTATAATGTGTCTCTACGACTGTGAAGGTAGCCACGTCTTGCTACTTGCCAGTGCAGGTGCTACTACTCATAGTTGGGCTACCCACCACTGTATTTATGCATTTATGCAGCTAGCATCATCTATCTGTGGTCCATTGGTTTCTCCTCCTTCCTGTTATATCAGATTAGGGTGGAGACATAGGTCTCTCCACGTCATCCCTCCTATACTACGAGAAATGGTGGTGGCACATCCTAGGGTAGCCCAAACTAGCCGCTAGAATCTATCTATTGGTATCATCTCATGCTCCCCAGCACGACGCCCTCTATCCACCTGAGTAGTTTTAGCTCATCAAACTCATCGTCCATGTACCGTATGATGGATATACCACATACGGCCTCCAGATAATGTCTACTCTAGATAACCCCTCCAACATCCACCTGTAGTGAGCTACATCATGTGTATCCCTAGCCCCTCGGTGCACTCCACCAACTGGAACCCAATGCCTATAACCAACATGGACCATACTTGGCTCAAATGCATCTAGCCAGGGAAAATAATTCAGACACATGCATACAATGTGCTCATAGGCCTAACAGTGAAGAAGGAAGGTGCAACACAAGCTGAACCTTTGTAGCCTCCCGTAGGCCCATAACTCCCTGTATAACTGCACTAGGTAGGTTGGTGCCCAAGAAAAGCAAGTCCGATCCTCCATCATATCATGGAGAACTCCCATCGCATCCATGGAAATTTCCCACCCTTTGTATCTAGCGACAAAACAACACATTGCCTCCATAATCAAAACAACTAACCGCATCTCCTCGGGATGGGCCACGTACATCTCTCCATAGCTCAGGCTCATGCTATAGAACCTCATCTCAACCATCCCTCTCCAAATACTATCAACATCATATCCTCGAAGGCCTCGATGAAATGGAGTACACCTATGCTCCCACTATTGGTAATCTCAAGATCCTGTACACGTCCTCTAAGGTGACTGTGATCTCACCGTCGGAAGATGGAACATGTTGGTCGTAGAATCCCATCTATCGATGAGAGTGACCATCAAACTAGGATCATGCACTATATGCCTATAGCGTCGGATACCAATCAGACCCACGTTGGTCACGTGCTTCCACTCCTCATCAGGTCATGTCTCCCCACACTGCTAGCAATAGAGGTGGAACTCTATCCCGCATCCGTAGTTGGTCTCTCACCTACATCCAAAAATCACACCATTGTTAAACCCATAACCATTTCCAAAACACCCCTTACCTGGATAACCCATTCCTACAATTCCTTCCTATTTTCCTTCCCTGCAACCTCCATAACCTACCCTACCTACCCTCAACCCACTTACATTTACACCTCATAGTTTCCAACCCCTAAAACCCTTGTCTGACCTCTTTTATCTTAAAATCCTAACTGACCTCGGTCCTTTAGCAACCGACATTGGTCATTTTTATTTGACCGATGTCGGCTATATCTTACCGATGTTGGCCAATTCTTGACCGACGTCAGTCACTGTCGCCATGACCAAACCTGCAAACCCCCATTTTTTCTCCCCACAAATTCTCCAAATTCACCTAATAACTTCTCCTACCCTACCCAAACCTAACCTAAATCCCTCCTCACCCCTATTTACCCTACCTATGACCTCTCCCATCCCTCATTACATCAATTTTAACCAAAAATTTTAATTATCACCCCTACCCAACCATTCCTACCCATATCCCCTTTTTCCCACAACAAATATGAAGAAAGGATGAGATCTTACCTCATCTCGTGTCTTTGGCATGGTGGTATGACTGGCTGCTGCAGGTGGCCCACCCGACCCCTCTCCTACTTCTGCCATCACTAAATAGTCACCTCACCTCCACCCACTCAAATTCTCCACACCGATCTCATGGACCCGTCTACCTAGCTCCTCTCACCAACCGGATCTCTCCACCTTGGGTACAGTCTCTTGTACTTTCCTCTCGAAAAGGTATAAAATTTCTGATGCTATATCATTTTCAATAAAGCCAAAGCAATACAAATGAATCTGTATTATATGGATTTTTCTTTTTAAATACCCAAATTGACATGATCGATATTAGTCACTCCATAATCGCCATCAATTATCTCTCATTCCCCTTGTCCCCTCCTTTACCCATTTTGATATAAGAGTAAAATTTTCAAAATTTTGAGTTGAAGAGTTCTTCTCTGAAGTGCCTAAGTCGTGAAGTTGAAAAAATTGTGTTTTGGGTCTTTTTGTGTGATTTTCGGGCCTGTCGGAACTTTTTGTCCCATCTGTCCCAAGTACGAAAGTGCATTCTGTTCCCCGATCGGCCGAAATCCCCGAAGCTGTCCCATTTTCGGGCCCGTCGGAAAATTTTGTCCCAAGTGTCCCAAAACTTATTTTGCGTGTTGTTCCAATTTCGGCCGAATCATCCTTCCCGCGTACTTCGCACTTTCCTGTCCCAAATGTCCCAAAGTTAAAAGTGCGAGCTTTCCCATTTTAGCGATTTTCCCGAACCGCGTCCTTGAGAACTTTTGTCCCAAATTGAAAAATGCAAAGCTGCCCATTTGAAAAACCGTCCTTCGGCGTTTTACGAAATGCTTTCCTAATTTTAGCGTAGAGAGCGGTCAAGTCGCGTACTTCGGAACTTTTTGTCCCGAATGTCCCAAGTCCAAATGGGCCCTTTGTTCCAATTTCGGCCGAAACACCCGAATCGCGTACTTCACACATTTTCGTCCCATTTGTCCCAAATGCATTTGTGCGTCCTCTCCCTGTTTCACCCGAACCGGCCGAGCCGCGTGTTTCGCGCATTCGCGTCTCACATGTCCCAAGCGTACCTAGTGTCATTCACACTTAGTTTTTCCCGCTCGCTCCAAGTATGATATTTTTCAAATTGGTGGTTGTGTATTCAATGCGCATTAAATTCATTCCGCTCCTCAAACGGCTATATAACCAAGCATACCACCTTCGCATTTTCGCATTGCTTCCTTGCTATCGTTTGCTCAAACCCTTGCAATCTAGTTCCCTGCGCAAATATCCCTTCCCTTTGCAAATTCCTTCCAGAGTCTAGGTCGCAGCTCCGAATCTATCAATATGAAGATCAAGTTTCAAGGACAGGAGCAAATTTCTCCACTTGAGTCTGCCGTTAGCAATATCGGAGACAGTGAAGCTCGTCATCTCGACTTCGGTGATTTTGGTCAAGAATGACAGATCTGAGCCCTACGCCATAGCACGAGATGATTAACGATAGCGGTTTAGCTTTCGCGGGAGGATTCCTATCTCGGTGCGGTGTCTTTGTCTTTGTACTTTCATGCGGAGCTCACTTGACCCAGCTACGGCGAATTGACAAACGTACACGGGAGCTCATTGCCAAGTGGATCCAGCTGCCGCCATTGGAGCTGCTCTGAGGATTCGGAGATGGACAATGCTATAGTCGTCTCTCGGGATCAAGCACGAGCCATGTTCGACCAAGGCAGGTGATAAATATAAAGCTCGAGTGGCGAAGTCTTGGTTGAAGAACCCTAAGAAAGGTCCTTCTCGTCGACCAAAAACCCTTTTCGGGCAGATTTCAATGAAGAAGCTATCGAGACTTCATAATCCTGCTGGCTCGGGTTATGGGTTTGCCCTCCACCATGAATTTCATTTACGGATGTGCCGCTCATCGGCATGGTGTGCGAGGAACACAAAGTATCAGCTGGCGAGAGATCATCGGTATGAATTTGGGTGACGGCTATCAACGTCCAAAAAAAAAGAAGTTCTACATGACTTCATATCTGATGTATACCCTAGCAGCATCCAGGCAGTGGTTTGGTTTCTCCTATGTAGATGCACACAAAGATGATCCAGTGTATGCCTATTGCCCGCAGTTCACCTTGGAGACCAGCAACCGCAATTTCAGAAGGGTCAATGATGCTTTCACCATGTACGTGGTCAGATTGCTCGAAGGTGATACTGCTAGAAGGTTTTCAGATGAAGCCATGAACTTGATATCGCAGTATGGAGCCTATTTCATTCAATTCAGGAAATTCTCCTATATCAGGCTGGCTGGCTATGAGAGCACCCCTCTGCGGCTCCCCATGTTCTGCAACGACAAAATGGCCCTGATTGAAATATGCAGGCAACTAGACAAGTTGCACAGAACTTGCAGAGACAAGAAGATTTCTGGCTTGCACTTTCCCATCTCTCTGGGAAACTATACATGCAAAAACAGACTCTGGATGCTCGGAACATAGAAAGAGCCACTGGTCCCTATCCTTTTCATTTCTTCAAGCCTAGAACTGTTTTGACTTGAAGAAGTTCATTGAAACAGAACCTCAAGATAATATATCATCATAGAGGCGATCTGAGAAGACTCTTTGGGCTGGTTGTGCGGATGATTTTGAAGCGAGAAAGAAGGCATTGTGGCGGGTTCTCCTGCATTTGATCCAAGAACTCGATCTGTGCCAAGTTCTGAAGGTCTCCAAGATGATAATTCGAGCTATACTCTTATGAGTATGAAAATGTGATTAAGCACACTCCTCTGGAGGACTGGATTGGAGCAGGGAAAGAGAGAGATGATCGGCTGAGATTCTTGCTCCGTCTTGATCGAACTAAGTGCAGTTCGATAAGAAGATCCGAGAATTCAAGAGGCACTCGGGAGAATCTAGCTCCAGGATGATTCGACACCCATAAGAGAGACATCGGTTCAGTGCAGGAACACCGGTGAAAACCCCTTATACGCCTCAACAGCTCGGGGACCTGTGGAATCTACTCCTTCTCCATCTACCCAGGTATACAAGAAGAAACTCAAAGAGGTAAAGAAGGAGCCTGCAGAGAATGATCCTCCAAGAAAACAGGCACAGTTGCCTATGGGGCCAGAGAACATCATTGTTCTCAGTGAAAGTGAAGAAAGTGAGATGCCAACTCCTGCAAGTGTTCCTGAAAATCCAGCAGATAAGGAGGTCCAGGTCAGCACTTTGAACTTCCAGTGCTGCTTGATTCTTCTACCGCCATTACCTCCAGTGTTCTACCCACATCTCAGCTTGAGTCAGCAGCTGCACAGACCTTGAGTGTCATGAGCTCCCTGTCTCTTGGTCCCCTTGCTTCTCCTGCAGATTCTTCTTCCTCTTTTGCTTGGGTGCAACCTCTGGTTGACAAAAGGAAGAGGAAATCCTCCTCTCAAAGCTTGGGACCAAATTTTGATGCTGTAGCAGCCTTGTTGGGCACCACTCCTTCTCGTGCCAAGAAAGCCAGAACTACTTCCAGGATTGTGTCAGATGCTCAAGGTCAGCAATTCCTGGAGATTGCTAAGCCCACAGTAGACAAATCAGAATCAGACTTGCTGACATCTGACTTGGAGCTTTCAAGGATCCCTATGGGAGAGTCTACTCCTGAAGGTGAGATTCATAACCTCCGGGAAGCAGATCCTGAGGGTTCATTGGAAGGGTAGAGAAAGGGCGTGAGACGATTGAGCAGCTAGAAGAACAAGCCCAAGTTCTCACGAGTTTTATCAAGTCACTTTTGTCTAAGGACAAAGTTTTGGACCCTACCCCCTTGACTGCTCTACCACCTCCTGTAATTCTAAGCCAAGATGAAGTGCAAAGTATTAAAGATATGCACAAGTATTCTATCTATGGCAGAGCTATCGAAGCCATGGTAGATGACATGCTTGTTGCTGGACTAAACTTCATCGATGAAGCTTTTAAGCTACATGGAAAGGTAGATAATTTGCAACAGAAGCTGTCCTCTACTATTGGGGTAATGGATAAAGAGCTTAAGCTCTGGAGTAGTTGCATTGTAGACCTTCGCCTCATGGGCCAGACAGATGAGAACATCTTACTGGCGAACAAGATTTTCGATGATGCTAAGGACAATCTGTCAAAATCTTGGGTCTACAGCGTGGAGTGGAAAATCAGAGTCCTGGAGGAAGCTGTAGGAGAAATGAAGAATAGCTGGCAGAAGGGAGAAGCTTTGAAGACAGCTTTGGCTTCTTCTGCGTTCAATATGCATTGTCATCTTCGGGGATGAAAACTCTCGGCGTTCCCTTGTCCTTGCAAGAAATCAAAGCTCGATTGAGCTTTTGTCAAAGATAATCTTTTGAGGAAGACTCCATCTCTAAGGACAAGATAAAGGAAATTTGTTCTCTTGATGCCATTGAAGAAGCAAACAAAGACTATCATACTCACGTCGAGTTTGATAAAGAGATGGAGAAATGTGCAGGATTTTGGACTCGATCTGCACGCCAACACGTCGGTCCCTCGTGGCGAGAGATATAGGCGAGTCATTGAAGAAGTTCGAGCGGCGGATTACGAAGACAGTGGGTCCCTCCCAATAGCCAGGCCACTGTCTCCTTCTCCTTTCTTTCCTCTTCTTTCCTTTCTTTTCGTATTCTTTGTAATTAGTTAAGGTATTGCAATTGGCGGTACTTAACTATTCTTTAGTTAAAAAAAGCGTTCTGAAGAGTAAGCTGACTTGTAATCTATATAATGGCCTTTCCACGCCATTTTCGGGAGAGGAAGAACTTGGATATTTCTTTGAAAGTGTAAATAGATCTTAAAGAAATCAATACAAAAGGGCTTTCCGTTCTTTGTCTATCGATTCTTGTTGTCTGTGTTTTCCTTTAATATTGTGAAGATCATTTTGTTCCTAACTCGTTTAGTCTCTCGATTGCATCTTGTTCGAGTTTGCAAATACGGTGATCTTGTCTGAACCAAGAAGAACTTTGTGTCCTTGATTAACAAATCTGAAGAAGGTTATTTACGGAACTTTGTGTCTTTAAATTTAATCCCATTCAGCTAATGCAAATGATCTTGTCTTAAATCCTTTGAAGCTTCGCATACGAAGAATTATTACTGCTATCTATAATTACGAATGTTCTTTATTCTGCTCATCTTCTTATTCCCCTTCCTCGATCTGGCGTGCCCATGATCCTTGTGGAAAACACTTTCGTAATATCCAAGTTTGACCATAAAATAATGTTACGTGTATTTTTGTAAATAAGTTCGTTTCAGAATAAGGGAACCTCTCCCATTAAAGAGGAGGGACTTTTTGTCCCCTGACTGTTGCTCTTCTAAAAAGTCCTATTTGACGACCAACAGTTTTTGGCGACTCATTTGGGAAAATCGCATTCGATCTTTGCTTTTTTTTTTCGATCATCCTTTGATCTGGCGACTCCGCGTTTCACTCGAGGGAGAAGGACCCTTGGTATTGAAGATTCTCAGTTTCAGCTTTTGGAGCAACAGGGTTTTCCTTTCCCTTCAAATAGAAGAACTCGTTCGACGAGCACTCCGCCTGTTCAAGATAGAAGTCCTACGGGTGGTATTCCTTCAGAGCCTGCTAGTCCCAATCTACGAGCTTTGATCCTTGCTGGTGTTAAAGTTCCCCTCCAAGCCGTATTTCCAAGAATGGCGGCACAATTGCCATGGGGTCAACGTGTCGGGCCCCTGGCTCTTTGCGACCTTTGCATGTGAGTTACCTAGAGGTAACCGAAAGAACTTCCCAAAATTTAAAGGAGATGGCAAAGTACACCCTGATGAACATATTGCAGCCTTCATAGTTGCATGTGGAGTTTTGGGGGTTGAGCATGAAGACGTCTCAGTAAGACTGTTCGTTGAGACGTTACAGGATAATGCTGCTGACTGGTTCTATCACCTTCCGGCTGGTGCCATCACCGACTGGACTACCATGAGAACTCAGTTCGAAAGCCGTTTCAAGCCGGCAGAAGATGTGCATGCCCTGCTTGCCCAGATTTCTCAGATAAAGAAAGATCCATCAGAACCCATGAGAGAATTTGTGGCTCGGTTCAACAGATTGATCAACAAGATTCCTGTAAATACTCGACCGGTTGATCAAATTCAAAAATGTTTCTTTTTGAATGCCCAAATGCCTAAAGTCAGTTATGCCCTAAGAAGGGCTAATCTTGGAACGCTAATTCTGGATCAAGAACTGGCTGTTAGTGTCGAGGATGACCTGATCATGTCAGGGAAGTTGAGAAGAGATCCTCCTAAATCTAAATCTGCTGCTTCTTCCTCTTCCACCTCTGGACCCAATACTGATCCATTAGTCCAGAAACTTGCAAATGATCTAGTGGCTATAAAGAAACAATTAGCCCAGCATGCACCATATGCGAGAGCGTTAGAGAAGAAATTTTCAACCCGAAACCGTTTGCCGCTCCCCACACAAGACTGGCACTTGAAGGACCTCCTGTCAAAGTTCCGGTGAATGCAACTTGTGAGGTTGAAGAGCCAGAAGATGATAATGAAGCTTGTGAGGAGTTCCTGGAGGAATTCGATGATGAGGCAGAAGAACTCGAAGGATCTCGAGTCAATTTCTTTACCACTGAAGGCATTGATGATGGAGATAACTATGATGAAGTGGTAGCGAGATATGAGCAGGTGAATCATTTTTGTCATGACTCGAGAACAGAGACGAGGCGAAGGAGAAAGTAACACGACCCACGAAGAAATCTAAGGAGCAACCAGCAACTATTCTGTAATTGCCAGAAGAGGATCTCCTATCCCTACCTCATCTGCACCAAAGGTAAGTACTGTCAATCCTGCTACCAAAGTTGCTTCTTCTTCTTTTTCTCCTAAGGTTGATAAGCCTAGAATTTCAAATGATGATGGCCCATCCACCTCTGGATCCTTTGACATTGTGGATCACCTAAAAAGGACCAAGGTTCAAATTTCAGAAGCTGAATACTACCAAACCCATCCCAAAGCTTTTGCCAAGATGATCCAATTTGTAAATTCCCATTCCAGACCACCTCTAAAGGCCTTTTGCCCACACCTCCTTCATACCACAACCTAGTCAGTAGCAGCTTTGTCACCTCACTTTGGTGACAAAATCAAGCCCTTTTATGTAACACTTCTTATAGCGGGCCATAGGCTCGATGCTGTGTCATAGATTCGGAGCCTCGAGATAACGTAATGCTGCTAAAGTAGCCCATGCTTTAGGCTTGACCCTTTCGTACTTATGGATCTTGCTTTACTCCATGGAAAGTAAGGAAGTACCTTTGGTTGGAAGGATTAAAGATGCACAAGTGGCTTTTCTTTGCTTTACACGAAAAGAAAGTCTTGGCCACCATCCTAGTAGCGAGACATTCCTCCTTCTTACGGAATGTTGCTAAGTCGAACTTTCGTAAAGATGTGGGTGGGGAGATTGAATGGATTGGTCACACGCCTCATCATACTGTCATGGACAAATGAAGAAGTTACTCACGAGAAGCTTGATCGAGTATATTGTGCGAGAAAGCAGATGATCCTAAGGCACAAATACTCTATGAAGACATAGGTCATGGTAATTACATGATTACGTCCCTGATGAAATCGACCCTCAAAGTATCACCCAAAGATCCCATGGTGTTTGGATTTTGGAATTTGATGGAAGTTGTTCCTCGGTGGTTACGGAGCTGGTGTCTGCTAGTATCACTGAAGGCTGCCTACACCCTTTTCGTTTAAGTTGCGGTTCGAGAACACTAACAATACAGCGAGTATGAGGCTCTCCTTCTTGGGCCAGTGGCCAAAGAAGAGGTGTAAAAAATCTTACGGCTCGTGGTGATGCGAGCTGATTGTGAAACAAGTCGAAGCATTTTCGGGTAAAAAATGGGAGGTGAAGCATTACGGAATCGGGGTTTGGGATTGATTGAATTCCTTGATGCCTTCTCTATTGAAGCAATACCCGAGAAAAGAGCAGGGGCTGATTCAATGGTGTCTCGGGGTCATTATTGATTCCCCATCTGAATTCTCTCGGGACAAGTTCACTTATTGAAATGGTCCACCGGCCTAGTGTTCTGACAATACTAATAAGCGGCAAGTTTTCAACGATGACCAGCATCTGCTTTCCTTCACGGAACTCAAGGGAACTTGAACAACTATATTTTGAGGAAGTGACAACTTTGCCTCGTGAGAGTGTGTCCTCGATCAAGCTGTGTCACCCCAGGAGAAAAGCGAGATCGGGAAGGGTGCATTAAACTCAAAGGAAACAAGATTCCCAAAGTTTGGTGAGTTTGGAGGAGTTGTTTGATAAACATGACGATATGTGAGATCTAAAGCCTCTTTGGACCTCGTGATCAGTGAGTATGATAAAATTGATATTGGGAGTTACGATGACCCCAAGGCTGGTGAATATTGGGAAATGTTGCACATCGGATGAGAGAGAGAAGAGCAATTGATCTTCTAAGGAAGTATAAGGATGTTCTTGCATATTCTTATGAAGATCTAAAAGCCTTGAAGCCAAAGAAATGCAACACTCTATCCCTCTCAAACCGGGAATCAAGCCTTTGTGAAACAAAGCGTATAATCCAAAAATAGCCGACACCATCTTTCAGGAGATCCAGAAATTGTTGAAGGCTAAAATCATTTTTCCCATTCACCATTCAACATGGATTGCAAACATTGTGCCTGTCAGGAAGAAGAATGGTGAGATCCGCATCTGTGTTGATTTGAAACTGAATCGAGCCTCTCGAAAGATAACTACCCTCTACCTATGATGGATCAGATTTTGCAAGCAGTAACAGGATCCGAGATGTTATCTATGCTTGATGGATTCTCGGGATACAATCAGGTAGAGGTTGATACTGCAGATCAACACAAGACAGCCTTCACCACTCCTTGGGGTACCTTTGCCTACAAGAGAATGCCTTTTGGGCTGATTAATGCTGGTGCCACTTTCCAGAGAGCTATGGATTTGGCTTTTGGAAGCTTGAAAGGAAAATGTATTGTCATATACCTTGATGACCTGACGGTGTTTTCAAAGACAAGAGCGGATCACTTCGACCACTTGGAAACATTGTTCTGCAAAAGATGATGCACGAGAGCATGGGATTTCTTTAAATCCTAAAAAATCTGTTACTTACGTATTCTGAAGGGAAGCTATTAGGGCACATTGTCTCGAGGATGGCATCAAATTGATCTGAGCGAGTTCAAGCCATCCAGCAAATTCCTCTCCCAACCAGTAAAAAAGGCGTGCATTCCTTTTTCGGTAAGATCAATTTCTTAAGAAGATTCATCCCTGATTTTGCTGAATTAACTTTGAACATCTCTCAGATGATGAAAGGAAAGCAAGCGTTTGGTTGGTCTTACGAAGGAAAGGAATCCTTTGAGGGTATCGAAAGCCATTGCTAAAACTCCGATTTTGGCACATTGCCCGACTTGAATGAAAGATTTCATCATCTATTGCTATCTTCTGAGATAATACCACGGCTTTGTCTTAACCCAAGAAGACTACGATGGACATGAGCTACCAATTGCCTTCATGAGGCTATATCACGAAGAATCATGAGCTGAAATACACCATGATGGAGAAGCATGCTTTTGCGGTAGTCAAAGCATCAGCGATTCCGTTTCTATATCCTCAACTCTCACTCTATGGTCTTTGGTTCCGAGATCACATTGTTAAGTCAATTCTTACACAAGAATTTGGGTCCAAGAGAGAAGCGGGTGGCTAAAGTCGGGAGTATGACATTGATATCAAACCAACCAAGCTGGTTCGTGGAAAGGGTCTTTGTGAGCTCATCGCTTTGAAGGAGCCAAACATGAGTTCTTTGGAGGAGAAAGGCGACATTCCTCTTGTTCTATTCCTTAGTTCGATCGATGAATGGTATTCGACATTGCCCATTTTCTCACCTATGGGAATGCCCCTCTCATTTAACTACCAGGAAAAGAGGACATTAAATTGAGATCGGCGCATGATATGTGCTTTGTGGGAAAATGCCTTGTTGAGCGTGGTTTAGATGGGAGATTTCTGAAGTGTGTGGACAAGGAGCAGCGAGAAAAAGTTGCTCTCGGCTTTCCATGATCGGGCATGTGGAGGGCACTATTCATCAGATCCACGACTCACAAGATACTCCGGGGAGGATATTACTGGCCTTCCTTGTTCAGAGATGCATCCAAGTGGGTGGATAAATGCGAGGCCTGTCAAACCTTTGTGGGAAGACCCAAACTGGCCGCTTTGCCTCTCAAGCCAGTTGTGATTGAGGAACCATTTCAACAGTGGGGTCTAGACTTCATTGGTACACTGAATCCTGCCTCTAGTGCTGGCCACACGCATGTGCTAACTGCCACTGACTACTTCACCAAATGGGTGGAAGCTATTCCGGTCAAGAGCACTACTTCTGAAGTTGTATGCAACTTCCTCAAAGAGAACATCTTGGTAAGGTATGGTGTACCTAACAAGATTGTAACAGACAATGCTTCGAACTTCTCCTCAACTGAGATCATGGATTTCTGCTACGGGTATGGCATCTCTCTGGCTCATTCTTCAGATTATTATCCCCAGGGGAATGGACAAGCAGAATCCACCAACAAAAATCTGGTGACTATCATAAGGAAGTTGGTCAATGAGTCTCGTGGCGGCATAGAAGCTTTATGATGCTCTTTGGGCGACAGGATCACACCTAAAGAGCCATTGGAATGTCCCCCTTTCAAGTAGTGTATGGAGTAGAGGCTCGGTTGCCGGTGACGGTGGAGCTACCCGACCTTGCACTGATGAAGGCCATTGAAGACACTAGTTTCGGTGATGCTGCGGACAAAAGAATCATGTACTGCACAAAGGCCCGAGCGAGGATAGATTGGAGGTTCTTGGACAGAGATATCTGCTCACCGGCGAAGGTGAAGGTTACATTTGATAAAGAAAGCTAGGTCGAGAGAGTTCCAAGTTGGTGATACCGTCTTTGTATGGGACAAAAGACATGAACCTCGTGGCAGCCATGGAAAATTTGATTCTCTGTGGCTTGGACCTTTCAAGATAAGACACTTTCTTTGGTAAGGACTCTTTCTATCTTGATTACATGGATGGTTCTCCCCTCCCACTTCCTTATAGTGGGCAGTATTTGAAGTTGTTCAAGTCCTAGGTGACTAGGGAGTCCCTTTGTATATTATGTACAGTGTTTTTGCTTTTTCTGCTTTTGGTGTGTTTCCCTTCTGTTGTGTGTGTTGCCCTCTGTATTGGTTTGTTTTTGACTCCTTTGCCCAATGGATAAGGCCTTGATGCCTTCACCGAGTTCTCTAAGTTCTTGCCTTGTCTCATTCTATGAATTTACACCAAGTCATCCCCAGAAGGAGCCAGCTGTTGTCCACTCAAAATTTCCCGCTCTGATAAGAGTAAAATTTTCAAAATTTTGAGTTGAAGAGTTCTTCTCTGAAGTGCCTAAGTCGTGAAGTTGAAAAAATCTGTGTTTTGGGTCTTTTTGTGTGATTTTGACCTGTCGGAACTTTTTGTCCCATCATCCCAAGTACTAAAGTGCATTGTTCCCCGATCGGCCGAAATCCCAAGTCCCATTTTCGGGCCCGTCGGAAAAATTTTGTCCCAAGTGTCCCAAAACTTATTTTGCGTGTTGTTCCATTTTCGGCGAATCATCCTTCCGCGTACTTCACACTTTCTGTCCCAAATGTCCCAAAGTTAAAAGTGCGAGCTTTCCCATTTTGGCCGATTTCCCAGTCGCGTCCTTGAACTTTTTGTCCCAAATTCAAAAATGCAAATTGTTCCCCATTTGAAACCCAAGTCCTTGCGAAGCTTTCCCCCAATGTCCCATTCTCAAAAATGCGCTCTGTTTCATTTTCGGCCGAGCCGGTCAAGTCGCGTACTTCGGAACTTTTTGTCCCGAATGTCCCAAGTCCAAATGGGCCCGCTGTTCCAATTTCGGCCGAAACACCCGAATCGCGTACTTCGCACATTTTCATCCCATTTGTCCCAAATGCATTTGTGCGTCCTCTCCCTGTTTCGCCCGAACCGGCCGAGCCGCGTGTTTCGCGCATTCGCGTCTCACATGTCCCAAGCGTACCTAGTGTCATTCACACTTAGTTTTTCCCGCTCGCTCCAAGTATGATATTTTTCAAATTGGTGGTTGTGTATTCAATGCGCATTAAATTCATTCCGCTCCTCAAACGGCTATATAACCAAGCATACCACCTTCGCATTTTCGCATTGCTTCCTTCTTTATCGTTTGCTCGAAACCCTTGCATCTAGTTCCCTGCAAATATCCCTTCCCTTTGCAAATTCCTTCGTCTAGGTCGCGACTCGAATCTATCAATATGAAGATCAAGTTTCGAGGCGGGAGCAAATTTCTCCACTTGAGTGCTGCCGTTAGCAATATCGGAGAGCAGTGAAGCTCGTCATCTCGACTTCGGTGATTTTGGTCAAGAATGACGGATCAAACCCTACGCCATAGCACGAGATGATTAACGATAGCGGTTTAGCTTTCGGAGGATTCCCTATCTCGGTGCGGTGTCTTGTCTTTGTACTTTCATGCGGAGCTCACTTGACCCCGCTACGGCGAATTGACAAATGTACACGGGGAGCTCATTGCCAGTGGGCCATTTGCCGCCATTGGAGCTGCTCGAGGATTCCGGAGATGGACAATGCTATAGTCGTCTCTCGGGATCAAGCACGAGGCCATGTTCGACCAAGGCAGGTGATAAATATAAAGCTCGAGTGGCGAAGTCTTGGTTGAAGAACCTAAGAAAGGTCCTTCTCGTCGACCAAAACCCTTTTAAGGCGGATTTCAATGAAGAAGCTATCGAGACTTCATAATCTGCTTGGCTCGGGTTATGGGTTTGCCCTCCACCAATGAATTTCATTTACGGATGTGCCCGCTCATCGGCATGGTGTGCGAGGAACACAAAGTATCAGCTGGGCGAGATCATCGGTATGAATTTGGGTGAGCGGCTATCGGCGTCAACGTCAACAAACAAAAGAAGTTCTACATGACTTCATATCGATGTATACCCTAGCGGCATCCGAGCGGTGGTTTGGTTTCTCCTATGTAGATGCACACAAAGATGATCCGTGTATGCCTATTGCCCATGATTCACCTTGGAGACCAGCGACGCAATTTCGAAGGGTCAATGATGCTTTCACCATGTATGCGTGGTCGGTTGCTCGAAGGTGATCTGCTAGAAGGTTTTCAGATGAAGCCATGAACTTGATATCGCAGTATGGAGCCTATTTCATTCAATTCAGGAAATTCTCCTATATCGAAATTTGGTTTGGCTATGAGAGCACCCTCTGCGGCTCCCCATGTTACTGCCAACAAAATGGCCACGATTGAAATATGCGAGAGCAACTAGACAAGTTGCCTGAGAACTTGCGAGAGACAAGAAGATTTCTGGCTTGCACTTTCCCATCTCTCAGGAAACTATACATGCAAAACAGACTCTGGATGCTCGGAACATAGAAAGAGCCACGGTCCCTATCAGCTTGTTCATTTCTTCAAGCCTAGAACTGTTTTGACTTGAAGAAGTTCATTGAAACAGAACCTCAAGATAATATATCATCATAGGGCGAATCTGAGAAGACTCTTTGGGCTGGTGGCCCCGTGCGAGATGATTTTGAAGCCGAGAAGAAGGCATTGTGGCGGGTTCTCCTGCTGATTGATCCAGAACTCGGTCATGCCAAGTTCTGAAGGTCTCGGATGATAATTGAGCTATACTCTTATGAGTATGAAAATGTGATTAAGCACACTCCTCTGGAGGACACAGATTGGAGCAGGAAAGAGAGAGATGATCGGTGAGATTCTTGCTCCGGTCTTGATCGGAACTAGGAGTGCAGTTCGATAAGAAGATCAGAGAATTCAAGAGGCACTCGGGAGAATCTAGCTCCAGGATGATTCGACACCCATAAGAGAGGCATCGGTTCAGTGCGGAACACCGGTGAAAACCCCTCTGCCTCAACGGCTCGGGGACACATGTGGAATCTACTCCTTCTCCATCTACCCGGGTATACGAAAAGAAACTCAAAGAGGTAAAGAAGGAGCTGCAGAGAGAATGATCCTCCAGAAAACGAGCACGAGTTGCCTATGGGGCGAGAGAACATCATTGTTCTCGGTGAAAGTGAAGAAAGTGAGATGCCAACTCCTGCAAGTGTTCTGAAAATCCAGCGAGATAAAGATAAGGAGGTCGAGCCTTTGAACTTCCAGGTGCTGCGATTCTTCTACCGCCATTACCTCCAGTGTTCTACCCACATCTCAGCTTGAGTCAGCAGCTGCACAGACCTTGAGTGTCATGAGCTCCCTGTCTCTTGGTCCCCTTGCTTCTCCTGCAGATTCTTCTTCCTCTTTTGCTTGGTGCAACCTGCGGTTGACAAAGGAAGAGGAAATCCTCCTCTCAAAGCTTGGGACCAAATTTTGATCTTTGTGCGACCTTGTTGGGCACCACTCCTTCTCGTGCCAAGAAAGCCAGAACTACTTCCAGGATTGTGTCTGATGCTCAAGGTCAGCAGTTCTTGGAGATTGCCAAACCTACAGTGGATAAGTCAGAATCAGACTTGCTGACATCTGACTTGGAGCTTTCAAGGATCCCTATGGGAGAGTCTACTCCTGAAGGTGAGATTCATAACCTCCGGAAAGCTTGATCACGAGGTCATTGGAAGGGTAGAGAAAGGGCGTGAGACTATTGAGCAGTTAGAAGAACAAGCCCAAGTTCTCACGAGTTTTATCAAGTCACTTTTGTCTAAGGACAAAGTTTTGGACCCTACCCCCTTGTTGCTCTACCAGCCTCCTGTAATTCTAAGCCAAGATGAAGTGCAAAGTATTAAAGATATGCACAAGTATTATGCATACTATGGCGAGCTATCGAAGCCATGGTAGATGACATGCTTGTTGCCGGACTAAACTTCATCGATGAAGCTTTTAAGCTACATGGAAAGGTAGATAATTTGCAACAGAAGCTGTCCTCTACTATTGGGGTAATGGATAAAGAGCTTAAGCTCTGGAGTAGTTGCATTGTAGACCTTCGCCTCATGGGCCAGACAGATGAGAACATCTTACTGGCGAACAAGATTTTCGATGATGCTAAGGACAATCTGTCAAAATCTTGGGTCTACAGCGTGGAGTGGAAAATCAAAGTCCTGGAGGAAGCTGTAGGAGAAATGAAGAATAGCTGGCAGAAGGGAGAAGCTTTCAAGACAACATTTCTTTGCGTTCGAGATATGCATTGTCATCTTCGGGATGAAAACTCTGGCGTTCCCTTGTCCTTGCAAAATCAAAGCTCGATTGAGCTTTTGTCAAAGATAATCTTTTCAGAAGACTCCATCTCTAAGGACAAGATAAAGGAAATTTGTTCTCTTGATCTGCCATTGAAGAAGCAAACAAAGACTATCATACTCACGTCGAGTTTGATAAAGAGATGGAGAAATGTGCAGGATTTTGGACTCGATCTGCAACCAACACGTCGGTCCCTCGTGGCGAGAGATATAGGCCGAGTCATTGAAGAAGTTCGGGCGGCGGATTACGAAGACGGCAGTGGGTCCCTCCCGATGCCGGCCACTGTCTCCTTCTCCTTTCTTTCCTCTTCTTTCCTTTCTTTTCGTATTCTTTGTAATTAGTTAAGGTATTGCAATTGGCGGTACTTAACTATTCTTTAGTTAAAAGAAAGCATTCTGAAAAGTAAGCCGACTTGTAATCTATATAATGGCCTTTCCACGCCATTTTCGAGGAGGAAGAACTTGGATATTTTGCTGAAAGTGTAAATAGATCTTAAAGAAATCAATACAAAAGGGCTTTCCGTTCTTTGTCTATCTGATTCTTGTTGTCTCTGTGTTTTCCTTTAATATTGTGAAGATCATTTTGTTCCTAACTCGTTTAGTCTCTCTGATTGCATACTGTTCAGTTTTGCAAGTACGGTGATCTTGTACAACTGACCAAAGGAACTTTGTGTCCTTGATTAACAAATCGAAGAAGGTTATTTACGGAACTTTGTGTCTTTAAATTTAATCCCATTCAGCTAATGCAAATGATCTTGTCTTAAATCCTTTGAAGCTTCGCATGCACGAAGAATTATTACTATATCTATAATTACAGAATGTTGCTTATTACTGCTCATCTTCTTATTCCCCTTCCTCGATCTGGCGTAATTGATGATCCTTGTGGAAAACACTTTCGTAATATCCAAGTTTGACCATAAAATAATGTTACGTGTATTTTTCCTAATGACCTTACCTTTCCTATTATCATCCCATTTATCTCGATTGAACCTTTGGTGTACTGGAACATACCTAAATGTTCTGAACTCGACCTAAGTTGTGTTTCCACACCATATCCTATACCTTGGATACTGGAATCACTTCAACCTTGTTGGGATAAACCTATCGACCTTGGATGACGTAGATTTTACAAGCTCTTCCACCTGGTACCATGTCGTAGTTTATAACATGTGTGCACATTTGACTACCACTACCTTTGACCCTAGCCCATTTACTTGTTTTCCCACTTTGACCCTTACCCCTGTACCCCATATGCTCACAACTACACTCAGGCCCACTTACCTTCATTTTCATCACATCCACCTTTTTATCAAACCACTCACCAATTCTATCTTACACCTCATCAGTTCTTGGTTTGAGGGGGATCACCTTCACCCACACATGGGACACCCACATCTTATTTTTGTCAGCATCGCTTACCAATACAAGCTACGTGGCAAAAGGGAAAATGTAGACACCAAAATTTGGTCACACTCCCCTTAGCCCCTAGTCGAATAACCAACTTAAACATGTTCCTCTAACCATGGCCCCTTTCACCCCACATTAATATTAATTCAATTACTTCAATTAAATTAATACCTATTCTCACAATATTTATTATTTAATTATCCTAATTAAACTAATTTCCACCTCACCTAGACACCTCACCATAGACCTATTCATAGCATGTTTCCATAACTAACTAAGACTTAGTCCCACTTACCTTAATGAGCTAAGATTTAGTTTAACCCTAAAATCACATGCCTATTATTCCTCTAACCACATTCCTGCTCATTATAGGGGAAACTTCCGTTTTGATCCATGATAATAAAACAAACTTGGCCCAAGTGATTGTTGGGATCTACCATTTTTAGTAAAACCTAGGGAATCCCACCCTAACCGACATCGATCATCCCGCATGACCGATCTGCCGATCAATAAGGAACCATAATCGTTACCATTTATTCACTTTACAAACCTTGTGGAATAGGTTGACACATTCGTGAATCAAGGAGAAGATAAGAGAGTTGCATGCAAGTAGGACAAGAGCCTTTTTGTACCTCCGGACATCCATAACAAACATCAAGACAAATCGAGAGATATTTTACTCACGGTAACATTCCGTAAAGCACTTGTTATAGTACATGTAATCATTCTAGGAGCTAACCCACAAGGGCCCCATTTCCTTGGATTGCTACTACATAGTCCCACCAAAAGGGACCTCGGCCGATGTAGTTCTCCCATGAGCTATAGAATAATATGATAAATTAGAGGAATGGGTTGGTAGGTTTTAGGCATGATTAAATGTAGTTAATAGGCATGGTTGAGTCTTAGGTGAAAGTGGAAATATTTAAAATGTAGTTTTCGATGGTCTAGTCTTGTATAGGAGAATTAATAGGTGATGAAGAAGGTAGAATGGTAAGAGGTGGTAAAAGAGCTGCTTAATTGATAAGAACCTTAATGAGTCTACAATAACCCATATGGGATTATGAACATAACACCCTACAAGAATTACATAATGGACTATTCTAAGGGTGAAGAAAGTCACATGATCATGAAATATCCAAGTTACAACAAATCCCTTGAGCAGAGAGAAAATTAGGGTGAAAAGGTGATGAGGTGAAAGTGGGTGGCTCAAAGATTACTTAATGTATGAAATTATGTTTACCTAACAAGAAACCCATGATCAAAAATAGGGAAGTCCATGACAAAAAATTTCATTCTCATCATTTGTTTTTTTATAATAGAATGCTCAATGTGGGAAGTCTATATGGGATGAGTATATTATCTCCTTGACGTATTCATGAAGTTAATCCATGTCGGAAGCTTCTGAACATTTTATTGTATTTTTGCAATGACTTTATATAGTTGTCCTTCAAGGGAGCAATCTATTTATAGAAGCTAGGTAGATAGAAGATATGCCCCTTTGAGGGAGTCATCTTTTTCTTTGGAAGTTTGACTCAAGGAGTTGAATACCAATTTGTTTTTAGACATATTAAGTCATGGACAACACTATAGAGGAAGACTAGGTTCTTGTTTTAGAAAGAAAAAACCATAACACACAGAGGTTAACTATGAAATAATTGGTTTCAAGTGATGAATGACCATAGGATTCCATCTCAGAAAAAGAAACCATCAAACCTAAAGCCTAACCCCCACTCAATCCCCAATTACCTTGACAATTACCCCTCCATTCAGATCTGATTATAGCCTAGCCTGTTATGATTAGATTTTCTTATTGTATTTGAATGAGATACCTAAATCATATCAACTAAAGTAGGACTTTGTTTATTTCTAGCGTTAAGTTATTTTAAACAATGGATTCACAACCATTTAGGGAGTATCACACTTCCCGGATCTAGCACACACTAGGTAGTCCACTACCATATATTGTTTAACTCTTCTTTTGTGGTCTTGTTTTCTATTTCATGTAGTTCCTCTTATCCAAAAGGAATCTCTCATAGTATGCATTGGATCAAGAAGTCAAAACGTGTGCATTAACCTCCAACTAACCAACACAACAAGTATTCCTCCTCACCCCCAAATCTATTTGTTTCTTCAAAAATGTAAAGAAAACAATAAAATAGGGGATGTGCATATGCCAATCCTTCGCATTATCATCAACTACTTTCATAAGAATTTTGTTTAAATTTTTATTGGTTGATTCTTCTTGGCCATTGGTTTATGGGTAATAAGGTGATGAGAAACTCGAGTTGAATGCCAAAATCATTTCATAACTTTTGTAGGTTTTTTTTTTTAATTGCTTTCTATTATCGCGATGATATGGTGAGGGACATCAAAGCAAAAATAATGTGATAGTTTATGAATTCACATATTTTCTCATCTTTTGTAGAAATGAGGAGAATGGATTCTACCTAGTTAGTGTAATATTTAGTAGTGGTTATAATCTATTGATAGCATTGTGAAGAATGGGGATTAATCTCTCTCGACGACAAGATCCAAGTCCCATTGAGAGAAAGGCCAAAGGTCTTGTGTGACCTGCAAGGCATGACTAGGTGTGTGATGAAGATTATCATGTTGCTGGCATTTCATACAACATTTGACATAGTCACAATAGTCATGGTTTAGGGTTGGCCAATAATATCTAAGGTGAAGAATGTGTTTAGTGATAGCTAAACCACTAAAGTGGCCTCCATAAATTCCATCGTGAACTTCCTTGATGGTGTAGGGAATTTTAGAACTTGTAAGGCATCGTAAGAGAATACCATCAAATCTGCACTTATAAAGGAGACCACCCATGATGACATAGTGAGAGACACTTTTAAGAAAGGCATGTTGTCCATTACGAGTGAGATCCGGGAGGTAGAATGGAAAGGGAAAGATAGTCTGCAAACTACTTATACCAAAGGTCATGTGCGTCAGGTGCAATGGTTCCAACAGAGTAGACCTCATGAGGTAAATAAGAGGTTAATTCTAACCTTTTTATTGTGACAAATATTTAAGAGAAGGTGGGCGAAGTGGGTATTTGATAATCCAAACATGCCATGGTATCCACAAACTTATTGGTAGAATGGGAGGTGGTTTGAAGTTCCTAAAATCAAAGGTAGTCAAATGTATGTCTAAGTGATGCTTATACTTTTGAATTATTTCATTACGATACTAGTATATACCATTGACTTAGTTTACGAACAGCTGAGAATCACCAAAGATATTAATCAACTTAACATATAAGGCATAAGCAACCTGAGACCCAATACGAGTGCTTCGTATTCAATGATATTATTTGTACAATAAAAATCCAATTTGAAAGATAAAGGCATAGGTTCACCATCAAGTGGAATGAGGATAACACCAGCCCCACCCCCACACTGACACTTGGAACCATCGAAGAAGAGGGTCATTTAGTAAGTGGTATCATCCAAGGATAGGGTAGCTATGGATTCATCTAGAAAATTGAAGTTAGAGGATTGATTCTTGGAAAGAGGTGCGTCTTCTAGTTGGTCAGCAATTGTTTGGCCTTTAATAGACTTTTGATGGATGAATTTGAGGTCAAGTTTAGCAAGAAGCATGAGCCAATGCACAATGCACTAATGTTGAAAGGGTTTGGCGTACATGTAATGTTAGGATTGGTATTAGTGACAACAAAGGTTTTTGGTTGGGTAGGTAATGACAAAGCTTGATGGTGAAAAAACTAAGGCTAAGTAGATATTTTCAGCGTGGGTGTATCTAGTTTCATAGTCCAAAAGGTTACACAGGATTATGTAATAAACCACTTGCTCTCTATGTTGCTCATCACGATGAGCATGCATGTAACCTAAGGAATGGTCAGTGGTGGAAATGTATAGGTAAAAGGGGTGGTCATCCTTAAGAGGAAAGAGAACTGGTGGTTGAAGAAAGTATTATTTTAAGGTGTCAAAGGCTTTACAACATTCATCATCCCATTTGAATGATACATCTTTCTTGAGAAGATGGTGAAATGGTTAACACCGGTTGGAAAGTTGCGAGATAAAATGATGAATTGATTACAACTTACCTTGCAAGCTTTGAAGTATTCGGAGATTATTAGGTGGAGGTATTTCGAGAATAACCTTCACTACATCGATTGAATTCTATGCCAAACAAAGAAATGATGAAACCAAGGAGTTTTCTTGAAAGTACCACAAAGATGAACTTCTTAGGTTGAAGAAGAACACAATCTTGGATAAGGCAATAAAATATGGCCTTAAGGACTATCATGTGTGTCGGCCGATGTTTGTATTTAGTAAGAAGGTCAACTAGATAATCTTCCAATATGTGATGCATGATTTCATGGAAGATATAAGTAATGGCTCACTCATATGTAGTAGTAGAATTTTTAAGGCCAAAAGGCATGACTCAATAGCAGAAGGTCCCCAAGGAGTGATGAAGGTATTTTTTGTTGATCTTCTAGAGAAATTACTATTTGACTATAACTTGAAAAACCATCCATGAGTGATAGCATTTCATGTCGGTGGTAAGATCTCGTAGGAATTAGTATTTACATTGTGTAAGATAATAATTACTTTGGTAACTATTATTATATAGTTTAATATGTTATTAATATATTATTGGTGTTGAGTTGTGTATTGTTACGGGAGTAACAATCACAACTAAATAGTGTTAATTGTTATAACACCTCCCTATTTTGTTGGAGGTTGTTTTGGCTATGTATATGGCTATATAATAGCCACATGTATCTGAACATCAATATAGTGAAGAATATAATATTAATCTGTGCAAATCTCTTTGATCCTTTTCATTTGGCATCAGAGCCTGGCGGTTTCTCTATTTCTACATGAATATCTAAAATGATTAAGGGGCTTCTCCAAAGATATGACTGCCCCTGATAATGAGAGAGACAAGTGATAAATCTATTAATTGGTAGAAGGTTTGAAGATTTATTCTGTGCGTTTATGTGATAGGGGATTTTCTTGTGTTTCATTTTAATCTAGACGTCTTTGCCACGGCTCATACAGTCAAATCTAAAACTTGTATTAGATCTGCTCATCAGATTGGCATATGGTAAATCGACTATTGTGACAGTATTACCACCTCAGAGATCTCCAATGAATTTTCTAGAATTATAGACTCCTTAGACCCATTCACGTCTTTCATCTTGTCTCAACTTGCGTAAATCCATCAGATATCCAAATTTAAAGCGCCATTGAAGATTTTCTACATATTGATCTATGTGTCTGTGGTGAATCTCCTGTTCTTCTTTGCACTGGGTTCAAACTAAGACTGAACTCAGCTATTTCCACGTACCATATATGAGGCATTCATTTTTTATGTGGTATTTTGGCTTGGCATATTCATCTGTGAATCTCACATCACCATCTCCATGAGCTCTTCCTCGCCTATATTTCCACAAAGGTGACTCCATCTCCAAGCTGTGCAGACTTTGGAATTTGCATTGGACTAGTTTGCACTTGAATTCGCCACATATTCTCAAGCCCACTATTTTTTTGTTCAAAAGGGGTAAATTCATATTATTGCATGTTGAACACGTCACTGCCTACTATTAAAGTTTTCATCTGCACATAATTTCCGCAGATTATGTGTGAAACTGATCAGCTGAGACAATAATAGCAAGTAAAGCCACGTCATTTGGGTGCCACGTGTCTCTATATATCCATGTGCAAGTATGCAGCATAGTGAATGGTTTGGTAGAAATTCATGCATCGAAGACCTCAATCGAAGGCAATTTGAAGGTGACATGTAAATCAGTTGTAAGTTCTCCACCACGTAAGTATTGGTGTATTTTCTATAGATATTCTAACCTGTGAATTCACTCATGCAGTTCTATTTGTATCAGTCACTAGATTCTATTCGAAATTTGAGTCATTTTGTTATTTTAATAGTATATGTCAAAATTTTAATTATTTGTAAAAAGGGTGCATTTTCGGTTGTATCCGACACCTATCTCACAATGGTCAAGAAAAGAAGAAAAAAATGTATTCTCATGGAACCAATTACCATGGAGAGAGACATCAAAAATATACAAGATCAAGAAAAATTCAGCTATGCTAAATTTAGAAGAAGGATATGAAGGTGATAGTGAATTTGAACCACCTAGATCTCTAAAAAGAAAAAGGTTGATAGCTAAAGAATACAAAGACCATCTTTTACGAAAAATGAGAAGTTTGGAAAAGAAGTCTGAGAAAATTTCTCTGACCTAAGCGGTACGTATGATGGAGGAAGGAGGTCGGACAATGACCTCTTGACCTCTGTCACCACCAACGACGGGGGAAATCCACGTAGAAGTTGTGGGTGGCATATATATGGTGTGAGTATATGATTTTCAGTGTGGTTTCCATTTTCTCAATGTGCTTCAATTTGCAGTGTTCCTGTTTTGTGTGGTATTTGATGGATGTTGGAAAGAGAGTTGTGTTGGAGTGTAGATGACTGTCGGTGATCCTCTAATTGACTTGGTCCTCTGACTGTCCGTACTTCTTTGGAAGATGGTTAGCTAGAAGAATACGTTCACTAGCATTAGTGACCATGTGTAACAAGACCTAAATAGCAAGATCCATTCAGGAGTATGTTCTTCAATGCATTTTGCTTCTCAGTATCTATATGAGTGTAATTTCACATTATGGGGGGGAATACATACCAATGTTCCATTCCCATTCTGTACCTGAAATGACTTAGTCAAGGAAATCTTCCAGTGGCAAGTGGCAGTTTTCTATGCTATTCGAGATCAAGTGGCAATGATCAATGAAAGAGACTATGATTAAGAACATTACGATTCTTATAGGAAGTAATGTGAATTTTTTTATATATTTTCTATTATGTAATTTTGAGATATACATGTTGTGTTTCCTACATAATTCCCTGATGTATAAGCATAGTGGTGAACAAAAGCACTAGAGTAAGTCAGTTCATGGATCTTGAAAGGGTTTGTGGGAGGATCCTAGAAAACCACACAAGGTGGATAGTTGATGGGACCTGTTCACGTCAAGGTTTGTGGTAAGCCTGTTTAAAACCATGGAAGGAGAGAGCCTTTCTTTTGGATCAAGGTCATGAGTCACAGAGTTGGACATGCCACAAGGGTGATCATACTACAATTGAGTGTGTGGATGTTTTTCTACCATGTAAACACTAAGGGGGAGTGTTAGGAATTAGTATTTACATTGTGTAAGATAATAATTACGTTGGTAATTATTATTATATAGTTTAATATGTTATTAATATATTATTGGTGTTGAGTTGTGTATTGTTACGGGAGTAACAATCACAACTAAATAGTGTTAATTGTTATAACACCTCCCTATTTTGTTGGAGGTTGTTTTGGCTATGTATATGGCTATATAATAGCCACATGTATCTAAACATCAATATAGTGAAGAATATAATATTAATCTGTGCAAAGCTCTTTGATCCTTTTCAAGATTAACTAGTTGATCAATGCTTGGTAGGGAAAAAATGTCTTTGGGATAGGCTAGGTTGAGATCATGAAATTTTGTGCAAATGCAGAGTCCCTGTGTTGCTTTTGTGACAGAACAATGTTAAAAATCCATTGGGGATAGTCGATAAGTAGGATGAAGGAAACCGTGAAAAGGTACTTGAATTTCTTCTTTGACCGTAAGAGCAATGTGAGGATGTAATTTCCACAAATTTTGTTTTATGGGTTTGGCATCATGAATGGTTATGATATTGTAGACCATAATTTTTGGGTCAATACCGGGCATATCTGCATAGGACCAAGAAAAGCATTGTTTTAGTTCCATAGGAAAGAGGTAAAAGCTTCCTACTTAGTAACATCTACGACTAACCTACTTTAGAATGTGCGGGTCGTCCTAAGTATTAATGTTGATTTTGATAGTCGATTCATTCAACATGGTTTACGTCTTAGAGGGTAATGACCGGTGAATATAAGAATCTTCCACACAAAGGTAGGTGAGGATGGACTCATCATCCTAACATTGAATGACATTAATAGAAGGTGTATCATCATCGATCATGTCAGGATACATGAAGGGAATAAAAGAGGGAGCCTCACCATTGCATTGATAGGTTAGAGGTCTCGGGAATTTTTGTTTATGATTTTTTTTTTTAGGAGGGATAGATTCAGGATCTATGGACTCCATGGGTGAAGATGGTGATGTTGGTAAGGGTGAGGAAGGTTTTCCTTCTTAATGAGGTCGATGTGCGCTTTCTTAGAAGGTAGTGTAGTAAATAAAATTCCACTATAGTCATTGTGTTTATGGGTGGTACATGAAAAGATAGTATGTCAACCTTGTTCATAAAAAATGAAACCAAATCCTTTCCATGTGCAATGGTGAAGGAAAGTGCGAGTGAAGCGAGGTTAGTTAGGGATTGGAGGTTAGATAAAATGGTCATGTTTGGGATGGAGATTTGGGTGAATAAGTGGCAATATCAAGCCACCCATACGTTAGATTAGTGCGAAGATGGGGAGGACCATAAGGTAAAATCTCACCTATGTTGTAGTCATAACAAGGGTGTTGGAATATGTTCCCATACTTTTACAGAGTGAGTGAGGAATGCATTGATATTGTATAAGAGGTACTCCCTAAGAGTGAGGCATTGAAAAACACCTTCTAATGGAACAAAAGAGTTAATATGTGGGTAGCAGGGATAGATTATTCATTAGATGATTGGGCAAGAGGTGTATTGGTCGGTTGGGAAGTAGATTGGTCGGTTGGGAAGGGCAAGTGGAAATAGGAAATAGGTATAATAGAATTAGATGCGGGAGAGGTGGTGGCAACATTTGTGGATGGGCTTGTGGGTGAAGGTGAAGTGGGGTAGTGCTAGATTCCTTGACCGGTACATGTACATTTTCAGGTTCTTACAACATATTACAAGTGTTGAATGGCGATGGGTCGGCGGGGATGGTGTAGTTATGTCCTTCATACTCAAATTTTACATAGTAGTGTAAATTTGAAGGGACACAACCCATGACGTGAATCCGGGTCTTCCGAGCAATAGGTTATACTAGAACTCCCTCTCTAAGATGTAGAATATTTCTGGGACAGTGTGAAGGCCTACACGAATGTGAAGGATAATAGTGCCAAGGATAGAGGTGATGGCATCGTTGAAGGAACGCATCATAACTGGGTTATTATGCATATAGTTATAAGGGATACACATTTGATTATATGCTTGGGAGGAGATTATGTTAATGCTAACACCACCATCAATCATGATGCATCATACACGTATGTTATCGATATAGAAAGAAATGAATAGGATGGGATCAGGGTCATCTAAATGGAGAGGTATAATCTCCTCATCGAAATAAGTTGAGGGTGAAATGTGAGGAGTGGGCATAGGGTTGGAGGAAGGAGATGATTTAGTAAGTGAGGCCATGTGGAGAGGGATGATAATCAAGGCCACTAGTGTGGGGTCATTGGGTATAACTTCAATGGATTGTAAAACCTTGATAAGGGCTTGCATGTGGAATTCATAATTTTAGACGAGATCATACGAGAGACATCTTTAGAGGTGACTGATGTAATTGTTTTATCATTGTACGATGGGTGACACCATTAGAGATAGGGTATGTACATCTGCGGATGGTGATTTTGGATGCGGGTGTAGATGGTATATTTGGTATGGGTTGGTCACTTTTTCTTTGCCCTTGTCTTTCGAACGTGGGTAACAACATGAACCATGTTAATGTGAGGGGAGGGGGAAATAGAGAAGGTGTAGGATGATTTGTGTAACGACATGTTGGATAAAAACCTCTTGGGGGAGAGATTCCTTGTGAAGTGAGATGGGTGCAATGGAATTTGGGTGGTGATTTGACTAATTCTCTAATACGGATCATGTACATCTCAAATTTTGGAGGTGGATAAAATGGTTGTGGGGGTGGAGATACTAGTCATTGAATCCCCAAAGGATTATGATGTGTGGTGATAGGTAAGTGTCATACAAGGTCCTCATCAAGAAGGTCATCATCATCGAAATTTTCTTAGGACAAAAAGTGGTGAAGAATGGTCTTTAGAGACTTAAAATTTTCTACATCATGTCCTGGCACATAATGATAGGCACAAATATTAGTGTCATCAAACCCTTTTGGTTTAGGTTTTAAAAGATCGTAAGGTCAAAGAGGCATTAATGTGATGACAGAAGTCTCTAAGAGATTAGTTAAAATGTTGGCATAAGACCCCACTAATGGATCACAATGGGAAGTGAGTGTGGGTTTGGATATGGGTGTGGATGATTGTGAGGGAAGAGGATTTATCGGAGGGGGAATGGGTTGGTCTACTGATTTGATGAGTGGTATGGTTTTATGTTTTATTGGCATCTACTTGGGTAAAGGTGGGGTAGAAGAGTTGGCGATGGAAGGTTTGGTTGGTTTGACTACCTTATTAGAGGGTAGCGGATTCTTATCTTTGGGTTGCACCTTCTTGGGTAAAGGTGACATGGGAGTATGGGATGTAGAAGGGAAATAAGATGGTGGAAGAGGATGGGTTACCCATAGGGGCAACCAAGTTGTGGTGGTGGTGGTTTGTAGAGGTTTGGTAGATGGCATGGGTTGAAGTCAGATAGGAAAGGTTGGGCTTATAGAATCGGGTGGAAGTATAGGTCTTAAGAAGTACATGGGTGAGGGTGAGGGAGTTTGGTATTTGGGTGAATGAGGTGTAATAAAGGCTTTTGATGCGTAGTTTATTGTTTATATTTTTATTGGCCTTGGATAGGAGACTGCTTTTGTCAAGGTTGATGGATGGGGCCCCAAGATGGATGGAAGGGGGAAGGTTACAAAGGTGTAGTAGGCAAGACCGGTGTATGTGGCTTAGAAGGTTGGTTTTTCCTCTTAAGTGGGAGAATAATGTTGATGCATGCTTGGGAAGATGTGGATAAGTCCAATTTGATAGGTGAGTGGGTGAGGTCGGATGTCGGCATGACACCCAAAGTAGTGATGGGTCTAGATATGGGTGAGGGATAGGTGTGGGTAGGTTACAAGGTTTGGTAATGGTATTATTTTTGTTATAGTTTTGGATGTAGGAAGGATGATGAAGAAGAAGAAGAAGAAGCCATTTCAATTGGCATGGTTCATTGTTATTTTGGTTTCCAAAAATACCTTTGGGTAGATCATGGAAGTATCCCAGAAACATTTGCATTTGGGTTGAAATGGGGAACCGAAGATGTCCCCAAACCATGGAATGATCAACGTAGTCCAAAAAAATGACTATTCATGAAAATGGGACTACTGGAGAAGAGGATTGAATGGGTTGGGTGGTAATCCCTATAAAATATGTCTATGACACAGGGAATTGGGTAGCGTCGGACTCTATTAGCTGAGATCATGTTAATGGGGTTCTGGGATGATGGAGGAGAACTACCCCCAATAGGTAGTGGTATGTCTGACATGTCTCCCATGGGTAGGAGAGATAATAGGTGGAGTGAGGTAGACTTTTTCCTTGGTGGAGGAGAAGGCAGTGGTGAGTCTTCTATGGATGGGAGAATTAAGAGTGTTGACTATTTGGTAGGGTGGAAGGTAGGTAGTGAAATGGTATCGGTAGAAGGTATGCATTCCTCTTGAGAGAAGGTTGAGATGAGAGGGACTCCTCCATGGGTGAAGGAGTAGGCGAGGTATGCTCCTCTATGGGAAGAGGTGCACGTGCCATTATTTCCTCAATAGATGAAGTAGGTAGGTTTTGAGGTACGACCTGTATGATATCAAAAACTGCATGGACTTAATGGACATTAATTTCACTGGATGAAGGTTCACTATTTTGATTAGACAATGGTTTATGATTAGGGAACAAATTTTTAAAGATGTGTAGATTTTGATTTGTTTGGCACGTTTGAGTTATCCACGGAAGGTCTCCATTATCTATCATCTCTTGGACATTTAAAAAAAAAGTTATGTAGTTACTATCACTATATCCTTTAACATGATGGTAATTACAGTAATCATGTTCTTTATACCATGCAAGCATAGGACGATCAAGATTGAAACCTGTATGAGGTTTTATGGGAGGAAGTGTAATGTCTCCAGCTTTAAGAAGTTTTTCCAAGACTGAATAATAGGGCTCTCCAATCGAGGTGTACTTCTACTGCTCCCATCGGAGTTGAAAGGCTTAGAAGGGAGAAATATTGGAAGAAGGTTGGGCTTGATTAAAAGGATGAGGTGGTCCTTCCTTGAGGACTACCGCATTGGTAGATCCTTTGGGATTTGAATATTTAGTTTGGGGTTTTGAAGATGAATAAGATTCATTTGATTTCAACGGGTGTTTTCGTTCCGTAATTAGATATTATTTTCTTTAATGGCATGAATTTCTAGTTTTGTGTCATTTTGAACACTTCATCAAAGGTTCAGAAGGTTTGGACTTGCAGATTTGGTGAGATGTGTCTAGCACAAGCTCTAGTGAACAACTCAATAAGTTCAGTCTGAGGTAGTTGGAATGTCAATTGGTTAATAAGACTCCACTAGTGGGAAACAAAATTTATGATAGATTCATCTTCATACTATTGGGTTTAATAGAGATCGGTCATGGTGACTTTCTTGGTAACATTGATTAAAAATGATCGAAGAAATCTTGGGCTACTTGATTAAAGGAATAAATGGAATTTTGAGGTAGTCCACTATACCAATCCAATGCTGGTCCTATCAAGGACATTGGGAAAGTTTGTATGAGAAAAGCATCATCATGGGCAATTAGGTAACACCCATGTTTGAATGACCACAAGTGTTGTTGTGGGTCTTCTTTACTATTGAAGTGATTGAATTTAGGCATTTCCTAATGCACTAGGTAAGGAAGAATGGGAATATATGGATGGATAGGCTTGTTATAGATTTCATCATATGTTAAAGAATTATGGGAGCTAGAAACAAATGCTTCTAAGGTCTGCATCTTCTCCATCATCATTTTAATGAGGTTGTTAAAGGGTTGGGATGAATGTGTGCCCCCATGGAAAAGGGGTTAATTTTGAATGTATGAGGTGGGTGGTATGCTAGTGTATGGTGGCACTGAGTATGAGAACTACACAAGAGGAATAGATGTAGGTGGTACATAGCCAACATAAGTGATAGATGAGGTCGGAGGTTATTGGTAATATGTGTAAGTGAGTAGGGCAATTAGTAACAACTCTAATGTTGATTGGGGTAAGGACCGTGGGATAGAAAGGATGAGGTTTTGGAAAGGGGAGTAATTTTTAACACCGAAGGTGGTTGCGATGTAATGGGTAAATGTGAAGTGGCGTGTGCAGATGGGGCTATACTTAAAGTGGCTATTAGAGGGACAATTAATGTCATAGGTTTGATAGATGACGTAGATGCTATAGTTATAGTGCTTGTGGGATCTAACTGAGACACTATAGGTGGTAAAGTGGATGATAGTAGCTACGCTCGGTGCTAGATGACATAAAAGTGGGGCGAGTAGGAGGGATAGATACAGGAATCCCATATATCAACTTTCCAAAGGAATCCCTGTGGAAGAATGAGCAAGGTAATACTAGAGGGTAGCATGATTCTAGTCAAAGAGTCTCTCGAACTCCTCGTCACCAGTAGTGACGGAGATGAGTTGATTCGGATCCATAGGTGATAGGATGGAAGGTGGTGATGAACTAGGTGGGATTGGCTAACGACTCACATGAAATATGAGGGAGTTAGCTTGGTTGGGAGTCAACACCATGTTATTCAACATATGTCAAGTGAATTGTACTCTATAAATGACACAAGAAAAACAGAGATGGGAAAAAATAGATTCTAAGAGTGAAAGTTGGTGAATGTTTCAATTAAAATCAAAAGCAGAGTGACTAACACCACCAAACTAACCAATGATAGTTAAGGGGTGACCGATGATGGTTACAAAAATTGATACCAATTCTTGTGAGAAAATAATGATTTCAGATAATGAGGCGTAAACCGATAAATGTCGAAATGAAAGTTGCATTTGATGACTGTTACTAGAGTACAAAGAATATAATGATACACAAAAACTCTAAACATAAGAGAAGATGAGATAAGTATATTTTGGGTAAACTAACCAAAAGAATAAGGAACCAACACTAGTTAGGTAAATCGATGACAATCATGATGTAAACCGATGATGGTTACTAGACCGATGCCAATTACTATGAAATCTGAAGAATGAAGAAAATGGATTTTTGTGAATTTAGATTAGATGAATAATCAACCCAAAGTCTTGGGATGATAAGATGAGGTCCTGACACACTCAAAGAAAGTTATAATACTCCAACTATGATGGTGGAGTGTGAAAGGAAAAAAAAATGAAGAATCGTATCCTCACACCTCAAAATGTAAGTCAAGCACAAAGCTAAGAAAAATACGTAATCCAACAAGTGAATTTAGTGTGTTTAGATTATGCTATTTAAAAGACTAACTCATGAATTTAGAGTAGATTTTTTGGTTGGGAAGGCTTCCTACAAAGAAGGAAATTCTAAAGGTGAGGTTTCAGGTTATGTTATGGTGGGGGTGGGCCATCCTTTGATGGGGTACTAGATAGAGATAACCAATGGGTGCCAACTGTCAATCCTTTGATCGTGTGATCGTTGACAACTTCTTTTGGGTGGGATGTTGTTTAAGAAGATGTATAAATTTTAAATTTGTCCAATTTGGGAAAAGAGAGAGAGAGAGAGAGAAGCAAGTTCTTTCTATGGTTCAATTGTGTCAACCATCAACTAGGTCTGACTTCCAACATATAGGTTGCCCTCATTTTTAATGTGAGCTATAATGCAACAAATCAAAATTTTATGCAAGTGTTTTAAACCCAAATTGAAATATGATGTTCGATGTAGCAGTAATGAGTAATAAGAGGGATGTTATTTCACTAATGTAATACTAATTAAAGAAAATAAGTATTATTTTATAGCACCAAAAACACAATTGCTTTTCGAAAATAGAGAGAGAGAAGATTCCAGAGAAAAAAATTAATGTGGAAGCTTTTCAAAAGGAAAAAAACACACAACTTTCACCTAGGAATGAATAAAATGCAAGGAACCCTAGATGGGTCCCACCGGGCGTGCCAAAATGTTTCACCATTTTCTTTAAGGATTTAGACGAAACAAATAAGGGTATGGGCCAAGGAGGAATACCTATTGTGAAGGTTGGTGTAAAGGTCATTGCGCACGTTCTGACTTCTTGATCCAATGTTGACTATGAGAGCTTCCTTTTGGCTAGGAGGAACTACCTGAAATACAAAACAATGCCATAAGAAAGAGTTAAACAATATATGTCAGTGGGCTGCCTAACGTGTTTTAGAACCAAGAAGTGTGATACTTCCTTAGTGGTAGTCAATCCTGTCGATTTGGTAAGAGCTTTGCACAGAAAACAAACACCGTAAATAAATAAACTGAATTCAATTCATACATTCAAGATAACATATATATAGGAATATGCTTTCCTATAAATATGGAGGTTGCTCAACAACACTCCTACAAATAACTCTACATTCCTATTTTACGTGAGTTCACATAACTAGAATATTGTTATGATTTGTTTATAATAACAAATCTATAACAATACAACTATTTACGGTTTACACATTACACATTAATAATAATCACAAAATATATATTTTGCTCAAATATGTGAGCACTACTCCATTTTCCTAACATTCCCCCTTAGTGCGAACATGGGGAGAAACATAAATCTTCTGACTGAGCAGCGTACACATGTCTTGACCTTCCTCTGTGCACTCTGATTGTGGGAACACATCAACCAGGATATGGGAACACTATCAACCATCCATGGGAACATCAACCAAGGTGGGAAACTACATCGACCACTTGGGAACACATCGACCATGCAAAGGGAACTGGGAACATAACATCACCATCAACCATATCTGGGAACATCAACCAACTAATCAGAAAAGTAGTGGGAACATGACATCAACCATCTACTTTTATCAAGAACATCTCCTGCTTCAGTACTCTGTTCTGAATCTCCTGCACTATCTCACATCAGGGGTTGATCTAGAAATCATACTCACAAATTACACACATGAACAAGAGGTGGAAATGAAAATGGAACATTGAGACCATGTTCCCCCCCTCAATGTGAATATTTCACTTATTCAACACAAAACAGGAACTCTGAAATCATACTGCAATCTAGAAATGAAAGTAAAATCACACACACACACACATAGTGTCACCACAACTTCATGTGGCCCCATCATTGGCAACTGACGAGAGGACGCCAATTATCCTCCAACCTCCTATGCCTCCTTCCTCCAACAGATGCATTCTTTTTAGAAGAGAAAGTATTCTTCACTATCTTGAGCATCAACTTCTTTATCATGCGAATGGTTGGATCCTCGCTTCCCAATCACTTTCTTCTTTTCTATTTTCAGAAATAAAAGAATTTTCTTTTAATTTTCCCTCAAGAAAATCTTGTGCTCTTTTTGCAAGAAATACATAATACCATGTCCTTGATTTTTACGGTAATGACAAAGGAATCTTTTCTTGGAGTCTGTGAATGTTGATCTCTATTTAGAAAATAATTTGGATCATTTGTTTTTTTATCGTCACCATACAATGCATTTTCTTCTAGTGTAATAGTCTTATTTTCTTCATCTATCAGTGAAGAAATTAGATCTTCTAGGCTGGGATTGATCTTGCTCAAAGTAAAAACAATGTTTGCATAGCGAGATGGCATACTATTCAACAAAACAGATTTTGCATCATCATCCTCTACTTTAATTTTTATCCCTGACAATTGATTCAGAATAGACCGAAACTTACTTATATGTTGTACCATGCTTTCTCCTTCATCCATCTTGAGTCCGAACAACTTCTTCTTCAAGCTCACTGTTATGCGCTTCCGGTTTGGGATCCAAACAACTTGTTCAATGTTGTCCAAATGAAATTTGAACTTTTTGAAAGGTCTATATGATGCAAATATGCATCAGACAACCCAAGTCCAATGATTGTTGTTGCTTTACGATCTCTACTCTCCCATTTGGCCGCTTCACCAGCATCGGTTGGTTTCTTGAATGTTCCATCCGCAATGTCCCACAAATCTTTGTTAATCAATATCAACTGAGTTCGCACTTGCCAAGTGTGAAAATCTTTTCCATCAAATTTTTCAATATGACCCATTTTCTCCATAATAATATTTTCACAAATTAAATCCAATTAAAGATTGGATTTGATATCTTCACGGAAAGTGAAAAAAATAGAAAACTATAAAAAAGAATTAACTACTCATACTCTTTTCACTCTCAAGAATCCAGCTCCCCTTCATGCTTCTGCTGTGCATCTGAGCTCAATTGTTGACCGAGTATAAAATACAATGCAAATACTTGGCACCATTTGAATCAAGTCTCTTTTAATACCGTTGAGCGATGGTGATTATCTTTACATTTTGATTGTAGGAAAGGGCGTCAGTTTGAAGCTCAAGAACGATGCAACCAATGCAATGATGCAGAAAAGCAATACTTCCCTGCATAGAAAATCACTTGGAGAGCTTCTCAAATTTTGGACTGCTCTGTGTCCATAGAAACCTTCAAAAACCTTCAAAGACAATGCTCCATGTCCGTGTAGCTATGTCCATAGAAACCTTCAATTCTGTCAATTCTGTAAACTATGGATACGTGGACTGCACTAGAAATACGTGGAATTTTGGCTGCTTTTTCCCACGAAGGTTTTAGGTGAGCACTCCACATACACCAAGGTGCAAAAACAATATTCCAAGATCTTGCACGTGGATACGATGAGTCTTTTCTATCACTCACTGCATTCTCACCAAAAGATTAGAGACGTCTTCCTTATGCCAACCCAAACGATAATGGATTCTTCAACGCAATTCGTAGGGCATTACAAGAATGGTCTGCCCCTCCAAATAATTTAATTTTTCATCACAGGTAGAATGAAAAGTCACTCTGATACCACATGTTGATTTGGTAAGAGCTTTACACAAAAAACAAACACCGTAAATAAATAAACTGAATTCAATCCATACATTCAAGATAACATATATATAGGAATATGCTTTCCTATAAATATGGAGGTTGCTCAACAACACTCCTACAAATAACTCTACACTCCTATTCTACGTGAGTTCACATAACTAGAATATTGTTATGATTTGTTTATAATAACAAATCTATAACAATACAACTATTTATGGTTTACACATTACACATTAATAATAATCACAAAAATATATATTTGCTCAAATATGTGAGCACTACTCCATTTTCCTAACAAATCCACTTTTCAATACAACTCGATGTAAGAGATGATGTAAATAAACAAGGTCCTATTGTAGTTGATATGATTTATGTATCTCATTCAAATACAATAAATAAATCTAATATAACAGGCTAGGTTATGATCAGATCTGAAGTGGGGTAGATGGTCAGGGTGATGGGACAGGTCAGATTTAGGTTCTAGGTCACTTGGGTCACTTAGGTAAATATTCTTAGGTTATGTTATTAGTAGGATTGCCAAATACGAGAGACGGACCGTGTCGGTCAAGAATGAATGATGATGGTTTTAGAGGAAACTAATGACGGTCATGAGTAAACGACATCGGTATATGCGGCGTGATAGAAACTCAATTAATCTTGGTTTTGATGTTTTTCGGTGGTTGAACAGAGATGGTAAAGGGAATGATTAGGTCTGTGGAGGTGTTGGGAATACTCAAAAATATAAAGGAGTCAAGTATAGGTGATTTAATGGTTATGGGTGGTGGAATGATAGATTCACGGGAAGATAATAAAGGTGGGATTAGAATAAGAATGGATGTTTAGAAAATAGAGATGAAGAAACTTGTAATCTAAATGAATATGAAATGGTACGAATAAAAAAAAATTACTTGTGCCTGTAGGTCTAATGACTGGATGGTGGTGATGGTTTATCTGTGAAATGGTACTTAATACCACGGATGTGCTTCCCAAAATGCTACCGTGAATGCAAATACTTTCATAGCTTTCTTGGTGTTTGTTATGGATATATGGATGTGTAAAAGAGCTCTGGTTCTTTCTTGCATGCAGATCTCCTTTGCTCCAAAAATCGAGGATGTGGCCAACCTCTCAAATAAGGTTACCAAACTGGTTATATGGTAACCGAAAAAGGTTTAGGGTGATCGGCGGGTCAGCTTCAGCTTGATCGGCGTAAGGTGGGATATCCTAGTTTGCCTAACATAGCACATCTTGGATATATTATTTCTCATCTTTTCTCATTGGTGCCGAGTATAAGTGGAATGTTTCACTTAGATAAGCAGGAATATGGTTAGAGGAAGAATAGGCATGTGCTTTTAGGGTTATACTAAGTCTTAGCTCATTAAGGTAGGTAGGGCTAAGTCTTAGTTAGTTATGGAAACATGCTATGAATAGGTCTATGGTGAGGTGTCTGGGTGAGGTGTCTAGGTGAGGTGTGCATCCATTTAATTAAAGTAATTAAATTAATAAATGGGGTGAGGATGGGTATTAATTTAATTATAGATAATTAAATTAATATTAAGGTGGGGTAAAAGGGGCCATGGTTAGGTGAATATATGTAAGTTAGTTATTCAAAAGGGGACCAAGGGGAGTGTGACCCAATTTTGGTGTCTATATTTTTCCCATTTTTTTGTGTAGATTCTATTAGTAAGAAACACTGACAAAAATAGGAAATGGTTGTGTCAAATATAAGTGAGGGTGGTGTTGCCCCAAGCATGGGTGAAGGTAATCCCCCTCAAACTAGGAACTGACGAGGTGAAAGACTGAAGTAGTGAGTGGTTTGATAAAATGAGGAGGTGGGAGAGTGAAGGTCAGTGGGTGAATTTGGTAAAGGTTAAAGGTAAAATTGGGTATACATGTAAATGGGCTAGGTTCAAATGTAGTGGTAGTTGAATGCACGTACACGTTCGAAACTGTTGCATGGTACCGGTTGAAAATCTTTCAAAATCTATGTCATATAAGGTCGATAGATCTATCCAAACATGGTTAAAGTGATTTTGGTATCCAAGTTATAAGATATGATGTGGAAACACAACAGAGGTTAGGTGCAAGAACGCGTTTAATTATGTTCCAAAGACACCAAAGGTCGGTCAAGATAAACAACACAACAATAGGAAAGGTATGATTGTTAGGCTAAATCAACATAGGTAACAACATCGCAAGGTATAGCAAGTGCATAAGGTAAATGGTCGAGAAAATGTAGGTCGTGTTCGGGAAAATAGGTCATGGTACAGTAAGGGCAAGGTATAGGAAAAATAACAACTCCTAAGACACAACAAAGGAGATGTTGTAGTAGGTTGAGCATGTAGGTATGGTTCATAGGTGTCTAGAATGATAAAAGGTGCATTGGAAATAATGGTTGTAGGAAAAAGGAATCTTAGCAAGGCTAAAGAGATATTAGGGCTAATCGATGTCGGTTGTAGGGTGGTGACGTCGGTTGGCTAGGAAAAAATAGGACCAACATCACGAGATCGGTGGGGTTTATAAAACAAAAAATCTATATTTTACGGAATCATTTTTGTGTTGTGACTTTGGAGAAATGACAGAGCCATTTGACTTTTTGCTACTTTTTTTGAGAGAGGACAGGGCATTGTACCCAACTGAGGTGGAGAGTACAAGTTGGTAAGAAGAGCTAGGGAGATGGGTCCATGAGCTTAGGGGAATCGATTTGAATGGTTGAATTAGAGGAGTGGGTTTTGGTGATTTTGGCATGGTAGAGGTAGGAGAGGGTTCATGTGGGCCATCAGTGTAATGCGGCCGAGATGTACCACCACATCGGCGACACCGTGATGAGGTAATATTTGATCTCAATTTATGCTTGTTAGTTGGAATATTTGTAGAAATTGGTTTGGGTAGAAACAGGTTTGGGTAGGAATTAATTATGAATTTGGAAGTAAAATTGATGAAATGGGAAGGGTAGGAAGTCTAATGTGGGTTAAATATGGGTAGGGGGAAAGCTAGGGGAGGTTTGGGTAGGATAGGGTAGGTTGATAGGTTAGAATGGTCAAATTGTGGAAAAAATGGGGAGGGTTTTGCGGGTTTGGCCAGCATGAAAGTGACCAATGTCGGTCAAGGGTAGCCAACATATGTAAGATATAACCAACATCGCTAAAATAGCAGATGATCGATGCTGGTCACCATGGATGAGGTCGGTTAGATTTTAAGGAAAAAAAAATTCAAGAAAGGGTTAAGGTGGGTAGGAAAGAGAAAGAGATACTTTGAGGTATAAATGTAAGTGTGTTGAGAATGAGTACGGTAAAATTTTTATATGATATGAGTTGAGGGGTGGGGAAGTGGGATGGGAAAAATGGGTAGGTCATTAGGGTTGTGGGGAACTAAATAAGAAGAAATTCAAGAATAGGTTAGTAAGGTAAGTGATATGGTAGGTATTTTCAAGTTTGTAGTGACGCCAGTGCGGTTTGTTGGGTAGAGGCCAGGGACAAGTTGCGAGATGAGTGATAGAGTACAACCTCTTTTACTATTTGTATGCAAGGAGCATGATGACATAGGAGTGAAATCACATTACATATGTTGGCCTTATTGGGGTCAGATGATATAGGAACATAGTTCAAGAGTTGAGCTTGATGGTCACACTCATCGATAGATGGGATTCAACAACCAACATATTTCATCTATCGACAGGTGAGATCATAGTCACCCTAGAGGATGTGTACAAGATATTGTGGTTACTTGATAGTGGGGACACATGTGTATTTTATTTCATCAAAGGCATCAGAGGAGATGATGTTGATAGTGTTTAGAGAGGGGATGGTAGAGATGAGGTTCCATAGTGCGAGCCTAAGTTATGGAGAGATGTACGTGGCCCATCCTGAGGAGATGAGGCTAGTGGTCTTGATTATGGAGGCAATGTGTTATTTTGCACTACCAGATGTGGAGGGTGGGAGATTCCCATGGGCATTGATGGGGGTTATCCATGATATGATGGAGGATAGGACCCAATTTGCTTGGGTACCAACATACTTGGTGTAGCTATACAAGGAGCTATGGGCCTACGGGAACAACTTGTGTTGCACCTTTCTCTTACATTATTGGGCATACAAGCACATCATATGTGTGCATCTTATTAGTATGCCCTGATCGAATACATTTGAGGTAGGATTTTTTGAGTTAGCTAGATGTGTTGGGTGCATGTTTTGGAGAGTGCGCGGGCTTCGGGGCTACACATGATGTAGTGTACTACAAGTGCATGTTGGAGGCTTCCCCTCATACATGCAGATGGCGTGAGCTGGATTGATTATAGCTTTTGAGAGGGATAGAGGGGAGTTGTTTTGGTGAGCACAATATGATTCCCATTCACGAGTCGAGACCATAGTTGGGGTTTCCCTAGGATATGCCACCTCCATTTCCATAGTATATGAGGGATGACGTGGAGAGACCTATGTCTCCACAATGAACTATAGTTTCGGCTAGGTCGGAGGAACAATCCATCGACCATCAAATTGATGATACATGTTGTACGAGATGCATACAAATGGTACTAAGAAGCCTAGCTACGAGAAGTACCACCCAATCTAGGTTAGCTATATGTGACCACCCTCATAGTTAAGAAGGATACACTCTAGGGACATGTGGCCACCTTACAGGGCCAAATTATAGGTTTATAGGGGGATTTGGTAGAGTCACAGGTAGATATGGCCATGTTATAGGCACAAGTGGTGGTCATTTAGGCCGAGATTGCGATACGAGGATAGACATCTCAGCACTTGGGAGGGGATGGAAATGGGGGGGGTAGCCACCCTACAAGTACAAGTAGCAGGATTACAGGGCTAGTTGTCCACCGATCACACGCATATTGTGGCCTTACATGCCCAAGTCATAACTTAGGCACTAGCACGACAGTCGAGACGGGTCCCATGGTATAGGTATAGGGTCCGAGACCGATGGGGCCACCTCAGACAATACCGATGGCCATATTTAGGGATGCCCTGAATGAAGCTAGATATTGTCGGGGATCACTTGATGGCTGCTTTGAGATAGATGTAATATATTATTTATAGAAAAAAATATAGTAGCCTCGAGTGAGAGGACAAGATCTCACACACATAGTGTAGAGAGTACAGGGGGTGACAAGCCCATAGATAGGTTCAGGGAGAGGCTACCAGCTCACGGAGGCTTGACCCAGTGCAGCCGAAAACGCGTATTTGAGACCTATGCAAGGTGGAGATATGTTAGCGGGGTGCCACATGAGAATAGAGGAGGAGGAGACAAATGAGACGTGGATGGACATCAGATGGGAGATGACTGAGCCCCGTGCACCCTAATTTTTTATTTTTGTGATATATATACCGGCCTACATGTCGTAGATGTGAGAATGTATATGAGATATTTTGAGATTTTTTATATTCTACCGGCCTACGTTCTGAATATTTTAAGACATTTGTATATGAGGGACATGTATTTTCGTTGTACCTGTTCCTATATGTATGGACACACATATTTTTAGGATTTATATATTTATGGATGATGGTTATATTTATGATATGATGTTGTACTGGTGGTTGTGATTTCTATTGTTATTGTGTATGTGATGGAAACTAGGTGAATTAGGCATGATGGAGTCAGGTCATAGGCATGGTTGAGTTAGGTGTGTTTAGGCATGGTAGAGTTAGGTCATAGGCATGGTTGAGTTAGGTATGTTTAGGCATGGTGGATTCAGGTCATAGGCATGGTTGAGTTAGGTGTGTATATGCATGGTGGAGTCAGGTCATGTTTAGGCAAGGTTTAGTTAGGTATGTTTAGGCATGGTGGAGTCAAGTCATATGTATGGTTGAGTTAGGTGTTTTTAGGCATAGTTTGAGTTAGGTCATAGGCCCGATGGAGTTAGATCAGTTTGGGTATAGTTTGAGTTAGGTCATAGGCATGGTGGAGTTAGGTATAGGTATGTGATGTTTTGGAATTTCCAAATAGTTTCTATTATGGAAATATGAAATAATAAATGAATGATTTGGTGATGTTGTTAAAAATGGTAGGTAGGTGTATGTGTATGTTAATTGATATTTATTTATTTTAGTTTAATTTCCAATTGTTGATAGAAAATGGAAACTATGGTAGAATGTGAATAGGAAGAAATGGGGGGAAATGGGTTAGGGAAAAGAGTGGCTGAGCTAACCTCCAAGGGCCCCATGCCCTCGAAGTGCTGCCTACATAGACCCAACTGAAAAGGGACCTTAGGCCAATGTAGTTCTCCCATGAGCTAGGGAAGAATATGATGAATTAGAGGAATGGGTTGGTAGGTTTTAGGCATGATTAAATCTAGTTCATAGGCATGGTTGAGTCTTAGGTGAAAGTGGAAATATTTAAAATGTAGTTGTCGATGGTTTGGTCCTCATAGGAGAATCAAAAGGTGATGAAGAAGGTAGAATGGTAAGAGGTGGTAAAGAGACACTTAATTAATATGAACCTTAATGAGTCTACCATAACCCGAGATGGGGTTATGAACATAAGACACTAAAGACATTGCATAATGGGCTATTCTAATGGTGAAGAAAGTCACATGATCATGAAATATTGTAGTTCTGAGTAATTCCCTTGAGTAGAGAAAAAATGAGGGTGAAAAGGTGATGATGTGAAAGTGGGTGGATCATCATTACTTAGCGTACGACATTATGTTTACCTAGCATTAAACCCGAGGATCAAAAATAGGGAAGTCCATAACAAAAAAATTTGTCATTTTCTTCATTTATTTTTTATAATAGAATTCTCGATGCAAGAAGTCTATATGGGATGAGTATATTATCTCCTTGAGGTATTCATGAAGTTGATCCATGTGGAAAGCATCTAAAATTTTATTGTATTTTTGTAATGACTTTATATAGTTGTCCTTGAGGAAGCAATCTATTTATAACAGCTAGGTAGATATAACAGATGTCCCTTTTAAGGGAGTCATCATTTTCTAGAAGTATGACTCAAGGAGTTGAATCCCATTTTGTTTTTGGACATTTTAAGTCATGGACAACACTATAGAGGAAGACAAGGTTCTTGTTTTAGAAAGACAAAACCATAGCACACAGAGGTTAACTATGAAAGAATTGGTTTCAAGTGATGAATGACCATGGGATTCCATCTGTAAAAAAGAAACCATCCAACCTAGAACCTGACCCTTACCAATCCCAGTACCTTGACAATTAACCCTCCATTCAGATCTTATTATAGCCTAGCCTATTATGATTATATTTTCTTATTGTATTTGAATGAGATACCTAAATCATATCAACTAAAGTAGGAATTTTTTTATTTCTAGTGTTAAATTGTTTTAAATAGTGGATTGACAACCATCTAGTGGAGTATCAAACTTCTGGATCTAACACATGCTAGGCAATCCACTACTATATATTGTTTAACTCTTCTTTTGTGGTCTTTTTTTCTATTTCAGGTAGTTCCTCCTAGCCAAAAGGAAGCTCTCATAGTTAGCATCGGATTGAGAAGTTAGAATGCACACATCAACCTCTAACCAACCAACACAAAAGGTATTCCTCCTCAGCCCATAACTCTATCTATTTCTTCAAAAACGTAAAGAAAATGGTGAAAGAGGGGATGTTCGTATGCCAATACTTCCTAGTATCATCAACTACTTTCATAAGAATTTTGTTTAAATTTTTATTGGTTAATTATGCGTAGCCACTAGTTTATGGGTAATAAGGTGATGAGAAACTTAGTTGAATGCCAAAAGCGTCGCACAAATTTTGTAGGGTTTTGTTTTTGAATTGCTTTCCATTATCAGTGATGAGACGATGAGGGATGCCAAAGCAACAAATGATGTGATGGTTGATGAATTCACATATTTTCTCATCTTTTGTAGAAATGAGGGAATGGCTTCTACCCATTTAGTGTAATATTCAATAGTGGTTATAATCCATTGATGGCATTGTGAAGAATGGGGATTGATCTCTCCGACAAGATCCAAGTCCCATTAAGAGAAAGGCCAAAGGTCTCGTGTGACCTACAAGGCATGACTAGGTGTATGATGAAGATTATCATGTTGCTGGCATTTTGTACAACATTTGAAATATTCACAATCACGGTTTAGGGTTGGCCAATAATATCCAAGGTAAAGAATTTGTTTAGCGATAGCTAAACCACTAAAGTGGCCTCCACAAATTCCGTTGTGAACTTCCTTGATGGTGTATGGAATTTCATAACTTATAAGGCATCATAAGATAATACCTTCAAATTCATGCTTATAAAGGAGACCACTCATGGTGACATAGCGAGATACACTTTTAAGAAAGGTACGTTATCCATTACGAGTGTGATTAGGATATAGAATGGAAAAGGGAAATATAGTCTATAAATTGCTTATACCAAAGGTCATGAGGGTTAGGTGCAACGGTTCCGGCTGAGTAGACCTCATGAGATAAATAAGAGGGTAATTATAACCTTTGTATTGTGACAAATATTTTAGAGAAGGCGGATGAAGCAGGTATTTGAGAAGCCAAGTAGGCCATAGTATCCACAAACTTATTGGTAGAATGGGGAGTGGTTTAAAGTTCATAACGGTCAAAGGTAGTAAAAATATGTCTATGTGATGCTTATACTTTTGAACTATTTCATTATGACACCTTTGTTATATACCATTGACTTAGTTTACAACTAGCTAAGAATCACCAAAGATATTGATCGACTTAACATCTAAGGCATAAGCATCCTGGAGACCAAATATGAGTGCTTCGTATTTAGAGATATTGTTTGTACAATAAAAATCTATTTTGAAAGATAAAGGCATAGGTTCACCATCAAGTGGAATGAGGATAACACCATCCCCACCCCTATGTTGACACTTGGAGCCATTGAAGAAGAGGGTCATTTGGTAAGTGGTATCGTCCAAGGAGAGGGTAGCTATGGATTCATCTAGAAAATCAAAGTTAGAGGATTGATTCCCGGAAAGAGGTTCATCTGCTAGTTTTTCGAAATGGTTTAGCCTTTGATAGATTTTTGATGGATGAATTTGAGGTTAAGATTGGAAAGAAGCATGAACCAATGCACATGAGGTGTCTTTGATGTTAATAGGGTTTGGCGTACATGTAATATAAGGGGTCGGGATTGGTGAAAATGAAGGTTTTGTGGTTGAGCAGGTAATGACGAAGCTTGGTGGTGACAAAAACTAAGTCTAAGAAGAGTCTTTCAGCGTGGGTGTATCTATTTTCGTAGTCTAAAAGGGTACAAATTATGTAATAAACCACTTGCTCTCTATGTTTCTCGTCACGATGAGCAAGCATGGAACCTAGGGAATGGTCAATGGCAGAAATGTATAGGTAAAAGGGTTGGTCATCCTTAAGAGGAATGAGCATTGGTGGTTGAAGAAGGTATTGTTTTAAGGCGTTAAAGGATTTATGACATTCATCATCCCATTTTAATGATACGTCTTTCTTGAGGAGATAGTGAAATGGTTGATGAGAGGTTGGAAAGTTGCGAGATAAAAAAACTAACTAATTGTAACTTACCTTACAAGCTTTGAAGTTGACAAATATTAGTAGGTGGAGACATTTCGAGAATAGCCTTCACTTTAGCAGGATTGACTTCTATTCCATGCAAAGAAACGATGAAACTACAAAGTTTTCTTGAAATTACTACAAAGACGAACTTCTTAGGTTGAAGCTAAACACAATCTTTGGATAAGGAAATCAAAGATAACCTTAATGACTATCAGTGCCCAGCCCAATGTTTGTATTTAGTAAGAATGTCATCTACATAATCTTCCAATATGTGATGCATGATGTCATGGAAGATATAAGTCATGGCTTCCTGATATGTAGCACCAGTTTTTTTAAGGCCAAAAGGTATGACTCAATAGAAGAAGGTCCCCCAAGGAGTGATGAAGGTAGTTTTGTGTTGATCTTATGAAGCAAGTAATATTTAATTATAACCTAAAAACCAGTCCATGAGTGATAACATTTCACGGTTGATGGTAAGATCAACTAGTTGGTCATTTCTTGGGAGGGGAAAATCATATTTGGGACAGCCTAGGTTGAGATCAAAAAAATTCTATACAAATGCGGAGTCCCCATATTGCTTTTGTGATAGTAAAAATTTTAGAAATCCATTGGGGATAGTCAATGGGTAAGATTAAGGAAATTGAGAAAAGGAACTGAAGTTCTTCTTTGACCAAAAGAGCAATGTGAGGATGCATTTTCCGTAACTTTAGTTTTATGGGTTTGACATCAAGAATGGTTGCGATATTGTGGACAACAATTTATAGGTCAATACCAGGCATATCTGCATAGGACCAAGCAAAAGCGTTGTTATGGTCCTAGAGGAAAGAGGTAAAATCTTCATGTTCAGCAACATCTAAAGACTGACCTATCTTTAGAATGTGTGGGTCGTCCTGAGTATTAATGTTGATTTTGATAGTTGATTCATTCAACATGGTTTGCGTCTCAGAGGGTAATGACCGGTGAATATAAGAATCTTCTGCACCAAGGTAGGTGAGGATGGAATCATCATCCTGACATTGAATGAAGTTAATAGAAGGTGTATCATCATTGATCATGTCAGGATATAAGAAGGGAATAGAAGAGGGAACCTCACTATTGCGTTAATAGGTTAGAGGTCCCACGAAAATTTTGTTTAAAAAAAAAAAGTTCGGAGGTATAGATCCAGGATCTATGGACTCCATGGGTGAAGATGGCGACATTGGTAAATGGGGTGAGGAAGGTTTGTCCTCCTTAATGAGGTCAACGATGCTTTCTTGGAAGGTGGTGTGGCAAAGCCAATGTCACTATAGTCATTGTGTTTATGAGTGGTACATGAAATGACAGTATGGTGACCTTGTTCATAAAAACTAAAACCAAAGCCTTTCCATGCATGATGGTGAAGGAAAGTGCGGCCAAGTGGTCATTAGTCAAGGATTGGAGGACAGATGAAAATGGTCATATTTGGGATGGAGGTTTGGGTGAATAAGTGGCAATATCAAGTCCCCCATATGTTATATTAGTGCAAAGGTGGGGAGGACCATAAGGAAAACCCTCACCTACGTGGTGGTTATAACTAGGGTGCTAATGAAGGTTCCCATACTCTTCCGTGAGTGAGGAATGTGTTGATATTGTATGGACGGTACTCCCAGAGTGAGGTGTTGAAAAACACCTTCTAAGGTATTGTAGTTGATATGTGGGTAGTAGGGATAGACGATTCATTAAATGATTGGGCAAGATGGGTATTGGTTGGTTAGGAAGCGAGTGGTTAGTTTGAAAGTGGCAACACTAGTAGGAAATAGCTGAATTAGATGTGGGAGAGGTGGCAACAACATTGATGGATGGGCTTGTGGGTGAAGGTGAAGTTCGGGTAGTGCTAGATTCCTTGAATGGTACAAGTACATTGTTGGGTTGGTACAACATGTTTCACATTTTGAATGGTGATGGGTCAGTGGGGATGGTGTAGTTATGTCCCTCATCCTCTAATTTTACACAATGGTGCAAAGTTGAAGGGAAAAACTCCATGACATGAATCCAGAGTCTATCGAGCATTAAGTTATACTAGAACTCCCCCTCTAAGATGTAGAATAGTTCTAGGATAGTAGGAGGGCCTATGTAAACGTGAAGGATAATAGTACCAAGGGTGGAGGTGATAGCATCATTGAAGGAGTGCAACACAATTGGGTTATTATGCTTACAGTTAGAATGGATATGCATTTGATTGTATGCATGGGAGTAGATGATGTTATTGCTAGCACCACCATTAATCATGATGCGTCATACACTTATGTTATCGATATAGATGGAAATGAATAGGGTGGGATTAGGGTCATCTGAATAGATAGGTATAATATCCTCATCAGAGAAGTTGAGGGCAGCGACGTGAGGAGTGGGCATGGGGTTAGAAGAAGGAGATGATTTGGTAAGCGAGGACACATGGTGAGGGGTGATAATCGAGCCCACTAGTGTGGGGTCATTAGGTAGAACTTCAATGGATTATAAAACCTCGATAAGGGCTTGTCTATGGGATTCAAAAGTTTGGACAAGATCATACAAGGACATCTTTAGAGGAGACTGATGTAATTGTTTTATCATTACATGATGGGTGATCTCGCGAGATAGGGTATTTAGGTTCACGGATGGTGATTTTGGATGCAAGTGCAAATGGTATATTTGGTATGGGTAGGTTGACGGGTTGGTTTATTTTTCTTTTCCCTTGTCTTTCTAAGTGTGGGTAGTAATGTGAACCATGTTAATCCGAGGGGAGGGGAAAATAGAGAAGGTGTAGGATGAGTGGTGTAACGGCTTGATAGGAAAAAACCTACCGAGGAAAAAATCCTTGTTAAGTGAGTTAGGCACAATGGCATTTGGGTGGTGATTTGGCTAATTCTCTAATACGGACCATGTTGATCTCAAATTTTTGAGGTGGATGAAATGGTTGTGGGGGTGGAGATAATGGTCACTGAATTGGTAAAGGATGATGATGTGTGGTGAAAGGATAAGGTGGCATAATTTCTTCATCAAGAAGGTCGTCATCTTCAAAAAAATTCACAGGAGGACAAATTTTGAGAAGAACGGTCTTTAGAGCCTTACAATTTTCTACATCATGTCTTGACACATGATGATAAGAAAAATATTAGTTTCATCACACCCTTTTGCTTTGGGTTTTAGAATATCATAAGGTTAAAGGGCAAAGTAATGTGATGACATAAGTATCTAAGAGATTAGTTCAAATGTTGGCATAGGACCTCGCTAATGGATCACAATGGGAAGTGAGTGTGGGTTTGGATATGGGTGTGGATGATTGTGAGGGAAGAGGCTTTATCGAGAGGGGAATTATTTGGTCTACTGATTTGATGAGTGGTATGGTTTTATGTTTTGTTGGCAAATGTTTGGGTAAAGGTGGGGTAGAAGAGCTAGCGATGGAAGGTTTGGTTGGTTTGACTACCTTATTAGAGGGTAGCAGATTCTTATCTTTGGGTTACACCTTGGGTAAAGGTGACATGGGAGTATGTGATGTAGAAGGGAAAGAATATTGTGGAAGAGGATGGGTTACTCATAGGGGCAACCGCATTGTGGTGGTAGTGATTGGGAGAGGTTGGGTAGACAACATGGGTTGAAGTCGGATAGGAAAGGTTGGGGTTATAGTAATCGGAAAGGTATAGGTGGCAAGAAGTACATGGGTGAGGGTGAGGGATTTTGGTTTTGGGTGAATAAGGTGTAAAAATGCTCATGATGCAGTAGTAGGTTGTTTAGCTTTTGATTGTCCTTGGGTAAGATACTATTTGGTCAAGGTTGATAGATGGGACCCTAGGATGGACAAGGAGGAAGGTGACAAAGGTGTGGTAGGCGAGACCGGTGTACGTGGCTTAGAAGCTTGGGTTTTCCTTTTAGGTGTGAGGATAATGTTGGTGCATGCTTGGGAATACATGGCTGAGTCCAATTTGATAGGTGGGTGGGTGAGGCTTGATGTCGGCATAACACCCAAAGTAGTGATGGGTCTAGATATGGGTGAGGGGATAGGTGTGGGTAGGTTACAAGGTTTTGAAATGGTTTTAGTTGTGGGTAGAGGTTTGGATGTAGGAAAGGATGATGATGAAGAAGAAGAAGCCATTCCAATCGGCATGGTCATTGTTGTTTTGGTTTCCAAAAATACCTTTGGGTAGATCGTGGAAGTATCCTTGGGAAACATTTGCATTTGGGTCAAAACAGGGAACCGAAGACGTCCCTAGAGCATGGAATGATCAATGTATTTCCAAACAATTGAAAAATCGTGATAATGGGACTACTAAAGAAGAGGATGGAATGGTTTGGGTGGAAATCCCTGTAAAATATGTCTGTGAAATAGGGAATTTCCTTGCCTCAGAATTTGTAGGTAAAAGAGTCGAGATCATGTCATTGGGGTTTTGGGATGTTGGAGGATAATTTCCCGCAATAGGTAGTGGTATGTCCGATAATTCTCCCATCAGTAGGAGAGATAATATGTGGGGTGATGTAGACTTTGTCCTTGGTGGAGGAGAAGGTAGTGATGATTCTTTTGTGGATTGGAGAATTAAGAGTGTTGACTATTCAGTAGGGTGTGAGGTAGGCGGTGAAATGGTATCGGTAGAAGGTGTGGGTTCCTCTATGAGATTAGGGTGAGATGAGAGGGAATCCTCCATGGGTGAAGGAGTATGCAAGGTATCCTCCTCTCGTAGGCGAGGTGCTCGTGCCTCAATTTCCTCAATAGATGAATTAGGTAGGTATTAAGGAATGACTCAGTATGATATCAAAAACCACATGGACTACACAAAGATTGTTGTCACTTTGGATAAAGGTTCACTATTTTGATTAGATGATGGTTTATGATTAGGGAATGAATTTTTAAAGATGTATAAATTTTGATTTCTGGCATGTTTGGGTTTTCCATGACAAGGTCTCCATTATCTATCATTTCTTGGAAAATGTTTTTAAAAGTTATGCAGTTACTGTCACTATGTCCTTTAACATGATGGTAATTACAGTAATCATGTTATTTATACTATGTAGGCATAGGAAGAGCAGGATCGAAACTTGTATGAGGTTTTATGGGAGGAAGTGTAATGGCTCTAGCTTTAAGAATCTTTTCCAAGACTGAATAATAGGGCTCTCTAATCGAGGTATACTTCCACTACTCCTACCAAAGTTGAAAGGCTTAGATGGGAGAAAGATTGGAAGAAGGTTGGGCTTGATTAGAAGGATGAGGTGGTCCTTCCTTGAGGACTACCACATTGGTAGATCCTTTGGGCTTTGAATATTTATTTTGGGGTTTTGAAGATGAAGAAGAGTCATTTGATTTGAACGGGGTGTTTTTGTTCCATAATTGGATCTTCTTTTCTTCAATGGAATGAATTTCTAGTTTTCATGCCATTTTTAATGCTTCATCAAAGGTTTGGAAGGTTCGACTTACGAGTTGGTGAGATGTGTCTTACACAAGCTCTTGTGAACAACTCAATAAGTTCGAGTTTAAGGTAGTTGAAATGGCATTTGGTTAATAAGACTCTTCCAGTTGGAAATGAAATCTGTGATAGATTCGTCTTCATACTATTGGGTTGAATAGAGATTGGTCATGGTGACTTTCTTGATAACATTGATTGAAAAATGATCTAAGAAATCTTGGGCTACTTGATTAAAGGAATAAATGGAATGTTGAGGTAGTCCACTATACCAATCCAATGTTGGTCCTATCAAGGACATTGGGAAATTTTGTAGGAGAAAAGTATCATCGTGGGTGATTAGGTAACACCCATGTTTGAATGACCGGTGTTGTTCGGGTCTTCTTTACTGTTGAAGCGATTGAATTTAGGCATTTCCCAATGCACTAGGTAATGAAGAATGGGAATAGATGGATGGATAGGCTCGTTACAAAATTAATCATACATTAAAGAATTATGTGATCCGAAATAGTTTTCTTAGGTCTACATCTTCTCCATCATCATTTTAATGAGGTCGTTAGTAGGTTGGGATGAATGTGTGTCCCCTACGAAAAAAGGATTGATGTTGAATGTATGAGGTGGGTGGTATGCTAGTTTATGGTGGCAGTGAGTATGAGATATGTATAGGAGGAATAAATGTAGGTGGCACATAGCACACATAAGCGATAGATGAGGTCGGGGTTTTGGTATTATGTATAAGCGGGTGGGGTAGTCGTAACAACTCTAGTGGTGATTGGGGGTAAGGAATGTTGGATAGAAAGGATGAGCTTTTGGAAAGGGGTGTAATTTTTAACACTAGAGGTGGTTGTGATGTAAAGGGTAAATGTGAAGTGGTGGAGCACAGATGGGCTATACTTAAAGATACTATTAGAGGGACAATTGATGTCATGGGTGCGATAGATGATGTAGATGTTGTAGTTATAGTAGTTGTGGGATCTAGCTGAGACACCACATGTGGTAAAGTGGATGATGGTAGCATCGAGCTGGTGCTAGCTGACACAAAAGTGGGGGCAAGAGTAGGAGGGATAGATATGGGCATGTCATATATTAACTATCTTGAGGAATCCTAGGTGGAAGAATGAGCAAGGTAATACGAGAGTGAAGAAATATTCTGGTTGAGTAGTCCCATGAACTCCTCGTCACCGGTAGTGATGGGGATGAGTTGATTTGGATCCATAGGTGACAAGATGGATGGCGGTGATGGACTAGGTGGGAGTGGTAGATAGCTGGCATGAAATACGAGGGTGTTAGTTTGGCTACGAGTCAACACCATGTGAATCAACATATGTCAGGTGAACTGTACTCTATAAATGACATAGGGAACAACAGAGATGGGATAAAATATATTTTGAGAGGGAAATTCAATAAATGTTTCGATTAAAATCAAAACAGGGTGACCAACACCATTCGAATTGATCGATCATGGTAAAGGGGTGATCGATGACGGTTACAGGAATCGATACCAATTCATCGTGAGAAAATAATAGTTTCATAAATGAGGTAGAAACTGATGACTATTAGAAAGGAAAGTTGTATTTGATGACTGTTACCAAAGTACAAAGAATACAATGATACACAAAAACTCTAAACGAAGAGAAGATGAGATAAGTGTATTTTGGGTAAACTAACCAAAAGAACAAGGAACTGATGCTAGTTAGTAAACGGATGATGGTCAGATGTAAACGGCGACATTCACTGACCGATGTCGATTACTATGAAATATGAAGAATGAAGAAAAATGGATTTTTGTGAATTTAGATTGGATGAATAATCAACCCAGAAGTCTAGGGATGATAAGATGAGGTCCTGACACACTCAAAGAAAGTTAGAATACTCCAACTATGATGGTGGAGTGTGAAAGGAAAAATAAATGAAGAATCGTATCCTCACACCTCAAAATGCAAATCAAGCACAAAGCTAAGAAAAATACGTAATCCAACAAGTGAATTTAGTGTGTTTAGCTTATGTTATTTAAAAGACTGACTCATGAATTTAGAGTAGAGTTTTTGGTTGGGAAGGCTTCCTATGAAGAAGGAAATTCTAAAGGTGAGGTTTCAGGTTATGTTATGGTGGGGGCGGGCCGTCCTCTGATGGGGTACTAGATAGAGATAACCAATTGGGTGCCCACTGTCAATCCTCTGATCGTGTGATCATTGACAACTTCTTCCAGGTGGGATGTTTTTTAAGAAGATGTATAAATTTCAAATTTGTGTAGTTTGGACAAAGAGAGAGAGAGAAGAAATTGCTTTCTACGGTTTAATTATGTCAACCATCAGCTAGGCATGACTTCCAACATATAGTTTGCCCTAATTTTTAATGTGAGCTATAATGAAACAAATCATAATTTTATGTAAGTGTTTTAAACCCAAGTTGAAATATGATGTTCGATGTAGTAGGTAATGAATAGTAAGATGGTTTCTCTTTCACTAATGCAATACTAATAAAAGAAAAGAAGTATTATTTTCATAGCACCAAAAACACGATTGCTTTTAGACAATAGAAAAAGAGAAGATTCTCGAAGAATAAAAATAATGTGGAAGCTTTTAAAAGGGAAACAAACACATAACTTTCACCTAGGAATGAATAAAATGCAAGGAACCCCATATGGGTCCCACCGAGCATGCCAAAATGTTTCACCGTTTTCTTTAAGGATTTAGATGAAACAGATAAGGGTATGGGCCATGGAGGAATACCTTTTGTGAAGGTCAGTGTAAAGGTATTTGTCCACATTCTGACTTATTGATCTAATGCTTACTATGAGAGCTTCCTTTTGGCTATGAGGAACTTCCTAAAATACAAAACAAGACCATGAGAAAGACTTCAACAATATTTTGTTAGTGGGTTGCCTAGTGTGTGCTAGATCCAGTAAGTATTATACTTCCTTAGTGATAGTCAACCCACTATTTAATACAACAAAATGTAAGATATGGTGTAAATAAACAAGGTCCTACTCTAGTTGATATGATTTATGTATCTCATTCAAGTACAATTAAACAAATCTAATATAAAAGGCTAGGTTATGATCATATCTGAAGTGGGGTAGATGGTCAGGGTGATGGGATAGGTTAGGTTTAGGTTCTGGGTCACTTTGGTCACTTAGGTAAAGATTATTAGGTTTTGTTATTAACATGGTTTCCAAATACAATGATGATGTCGATCGACGACCGATGATGGTTTAGAGGGAACCAACGATGGTCATGGGTAACCATTGGTATGGACGGGATGATAGAAACTCAATAAAATCTTATTTTGGAGTACACAGAGATGGTAAGGGAAATGATTAAGTCTAGTGGAGGTGTTGGGAATACTCGGATATATTCAGGCATCGGGTATAGGTGATTTAATGGTTGTGGGTGGTGGAATGGTTGGGTTTACAGGAAGGTAATGGTGGTAGGATGAAAATGTAAGTAGGGACTGATAATAGAGGTGAAGAAACCTTTTAAACTAAATAAAAATGAAATGAAGTAGGTGATAAACACACTTACTGGTGTTGTAAGTCTGATGGCTAGAAGATAATGATAGTTAATCTATGAAATCGTGGTAAGTGTTGCAATCGCCTCCCGAGATGATACCGTGAATGCAAATACCTTCATATCAATCCTGGTACTAGCTATGGCTATTTGGATGTATGAAAGGGCTTTGCCCTTGCTTGTATGCAGATATCCTTTGTTCAAAAACTCGAGAATGTGATAACCTATAAAAAAATGTTACCAAACTAGTTATATAGTAACCGACAACGATTAAGGGTGACCAACATCGATTTGAGTTGACCGAAAGTCGATTAAGGTAGGATATCCTAGGTTGCCTAACATAACAGATCTTGGATATATTTTTCTCATCTTTTCTCATTGGTACTAGGTATAAGTGGAATGTTTCTCTTAGCTAAGAAGGAATATGGTTAGAAAAAGAATAGACATGTTATTTTAAGGTTATACTTAGTCTTAGCACATTAAGGTAGGTAGGGCTAAGTCTTAGTTAGTTATGGAAAATGTTATGAATAGGTTTATATGAGAGGTGTCTGGGTGAGTTGTGAACCCATTTAATTAAATAAATTAAATTAATAAATGGGGAAAGGATGGGTATTAATTTAATTATATATAATTAAACCGATATTAAGGCGGGTAAAAGAGGCCATGGTCGGTGAATATATGTAAGTTAGTTATTCAAAAGGAACTAAGGGGAGTGTGGCCCAATTTTGGTGTCTACATATCTTACTAAATATATGCCAAAATATGGGGAAGAGTTGTAATCAACTTCACTTCACCCACAAATACTTCCTATATCAATAAAATTCTCTATACATACAACCATTCCAGCCGTTAACAAAAAACCAAAGACAAATGCTTCCATGAATGATTAGGTTATTTGGCCTCTCAGCTCCACCTCATCGATGATCTCAACATCTACATCCCCTTTACTCTAATCAATGGAGGAGGACGAATCGACACAACATTCTGACATTTTCACTTTCGCGAAAGAAGGGAGTTTTATACCCTAATTTTCCACAATTGCCTCAAGACCATGCGCAATCACCTGCATCCCCCACATCAAGGCATGGACATGATACTAAATATTGAATAAACGCTCTTCTAACTTCTCATTCTCTTTATGTAAGATAAATTGTCTGAAGAGTTGGACAATATGTTTTTTACGCTCAACCCTTGTGCCATGTCAAAAACATTCCTCTACCCCTTGGACCAGTTTGTATAAAGCATTAGCTTACACATGCTCTCACAAATATCTTTGTCATCTTATTCTTCAAATCATTATGTGACCAACTAGATCTTCTTGAGCCAATTCCACATAGTTGTATTCCAAATTTTCCAATCCATCCAAGAAGTAAATGATCCCCTGACATCCTTGCCTTTCATATCTCTCTACTTCTTCTCGCTAGAACCACACTCCATGTTACCCAAGAAACCACCAACACTCCTGTCACAATCATAGAGAGCAGAAGCACAACAAACAAAGACAAAAACAAGAAATGGGTAGTGAAATGTCCAACTGACACGGAGATATAAAGCCACCAATACACAACACACGAAAGGAGGTAAGTGTGGCATGACAGTACCAAAGATCATTGATTATATATCCTTATCATAAATATCACGCTTCCCATTAAAAATATTAAATTCCCAATGCCATCTTACATGTTGCGTGCTTATAACCCTTAATTAATGTCATAAATTACCATTCATTCCATAAATGTCATATCCTTTTGTTGTCGCTAAAAAGGTTACCCATCAGAATAATCTAACCATTTTTATTAAAATCTTATAAGTCACTACGTTTTGACAAATTAAAGTAGGTTTTTTTGAGCTTATCGACCTCTAAGTTAATCAACCACATTAACTTTGGAGAAATGTATAACAATCAAGATCTATATAAATTAGTTGACTTTATTGTATGATTTTAAGATTTCAAATTAAGATATTTCGAGCATAGTGCCCACTAGTTTATGCCACCACACAATCTTTGCAGCCTATCGATGGTTAGGATTTGATAAATTAAATTAAGATATTAGCGAGTCTCTAGGTTTCAACAAAAGAAAGTAAGAACTTAAGAATATAAATATTTTGAGCTAAAAAAATAGTATTTAACAAACAAAAGAAAGACAATGACTTTGGAGATCTTTATAGCAATCAAGATGAGTATAAATTAGTTTAATTCTTTGTATGCATTTAAGATTTGGAATTAAGATATTTCGAGCTTAACACATGCTAGGTTATGTTACCACAAAATAATTGGATACTACTTGTGGTTTCAGATAATTTGAGCTTAGTAGTCGGTAGTGTTTTCCACATCATATTATTTGGAGATTGAACTCACTAGGGTTCAATAATTCATAGTTTTAATATTTTACAACAGTTAACAAATTATAGGAATGAATTTATAACTTAGCTTATGCTAGTTTACACAATGACATAATATATGGAGGTTACAGTCGATAGGATTAAACAAATTAAATTAACATATTTTGAACTAAGCAGAGACTAGGTACTTCCACAATATATTATTTCAAGCATAGTGGTTTCTATCATTTAACATGTTATTGAATGATATTTTGAGCTTAGCATCTGCTAGATTATGACACAACATAATATTTGGTGCTTAGCACTCACTAGGTTTAAAAAAAATAAATAAGATATTATTAGCTTGGTTGTTAGTGGGTTATGCCAAAACATAATATTTGGATCTTAATGGTGACTGGGATTTAGCAAATTTGAATCAACATAGTTTGAGCTTAGTGGTCATTAGCTACTTAAACAATATATTATTTTGATCTTTGTGGCTGCTAGGTTTTTCCACAACATGTTATTTGGTGATTTCATCAATAGGGTTTAATAATTCATAATTAAGATATTTTATAGCATCTAGCAAATTAGAGGAAATATTAATAACTTTTCTAGTGCTAAACCCATAATATAATATTCTCGAGTTTAGTTTTTGCTACCACCTAACTAGTAAGAAAATTATATTTTGATATTAGACAATGGTACGTTATGCCACACCATAAATTTTGGAGCTTAGTGGTCACTAGGTTTTATCAAAATAAAGTAGGATACTCTCATATGAGAAGCCGCTAGGTTATACCAAGACATAAAATTTGGAGCATAACAATCTTAAGGATGTAAGAAAAATCATTAACATATTAGGATCTTAGCCACAACTACAATATGCCAAAACATAAAACTATTTGGAATTAGAGTAAAAGGGGGTTTCCCAAATGACCCGCATACTTGCACAAAAAAATTCCTCATGGCCAGGTATTACAATGAAACAAGAAGAGAACAATCTCATATGCAACAAAAAATAAAAAAATTCCCAAACTGGATAAATCCAAATTACATTTTATGGATATTCACAAGAGTAGTTACTACATACTTAACATCGGCAGAGGGCCTTCCTTGAACCAACACAACTACTAACTTAATGTGTTAAAGGAAGTATTCATTGATTTTCATCTAGGTCATGATCTTATGAATATTCCATTCCTTGAAAGCAGATACTAAGTGAAACATAATATTTGATGGCCTCGTGCGATTAGGGAGATATTTTTAAATGTTCCTTGTGTTCCGAATTTGTAGTGGAGGAGCCCATTTTCTCAGATAGAGGAGAATCATGGTAAATCGAGGAGAGATCCTGCAACACATCTAGAATTTATGATTCCATGCTAACTTCCATGCAAAAAGGTGGGAGGAAGTCACACATGCTTCCATGATTAGGTGAATTGCGATGGTTGTAGCCATTAAAATGTCAGTGGAGATGAGAGTAGAAGCCATATAAGTGTCGGTAAGAGGTGGATAGGACGTAGATGTTGGGTCCAAAGTAGTTTATAGAATTTAGGATATTTCTTCAAGGTTTCCGGAGGGTTACGAGCCACAAAAATATGATGGATACCTAAGAGAAAAATAAAGGGGGAAAATGATCATGATGTCTAAATCATAGTTGGAAGGGAGACCAAGGTGGCGGTGATTGATATAGGGAGTTGGTTGCAGAAGAGGATGGGGGACATGACGCTACTCACCTGGCTTAAAGGGGAAGCATGTTATTTCTTTTTAGTAAGCTTCCATTTTAAAGAGAAAATACAAAAGGCCTTGGTGTAGGAAAGGACCATCATCTTCTATAGCCATTTTAAGGGACCTCTCAAGCATTTAAAATAGAAAATCCACAAAGTTTACCTTTCGATCATGTCAAGATGCACAAGAAGGAAAGGCTAAGGTCCATAGATAACTGTGTAACATAGATGAAGCGTGAAATACATCCTCAATTTCTCAACAACCCTATCCCAAGGTTATGGAAGCAAGTCTTGTTCATAGCCTGAGTGATACATGGTCAAATTTTCACTAGGATACAAGAAATCATCCATCTCCTCCTAAAGCGAGTGTTGAAAATAAATGTCTCCTTTGAGGAGATCCGCATCACAAACTACTGATGGACTCTGTCAAAATAATAAATTTAGTCTTTCCCAATTTGACACTTAACTTCTTCCATGTTGCATGAGCACACTTGCATATTACTTTGATAGAGTGACCAAACAATCTTTCCATAAACAACGTAACACCACCACCATTCAAAATATTTCAGATGACTATGTCAAGCTTCACCTCTTCACAGGAAGAATGCTCAATGTATTTACTAGTACTACCCATAGTGTACATGACATTTTTGATAGCGATTGCCAAAGGCTCGATATAGATGATGCTTAAATAAAGATGTCAAGCACCTTCATTCCAATCTTCAACTCGTGTCTCCAATATTTCTAATTGAATTTTGTCCTAATTAGTAATAGTCATTAATTGATCTCGTCCATCACATGAACACAATCTATGAATGTCATAAATTCCCAAAAATCCACAAATGCCTTATCCTCTTGCTTCTGCCAAAAGAGATATTGCCTCAACATAACCTAACAACTTTTAATCTTAGTTAATGTTCAGCCAACCCCAAAATTAATTAGTTAATGTTCTTATAATTATTGCATTTAGTGGAGGTTGAAGGTTTGAATGTTAGCAATATTAGATGTATTTAGTTAATATATATTATAAAGGAATAATCTGCAAACAAAATGAAGCAAGGTGAAATAACTAACATTGCTAGACATGATTTCATATGATATAGATTATCATAAAAACAAATCATAAAGCAATATCTTATTAGAATTTCTTTATTGACACTTCTATTTTTTACATTTAGGTTCTCCAAGGTTGTTCATTATACACATGGAAATGAAGTGGGTAAGCATAGAGATGTTACAGGGAGCACAAGCAACACTTGTGATGGGAATTTTTTTGCAATATTTGGTAAGGTGATTTCAAAAAACACTTTTTGACTGGAATAAGATGGGGATGGTGTTCGCTGGAAAAAATGCATCCCCACGAGTCCTCTCCATCCCGAGGTCTGATTTTTTCAATAGAGAGCAAACATGTTTAGTTCATACCAAGATAAAATTAAATGTAGATACAATTACATGTACATGGAAAGAATAATATCATTATTGTTTTTTGTGTTCTCTTACATGTACAATTACATTCACAATTACAATTATAATTACAGGATGTAATAATATACTTTTTCATCTTTTAACTAGCCTCATGGATGTTAAAATTTCTTCTTATATTAAACCCTTATGTGACTTCAGACTAGTGTGGGTATATATATATATATATATATATATATAAACTTGAATCACTATTGTTTTGTTGCAGGTACAATCAACATTTGGTTGTTTATATTACTTCAAGTGTAGTGGTCGCTTTCATTTAACAAGTTATTGAATGATATTTTGAACTTAACGTCCACTAGCTTATGACACAACATAATATTTGGATCTTTGTAGTCTCATGGTTTTGAAAAAATAAAGTGAGATATTATTATGATTTTAGTGGTCACTGGGATTTAACAAATTAAATCAACCTAGTTTGAGCTTAGCAAGTGAATGTATTTGAAGAATATAATATTTCAAGCTAAAGAGTCACTACCATTTAACAAGCTAAAGAAAGACATTGAGTTTAGTTTTCACTAGTATCTCTAGTGTTAATCTCGTAATGAACTTCCTCCTGGTTGGAGTATTGAATTGATATAACAAAAAAAAGGTATAGTAGTTTAGGATTCAAGTGAAATTTGTAAGCTATTTTTTAAATTTGTTACTACTCTAATGCAGAAGTGTGACTAACGTCGTGGATGTTAGAAGTTCTTATTGATAGGATTGAAATATTTGTTAATTACTACAAAATTTCTATTATGTTGTACTTATGGTATTTTTTTTTTGAATGAAACAATATTGAACATGTTTCTAAAATAGTCTAGTGTGTTTTAAACATCCTAGATCAATTGTTTTCACAAAATGCTTTTCTTACATGCATTGATGAAGATCGATGACTAAAATGCTTAAGTATAACATGTCAGTTATTGGACCAAACATATTCATTTTCAAAACATATGTTGTCTTGCAAAGGATTTCTGGAGGAAAATTGGACTAAGGATTTACTCCCCAAGGTCAACAACATGAAGACTATCTTCCTTAACTAGAATTGAATTGTAAAGATTAGAGGAGAAAAATTGAATTTATTTGAAATATTTGTTACTTACTACAAAATAAATTTTATGTTGTACTTATAATATGTTGTTTGAATGAAAAATATTGAATGTGTTTCTAAAATAGTTTTATATATTTTAAATGTTCTAGATCAATTGTTTCCACATAAATGTTTTTCCTACATACGTTTATGGAGATAAATCACTATAATACTTAAGTATAACACCTAACTCATATGTTCTTCGACCAAACATATGTTGTCTTGCATAGGATTTGTAGAGGAAAATTTGGATTAAGGATTTACTCACCAATGTCAACATGTTTTTCTGGTTAGTTGTTCAAAACAAGATTTTAACACTAGACAATGTGAGAAAGGATACAATTAATAATTAGACCATAAGAAATATCCTTAAAGATACTAAATAAAATTTTTTTAAAGAGTTTGATAAATGTAATTAATTATTCACACCCCGAGAAAGGGTAATAAATGTGTGGATTATCTTGCCAAATTAGGGGCTAAAGGTAGTAATTTTAAAGTGTGTGAGAGGGGAGATGATATCACCAATGTTATTAATCTCATTAAGAACATTAAGTATTGATGTGCCGGTGGCTATTTTCCCTTGTTGGGATGTCATCCTTGTACTTATGGTTAATAGGACCCTTCCCACGTGCAAGATATATGGTAGGATTTGTATTAATTTTGCTCTTACAATTCATTTTGGCCATTGTTCTTTAATTTTCAATCTCGATTGACTAAAACAATGGGAGGTGGTCATTTGAGAACCAATTCCACAAACTATGGTTCCCTGAAGGAAAACCCCTCCTTATGGTACATTCTAAAAATAGGGGGGTTTAGGAACTTCATCTCAAAAATAACGAGGTCCGATCCTTATCTTGCGTTGGAGTTTTTTTGGGGCTGGAAAAATTACAACATGATCATCTCAGTGGCATGGAAATTAGAGTTTCATAGGATTTTATAGTTCATGCAACTAGAATGGAGATGGAGGGCTTAAATATATTCAAAGACCGCACCACATGCAAGTACGAAATTGATACTTGTTTTAGTGGTAAAGAAATGGTTTACCTGTTGGTAGACAATATAGCTAGATTCTGCATCCTTGATATTTTGAATACGGTTTTCCTCCACCTAATGAGGTACATTATTCTTAAGGTGAATTATAGAAATATATTACTCACCATCTTACTATATTTAATATGTTTAGGCATAAGATTTCTATGAGCCTTCCCTTTTTCTTGTTTATGTCACTCTCTGCATCGGTGCATGATTTTCAACAGGGAAATATTGATTCCCTGATACACCATGGACTAATTCTTTTGATTTTTAAGAATGGTAAACTAGTGGTGGAAAAGAATTAGAGCCCGAATCCTAGGATTTAGATGAAAATTATACTCTTGTAGACCATATGAATAAACTAAGGAGAAAGAATAGAATGATACCTCAAGGGAATGAGAATATTGGTACTGGGGTTACAAATTCTCTTATTGATATGAAAGGGGAGTCATCTAAAGGGAAAGAGAGAGAAGAGATTGGTTGGAATGTGGATTTTGATAAAATTTCTCTTAGGGTGAGTCAAGTGGAAATGGATATGGAGGCCTTAGGAAAAGTTGGAACGGATATGGGAAACAATGTCATGCATTACATCAACGCCTCTAAGAAAATTTGCATCACCCAAAACTCTATCAAGGCTGATATGGTAGAGATCAAAAGTTTGGTTTTGGAGTTGCAGGGGCATGTGGTCAAGCTAGAGCAGGGACACAAAGTTCGTAGGTATAATCTCCACCTCAGTAGTTCTGATGAGGAAGAGTAGGTTGAATATGACATCCATATCATAAGTGAGAAGGATGATAATATGAAACGTTTGAAGACTAACTAGTTCATTGGTTCTTGGAGATTTTGTTTGACTATTTGTGGACTGTATCATTTGGGATGTTTTCCCCTCCATGTTTTGCAATTTATCCTCGTATTGATATGTTGGATTATAGTTTGGGATAATTTTTTTAGCCATTTTTGTCATGTTTCTATTATTTTCACTCTTGGTAATGCTCACGATGTATTCTATTATAAGGTTTTGGGTACCTTAATCCTCGTATAAAGTAGCCAATCATTATGTTCACGCATATTTAATAAACCTTGTTAATAGTAATTTTTTTAATGTCATTTTACATTAAAGAAGAAAGAGCAGCAAGTTCATGCCTCACGAATGGGAGATGTGCTAGTTTTTTAATTGTTTTCATAGAATTAATCAAGGCCTCAAATTTTTCAAATCAATAGTAACTAGCGAATAAAAAATATATAAATAAGTTTCGTAGTTTAAAAATTTATTTAAATAAATTACAAACATTAGAAAGTTGAAAAGTTATAGAAGTTTTTTACTTTGATTGTTGGATTGAGGAGAAATTTTAAGTAAGATGTGTTATTTCCTAATCACAACACCCTCTAGTTTGCACAAGTGTGTGTGTTTGAGCTCACGATGTGACTTGATAACATGGGTACTATCTCCAAGTTGTGGGACTTGCTACTTGAGATAGACCTCCAGAGAAAGCTAGTTCTTACTCTTAAACTACCTGCCATAATCTACTCTAATGTAGTAAAAATATATTTTCCTAATTTAAATTTCCAAGGGACTAAGGAGAGAGAGTGCATGAAAAAAAATCCTACACTAAAGCAAAGAATACACCAAAGAAGGAAGATACGAGAATATTCTTCCAATATGTGAGAAATAAAAACAAAGTGCACACTAGAAGGGGGTGGTGATAGTTCTCCATAGTCTAGCAACTACATTCACATAAATATTTCATACATACACAATGATAATGAATCCCTATAAGAGCATAAAATAGAAATAATATATTTGCAGTGAGTTTGAAAGGGCAAGAAGAATGCAAAAAACACAAAGCAGGGGAAGATACATCCACAAACTTGCATCTATTACTTCATGATATGCACAATTTAATCTATTACAAAATAAGGGTCTAGATCACCATGCAAGGAGTCCACTACAAGGTCCTGCAACACATTGGCTTCACAAAACCAATTTGACAGAGTTTTGCTACACAAAAACTATCTCCCTTTACAATGAGCCCAACACTCTAATTTATAGAATTCTGAGAGAGAGAGAGAGATAAAAATCCTAAAATATGCCTTCCCACTACTAGAAGGATGTCATAAATGGAGTGAAATGATGGTATGTTGCTTGCAAAAGGCTCCCCATGTTGTCCCATAACTTGCAGTAGTGAAAAATGTCTGCCCATGCTTCATTAAATACATCCCAACCACCAGTAAAATCACTATTCTGAACTTGGCCACGTTTTTAGAAAATTCTCCATCAATTCCTCATTAAATTGTAGATTTTCTTTTTTTGTGTCATGCTCGAGCCATGATTCCAATGGTACTAATTTTTCTCGATTTTGTTAATAAATGCAAAATTTGTGGCCTTCTGAGTGTGAGAAACTATTTTGAGTTTACTAGGGATTTCTTGTATTTTATGAGAATGAGCATTTAATTTATTGGAGCTAGGATGTTTCTTTTATTTTCACATATCTACCCTCATTAAAAAAATTCCCTTTTGAAAAGTCAAATTTTTTGAAGCACGAAGCTCGGGTCAAAATTTATGACCATTTGAAGTTCGGGAGTCGGGTGTTGACTTTTCCTTTGTATTATGGATATGTTGGGTTTTCAGAGAACTCATGTCCTCGTGGTACTCGTGACCATCCAAATTTATTTTTTTATCCACATTTTCTAATTCCTTCTTCGTGTGGCAATTTTAGGTTTTGATGTGCTACTTGTCCCTGTGTGACTTGGGACAATTTTTCCCGAAAACCCCGTAATACACTAAGCCTACGCTCCGATCGACAATTTCAGGTTTTCATGTCCCGCTTGTCCCAGATAATGTTTTCCACCATATCAACAATACACTAACTTTCAGAAATTTTGGCATTTCGGGTCTCATGCATTCTTGTGTCTCAACTATCCCATGGACCGTGCGAGACAAAAACTTTTGCCTTTTCCACATTTCTTGTGTTGTGGCTATTTCAGCTTTTTGGGTCCCAATTGTCCCACATGAACTTGTGTTTCCTAGGAAAATTTTCTACTTTTTCCACAATACATTGTTTCCTTTGCAAATCAGACCCAAACTCGGTATGACAAACCCTAAATACGACTGGTATTGGTTCCATCCGCACCCTCATACCCGTAATGCACTAAAACAGCCTTTGACTTCATTTTTAAGATTTTTGCAAATTTTCACTAACTCCTTGGATTTTTCTAGGACAAAGGGGAGTTAGAGAAAAGAAAAGGGGTTACCAAAATCTGAATTTTAGCCTTTCACCATTTTTCTTGCTTCGGCCTGCAAGTTATCAAAATTAGCTTGGGGGGTGAAGTTTTGATAACAAGATGTTTTGAGCTTAGTGCCTACTAAGGTAACCTAATACTTCCACAATATAAAATTTTTAGCCTATGGATCACTAGTATTTAACAAGTTAAAGAATATTATTTTTAGCTTAGCGTCTGCTAGCTTATGTGACACCATAGTAATTAGATATTATCGATAGAAAGGAATTAACAAAATAAAGTAAGATATTGTCATCATAGAGTCTGCTACGTTATGCCACAACAACATATTTCAATGTACAAAAACTATGTCCATTTTTTGTATAAGAGTTAATATGGGGGTTTTGAAAGTACCCACATCCTTTTACAAAAAGGTCCTTAAGGCAGAATATGACATTAAAGCATAGAAGAGAGAAATCCCGTAGGAAACAAAAGACAAAAATCCACATAGCCACGATGCAAATAGATAAAATTTACATTTTGTGAAATTTTTTGAGGATAGCTGCATGTTACATAGTAGTAACATCTTAGATTTTTCTTATTCCTTGAATTCTCCTTTCACAAATCCATATTCGTTCTTTTGTTCTCCAAAATCTATTTGGTTCTCCCACTCTTGCATTACTATATTTTTTCACAAATATTTCATTGTAATCTATCACCAACACATTCAATGGATGCTCATTCTTAACATGAATATCTTCTAAAATATTGTCATTGATAATGTCAAAAATGCCATAGCGATTAAATTTTGTTGAGTGTGTGCAACGGATGACTATTTGCGAGACAATAATAAAGCCAACAAAATAATAGCAATTTTATAAAAACATTTTCTCTTCTATTCCTACACACCACCATGTCCATAAATTGATTCCGATATTGAATTTTTTACTATGAAAATTGAGCCACCATCCATACCATTGGGATTCTTTTTCAAGACTCAACAAAACAAGTTCTTAACAAGTGTTTTGGGTTTTAAAAATTATATAAATCTTCCTCTCATGTTATTACATATTAAGTTACGTTGTTTTACCTGTAAAGATGTGCTCCATTCCTTCCTCTTTCACTGCTCTAACAAATGTTCACTATATTAAGACATTATTTATTTGATAAACAAAACTACCTTCTACAAAATATTGAACAATAGACTTGCTTTTGTTTAATTATCTACAAAATCCCTACATGGATATAAACCCTAATCAACTATGAAATTTTTACATTAACATAATTTCAGAAATTTTGGAGGGACTGAAGGTGAGGATGCATACCAATTTTTGGCATAGAGAGGAAATCAAAATGTTTCTAGAAATCGAGCACAAAATTTTTTATTCTTGCGATGGTGATATTTTTCTATTGAAGAATAAGCTTACGCATTGTCGAAGAGAATAGAAAGGCAAATGTTAAAAATATAAACTAAAAAATAGTCTACTTATATTGATTTGTAAACAAATCCAACCGCCAATTTCATTGGCACGTGAATTTAAGAGGGCATGCGTATGATTTTACATTATTTTTCATTAAATGGCTAATTAATGGTTGACAATAGTTACATGCTCCAAAAGGTGCACATATTTTGAATGGCGCATGTAATTTTAAATGGAGAATTTTACATAGCTTGAATTAATGGCTAATTAATGTTGAGGCAAACGTAACATTAATTAGAATTTTTCCTTACAAAATGGTTATCATTAATACTGCAAATACTTGCAAATCTTTGTAATAAAATACTTACAAATATTTGTAATAAACGTCACACACAAATTGTATATTTAATTTAAAACCATCTATTATTAATATAGATTTATATTTAAATTATAAAAATTATAAAAATTTACATCAATATATATTAAAAATAATGAAATTTATATAGAATAATTGGTATAAATAAACATTGTTTTGTATTTTTAAAGGGAATTTGACAAATTACCGTTACCCAAAAATTGTTTGACAAGTGAGTTATCACACTTAGTTGTGCGAATCAAGAATCACACTTAGTGGTGCGAATCAAGACTCACACTTAGAAGTGTGAGTTGAGATTGACACTTAGAAGTGTGAGTCGAGACTGCACTTAGAAGTGTGAGTCGAGACTCGGCACTTAGAAGTGCGATTGGATACTCACTTAGCAATACCAATCAATAATTACACTTAAGAGTGTGACTCGATTCTTGCGTTTAGATGTGCGACCAATAGCATTTATACACTACTTACTAAATTTATAAATGAAAATTCTAGATTTTTTAACTATGCTTAATATATGTAAATAAATTATTTATATAAATGTATAAATATATTAACGGTCACCTTTTGAACATGTGAGTCACACATGTGAGTTCTATAAAATATATGAAAGTATGTTATGTCTAAAATCATGAAAAATATCTAAACAATCATAAAAGTTAACATCATTCAAGGAAGTTCAAGGAAGGTATTTTCAACGTCAACATTTATTGATTTGAATAAGGTATGCATGAATAGTTTTATATGTATGATGGTATTAATATTGATATGTGGCATAAATGACAACAATCACTTACACATTATCTTGAAGTTAGTGGTTGCTTGGCTTATATAAGTTAGTGGTTGCTTGGCTTATGTAAGTTAGCGGACGCTTGGCTTATGTAAGTGGGTGGCCATCTAGTTTATGTGGCAAAAGTGGAATCCAATAATAGCATTATTGGAATCCGAAATAGTAAAATTGGAGTCCGATAATAGGGAAATTGGAATCCAATAATAGCGAAATTGGAATCCAATAATAGAGAAAATGGAACTCGAATAAGTCCAATATTGACAATATTGGAATCCAATATTGCTATTAATGGAATCTGATATTGCTACTAATGGAATCTAGTATAGCCAAAAATGGAATCCAATATACGCAAAAATGGAGATGGATTTCTTCCAATATTTGAAATATTGGAGTCTCAATTCACTGGAATATGTCCCAATTTAGTGAAATAAGTGTTACTAGGATTCATTACAGAGCCTATAAATAAGATTGAAGATAACAAGGCTGGTTCAAGCAGACAATCAAATATGAACACAACAAAGGGAATAAATTTAGGAAGACCTAAACCTACTAGAAAACCAAATGCTTTCAATTATGAAAGAAATTTCAATAGATATTGTTTTTCATGTTATAGTTTTATACATAAATATATGAATTGCATGGAGAAATTTAATAGAGAACACCCATGGAGAATTTGTAACACCGATTATGAGAATAATATAGTATGTTTCAACTATCAAGAAAAAGGGCACATTGTTAGGAATTTTTTAGAAGAACCTTCAAATCAGTTTTGGGAAAAAGAACACTTAAGAGCCATGAACATGTTAGTGTGCTACAACTGCAACAAATTTGGACACAATGCTAAAAGTTTTCATGAGTTCAAGATTGTAAATTATGATAAGTATGACAGTTCACATAAAACAAGAAGTGAATGTAATTTCATGTGTTATACTTGTCACAATTTTGGGAATTTTGCAAAGCAATGCTATTACCATGAGAAATCCAAGTACAACAGCATGTATTATACTTTCAGAGGGAAAGATAAGAAGGAATCTAATATGAAGATTAGTCCTAGAAATGAGACTAAGATAGCCATGGTTAAAACAAATCCTGAAAAGAAGAAAGATAAATGGATATACAAGGTCAAGGAAGCAAACCCAAGAGTTGAGGAAGCAAAGAAGGACAAGAAAATAGTGTGGGAAGATGATGCAAGCTCAAGCAAGACACCAAGAGTAGATGATCAAGCCAAGAAGAGTGAAAGAAAGTTAAGGACCATACATGTTTGACAAGTAATGAAATATCAGGAAATGAAGGTAGAACATCTAGCAATACATCAAAGAAGATAGATAAGGCTTCACATGAAAGAGAAGGAGAGAGTGAGTCATCAAGCCTTTTTGATGACTTCATATTGTTCTAAGGTAACCTCACAAGGTGGTGTGCATTCTCTAGGTTATTATAAGGCATGTATTAGCTAAAAGAAGCAAGATATATATTCGAGTTAAAGAAATCATTAGTAGGTGCTAATGGAAGACCCTCCATGTTAAAAATAGAATGAACAATAGAGGATATCATTGCTTACTCTCTTATAGGAGTCTTGAACATATACCATTTATGTGAAATACTTTTTATATTATGTGTACTTATCGAAACAATGGAAATATCCCTCACATGTTTCATTTGGTTTGTTAATAATGATTTCATCAAATTCTAGCCATTTCTGTCATATATGATTTTTCATCAAGAGTTGAGGTTTTGAGTGAAGAAAATATGTATATGTCTACCACCAAGGTGTTGATATTTAAAGTAGTGTAGTAGGTTGAGATCTAGTGTGTAATAGTTGTCCATGTTCAAGAAATATGGTGTATGCCAAACTAGAAAATCAATGTGTATACTAGTCAATGATGTTAGGTGTAAATGGTATGATATGTCCTCGAAAGTTATGTTATGAATCTTGGATGTTTTATATGGTCAAGAAATTTAAAGGAAGGTCTTGCATAAGTCTTTAACAAGTACTCTGAAAGTGTGTGATGTTGAATACTATTATAAGCATGGTGGGCTTGTGATGTAGCTTCAAGAGGGGTACATAGGTTAACTTAATGGCTCATGGTACTACAAAGGCTTAAATGATAAGGTGCATAATGACTAGGACAAGTATTTTGTAAGAAATAGCAAGTGTGCTCACTCATTGTGAAGGCATGAAGACTTAGTTTCATATTATGTAATTTTTACAGAGAGGAATTCATGTCAACAATACTCAATGCATCTTAGAGAGGTTTGAAGAATTAAAAATATCAAACATGCTTAATAAAATCAAGAAGTTTGTTGATGTAAACTACAAGTTGTCTAAGGATTGTTTTTAATAAATGACTGTAATGCAAAAAGGACTTTTTTAAAGGACTTAAATGAGTTTTGACTCAATTGAGAATCATAAAGGACTATTTTTGATGAGTTAATAACAATGAATATTGGAGTGTCTAATTGTCCTTACAATTGTGTCAATTTTTGAAAATAGTAAACCTTTTTGTTGAAGAGGAAAATGTGCATATTTAGTTAGTAGATAAAGGATAACATGGTAAATCTTAGTTTATAATAAATCCTATGATACCTAAGAAGACATAAGGGGTATTTAAACAATTAAACAATGAATATCATTCAATCCAGGTAGAATCAAATATCTGAGATGGTTATATTGGGGTAAGTGAATGAAGTTGGGGGGCCAAAAAGTGGACAAAAACCAAAAAAAATCAAAATGCATACGCGTTCTATTATTACGTGATCATGTTTTAATTTCCTAGGTTTGGAATTTTCCAAACCATAATGCATACACGTTATAATGCGTACGTTTTATGTCTACTATAAATTAAAAAATGAAACCCGAGCCTCTATCATTTTATCTCCCTCAAACGTGAGTTTTAGAGCTTAACCATGCCCTCACATTTTATCATTTAGCTGAATCTCAAGCTCAAATGATCGTCTATAGATCATCGGGAAGATCTGAATCGAGGATGGAGACATGGAGAAGAGGTAGGAACAATTCTTTTCTCAAAATTGTATTAAAATTTGATAAATATAGAGTAGAATTTGAATTGAATAATTTTTTTTATTTCTACGCTTCAAGGTTGAGGGAATCAACCATGACCAAACCCTCTTATTCATGCCATCCCTTCCAACCCTCCCAAAGTTTCTCAACAACCCTCTATAGTCAAGAAGATTTTTCAGCCCACATAGTTGAAAACAAAATTGAAATTGTGGATTTAATCAAAAGAATGAGGGATTCACAATCTACAAACCTCCACCATGCCTCTCTTATAAACACATTATAGACATTAGTTTCTCAATTTGATGGAGCAACAAGGTAAATTGATCATTGGACATCTCATAGAGAGGGTTACAAGGTTTATTATTCCAACAAATTGTCATATGTGGATGTAAACAAAAATAAATTACAAAAGACATCATATGCACCTTATTCAAAACCCCATATTAATTTTCCTATTTTTTTGTCATGCAAATGATTTTCCATCCATTGGTGAAATAATAATTTGATTAAAAATAATTTTTGGGACCAATGGTGGATGGTGTTTGATTTTCCACATTGAAATAACAATGAGGTGCCACTATACTTTCTAAGGAAAATCTATTGCAATTTTATCCTCAATGAGATCCTTAATTATTTTTATTTCAGATATTTCTAAGGCCAAGGAAAAGGATCTACGCATAATCAACCAAAGTGCACAACATGCACCTATTCACTAGGTAGAGTCCCCACACAAAAGCTCCTCACCCCGAGATTGTCCTCTCAAAAGGGGAAGGAGAGAGTATATATTGATACACTACATGCGATTCGGGGATATCTATGACCATTGTTCAACATACGAGGGATATTTCTAAGCCGATTCTCACGGAGGTACACAGAGCATTTCCTTGGGGAGTACTAGCATGAGGCCACATCTTTGCTCTTCATGTGGTAGCATATGTTTGGGGCTTGAGGAGGATGATACTTTCATGCATACTAATTTTGGTAGAGTTGGTGCTAGGGGTGCACATGACAATTTCACTATTTCGATTCCTTTTTGATTGAGACATTTGGATTACAACCATCGGCGTCACCTTCGTAGATGTGTTATATTTTATTATGTGTGTTACAAAAATTTAGGAGTACTTGATTTACTTATATATGTTAATTTTATGAAATAATTGTATTTGTACATGTACATACATTGATATTAGAGCGCGCGGAGGCACATCTTCATCCCAACCATAGAAGCGAGCACCATGCATACATCATTCATAGAGGTAATTTAGAATGTTAATTGTGTAAAATTTTCACATACATGTAAATATGTCTATATATATATATATATATATATATATATATATATATATATTACTTTTGAATTCAAATCTATGTATGTTCATCTAACTCACATGATACATGTTTGATAAATATGCTGACTTCACTAGACACCCCACCATCTCTGCGACAAGTAGAGAAAGGTGTTGCCACTGTGATTTCATCTTTATAATAACTCACTGAGGAATTCAAACAACATGTAAATTTCATTAAATTTCTCATGTAATTCATATTATGTTAAATTACATGTTATTAATGTCTTTCATTGTAGAATTATTAAATTATGTTAATAATGTCCTTCATTGTGTATATGTAGGAGTTACCTGTGATAGGTAACAACCCTATTCATTTGATTCACAGGCGTGGTGGGGTAAAAACAATAGTTCTATATTGATAAAATTAGTTAAAATATTGTCATTACACATACATGTACTTAGTTCTATTTTCGCTAATTTTGATGTTTGATTTTGTGATCTTATGTGTATGTAGGGAACTTCAACCCCCTCCATTTTGACTTCAAGGGCATGTAATCCTCATTCTCATCATCTTTATACCCCGTTCGTACTCCAGGAGATCCCAATGACTCATTTGAGTGTGAGATGTAGATTCGGTGTGATCGATAACTTACGGTAAGTTTGTGTATTTATGTAAATAATTTCATTCTAGCATGGTCTTAAATACATGTTGAGAACATATATAAATTATGTTTTGACAAAAAAACATTGTTTACATTTACAGTTCAACTACGGTGAGTATTCAAAGTGGAAAAGGACTCATAAGATGGGCTCGGAAGATCCAAAGTCATCTCATAGATCTCCATATTCATCTAAGGGAGGGCCTTCTTCGAGCAAGGCCAAGAGAGGGATATATTTTTTTGATTAGGAAATATATATGTCTTACAAGAAAATTTTTTTGTATTCCTATGTGCATGGCATTGTATGTATGCCTATATGGCATTTGAACTTGATGGCATATGACATATTTATTATGCACATTAAAATACAATTTGGAACTTGATATTTTTGTATGAGACCTTACATTTCTAAGATTATTTTTAGCATGAAACTAATATGACATGCACGTGAGAATATTTAAGACATTATCTATTATTTTTGTATTTATTGGTGATGTACATGTACTAGTGTTTTCAATGTATAATATGCATCAAACTTTGGAAATAAATATTTATATAATGTATGTATATAAAGAGTTACCTAATTTGAGTAATTATTCATTCAATTTATCAATGTGTATATGTGTATTTACCTTACTTGCACTTCTTCTTACTCATGGTCTCTTTGTACTAGTTCCTATCTTATCATGCACCTACTACATTCTTCAATGCTTCTTAGTCTTCTCCCTATTAAAACACCTAAGCATACAAACATTAGGACCATCATTAAGACAATGTTTTTTGCAACAAGCATGGATAGAAGGATCTAAGGATGCCCACAAAGTCTTACAAGCTTCAATAGTTCAAAGAGAGTCATCACAATTTGATGCCTTTCATCTATTGATATTTTGAGAATGTCTCCAGATGCAATGACATTCTGATTCAAACACTCAATGATTCTTGATTGTCTAATCCTGTCTAATTCATGTTATAACCTTTAAATCTATAGGCATTTCAAGTTATTTGGAAATCACATCACACCCTTCACTAGGATTGATAATTACTCATTTCTTTTTGAAGCCACTTTTGAAAGCATACATGGGTTTATCATAGCATAAATTATAAATGAATGGAAGGTCACTAAGCCCTAGGCCAACTTACTCCCATTCAGAACTAAAAAAGAAATATTTACTAGGTGATTGATAACTCCCGTGTGTTCTTAGACATTCCCCTATCAAATTCATTCTTAATCCAATATAGTCATTGAACAAGAACTCCCGAATGATGTGTTGGATCCGACAAGACGCTCTAAGTGCCACGAGTCCAGAAATCACCCTTCAAAGATATAGCATGTTTTGGTCTTAGGGATCTTAAGGGACTATGCCTAAATGACGTAGCTCGGAAGCACGGGGAGTGTATTCAACCCAAATGAGGCCTCCACTAGCATTCACTAAGCCATCAAGATGTATTAGGTGTACTAGATTCAGTGCCAAGAGCATCTGTTTGTAAAGTATTACATCTGGAAGCCTTACACTGACTCAAACTATAGTATTTTGTGCATTTGCAAACAATAAGATAGCGAAAGAACTGAATTGAGATGGATAAAACTGCAAGAGGATTTTGTAGAGGGCCCAACATAGAGGTTTTAGATCTAACAAGACGTCTCTAGGTGCCACAGAGTCCGATAAATCACTTGTCGAAGATATAGCGTGTTTTGGTCTCAGGGCTCTTAAGGGACTACACCTGGATGAGGTAGCCTGATAGCATGGAGAGAATAGGAAACCAAAATGATGCCTCCACTAATGTCCACCACCATCTATACATGTTGGCATAGTTGATTCGGTGTAAAGAGTTAATGTTTGCAAATTATTACATCCGACACCCTTACAATGACTCAAACTATAGTATTTCACATGTTTGAAAACAATACGACAACGAGATAACCAAATGGATATGGATAAAACGTGAGAGGATTTTGTATAGGGCCTCAAATGGAGGTTTCCAATATAATGACATGTCTCTAGGTGCCACAGAGTCCAAGAAATCACCCGTAGAAGTTATAACATTTTTTGGTCTCAATGATGTTAAAGGACTATGACCAAACAATGTAGCCTGACACATAGGGAGCATAGGAAACTGAAAAGAGGCATCCAATAACATTTACCTAACCACCCTAAAGTGTTGGCATAGTCAGTTCAGTGCCAAGAGATTCTGTTTACAAAGTATTGCATCGGGCATCCTTACACTGACTCAAACTACAATATTTCGCATGTTTGTAAACAATAGAATAGTGAGAGAACCAAATGGAGATGGATTAAACCGCAAGAGGATTTCGTATAGGGTCTCAAATGGAGGTGTCATATCTGACAATATTTTTCTAGGTTCCATGGACTCCAATAAATCACCCGTTGAAGATATATAATTTTTTGGTCTTAGGGCTCTTAAGGGACTATGCCCAGAAGATGTATCCTAGAAGTAGATGGAGTATAGGGAACAAAAATGAGGCTTCCACTAGCGATCACCAGGCTTTTCAAACATGTTAGCATAGATGGTTCAGTCCCACGAGCTACCATTTGCAAAATATAGCATCTGACAACCTTCCATTGACTCAAACTGTAATATTTCATGCATTTGTAAACAATAGGACAATGAGAGAACTGAATGGAGATGGATAAAAATGTTAGAGGATTTTATAGAGGACCACAAAATTGAGGTTTTAGATTTGATGAGATGTCTCTAGGTGTCACGAGTTCGATAAATCACCCGTTGAGGATATGGCATGTTTTGATGGTAGGGCTCTTAAGGGACTACACCTGGATGAGGTAGTTCGGAAGTATGAGGAGCATAGAGAGCCAAAATGAGGCCTCCAATAGCATTCACCAAGACATCTAGATGTGTTGGTATAGACAGTTTGGTCCCATGAGCTACATTCTACAAAATATAGCGTCGATAGCCTTACACTTACTCAAACTATAGTATTTCACGCATTTGCAAACAATAAGATGGTGAGAGAATAAAATAGAGATGGATAAAATCACAAGAGGATTTTGTATAAGGCCCCTACGTGGAGGTTTTTATTTGATGAGACATCTCTAGGTGCCATGAAGTCTGAGAAATCTCCTGTCGAAGATATAATGTGTTTTGGTCTCGAGCTCTTAAGGGACTACGTCGGGACAAGGTAGCCCAGAAGCACGAGGAGCATAGGAAACAAAAATTAGGCCTCCACTAGCATTCACTAAGCCATCTAGATGTGTTGGCGTAGTCGATTTGGTGCCAAGAGCTACCATTTGCAAAATATAGCATCCGAGATCCTTACATCAACTCAAACCGTAATATTTCACACGTTTGCAAAAAATAGGACAATGAGAGAACTGAATGGAAATGAATAATAGGATTTTATAGAGGGACACGATGTGGAGGTTTTGATCTAACGAGATGTCTCTAGGTGCCACAGAGTTTGAGAAATCACCCATCGAAGATATAATGGTTTTTGGTCTCATGCCTCTTAAGGGACTATGACTGGACGAGGTAGCCCACAACCATGAGAAGTGTAGGAAACTAAAATGATGCCTCCACTAGAATTTACTTGGCCACCCTGATGTGTTGGTGTAGTTCGATTTGGTGCCAAGAGCTTTCGTTTGCAAAGTATTGCGTCTGACCTTACACTGATTCAAACTGTAGTATTTCATGTGTTTACAAACAATAGGACAGCGAGAGAACCAAATGGAGATGGATAAATCATGAGATAATTTTGTATAGGATCCCAAAATGGAGGTTTTGGATCTAACAAGACATCTATAGGTTCCACGGAGTCCAAGAAATCACCTATTGAAGATATAGCATTTTTTGGTCGGACAACCTTGAAAAAAATTTGTTTTACAAAAACTCATATAACTTGAACAAATGACCTCAATCTGACCTAAAATTTTGCAGAAATAATCATGACACCTTCCTATATCATCTTCCATAATTTATAGAAAATAATAGTTCTACATTTTTCTATCCCATCTCATTTGCATGCTACAATAGTGCATGCTAGAATAGTGTAAGGTTGTCCGATGCAATATTTTACAAACGGAAGCTTTTGGTAATGAAATAACTGGGCCAACATGTCTGGGTAGCTAGGTAAATGCTAGGGGAGGTGTCATTTAGGAGGCCAAGGCTCTAGGTGCTTCCGGGATACCTCATCTAGGCGTATTCCCTTAAGAACATTGAGACCAAAACATGTTATATCTTCGACGGGTGATTTCTTGGACGCTGTGGCACCTAGAGACATCTCGTTAGATCTAAAACCTCCACATCTAGGCCCTCTACAAAATTCTATGCCAGTTTTTACCATCTCCTTTCATTTATCTCACTATCCTATTGTTTGCAAATGCATAAAATAGTGTAGTCTAAGTTAGTGTAAGACTGCGAGACACTTTATTCTACAAATGGTAGCTCATGGAACCAAACCATCTATGCCAACACATCCAGATGGCCTCGGTGAACGCTATTAGAGGGCTCTATTTGGTTCCTTACACCCCCGTGCTTCCAAGATACCTCGTCCCGGTGTAGTCCTCTAAGAGTCATGAAACCAAAACACGTTATATCTTCGACGGAGATTTCTCGATTCCATGGCACCTAGAGACATCTCACCGCATCTAAAACCTCCATGTCGGGCACTCTACTAAATTATCTCATGGTTTTATCCATCTCCATTCAGTTCTCTCGCTATCCTATTGTTTACAAACGTGTGAAATATTGTAGTTAACATAGTGTAAGGATGACAAACACAATAATTTGCAAACGGAAGCTCTTGCCACTAAATCAACTACGCCAACACATATAAATGGCTTGGTGAATGCTAGTGGAGGACTTAGTTTGGTTTCCTATGCTCCCCATGCTTCGGGATACCTTGTATGGGTGTAGTCCCTTAAGATCTCTGAGACCAAAACATGTTATATCTTCGATGGGTGATTTCTCAGACTCCGTGGCACCTAGAGATGTCTCATCAAATCTGACATTTCCACCTAGGGAACCTATACAAAATCCTATGCCAATTTTTTCCATCTCTATTTGGTTCTCTCGTTGTCCTATTGTTTGCAAATGCGTGAAATAGTGTAGTCTGAGTCGAGTAAGTTTGTCCATTGCCAATCACTTGAATATTATAGGTGGTTCATACAATATAGGTGGTGAAATGAGAATTTTAATAAGATATTTTTATAATATAGGAGGTGAAATGAGAATTTTTTTGTTTTTCCTCTCTAGTATTTAATTTCTCTTAGCTTCATTTGGCTTCGAGAATAATAAATTATCTACTGACAGTGCCAACCACGTGAAGGTGGAAGATTTTTGGCACCACTAACCTACATAAACATGTTAGTAAGAAATTAAATAGAATTTTAAATCATACAAAATTTAAACAAAATCATTAAAGTAAATATTCAAATTAAATTCATAAAAAACATACCTTTGCAAATTCAATCCAATGACTTGCAAGTATCAACTCTACTCTTGATAGTAGCAATAATTGCTTCATGATCTGATTCACGAACCTTACATGATTCTTGTTTAATGGCCTACCTCGATATTTGATCAATTTAATATTTGTTACAAGAACCAAATGTGAATAGTGAAGTATCTTTCGATGTACTTCATAGTCTTCAAACAACCAAGTGTTTGATTTTTTTATAGGATATCATCGAATCCAAGTTCCAATGACTACCACTGACCTAGTGGGATACTCAAGGTCTTCACCATCAATGACCGTGGAAGTCAATTTTTCCCCTCTACACAACAAGATAAGAAGTATTATGTTCCCTCTTCGTTAAATTCTGTCGCAATAACTATAAAAAAGTGTCTTACATTACAAAGTAAAACTGAAGTCAAATTTAAAATACATTCAGAGTTGACCATTTAATAATTTATAAATATAATACATGGCATGCACATATATTTATTTACATTGTTGCATTAAATCATAGACTTGGTCAAATTCGGTGATGTTTTCATTTGATGTGAAGATCCCGCAAGTTGTAATGCTCATGGACCTTGATGTGTGTCAAGTGGAATTAGATGTCTACAATTCCATTCATCCATCCACTATTGTGACTCAATCATTCCACGTAAAATCAATTCATGATATACAAAAATATGCCATGCACCTAGTATAAATAGTCTAAGCATTTGTATCTCGAACTAAAAATGAGTGCATATCACTTGATCCCGCAAATCGTCATACAATATTTAAAGTTTTCCAGATGTTGTTCCTCTATGAACCAAAAATATCTATGAGCCATTGATTTCTCTTAAGATTCATGGCCCATATTCTTGACACACCAATCAACAATGTTTTTTGCATCTGTAAATTCAACACCATCCTTGAACTTTAACTCTTCTCTTGTAAGTGCTCTTTTCACACATGATCCTACACCATCATGATCACATTTTCCATGCCCCGCCTTAGTAAAACTCCATATATGTTGTACATTTGTTTCTTTGTGCATCCTTCTTAGCCAATAAAACATCTGTGCATTCTTGAATTTGATGCATTGTTGTCTCGACCAAATGTAATGTTGATTGAAACTAATGTTCTTCTCATTTAAGTTCACATAAAACACTTGAAAACACCCTTGTAAATATTTTGTAGAATTTTTTGATCATCAATTATGTAAAAATGATACCCTCTTAATATTTTTTTATCTTTCTTAGTGTTTTCTAGAGATTGCATGAATGTTATATGCATGAAAATAAAATATTGCATTGAGTTATAATATTGATACTTTGAACCTCCATTTATGGCCACAATGTGTAATTCTCTACGAATTCAACTACTAAAATAATAGTAACAAGTGGGAATGTTTCCTTTATTAACTTGAATTGTTCATCCAACCATCGATCTGTTAGGATTTCATATTATTAGTGCTCACATTTTTATTAAAGTTAGATTATAATTATGTGATGTAATTGAGTTGGTATTACAACTCATATTGTTATAATATATTGTTTCAACAATATATTATTAAAGAGTTTTGTTGTACCCGTAAAATTATAAATGGGTAAGTTGTTTGTTGACTTCCTATTTTTAGGAAGTAGTTCTTCTATTATATTGGTTATATATTAGCCAAACATGTTGTGTAGATAAATAGAAAATATAATATTATTGTGTGTTATTTCCTATGTAAATCTGATTCAGAGTTTTCATTTTCTATCAGAGTGTGATTAGTTCCTTTCCTTGATGGATGCGTAGCAGATTTTTGTGGGGGCTGTAATATTTGTCTAAGCCCCTGTGGATGTTAATTTCTTTTTTAAATGAGTTTATACGGTATTTTCATTAAGGTTGCCCTATTGCATGAGAGAAATCTGAGGAGTTATGTAACATAGATCTGCATTGATATTCAACATATCTCTGTAGACATGTTTTGATCAGAAGTAACATATTTGATCTACAGTGGATCTGAGATATTGTTCATCATCATATTCATAAAAAGGCAGCGTAAGGGTTTCAATACTGAGATCTACATTATACAGATCTATTGTTCACTACGGATTGGTTTGTGCTCCTTTCCATCGCATTAACTTTGGTGAAGTTCTTGACATCGAGAGCGTCATCTAGATGTGGGTGGAGTGAATAGCTGTGTAATTGTGCTCATATCTGTATCGAAGCTCAGCATTGCATTGTTACTAATTTCATGCCCGCATTCTTCCTCCTGGCGTGTTGTATGCATGCTAAATCGATCTCTTAGTGGGTTACTTTGCTTCTCAATGGATTTGTCCTCTGCTACATATTCAAATTTTTTGGTGGAGTTACAAGTGATATCATTGGATATCTGTGGCATTGCTGCGTATCATTGTTCGACATCATGGTTTGTTAGCTGCATGCATGGTATTGGGCGTTTTGTATACTCCAGATAGAACATCCCAACACAGACTTTAACGGATATGCAATATTAATGTGGCAATAATCAGAGAAATCAGTGTGGAGTGTGGGGGTTTTAATGTTCAGTCTTTTGTAATCACCACAGATCCAATTTTCTATTGAAAAGAATCCCCATTTGTATTTGTGGAGTACTAGTCCACCTAAAGGGCAAACACCGGAGGCAGGAGGCATCATAGGATGGAGGTCATTCAATGACCTCTCGTTAGTCACCAATGACGGGGCCGCACAAATGGTTTGGTGACATTTTTGTGGTGTATTTTCTTTCAGCTTGTGTCGTGTGCTTCTTGTCATGTTTTTTCGAGTTCCAGTATCAGTGTTCCTGTTTGTAGTGTTCATGATTGAATAAGTGGAAATTTCACATTGAGGGGGGGAACATGATCTCAATGTTCCATTTCTAGTTTTCAGTTTGTGCGTTAGCAACAGATTTCAGTAGAATTTCCTATGTTATTCCCTGTAGTGAGATATTGATGAGGGTTGATAATAGTACTTGGCACATCATGATGTGGTTGTAGGTAAACCACTTGAAAACCTTCATTTTTGGTTTGTGGTAAACCAATTGCAAAACCACCATTCTTGGTTGTTGGTAATCCATTCACAAAACCATCACCTTGTGGTTTGTGGTAAACCAATTGCAAAACCACCATTCTTGGTTTGTGGTCAACTATTTATAAAACCATCCTTGAGGTTTGTGATCATCCTGTGAAAATCACCAGATCATGAGTAGGTGCAAGTACAACGCAGTTTTCCCCATGTTCGCACTAAGGGGGGGAATGTTAGGATTTCATATTATTAGTGCTCACATTATTATTAAAGTTAGATTATAATTATGTGATGTAATTGAGTTGGTATTACAACTCATATTGTTATAATATATTGTTTCAACAATATATTATTATAGAGTTTTGTTGTACCCGTAAAATTATAAACGGGTAAGTTGTTTGTTGACTTCCTATTTTCTAGGAAGTAGTTCTTCTATTGTATTGGCTATATATTAGCCAAACATGTTGTGTAGATATATAGAAAATATAATATTATTGTGTGTTATTTCCTGTGTAAATCTGTTGCTGCACTTTCACGATCTCTATGTGTGTGTCTTGTATACTCATAAATAATTTACTCTTTGAATTTGACCATATATTCTAATACACGTAATTGTTTTGTAACAAGCTCATGCCTCTTAGATTCTTTTCCATATTTTAATTGATATGACATTGATTTATATTTGATTAAACCAACCAATTCTTTTCCTATTTAATCTTTACCCTCCTCATGGATATAACTTTTCAGATTTGGCAAGCTACTACATACATTGCATGTTCCATCCAAACATGCTTTGTTATAAAAAAAATTGTCTAGTTGATTTTTCATAAAATATTTTCAGAATAAATACCCTTGAAGAATTTGGTGGGACATTTAATAAACTCTCCTACAACATGATTTCAGTATGCAAAACATGACGTATTTGACAAAAAAACATCATAATGCATTAAAAATTCAACATGATGCCTACAATAACAAGTGGTACTTGATTGATTGATTTTCACATAAAAGGGTTTTCTCATTTCAAAGAATCTTTTGCTAATGTTAATTTGTGGATTTTCATTCTTAAACTTAGAGAACAATTGTGTTTGAGTCATAGCTAAGAATTTTTTTGCACATGATTCACGATTACGAGAATCTATTCTTCTTTTTACTGTATCTCTTCTATTCGGTGACACCATTGTGTTCTCATTCCAAAATTTTACAATTAATTATTTTAGAATATCAGATGTATTCTTGTCTTTCCATGGAAGTCTACTAGAGAAAGCCCAATAGTCAGTGTTATTGACTGACTCAAGACATTTATGTCTCTCTATTGCTTTCATTAGTGTTTTTCTGTTTAGCTTCAAAGAACTCATTGTTTTTCTAATCAGGCATTTATTAATTGTTTTATCACTTACTATACAATTAGTAAGTTCATGCCATGTAACATTACTATATTTAGTGTGTCTTTTACCACCTACGATTTCTTATGCTTTATGTATGTTTTCAACAATTGATGCATTTTGATAAGCAAAATTATATGTTCTTAACCCTAGGGTCTTCATTATAGGTCTCTTCTTAATTAATTTCATCAATGTAACAAATAATTGACATATTTGTGTGTCATTTAAATTCTCAAAGTAATTATTCCAAACTCCACTAGCTTTTATTCTTGTATTTCTTTCGGACATTTTGTTAGGCATTGGTTTTATAATGTTTTCATCAATTTCAATTAAGTGGATTGGTTTTCTTCATAAAATGGAGGGAGTTGTTCTTATAGGTGAAGATTCATTTACAAGGTTACTTTCTTCATTCATTTTTTTCATACAAACTTTGGGGTTAACATTTGGATTCTCAAGTAAAGGTTCAACACTTGGATTCATAAAAATTATTCATCCATACCAATAATATAATTCATTTCAATATCATTATTCATTGCTAAATCATCATTATCTACATTTTCATTATGTATTTCATCCCCATTTTGTAATACATTAGCTACATTTGATATAGCATATGTACCTTGCCCTGCATGAAGTTTTTGCATTCTCTTCAATTTCTTTATTCTCATCTCTTCCAAATGCTCTGGTGTCTTGTTCTTGACTTTCCTCTTGTCCTTATCTCAACTTTTATCACCCATGATTATAAAAATTCAATTAGTGGGGTAGGGGAAAAAATTGTTTGAAATAAGGTGTCTCAATCTTGTTTGGTTTATTCATTTAAGATTTTCCTATAGTCGTTTCACATTGTCGTGCTCTAAAAATAGAAATAGGAGTTTTTAAAAGATTCTCATATGATAGTATATCATGGAAGGGCTATTTTTATAGATATTATGATAGATTTTATGACATCTATAAGGGTCAAAAATAGGGAGAATATTGTGGACGTGAGAGCCTAATTTTAGACCGAAATCTTTCTCTTTAATGATATCCACCTCATGAGAGTTTTGGCACATGGTTTTGTAAACCATAGATGGTTTCTTGTATAATTGGATGTCTCAGTAATTTGAAGGCTTGGAGAAGCAATTGGTGTGGTAAGCTTTGCAAGTATTGTAAAGTTGGAATCCTCCTAGAATTGTTTTTCGGTGATAGTCCCCGTAAGAAAATTTCTCTGCAAGTATATGTAATCTTGTTATTAGATTTGAAATACATTGAGTGGGATTTTGGAGTGTGGATTTTTTTATCCAAAAGGATTTTCCCCACGTATATCTGGTGTTTGTGTTAATTGTTTATTTTCTTGTTATGAATGTGTTGCTAGAATTTTTGTAACTGTTTTATTAAGTTTAAAGTTTTACATAATATCTCTCCTCAAGATTAGCATAGGAAGTTGTTCTGCTACTCTAATTTCTTAATAAAAATGAACTACTAAAAAATTGTGTAAGAATGTATAGAAAATTGTAGACCAAACAGAATGTATGCAGAAATTCCGTGAAAGAGATGAAAGGGATGTTGGGGGACCACAATGTATAAACAAAGCATAACGCATACACGTTATGCTTTTTCCTTTTTCCAACCCATGCCTCAAGGCTTGGGATCCAGTTTGGATCCCCAAGCCTGAGGCATGGACCTACACAAACACAGAAAATTATGTGTTTTTGCAGGAAAATACAAAAATCCAACTTCTGCCATGATAAATCAACATCAAATGATTGATTCGTTTAAAAAAATTATACCACGACGTAAAGCAGAGTTTCTTCTTTGTATAAATATTATTTTCTAATTTTTCTAACAAATATAAGGTTTCCATATTATTTATTTTCTAACTATGCCTTTTTATAGCTATTTTTTGAAGTTTAAACATGTCTATCTTTTTTTGTGTATCTTTTTTTTGACTCATCAAAATTAAATAAATTGTTTTTAAGGAAAAACTAGGACTAATTCTATACATATTAAAAAATCTATTTTTGATTTTTTTTGAGGTAGTTAGTGGTAGGCATGGTCGGAGCTCTGTTATTTTTCAAAACATAAAATTTCTATACTAGAAAAATTAGAAATAAAAAATACTCGCTAAAAAAATCTATAAAAAAATCTAACACAAACTAGATGCTCCTAGCTATCTTTCTACCAAAAGAGTTTTCAAAAATACTAAATGGTGCTAAAAAAATGGTGGGGGGAATGAAAGTCACTCTATTATGTTTTTTAACAAAAACAGGAGCACCTATTGGTATTTTAGTTATTTGACCCACTTAAACTTATCCGTTTATAATAAAATTTAGTATCTTAGAAACTAGACTCAAAATGCTACGATTCATATTTCTACAACATCTTCCAATTTTGAGTGTAACTATTTTGAAAAACTCGTACAAGTTGAAGTTTTTTTATTTTCAAAAAAATTATCCACTTAAGACCCCCTTTTCCCCAACTTGGAGCATTTACCCATTTCTCTAAGAAGTGTGAATTCATTCTACAAGGTTGAGTATCATTTATGAAGTATGTTGAAAAGCTAAAGGATCCTATAATAGTAAAACTAGTGATTTTGTGGATCAAGAAATATTAAAGATCTTGATACTTGTAAATGGCATGTTTATGAGAAGTGTAATTAAGATTGATAAAGAACTCAAGAAAGATGAGAAACAAAGCATTAAAGGATAAAATTACACAAGTTTGAAGGTAATCTCAGTAACAGTCATGAGCTAGAAAGAATTAGTGTCTTTTGAAGAAGGAATCTAAGAAATAAAGGCTAGTGTAAATGTGAAGAAAGCTATATTACATGAAGCCAAAGCTAACACAAAGTTTATGTGAATATTTTTGGTTGAATGGACATAGAAGATGTCTTTCTAGGATTAGAATAATGTTCAATTTCTGAAATATCAGTCTATAGATAAATGAATATTACATCATCTCGGGGAGTGAAATGAAAATTTCTCATGAGGTGTATAAAGGTATTATGTCTAATCTATGCCCAATAACAAAAATTAGAATCATACAAGCCTGGGGGAGTAACAAGATTCAACCAATTTTAAAATTAAGCATGGTGAAGTGAGATGGCTAACATGGAAAGAATAGATTCGGGAAAGAAATTAGGCTGATTAGTGGAGATATTCATGCATCTATTCGAGACACGGTAGAAATATGGTGATGACAATCCAAGGGGAGCTTCTTAAGGTAAGCCAATGCTTTATAAGTAATTATATTTTTTTGGCCCGTTGAATGTTTTACTATTTTTCATAGATTTCAAAGTAGGAGAGAGTGTTATTAGAAACCAAGAATGGTGATGTGAGTTTTTGGTGTGTATTTTGCATAAAAAAATTTGAGTATGTTGCCATCAATGAAAATTGGGATATTGTTGAACCCTTGTCATTGGTGTTGTCATTTTATGTCAAGTGAAATTTACGAGAATGGAGTGTATGGTGAAGTGAAGATCATTCAAATGTATAAAGTTTGATTGGTAGTGGCTTATCATTGGTAAATTAAGCATTCATGATGGTTTAAGTGGTTTACTTGGCTTGATCGGTGAGGTAGGAGTGCACTAGATGTATGGACATGGTTGGTAAGATTGATACGAGATGTTCTAGAGGTCATACATGATGAGTCTAGAATGAGAAAAAGGTTTTGGAATGTGTAACAGGTCAAATGATGGGATTCATAGTTGTAATCGGCTCGTTTAGGCCTAGTCCTAGAGCCTCATGAGGTGTACGAACTCTTTGCAAGGGATGAAAAATTATTTAAGCATGAGAACAACCTTGGAATTTTGTCTAGGGCATGTGTGAGCAATAATAAGGCTCGTTTTAGCTTTTGGAGGAAAAGTCAAAAGTTCACCAAAATTGGCTTTTAGGATGAATTTGTATGTATGATGATTTAAATGAGATAGGTTTAGACAAAGTACAATAATATTTATGACAAATAAACTCATCGATAATCTAGAGGGGTGAGTTGTGTGGCTTCATGTAAAATTTCGTCAAGTTTTGAAGAGGCAAGGGAAAGTTATGCAAATTTTTCTAAAATTGGTTCGTTAAGAAATGCAAATTGATCCTCTGTCTTATTAGCACCCAAGAAAAATTATGGAGCCTTCTTCAGATAAATCATAGAAGGAATTTTTATAGAGAACTCCAATCATGAATTTTTGCAAATTTTTTGAGGTAAATTAGTTAAGTTTCAGAGATGTTATGAGCATTCTACTAACATGATTTCTCTCTCCTCAGGTTTTCTTCTTGAAGTGTTTGAGTTGAAATGAGTTATTCTAATTTACTATCAATTTTATGAAGTGTTGGAATTGATAAGAGATTATCGATGTCTCCTCCATGCCATAGTGGTGACAAGTATGGATTCCAAGCATGGTCCTTTTATTCAATCCATCTTAGCCTTACAAGGGTAGTCTCATTCAATCATGCTAACTAAAAGGTACAAATCAAGTTACGATCTTGAAGGATATTGTTTGTAATGGATAGTTTTTCTAGATCCCTTCTAAAGCTTATTATTGAGGTGATTGAGTAGTTGGTTGATCCTTATAGTGATTATTAAAGCACAAACCTCTTGGTTTCCACCTTATCTTGTGTTGCTTTGCTACGAAAATAGTTACAAGGGTATGTTTGAAGATCCTTTATTCTTGAAACGTTTCCCTCTCAAGACCTTGATTGACATCATCATGTTTTTCTTGAAGTATATATGACAAGTAAATTTCTTCAAATGAGGAAACTAAGAAAAATGAAACTAATGTGTGTGTGGGTTCCTATTCGAGTCGAAATGTGAAGTCAACTCCTTTATCCAAATGGAAGTATCATGCAAATGTAATTAAATGTTTTTAAGGTTGTGTTAAAGTTATCAAAGGAGATCTAGCATGTGCTAATGACCCTTCAATGTTAATCTAAATGCTTGACTTTCTCCCAAAGCAAGTCTATAGGTTGACAAGTACTATACGATCTACATGTATGTCCCCGTGCACTTGTAATGCTTAAAGTCTAGGAACAATTTGAAATGCTTAAATGAATTTGAACACTTAGAAGAGATGTAGGGATCTCTAACAGAGCCAAAACAAATGGAATTTTATAATTCCATCCAAAATGAGTGACGAATCATTTTTAAAAAGGGTCTCGACTGCTACAATGATAGAAACCTCGATTCTAGGGTTTGAACAAGAAATCTCTTTGAATCCTCAAATTTAACCAACCAAAATTGCTAAAATTTTGGAGATTTACCTATCTAGAGAATTTGAGCATGTTGCAAAAGGAATGAAATGTTTTTATAAAGGAATGAGTGAGATGTTAATGACAGCTTTTCTTGGACTGTCCTCTATGTCTATGTAAAGGTAGAAATCAAGTTTGTAATGGAATTCCTCGTTGTGTACATCTTAAATATACATGCAAAGGATCAAAATATCTTTAAAAGAGATCTGCCAACATATTTATGATTTTGTTTTTGTTTGAAAGTGTGCAAAATTCATGACACTAGTGAAGAAGCATAGTTTTATGGGTTTCGAGTCTTAGCAAGTCTTTAAGTGTAATTTCCTCATTGGAAAAACCCTAGACCTTCTTGTAATCCCTCCAAAATCTAATTAGTGGATAAATCAAACCTATTATAGCTTGAAATTGGTTTTAAAAACTTTTTTGTGATTTATAGTGATGTATTTTGTGAACAAGGTGCGGGGTTACTATCTTAGTTGACAGTGTGAGAAAATTTACCTCCTGAAGGTGATTCAAAGACTTTGTAAGCTCTAATGATCATCAAATGTAGATTGACATTCATAATCCATTATGCCCTAATAATTTAAATGTCTTTGTACTTCAAATACATAGCAATATTTTCTCAAAACAGAGTAGTGTTGGTTACTCTTCCAAATGATCTTATTTCTTGGTGAATCCTAAGATACCTTCAAACCTCTAGCTCGAATTGCTTAAGCTCTTAGAGAAAAAAAAATTCTAGTGATTGTTGTAGTCTCATGAAGTACTCTTCTAAGTTTGAATGAGGATATGAAGAGACTAACTTGGTCAAGTGACATGTAGAAGTTAAAGAGGCAATGAAAACTATGTCCCAAAATTTGAAGAGACAACTTTAAAAAAAGTAATCCGAAGGCATGTTGGGAAAAATAGGTGTGAGGTATGCAAGAATAATTATTGAAAAATATTGATTAGTAATGCAAGTGAAATAAAAACATAGTGAACTATAAACAATCAGATAGAAAATGGTGTAATAATGAGTAGTGCATAAATAATCATGATAAGGGTATTGAGAATTGATTGAAAAATTATGTAATAGTGAAGTACAAAGCATTGAAGCAAAAGAATAAAAGAGACTATGGTCCGAGGCGACATATGTATTATGTGTTAGTGTTTAAAATTGAAGTGATTATTGAACTAATAGTTAAGTAAAATGGCATAAGTATGATGGAGAGTTCATATAAGTATTTGTTCTAAAAGATACAAAGTTCTTGAAGGTTTTGAATATTGAATTTAATGCTTCAAGTCTATATGATTATTATAGGTATTAAACGAATAGAGATTTAAATTAGTAAGTCAAAAAGAGGGAGTGAATGCTTCTAGAGGTCATATGTCGGGGAAATATGATTAAGGGCTTGATATTTCAGGTGAGATAAGAAGGTCGGTCTCTAAATTTAGGATTACAATCGGGGTGTATGCAACAAAATTGAAAGAAAATAAAATTAGGAGAAAAATAGGAGAAGTGAGGAAATCTAGACATCATCATTAGTTGTGAGAGACAAAAATAAATTGTGACAAAAACTCAAGAACAATTCCAATGTTACAACTTAGCATATATGGGGTTGTAACCTCCTTGTAGGTAATATCTTACGAGAAGATTAGTTATAACTAGTTAAATTATAGGGGGTTGAAGCCTCCTTGTGAGTCAAAGATCACTAAAGGTTAGTTGTTGCTGAAACAAACTTTGGAGTTGTATCTCTAGCTTGAGTTGAAGCTCTACCATGAAATCAATGTAATTGATACAAGACCATTTTTTCTAAATCCTAGCTCTTGGTTTCAAAGTGGGTTTTTCCCAATTTGGATTTCCCACACTAAAATTTTGTCTCTGTGTACTCTCTTATAAATTACTTTGGTATGGGTTTTTATGCGTTCATCATAGAAAATTTGAGAAGGTAACTTTGAAAATACATTGATTCATCCCCCCTCTAAGTTTCGAGTTTCCAACATTTCTTTCTCCTTCTAGGCACGACCCAATTGTATCTCATTTATTTCATGAATATCCAGCGTGACTCAAGATCAGTGTGCCAAGTAATTTTAGAAATATCTCTTCGAATTTGGTGTTATCCCCAATGTGATGTTCCTCATTATCTGCAAAGATTCATGGACTTGTGGTGACTAGAAAATTAATCAAAGGTTTGAACAATACTGCATTCATCTCTTTACAACTTTTTATTTCTTTCTTGAGCTCATAAAGGACATGTCATGCACACACAAATATTCATAGAGTGGAATAGAAATTGTGCACCCATAGAGATTGTGGTAAATCCTCTGAGGCCTTATGTCTATAGTCTCTCACAATTATGAATGTGTACGAATCTAGAGTCTTACCATGATATTCACAAATATGTGTAGGTGCATTTCTCTGAGTGAATATTTTTGAGAAGGAAATTCTCACTTCTCACCATCCCAACAAGTTATCTTTGTGTGTTTCCGACCAATGCATTTTTGTACCACGTAAATTATAAATCAACATATTCTGACAGTCACCCATATTTTCCAATCCTCCTCCATAGGACATAACAATGACTCAAAATCCTCTTCACTAGTATATCTAGGTAGTTATACCTTCCCCATATGTCTAACCATGCATGGTGAGATCATCCTAGTTACACGTCATTTGATCTTGTGCCCAACCAATTCATATGTGTTATGGGCCCAGTTATCACAAGAAACATTTGTGGTGTCCTTGATGATTATGTATCTTCCCACCGAAGCACACCTTTTTGAAAGGTTCATAGTCTCAAGGTCTCACATGGTGCACACATAAATTTTGTTCGATCTTGTTCACTTAAAGGCTCGACATAGGGTGTAGCTCTTGCCTCATATAGAGGTACAATCATGCACTTATCCTTATTCTCAAAGCTTAGGTATCCCTTATTGAAATGCAAGTCTACATTATTTTCATAACACTAGGGGTGCCCATTTAAAGTTAGAAATTTTTCTTCTTCATCTAGTTCCAAAACCTCAAAATCTCTAGTAAGCTTAGCTCCACGAATAGTAATTGAATCATTATTCAAAACCCCAATAGGTATGGCCCTAGTCTTATTTGCCATATGCAACACATTGGAAGATGGCGGTAAAGGTGGTCTCCCGATTATATTCCATACATCCAAAATGATCAAATTTACCTCTGCATTTGTATCTATTAGAATATTACTCACCAACCAACCATCAATTACTGCATCAAAAGTGATTTTTTTATCATACTTGTGGTTTTGCGGTGGAAAATTTACATGTAGTATCTATCGCTCACTCTTAACTCCAACCCATAGTATATTTCACGTAGTCATTATCCAAATAAAGGGATGATATCCTCATGGTGTAACAACTTACATACCTCCTTCAAATATTCCACATCCTTCTCGCAAGAGCTCAAAATTATTTACACATTCTCTCACTCACACTTATTCCTTCAAGCATTGTCTTTCATCTTGCAGATATCCAATGACTCCCATGGTCTCATAATAGAACTCCTTCTAATCTGCAACATATGGATACTAGGCATGTATTACTTCTTCTCTCATGATGAGGGTTTTATCCTTAAGAGGCTTGTGTGCGTTTTGCTTCCATGTTCATAGTCACACACATGGGTTACAACTCTGGATCGGAATCTTCTTTCACATCCACTAACCAAAGGTTCACATGTTGTACTTTAATCATCCCCATGCCTTTTCATTTATTCTTTTTATTACTCATGTGCTCATACAAGTCTATAAAATCATCTAACTTCTACTACTTTCCACACCATGTGTAGACCATATTTTGTGGACAGTCACTTTGTAATGAATAGGGAACCCACATGTATAAAAATTTCCACACGTGAACCCGCTCTACCACCACTACGACCTTGGCCTTGATATCCTCCTTAAAAACCTTCATTCTTATTATCTTCATTGTTGCGCTCTTCATTATTTTGTACTTCTTGCTAATTTGACTCATTTTCCACACTAGTCGATGCAATCCTATTTCAACGGATTTATGGATATGGTCAATCAGATCTATAATAAGTTGTATCGTGGTGTGGACATCCTAAATTTTACAATACATGGACGTTTTTTTTTAATCACACACTTCAATAGTGGGTAATTCTGCACATCATGATTCTTATGAAAAAAATTTCAATCTTTGTAACAACATGTGCACTATATTACATAAGTAACTATCCTTAGTGTGTCCTTTCACCTCACAATAAATGCACCATATACCACTCTTAGTATCATGCACAGAGTTGGTAGAGATATTCTCCAATTGCTTCATCATAGTTGTTATTTGCACTTCCAGAATAAGATAACTCTAGTGTCTAGACTTCCAACTACTTCAATGTGTACTTGTTGTTTCCAATGCCTCGTGTAGATTAGTATACGTTTTATGAGATAGTGCCCTTTAGAATAGAGTTAAAAACCCCAACAAACCATTGTTCATGTTGAATTGAATGGATGTCATAAGAAAATTTGGACAAAAATGTATTAAAGCATGTGTCATACTCCTTTACAATCTTTGATAGACCCTACTTTATATCCTTGAGCATGTTTATACTTTTGTGCTAAACATCCGGTATGTGAAACTCATCCAAAAATGCATTACGTAAAGCATTATACTCCTCCACAGTTTGAACTGGTTCATACTTCCTATACCAACTATGTGCGTGCTCTTGCGGTGTAGTGGAAAATTGGTTTCCCTTCCTATATGAAACTGTAATTCCCTTAGTGTGCCATATTAATTCATACTTATGCACATGCTCTGGTGTATCTTATATACCCGTATACTCTAGAAAATGAAGTGACATCTCAAATTACAATTGAGGTGTCTACCTTGGTTGTAGAGGTAGTGTCTGATGAGGTTGATGAGGTTGTAGATACTATGGTGGTGGTCCTTTTCTACCCGATCTAGATCCTAAATCTCGACTAGGATTTACTCTAGGTGGTTTCTTACCTAATCCTCCCCGATCCTCCCATGCCCCCTCTATGGGATATGGTCGTGATGATGAACTTCCTTGTGTACCGGTTATAGTCTTGAACTAGACACCCATTGTCTACATTATTGCAACATCTATAGAAGTGATTCCAACAATTTGTGCACCTATAGTTTGTCTTGTTGATGCTCCTGAAAACAATCCTACAAGGGCACTCCAAACATTTGCATTTTTGTGTGCCATGGGTGCATTACTATTCTTATGCACTTCTTGATTTCTACCTCTAGATCTAGAACACTAAGTGCAAGGGCTAGGTAGCTAGGATGATTCGAGATACACACCTACATTTATCATTCTCTCCTCCGACACACTCTCATCCAAGCTAATGGGGACTCTTTACTTTTCTTTCCTAAAGTCAAGATAACTTTGATTATATGGCTACTCATCTTCCACGAGAGCTTTAAAACCTTCATGAGCCATCATTATTCTCAACTACAGTAGTGACTCAATTTCCCTCTCTCATGCTTCATTATCCTTGAGTCATCTTTTTTCCCACTATTTATCTTCTGCTAGGGTCACCATCCTTCCCCACACCTGAGGTTTCAATTGTGCATGGTGGGGATTTATCTAGCCATAGGAAATATCTCTAAATCAAGTTCTATGATCAAGATCTTGATTACTAAAGGGATAACACACAGATAAGGTTCTTTGGGATCACACAAGAACTTAAATTCAGCTTCCTCCAGGCATGGATACATAGAAATAGCGTACTCTAATGTATAATTGTGCAACACACTAGCCCACCAATGATCTACATCTCTAGTCAACTCCACATCTACATCAAAGAGAGACTGATAATCCTCCTACATATAAATCCTTTGTCTTGGATTCCAAACTTGTTTGATGCATACACTACTAACCACCGATATAATTCTACTAGGAAAAATATGACGAATGTCTCATAAAATCATGATAAATATTATCTTCCACCTACTTGATCATGAATGCTTATTTTCATGTTTTATCCGATATAAAACCCTATTTTATTTTGGTATCATTTTGCATTATTTATAATATTAATGTTTTATAGTTAATACTTTACTATGTTTTGGAAGGAAATGTTGTGCATATTCTTTTTATTTTTATCTTATTATTGCTTCTTCAAATATGGCTTGAATGAACATTTATGAGTATTAACAATGTATTTGGGAAAGCATATGTTGAGTCATCACATGAGTTAATTGCATACTAGCACATGACTCATTTGTGTCTGGAAAAGGAATCACCTTATAGCGAAGGACTCACCATTACAATAGTACAAGACTCATCGTGGAGTGTATAAACCATCCAAATCACCAATTCAGACTCACTTGAGATGAGGTACTCATGTAGAAGAGATAAATGGATCGGATGGATGAACTATAAGTTGATACAACTGGCACATTAGTCAACACAACGACATGATCAAGAAACATAAACTACTACCTCAACCTACATGCATATTATGAGGGCCATGTAATCCTAACTTAACTTTAGTTTTGAATATGTGATGCATGAAAAAAATTCCATATGAAAATCATGATTATAAGGAATCATCTCAGGATCTGTAATATCTTCTGGTGTCGATTAACTCTCTCAAAGGATTCAATTATGGGCCTCATTTGTAGTTAACAAGATTAGTTCAATCCAAACATGGCATAGATCAATCCTTCCATGATTGTAATTCTTAGAATAACTAGTTGTTGTTATAGTCATCGTCTAGTTAAGTAGTTGTTATTAATTTCTAATAACTAGTCCTCTCCTAGAGAGACTAGGATTGCTTTGAATATAAAAGAGTGAATGTAATAGGAATAAGAGTTAGTCAACTTATTGTAAAATCAATTCTTTCAATTCAATAAATTGCAGATTCAGGGGAAAAAACTTTATTTGTGTGATTTACAACATTGAACCTGGTCAAAGGAAGGAGCAAGGGCCACTCCTCCCCAATAAGAAGGGATGATTTACTGTTCATTTACTTTTTGCATTTTTCATTTATTTGAATTACCAATATTGTATTATTTCAAGTACCTTTATTTTTTTATTCAATAGACTTTTATTGTCAATCCATTTTTATTTCCTAGTTGTAGTTAGTATAGTATTTAGTTTAATTTTTTTATTAAATACATATTGAGAATGATTCTGACTATTCCCTTTGTTTCAAATAGCCATGGACACCACCCTAGACTAACAAACATAATATAACTAAAAATGAGTATTAATGAATCTCATCACATTTTGGCCCCATTTTTGGGAAACTTAAGGTGTTATGAAAGGTTAAGGTGCTAGCTAGAAGTGTTGCATGGTTGTCTAGTAAGTTTCCATTCAAAAATTTTATTTCCATAACTCTTTCTTTTGAAGTAAGAAGACCTTGTAGTGACAACAAGAATCCTCTATGCTTTGGAGTATGTAGAACACAAATAATCAAGTTAAACACTGATAGTTAGGGAACTATCTTCAGTATGATAGGATTTTATGTTTATACTTAGATATTGTAGAGGTAGATTCATTAGAATAACTTTCCAAAAAACCCTCAAAACTAGCCTATGGAATAACTTGCTAACCAAGGAAGGATGGATGATGAATTACATAACCCCAATGGTGCAGAAAATGAAAACCCTCTGATTGGAAGAAATTTTAGCTATCTCATACAACTGAATCCTAACGATTAGGCTCATATGAAAATAATATCACCTTCAATTTTACCAACCTTTTGGTGATTAGTCTCGAGAAGATCCTAACCAATTTCTCTTTTAATTTAATGTCTTCCACCAAACCTATGATTAAAATTTTGATTCACATAAGCTCAAGTTATTTGCCTCCACTTTAAAATACATAGAATGAGATGGTTCATGGGCTTAACCCCTAACTCTATCCATAGTTGGCAGGAGATGGAAATAGTTTTCTTGGACAAATACCAAGACTACTGTAGAGTCTGGGACAGGAAGGAAGAACTTTTTAGAATTCAACAAAAGGAGGATGAGAGTGTGGAATATTATCTTGATCGGTTCCTCTTCCTTCACATGAGGTGTGGTACTAGTTTAGATATTAATCTACTCAAAAATTTATTCCTCTAAGGATTAGACAAATACACATTAGAAGCCTTCAATCTTATGGGAAAGGGAGACTTAAAAAAAATAGAATTATCATTGATCTCTATAGGAATTACTCGCGAAATCACCCCAACCTTCGCACACGAAAGGAAAAATGACCACTAATCGGTGGTGATATATCCAAACTAAGGGAATAAATTATGAATTTAATAAAAGACCTCTTATTTTAACTCAAAATAACTATGGGTAGGGAGAAAGCTAGGAATACAAGGCCTATGTTCATCTATTTCCCAAGATGTAGGGACAAAAATGGGCTTAAGGAATAGCCCTTAGATAAGACAAACCTTTGTCTTCGCTTATGAACTAAAGCATGCCACAAACCAATGTGGATTGCTTCCCTTGCTAAAGAACCATCTAAAATAAAATACACAAGATGAATCTGAGTTTAACTTTATGGCTTATAGCCAAGGAGGAAATTTTTCAGTAAAATAAAAATAAATCCTACACACCAAAAATGCAATGGGTCCTAAATTAATGGAATGCACCATGGCCATACCCCCAACCTTGGACTCAAAAAGTCCCACAAGAGTGGAGTCCATAGTGGAATGCACCACCAAGTTACTATCAACAACCTTGGGCTCCACATCCAAACATTCCATCATTTCAATAGTTTAATCCTCAATACCAACAACAATGGAATGTACCTCAAGGATCCGAGAAACAATATTAAAATCAAAGAAGACCCGAATGTTATCAAGCTTTCATGAATGGGCCTCCAAATGCTACTCCATCGGACAACCTGTCGTACCACATATATTAGAACAAATATGAAAATCCCAAAAATATAAGGCATGGTAAACCATCATACGATGGGTCGTTGTATTCTCCAATCATTTAACTAACAAATTATTCTACTAGTGTCATTATAAACCTAAGGCCCTTTGTCCAAGGTTGTATGAAATGAAGCTTTATGAAACTTAGTTGTTCGGTGGTTCCTTTTAGGGGTTTTGGTTGGTATGTTTCTCTTTGTCTATGATAATCCATGGAAATGTAATGCTAAACTACTAAACAACATTACTTGTAATGAAATGCATTTAATGGAAATACTTTTCTGGAATTGAAATGCACACACAAAATTAATATAATAGAATTAAAATAACACACACTCGAACTGAAATGACACACTCAAAATTGAAATTACATGAAAGGAAATAACACGCACTGAATAGAAATTGCAATAAAGGAAATAAGTAATTGCATTTAAACTGTAACTTATCATAAACCATGTGCATGCGTAAATGTAAAATCCTCCAGTATCCTTGGTCAAGTGGGCCCTTTCTCTTCCTTGGGATGGAGAAAATCTCAACACAACATGATATTCAAAAGAACATCTAATATATTAATTCAGGAAAGTTCCAAAACATACTCGGTTTATAAGCTGGAAAATAGATACTAATGTTATAAATTGTATTGCTGATTACCAACATCAACTAACTACTAAAATTTTCTTTAAGGAGATGTCTATATAGACATATTTGGTTACACATCATGCCTAAATTTTAGGCAATGGTTTCTTAAACTAACAACCATATTAAAGTTCATTAAATCCTACGAAACTACTAAAAAAAGATCCATGTTTACAGGTTGTTAATCTAAAAAGTCTTCCATGACCGCATGATGGCTCCATACTTGTACTCCTTGATTATAATTCCTAGCATTGGCAGTAAATGTCCACTATTAAACTACACATGTCACCACATCTCACTCATATAGGTGATTAGTGGGAGGTTCTACGGTTAACAAGTTGTATGAAACAAAATAAGAGAAATGCATTGAACTTACTAGGATATAACTATATAAAGCATCCCCATGCACTAATTAATCATGTTTAATGAGAAATCAATAATCACATAGATGATATAAAAATTCAAATAATGCACTCATCATCTCCCTTTCACTTTAAATATTGCATGTCCCTATGCAACTCATATCTTCCCTACCCTAAGGCCAAACTATTGTGCCATATCATATTCCTCAAACTGATCTACATATTGTTTCCTGGTTCCTTTGCATCCCTAATTGTTTGAAATAACTTCCACCCAAGCTGTGAAACTATCATGTGACTGGGTAGCATTATTTTCTAGGTAGTAATCAGATTTAGGAGAAGAGGTGGAATCACCTTTGTTCCTACCCACTCATCATTGTATTCCTTGTCATTTTTCTTAGACAACTACCAAATTATTGTAACCAATGCATCACCCCTCCGCATACACCAACTGAGATTCTAGGGGAGATAACTTCCCTCCTTTTTAATGGAAAGTTTAAGGTATCCCATATTCTATCACAATCCTATCTTCCTTCACCAAAATTCTGATGATTATAGGCCTCAAAATCATGCACACATTTCATTAGAATCTTTTAAGTATTTTCTGTAATACCATCTTGATAATAAAGAGATCAGAAATTTTTCTTCATGGCCACATCATTATGATGGGTAGGCCTCATGTAGAAACCTATGGTGAGAGATGTTTGAGTGAAAATGTCTTTTTGTTTTCCCCGTGTAATTTTTTTCCTAAGAAAGGATTGAAATGCCTCCAACTAAAAATATCCCAAAAATAGATTAATAAAGAAATCAGGAAAATTGGTGACCAACATGTTGTGGAGCTAAAATTGACACAGATTTATTTTATATCTCGAGGTACTTGTTTTGATAAATTGACAAAAAGATTTTTCCATCAAGATCTTCATGATGTTATTGACTATACATTCTCATTAATTTCCAAGCATATAATTGCTCTTAGACAAACATGTTATAGGCAGAAGAAGATTTCCTACAGGACAAAATCTTACAAGCTAATGGAAAAACAAAGTATAAAATAGATTCTAACTTCTTATTCTCATTTGCAATGGCCTAAATATCCTCTTTTAAATTTTTATTTTCCTTTTTAATGATTTATTCCAAAGAGATAATATATTTAAATCATCCCATACTTTAAGGCCTATATCTCTTTGTCTCTTGAGACTGCTAACCTCTACCTTCAAAGTAATAATTTCCCTCACTTTTTCTACAGTTCTCTGTGTAAATGCAATTTGAAAAGATAAGTTGGTTTCTTGCATATCTTTTAACTTTTCCTTTAGGGAGGAAATTTCATCCAGATAACACCTCAGTACATCATCTCCATGTGATTCCTATCCTCCAATCTCCATTATAATAGATTCTAGCACCGGGTCTCAGATATGGTGTTGAAGGCATTTCTAGAGATCCCGACTCGGTTTCGAGTGCTCCAAAATATTTGGAATTTGTGTTGTAGGGATAGTTATTGTGAATATATCATCCTTAGATTGTTCATCAGGGATAGTCAAGGTACCAGCCTCTTCCTTCTCCTCCAAAATGGGAGTAGAATCTTCATGAAAAACTTCCAACTAGGAAACTTTAGGTCTCTGCAAAGTAAGAGACCTTCTTGGCCTCAACAAAATAGAAGAAGGAACCGGTAAAGTTCTTTTACCCTTAGAATTTTTCACATAGCAGATGGACTATCCTGACTACCAGGTTCTTCCACAATCTCTTGCAAAGGGAAAGGATCCAACTTGATCTTAGGTCGAATAATGGGAGATGGTCCCTTCTTGATTTTCTTTTCTCTGGAACTCTCCCTTGCACATATTTTTTGATCCATATCTTGGTTATGTATAAAAACTAATGGGAACAGATCAATTAAATAAGCCTTGGGTGTTTTAATGCAGCCCTACCACCTCCATTTTTATTTTTTTGTCCAACTTTAATGACTACATCAACTAAATATTGAGCTAAATTTACCCTAAGTTCGGGTTTATGCATCCTTTCCTCAAATGAATTAAAATCTTCAACAAATCCCCTCCAAGCATAGATGGTTTTCCATCACAGATAAAGTACCTATTGACCCATTTAGCAACTTCCTTCCAAATACCAGGAAACTTTCCCGCTTAATCCCCTTCTGAGTACCATATGAAGTGAGGATTACTTTTGGAAGAGCTTCACATCCTCATGAAACAAGGGAATTAGGTCTTTAAGAGGAGCATTTGTCATAACCTTGAGACCAAATTCTGGTAAAAAAAGGTTAGAAATAACTTTACTACTTATTTCTACTCTTTTTCCCCTAATTCACGAGCAGGTGGCTTCAAAATTTATCAAAACTCATCAACTAAATTTTCATCGAAGCCCTCAAATTTCCTAATAAATTCTAGCTAGCCAACATCATAAAATACCTAGGAAATTCTAACATTCTGAAGCAATGGGTATGGAGAGTCTGGTTCATATTTCTTCTTCTAGCCCATAGTATAGACGAATTTAAACAATTGTGTAGAACAATGTTATGCTTGATATCATGGAGCGGTGGATATGAAGTGTTTAGTGAGTGACAATTTTAAATATACCACAATATTTTAATTACCTTAGGTCGGTGAAAAATTGGTGGCATGAAAATTTGACAGGACCAAGTATGTGTGGGAAGTTTTAATACATGGTATGGCACACACCCCATCATATTGAATAATAATGCTACATGTCCTTATTGTAAAACATCTCTTCCTTTTCTCATAAATTCAAAACATGCAAGATATCATTGCTAATTATTATTCATTACACCCCACTTTGCGTCATAAGATTTTGAATGATATTCCCAATAAATGGATTGAAAATTGTGTATTGATTTAATCATGCTAAGTAAATGAGATGGGGGAGTTCTTTAAAATTTTAATATCCGTAGCGAAGTAAAATGCACTTACCCTTTCCATCTCAACTTTCCGATATCCATAGATTTCTAAATTATATGCTCATAGAGAAAACATGAGTAGTGTACATTCTAACAATAGAAATTCCCATAATAGACATTCCAACAATAGAATAAAGGATTGGTGGATTTGGGAGGGAGGAGGAACTGCTTAGTATAGGCTCATTCAAAAGCTTTAAAATGTTAAAAAATAGGTTAAAATCTTGAATAAAGAAGTCTTCGGGAATGTTTTTGTGAAAAAAAGGAGCTAAAGCAGAGACTCCAAGATCTGGAAAACAAAATAAACTTACAAGGGAGATCTGGGAGGATCATTTGGTAGAGAAAACATACTCTCGAGTTGTATACGGTTTGTAGCAGGGAAGAATCCCTATGGAGACTTAAATCTAGGGCTATATGGCTGAAAGAGGGCAACAGAAACACGAAATTCTTTCATATGACCACTCTGAAGCATAGAGCATGTAATAGGATTACGGAAGTATCCAAAGGCAATGGAAATATCATAAAAGATCCATGGATCATCAAGGAAGAGGCTCTCAAATTCTATGAAAAAATTTGAATGAGAAGAGTGCTACTAATGATGTGGTTGACTCTTTTATGCTTGAAGCTATCCCGCATGATAAAATTGAGGAGCAGGGATTTAAAGATATTACCAAAGTTGTTACTGTGGAGGAGCTTCAAAAATAAATTTCTCTAGAAGGAGATAAGGCTCAAGGACCCTGATGGCTTCTCTGTCATTTTTTTCAAAAATTAGGAAATTTTCTCGGATGATCTCCTAAGGGTGGTAAATGAATTTCTTAGAACTAGAGATTTATTGAAAGAGCTTAATAATACCCACATAGTGTTGGCTCCAAAAAAATGGATGCTAAATATTTCAAAGATTTTAGACCCATTAGCTTGGTTAATGTTGTCTATAGAATTTTTACTAAGATTATTGCCACCAGGCTGTAGGTCATTTTGAATGATTTAATCTCAAAACAACAAAGCGGTTCATCAGAGGGAGGATTATTCAAGATGGTGTGATCATGGTTCATGAGATTATTCACTCTATGGATAATAATAAAAAGGCTAGCATGGTCCTTAAACTTGACATGAATAAAGCCTTCGATAAAGTTTCCTAGGCCTTTCTTGACAAAGTTTTGGCCAAATTTGGATTTCTTGACAAATTTAGAAGAGTTATTAAAGCTTGCATTTCAACAGCTAGATTCTCTATGGTGGTCAATGGTGAACCTATGGGGTACTTCACCAGTAGTAGGGGACTAAGGTAGGGGGATCCTATATCCCCTCTTCTCTTTATTTTATTGGTGATAGCCTCAATAGAACAATTACCAAAGTTGTTAAAGATGGTCTTCTAAAAGGCACTAAACCTACATCTACGAATCAAACAACTTCTCATCAGCAATTTGTGGATGACACCATCCTGCTCTTAGTGGCATCTATTTTGGAAGCTAGGGTGATCAAGTCCATTCTGAAATTCTATGAGGCTGCTTCTGGACAAGAGATCAACTTTGACAAAAGCTCCATCTTCTTTTTCAATACTCCTTTGGAAAGGCAGAATAAAATTGCTAAAGTATTGGGTTACAAAATCAATGTGCTTCCCACTACTTATCTGGGGCTTCCCCTGGGTTCTAAAAAAGTTTCAAACAAATTTTGGAATGAATTACTAGAAATATTCCAAAATAAATTGGCAGGATGGAAAGGAGCCATTCTTTCTAGTGCTGGGAAATGTCTACTTATCAAAAGCACTCTTCAAAATCTGCCTATCTACATTATGTCTCTGTACAACATTCCCTCTGCTTTTAGAGAAAAAATTGAAAGGATTCAGAAACAATTCTTATGGTAGGGAATGGAGGAAGGATTTAAATATTACCTGGTTGCCTGGGATCAAGTGTGCACTCCTAAAAGGATTTGAGGCTTGGGCATAAAAACATTAGAAAACTGAATATGGCCTTAATTACAAAAATGGGTTGGAGATTGCTTTTGGAGGAAAAACCTTGGATAGATCTCATTAAGGCTAAATATCTAGAGCAGCAAATTGCTTCCTCCTTCCTGCATTTTGAATCAGCTTCCCCATGGCTCCATTTTCTGGAACAACCTGACTCTTACCAGAATTTTATTAAGCAAGGCTATAGATGGAAAGTGGGAAATGGTAGAGACATCAGTTTTTGGAGTGATAATTGGTCTAATCTTAGCCTCAATGATAGATTTGGTGCTGCTAAGGAGAGTCTGGAACATAAATATGGTACTAAGATCATAGATTACATGGAAATTGATAGAAATCAAAAGAGATGGAAACAACTCTATGGATGACTTGGATTTAAACTCTGTGTTGTCCTCTCTTCAGGAGCAGCTGGACCTCATCCCCTTGAATTAGGTGGATATCAAAGATGAAATTGTCTAGCACAAATCTAGAGATGGGGACTATACGGTTAAATCTGGGTACAATTCTTACTTTGAGAATACCTAGAATGAATTTAATTGGAGAAAATATGGATGACTGAGCTAACCCCTAAAATTAACTTTTTCTTTTGGCTTGTGCTTAGAGGTAGAATTCTTACTAATGATAACCTGATCAAGAAAGGTTTCATTATGCCTAATAGGTGTCATCTTTGCAAAAAGATTCTGAAGATATTAAACACCTTTTTATCCACTGTGATTATGCTACCAAGATTTGGAGCTATGTCATATCCAAGTTCAATGTTCTCTGGATGGTAGATGAGGATTTCATCCAATTCTTGACCCAATAGAATCCTCTTTTTAAACATTATGTTGTGAGAAGACTTTGGAAACTGATCCTACCCCATATTATCTGGAGAATATGGAAAGATAGGAATGACATCATCTTAAGAAATAACAAGCAGCACTACAAGCTCAACTTGGTTAAGATTGGGTATGCTGTTAAAGATGATATTGAGAGATTCAAACCCCCCAAAAATAAGAAATATCCTACTAATGAATAATACATTCTTTCTAATTGGAAGATTGGAGATACTAGTTTGCAGATTAGGAATACCTCAAACATTGATAGGTCTTTGGTCCATTGGACTCCTAAGAGAAATTGGTATAAACTCAAATTTGATGGCACTTCCAAGGGAAATCCTGGTCTTGCTACTAGGGGAGGAGTTATCATGGATCACAAAGGCTGTTTAGTTGTTGCTTTTGCTTTGGTAAAATGGGGATTTAGATGAATCATTATGTTGAAGCCCTTGCTACTCTTTAGGGGCTAAGGATTGCCAAAGATTTTGATATCCAAAACTTAATTTTGGAAGGGGACTCTCTTAATATCATTAATCATTTAAACCAAACTTCTCCTCCTAGCTGGACCATCAAGGACTTCATTATGGAAGCAAGAAATATTTGTCAAAATATCAAGAATATCATCATTAGACATACCTATAGGGAGGGGAATAAGGTTGTAGACACTTTGGCCAATATGGGCATCAATATTAATCTTACCATATGGGATAATGCAAACAACATCCCTAAGGAGGTTCAAACTAGTATTAATGTGGATAATAATGGAATGGCACACATGGAGTAATTTTAATTATGACATGGAGCGGGTCTTAATGGAGGTGAAAGATTTCATTTGTGTGATTTATCCTCCTTTTTATGGCCACATTAAAGCCATTAAACCTCACACAGGTGGGAGGTATTTCAAAAAGTAGGACAACCATAAGAAAATTGCAGACTCTTACGAGGGTTTTGAGCAGGTTATTTACAGAATTGGTAGGAAGAAAGAGAAAATGGGAGGGCGTTGTGTCAATTGGAGCCGAGTTGCGACCCGGCCTGGAAAAATAACGAGGTACTTTGGAACCTCCTACACAAAGGAGGCATCTCAAATTTCATTGAACGAATTCAAGGTCATGACCTAAACATTTTGGTTCACTTTGCTATGGATTGGAAGGATAGGAAGGTCAAGTATGGTGGGCACAAGGTTATTGTCAATGAGGAGTTGATTGCTGAGGCAACATGCTTGGAACTGGAGGGCTACCGGTTTTTCAGTAAGAGGATTGACAGGGTCATTGAGGCCAAGAAATTCTCTCAATGAGGGCGAAGAGCTGGAGTTTGTTGTTGCAGGCATAAGGGTAAGTTCTATTCCCACGCTGTATGATGAAGTGACGAATATGATGGTCAAATTTATTTCTCTGGAAGGACGGTATAAAATGGTCCCTATTAAACACCTTGTTTTTCTAAACCATTTTAGAAGTAATTTTGCAGTCACTGCTTCCGCATTACCTAATCAACTCCTTGTAGCGCTTTGTTCTAGATTTTCAAAAACACTCCCGTGCTATTCCTTTGCATCAGGGCCTTATCTTTCCATTTCACAAGTTGTGTGTTTACAAGTTCCCTAGTTTCTCAATTGCTCCTAGTGAACCGCTCATGACCACTTCCTCTACTCCCACTCCCACTCTTTCCACACCTTCCAAGTCCAAATATAATAACCCCTTAGAAACAAACACCACTCTCACTAGCAAGATTCTCAAAATCTCCAAAGAAATGGAGGTTGCTCAAAACTTGCTTCATATCAGCAATGCCGGTATTGAAAAGGCCCTACATCAGGAGGATACTCAAGGGCTAATAGACTAGAAGCCCTAGAGAAAGAGATGAAATAGATGAAGAAGGACCTTCAGTGTATGGAGAAGTAGACATGGAAAATAAAGTTTGATGAAGAGAATGACAAAGACAAGGATCAGTTTACTGAGATATACAAGAAGTTGAACTCTTTAGATACTAGACTGGGGAGAGCTAAAGATAGACATGATCACAACATGGCTATCTTTAAATCCATAAGTGAATTTCTTGAGCAGAAATTTTGGAGCATTGCTATGCTAAGTGGGATCCCTACAACTATTTGGGGGAATGAGAAAGAGAGGAGTATGGCATTTTCATAGTGGACGCTTCGGACTCAATGCACACAACCACTTTGGCATTGTTTACCTCACTACGGACTTTCCATCAAGTCCAGAATTGAAAGAGCATTCAAGAAATAGACTCACTTGGGCTGGTGGGATTTGGTTTAGATGTTGTTCTTTTGTGATATTTTTACTATGACGTTGTTGATTTTTTATGGTCTTGTTGCGCTCTGTGTCCTTTTTGCTTTTGGTTGTAACTTTGCTCTTTGCTCTTGGTTACTTCTAAGTAACAATGTTATATCTGGATTTTGATCCTTTTTGTAGAATCTTCATAGTCATATCAAGCTAGTGAGCCTGTATGTAACAACGTATAGTCCCTTCAAAACTATTTACCAATAATTTAAAAAATGAAACAAACAAAACAACTACAATATAAGGGAAACAAGATCAAAAGTATGATAATATTTCTTTATTCAGATTTAAAAATGACTACTCATGACGGGAAGAGCCAGGATCCTCCACTTTGAATCCATTTCCTCACATAACAACATATCTTTGTTGAAGGTTTCTTTATCCAAAGGATGCTGATACATCCTTAATCTATGTCCATTCACAAGAAGAGTTCTTCTATCTCCATCAATCGGTAATAATCTCACACAACCGTTATCAAACATTTTTTCGATCTAGTATGGTCCCAACCATCTTGTCCTCAGTTTTCCTTTGAACTGTTGATACTTTGATTCAAAAATTAAGACCGAATCTCCCTTGTTGAACTTACTATATTTGATAGAAGCATTGTGCCAAGATTTTATTTCATATTGAAGAATCTCAATTTTTTTTGTGCATCCATCCTCATTTCATCCATCTCGTTGAGTTACATTACTCTCTCACATTGTGCTTCATCCAAATCGATGTTAACTTCCATTTTTTTCCTCCAAGTCTAGAATTCAAACTCAATGGGTAAAAGTGGCTTCTTCCCATACACCAATTCATATGGGGAGAAACCAAGTAGTGGTATTCCATGTTGTATTGTAGGCCTAAACCACTTCTGGGAGTTTTGGTACCCATTTTTTTGTCTACATTGACAAATTTGGTTAAAATATTCTCTATCTCTTTATTTGTAACATCTACCTGCCCATTACATTGGGGGTGATATGGTGATTACTTATCATGCATGGTTCGGTAGATCTACGGAAAGCCTCAATCATGTTAGACACAAATTGATGTCCCCGATCGAATACAATAGCTCTAGGGGCTCCAAATCTCAAAGCATAACCTTGTTCTACAAAAATTAGCTATAACATCTTCATTGGAAGATGTAAATGCTGAACCTTGGCCCAATTTGTGACATTATCAGTGCACACCAAAAATTACTCTTTCCCAAAGGATAGGGGATCAAAAGGTCTAATGAAATCAATACACCACTTCTCAAATGGTCCTAAGACTAGCTGAGGATTGAGAGGCATTTCCATGGAAAATCTAGGATTTCCTTTCTCTAACATGCATCACACTGCCACACGTACTTCTTTACATACTTGTGAAGAGAAGGCCGGTAATACCCAGCTCCAAGGACCTTATGAATTGTCCTCTTCACTAAGTAATGTCCTACTCCAAGCTCATCATGAAAATCTCTCAGTATGTCATATACTTCATCCTCACGAACACACCATCAAAGAACCATATCGGGACAACATTTAAATAAAATTCTTTACACAATTTATATGTTGAGCTATTTTTAACTAATATCTTTCATTCCTTATTAGTAAAGTAAGCTAGAAACTTCCATATATCTAGGTAATTTTCAAGATCGAAAACCATGGAGGTTGAGTCAATATTGTAAATAAGTGTTCATCTGGAAACAGATCCTAGACTACTTATTCTTCTTCTGAAACATTCAATCATGAAAGGAAATCAACAACAATGTTAATATTTCCTAGCTTATCAATAATTTTTAAGTTAAATTCTTGCAACAAGAGTAACCATCTATAATTATACCACCCACTACCGGTTTATTCATCAAATGCCTTATGGATGAATGGTAAGTATAAAAAATATTTTGTATCCAATAAAATAATGTCTCGAATTTATTCAGAGAGTAAACAACTAAAAACTCTTTTACGTAGTGGTGAAGTTTCTCTTTGTATGGTTCACATTCTTGCTAATAAAATAAATGGCATACATATGATCTTCTTCATCATTTTGTCCAAGAACAAATTTTATTGTTGTATTAGATGCATCAGTGTGAATATGGAAAGGTTTCCCCATCGGGTCCTTTTACGACCAAAGTGGTGGTTAGATTCTCTTTGATAATCTTGAAAGCCTCTTGACATTGATGAGACCATTTAAAAACACAATCTTTTGTCAACAAATAAAACATAAGTGCAAAAATTTTACAAAATTATATGATGAAACACCTATAATACCATGCATGTCTAAGGAAACTCTTGATGTTAGTCCGATTTGTTGGTGTAGGCAAGTAATTACTTCAATCTTTTTGGGGTCAACTCAGTATTCCTTTGGTAGAAATATGATCACCTAAGACAATTCCTTGATCAACCACAATCAGACATTTTCATGACTCAAGGAAATTTGGTGTTTCTCACTTATAGTTAATCATTTTTCAAGATTGTTTAGAGATTCATCAAAAATGGAACCATGGATAGTGAATTCATCCATGTAAACTTCAACACAATCATTTGTAAGATCTGCAAAAATGGCCAAAATTGCTCTTTGGAAAGTAGCAGTGCATTACAAAGCCCAAATGGTAGGACTCTATATGAAAATGTACCCCAGGAAAATTCAAGGTGGTTTTATCTGATCGGTAGGTGCAATACTAATTTGGTTATATCCACTAAACCCATCCAAGAAGGAGAAATATTTATTACCTGCAAGATTGTCTAGAACCTAATCAATAAAGGGAAAGGGAAAGTAGTATTTCTTAGTGGCTTTATTAATTTTCCTATAGTCTACATAGATTCTCCATTTACCATTTTTCTTGGGAACTATAACTAGTGATGATACCCACTAACTATCAGATATAGGATAGATGAATCCTACCTTCAACAATTTTTCTATCTCATTTTTGACTATGTCTCTAAGTGTTGGATTAATTATTCATTATTTCTGTCTCACAAGTTTAACATCCTCAGCGTAGATATGGTGAGTGCAGATGCTTAGATGGATCCCTTCATATTAATATAATCCCAAGAAAAATCTTAGGAATGCTTCCTCAATATTTCTACAACCCTAGTCTCTTAGTGGCCTCTAAGTTATTACCAATGGTCAGCTCTTTTCCTATGTCAATAGTCACTTTCTTGGTATCTTTAAAAATAGCAAGCTCTGCATCAACAATTAAAGAATTCAAGGGAAAAACATGAGGCTGAAGCATGTGCAAAATAATCATATTTTCAAGAGACATAACCTTGGTTAAAGGATAATAGAAATCAGTGACTGCACATTCCTCATTATAAGCATAGGTTTCTTTACAATTTTCATTAGAAATGTCACTTACCAAGGTAATATTATTTTTGTGTTCAGAACAGATGGTTTTGTAGCCTCAGTTCCAATTTTTCGTAGCCTCAATTCTGATTTCCATAGCCATAGTGTCCTCTTCATTAGACATTTTGTATGACTCAACAATTTCTTCCATGTGATTTTTCACTATAATGGTAGCCAGATAAGAAGAACTCGGATGATTAGTATCTGAATAATCTACCCATACATGTTCACAAACATCCACATATGGATGGGAAGGAGGATACAATGAAATATTATTTGATTTTCACCCATTTAAAATGGTCATTTTTCCCACCTACGAAATCAATATATACAACAACAAGAGAAAACCAAGGCCTTCCTAAGATGATGGGATATCCCGACTTCTGAGCTTTAGGCTATAAGACCATAAAATTTATGGGATACTCCTAAGATTCAATCATGACCATTACATCCTCAATCAATCCATCTGGTACAAAAATAGATTGATCTATCAATTGAAGAATGGTATTGGTTGCTTGCAATCCTATTAAAGACAACATATTAAACATATTTGTTGTTTTAATATTGATGGAAACATGAAGATTGACTAAAACATTAGATATTGACTAACCATTTAAAAAAATAGTAATCAACAAACTCCCAGGATCCCCATATTTTGGTGAAATAAGCTTTCCAGCAACAAGATCAACTAGATTCCCTTCCACTTTGACCATTTTTGGGTATTTCTTATTTCTTCCTAGTGTCTTTATACATTGGTATCTAATGGTTTAGTTTAATTTAGGAATGTCCCTTATTTCTCTCAAAATTGGGACCTCAATGTTCATCTTTTTCAACTCTTGAACTAGTGTTGTTTCTTCTGTAGTTTGAGTTTCTATAATCATTCTAGAAAAGGAGTTGCATGTGCATTATTATCTTTTCCTTGACCATTCCTAGTGGCTTATGTTTGTGGAACATGTTCAGTTTCTTCACTTTCCTTAGGAATATCTTCCTTCTCATTTCCTCAGGTATTTCTGTGATAACAATAGGAGGATTATTCACTGTTCTCCCAAACTTTTTTAACATATTATTGATAGTATTAACATGCATTATATCACTCTTTCCTTCTTCATTAATTTAAGTTGTCTATTGATTTTTATGGTTCGTTATAGGCTAGGTTGAATTTCTAGTGTTTGATACTTTCCCATGTGGTTGATGGAACCTCCTCTATTAATTATAATTTTGTTGAGCTACCCATTGTTGATTTTGGCGGGATTTGCATTGGCTTGTGGTATCCAACCTCGCTGATTATAGGGAGTCATCCATGGTGGTGTCCACTTTCTTAGGTTTTCTCCAAGTAGGATGAGGAGCCCGAATGGGCCATGACATAATCTAGGGGTTATGAGTATGTCTCACGAGCATAAACATCCTAATTATTTAGCCTTTGAATAAATTTTACCTCTCCATTTTCTTGAGACATGACATTCAATATCTATTTCAACTCAGGTAATAAAGTGCAATGGTTAGTATCCGATTAGCGACATCATAGATCAAACACATAACTATGACATCCAAAGGACACTCTCTCAAAGGATGTCTCTTCCTGCATTTAGGGTAGTATATGTCTAGAGGTTATTTTACAAAGCACTGGTCTTGTATTTTAGCTCATATATGGTTGATTTTAATTAATAATAGATGTTTGTTTTCATGTTAGCAATTTCCTCTAGAATTTTTGAGGTACCTAGGGTAGTTTTGGATGTTTTTATTTTCCTTATACCTCCTCGTGTTCTAGAGTAACTTCTACATAGCTCAGTGATATCTTCCATGCTAAGTTTGTGCACATCACCTCCTCCCATAATATGGAGGTAATCCTTGGTTTCCTCATCAAGACCTTCAAGGAAAAATATCTTAGTGATTTATGCATGTAACTCATAACCACTCCTCCAATGGAGAAAGAGAAATCTATCTAGATAATCTTCTATATTTTCATCTTCCTTTTTCTTTATCTAGAAGAAATCTTCTTTCCTATCTCTTCCCCTAGTAGTATTGATATTTGTCCAAAAAGGTTGTCTCCATGTTCTCCCAAGAATGAATGGAGTTAGGGGACCATCCCCTAAACTACCTCATAGTAGAGTCTTTGAGGGTGGAAGGAAGTAGTTTGAGTTTTTTATTATTTATTCTGTAGTTATATGTTTGGAAAAGAACTTTGAATTCAAACAAGAACTGATTGGGGTTTGTAGACATTCATCGAGATAGATAGGAGGATGGATGGTGAGATATTTTTCATAGGTGCATCCTCATCTTCATCTAAGAAAATGGGATAGGTAGAGACATTTATATGGATATTGACATGTTGTTGACATGGTTATATTTATGGATGTTGTTTGACATGTGATATTTTGATATGTTGAGTAGACCTAGAAAATTGAATTAAATGTGATGATCATATAGTTGTTGATGATTACAAATGATATTGTTGATTTTGGATGTTGTTGTGATTCATATATATATATATATATATATATTATATATAATTATAATTATAATTATATATATTTTGGATGTTCTAATATGGCCACGAGGCCGAAAGGAGGTATTTTTGTTTTGTAAGTTTAAAAAAATATCACAACACACATCGGGGATTGGAGACCAACCACATTGGAATTCTAGATGAATTCAACAAGGACACCATGGAACTTGTTTTTTTGTTGTGTGTGTTTGATTGTTGCTAGGGATTCCCATGGGGGGATCACCTTCAATGTGACCAAAGGGATTTATGTTTTTCTTTTAATTGGTCCTTTGTTAATGTTGTATGTGTTTTTTTAAGTGATGAGCTTTCCCTTTTCATTATTGAATTAAATTGTGTGTCAATATTGTGAGTAATCATATTGTTAAAATTAAGTAATCAAATGGGTCATAAGATTGCATTTATTAGAGTTGATGGCTCTTGGATTAAGTGTTGTAAGTGATGTGTAAGTTGATTTTTGGAGTATGAAACACTCCACCTTCTTTGAAATTCAAATTTTCCTTGGAGGCTGATTTTGGAGGCTTGTGGGACAAGTTAAACTTGTCCCATACCTCTTAAAATTGCATACCAACCTTACCTATGGTTGGAGAGTCTAAATCTAGCCTTTATTATGCATTTTTGTAAGTCAAGTTGTAAGTTGTAATTGCACTTTCTTACATATTTTTAATTTCAGTCCTTATGGAGTGTGGGCTTGTGTTGGAGTGTGTAAGTAAACTATCATATTATTCACCCACCTATTTAATATGCATTGGAGAATGAAGTTGAATTTTGTGTTGGGGTTGAGGATGTGTGAAGTGGCATCCTACATGGATCCACCTCATCCTCTTCTCTTCCCTCTTCTATAAAATTTGAATTCCTTACCTTGTTTTGGGGGGGCTTCACTTTTATCACTTCATTTTTGGTGACTTGCTTTGGGGTTTTTTTGGGAGCTCTTGAAAATTGGGAGAAAGTTGGAGATGGTTGCATACTTGTTGATTGTTGATCTCTTGGATTGTTTTGCATTGGAGAGCTTGTTGTTTTGAACTTGGAACAAACTCCATCATGGAGAGGTAAGAGCTTAGCTCTTGAAATGTTCTCCTTTCATTTTTATGCTTATGTGAATGGTAGAATGTTTGAATGTGTTGTTTTATTTGTTGGTTGTTTGGGTAGATGGCCTAGGAATGGTGTAGGAGAAGACTATGGGGTATTTTGTGGGAGGCATAAGTGTTTTGGGGAGGTATAAGTGTGGAGGGAGTTGGGATTTGGGTTCCACCTTACAAAGAAATAGCTTGCATTTCTTTACTCATTATGGGGTGCCATAAGAGGTTGGGGAGGCATAAGGAAATGGGAGGAATAAGGGGTACTTGGGGAGGCATAAGGGCATGTCATGGATTTGATATGATGTGTATATTTTGGCGGTTTGTTCTCAGGTGGTGATACCCATTTCCCCTCGGGAGGCATAAGCAACATCCCCCATAGTTTCTTGCTCCTTTGGCTTGCATGGTGAAGCTTGAGTATTGTTTTCATTTTGTTTCCATGGTTGTAAATTGCAGTTTTTTTTTGGACTTTGTTTTGAATGAGAAATTTGTCTTTGTGTTGTGGAAGCCTGTTGTTGCCATGTGTTGAAAACACACCTTCTATTGCAATGTGGTTGGGGCTCGGGGGCCAATGAAGAAGGATGAATTCTCCTTTTCATTGGATGTCTTTTGGGTGGAGAGCATTTCCTTTCCCCTGTTCTGTTTGATCAAATTGAAATAAAGAAAATGGAGGATATTCATGTTGTTGTTATGGAGCAGAAAAAAAAAAAAGACAAGTTTGACAGTCCTTGTTGAGATTATTTCTTATTGTAACCTTTTCCCACTTTGAAGTGGATGATCTTGTATATTATTGTGTTGGAAAGACTACTCTATTTTAGCTATGAAATTTGAAATTGATTATGGAAGAATATATCTTGTATTCAGTCTTGTGAACAAAAAAGAAAGATATGCATTTGGTATGTTGTATTTTGAAAATAAATAGGAAAGAAGTTGTAAGAGATTTCCTTTGAATTAATAGAAGTGTTTTCCTTGTTCATATGATATTGTTTTCATTGGAAATATGTGTTTGAAATGCGGTATGAAATCTCTATTGGAAAATTGAAAAAAGGAAACACGTATGAAGAAAACATATTACTCTTCTTCATTTGAAACGTTGATTTTAGGAAAGTGGTAAGCATTCTCTTTTCACATTTGTTGGATTGAAGGAAATATAACATTGTAATATCGGTTTAGAATGTATTCATATTTTATAGTTTGATGAATGTAAATGGATCAATTCGAGTTAGAAGTTGTAGACCTCTATTAGATAATTTTCAAACTGGCAAATATTCTTTTTATAAAAATGTACAGAACAACCCTACAACCTTGGAAAATGAAATGAAATGTTAAATTGAACTTGTATGATCCAAAATGATCCTAAATAGACTTTACAACTTAAGAAAATTTTATAAAACTTTTCAAAATCGGGCATAGTCAAAATTTACAGTCATTTTGTTGTCGATTTGGGAATTTCAAATTGATAATCAATCAAACAATTTAACCCTTGCAATCCATCCTCAATTCTCCCAAGTGCAATTCCCCAGGTCTGTATGGCATGTTGTGAAAGAAAGAATGTCGATTTGAACAAAATTTATAAGTTAAAAGTCCAGTTCACATTTTAGAATCCTATAGATGTTTTCTTAAAATTTACCCTTCAAAGTTTTATCAAAATTAAAATTTTAAGCTTTTTGTGCAAAGAGACTTTTGAGAGCTTTCCAAAAGTTCCTCTTTCCAAAAACAAGTTCCCATCAAAATTTATGACCTTCTGAAGTTTTTACTTCATCTCGGGCTCAAAATTTAAATTTAGCTAAGGGGAAAATTTTGTTAATCAAACCCATGGGCCCAATTTGACTTAGAGCACTTTGGAAAAAAGTCAAAAAATTCCCCCATGGCTCTACAAGCCCACATATTCCCATTTGGTGGAAAAATTTCTAAGTCTAAAAAGTAAATTTGGAAAAGTTTTCTCTGCGCCCCGCCATGCCCATAGCCAATGGATGGCTGCCACATGGCTCTACGACACCACGGTGGAGGCACGAAGTAATTTAAAATTTTCACTTCAAAGGTCAAACCTTCCCAATGATCCCCATTAGCCCACTGACCCATAGCCAATAAGGAGCTGACACGTGGCCCCTTGGGGCGTCGGCGGAGGCGCGGGAGTAAACTTCACGTTTCACCCAAGGGAAAAAGTGCTAAATTCTCCCCAGACCCACACGCCCACTTGGGAAAAATTTTTCCCCTTAGGCTATAGCAATCATTGGTTAGCACATGGCATCTCGGCATGCATCGGTGGAGGAGGAGTGGGTTGAAATGTTCCTTTTCACCCTTTTTAAATTAAGTCAAAAATCTTGTTTTACCTCCGGCGACCCGCCTTCCCGCCTAGGCATGGATTTTGGACACGTGTCCTTAGCGGACCCCAAGTTCAAAATTTTCCTTTGGGCACGATGCCCCACCAGGTGCATGGGCACACGGAGGTGAAATGCACTTTTCACCCAAGAGCGCTAAGGGAAAATTTCTTCCCCAGGCCCACAGGCCCGCCTTTGGGAAAATTTTCCTCCCAAGGCCCGCCGGCCCATAACTTGGGAAATATGAGGAGTTAGGAGGACTTCTTTATATCACCGAAAAGGGGAGGAAATTTCCTATCTAATGGGAGTGTTTTCAGGAATTTTTGAGTGCATTAATTATGAGAAAAATTAGGTTGAATCTTTTAAGAGAGTTCTGGGAGTGGGTAAGTGAGAAATTGCCCTTTTAATTTTAAATGATTATTCTAACCTAAGCTTTGACCTCGAGAACTTTAATAATTGTTGTAATGGGAAAACTATAAACTATTGATTTTAATTGACCTCAAAACTTGTTTGTGTCAACTTCGGTATTGTAGGAGGGTTGTAGACACTTTTAAACAAGAAAAATTATTCCATAATTTTTCCTAACTAATCCTAGTTTTTTTTTCTTGGGTCTCAAGTGGGTTGTTTTAGCGGGCATTACACTTGGTATCAGAGCCATGGGTTCAAATCTTGGACCCTTGGGCACACTAGAAAACTTGAGACATGAATTGTAAACCTAGCACACTTTTAATCTAGAAAACAACCTTGTTTGAAAATTGAAAAAAGAAATACGTATGAAGAAATATTACATTACTCTGAATAGTCAAAATTAAAATAATAATAAAATAATAAGTTGTTTAAATTGTTGTGCTTGCTTAGTGGCATTTTTCTAAACCCGGGTAACCAAGAATGTCAAATTAAATTGATTTTTGTGAACTTCTAGTGTAGTGGAAACTTGGCTCCCCTTTGAAAATGTGTTGTTTTACAAGTCCTAAATCTTGATTTAATTGTATGATGTGTTAAGCCCTTTTAAGACCCTTCCTTATTGGAGTGGTTGGAATGATAAATTGTATGGTGTGATTCTTGTGGTTGGACAATAGTGATTGTGATCTGGGTCGGGAAGAGTTAATTAGAAGTTGTTTAGAGCTTCCTTCCTTCAGTGGTTAGGAAAGATGGTCTGGTTGTCGATTTTTTTCATTTTGTTACCCATATGGGAGAGTGGACATTAAGTCTGGGTGTCGTTTATGACCCAATCCTATGTATGTGTCCTTGGAACTGACCTCGAGGTAGAGTACCCCTATTGGCGGCCATGAAGGGCTGCGAGTGAATGTGGTGTTAACTTTTGTGCTTTACATTCATAATCTTGTGTTATTTTATCAAGGACCAACATCTTATTTTATGATTGATTTGAGAAGCTCTAAGGCTCTTTTAGTTATTTATATTTTTGTGAGAATTTTTAGACTTTGCAATGTGGCTACTTAGCCACTTTCCTTGATCGCCGATATTTCTTGGATTTTACTTTGACTGGTGACTCAGAGCTCATTATCTGTTGGCTACTTAGCTAAATGTTACGTGATTCTCACTTGCATGTTGTTGAGTTGGTTCTACATTGTTTCCTTGTGACATTTTGTCATATGGGGGTACACCCTAGGTGTCTTGAATGTCCTCTTAGGTGCTTAAAGTTATGCCTTGGTTTTAGATGCATGGAACCTTGAGTGTGTCTAGGATCTTAGAGTGAATTTTTCATTTCTCGACCTTGCTAGATAGAGAGTTCATTGTGTTGTGCATTCTAGTTGGTAGTTTGTTAATGGTGGTGGTGATTCTCTTACAATCCGGTAAGAGCTTGAACCTCATCGAGTAGAGGTGTTTAATTGTGGGCTGAATGAATTATGTTAGGATCGGATTGCTTTTGGTTGGCTATGGATATTAGTGGAAAGATGGTTGTTTGGTAGGACCTTTCATCAATGGCATGCTAAGTTTTATCATGATTTCTGTTTTCATTATAAAAAGTATTGACTTGTGGATTGTATGCATCTTGGTAATTATGATTAGATTTAAGCCCATTCGGGCAGTGTGTTTAATTAAGTGTGTTTGTTTTTCTCACGTTGACCTATCAATCTTGGGGTTACGTGGAGACACTTATGGATGCTTTGAGTCTTTTGGACCATGCCACTAGTGATGTTAGTATAATTAGACCTTGATAATTTAATCTCGGTGGTATTTTATAATGTGATTCTTCTTGCAAAACTATAACTCTTGGTCGTAAAGCCATGTTGAATAGATAGTTGATTGTCTTCTTACATTTGATGCTTTCTAGTAAGTATGTGGTGTTCTTATAATTGAAATATTTCCTTGTCATTTTGATTTCTTGGTTGGTGGTATCCTGTGGTAATATGGGTGTAGATTTGAAAACTTTCCTTGTCTTATCATGTGAGTAAAATGTTTTCACCAAAACAACAAACATTGTTAAAGTAATTATGTTCCCTTAATGGGATTTCCTTGTAACCTCTTTTGAGACTTGTAGAACCCACTAGGAATGTTTTATGATACTTGTGATTAGTGGAAAAATCTTGAAATATTGTTGTGATCCATGTTGGTTGATTGTTTCCTAGTTCTTACAAAATTAATAATGTGTTTTCTATGTTGAATGTCCCTTGTTTCCTTAGAATTAAAAATGTGATGTGTTGATTTACCTCTCTCTCCCATAAAAGTAATAGTGTGATATGTTTACCCTTCCTTCTCATTAAATTTTTAATTGACAAGTTGACTCACCCAAACATCATAAAACTATAATTGAGGAGATTTGGCCTTGAAGTTTAACAAATAAACTGGAACATAGAAAGAGAAAATGGTCCTTGCTTTAACCTTGGTAGATTAATAGAAGAAATAAAAACCATGTAGAAGAACAAAAAGGAAAAAAAAAAAAAAAAATTGTCCATATACCTCCCCTAGGAGTAAAATAAATACTTTTTTTTTCTTTTCCGCCTTTACAAAATGATGAGATATCATGCCCCTTAGTGGTCCTTATAACACAAACTTGTGATGTCATAATAGGAGGAAGCTTAATTAAGAAAACTCATAAAGGAATGTGCTTAGCAAATGAAACTACAACTTTTGACTTGATTAGTTGAGTTATAAAATAAGTAAGATTTATGTGTATTGAATGCAATGTATAGTTGAACCTTGTAGTTCTGTCACCTACCCAAAATTGTGAAACACCTGGTGGATAGTAATGTGTTCTAGTTTCTTAGTACTTTCTTATTCATAGATGTATGTGCCTTTCTTTGTGAGAGTTTTGGGTCATCATACCCTTATCGTCCCATAGCTCGATGAGTGTGAGTTGTGGTATTTTTGGATTGAGACTTACCTCTTGTTTAAGGAGCAACCTCCTTGTGTGTTGTCTTGTCCTTGATAACCTAGATCATTGTGATTTTAAGGAAACATATGTTAAGGATATAAAATAACTTTGGGAAGTCTTCTTTTCTTCATATTTTCTTGTGTCACCTTGTTATTGTTGCCCCTTTCTGTTAGGATGGAAAGTGCAAGATGATGTTATTCACTTTTGTCACGATGCACCTTGAATTGTAGTTGGACCCCTTATTACTTGTTTTTCTCCCTAGCTATCTTGAGTGCTCCTTGGTGTTTCTTGTGCCCTCTTTATGGTTATTCTGAGCTTGAGCAGGAAATAAGATAAATAAATCCCATTGTGTTATTGAGAATGGTACTTCTTGTATTGATATGTTAGTTGCTAGGGGAGATATATATCTTTTTCTTTTGCTAAATGGTTGACATCTCTAGATTTGGTTGGTGTGGTGTGTTTGGTTCTTAAAAACAAAAGTGTAAAAATCAGACTATAGGAAAACTTGTGGTCATGAATTTTCTTAGTATTACCATGAAAATTTGATTGTACCCTCTCAAGTTATATAAGTGCTTTCCATAAATAGTTTCCTCAATTGTAAATGTTTTTTTTGTTTTAGGTGTCCTTCCTTGTTGATTAACCTCATCTTGTGTGATCTCAAATTGTGGGACCTTGAGTAGACATGTCCCTCATACAAAATTTTGGCCATGGTTGATTCTGCTAGCCTTGTCTAAACAACGAACTATGAAAACATAACTTAACCTTAGTGGAAACCTTAACTTTTGTTATTGCAGTATGTTGTGTTCCATGGAAACTATGTGGTCTTTCTCAAACTCATGGAATTCTCCTTATTATTCCTATACTTGGTGGTTACTCTTAATACTCTTTTGAACTCTTCATGTTATATTGTTATGTGTTATATCTTGGTTGATAGCGTAAAGTTACTCTCTAGATTTAAATGTTCATAGCCTTGCATGAAGAAAGTTTAGAACTCATCTCTTACAATCTCCCTTCTTCTTGCTAAATTGCATTGGACCAAACTTGGGTTCTGTGGACCCACACTTGTTTGAAGCAAGCAATCCCATAATGGAGTGATCCTTTTTCTATTGCATTTGTTCCTATCTCTCTTTCCAGTGACTTCCAGGAGGAAGTCGAGTCTAAGGGGAGGGGGATGTAGTGCCCACTTCCCTTCGACACTTTTGATATTGATCCTGATACTGCTGACTATATTATGGACATTATTATAGTTTTGATTTAGTATGGTGTTAGATGTCAGATCATGGATTATTATTGACTTTGATTCATATATGATGCATGTGGATTATTAGAGACATTTATATGGATATTGACATGTTGTTGACATGGTTATATTTATGGATGTTGTTCGGACATGTGATATTTTGATATGTTGAGTAGACCTAGAAAATTGAATTAAATGTGATGATCATATAGTTGTTGATGAGATTGCAAATGATATTGTTGATTGTCTGGATGTTGTTGTGATTATATATATATATATATATATATGATTTTGGAATTATAATTATATATATTTTGGATGTTCTGATATGGCCACGAGGCCGAAGGAGGTATTTGTGTTTTGTAGGTTTTAAAAAAAATATCACAACACACATCGGGGGATTGGAGACCAACCACATTGGAATTCTAGATGAATTCAACAAGGACACCATGGCAACTTGTTTTGTTGTGTGTGTTTGATTGTTGCTAGGGATTCCCATGGGGGATCACCTTTGAATGTGACCAAAGGGATTTATGTTTTTCTTTTAATTGGTCCTTTGTTAATGTTGTATGTGTTTTTTTAAGTGATGAGCTTTCCCTTTTCATTATTGAATTAAATTGTGTGTCAATATTGTGAGTAATCATATTGTTAAAATTAAGTAATCAAATGGGTCATAAGATTGCATTTATTAGAGTTGATGGCTCTTGGATTAAGTGTTGTAAGTGATGTGTAAGTTGATTTTTGGAGTATGAAACACTCCACCTTCTTTGAAATTCGAATTTTCCTTGGAGGGCTGATTTTGGAGGCTTGTGGGACAAGTTAAACTTGTCCCATACCTCTTAAAATTGCATACCAACCTTACCTATGGTTGGAGAGTCTAAATCTAGCCTTTATTATGCATTTTTGTAAGTCAAGTTGTAAGTTGTAATTGCACTTTCTTACATATTTTTAATTTCAGTCCTTATGGAGTGTGGGCTTGTGTTGGAGTGTGTAAGTAAACTGTCATATTATTCACCCACCTATTTAATATGCATTGGAGAATGAAGTTGAATTTTGTGTTGGGGTTGAGGATGTGTGAAGTGGCATCCTACATGGATCCACCTCATCCTCTTCTCTTCCCTCTTCTATAAAATTTGAATTCCTTACCTTGTTTTGGGGGGCTTCACTTTTATCACTTCATTTTTGGTGACTTGCTTTGGGGTTTTTTTTTGGGAGCTCTTGCAAATTGGGAGAAAGTTGGAGATGGTTGCATACTTGTTGATTGTTGATCTCTTGGATTGTTTTGCATTGGAGAGCTTGTTGTTTTGAACTTGGAACAAAATCCATCATGGAGAGGTAAGAGCTTAGCTCTTGGAAATGTTCTCCTTTCATTTTTATGCTTATGTGAATGGTAGAATGTTTGAATGTGTTGTTTTATTTGTTGGTTGTTTGGGTAGATGGCCTAGGAATGGTGTAGGAGAAGACTATGGGGTATTTTTGGGAGGCATAAGTGTTTTGGGGAGGTATAAGTGTGGAGGGAGTTGGGATTTGGGTTCCACCTTACAAAGAAATAGCTTTCATTTCTTTACTCATTATGGGGTGCCATAAGAGGTTGGGGAGGCATAAGGAAATGGGAGGAATAAGGGGTACTTGGGGGAGGCATAAGGGCATGTCAGGGATTTGATATGATGTGTATATTTTGGTGGTTTTTTCTCAGGTGGTGATACCCATTTCCCCTCGGGAGGCATAAGCAACATCCCCATAGTTTCTTTCTCCTTTGGCTTGCATGGTGAAGCTTGAGTATTGTTGTCATTTTGTTTCTATGGTTGTAAAATACAGTTTTGTTTTGGACTGTGTTTTGAATGAGAAATCTATCTTTGTGTTGTGGAAGCTTGTTGTTGCCATGTGTTGAAAACACACCTTCTATTGCAATGTGGTTGGGGCTCGGGGCCAATGAAGAAGGACGGATTCTCCTTTTCATTGGATGTCTTGGTTGGGTGGAGAGCATTTCCTTTCCCCTGTTCTGTTGTGATCAAATTGAAATAAAGAAAATGGAGGATATTCATGTTGTTGTTCTAGAGCAGAAAAAAAAAGACAAGTTTGACAGTCCTTGTTGAGATTATTTCTTATTGTAACCTTTTCCCACTTTGAAGTGGATGATCTTGTATATTATTGTGTTGGAAAGACTACTCTTGTTTTAGCTATGAAAGTTGAAATTGATTATGGAAGAATATATCTTGTATTCAGTCTTGTGAATAGAAAAGAAAGATATGCATTTGGTATGTTGTATTTTGAAAATAAATGGGAAAGAAGTTGTAAGAGATTTCCTTTGAATTAATAGAAGTGTTTTCCTTGTTCATATGATATTGTTTTCATTGGAAATATGTGTTTGAAATGCGGTATGAAATCTCTGTTGGAAAATTGAAAAAAGGAAACACGTATGAAGAAAACATATTACTCTGCTTCATTTGAAATGTTGATTTTGGAAAGTGGTACTGCATTCTCTTTTCATGTTGTTGGATTGAAGGAAATATAACATTGTAATATCGGTTTAGAATGTATTCATATTTTATAGTTTGATGAATGTAAATGGATCAATTCGAGTTAGAAGTTGTAGACCTCTGTTAGATAATTTTCAAACTGGAAAATATTCTTTTTATCAAAAATGTACAGAACAACCCTGCAACCTTGGAAAATGAAATGAAACATTAAATTGAACTTGTATGATCCAAAATGATCCTAAATAGACTTTACAACTTAAGAAAATTTTATAAAACTTTTCAAAATCGGGCATAGTCAAAATTTACAGTTGTTTTGCTCGATTTGGGGAATTTCAAATTGATAATCAATCAAACAATTTAACCCTTGCAATCCATCCTCAATTATCCCAAGTGAAATTCCCCAGGTCTATGTATGGCATGTTGTGAAAGAAAGAATGTCGGATTTGAACAAAATTTATAAGTTAAAAGTCCAGTTCACATTTTAGAAGCCTACAGATCATTTTCTTAAAATTGACCCTTCAAAGTTTATCAAAATTAAAATTTTAAGCTTCCTGTGCAAAGAGGACTTTGAGAGATTTCCAAAAATTCCTCGCTTTCCAAAAACCAAGTTCCCAGTCAAAATTTATGACCTTCTGAAGTTTTTACTTCATCTCGGGCTCAAAATTTAAATTTAGCTAAGGGGAAAATTTTGTTAATCGAACCCACGGGCCCGAATTTGACTTAGAGACTTTGGAAAAAATTCACAAAATTCCCATGGGCTCTGTAAGCCCACATATTCCCATTTGGTGGAAAAAGTTCTAAGTCTAAAAAGTAAATTTGGAAAAGTTTTCTCTGTGGCCCCACCGGCCCGTAGCCAATGGATGGCTGCCACATGTGGCTCTACGACGCCATGGCGGAGGCATGAAGTAATTTAAAATTTTGCTTCAAAGGTCAAACATTCCCAATGATCCCCATGTGATCCACTACTGACCCGTAACCAATAAGGAGTTGACACGTGGCCCCTTGGGCGTCGGCGGAGGCATGGGAGTAAACTTCACGTTTTGCCGAAAGGAAAAAGTGCTAAATTCTCCCCAAACCCACACATCCACTTGGAAAAATTTTCCCCTTAGGCCCATGCCAATCATTGGTTAACATGTGGCATCTCAGTGCGTCGATGGAGGAGTGGGCTGAAATGTTCCTTTTCACCCTTTTTAAATTAAGTCAAAAATCATGTTTTACCTCCGTGACCCCTTCCCCCTAGGCATGGATTTTGGACACATGTCCTTAGACCCCAAGTTCAAAATTTTCCTTTTGGGTGTGATGCCCCCACAGGGCAGCGTGGGCATGTGAGGTGAAATGTGCTTTTCACCCAAGAGCGCTAAGGGAAAAATTTCTTCCCAGGCCTGCAGGCCCACCTTTGGGAAAATTTTCCTCCCAAGGCTCATCGCCCATAACTTGGGAAATATGAGGAGTTAGGAGGACTTATTTATATCACCAAAAAGGGGAGGAAATTTCCTATCTAATGGGAGTGTTTTCAGGAATTTTTGAGTGTGTTAATTATGAGAAAAATCAGGTTGAATATTTTAAGAGAGTTTTGGAGTGGGTAAGTGAGAAATTGCCCTTTTTAATTTTAAATGATTATTCTAACCTATGTTTTTGGGCCCATGGTTTTTTTTAGTACCCATTGTTTTGTAAAACCGCCTCTTGACTACCCATAGGTTTATGGGATGGTTTTGGTTTTTTGCCCATTGTTTTGATACCCACAGTTTTCTATCAAACTGCTTAAGCAATTGTCTATTTATATAGTCTTATGCATATGATAGATATACAAGCAAATGTATTACAGATGTGTTTTGAATTCGGGTGTAAATTATGTAGAGTTTGTTGAGCATAGCTCCAAATGGATCTGGATATTGTATTGAGAGAGTGGAGGCTTGTAATAAAATATGAGCAAGTGATTCTTGGTGGACGTAGCCCAAATTGGGTGAACCACGTTAAATCTTGTCTCTCTGTGTTGTGTTATTTATTCTGCACTTTTATTTGAGATTTGTAATATTTTCTGCATATTAGTTTCTCTTTATTACGATTACAGAAAGGATTATTCCATATATTTTATCTCTTATTTCCTAACAAGGAGGGTTGTAGACACATTTAAACAAGAAAAATCATTCCATAATTTTTCCTAACTAATCCTAGTTTTTTTCTTGGGTCTCAAGTGGATTGTTTTAGTGGGCATTACACACCCATAACATGTAAAGTGAATAAAAAGGCATGTTGTGCTTGTGGTGTCCCCAATAATGGCACCAAAAAATGGGTCATTATATTATCAAAGTTTTTAACTAATAGATTCTTCATTAGTTTCATTATAAAACCAAGGTTATTTGTCCAAGACTTTATGTAATGAAGGTTTATGTAACTTAGTTGTTCAAAGGTTCATTTTGGTGGGTTTTGGTTGTTATATTTCTCTTTGTGTCGATAATCTACCAAAATTTTATGCTAAACTATTGAAACAATATTATTGGACCATGGAATGCATTTAATGGAAATACTTTGTTGGAATTGAAATGCACACACCAAATCAATATAGCATAATTCAAATAACGAGACACTCTGAATTGAAATTGCATGAAAGGAAATAACACACAATGAATAAAAATTATAGTAAAGGAAATAAGTAATTGCATTCAAATTTTAACTTATTAGAAACCACGAGCATGCATAAACGTAAAATCCTCTAGTCTCCATGGTCAAGTGGACCCTTTCTCTTCCTTGAGGCAGAAAAAATCTCAACACTACAAGATATTCAAAAGATTATATAATATATTGATTCAAAAAGTTCCAAAATATACTCAAGACACAACTGGTAAATAGATACTAATTGTTATAAATTGTATTGCAGATTACCAACATCAACTAAATATTAAATTGTTCTTTAGGAGATGTCTATGTAGACATAGTCGGTTACACATCATGCCAAAATTTTAGGCACTGATTTCTTCCACTAATAACCCTATTAAAGTTCATTTAATCCTACAGAACTACTAAAAACAAGATCCATGTTTATAGGTTATCAATGGAAAAAATCTTCCATGAGTGCACAACGACTCCAGCACTCGACTCCTTGATTACAATTCCTTGGTAGTAAATTTCCAATATTATCCTACACATGTCACCACATTTCACTCACAGAGGTGATTATTTGGAGGTTCTACGGCTAACAAGTTGTATGAAACTAAACAAGATAAATGCATTGAACTTACTAGGATATAACTATATAAAGCATCCCCATGCACTAATTAGTTATGTTTAATAAAAAAATCAATAATCACATAAATGATATAAACAAGTCAAATAATGCACTCATTACTTACATTGTGGAATCAGATAAAAATCCCATAGTAAACTTTGTGGATTGTAGGAATATCTTGTTGTGTTTAGGGAAGGTTACCTCAAAACCTTCATATCCTATCATTACATAAATACTCAAGATACGTGAAAAGCCAGAAGAAACGTAGCCCAATCCTGTTGTTGAAGAAACACCTCAACCAAGCATTGATATTCCTTTTCCATCCATATTTTTCAAAAACACAACAATGAAGTTCCTAAACAACCAAAGTTAGAATTGATTCAGGGACTAAGGAAATTGAGTATTGGGATTCCCTTGTTACAAGCTCTTAAGGAAATTCTTGAGTTAAATAAAACCATCAAAGAGCTCTATTTTAAGACTCTAGGAAGAAGAAAGAATCAACCTAAAACCATCCATGTTGATGGGAAACTTGCTAGTATACTAGAAGGGAATATGACCCCTCCTAAATATGGAGACCCTGGAAGTCCTATTGTTACATTCACATAGGATATGTCTAGATCCCAAATGTCTTAGTTGATCTAGGAGTTACTATCAATGTGATGACCATAGATACCTTATCCACACTATCACTTCTTGAACCACAATCAACCTCCATAGTTTTAAAAATGGAAGATTAGTATGTAAACAAGAAAAAGGGAATTATAGAATATGTCACCATCACCATTGAATCATGGGATTATTCGGTAGACTTCATGATCATAAAAAGAAGAATAGGAATATTAGATACCCTCTAATCCTAGGATGCCCTTGGTTAGCCACTTGTTGTCACCCTCATTGATTGCATAATAAGGAATATGGTTATTACAAATGGACATGATTTTACAAAATTATCATTTTACCTTACCTACAAAACCTTTTGCTATAGACAATAAACAATGGTGTAAGGAAAATTCAGATGATTTAGAGGACATCACCTCTTATATTTCCACAATTATAATTAAATAACACTTAGATAAAATTGAAGATGGTGATAATGATTCTTGCATTGGACAAATTATAAGTCATACACCAGAGTCCTGCACCAAAGCTATTTCTAGTCTTGTGCTACAACTAATTGAATTAAGAGATGGATTTATGGATGAAAATAACTAGCCTATCATCTTCCCTTTTGCATAGAATATATTTTTGACCAAGTCTATCTTTCAAAACATCATTGTTGTTCACATATTACTTCCCCACAAGTTTCTATTGAATGCATTATTGAGAGAGTACCCTATTATATATTCTCTTCATCCAGATACCAAACAACTACCTATTTTCCCAGGGAAAACATTGGTAGTCAATAGTTGGTTGACTAGTCAGGAAGAGAATACCCTATTTAAAATCTTATGCTCTCATCCTCAAGATTTTTCTTAGGAATATAACAATATGAAGGGTATTAATCCTATTATTTTCACACACCATATCTATACTACTTATTCCGCATAAGTTAGAAACCCCAAAGAAGGATAAACCTTGCCTTAAGAGACATTGTAAAAACTGAAATTGAAAAACTTCTTAGGTGGGATTCATTTATCCAATCTCAGATAGTCAGTGGGTTTCTCCATTAGTTATAGTTCCTAAAAAGAATGGGAAATGGAGGATTTGTGTGGATTATAGAGAGTTAAACAAGGAAACTCATCGAGATTATTTTCCATTACCTTTTATTGATCAAGTCTTAGACAATTTATCTGGAAAAGGTATTTTTGTTCCTTGATGGGTTTAGTGGGTACAATCAAATAACAGTAGCACCTGAGAATCAAGAAAAAACCACTTTTACATGCCCATGGGGAACATTTTCTTACAGGGTGTTACCTTTTGGTTTATGTAATGCTCCTACCATGTTTCAAAGAGCCATGTTGGAAATATTTTCTGATCTCACCCATGATTGTGTAGAGATTTACATGGATGATTTCCTATTTATGGAGAAACATTCCAAGAGGAAATTGATAATATAGAAAAATTCCTTTCTAGGTGTGAAAAACACCAATTATCCTTAAACCATAAAAATGTTTATTTATGATGGAACAAGGGATAGTTTTAGGCCATCACATTTCAGCTAAAGGAATCAAGGTGGACCCTGACAAGGTTAATATCATTGTAAAGCTCCCATCTCCTACAAACCAAATAGAGGTAAGAATTTTTCTTGGCCATGTTGGCTACTATAGAAGGTTTATTTCATACTTTAGCAAGATAGCTTCTCCATTGTTTTCTCTCCTAACTAAAGACTCTGAATTTGAATGGATAGAAGCATGCCAATAATATTTTGATACTATCAAAGATAAATTGATAAATACACTAGTTTTGAGAGGCCCAAATTGGAAGCTTCCCTTCCATATACAAACAGATGCTTCCAACGAAGTAGTAGGGGTTGTCCTTGGACAACAAGAAGAAGGAGAACATATGCATGTTATTTATTATATCAGTAAAAACCTCTCCCTATTGAAAGGAATTACACATAATAGAGAAGTAATTTTTTGCAGTTTTATATGAAATCAATAAGTTTCTCCATTATATCAAATGCTATGAAGTAATTGTTAACAATGATAACTTTGTTATTAACTACTTAATGAATAAACATTTATTGCATGGAAATATTATAAGTTGGTTGTTGTTATGGTAGAAATTTAATATTAAAATCATTGATAAACTAGGGAAATCAAATATGGTAGTTGTTTTTCTTTCAAGGCTTACCACTTTAGAAGAAGAGGATTAGGTCAATGATGATTTTACATATGAACATCTGTTTGAAATTTCTACTACCTCTCCTTGGTTTGCAGATATGGCTAACTAGTTATCTATAAGGAATTTCTGAACATATTTAATGTAAAAGAAAAGAAATCAATTGATTAAACAAAGTGTGATGTATACATGGTTAAATGGAAATATTTTTAAATGTGGATATGACTATGTTTTATACAGGTGTGTATATGAAGATGAAGTATTTGACATACTTGGGGCATGTCATGATGAGCCTTTAGGAGGACATTATTCAGTTCAAAGAAACATTCACAAATTCTTAGGAGCTAGTTATTATTGGCCTTATTTAAGGATGTCAAAAAGTATGTGTGGAGATGTGATCAATGCCAAAGGATGGGAAAGAAAAAATTTACATCTGATATGTCACTCCAAACTCAAGTTGTCTTAGAACCATTTACGAATTGGGAATTTGATTTCATTGGGCCATTTGACCCAACTTATCAAGGGAAGGAGTACATTCTAGTTTGTATAGAATATGTCACTAAATGGGATAAGGTGCAAACATTGCAAATATGCAAGAGATGAGAAAGTTGCATATTTCTTATATGAACATATCTTTTAGAGGTTTGGAGCACCAAGATCCATTGTTTCATATCAAGGACCAAATTCATGTTAGGTGTAATCAGTTCCTTTGGAAACATACCAGCTAAAGCACAAGAAATCATCACCATACCATCCACAATCCAATGGTCAAGTGGAGGTTACTAACAAAGAGTTGGAGAATATCTTAACAAAAATAGTGGACATCTCAAGGAAAAATTAGGTTCAAAAACTACCTGAAGCAGTTTGAACCTACAATAATACTTGGAAAATAACCACATGATTCAAACCCTATGTTTTTGTTTATGGAAGGAAGCCCATTCTACCCATGAATTTGAAATTAAAACCTTGAGAAGAATTTTTGAAGTGGGAATTGACTTAACAAAGAGTAGCACAAAAGGAAATAATTATTGAACTGAATATGTTGGATGAGATGAGACTACAAGTGTTGCATCATATTGAAGTCATCAAACATCAGAGGCTACTATGGCATGAAAAACACATTAAGCCAAAAGAATTTCAAAAAAGGAGATTGGGCTCTGTTATTTGATTCAAAATACAAGGATTTCAAAGGAAAGTTGCAGACAAGATGGATGGGCCCATATCAAATTGAAGAGGTATTCAACAATGGGATAGTTCAATTGATTCCAATTGATGGTGAGAAGAAAGTGATGTTGGTTAATGGGAATAGATTGAGGTTGTACCATAAACCAACATCCAAAGAAGAATTTTAAAAGGTTCTTTAAGAAGATTCAGCTCTGAATTGTTTTGACAAAATTTCTTTCTCCAACTAAACTCGAACCGATCTATTTTTCAAAGCAAGAATAAATTGGAGATGACTAAAAACTAGAAATGGTGGCCATCATGCTCTGAGGTATTGGTTGAAAACCAGAAATGATGGCCACTTGCTTCTAATTAAATAATAATAATAATAATAATAATAAATAGAGGTGGTTAAAAACTAGAAATGGAGGTCACCACCCATGAATCATGTAGGTAATAAATGAAGAAAAATGCATGGAGGAAGGATCAAATAAAAATTAAAATGATGTCTAGTGATGTGACAAGAAAATGTAATGAGGTATGCGTGATTATTCCCTTCTTAAATATTGCAAAGTTTAATTTATGAAATGCTCATTATTGTGCTCATGTAAATTGATTACCTTCCTCATTTGCATGCATTCCCATGATTCTCCACGTTCTCATATTCCCACAATTCCACCATCCCTCTCCACATTAACCACCACACATACCCAATTACTATCATTATCACCTTGGGATTTGTTAAAACCTTTCCTAATTCATGTTATTTTATTTGTAACCATTTTTTATCCCCTGTCTTTTTCCTAATTCCACCATTACACTCCTTTCTACTACCCATTCCATTCATGTACCTAATTCCATCTCTATAACATCGTATTTCTAGTTGTAATTGTAGAAGAGGGACCGAAGCCTCACAATTTTATTAAAATTCAATCAAATCATGTACAAAGGTGGGGGCTATAATATTTAGAGATATTGGACAACCATGTATACAAACAACTAGGATGTTGCAACAATGCAACAGTAAACACTCCATGTACAATAATTACAAAGATATGGTTTTAATAATATATAACCATATAATAGTCCAAATAATTACAACAATATTATATAGGAATATTATTCCCAATTACAAACAAATATATGGTTGATAACCAAACCATAACAACTTAACAAAGTAATATTAAATGCACAAATTAACCATATTAAACTAAGTTTACCTAACATTCCCCCTTAATTTTACATTTTTTCAAGACATGAGGAGAGAAACTCTCTAAATAAATTGAATTTGTCATGTGCAAGGGACTTTGTAAAGATATATGCTCGTTGTTCAAATGTTGGGAAAAATTGAAGTTGTATATTGTGTTTCAAGACATGCTCGTGTATGAAATGTACTTGTACCTCAATGTGCATTGTTTTTCATGAAACACTGGATTGTGAACAAGTTTGAGAAGACCTTCATTGTCTGCATACATGGTGGAAATTTTGACCTGTGGTATTGTAAGTCCTTCAAGTATGTCACGTAGCCATATCTCTTTGCAGACATCTTCACCTACAAAATAAATACTCACTTTCCAGCAGAAGAGTGAGATACAAAGTTTTGTTTCTTTCTTCCCCATGATATCGGTCCAGATCCCAAAAAGAACACAAATGTTGAAGTGGATTTTCTTTCATCAATATTACATGCATGATCTAAATCTGTATATCTTATCAAGAATAATTGATCATTCTTCTTGTATTCTAGACCAAGATCTACTATACCCTTGAGATATGTCAACATTCATCTCGCTACCTTCCAATGACAAACTGCGAGGTTCCTACATGAATCTAGATAGATAGCTCATTGCAAAGCTCATATCTGGTCTAGTTTACGTCGGGTAAATGATACTCCTAATCAATTTCTGATAGAGAGTTTCATTTACCACAAGAGATGGATCTGAATGAGACAACTACAATATGTTCTCCATAGGTGTAGTAATAGGTGTGCAAATCCATCATCATAAATTTCTTGAGCATTGTCTTGGTATATTTTCAACTAAGAAACAAATATTTGTTTCTCTTTCTGCTAAACTTCCAATCAAAGATTGTAGTGCATGAGCTTGAGATCTGTCATGTCAAAGAATCAATTAAGATCTTTCTTCGTTACATCGATCATGTTCACTGAATCGCAAGTGATGACTACATCAATCGATAGAAAATAACAATCAAAATATACCCTCTTGTTTTTTGAGGTAGAGATTGGGATCATATGCATTTATGAAAAATCCATGTTGTACGATATGCTCATCAATTTTGATGTACCAACCTTAGGGTGTTTGTTTAAGGCCATACAAATATTTCCTAAGTCTACATACATTTTCCGATTAACCGTACAATATATATCCCTCAAGTTGAGTCATGTAGACTTCTTTTTGTAAATCTTCATTTAGGATAGTACTTTTCATGTCCATTTAATGGAATTCTAACCAAATTGTGTAGCTAGAGAAAAGATCATCCTAATTGTTTTGATCATAGTTATGGGAGAAAATGTCTCCTCATAGTCAATGCCTTATTTTTGTGTACCCCTTTAATACCAATCTTTCTTTATACTTTTCTATGGTCCCATTGGATATGTACTTTTTTTACATATCCATATGTAACCAATGGATTTATTCCCGTGGAATATCGACAAGTTTCCAAGTGTTGTTTTTAATCACCGATTGATACTCAACTTCCATGGCATTTTCCAAACTTTTGACTATAGAGATTCTTGGACTATAGAGGGCTTATCGATTAAACAACTCTACTTATCAAAAAAGAATTTACTTCTTCTCATTCTTTATTGTGGGTCCTTAGTCCGGTGGTGGATGTATCCAGTGGAGCATCCAATTTTTCATATCGTATCATGCTAGAATACCACTTGGGCATATCTTTGAACTACTCTCGTGGGTCATGGATCTATCTCGATCATCATCATCATTATCATGAGCTACGGGAACATTAACTGCTTTTTTACAACATGTAAAAATCTACATCAGGTGAGTCTGGAGGAGGAGTATCTACTTCCTTCTTCTCAAAAAACTCAACATCTTTGCTGGTGTATAATTTCCTGGTCTTTGGATCCATTAATATGTACCCAAGAGTCTCTTCATTATAGCCAATGAAGATGATTTTTTTTTATTTCATATCCAACTTCTTTCTCTTCAAAGATGGGTATGTACATACTTTATTTTACCCAAATACTATGAGGTGTGCAACAGATGGTTTCTACTTTGACCATGCTTCATATGGCCTTACTCCATCAAGAGCAACTATGGGAACTTTATTCAATAAATATACAATAGTCTTTACTACTTCTGCCCAAAATTTCCTCGCTTGTCTAAAATCATGGATCATACAGTGCACCATTTCCATGATAGTGTGGTTTCTTCTCTCAAAAACACCATTCTGATGCGGTGTGTGTGGAGTAGGAATTTTTGAACGAATCCCGTGAACTTGTAGGTAGAACTTGTTAATGGTGAATACCCCCAAACCCCCAATATGAGCAGAGAGATCTGATGTGATGACTAGTCTCATTCTCTACAGCCACTTTAAACTTTTTGAAGGTCTCAAAAGCATCACTTTTCTTACGAAGATAATATATCCACATTTTTCTCAAGTAGTCATCAACATAAAGCATGAAGTACTGAAATCAATAATGACTCGGTTGCATCGACCGTAAATATCGGTATGAACCATATCTAGCTTACCATGAGCTTGATAAGTACTTTTTGGAATGAAGCTCTATGTTGTTTACCTAGTAGGTAGTGAGGACACTTATATGTATACTTCTGGAGAGATGGAAATCCTTTTACCATGTTGTACCAATGAAGTGTTTCAAGATACTTGAAACTAATGTGACCAAGTATCTAATGCCACAACTATGCAGAGGTAGAATTTTTAGCCACAAGTTCTTAATCATCTTTGTGGAAAAAATAAAGCTAGAACATGCATCCCACATTAGAGGCTTTGGAAAAAAAAATTGAGCCTCGTTATTTTGATTGAATTAAAAAAAAATCTTGTCATAATGAGTATCAAAATCAATTTTCAAATTGTAATCTAGGAGTCGACTGACTGATAGTATATTCTTTGTCAACCCTGGGACATATTGTACATCTGATAATCTAAAATTTCATGAACCAAGGGGTAGAGAAATGTTCTCAACCCCTGTACTATGTACAAAGAATCATCACCCAAAGAAACATGATTTTTCAAGCCATGTCCCTCATTATAGTAAACCCATCTCTGTGGCTAGTCATGTATCGAGTAAATCCCAAATCAACATACCGCACATCACTAGATGAGGTGGAAGGTTCACTTGAATGAGCGAGTGTACAAGAAGTCTTCATTATCCAAGTCTCCAGTTCCCCTTCTTTTTCCCTCGAATGTATTTTGAATGTCCCTTATGAGATTTCCGGTGTTTAGGTACAAAATTAACTCATATCCTCTTTTACACATGTTGACATTTCTTCTTAACTCATGTCCTCTTCATTAGGACATAGGACATTTCTTCTTGATTCTTATCCCCTTGTTGATGCTAAATTTTGGAGTTTTGAGAGGAATTAGGTTTTCCTTTTCCTTTTCCTTTCCATTTCTAATGAGAAGAAAGTTCCTTCTCCTCTTCATCATCTTTATTGTACATTACTTCCTCCTCCTTTGCAATACATTCACTAATTTGTTGAAATGACTGTATGATCCGACAAGTTTAGTGTCATCACAAAAATGTGGTATGAAGGAAGGATTTCTCTCATAACAATGGAAAAGAGGGATATATTAGTGACCTCCTCTCCTAGGGATAGAAGTGAATCCCTTAATTTTGCAACTCTTCTTAACAAATCTTCTATTTTCTCTTTTTTTTAACTTTAGTGTGTGTAAGTGACTCTGTGAATTTGGTATTACATTCTTGTTCTTGGCCTCATACATTGTGATCAATTCATCCCATGCTTCTTTGGCTAATTTGGCATATCAAATGTGGGGTTGCATTTCATTGAACACTGCAAATAAGATTATCAACTTGGCCTTTTAATACCCCTTCTTTGGAATAAAATTCTTAGAATGCAAAAATATGCAAATTAGGAGAAAAAAATTGGTCCAAAATTAGGTTTTTATCATCTAAATTAGGTGGTGGTTTTAGTTATGGATAAAAAATTTAGCAATGGTTTTTTCACTATATCTAGTAGGAACTGCAAAAATTTCACCGATTTCAATATAGTAAAATAAAGGCATAGCTCAAAAGGTCAAACAAAGGAATTCCCCACCCAAAGCTTTTCACATAACCAAAACATCATTCAATGTACTTAATCTATGAATTAAAGCAAATTCTATTTATTATCAACAAAATTGACTAACCTTTGAAATGGTGACGTGTTTAGAGGAAGTGACTCCACATGGTCATGCAGACGGTGGATGTGGATTAGGTTTTTCATCTGAAGTGCTTTGATTTCTTTATCCAATGTAATGCTATGATTTATGGCCACCACTTGATTGTTGATGTGTTTTTTTCTTGTATTTTTATTTTATATAGGGGAATTGATTGTAGGAACCACCATTCTAAATAGCTTATTTGATTTGTTTACACGGTACTTTTCTTGACCTCAAAAACTACTTTGGCTTGGTCCTCCAAACGTAACTCAGCCAAGTTGCAAGATTAATGGATGTTATAAAGAATTTGTTGTTTATTGATTCATTTTCATCTCATTATAGGGAGATCTAGTTTGTAAATATGATTGGATTGATCTAATGCAAACAAACGTGTTGGAGAGACATAACTCGTGTCCGACTATTACATTGTAAAGTGTCTCAAAGTAAATGCAAGGAACACCCAACTCGATTGGTCTTTGTGGTTGCTTCAAATAGCTCACTTAACAATGCATGCGACTTGATTTGAATGGCTCTACCTTGATTATAGGCTTGGTTGGTTCAAAAATTAGCTCGGTGCTTAGTAGATTACATAGCTTGACCAATTCAAGAATAACATGGCTTTACAAAACTCAATACTTCCAATTAGCTCTTTATGATGTCCATCATAACTAGTCAAATGGTCATAAAAACATTGAATACAACTCGATGAGGAGCTCTTTCAGAGAGCTCGGTGACTAGGGGAAGACTCCTCGAAATCTAGACCAACATGACCTCTAAATTTAGAGGTAAAACACCTTATGGGGAAAAATAATTTTTTTAATATTTGTAGAAAATTTTCCTGGTTCAGGGGGCACAAGTGCAAAAAAATTGCATTCCAAACACCTGGAATGAATAGGAGGTTATGGGGAGGCAGGGATGGGGTTGGGAAGTTGTAGGAGGCTGCATAAGCTCTCAATTGCTATAAATGCTTCTCCAAGCTCCTCTATCTCTTCTACTCTCTCTTTCCACACCTTCTCTACTTACAGGTCTAGATTAACCTATTTTAGTACCAAATATTATTGTAGAGAGGAGGGATGAAAGCCTCACGATTTTATTAATATTCAATCAAATCATGTACAGAGGTGAGGGCTACAATATTTATAGATATTGGAAAACCATATATAGACAACCAAGATGTTGCAACAATGTAACAATAAACACTCTCGTGTACAATAATTACAAAGATATGGTTTTAATAATACATAACCATATAACAGTCCAAATAATGACAAAAATATTATATGGGAATACTATTCCCAATTACAAACAAATATATGGTTGATAACCAAACCATAACAACTTATCAAAGTTATATTAAATGCAAAAATTAACCACAATAAACTAAGTATACCTAACACCAGTCTAGTGATATATTTTTTTCTAGATACCTACTCTATGCACTATTCTTAAAACTCATACTCAGGCATGAACCAATGAATTCAACAAAGCTATTAGCTGATGAAAGGTCAATGTAAATATTCAAAAGATGGGATGGATTGATTTTCTACTTTCATATGAAGAGTTCAAATAAATGACATAGAGTTCACCAAAACATGGAGGAAGGATACTCTACTATAAAAGTTTATAAAATCCCATGCAATCCCACTTTTATTAGTCATCTTTCAAGGTTATCATAAGAGGGTCAATCTATTAATAATAAGAGATTGTATTATGAAATTGTTAAAAGGTTTTTAGTGGGAAAAAAGGAAAAATTATAATTGGTTGTGGACAATAAGGAGAAGGAAAAAGGTATAAAAATAAATACTCTTCTGAGCCTTGGGCATAAGTTGTTAAATGGGTATCATTTTGGGCCTAGTGTTGAGAATTTGGATACACCTCTGCCATGGCTAAGTTAAACCCCAGAACAAAATAAATTTGGCTTATTTTTTATATGATTTTTTCTCCTCAGATACTGATAAATTCCACTAGGAATACCTCTTACTTGAAATTGCAAGGGATAATACATTTGATTTACAAACATCGATTTGTAAAGAAAAGGCATGGCCTTAGGATGTGGAATAATTTTTAGAAGAAGTGTGCCCTAGAATCTGAATTAGTTCTAGAGCCAGAGCCTCCCACTTTTGAGAGACCTAAGAAGCACCCTAGAAAACTAGACATGCACAGGCCCTCAATGAGACAACAACAAAAAAATTTCCTACTCAAGAAGAACAAGAAGTCGTTGCAATTATGTAAACTCTACTTAAAACAAAACATGTTTCTTGTCCTCAATCTTTGCAACCTCATTTCCTCTTTCTTATAAGGAAATTGACAAAACCCTAACCAATGCCACTAACTCCCCCATTACGATAAAGGAAAGGAACCTATGCTAGAAGGAGAACTTATTTCTCCATTTTACTTTGAAAACATTATGCCAAAATTATTATCTCTATCTAAAATTCAATTTGAATTAAAACTAGCTCAAGAGATAATTATACATCTCCAAATACTCCTTGAAGCTAAAGAGTCAAGTTTCTCTCATCTGGAGTCTGAGAAAAATTAAAAGATCCAACAATTACATCACACTCTTGAACAACATGATGAGGAAACTCTTCAACTCTAGTATGGCTTAGAAGAAAAATAACTTCATTCCCTTCAAATCAAGAAAGATGAGATCAACGCATCCCATGTAATTTTGCAAGACAATAGGCTGAAAATAGAGCATGTGGTCAGTAAAGAGAAACCAAATAAGACAGATGTCATGTTCCCTCGAATTATTGTCTTGAAAGGAATGATTAAATTGATGGAGGAATTTAATAGGATCAAATAAGTTAATGATCATAATAAGGATTTGAAAGAAGAGAACAAGTTACTCAAAGAAAATGTTCTTATTGTCTATCGGTTATATGATTAGGTTCTTTCATGTAGGCCCCCATCTAATTTTTATGCACTATTCTTGAAGGAATAATTTCTAAAATGGAATATCTCTAGAGATTGTGTTATACAATATATAGATTTTGATGATGAAAAGAAATTTTTTGGTGCATACACATCAGGAAATGATGTTGCAAAGAATTTACTCTATGAATTTTATGTTCACAAGTTTCTTCTTCCTGAGCAGATTGAGATTCCCATAAATTTCTATGTGGGTGAAGTGCAGTGAGGGAATTTATCTCTACTCTAAGGAACCAATCCAAATGGAGGGAACAAAGGGAACACTTTTCCAAACCTAATGTAATATAGGCCTCTTAATGAGGCATGATCTTCCTACCCCCATTCGGTTTTTCAATAGATTTTGGTCTCAAGTATACTGTTTATGGTTGGTGGATAAGTACAAATATATTATGAGAACTTGTGTGATAATTTTCAGGGAATAAGAAATCCCAATTTCCAATGTCTATTTCCTTTCCTATTCATTGAGGTATGAGCTTCTTGTAAATCATTACAAGAAGAAGGAGGTGATTTCACCTACTAACCTTGGTCATTGAAAAGGGACAAGGATCTTTGCAAAATCATTCTAGAAATGCAAGAGTAGTGGATTGGAATGAGGTATAGGCCTCCATTAGTCATTGCACTAGTACCATGATGGAATTCCATAGCTGATCAACCAGAGGAAGTTATACCACTTGGAGGAATTCGTTCATTGATTTCTTTGGGTTCTGTAATACTGAATTGGATGAGACTTGGAAAACCTTTTCCAATGAGTACAATTGTTCAAGGATAGTTGAAAAATTGAATAGGTAGCAGGAGGACCTGCTAAATCTTAAGTGTGGGGGGGTGATGAACCCCTATTTTTTCATGTTTTATCCCATGTAAAACCTATGTTATTTTGGTATCATTTTGCACGATGTATAATATTGACGTTTTATAGTTAATACTTTACTATGTTTTGGAAGGAAATGTTGTGCATATTCTTGTTATTTTTATCTTGTTATTGCTTCTTCAAATATATCATGAATGAACATTTATCAGTATTAATAGCGTATTTGGGAAAGGATATGTTGATGCATCACAGTATTTAAGCTGCAGAATAGCGAATGACTCATTTTTGACTAGTGAAGGACTCACCTTATAGCATAGGACTCACTTTGTGGAGGGCAAGACTCATCCGGATCACGAATTAAGACCCACTTGAGATTAGAGACTTGTGTAGAAGACATAAATGGCTTGAATGATTAAACTATGAGTTGATACAAATTAGCACATTAGTCAATAAAATGACATGATCAAGAAACATGAACTACCACCTCAACCTTCATGTATATTATGAGGGCCATGCAATCCTAACTTAACTTTAATTTCTTGAAGATGTGATGTAGGAAAACACTTGCGGACCTATGATCAACATGATTATAAGGAATCATTTCAGATCTCGTAATATTTTTTGGTACCGATTGAATCTCTCAAAGGATTTAATTTTAGGTGTCATTTGTAGTTAACAGAGATTAGTTCAATTCAAACATGACATAGTTTGATGCTTCCATGATTATAATTCTTAGCACAACTAATTTTTTTTATAGTCATAGTCCAGTTAAGTAGTTGTTATCAATTTCTAATAACTATTCCTCTCCTAGAGAGACTAGGATTTCTCTGAATATAAATGAGTGAATGTAATAGGAATAAGATTTAGTCAACTTATTTTAAAATTAATTCCTTCAATTCAATAAATTGAAGATTCAAGGGAAAAAATTTATTTGTGTGATTTGAAACGTTGAACCTGATTAAAGGGAAGGAGTAAGCGCTACTCCTCCCTAATGAGAAGGGATGATTTACTATTCATTTCCTTTCTATATTTTGCATTGATTTGAATTACCAACATTGTATTATTTCAAGTACCTTTAATTTTGTATTCAATAGTATTTTGTTTTCAATCCATTTCATTTCCTAATTTTAGTTAGTATAGTATTCAGTTTATTTCATTATTAAATATGTACTGAGAATGGTTATGAATGTTCCCTTTATTGCAAACATCCATGGACACTTCCCTAGACTGAAAAATATAATATAACTAAATTACGAGTATAAACGACGCCGTCACTTATGCACATTAAAATCAAGTCCATTTTTATACCTCTTTGTAAAATTATCTATTTTATCTTCAACCAAAATTTCAATGCTCTCCAAAGATAATCAATACGTCATCTTCTTATAACACCTTGACGACAACTTGAAAAGAGGTCCCAACAACGGAACTAAAATGTAGTCTCTTATCTCCACTCAAGCATTATGCACCTTGGCACCTCATTCAGTCAAACCTGAATGCTCACTTGAATTGAGCACAACTACCTAGTCCCTCCTTTGTGTTTTCTTGTCAAGATGTTTACATGCATATTCATAGTGATAATTGACCAAGTATTCAATCAAGTGTACTCATCCATTGCATAAATTCACTCTAGAAACATAACAATTTAAACAATTATTAAGATCAACTTCACCATGTAAACACCATACTCAATCATGTCGATAATCATAATCCATCCAAATTTTTCCATCATAAACTAGAATTCATTACATTACTTTGAAACTAAATACATAATAATCATTGTAACATTATGCTAGACCAAAGCATGCGCATACCAAACCCTAGATATAAATTATCACATCATAACTCCAAAACCCGTAACTAAGTAGTGTTCTTCCAACCATGTCATAAAATATATATAGGGGTAGGAACTGTCACTTTAATGCCCATACACTCTCCTAATAATAGGCATGTCAAAAATAGCCATGCGTACTTATACGTGCATGATTTACAAAACAAATTCTAATAATATATTTTCTAAAATTGAATATTCTACTTTAGTCCTATTAATAGATAGATCCATGCATGTGCTTTAATCCTATATCTCGTATGTGATTTCCCCAAAATGTACTTTACTTAACTACAAAGTCAACATACTTTTCTTCGTGTTTTATCAAGCACTCTAAATCTATTTTTACCCCGTCCTTAGAAAATGGATAAGTCCTTAACCTTGTTTTATATATGCACAATCCCACACACAACCCTATTTCCATCCATGTGCACCCTTCTACACACCATCCTTAACTTTTACCGTGTGTTTTCTTGCTCATTTCCAATTGTCATAGTACTTAGTCATTTTTAACAACCAATATTTATCTCTTTATTATTTCGATCAAGTTTGGTGGCCATAGATGATGTGTGATATATAACATTTCCTTTATCTACCTCAAGTACTAGATTGTGAAAAACATATTCATTAAATTTGTATTGAACTTCATTTGGACTAAGTTTATCTCTCAAATAAATTTGATGTTATATTGTGTGGGAGATATTTTAATATTTTTTCATCAATCTTCACTTCTCTATAGAAATTATTGTACTCAATATTATATTTAAGTGCATTATATACTTGATCTTTATTCACGGTAAAGTTGTATATAGTCACACGTCGTTCTTTTTGTACTATAATAAATTGGAAAATATGAAATATAATGTGGTAATTATTTTATAAACTTGTTGACTTCTTGTGGAAAATTAATAGTATGAGATTTGTATTTTAAATACCCTCCTCTTGCATAGGTTACTTGAAAAATGGATTCACGTGTGAAATTAAATTCTCTTCTACTTAGGTAATTTTATTAATTCAAGTCGCTCGGGACTATGATATATATTTTTAGATTAAAAAATTAATGGATGTCTTTGTTAATAGAAAAATAGAATATGAATTTGAAAATTTATTCAATCGTTGTTATCCAAAGACATTTTTTTGGCTCTTATATGAATATGGAAAGATAGATGACAATAAAGAAAAATAAAGCACTGGTATAAGTCAAGTAGATGAGACTCCCCAAAATCTTCCCAGTAGTGAGTATCATCTACTTAAAGTGAATCCTATATATAGAAAGTTTCAAACATTTCTCCATTGGAGTGGACATATATCTATAAGCATACATGACATACCTTTCCATGAGTGTCTTAGCATATTTCATGTGGGAGATAAACTCAGTGATGCTTCTTTTGCCATATCTCGAAGATAAGAAAATAGCAAATTATCTCCAAATATGTCATGTTGAAGGATTTATTTAGGTCATTATTAACATGTTTGACAAGATTTTCTAAACTCCATGTGATCATAAGATCATCCACATACAAAACCAAATGACAATCTTTTTCCTATCTTTTTATATACAAATTTGAGTCAAAGGGGCTATGTGAATCTATACTGCAATTAGTGATCATATATTTTAATGTACCACCCCCTCGGTGTTTATTTAATTCTCTAAAGAGACTTAATTAAATGACATACCCTTTTAGGAAGTTTCTCATCGATAAATCCTTCGGATGGGTCATGTATACATCTTCTTTGAGAACATAGATCAAGAAAGAAATTTTTACAAACATCCGATAAAGTTTATATACTTTTATGTTAATAGTGCATGAGACAATTCTAATGGTTTTGATCTTTTTAGTGGGTACAAATGCCTCCCGTATTCAATTCCTTCTTGATGGGCATATTCCTTTGAAACTAGTCATATTTTGTAGCTATTAATAGATTCACTTACCTTGTAAGTTTTTTTAAAAATCCATTTTCAACTAGTTAATTTATTTCGTATAGGTATATTGAAAAGTTCCTATGTCTAATTATGAATTGGGGAATCATTTTATACATCCATGACCTTCTTCCAATCTATTTTATTGATTTCCTCTCAAACTCTATCCGGTTCGGTGATGTCAACCACCGAACTCATTAGTGCGAGTGTAGAAACCTAAATCATGACCGCATAGTTTTAATATAGAAATTGTACTTCTTATCCTATGTTCTATCATTTGGTTATAATTAGCATATTTCTCACTAATTATCTAACATTCCCTCCATATTGGTCAATTAAGTCCACTTCATTAATTAACTAGTTTTCCCCTTCATTCTGGATACAAATTAACATTACTTTGTAAGCTATAATCCTTATCTAATTAATTAATTGATTAACCAATATTAATTAATTAACCTCAAAAAATTGAATTTATCTTGTCATTGAGTAAATCCCCTTTCAAATAATTCAAATTCCTCTAATTTCTCTTCAATTGGCCTCTATAAGTTTAACTTGGTCTATTAATCAATTTGTGTTGATTAATTCATATCACACCCAACTCCATGAGTCAAGTTTTAATTAATTATTCTCTAATCATACTTAATGATTCCTAATCACTCTTGTCACTTAATAATCCTAAAAATTTATATTTATCCCACATTCACAGAATTAAATTTTCTCTAATCTGGAAAAATATTTAAAGAATCTTACCCATTTACACCTTTTACACCATGCCCTTGTAAGACATGCATATGATAAGAGAATTTCAATCTTGGAAGGATTATTGATCAAGAAACCATTTCCATATTCTACTTGGCTAAGAGTAGTAAGAGAAGAACCAAAAATGGAAATTAAGCCATATTGGTGAGATCTCTTCCTCTTCCTTGGAGAAATTGTTTGATCAAACATGGCTATGTATGGCTCATTAAAGGAAGTATCTACAATCCATTGCCCATATAAATAATCAAAGGATGGTTTACATTTGATTTTTTTATGTTTAATGCATTATTTTAGTAGTTCTTTTTAATGGCTTTATCTTGATGTTTATGTTGAACTAGCTTAGTTATTGAATCTACTTGGTGTTAGGTTCTAGTAATTAGCTTATCTTTGTTTATCATGCATACATTTTCCATACCACTGTGGGACAATCTTTAATCTCACACGCATTTGTTTATGTTAAGTTTATTTTTTTACATACTAACCCTCTCTTTATCATATTTTGAAATAACTAATGTTTCTTAACATTTTTTGTTGAGTTTTCATGTGTTAAGTCGCTCTCTGTAGGTGTGATGGGGGTAATGTGTTTCCAAATTTAGATCTTATCATAAAAAATTGATATTTTTGAAGATTTTTGGAAAAATTTCTCATGTTTCTATATAATAACATACTATTTACACTACCATTTAAGATACATGCTCTATATTAACTTGCACATACTAGCATTAAATTTCGTGTGTCAATATTTATTTTATGTGCACTCTTGTTCTACTTCACATGCTACCATCAACCTTCCTTACACTAGTGTTCTATGGATCTACACTAGCGTTCTCTATGTTTTACGATATGTTTTAGTCTCTATCTGCAGCATAAATCCTTAACATGTTATCTGTTGTTCACCTTACACATGTTAGCGTTAACATTATAGGTGTTTTCATATACTTACACATACTAACGTTCCTATGAATGCACTATCATAAGCTTCAATGTGTTATTGTCACCTTTGCATGTGCCTGCATCTTTTATGTGTCTTGCAGCTTAATTTTTTTCTTGCACACGTTAGGGTTATCCTATACGCACTAGTGTTACACCCTACAATTTCATTCAGCAACATGTGTTAGCATTAAACTACATACACTAGCATCATGTGTCAAATTTTGGATCAAATTTATAAAATTCAAGAATCTAATTGTTTCTAGCTTCTAACTTGCAAGTTTTCTTTAAAAATGAGTTTTAAAAATTTAAGTGTTGTGATTAAATTTTATTTTTTTCATTTACCTAAGTTTTATTTAATGTCATGTATGCTCTTCTCTTGCACTTTGGAGTGATCTTCATAATAAAAAACAAGCTTGATCCTCATTCTAACATTTTGGTTTACATGGAAAAACTAATCATTTGAGTTGTTTTCAATTTTTCAAAGGAATTTACTTATTTTAAATTACATTGTTCCCATTTCTACTTAGTTAAATTCAACACTTGTGTATCCTCTTCTTTGGTGCTTCTGAGAAATCTTGAGAATAAAAAATGATCATGACTCTCTTTTTGCATGGAAAAATACTATTCATTTGGATGTAGGAAGAATAGATTTTCAAATTCAAAATCTAAAAATTACTAATACATTGTGTGCAGGTTGCCAAAGGCATTCAAAACCACATTTTAAATCAAGATAAGAATGAATCATTCACTCACACTTTATTTGCATGTATGGTTAACAAGGATATTTCCCATCTGCTATATCTATGGGAAGTTCTTTGGATTAATCCATAAAAATCATTATGAGTACCACTGAACCTAGAGTAGTCAACACAACAAAGGAACTGGTTGAAAAAATGGGTAGTGCCCCATTACCTACTTGAATAGAAAAACCTCAGAGGAGTACTAAATTTTTTTTGTATGAAGCCTCGTTCATTAATTTGAATGTGGGATAATGGTCCCTTGTTTAGAATTTATTCTAGAAAAACTTACCTCTCTTAGACAAGATATTGGTGAGTGTTAATAACAAAATCCTAGGGAGCCATTTGGCATTGAGGCCAACTTTACCATATCCAAATTTGTGAAATTTAAAGACCCATTACAAAGAAAGACTCCCTCAAATTTAATTTTTTTTTTTTTCAAAAAGGTGAGAGTCCATTGAAGTTTTGCCTCGTATCTTTCATCATAAATTTTATATAGTAAAACTTCTTCAAAGTTAAAACCTTGTTATTTGAATAAGGAAAAAATCTGCCGAAGTTGTGCGACATACTTTTCATCATCAATAATAAATTTCCCTTATTTTTTTGGCATTATTGGTGAAAATAAAGTAATATGAATTTCTACTAAAATTCTATCGATTGCTTTTGCACCCACTTAATCCAATTTTTTCTTAAAAAAATTATTGAAGTGTTGAAAACGTGTTATTTCTTATTCACATTTTGGTGATAGTCTTAAACCAACATGGGGACATCTCACTTCTAGGATAGTTTCCTTTTGGTAATCATTACACTTCTTTCCTTCGTAACTATCCCTTTTTGATACTTACATGTTGTTTTCTTACAACTTGATATAAGTGTTGAAATTGTATGGTTGTTTTGCTTTGCATTTGTGTCAACCCACTTTTGATACTTAAAACAGGTTTTTCTAAAAACTTGATTTCAGTATTGAAGGTGTGTTGTTAAGTTTCTCGCTTTGTAACAATCCCTTTAAATACTTATATATTTTTTCTCAAAACTTGAACTAAGTGTTGAAATTGTATTATTACATTGCTCACATCATATCAATCCCTTTTGATCCTTGAACCTTGTTTTCTAAAAAATTGATTTAAGTGTTGAAGGCGTGTTGTTACGCTACCCACATTCACATAGATCTCTTTAGATATTACTTGTTATATATCCTATATACTTAGAGATTTATCATTTTGAAGTTTTTAGGCTTCCCATTTTGTCTTAGATCCCTTGTGACATTTACACATACACATATATTTTCATGACACATTTTGTGGCATAACACCTAGCACATGTGTAGTTCATAGGAAATGTGATTCTAATCGCTTTAAGAATCCTTTAGTTCCTTAATCTAATGAGTTATAAGAGTGAGTCATCCATAGTTCTGTTGAGTTTGAAATACCTTTAAATCCCTTTGAAAAAAACTACGCTCATATAGACAACTTCTTGTTTCAACACAAAGACCAAGTCTTGTTATATCTTGTTGAGTTAGGGGCTAAATTTCCCTCTAATTTTGATCCTACCTTCCTTTCTTACATGATTGGAAAAATTATTATAAATCCTCCCCAACCTCTTAGGACTGATGAGGACATCTTAAATCCTGAATGGGCCTCCATGTTTGCTCATCCTGAAGGTCATGATGATGATGTAGAGGTATCTCACACTATAATTGAGCATCATATACCCTTTAACAAGACTAATCACGAAGATAAAATAAAGGATGAAATACCCTATACGAGGAAGTAGAGCATGAGCCTCATAATGAGGATTTCACTATGTAATGATAACTGAATCCCTTAGTCGATAATTGTCAAGATTGGATTCTTATGTCAATCAAAAACAAGTAGAGCTCCTAAGGATGAAAAACCTAGAGTAACTTACACGAAATTTATACTAAAACCATAGTGGAGAAGCCTCCAAATATAAGTGCACACATATATTGGACATGCCATCACGCGGAAAAAAATTTAACCAATAATTTCATTCTATGAAAGACACCCTCATTGGTTTATAAGAAAGTAATCAAGGGCATACTAAGAAGTATAAGTTTAAAGAACTGTGTCCTTACCCTTTTGATCAGGAAATGTTGTGTACTCCTTTCCCACCAAGCTTTGACTGCCCTAAATTTGATAAATATAGGGGCAAAGGTGATCCTTGTGACCACATCAAATACCTCTTTTTGGCTTGCTAAGAAGTAGGATATAACAATAATTACCTTATTATCTTATTTCCTAAGAGTCTTGGAGGTCAGGCACTCAAATGGTTTCTCAATCTCCCTAAAGGGTCCATTTCTACATAGATTTTAGCTAAAACAATTGTTCTCCACTTTTCATTCAATATGGAAAGATATATCACGATGTTGGAAATATGTAGCACAAAAGAACAAAATAATGAAAACTTTATTCTTTCCTTCAAAGATGGTGTGGGCTAGCTAACCTCTTCCCATGTTCCATCCCTGAGAAACAACTTGTCAGCATATTTATACCTAATTTACACCCTGAGATAGCCTTCCAATTGCAAATGCATTGTGTCAACACATTCTAAGAGGTAATATAAAAATATATTCAAATTTAAAAGGCTTTACTTACTAAAGGGGTGTTGAAACCCTTCCAAAGAGATAACCACAACTAAATACCTAGTGAAAATTCCAAATTCTTTAACAAGAATAAGAATGTCATCGGTGATGGAATCATTGATTCCAAACATGTAGAAATAGTTCAAAGCACACAAAACATTAATCTTACACGTCCATCGTCTAAATCTACGATAAAACATAGAAATTACACTCTACTCATGGATTCATTATCAGCTATCCTAAAGCAAATGGATTTAGCCAACATGGTCACATTCGCCACCACTATACCTTTCATAAAAATGAACCCAAGCCATTGTGGTACAAAGACCACAAATATTTTGAATATCTTTACATTAAAGGTTATTTTATTGATACATGTATGAAGCTTAAGAACTTCATTCAATATCTTCTAGATTTAGGAGACATTGAATTTGATGCATAAGAACCCTCCAAAACATCTTACAATCAATTAGGAATTTATAAAGAACCATTCCCCAAACATAACCATATGGAAAAGAAGTAAGATCAATGTCAATACTCTCAAGAAAATATCACTAAGCATGTTGTTAGCCAAACCTCAAATCCCTTTAACTCTTTTATTATTTATGTCCATCCCATCAACATCACAATCCATACCATTAGAATCAAATATCAGGAGTGTTGTTATGAAAAGATGCACTCATCTTATTTTCCATTGACCCCCTATGTCTACTCCTTCGTACAATTATTAAAATATCCTTGAATGTCTTGAGAATATAACGACCAATATTTATATCTTGGATCTTCTCAAGATATCTACTGTTCATAAGTATATCCTCTATAAGGCCCTTTAGGAATCAAGATTTTCTTCTGAAAATTGGCGCTTCACACTTACAAGACTTGGTTGTGGAAATGTCTTCATCTGAACATATCATTTTTATCCAAAATGATATTCCATCAGATAATAAAACACATAATTTTTCCTTACATATAGAAGTGATAATTATTCACAAAAATATCAAAATGATGCTTGTGGACAATGGATCTAGTCTTAACATCTATACAATAAAACTTGTGAAATAATTGGGACACAATACTGATGAGCTAGAGCCTGATGTGATCATTATCAAGGCATATGACAATGTAGAGCGACAATCATCTGGAACCATTACTTTTCCTATGGAAGTTGGGCCTATCACGCAGGACATGAGATTCCATGTCATTGACTTGGAACTTCCTTACTATATTCTCCTTGGTCACCCATAGATACATGCCATGTCATTTTTTCCATCAAATTTTCATCAGTGTATCAAGCTCCATTACCAAGGATAAGAACTTACCATTCCTGGAGACCCACAACCCTTTTCCCATTGCAGAGCATTAGCTGGTTATTATCAAGTTGCCTATGAATGTCCTTCCACTGAGTTAGTAATTGATTTAAAATCAGAGGCCTTCACCTCTCGTATAAATCTAGATACACTTCAACCACATGAAGGTGGTACTTCCACTTCCATTTCCCCATTTTCTACATGGGAATCCAAGATGAAAATCCTTCATACTAGCTATGGAGAGTTTTACCTTCAACAAGACCTTCTTGTACCTAATCTTCCATTTTCTCCTAAAACACGTGGTAGGCCCAACTTCCGACCACAAAAATCTAAAGCTCCTCACACTCTTGACATATTTACCAATGGTGGTATCTTAACTAATGAAAGGTTGGGAAATACTTCCACATCCTAATCTCTTGGTGAAATAATGGCCTCCTACTATCAATCCCCAAATATGTCATCCCTAACAAGATGATTTATGTCATGGGATACCAAGGATATGGATGTGGTATCAATGAACAAGGCTTGTAGGAAAATCTTCTGAAAAATGAGAAGATGGAAATTTATGGCATCGTATTTATACCTATGGCTCCCCTCTTATGAAATTTGACGCCACTTCTTTTGAACATGAGGATATGTTTCTGGTTACGGTAGTGAAACACATTATCATGTAGTCTTTATGAAGACCTTTCTTCCATGAACATGTTTCCTGATACAAATATTTTTACACTACCCCACTTTGGCCCTTAAATAAACCTTATACATCCATCCCTCATTAATTGGGACCAACAATGACACATACCAATTGATATTTTTTAGAATGAGGAAGCTATTTGAGAATTTATGGGGATCCATGATGGTATTCTTGTGGGATATTATAAAAATGATTTTTATAAACCTTGATACCTATGCATACTTTGGAGAGGAAGCTGAGTTTTGTGGTCAAAAAAGAAAAGGAGTTCCAAATTCCTCCAAGAAAGCTAAAGAATAATAAATCCAAATCCTATAGTGAAAACCTTTTTGAGGCACTTACTGAATAAGCAATATGTAAAATCTAGAATGGATAATATTGAGGATTGTCTAGTTGGTGAGAATAACCCAAAGGAACCAATAGAGGAAGATTTAATTTCCCTCCTGATCCTATATGTATGGAAGATTATTCTAAGCTATTAGTTGAGGAGACTATTGATGTTAACCTTGGCACCAAAGAACAACCTAAAATTATCAATTTGGGTCTTCTCTTTTAGCACAAGATTAGAAGACCCGTACTACACTTCTTAGAGAATTTGTAAAAATTTTTGCTTGGTCTTATGCAGACATGTCAGGCTTGGATCCTACTTTAGTGGTACATAATCTAGTTTTGCATGATTAAGTGAATCATATCAAACAAAAATTAAGAAATATTCATCCACACATTTCTCTTTTGGTTAAGTAAGAGCTAGAGAAATTCTTAGTTGTTTGTTTTATCATACCTAATTACTATGGAGAGTGGATCTCTAATATAGTCCATTTTCAATTAAATCTAGTAGGCATCAAGATTTGCACATATTTTAGGGACATTAAAAAGTAGGTCTTCAAAATGACTTTCCTCTTTGAAACATCGACATGATTGCCAATTATACTACTAGTCACAATATGTTATCCCTCATGGATGGATTTTTGGGATATAATAAAATAAATATTATGGAAAAGAACCAACACAAAACTACTATTAGTACCACTTGGGGTACATTTTTTATCAATTCATGTCATTTGGATTCCGTAAATGTAGGCACAACTTACCAATGGACTATTACTATCATCTTCCATGACATGTTACATGATATTGTTGAAGATTATGTTAATGATATCCTTGGAAAATATAAGACTAGAGAAGAACATCCAAAAATCCTACGTCATATCTTTGAATGATTAAGGGATTATAAGGTTAGGCTCAATCCAAAGAAATGTGTCTTTAGTGTGATTTTAGGTAAGCTATTGGGCTTCATAGTTTCTAGAAGAGGAATTGAAGTAGACCTAGAAAAGGTCAATACTATTATAGAAATGCCTCTTCCTAAGAATCTCAAGCATTCGTAGCTTGCAGGATTGATTCAAGCCATCCATAGATTCATCTCCAACCTCATGATAAATTCCATTCTTTCACTCATCTTCTTTAAAAAATATTTTGATTTCTATTAGGGTCTTGATTTCTAACAAGAATTTTCCTTACTCAAGGATTATTTGGCTAACCTGCATGTTCTCATACCACCTACCCCAAGAAAACCCTTCCTACTATAAATATCTTCTACTCATTTTTCTATTGTCACCCTCTTAGGTCAATATGATCTAAATCACAGAGAAAGATTTGTCTATTACCTTAGTCGCACATTGATCTCCTATGAGCTCAATTATCCACAAAATTTGAAAGGCATTCTTGGTTGTTGGTTTTGCCTTTTGAAAACTCTACCATTACCTTCTCAAAAAAAAAAACCAAGCTAATAGATAAATTGGACCCGCTCAAGTACTTATTATCTAAACATGTGCTTACTAAGAGGATGTCCAATTGGATTATCTTTCTTGGAGAATTTGATATTGAGTATATCATCTAGAAATAATTCAAGTGACAAGTGCTCATTGATTAACTAGTTGAATATTATCTACATGGAATGGAACCACTAAGTATGGATCTACGATATGTTTATATTTTATATATTGCATAATCTTCCACCTGGAAGATATACTAAATGATGGGTAATTCACATTTAATGGTTTAGGGGTAGGTGTTGTTCTTATCACCCCCACAAGTGATATTATTCCTCAATATTTCATACTTGGCTTCCAATGTACAAAAACATTTCTGATTACGAAGTTCTCATTGCAAGATTGAAAGTCACTATCACATGAAATATCAAAGTAAAGGGTATAGGTGACTCCTAACCAATCAATAAGTAGGTTAATAATGAGTGTATGGTTAAATATGAGAATCGCATCCCATATAAATAGATGGTAGACACCTTAAAGGAATAATTTGTTCAAATCACCTTTCAACAGTCCCACAAGCACAAAAATGATTAGTGAGTCCCATGGATACCATTGTATCTTTCCTATGATTATTTCCAGATACTAGGAACTTGTAGATCCTTGTTGATCATCTAATGGTATTCACATATGAAATTCCATATTCATGTTTGGTATGTGAAGTTTTTGGTCCCTTTCCCCCTAGTACGTTGACATTTTTAATTACTTGTACAAGATGGTACCTTCCCTCCCAACATCTCCCATTCCTAAAAACAAACCCTTATCCAACGAATAACGTGTTATACCCTATTTGGGGAACTCTCTATCATCGAGGATATGATGGAAATCTATTACGATTTCTTAATCTTGGGAGGTTTTCAAATAAATAAAAGAGGTATATGAAGGAATCGTGATGCTCACCGATTACATGGTCCTCAAAAAAAAATTTACCGATGG